>CM060708.1:239082506-240437738 GCA_030686995.1 Artemisia argyi | reverse complement strand
CAAAGTTTATAGCATGATACATACCAGTTTTGATCTTGGATGTTTGGAATAGCTAATTCACTTTGAGCACTGCATTATCGTTCTATAACAAAATAATAAAAAAAAGGGAGCATAATAATGTCTTATTATAGTTCAAATAAAAACAAATACCTGATGTTTCAGGGTGGCTAAGCTCTTTGTGTGCATATGAGATTGTACATTAACTCCATTGGCAGGAGGAATGCCAATTAGCCAACATAGTAAGGTCTATTCACTACTTGATGAGCGTAAATAATAAAGTTGATTACCTTGATCCGTGAATAAATCCCTTTGATACTTTGATGGTTTGCGTTGGTCTTAAAAATTAGTAACATCAAAATAGAAACTTGATCAGAGTTTTCGTTTTATGCAGTTATCCGTAACTTCAGTAAGTTACATGACTATAGGAGTATATGCTCATGAAGGATCACTTACCAAAAATCCTAAAAGGTCACAAATCACTTTTATTAGCAACACCCAAATCACTTGCTACCTTTCTTGGCCATGGATCAATATGCTTTCCAAATAAAATTGAATCTGACCGCCTTAACCCGTCCTTCTCAAATGCCCAATTTCCCTCCGTTGCCTCACACCAATGTAGGAATCATCGTTCAATAGCTTATCATTGTTCACTGCGATAGTTCTGTGATCTTGTTGCTCTTTAAAGTACATTGCTTGAGAATGTGGCCATCTGATAAAAATATCACAGTTAGATAGCAAGTATAAAACATTTTACAACCCCGAAATACCACATTCTTTGAAGAACAATCAACAGTTAGCTGGTGTTATCATGAAAAATAGTCGTGTTATTTTTTCAAATGAGATAACAGAAAATTTGTGTTCCTAGTGAGAATTTAGCTGATGTTATCATGATAATATTTTCAAATGTGGCAATAGCTGAATTATTATCATCAATAGTGAGAATTTGTGTTCCTATATTAATATATAATGCTCTTTGGATATAAATTTTTTTTTATGATTGTTTGGGCACAAATACAAATATAAGCAAATGAGAAAACAGAAAATGATTATAAATTCTTGAGCATTATAAATGAAAGGAACCCATGCTAAAAAGAGGAAAATTGGTATTGAGTTGCTACCTTACCCTGTGAATCAGATTACATAACTGCTCGATCTTTTTATAGGAGCTTCTACCAATTGCCTAAATGCCATCTCATTTGGAGATCCATTGGAAACATTTGAAGACAACCATTTGCTTTCCCGGTCAATTTTTCTTTAATAGTATTGCATTATATCATTAAGGGCTGCTCACTCATAATTTGGTCTTTCGCGAGACTGCCGAGCGTATGACAATAGCTGAGTAGTAAAAGATAAAAATAATAATAATAATAATAATAAAATCTGAGTGCCACATATCACATAACCTGATCCAATTTATAATTATTATGTAATACCAAAAATATGAACTAAGTGGTTTCAATTACATACAAAAGCAATTGTTTGACACATAAAAATAGACCTGATTTATATATGGCTCCATCTGATGCAGATGCTGAAGCTCATATATGTACATGTACACACGAACAAAGGATTTAGAGAGCTCAGACAAATACACAACGAAGCGTAACACAAATAATAAGATTTTACCTGTTTAAAGTAGGCGGTGGTACAGTTTACATATGTCATAAGATACACGAACAAAATACCTTCTAGACCGACAAACATTACACTACATACTTTGATTATCTTGGGTATGAACGAAGGCTTCCCCAGATCCAACATTTTACAATAATGTAAGTCCTTTAATTTGTGGATGCCACATGTGTTCCAGCCACACCTAATTGTTGGTCCCTTTTACTTGGTTAACTATAACTACAAAGCTAAAGTAACCAAGTTCTATGACATTTAGACAAAGATGTATAAAAGATTAACAATAAAGTAACGTAAATATAAGAGACAATATTTTCCAACATTTAATTCTTTATTAGAAGTTAATCAAAAAGAATCGTACCCAAGTGTTTGCGGAATAACACTTGGGATTGAAAACGACAAGTATGGTATGGACTCCTCACTAAACTCAATCTATGTTGAGTGACAACTTTCAGGACCCACTGAGCTATCTCAGGGGTTGTGTTGTTCTTTGGAGGAGTAAAAGTGGTTTGTGAATGCTTTGCATTAATTGCACAAACTTGTCAACTTTTACTCCTCTCTTATGCTACCTATTTATACACAAGTATAGAACAACTAGTTATACATTGGACATAAACCTTCCTTAACAATATCTTGAAAGATATTATTCTTCTGGCAAGGAACCTTCATTGAGTTAAGTCCAAAAGGCATTTTCTGATGACAGCCTGGTTTTAGCCATTTGAGGAAAGTTTGACCTTAAAGTGATAAAGCACTTTAGTGAAACGGATCAAACTTTCCCGCCCAGTCCCGCCAAAACTTCAGTCTTCTAGTCATTAGTCTTTAGTACCATGAAGTTGTTGAGGAGTCATGGGGTTCAGTGAGTTATTGTCATCCTCACTGAACCTATCACCTTCTTCTTGGCTTAGATCACACTTCACTGAGTTCCGCCTCACTGAATGGAGAACCTTTCTTCTTAGGCTCGGTCTAAGCATCCTGAAGATGACTCACTGAGTTACTGTTCACTCAGTAACTTGTTTATACTTAGGTTATTTTATGTTCAAATCCTTGTTAGAAGAAGATTGGGGAATTCAGTGACCCAACAATCTCCCCCTATTTGAACATACAAATAGCCTAAGTGTTTCTTGATTCAGTGTGAGTTGGTAGGGGTCTTCATCTCTTACTGAATGTTGTTGTAATTATAAGTAGGACACATAATTTAAACAAAACATCAAAGTTTATTCATAGTTATTACAAGTCTTACAAATTACAAAAAAAATAAAGGATAGTTGTTGCAGATCAGATGTTCAGGTGGTATCCAAGGTTTTCAATCTTTGCTTTCTTTGATCTGAGTAGGTGTCTTTCAGGATGTTCATTGATCATCGCTTCCAAATCCTGGCAGAATCTTTTGTTCTCATCACTCTTGATGGGGGACGCCAACATGAGGTACATGAGCATAGCTTTGATTCCTGCCTTATCCATATCAGACCACCTTTGGAACGCCAGGCTTCCATACTCATCAGTAAAGCATAAGCCTCTTTCAGGAGCTTCAAGGACCGCATACCCTGGTACCTTGATCTCAGGCTCCAATTCTATTTGCTTCCTTTTCCTCTTGGAAGCCTTAGATGGAGCAGTCTCTTCTCCTGAGTCAGGAAAAAGTGAGGGAATGTTAAGAGCCTCAGACATTGCTCTCAGTCTGTCGTACCTATCCTTCAGTGATTCGATAAGTTTAGGTACTACAACATTGTTCTTTTTGGCAATTATTGATCGAAGCTCATCAAGCTCAGTGATGCCAAAGTCTGCAAACTTGAAAGGCTTATGGATGTCCATTATTCTTTTATCACGTTCCCTGAAGACGGTGACCATTGCAGGATCGGTGTTTCTGTGGATTTGAACGTCAGTGATGGTTTCAGGTCTTAACCTTTCTTTCATCACCCAAGTATACATTTCGATCCTGTGTTTTCTGATTTGGGCATCCTTCCTGAGCTTGTTTTCCCTTTTCACTTTGAGAGCATTTAGCTCTTCTTCCTGAGCCTTTTTAAAGACAGCACCAACTTCTACAGTTGCTAGTGCCTCAGTGTTCAAACCAATCTTTTCAGCTTCCTCATGAACAACCTTAATGATAGCAGGCTTGCTCATTCTCTCTTCCTCAGCCACCTTGAGTAGTGTCTCAGTCCTTTCCATGTGAGCTTGAATTTCGTCATTCGTGAGAAGTTGTACTACTCCATTGATTTCAAACGGGACCCTGATAGGTGCATCAGGATCAAATCTGACCATGGTTGAGGCTGGCTTGAGAACATTTTCAGGACTTGAGGTGGTAGCAATACTTTTGCCTCTATCCTGTTCGAGAGAAGAGGAGACTGGTTCCTCCTGTGGTGGAACTTCGGTGATTGGTGTTGCTTCAGTGACATGCTCCCCCTCAGTGTGAGAGGGCTGTCCAGCTTCTTGTTCAACAATATTAGGGGCTTCAGTAGCATTCTCCCCCTCAACATTTGCCTGAATGTCAGTGAGCTCATACTTCTTTAGTAGGTTCCTTAGGTATTTTTCTTGGCAAATGGATATTCCTTTTTCAGTTTGTTTAATTTGGAGTCCAAGGAAGTATGTGAGTTCACCCATCATGCTCATTTCAAACTTTGTGGTCATCAGTTTCTCAAACTGTTTGCAAAGTTTGTAACTTGTTGAGCCAAAGATGATGTCATCAACATATACTTGGACTAGAATGACATCATCCTTTGTTCTGTAGATGAACAATGTGTTGTCAATTCTTCCTCTGACAAACTTGTTTTGGATCAGGAAGGCTGAAAGAGTTTCATACCATGCCCTGGGTGCTTGTTTCAGTCCATAAAGGGCTTTGTTAAGCTTGTAGACATGGTTAGGGTATTCACTACTTTCGAAACCAGGAGGCTGTTACACATAAACATCTTCTTTGATGTTACCATTCAGGAATGCACTTTTAACATCCATTTGGTAAACTTTAAAGTTCATGTAAGTTGCATAAGCAAGGAAGATCCTGATGGCTTCCATTCTAGCAACTGGTGCAAAGGTTTCCTCATAGTCTATACCTTCCTGTTGATTATATCCTTTGGCAACCAGTCTTGCTTTGTTTTTGATGACTGTGCCATTCTCATCGGTCTTGTTTTTAAAGACCCACTTCATACCAATGATTAAAACACCCTGGGGGCATTCAACAAGGGTCATGACATCATTTCTGTCAAATTGTTCCAATTCATCTCTCATGGCCTGAACCCAACTTTCATAAGTCAGGGCTTCTTTGACATTTTTAGGTTCAATCTCTGAGAGATAGTCAGCATAAAGACATATATTGGCAATGGCAGCCTTGAGTTTAGCAGCCTTGCTTCTTGTGAGCATGCCTTCTGTGGGTTCACCAATGATGTTCACAAGCTCAATGATTTTGGATCTAGTCCAGCTATCCATAGGTTTGGGATAGGAATTTGAGCTTGTAAGAGCCTGATTAGGTTCAGACTCAGGAACATGAGGTAACTCATTAATATGTGCTTCAGTGACTACTGTAGGAACAATTTGTTCTGAGGGTTCCTGAACAATTTGTTCAGTGGTGTCAGTCTCATTTGAGACAGGCTGAGTTTCAATGAACTCACTGATAGGTGGTTGGGGTAGGTTGTGAGGGATGATGTAATAGGAGACGTCAGCATCAGCTTGGTATTGGGTTGAGGGATTGTTCTCAGGATGATACTCATCAGGAGGATATCTTGATGAGTCATCAATACCAATTTCTTCTACTGAGGAATTTGAGAACCTGATGGATTCAGTGCTCTCATCAACAGTAATGTGATAAGTTTCCTCAGTTTGTTGTCTCCTTGTGTTGAACACCCTGAAGGCTTTAGAAACCAGGGAATATCCCAGGAAGTATCCATCATCAGCTTTGGCATCGAATTTACCCAAGTGATCCTTGTGATTATGTATAAACACAGGACACCCAAATACATGAAAGTAGCTGATGTCAGGAATCCTTCCTTTGAATATTTCATAAGAAGTCTTGTTATGCCTTTTCACAATGATTGACCTATTTTGAGTGTAGCAGGCTGTTTTAACTGCCTCAGTCCAAAAATGTTTTGAGAGGACTGAGCCATTCAACATTGTTCTTGCTGCCTCAATGAGTGTTCTATTTCTCCTTTCAGCTACTCCATTTTGTTCAGGAGTATAGGGAGAAGTGAAATTTTGAGAAATTCCTTTCTCATCACAAAAACACTCAAGGTCTTGGTTTTTGAATTCAGTGCCATTGTCAGTCCTGATCTGTTTAACTTTGACATCATTTTGATTTCCAATGTTCCTGACAAATGACATGATGATTTCAGCTGCCTGACTCTTCTTGGTCAGGAAGTAAACCCAAGTATATCTTGAGTATTCATCCATAATGACCAGAGTATACTTCTCATGGTGAATGGACATTGGACTGACAGTTCCAAAAAGGTCCATATGAAGAAGATGTACGCAGCTTTTGATGGAAAAGGTTTGTTTGGTTTTGAATGATGCCCTGTGGTGTTTTCCTTTTTCACAAGCAGAACAAGGCTTGTCTTTGGTATACACCAGGGATGGAAGGCCCAGAACTTTGTTCTGTTTGGCCAGGTTGTTGATGTTCTTGAAGTTGAGATGAGAGAGTCTCCTATGACATAGCCAGTTGATTGTCTCACTTGCCTTTGAGAATAGACAAGTCCCATTCTGAGTCAGGGATGACATGTCAAGGACATATACATCATCCCTTCTAGGGGCAATCAACACAACTTCCTTATTGGCATTAAAGATGGTCCCTCTCTTGTCATCAAACTGAACTATGTATTTGGCATCACATAGTTGGGAAACACTTATTAGGTTGTACTTGAGACCATTAACATAAGCTATTCTTGTAAAAACTATACCATTGCAGTTTACTGAACCATAATCTTCAGTGGGAGCTGATGAGTTATCACCAAATACTACTTTGGGTCCTGGTTCTTCCACATATTTGTGTAGAAAACTTTTCACACCAGTCATGCTTCTGGAGCATCCACTGTCTAGATGCTAAGTAGGATCCTTGATGTGTTTCTGCACAAACAGTAAACTGGGTTAGTTTTTCTTGTTGACCCACTTTCTAGTGGGCTTGGTCCTTAGGGACTTTTTGAACTCAGTTAGTGAATCATGGTCTGAAGTTGTGTGACCTGAACTTCCACATGTTTTACATTTTGTGGAGGTTGATGCCTCAGGTGACTGAGAAGTGTTGGTCTGGTTTTTCCTTCTGGACTGAATAACTTTGTCATGTCCCCTGGTTTCATGGGAGGGATCTCCACAGATGTCACAGCAATCTTTCATCATACAATCATTAGGAAGATGATCATTGAAACCATAGTGAGGACATGGTGAGAAAGGCTTAGCCTTCAGTCTTTGTTTGGAAGGTGTGGCATACTGATAGCCTTGGTTTTTGTATAGACCCCTTGCTTTTAAAGAAGCAGTGTGGGGGATGTGATCACAAGTTCTGTGGTCCTCTTGTTTGCATATCATACAAAACAGGACTCTGTAGCATTTATCAGTGTTGTGATTTGGATAATTGCACAGTTCACATCTCCCTGAGGGTCTGGGTGTGGTTTTAGGTTTGAAAGAACCTGAGGATACTGAGGGCTTTGTAGATTTTGAGTCAGAGTTTTTCTCAGTAGACTCGATTTTCTCACTCAGCATCCTAACAAGTTCAGTAAGCTGATCAACTTTTGAATCAGTGCTTTCATGCTTCACTTCAGTGGGTACTGAAGGTTTTTGGTGTTCAGTGGGTGCAGGAGTAGGTCTTTTTAGAATAGTCTTTCCTAACCCTTATTTCTCTTTGGGAGAATGTGGTTGATAGACTAATGGTGCAAGGTCAGAATTGGGTTCCGCTCCCTGAAGTTGTTTCGGTGGAGGGAGTGGCGAATCAAACTTAGACTCAGTGATGGACTCAGTAGGACTAAGTTCATCAGTGACTCCTAGCAGCTCCTTGATAGCCTGACTTTCAGGCTCCAGAATTCTTCCAGTATTAAAATTTGGCATTTTACTATCAGGATTGTTTCTTTCAATCCAATCACTGGGTTTGGGAGCAAGTTCTTTTTTAGAGAGTATGTTGGTTAATAGAAAAGTTGTAGAATGGCTACTCTCCCCAGAAACTTCAGTGAGTTGATCATCACCCAGACCTGCCTTTTTGGGGCTGGGTGTGAGACTCAGTGTTTCATAAAGTTTGGGGTTTTTCTGAGTCCATTTCCAAATAATTTCCTTTTCTTTCTTAAGTTCTTCCTGAAGAGCTTGATTTTGTTTTACAAGTTCAGAGTTTTGAATTTGAAGTGTAACACTTTCAAGCTTGGCTTGTTTTAAAGCAAGTAATTCATCTCTACAATGATTTAATTCAAAACTCAGTTTGTTAAATTTTGAAAAAAAATTAAGTCTTTGCTCTTCAACATACTTAAGATCAACATTAATATAATCTAAGTAAGATTTCCAATCATCATTATCATCCATAGAAAGTAAAAGATTTACCTTCCTCATAGTGATGTTAACCCATTCACCATTTCTTGCATGACTCTTCCCCACAGCAAGTTTGTTGTCATCTGACAGAGCCATCAGGGCACTGATGTGAACTTCATCATCATCAGAGGACACTTCAACCTCATCCCAGTCATATGTTTCAGCAACATGCCCTTTGTTCTTGGCTTGAGTAAGCTTTGGAGCCTGAGGAGGCTGAGAGACTGTTGAGGATGATTCAAGAAGGGCAAGTTTAGCTTTTGCCTTTCTGTACTTGGCTTCAAAGTCAATTTGAGGGACTTTTTCAAATCTTTGACTAGACTGAAGCATTTTTGGTTGAAATTTGCTGGGGCCTGAAAAAGAGTTATTTCCTGAAAATTTGAAGGATGGTTCTGAGGTTGTTTTTGAAAAACAATCTTTAGCAAAATGTCCCATTTTACCACATTTGAAACATTCAGTATTATCATTTGCTTTTGAAGGGAATTTGTTTTTCTTAAAAAATCTTTTTGAATTAGCAAGGAGTGCTCTTTCATGAAATTCAATTTGAAGATCATTCAGGTACTCCTCACTGGTTCTTTGGTCAAACTCATCATCAGAACCATCCTGAAAATCCTGCACAACACCTTTAGAATAGAAAGCAGTTGATATGGGTGAAATTGTCAAGGCCTTTTTGGTCTCCTGAGCTTTACCAGGGTATCTCCTGGTGATAAGATTGTCTTCATAGACAAACTTCCCATAGATGGCAGGGAGCTCAAGGTTCTGAATGTGGTTTGCATTTCTCAATCCCTGAGAGAAGTTTAACCACTTCTCAGGGAGACTGTTGACAAAACCAACATTGATCTCATGTTTTGACAGTATAACACCATCATTGGTCAGCTCATTCAGGAGGGTCTTATACCAAGTATAAGTCTCAGAGAGACTTTCAGAATCCTTGGCCCTGAAGGTATTGAATTCAAGCTTCAAGTCCATGATTCTGTTCTCTTTAGTATCAGAAGGCCCTTCATAGCTATGAACCAGGTCAGTCCATGTCTACTGGGCAGTGGGACAGTTGATCACTGATTTCATTATATCATCAGGAAGGCATGATATGATGATGCTTTTCAGGCGTTGGTCTTGATTGACCACCCTCCTTTCATATGGGGTCCACTGAGCTTCAGGTTTAATTAAACCTTGGGCAGTTGTTGGGACATATGGACCATCATTAATCAACTTAATGTAATATGGTTCCATCCCAGTTAAGTAGCAAAGCATTCGCTTTTTCCACTTATTAAATTTGCCAACTTCAAGTCGAGGGGCAGTTGCTGAATAACTTCCACCCTTTTTGTCGACAAGTTGGGGAACATCTATGTCAGTCATAGTGGGATCTAGATTTTAAAAACTTGAGCACTCTTAAGTTTTGAAAACAGGTTTAAGTTTTACAAATCAGAGGCTCTGATACCATTTGTTGGTCCCTTTTACTTGGTTAACTATAACTACAAAGCTAAAGTAACCAAGTTCTATGACATTTAGACAAAGATGTATAAAAGATTAACAATAAAGTAACGTAAATATAAGAGACAATATTTTCCAACGTTTAATTCTTTATTAGAAGTTAATCAAAAAGAATCGTACCCAAGTGTTTGCGGAATAACACTTGGGATTGAAAACGACAAGTATGGTATGGACTCCTCACTAAACTCAATCTATGTTGAGTGACAACTTTCAGGACCCACTGAGCTATCTCAGGGGTTGTGTTGTTCTTTGGAGGAGTAAAAGTGGTTTGTGAATGCTTTGCATTAATTGCACAAACTTGTCAACTTTTACTCCTCTCTTATGCTACCTTTTTATACACAAGTATAGAACAACTAGTTATACATTGGACATAAACCTTCCTTAACAATATCTTGAAAGATATTATTCTTCTGGCAAGGAACCTTCATTGATTTAAGTCCAAAAGGCACTTTCTGATGACAGCCTGGTTTTAGCCATTTGAGGAAAGTTTGACCTTAAAGTGATAAAGCACTTTAGTGAAACGGATCAAACTTTCCCGCCCAGTCCCGCCAAAACTTCAGTCTTCTAGTCATCAGTCTTTAGTACCATGAAGTTGTTGAGGAGTCATGGGGTTTAGTGAGTTATTGTCATCCTCACTGAACCCATCACCTTCTTCTTGACTTAGATCACACTTCACTGAGTTCCGCCTCACTGAATGGAGAACCTTTCTTCTTAGGCTCGGTCTAAGCATCCTGAAGATGACTCACTGAGTTACTGTTCACTCAGTCACTTGTTTATACTTAGGTTATTTTACGTTCAAATCCTTGTTAGAAGAAGATTGGGGAATTCAATGACCCAACACTAATTAACCAAATCACCAAAATAAATTCTCAAATAAATTCAACAACAACAAAAAATAATGGCATTATGCATGTAGTGCATTATCAACAAAGATTGTACCATTTTATCATCAATGGGACTATTGAGCTTCAATAAATCATATTCTAAGACGCTCTTACTATAAAATAATAAAATATTGATGTGTGAGATACCATTCCATGAAAGGATACAAAATTTATAGATGATACATATGAAAAAAAAATAACTCGGATTCTAAGACGCTCTTACAGAAAAATACTGAAAAGGTGAAAGATTTACATAGATGTATGGAACATGTACAAAAAGGCCATATTCTTTAGTTATCCCTTAACGAAATGATACACAGATATTGAACTTACAATTATGATCCATGTTCATTGATCGCACATAAAATCAGTAACAAAAAAGACGCCATTTTTGCAGCTTCACCCCTCATTGTTTCTACAAAAAGAAAAAAAAAATGCCATTTCCCTAAAATAACATTATAACCATATGTATTGCTTACATAGGTGGGTTGACCATCACAAACCTGGGATTGTTGAAACTCTAGCAACATTAATGAAACCACTCCTGAGAATATAACAATTATATGACGTTCAAAAGATTGTAACGAAAAAGGATTAGATTTCCAAAAAAAGTGAGTGTAACTAAGAAGCTCAAAGCTATATTGGCATTTCACCAAACACATGGTGTGCAAAAATTCCTATAACAAATAACTAATCCATTCATTAGTTTATACCTTCGAAACTATTGTTCCTCGTCGAGACTTTCATTTTATATTCTTAAAAAGAAACAAAACAACAATTCTCATTTGGGTTGAACAAACATTAAGTGTGATAAATAATGAAACAGAATCTTGTAAAGCAAACAACTTACCGATGTCAATAAAACATGAATGAATAATAACGTACTAATAGAAAATACTATAAATAAAAAATAAAAATTACCTTAGATTAAGTAACTAAGAAGATACCTCCAATGATGATGTTGTAGCCGTTGAGCTTTTTCTGGTGGTTAAATCACGTGTGCATACAAAACCCATTGTGTGCAAATGTTGATTGCTTTTAAAATCATGTATGCATACACAATCAATGATGATCAATCGTGTGTGAAGTGAATGGTGATTTTTCTGAAGGTGATTTTGGAATAATTTTAAATAATATTGTGTTTAATACTTTAATGGATTGATTGATAATTGAATTAAAGATGCCTGTAACATAATTGTAACTTGCCACCGATATCCCTTGATTGTAGGGTGGGTGAATGAATGTAATTCAGTTTCAAAAATTCAAATGATCTTTTGATTATTGAGATCCCTAAAATGAATGAATGCAGGGAAATATATATATATATATATATATATATATATATATATATATATATATATATATATATATATATAGAGAGAGAGAGAGAGAGAGAGAGTGAGAGAGAGAGAGAGAGAGAGGATCAGGTGCGGATTTTTTTCTTTGTGCGGATAGATCTAGACCGCCCATTCCAGATATGATCTTAACTCTTGTAAAAAAGTTAAGATCTAACGCTAATGTCATGGTATCAAATGAACATGTGATGCGGGATTTGCAAGAGCTCGCAAAATATTTTACTTCTCAAAGGATCTCAAGAAGTTTTCCAATCCTCCAGGCAATGTACCTGACCGTTGTAGTGTAGTATAGATAAATCCAGAGGATTGATCGTTCTCTAGGAGAATAATGTCGTTAGGTATGTCGAGATAAGTCTAGAGATGGGGGTGATTATTTTTGTGTCTTTATATTTTATAGAAAGCAAATTAAAATCTCGGTTTTAAAGATGTGGGCGTAATTAGTTGTTAAACAACTAACCCAAAAACTAATTCTATAAAACTAAAATTAAACTAATGAGAAGAAAAAGTAAATTTGTTGGTAACTCTTATGGTAAAACAAACGTGTTTACTTACACTTAATTACTCCCTAGTTATCTCCTATTGATTCGTTGAATTGTCACATCCTTGTTTTAGTTGAAGCGTTGTATTCCTTAATATTTATTGATGCAAATAACGTCTAAAAACGTTATTCTCATCTTTCGGTATCTCTATGTTTTGATGATAACAAAATGTGAAAACATCTTACTTCAAAATTAACGTAAACAAGTTTTTAGTCGAAATATCCGATTTCTACGTCAATCACTGTAGGTATGAACAAACAAATTTACAACTTGACAAATGATCAAAGAAGTGAATTTGTGTTTTGAACTTCACATTTTTAGCTTGACAAAACTTTCTTTTCAAAAATACATTTTACAAATTATTTTTGAAATGTAAAGAAATGTTTTATTTGGAAAATTCATTTCAAAATTCCCCAACAACTATATTTTACCCAAACCAGCTGTAAACTCCCCCAAATAAAATTTCACCACTAAAAACAAAATATGGAGCGTGTTTGTCTGGCACGGTACCACTAAATTTAGTGGTACCGTGGTACCATGTGACAATTAGTGGTTTCGTCCCCGCAAAACGGTCAGATTTCCAGATTCTATAAATACCACTTCATTTCCTAGATTTTGGCCATCCTTTCACACACTTAACTTTCTGTAGTCATATCCTCAATCACCTAAACTCTCATTTGACCATTAGTTAGTTTTATTTTGTTTAAAGAGTGATTCTTTCATCCAACCAAGAATCATCTACATACCTCTACTAGTCAAGAGAAGAACACAAAGTATCAAGAAGATACAAGGTGTTGGTGTCATAGAGTAGTGCACTTGCATTACAAGTTGTCTACTTGATTGTATCTTGATATACATCAAGTGTATTAGTGTTTCTTAGTCATTGTGCTGATCATTGTGATATTGGGGATCTCTTGAGTGTTGAGTGATATAGTATTGATCAAGTGGATCAAGAGTTTATTGTGAGGATTGTGTGGATCTTGTGAGGATCGTGTAGATTGTGTGAGGATCGTGTTGATCGTGTGATAAGTTAGGATCGTGGTAGATTGGTACTAGCTAAGATTAGTACTTGACATCTAGCTTAGCGTCGGAAAATAACGTAAGCGACGTTGTACGGTTTTCTCCGCCTGAAGGGAGTCTTGTTGATATAGTGCTAGAACTCTTAAGTCGGATACTCGAGGAGTGGAGTAGGGCGAAGAAGAGCTTTGTGACCGAACCACTATAAATCTCGTTGTCTTGGTTTGATATTTCCATCTCTTATCTTTACTTACTTATTGCATATTTGTGTTAGTATAGTGTTGTGTTCATATTGGTGTTGATTGATTTCATCTACAATTGAATCTAAGTTTTTCATAGAGAAATTTTTATAACTAAAGTAAACAAGTCGGTAAACTATTCTAGTTTCCTACAATATTGGTCGTGGAGAGGTGCCGAAGTTCCCAACTCTATGAATATTAGTCTCCCCCAAAACCCTTAATCTATTAAGTGTTCTAAGATCAACAAGCCGCAATTCACACAATAAATACAACGAGAAAAACCAACTGTGCACTCTACGGTTGCGTTTTCTAAGACGTTCAAGCTAGTTACATATAAGAGGTCAACCATTTTTCTTAGCCTAACGTGAGGCAATCAACTAAACAATAGACAACAAATCAATAATCAATAACTGGGTTTCATTATATCTAAGCAAATAAAAATAAACTTAAGCTAGCATGTTAGAGAGAAAAGAAAAGATAAATAAATAATCAAACAACCCATAGACATGTTGAATGATTAAACGAATAACTTATCTTCAATTAAACACGAATGAAAAAAGCTGAAAAGGCCTCTCAAGAACTCTGAAAATCGTTTAGGATTTGCTCCTCCAAAGTGTTACACTTATTAAAGAAAAACTGCGAAACTATATATAGATTTAGAAGGCTGACGGCGTCACCTTATAGGTCGTGACGTCGTCACCTCGCCATGTTTAGGGTTTCGTCTTGTGCAAGTCTTCGCCACGAAAGCGTCGCATATTAATCTCTGATGCCATCCCTTAAGGCCATAAAGCGTGTCGCCCCTCTCCATTTACACCTGACACCGTCAGGTTGTAATGTGTTCCAAGATCTCTGAAGCGACGTGTGTAAAATCTTCCAGCTCCAAAATAACAAGTGACGACGTCACAAGGTATTGAGTGACGCCGTCAGGCCTCCTTTTCTGACGGTTTTCCGCGACTTCGTCGTTTTCTTCACTTTTTCGTCTAAATATGCTCCAAAACTGCCGTTTTCCACAATTCTAGCCCCAAATACCTAAAATACTAAAATAAACAATTTGAGGTAATATTTGATCACATTTACTCGATTTTTGGCTTAAAAGACACATTGAAAAGGTACAAAATAAATCTTTATCAACATGAAAATGATTTTTTAATTTTTTTTCCTTTTTAGCGATCCTTACTATTGTTGTCTTATTTTATTTTATTTTTTTTCATAGTTTTTTGAGCACCTCTTTTTTTATTATTATTATAAGACCAACAATGATATTATAAAACTAACCGTGATATTAACCTTTTTAACTTCAAACAATCAATGATATAAAAAAAGGAATGGTGGTATTAGTGAAAAACATTGATATCATTGTTGATTTCATTGCGATATAAAAAAACAGGTTAATGTGATATTAACAAATTTAATAATAATAATAATAATAATAATAATAATAATAATAATAATAATAATAAAAGCTTGTTATGAAAAGGGTTGCTAAAACTATTGAACTTATGGATGCTGTTGCTAAGCTTAATGATCCCCAGTGTGAGCTGTTGCTACTGCGTGCATGTGCGGGTATTTCCAAGTTGTATTTTTCTATGCGCACATGTCCTCCTCGGGTCTTTGAGAGTGCTCAGGTTTCTTTTGATGCAGCACTTCGCTCTTCTTTGAAACGTATTGTCACTGCTTCTGGACCTGGGTTTGGTGATTGGCAATGGAGACTCGCCACCCTACCTTTTGCCTTCAGGGGACTTGGTGTGTATTATGCAGGTGATGTCTTGAACTATGCCTTCCTTGCTTCTAGACTTCAATCTGCCAGCTTACAGGCTAAGCTTCTCCGTAGTTCTGGTATTGTGACCACTGGTCCCTCTTTTGATGATGCTTTGTGTACTTTTAATGTGAATATGGATATTGACCTTTTGAGTAACCCTAGTGAGATCGCTGCCCCCAAACTTATGAAGAAATTGGCAGACATACATATCACACGTGTTGCCCAAACGGTTGAATCCACCTTCCATTTATCCCCTAGACAGATGGCTTTATGGAACTCACTAAAAGAGGATTATACGTCAGATTGGCTTAGGGTGGCACCGATATCCGGATTGGGACAAACTATGAATGCTAGAACTTACCGATGTGTGTTGTATTATCGGTTGGGTGTTCCTCTTTTTTCTGTCCAGATGCCATGTTCAGCTTGTTCTAAGGTTTTCCCTGGAGATATTTTCGGAGATCATGCTGTATCGTGCGCAGGTATAGTTGGTATTAAACATCGGCATAATGTTGTGCGTGATGTTCTTGTTGATATATGTTCTCGGGCTGGAGTTTCAGTTCGTAAGGAGGTGGATATTGGGCTTCATGGAGAGAGGGACAAAACATTACGTCCAGCTGATATGTTACTTTACTCTTGGGATGGGGGCCTTGATATTTGTGTTGATCTTACAGGATCGTCACCTTTGACGCGTTCGTGTATGGTTGATTTTATGCCCAGTCGGGCGGTTATTGAAGCTGCACAACGTAAACGTGTCAAGTACGCGGCTAAATGCGCTGATATCGGGTATGGGTTCCTCCCCTTTTCATTCTCTTCTTTTGAAGAACTCGAAAAGGATGAAGTGACCTTATTGAAGTGTATTCGACGATTCTCTATGACCCAAGACACTGGAGCACGTGCTGCTCCACATATTTTTAGTAGGATTGGTTTTGCTATAACTAGAGGTGTGGTGGCTCAGTTAGTCTCTCGGCTCCCCACTAATTTTTTGTAAAATCCTATTTGTTTTTCAATAACGTGTCAAGTACGCAGCTAAATGCGCTGATATCGGATATGGGTTCCTCCCCTTTTCATTCTCTTCTTTTGGAGAACTTGAAAAGGATGCAGTGTCCTTATTAAAGCGTATTAGACGATTCTCTATGACCTAAGACATTGGAGCGCGTGCTGCTCCGCATATTTTTAGTAGGATTGGTTTTGCTATAGCTAGAGGTGTGGGGGCTCAGTTAGTATCTCGGCTCCCCACTAATTTCTTGTAAAATCCTATTTGTTGTTCAATAAAGTGATGTTCCATAAAAAAAAAAAAAAAAAAAAAAAAAAAAAAAAAAATAATAATAATAATAATAATAATAATAATAATAATAATAATAATAATAATAATAACAATAACAATAACAATAACAATAACAATAACAAACTGTTACATCAAGATCTAACGTTTTTATCATAATAACTTTTAACCATGAAACTTTTTTTTAATCTTTTTCAGCGATTATTAATAATTCGTTGTTCTTTTTCTTTTTCTTTTTCTTTTTTAATTTTTTTTTTTTAAAAAATTGCTAATTTGATATTATCCGCAAGTCCATACTTAAAATCCATTCCCCACCCCGATCCGGACCTTTTATATATATGTCAAAAGATCCGTGTAGAAATAATTTTTACCATAGAACTAATCAAGCAATCTTATCCACTGATCTTTTTTATCAAAAAAAATAAAAAATAAAAAAAAAATAAAAAATAACTTTCACCATTTTTTTAAAAATTAAATATCTCGCAAACCGTAAATCGTTACGCAAAAAAAAAAATACTATCACGGCGAGAATTAAATTATCTTTCTATAGACATTGATTGTTATATACTTTCGACGATTTTTTTTAGATGAACTTTTTTTTTTCAAAATTTCCGCCCCGAAAAATCATATATGATTTGTAAAAATCATATGTAATTCGTCAAAATCAAATCATATATGATTTTTATGAATCATATATCAAATCATATATGATTCGTAAGAATCATATGTGATTTGTAAAAATCAAATCATATGTGATTTTTACGAATCATATATGATTTTTCTGGGCGGAAATTAAAAAAAAAAAAAAAAAAAAAAAAAATCGTCGAAAAAAAAAGTTTGTTGAAAGTATATAACAATGCATATCTATAGAAAGATGATTTAATTCTCGTCGCGATGGTATTTTTTTTTGTAGCTTGAAGATAAAAAGTTCGTTTGCAAGATATATATATATATATATATATATATATATATATATATATATATATATATATATATATATATATATATATATATATATATTTTAATGAAAAATAAAAATGGATGACTTTTATTGGTTCATTGGTTCTATGACAAATATGGGTTCTATATTAATCTCATCTCTTATATATATATATATATATATATATATATATATATATATATATATATATATATATGAGATTTGCTAAACAATGCTAATTGGGCAATACTTAAGGCACATTAAATAATCTAATTTTTCATATTTAAAGTAGTTATGTATTTAATACATAATAAATGAACATAAAAATTAACTTGAATATATATATTTTTTTTATTTAATAAAGTCCAAGTTTACTTTTATATTCATATAGAGAAGAGATCAAATAAAACGACGAATATTCGTGAAATGGTACAAATGATTTTTTTTAATGTTCTAGAAAAATTTCACAAAATCATGTATGCTAGTGCATAAAAACTATTTTTACGAAATTGACTTTTTTTTATATGAAAATAAATTTCTATAAAGTATTCGGTTAAATTTTAAAATGTACAATAATTAGAATGAGAATGAGTTTTTCTAATTTGTGTTATGGTGACACAAATTTTCAAGTATTAAATGAATATATCTGTTTCTTAAAATAATTTTGTTTCTATATAAAAATGGTAAACTTGGTAAACATCACAAATTTAGAAAAATATTGATATCAGTAACATGTAAGCATGGCATTACCGTTTCATTTAATGCTTCAAAACTTGTGCCATGATGACATAAGTTAAAAAATTCTGACGAGAAATAGTTTTTCTGAATAATCGTAAACAAGAATGGTTGGTAGAGGATTATTTATTAAAATTTATTATAAACAGTGAATTTAGTCTACCATTCTTAGTGGTATTAAGTTGACATAAAACACAAACTACTAGCATTATATCATAAACCAGATGACACTCGAAAACGACCCAACAACAAAAGATTTAATACTCGTGATAGGCAAGTAAATTTGGATTTAATCGTGATCATTAATAGTAAATTTATTGTATATGTAACTTTTATTTCAAGGCATTATACTAAAATAGTTTATTAATCACTATTTGCAACTCTTGGATAGTACTATATTTTATACAATAAAGGATTTATATTATTTCAAAGTGTTTTTGTAAAATCATTCTTATTAAAAAAATGGACCAATAAGAGAGAGCTCGATTTTAACACATACGCAAAATCAACCAATATAATTGTCCAATAAAAAGTTCAAATTGAATTGATTTTGGTCAAGTTTTAATAAATTTGGTGGAAAATTTGGTGGTGGGAAAAAACACATAAAAATATAAGTGTCAAATTTATAAAAACAAAAACTTAAAAAGGGGAGGGTAATTAATAAAAGTTTAGTGTTTAATTTTAAATATATTATATAGAGTTAAGTGTAAAATTATAAGTCTGCATATTTTTTTAATAATTTTAAATAATAAACAAATAATCCTTTACACGTTATAGCCTCTAGATTTATAATATGAACGTTGTTTACAATTTGCAAGAGTATTAATATTAGTTTGAGAATTTCATATATTATAATTACAAAATTTTGTAAGTATACGAATTAGTTTTAATATACGTTAAATATTTTTGAAATACATATTAGTTTTAAACTTTCATCTATTAAAATATTTTTTTTACTATACAAGTTAAATAAGGACTCATGTTATCCTATTTAAAAGTTCAATCTATGCGTACGCGGGTTTGAGTATTAATTACGGGTAAATTATTATTAACGGTAATATAAATATCAAATTGTAAGCACGAGTTAGTGTGATATGAAAACGACTCATGTAATTGTTATTTAACATTTATATACGGATATCTGAAAGAATATTTTTTAAAAACTTTACGGAGTACATTTTAACTTTATCAATGCTCATTATCTGCTACTAAACTCGCATATTTTGTACAACATGATATAAATAGTTAAAGTTAAACGACAACATCAATCTCAACCTCAACATCTATGTCAGGTAAATAAAGTTAAATATTCATCCAATAAATTTTTTTACAAAATATTAATATATATTAATACATAATGAAAACCTCATGCGTATTTATTAGTTGTACTTATATCACAATTTTCACGGGTAAATTCTTATATGTATATATAATAAACTAAAATTTTAAAATAAAATTGAATTATGTGTAAACTCTGTGCGTGTACGAGACTTATAACTAGTTCTAGTATACGCAAATATCCCGTATCATTATTGGTTAATATTTCAAGTTTCAATAACATATCATAATATACTTATTGAGAAAAAATATAACCAAAAGAATTATAATGTCACACGATACTATCAATTTATTGTGAATAAATATCTACTTTAAATCTTGAGATGACGTGTCACATTTTTGTGTTTGTTTTTCACATGATGCTTCATGCATATATGAACTTTTCCCGACTTTTATTTATGGCTCCTCATAAAATGTATCAAGAGTCTTTTATTTTATTTTCTCACTCATGTATTTTGAAAGTAGTGAACCTTTTCGTATAATCTGGGGCGGATATAGGGTTTTTGGAACACCATAAATGTTTGTCGTCTAGTGTAAGTTTTTACTAAAAATACCGATTTCTTCAAAATGAATTTGGTTACGAAAAAATACATGTTTTCTTAATTTGTTTTACTAGTTTTAGTGAAATCGTACATTTTAATTCATTTTTATGTTTTTATACTTTTAAAAAAAGTTGTGCACCTCTTGACTTTGAGTCATGAGTACGCTCCTGCGTATAATCACAAAAGTTCTTTTTGGGTGTAATCGCTTTTTGTAATTTGGTTCATCTCTCATGTAGACTCCAAATTTTATAACAAAAAATTTAAATCCAACTTTTTTTTTTACACTTGCTAATTCATTTAAATTAATTTTCTTTACATTAAAAGAAGATTATATCAACAATATATAAAGAAAAACTAATTTTCCAAAATTATAATGTGAGTAAAGTAATTGTACTAAAATAAACTCAAGTAATAATAATAATAATAATATTTACTTCTCACCTAAAAAACAATTTAGGATGCATTTGGTTTGTGATGCGTGCGATGTGTTAGTGTAGCATAGAGCAATTAGCCTAATTCGTTTTAAATTTATATTTAGCCGACTTATTACTAACACACACTTAACGAGCAGTGTACCCGATCAATATGTATATAGTGCTAAGTAGAGTGTCGAACACTAAGAATGAAACGTAATATCTAGTTGATTTGATCAGTATTTTAATATATAAGTTAGTTATACAATCTAATCTAATAAAAGGGGGGTTAACCTGAGAGACTAGCACAGATTTGTATTAAACAGAAAAGTAAAACTAATGAGAACAAATCAGTAAAGAGCAATCACGTACACATATAGATAATAGAAACACGTAGAAGACCTGTCCTATGGTTAAGTAGCTTGTTACTTGTTTTATTGCTAGTTTTATATGATGAGTATCGTAATCTAATCTGTCTCGTTGGATCCTAAATATCGGAGAGTAAACTCTTAATGATTACTTATGTTTATCCTACCTTCTAGACGCTAGATAAGTAGGCGAGGAACATGTATGGTAGCCCAGAAAACTCAACTAAAAACAGAGGTTATCAATGCACAAATATAAGTCACTAAAAAAACATCATATAAACTTTAATCGATGAGAAAGCAATTTTAAGGTGAGCAGTATGGTGGCTACAAGCCCATCAATCCTGATGGATTAAAGCTTACTAATACAATAAAATAAACTACTTAATGAATTATACACATGCAGGACCTTCTTACGGCTCTAAGATCTTCGTTTGGGGCGTGTCTTGTCATGCTTCTTCGACTGGATTCGTCTCCTTAGGGTTTTGTTGCACACAAAATTCGTATCTGTCTTGGGGTATTTATAGCCTCTGTATGAGGGATCGATGCGGCGCATCTTGATGATAGATGCGGCGCATCTACTTAACTTCGCGTGGGGTTCAAGATTATTATATTCTGGAATATTCGTACACCACCTTTAGATGCGGCGTAACTTGTTTCTCGATGCGGCGCATGTCCTTTAACGTCTTGGATAGTATCTGGTGAAGTCTTTAGCTGATACGCCGCATGTTGTAAATGAGATGCGGCGTATTTTGGAATAGAGCAAGTTGGTTATCCTTCGTTGACCAAAGTTTCATATGCGGCGCACGTTGTAATTAGATGCAGCGCATGCTTCAAAGTCAGGCAATGGTCTTAGAATTCATCTAAGTATGATGTTGTGGTGTATCTGTTGAGAATGACACGGCGCATCTCCTGGATTTCAGTAGACTCTTCTAATCTTGATCATTTAGCTCCATAATTCGTCCAAAATCATTAACTTTCATCAATTGTTTGTTTTTACCTGAGAATTACTAAACTAAACAATTATGTATCGATTCTCGTACAAAACAATATAAAACAAGTCAATTAAATAGGATAAATGATGCCAATAGTATGTACTTATTTGATCTCATCAAATATCCCCCCACTTGAACTTTACTTGTGCTCAAGTAAACCTTTAGATTAAACATAATGAAAATATATCCTTGATAGGATGTATTTACATTTAAGCACTTATTCGTTTTATCATAATTGCACGGCCAAACACTTAACCAATTAGAAACAAAATATATGTTTAATAAAAGAAAATATAATCGTTTAACTGTCCGAACGTAACGAATATTCTATCATATGCTTGACAAGGATACGCATCTCCCCCACTAAAGCTAAGGAGTAACAAGTCTAACGCGGTAAAAAGGGTTTTTTGGTTTCGTGGGTTAAACCTAGCTTCGCTTGAACATCTCCTGCATAAACTTAGAAGATCACTAGCGCGAGTCCTTGACGCTTCAACTAACGGATAGTCACTAGTATGCTTCATGGATCGCTAGCGCGAGTCCTTGACCTTTCAAATGATGGATTGTCACTAATGTGTTACTTGGGTCGCTGGTGCGTTATTTTCATAACGGATGGCCACCAAGTTGCACACCAGATCGCTGGCGATCATTTAATCAATCTAAAACTCGGATGGTCACCAATTCACACACCAGATCGCTGGCGCGTTAGTTAATTAATCTAATACTCGGATTGTTACTACCTTATTCATATATTTAATATTCTTACTTGGCAATCATCATATCCGGATGCTCGAAAGCTAACAACGAATATAACAATACGGTTGGGTATGGATAACATTTAGGATATAAATTGGTGTAAAATAAAAAAATACATAACAATAAACAAATAGATTAAGTCCTAAGTGTGGTTAGAATACTTCCCTACCATCCCATGAATAAGACTCATATAATTGAATAACTCACGCTTTAGGTAGACACGAATTATACTCAATAAAATCTTAAACAAAGAATAAACAAACCTTAGTCGGCGTTCCCATAACGGCCAACTCCCTTTCAATCCATAAATATAATACAACAATAGTGGCGATATCGACCACTTAGTACAACACTTTACAATGTTGGATTAAAACAAACTTCCAACTTCTTCTTTCTTTTTCTTTTCTCATTTTTTGATTTTTTTTTTCATAAACATAAAATAACTAATGGTGTAAAATTTCACCACATTACCATCACAATATTTTCTGGATAATTTTTCTTTACTTTTCAGACTTTCAGACATAACGCAATAGTGAAAGTAGTGAACACACGAAAAACTGACTAAAAATATACAATATGTGCTTTCACTCAAATTGCATTGTGCAATTTCCCGACCTAATCAAAGATAATGAATTTACGCACACGAACACAGGTAACGCAAGAAAACACACTTTGCCTAAGTAACTAACCACAGACTTAAATCTACAGGGTAGGCTAAGGTGTAAGGTGTAACGAAAAACATAATAACAAGGTGTATAAAACCTAAAGGAATGGCTCTACGGGTTTTTCTAGGGGTATCTTACTCTAAAAATGAGAGTAAACAAAGGGTTTATACGTGGGTTAACTAACCAGTGTAGTTAGTTAATAATACATGACATATAAAGGCTTTTGTAGGTGTAATCCTAGAATTTTACAAGTTTAGACAAGTCACTCCAATTATAAAAATAATACTCATTATGGTAGTCTCGAAAAGTATACAAGTCAAGTTCTAAAGTTTACAAGTCACCGACACACTCATAGATTTGTGAATTTTGATAAACTCAAATCACAATTTTAGAAAATAAAGTCTTGTGTGCAGCTATGCAACTTAGATTAAACAAAAACATGCTAAAATTTTTTTAAATTTTGATATTAAAAGCGTAAATTAAAGCATATTCTTGGAAAATAAGGACAAGTAAGTATTCTAATTCTCCATCCCCCCACTTAAATTAAAAAACGTCCTCGTTATTTATTGAAATGAAAAACAGGAATTTAAAAAGAATTAGAACTGAAAAACTCCCCTAATATTTTCTCGGTTTGATCTTCCATTATGCGTTTGCGAGCAATAATTTCTGTGGATGTTAGGCTTTCGGCTTTTCATTATTCTTGTATCCACAGAAAGTGTAGACAAATATAAATACCACCAATTGTACACCTGAGTTTAAGAAGATCGATACTTGTACAAAATTCATTAGTGGTTAGAAAATAAAAATAAAAATAAAACTGTAAATCATCAGGTTAGTCGATGCGCCGCATCTTATGGAAGAAGATGCGCCGTATCGAGCTTGGAATTAGTACGGGTTAGAAAGATTAGATGCGTCACATCCTTAATCAGGGATGCGCCACATTAAATAAACTGACAGAAGGTTTATAGTTCAGAAAATAAAAACAGATATGACCTGTGCAGTAGATACGCCGCATCTATTGATGGAGATGCGCCGCATCTGCTACAGGTCAGACTCGACAGCAAAAACAATAAAGATAAATTCGGGTTGTCTCCCGGTAAGCACTTTTCTTTATTCCAGGGTCTTCAATTTAGACTCACGTTCAGCTTCTATTTTGCTTAATTAACGCCATCAATATCTTCTTCACATTCGTCATGCTCAAAGCATTGAAGTTCGTGGTACTTCCATGTGTCATCGAATGATGCTTCCTTGTCACGTTGATTCCACCAGTAATCTTCTAAGTGCAGCATAAGTTCACAATTAAGCGTGTTATAATTCCCGAAACATTGCGCAAGCCAAATGCGAAATTTGGTTTCTTTACTTTCTTGTTCTACATATTGATTGATAAGAAGAGCTCTTGCCATTAGAGCGTTAGTTTTCAAGTCCCCATCTTCTAGCTCTTCATACCAATTTAAGCTTTCGCAATAAGTCCAGTATCCGGTGCTATATAGTACTAGGAGATTTCCTCTGTTACACCGATTCTCAGTTTTCCAATTGCAAGTGGGCCATTCAGCTCGTCCATCTTTAAATCGAAACGATTGACATGT
The DNA here is from genome assembly GCA_030686995.1 of Artemisia argyi. Taxonomy (NCBI): domain Eukaryota; kingdom Viridiplantae; phylum Streptophyta; class Magnoliopsida; order Asterales; family Asteraceae; genus Artemisia; species Artemisia argyi. The sequence continues at coordinate 240,412,740 of CM060708.1, read as the reverse complement.
ATGTATTATATTGTGAGGTAGTTGGTCCCAAGTTTCATATTCAAGCCAAGGCTCATTATCCACCCATGGTACCTGATCGTTCCATTCATAATACCATGTATTCTTTAAATACTCATCGTTCATGAATATAGGTTTGTCTTCTGTGAGTACATCAATATCGATTTGAAGAAGGTAGTTGAATTCCTTGAATTGTTTACATAATGGTGTTTCGTAGTCAAACACGTCGATGTAAATGCTAAAAAATTCTTCCATATTATCTGTTAAAGTAGAATCATCACGTAACGATTTATTTTCCGTTTCTGTTTCTTCATCTTCTCCTCTCATCCAATAGACCCAAAGTACATTTTTAGTGGCGCGATCCATGGTTTTATGGTTGTTGAATTTACTAGCTAACCAATCTGAAAAATCATTATCATTAGGGTCGTAATTGACATCAAAGCTCGTGTCACTTATCATTCTTTTCCTAATCTCCATAAACTCATTGAATTGTTTTTTAAAGCTACGTGACAACCATGTCTTTATTACGTGTTTAATTTCGGGTATCGGAGCATATTTCGGATCACCATATTTAAGCTTCAGCCAATCCTCCAAAGAAATATCCATTAATCTTACCAACTTCTTATTGAACAAGATTTCTGCTTCAGCATACATCCTTTCTTCTTCAAGATCGCTTATGTCTAATCCATAGAATTGTTCTTCATAAGGCATATAAGAAGATTTTGAAGTCTCGAACTTTTCCTCTTTACGCTCCACATTATCTTTTCTCGTGTATTTAATTCGAAATCTCCCTTCCTCTTCTTCAATAGTAGTCCAAACCAGTCCTTCGGATTCTATCATAGGCCATAGCAGGAGTAATTCATCTTCAGTGTAGCTCATAAACAAATCATATGTGAACAAGTAATCGTTAATGCTTCCCAAACGTTTAAATTCAACAAATAAGGTTTCAAGAGGGGTTTCCCAAGTAAATAGATCAGCATCTATCGTGAGTAAATTGACTTTTTCACGTTCATAAGTCTTAATAGAGCATATTGGCACAGAAGTGTGAGATAATGATTCAAACAATTCGTCAAAGAGTGGTGAGTTGCAATTAATAGCATCATAGGTCTCATCCAAAATTGGACAGAGCTTCCCATTTTCCCATTCTGAATTTTCTGAGTTTTTATTGCCCATACGTATTGCTGGAAACTTTTTTAAGTTAATTTCATAATCTTCACAATCATCGTCGTTCTCCAATGTCCATAGTATCTTAATCGAAGAACTTGCGCATCTCAATGTCTCCATTCCCTCCATAGTCAAGTACTCGCTCATGGTGATATCTTCCATAATAATCCCTGTCATGATAGGCAAGTAAATCAGTAGGATTTTCCCGATAGAAGATAATCATAATTAGTAAGGAAACGATAATTGAAAATAAAAGTTGCTGATATCTGCAGTCGATGCGCCGTATCCTAAAAGTAGGATGCGCCGAATCTTATTACGTTAAGAATTAAATCAGACTTTGATTCAGAAAAACGATGCGCCGTATCTGCAAAACAGATGTGACGTATCTTAGTTTAATAAATTCGAAAAATTGTTTTTAACAAATAAATAGATGTGCCGCAACTGTCGAAACAAATGCGTCGTATCTTGTTAGGGTTTTGAAAATTTTCTGATTAAAAACAGAATACGTCGTATCTAGGGGATAGATGCGCCGTACTTCGAATTTTTAAGTTAACGCTGTATATAAAATAAAAAATGCAATGTGCCATATCTGATAAATTAGATGAGTCGCATCGTTTGGATCAGCAAAATACAGCAGACAACAGTAACACAGAAAAGAAAATAAAAGAAAAATAAATAAAGAAAACAAAAATTACAGAAAATAAAAGAAAACAAACAAACAAGAAAGAAAATATGCAAAATATACAATGAATGCAATCTAAACTAATATACAACAAAGTTAGTGGCTAGAATCTAATTAAAATATTAATCAAATAAACATATATTAATAATTCATTCCGCGGCAGCGGCGCCAAAAACTTGATGCGTGCGATATGTCAGTGTAGCATAGGGCGATTAGCCTAATTCAAATTTTAAATTTATATTTAGCCGACTTATTACTAATACACACACACTTAACGAGCAGTGTACCCGATCAATATGTATATAGTGGTAAGTAGAGTGTCGAACACTAAGAATGGAACGTAATATCTAGTTTATTTGATCAGTATTTTAATATCTAAGTTAGTTATACAATCTAATCTAATAAAAGGGGGTTAGCCTGAGAGACTAGCACAGATTAGTATTAAACAGAAAAGTAAAACTAATGAGAACAAATCAGTGAAGAGCAATCACGTACACAGATAGATAATAGAAACACGTAGAAGACCTGTCCTATGGTTAAGTAGCATGTCACTTGTTTTATTGCTAGTTTTATATGATGAGTATCGTAATCAAATGTCTCGTTGGATCCTAAATAACGGCGAGTAAACTCTTAATGATTACTTTTGTTTATCCTACCTTCTAGATGCTAGATAAGTAGGTGAGGAACATGTATGGTAGCCCAGAAGACTCAACTAAACATAGAGGTTATCAATGCACAAATACAAGTCACTAGAAAAACATCATATAAACTTTAATTGATGGGAAAGCAATTTTAAGTGGAGCAAGTTAGTGGCCACAAGCCCATCAATCCTGATGGATTAAAGCTTACTAATACAATAAAACAAACTACTTAATAAATTATACACATGCAGGACCTTCTTACGGCTCTAAGATCTTTGTTTGGGTTGTGTCTTGTGATGCTTCTTCGACTGGATTCATCTCCTTAGGGTTTTGTTGCACAAAAAATTTGTATCTGTCTTGGGGTATTTATAGCTTCTGTCTGAGGTATCGATGTGGCGCATCCTGATGATAGATGCGGCGCATCTACTTAACTTCGCGTGGGGTCCAAGATTATTATATTCTGGAATATTTGTACACCGCCTTTAGATGCGGCGTAACTTGTTTCTCTATGCGGCGCATGTCCTTTAATGTCTTGGATACTATTTGGTGAAGTCTTTAGGTGATACGCCGCATGTTGTAAATGAGATGCGGCGTATTTTGGAGTAGAGTAAGTTTGTTATCCTTCGTTGACCAAAGTTTCATATGCGGTGCACGTTGTAATTAGATGCGGTGCATGCTTCAAAGTCAGGCAATGGTCTTCGAATTCATCTAAGTATAATGTTGCGGCGTTTCTGTTGAGAATGATACAGCACATCTCCTGGATTTCAGTAGACTCTTCCAATCTTGATCATTTAGCTCTATAATTCGTCCAAAATCATTAACTTTCACCAATTCCTTGTTTTTACCTGAGAATTACTAAAGTAAACAATTAAGTATCGATTCTCATACAAAAGAATATAAAACAAGTCAATTAAATAGGATAAATTATGCCAATAATATGTACTTATTTGATCTCATAAGTTTGTATATGGGATTAGAATTAGATTTAGATTTGATTTGGATTTGGATTTTGTGGGCCCTCTCTCACTTTTTAAAAGAAACCCGCCAACCAAACAACAACTTTCACCATTGTGGGAAACTAGAAGGAGAGTTGAATAGTTTACCGACTTGTTTTCTTTGATTATAAAAATTTGTTTGTGCAAAACTTATATGCGAGTGTAGATGAAATCAATCAACACCAATATGATCACAATACTATGCTAACACAATCAAATAATAGGTATGTAAAGAAAAGAGATGGAAAGATCAAACTGAGACAACGAGATCTATAGTGGTTCGGTCACGAAGCTCTTCTTCGTCCTACTCCACTCCCCGAGTACCACACTCGAGAGTTCTAAGCACTATGTCAACAAAGCTCCCTTCAGGCGGAGAAAACCGTACAACGTCGCTTACGTTATTTTCCGACACTAAGCTAAATGTCGAGTACTATTCTTAGTTAGTACCAATCTACCACGATCCACACGATCCTAATTTTTCACACGATCCACACGATCCTAACTTTTCACACGATCCACACGATCCTCACACAATATTCACGATCCTCACAATCCTCACAATCTACTCTTGATCCACTTGATCAATACTAAATCACTCAACACTCAAGAGATCCCCAAGATCTCAACAAGATCACAATGATCAACACAACAACTAAGAGATACTAAAACACTCGATGTATATCAAGATACAATCAAGTAGACAACTAGTAATACAAGTGCACTACTCTATGACACCAACACTTTGTATCTTCTTGATACTTTGTGTTCTTCTCTTTACTAGTAGAGGTATGTAGATTATTCTTGGTTGGATGAAAGAATCACTCTTTAAACAAAAGAAAACTAACTAATGATCTAAGAAGTGTAGAGAGAAAAAGAGGATGGAAACCAGAAAGTTATGTGTGTGAAAGGATAGCCAAAGTCTGAGAACTGAAGTAGTATTTATAGAACCTGGAAAATTTGACCGTTTTAACGGGGACGACAACACTAAATGTCACACGGTACCACTAAACGTAGTGGTACCGTGCCAGACAAAAACGCTCCCATTTTTTGTCTTTAGTGGTGAAAGTTTATTTGGGGGAGTTTGGAGCTGATTTGTGTAAAATATAGCTGCTAGAAATGTTTTTGAAATGATTTTTCCTAAATAAACATTTCTTTATAATTCAAAAATAATTTGTAAAATGTATTTTTGAAAAGAAAGTTTTGTCAAGCTAAAAATGTGAAGTTCAAAACACAAATTCACTTCTTTGATCATTTGTCAAGTTGTAAGTTTGTTTGTTTATACCTAGAGTGATTGACGTAGAAATCGGATATTTCGACTAAAAACTTGTTTGCGTTAATTTTGACGTAAGATGTTTTCACATTTTATTATCATCAAAACATAGAGATATCGAAAGATGAGAATAACGTTTTTAGACATTATTTGCATCAACAACCATCAATCCCAAATCCAAATTCAAAACCCTCACCAAGCGGGCCCTTAAACACTACATTCATGTTTTTCTTTCATTTATTTTTTATTTATTATTATTATTTTTTATTTTTTTTTTCATCCTTCTAAAATTGGTATTTTATTATATTATGTAAGATTACTAAATTGTTTTATCAATATATTTAATAATTTAACTCCCCAAAATCATACATAATTTTATAATTGTTGGGATTTAACGACTCTAATAACATTTATTGTCATATAAATATGTAGCGGAAAAGGTCCAGTTAGTGGATCCATGTGTTGTACTTAGATTAACGAATATAACGATTACTAACCTCTTGTTATTGAACACGAATGAATGAACAGATCAAAACGAATGGGTCTTTATTCCTACTTTAAGACTCATGATCAAAACCAAATTCACAAAGTAGGTGATCTCCATGGATAGTCCACACTCCACGTCACGGTAGAATATCCGAATGATAGTTCTAAACCCATCATGAATCAAAGCAACAATACGCATGGTTTTCTTGCTTTGTTGGAGCCGAAATCTAAACCCTAAAAGAGGGGTTTGTTAGATCAGTTTTATGATGGAGAAGATGAGAGAAAAGCGTATGTGTTATTAGGTTATGCATGCACCCAAATAATGAATCAAGTGATTCTTTATATATGTTAAATAACTTGGTGTCCAAGTTTAACACAAACAACCCCCTCCCCCTCTATAGGTTCACTGATAATAAGCCTGCCCTATGGGCTCACTTTCGTTTGGGCTTGGTATAATTTAACTTGTCCATTACATATTATTATAAGCCTAATAATTGATTAAATCGTCTAATGGTTTAATTAACGATCGTCAATAATTTCGTGAAATATGTAACTAATATAATTAATGTAGTTACTCTAAATATATTAATTACATTATAAAAGTATTCCTTGGGTGTATACGTGTGTAACCTCATAGTCTCACGTATTTCTAGCCATATAATTTATCGATTATAACTTGAGCATAACCAATAGCTCCCACTTGCGAATGTCATAATCACATTAACTTATACAACCAATGGTTAGCGTCTAGTAACACGTCATTGCTCCCAGAAATACCTGAGTGCGGTTTCATAAAACGTCTTAGTTTAAATGGTTTATTATTAAACATCCTTTTGTTTCAGATATTTGTTAAACTATGGATATTGATCAAAGTCATTTCATAATGTTTAATTTATTCTGTTTCTCATTGTAGATGTTGAACTAGATTACCAAACGTAAACAAGATTCATCTTGACTAACTTCGGGCATGGCCATGCAAACATCTGGTTAATTCAATAAAGGACCTAGTGGAGGAACAAATCCTATTTTGACTGCACGTTTCATTCATGTGCTTCACATCACTTATGAAAATAGCCTTTATAACTCCCTTATTCAGGACATCATTTAACTATATCAAGAAAATGATATCCACACACGTAAGACCTACTTGCATCTCAAGTCTGAGGACGATTAATACAACCACTTGCGAGATTCACCCAATGACATCAATCCATAAATTGAATTCTCGTAGGTTGGGGTAGTCCAATATTCATAGCCAGTGAATAACATATGAGTTTGGCGACACATCCTTTAAGATTCATCTAGTGAAGATTACCAATCGCTCATATTTTTTTAATTCAAATAATACTCTCTTATCGTTGATTGGCAGTGGACAAATTTAGAGTAATAAATTACTAATGAATTAAACATGCAAATATATGACACATATAATATCAGATTGAAAACAATCATACCAAGTACATTAATTCATTACAAAAATAAAAACTGTTTAACATCCCATTATCCAAATACTAAATAACATATTTACATGAGACTACTAGTTAGACGAAGTCCAATACTCCTTGCATGTCCAGTATACTTGGTACAAGGTAATGCCTTAGTAACAAGATCAACTAAGTTCTCATCTGTTGGAACTTTGAAAAGTCTTATGTCACCTTCTTCGATAACTTCTCGAATATAGTGAACTTTCCTTCGATAATGTTTGGCACCTTTCTGAACTTAAGGTTCGTTGGCTATGATGATTGCGCTAGAATTGTCGTAGTACATCTTCATAGGTTCTTTATTAGTGGGAACGACTCCAAGCCCAAAAATAAACTTCCTAATCCAATCGGCTTTCATTGCAGGTTCTGAAGCAGCTATTTATTCAGCTTCTGTAGAAGACATTGCAGTAGTGCTTTGCTTAGCACTCTTCTAGTCTACCGCACTTCTGCTTAAAACAAATACGTAACCTATCTGAGATTTTGTATCATCAGCATTGGTCTCGTATCTAGCATCAGTGTAACAAATGACTTTGAGCTCCTTTTTGAGATCACCAGCATAAAATAGAAACATATCTTTATTTTATATACTTTAGAATGTTCTTCATAGTAATCCAGTGACCCTCTCCTGGATACAGTCGAAATCAACTAGTCGGGTTATGTGTGAATGCCACATCAGGTCTAGTGCACCTCACTGCGTACATAATAGATCGTACAACCGAGGCAAAAGGAACTCTCTACATGCGTCTCACCTCTTCAGGTGTAGAGGGACCTTGAATCTTGGTCAAAATCAGTTTCTTTTACATTGGGATACTTCCACGCTTGAAATTCTTCATATTAAATCTCTTTAAGATTTTATCAATATATGCAATTTTACAAAGACCAAGTAAATGCTTAGATCTATCTCTGTAGATCTTGATACAAATGATGCATGCTGCTTCTCCTAGGTCTTTCATGGAAAAACACTTTCCAAGCAAGGATTTTACATCTTGTAGCATTCGAATGTTATTTTGCATGATCAATATGTCATCAACATATAAGATTAAGAACGCGACCATGCTCCCACTAGCCTTTTGATATACACATTGCTCATCAAGGTTTTTTAAGTGAAACCAAATTTCTTGATCTCCTCGTCAAACTTTTTATTCCAGCTCCTTAATGCTTGCTTTAATCTATAAATGAATCGATGTTGCTTGCATACTAATATGGGATATTTTGGATTAACAAACCCATCAGGTTGCACCATATAAATCTCTTCAGTTAGGTGACCATTCAAGAAGGTGGTTTTGACATCCATCTGCCAAATCTCATAGTTATAAAACGTAACTATGGCTATAAGAATCCTAAAAGATTTAATGTTTGCTAAAGGAGAGAAGGTTTCCTCATAATTTACACCGTAAGTTTAAGCATAACGTTTTGCTACAAGACGATCTTTATAGGTGTGTACATTGCCATCCATTTTAGTCTTCTTCTTAAAGAGCCATTTAATCCCAACGGTCCTGGCGTTCAGAAGAAGGTCTACCTCGACCCAGACATTGTTTTCTTTCATGGATTACTTTTCTGCATTCATAGCTTCAACCCATTAATCAGATTCGGGATCAGAAAATGCGGCACTATAGTTAGCGGGTGCACCATGATCCCCTAACTCATGCTCCTTAGCATCGACATAGAAACCATATTGTTCAAGTGCATGAGGTATCCTTGAGGATCTACGAATGGGAACTAATCACTTTGTGGATTGACATTTACATGTTCAACCACATCGTGATGTTCGCTAGTGTTTTCAGAAGGTTGCGTATCTTCATCTTGAATTTCTTCAAGGTCTACATTGCTCCCACTTGCTTCTGGTGAGATGAGATCACTCTAAAAAAACTCAGCATTCCGAGCAACAATAATTTTGTTCTCAAGTGGATAGTAAAAGTAGTAACCTATTGTTTCCTTTGGGTATCCTACAAAGATACACTTAACAAACATAGGTTCAAGTTTTTTTGGTGTGTTATTGATGAGGCGAAAAATGAACCATTTTTAGGGGGTCATTTAAGCCCGGAATTGAATTTATTTGATCAAATATTACCCTAAATCGTTCCTTTTGTGATTTTAGGTACTTTGGGAGTGAAATCTGGAAAAGGAAGCAATTCGGACGTTTTTGGAGCATAAAAGTGAAGAAAACGCCAAAGTCTTAATTTTCCTTGCTGGGAACAGTAGGTGAAGGCGTCAAGAAGGAATTTCTGACGGCCTCAAGAGTAATTTCCATGACGACCCAGTACAGAATTGACGGCGTCACGAAGTAGGGCGTCAAGAGTAAAATGCATGACGGCCTGGAAAATGCTAACACATGACAGCGTCAAAAGTAGATCAAGGCAGTCCGAGAAGTATTTTGGCGGCGAGATGACAGCGTTACAAGATTTGTCTTGACGCCGTCAGACCCTATTTCCTATATATAGTTTTCTAATTTTCACATTAAAAGGAGAGAAGTTTTGGAGAAACCCTAAGTACGAACTTGGTACGAATTTTACAGGTTTTTCAAGGGTTCTAAGCCCTTGATACCTTTCATGTGTAATTGAGATAAGTATTCTTTTAATTCAATCAATATGTCTATGTGTTGGTTGTCTATATCTTGTTCTTGTCTTAATTCCATCATGCTAGGCTAGATCTATCTTGTGTTTGCTTGGATCTAATGAAACCTAGATGTTAATTATGTGTTGATTACTTGTTTATGGTTGTATTGGATGAATGAATTCGATGTTAGGCTTAAGAAAACTGGCAGATCTCCAAATGGTAACATGCTTGAACGTCTTAGGAAACATGAACTGACGTGCACTAGGTTTTATTGGTTGTATTTAATGCATGAGTAAATTCTAATGATCCCATGTTAGGAGCTTCTTAGCCGGCTCGACATAGGAGTGAAGTAGGCACTCATAGGATTGGGGAATTAAGTGCGCCACCCCATGAATGGTATTAAGGAATACAATCCGTCATCCATGCAACTATAACAAGTAATTAACGTGTAAAAGATATCTAGGGAGTAGTGAAATCTAAGTAAACACATTTTCTCCACTTATTGCTCACAACCTTAGTATAATTTAGTTTATTTTCATTTCTAGTATTTTTTTTTGATTGCATCTTTAGTATTGGGTTAGTTGACTAGCAACTAATTCCGCCCAAATCCTTCAAACCCGAGATTTTTACTTGCTTTCTAAAAAATATAAAAATACAAAAATAATCATCCCTCACCTTTAGAACTAGTATTTAGGTTTTCTAATCCTAGTGACACTATTCCTAGCTGAACGATCAATCCCCCGGTACTTGTCACTATACTATACTACAACGATCAGGTACACTGCCTGGTGGGGGTTCTAAGCTTCTCAAGATCCCTTGAGAGGTAAAGCATGGTGCGATTCCAACGTATCAAGTTTTTGGCGCCGCAGCCCGGGGAATAGTTATTGTCTAGGTTAGAATCTCTTTTTATTAGGTCTACTTGCTAGATTCCTTTCTAGTAAGATTTTATTTTTATTTTTAGGTTTTCTTTAGTCTATCTCATTTCTTTGTGTCTTTGTTCGTAACTCTTCACCACCCGACATCATGGACAACGGGAACATCTTTGAACCCGTCATCCCACCACAACAAAACCCACCGCTAGAACCTCTTAGGCCCCGAACCTTAGGAGAGTATTCCCGACCTAGCCACCAAGGCTACCGAAACACCATTGAGCTCACCGGAGCCAATGTTACTCCCTTGCGATCCGAAACCATCCGGTTGGTGCAAAGCGGATGTGCATTCCATGGACTTCGTTCCGAAGATCCAAACCAACATCTTAAGGACTTCCTAAAAATCGTAGATTCCATAGACCTAGGTGTTGAAACTAGAGAGATAACCCGATTACGCCTATTCCAATTCTCTCTACGGGATCAAGCTAGTCAATGGCTTGAGCGTTTACCCGTGGGATCCATCACCACATGGGATGATCTCACCACTCGTTTCCTTGCTCAATTTTTCCCACCGGGGAGAACTACTAAGCTTAGAAATGACATCTTGATGTTCCAACAACGTCAAAATGAATCTCTTTATGAAGCATGGACTCGTTTCAAGGACTTACTCCAAAAAGTCCTTCATCATGGCATAGATCTTTGGCTCCAAGTCCAAATTTTTTATAACCATATCGATCTCTCCACGAGGCGAGCCATTGACCAATCGGCCGGTGGTAAGCTACGTGATCTAAGTGTGAAACAATCATGGGAACTCATAGAAGATCTTGCTCTCTATGACAATGAAAGTTGGAATGATCCCCATGATTTGAACAAAACGGTCAAGGCAATATCTTTGCCTTCGAACAATTCTAGCACTCCCGACCGTAGGATTATGGAACTTGAGGACCAAGTCAAGTTTCTCATGAAATCTTACGAAGCTCCTAAGCCTTCAAGCCAAGTGAACAAAATCACTTCTTCATGCGAATTATGTAGTGGTCCCCACGACACTCGTGATTGTGTGGAACTCCCCGAAACAGCTTTTGCGGACTACGCATCCACGCGTACCAACGAAGCAGGAGATAAGTGGTACACTTTCAAGCCCGAGCCAAACCCTTACGGTGATTCATACAACCCCTCTTGGAAAAATCACCCAAACCTTAGGTGGAAACAAAATCAACCCAATTCTTCCAATCCGCCTAATCGTTACCAACCAAACGGTCCACCCTCCAACCGTACTTTCAACAACAATCCTTCTAACAACTATGGTAGTACTAACAATCTTGAAGGGTTGATGTCTAAGTTCATGGCATCTCAAGAAGCTCGCATATCTAAGTTTGAAGCCAATTTCAAACAAAAGCAAAGCGAGATGACCACCAAAATTGACGCATTGTTGAAAGTTCTCAATGACCGAGAAATGGGAGTACTCCCAAGCGACATGGTCAAGAATCTGAAACTAAACGTTAATTCCATATCTTCAGTTTCGTCACCAACTTCGTGTCCACAATACTACTCGGTTAAATCAACGAGCACGTGTTTCAAACAAAACCAAATCCTTCAAAAGGACCAATCAAGTAGAACACCCGATATAGAACCGGTCAAAAGTATAGTTGAAACACCTCCTACGCAAGACCTTGACGATGAATTCAAAGAACTTCACCTTGAACGCCCCGTCATTGATGTCTTAGCGCGTACTCCTTACTATAGTGCCCTCCTAGAAAAATATGAGAAGTTTAAACTAGGTAAAAATGGGACCGCCTTCGTTCAAAACAAGTTGCCTAAAAAGCTTGATGATCCGGGTATATTTGTTTTGCCTTGTAAGATAGGAAGATCCGAAGCTTTCGACACACTAGCCGATTTAGGGTCAAGCCTCAACTTGATTCCCTTATCCTTATTCACCTCTCTTAAGCTAGGAAAGTTAGAGGAAACGGAGGTATTGATAGGGTTAGCGGTTGGGAGTATTGCCCACCCGGTTGGAATGATTAAGGATGTAGTTGTTCACGTAGGAAAGTTAACTATATTAGCGGATTTTCACGTCCTAGACATGGTTAGTGACACTACATGCCCATTATTGGTAGGAAGAGGATTTTTAGCAACCGCTAGCGCCATGATAGATTGTAAGGAGTCTAAGATAGCGGTAGGTGAAGGCGATACTTGGTCGGTGTACGATGTAAAGAAGCATAGTTATGATTGTGATGATGAACCGACACCGCATTGGGTAGAGATGAATAGAAGACCATCTAGATATGGACCTTGGATAGAAAGGAACTTCATAGGACCTCAATGCCCATTTAATCTAGAAAAAGATTTCGTTGAAAAGACACATTCGGTAGAACAACTCATAGCTAGAGATGAAGAGCTAGATCCCTTTGAGGACCCCTTAGTCTTTAGGAAGATGATTGAGTTCTTGAGCGTAATGCCTATTAATATAGAGATGAATAAGTGGAAAAGAAGGGAGACAAGTGTAAATGGAGGTGGGACAAGCCACTTAAAGAAGGTGACGGATCATGGCATATGAGGATGACTTTGTATGATCCGGATGGAGAAAAGTTTGAAAGGTCATACCATACTAAGGAAACCGATAAGAAGTTGAAACCTAAGTTTGATCCCAAAGATGTCCTCAATGAGGAACTCACCCGTGTCACGTAGAAACCCATGACCTTGAGTCTAGCTACAAGACTCGTAAATAAAGAAAAGCGCTTCTTGGGAGGCAACCCATGTTTTGTGTGATTTTATTTTGTTTGTTTGTTATTTGCTTTCGTATGCATGCTTTATTTTTATTGCTGGTAGATCATGTTTCTCAATTAAATAGTGGAAATACTTTACTTTGTTGTTTTGGCCTAGTCTTAACTCCACCTAAAGGTATTTTTGCAATAGATAAGTGTAAGGGGAAACCCCAAATATGTTTTTAAGAAACAAACCGATCATGATTCTCCACAATATTAAATGAACATGTATATTCGTATTTGTTAGAGTCAAATGCTTGTATTGAGTCATAATGAAGTTCTGCAGGATTTTCCAGGAAGTAGGACCAAGTTTTTCTAGAAATTTTCTGGAAACTTAACATAAGAATTTCTGCAGGTCACTTCTGACGGCGTCAAGAGTTAACTCTTGACGGCGTCACGTGTAAAAATCTGGAAATTTTACCAGTTTTGTTTTTCTAACGGAGTCTTATGGTTTTTGTGAATTATTAAGTTTTATAATCTCCAGGAGATCTGCAAACTTCATTCCACAAGCATTATATCTTATTTTGTTTTCTAGGATTTAGTAACTTATATAGGTTGCCGCCGATTTTATGCGAGGTTGTCTTGTCTATTTTCTCAGGATTTACAGGTTATGTATGACAAGAAGATGATTTATATTCTGGAAGGGAAGCTTTGATTGTTCATTTTCTTGGAGGAAGATCTAACCTGTCCACCTTATTATCCAAATCGAGCGAATCAGGGGAGTATTTGATTTCATTTGTTTTTACTTTTTCACTTTTACATTTTTTACTTGAACATTGGGGACAATGTTCATCTTAAGTGTAAGGGGAGGGTAAAAAGATGATACCTTACATATGCACTTTCGCTTGAGTTTGTTTTGTTTAATGGTAGATGAGTAATAAAACTATGAGAAATACTTGTTAGTGTAATTTTAGCGCCAAATTTAAATTTTTTTACAACATTTAGGAGTGAAACTTTAGCCATAGCAAGCGTCTCATGGATAGGAGATTGTATGACTAGCACATAACCGTATATTCAGAAAAATTTTCCACCCAAATATGTGAGGTTCGCCTTTAGATTTGATAGGAAAAACATTTACTATTAGTGCTTATGAGTGTACCGGTAGCATTTAGATTCTAGAACTTGCGTTAGTGATGCATCCCGAGACCGCTAGTGAGACTACATTCGTGTGGTAGGATTTACTACATGATAAGAGGCATTAGGATCACCCTTGTGTTAAACCCGTATTATAATTACTTGACCATTTAAGTCATATTACTTGGCTAGTTAAGTCAACTAATTTTTCCCACACAATTAGCGTTGTACTCATTTTTAGTACATGAAACCCCTAGTACACCCCTCCGAGCCTATCTTTTTGTTTCTAACTTTAAGCATTTTACTTAAAGGAAGAATTTGTTACACCCACTTAAATGTACAACCAAATCGCCTTAGCCTTCCGTGTATGCGCTCATTTTTAGTGCATTATTGTTATTTGTTAAACCCTAAGTTAACTATCTAATTGATTACATGGTTGCTAAGTCGAGTCATATCCTTGTACGTATTGTTTTGGGACGATTGGGACTCATGGGTAAGTACTTATTTTATGGAGTAATGGGGAAGAACATCATATATTACCCCCATATGTACGTTAATCTTAAAAGTGCTCCAAGTGTTTTGATTTTCTTAATTCGAGTCATTAGATTAGTTATTGTAAAGTATGTAAAAATTCAAGTGTAAGGGAAATGTTCATTCCCTATGATGTATTATTTTGGATGGTAGGGTAAGAGTGTATGCAAAAAAATAATAAAATAAAAAAAAATCGAAAAAAAATAGAAAAATCAAGAAAAAGAAAAAAAATAGAAAAAGGAAAAGAGAAAAAAACATACGGACTACCATCCCTTTTCATTCTATGTTTATTTTATGTTTTTGTTATTTTTCATTTATTAGCTTAAGTCGAGTCTAGTCTTGGCTTAGCAACGCCATATTGTACATGTAATTAACCAAGATTGTTAACTCGCCACCAGTAAAACTTATTTTATCCAACAAAACCGTGTATTTCATATCCCTACACCTAACGTTACAACCCTTTAAAAGACCTCTTTGATAGTTTATCCTAGGTGCTTACGCCATGTGGTGGAGGTTTGATCCTTTCCCAAGCTTATGGTAATCTATTTTGCTATGATAGGTAGTGAGAGATATCTTCCGTTTCCATATTGTAATTTATACTTTATTACACCCGAGAGATGTGAGTATTTAAACACTATTTGTGAGGTGCTTGTGTATGACCTCTGTGCTTGTCATTGGTCTTTAGTTGAACGATTATTTGTTGTAATTACTTTTATATTAGTGTTAAATGACCCCTAACTTGTATTTTGAGTAGAATAAAAGCGCATTTGCTTGAGGACAAGCAAATCTCAAGTGTAAGGGTATATGATGAGGCGAAAAATGAACCGTTTTTAGGGGGTCATTTAAGCCTGGAATTGAATTTATTTGATCAAATATTACCCTAAATCGTTCCTTTTGTGATTTTAGGTACTTTGGGAGTGAAATCTGGAAAAGGAAGCAATTCGGACGTTCTTGGAGCATAAAAGTGAAGAAAACGCCAAAGTCTTAATTTTCCTTGCTGGGAACAGTAGATGACGGCGTCAAGAAGGAATTTCTGACGGCATCAAGAGTAATTTCCATGACGACCCAGTACAGAATTGACGGCGTCACGAAGTAGGGCGTCAAGAGTAAAATGCATGACGGCCTGGAAAATGCTAACACATGACGACGTCAAAAGTAGATCAAGGCAGTCCGAGAAGTATTTTGGCGGCGAGATGACGGCGTCACAAGATTTGTCTTGACGCCGTCAGACCCTATTTCCTATATATAGTTTTCTAATTTTCACATTAAAAGGAGAGAAGTTTTGGAGAAACCCTAAGTACGAACTTGGTACGAATTTTACAGGTTTTTCAAGGGTTCTAAGCCCTTGATACCTTTCATGTGTAATTGAGATAAGTATTCTTTTAATTCAATCAATATGTCTATGTGTTGGTTGTCTATATCTTGTTCTTGTCTTAATTCCTTCGTGCTAGGCTATATCTATCTTGTGTTTGCTTGGATCTAATGAAACCTAGATGTTAATTATGTGTTGATTACTTGTTTATGGTTGTATTGGATGAATGAACTCGATGTTAGGCTTAAGAAAACTGGCAGATCTCCAAATGGTAACATGCTTGAACGTCTTAGGAAACATGAACTGACGTGCACTAGGTTTTATTAGTTGTATTTAATGCATGAGTAAATTCTAATGATCCCATGTTAGGAGCTTCTTAGCCGGCTCGACATAGGAGTGAAGTAGGCACTCATAGGATTGGGGAATTAAGTGCGCCACCCCATGAATGGTATTAAGGAATACAATCTGTCATCCACGCAACTATAACAAGTAATTAACGTGTAAAAGATATCTAGGGAGTAGTGAAATCTAAGTAAACACATTTTCTCCACTTATTGCTCACAACCTTAGTATAATTTAGTTTATTTTCATTTCTAGTATTTTATTTTGATTGCATCTTTAGTATTGGGTTAGTTGACTAGCAACTAATTCCGCCCAAATCCTTCAAACCCGAGATTTTTACTTGGTTTCTAAAAAATATAAAAATACAAAAATAATCATCCCTCACCTTTAGAACTAGTATTTAGGTTTTCTAATCCTAGCGACACTATTCCTAGCTGAACGATCAATCCCCCGGTACTTGTCACTATACTATACTACAACGATCAGGTACACTGCCTGGTGGGGGTTCTAAGCTTCTCAAGATCCCTTGAGAGGTAAAGCCTGGTGCGATTCCCACGTATCAGTTATGCTTCACAAATACCTCACAAACTCAGACCTTTAAGTAAGACAAATTAAGGACTTTTCCATCCCATAATTCATATGATGTCTTGCAACCTTCTTAGTTAGAACTATATTGAGTATGCGTGCAACAGACTTTATAACTTAATCCCAAAAGGATATTGACAGAGTTGTTTGATTCATCATGGATCGAACCATGTCAAGCAAGGTTCGATTTCTCCTTTCAGATATACCATTATGTTGTGGCGTATATGGATGAGTGAATTGTGAGACAATCCAACACTTCTTAAGATGATCCAAAAAATCTTGACTCATTATTCGCCTCCAAGATAAGATCGAAGAGCCTTTATGTTCTTCCCGAGTTAATTCTCTATTTCCTTTGAAATACTTTAAAAGTTTCAAAGACTTCGTGTTTATGTTTAAGCAAGTAACCATAACCATAACGACTAAAATTGTCAGTAAATGTAATAAAGTAGCTAGCTCCTCATCTTGACACATTTCTAAAAGGGCCACACACATCAGTATTTATTAGTCCAAGTAGATCTTTAGCTCTTTCTGTTGTATGCAGAAAAAGGCTTTCTCACCATCTTTTTAGATACACAAGAAACGAATTTATCAAATGACTCATCGTCAGCTGGTTTTAAAAGCCCATCATATTGTAGCTTTTTTATACGTTTCTTGTTTATATGTCTAAGAATACATTGCCACAAGAAAGTAGAATCCAATTTGTTCTTGATTCTTTTATTGCTAACATTATATATAGAACTATCGTTTGAAATAAAATCATGTCAATTTCAAAATACCATCACGAGGAATAACATTAAAATAAACAATATTATTCTTAGAAACTGAAATTCCTTAATTCATAAAACAATGAATGTTGTTCCCTTATACTTAGTTAGTATTAACTTGAAGGTTAAACTAACCAAGCTCCATGATTTATTAATGTAAAGATTAATTTGACAATAAGTAAAAACGTAAAAGATAAAAGACAAGATATTTTCAACGTCTAATTCTTATTAGAAATCAATCAAAGAATTATACCCAAGTGTTTACGGAATAACACTTGGGATTGAAATGACAAGTATGGTGTATTTCTCCTCAGTAAACCTAAGCCAAGCTTAAGTTGCAACTAATGAACCAACTGAGCTATCTCAGGGACGGTTGCTATTTGGAGAGAGTAAAGGTTGGGTTGTGAATGACTAAGCATTTATTGCACAAAACTTAGCAACCTTTTCTTTTCCTTATGCTTCCTATTTATACACAAGTATATTACAACCGTTACCTAAAAGAAAAAAAATGACATAAGCCTACTTTGGAATAAATGCATAGGCATTTTGTCACTGTTACACATGGCTATAAGTAGTAAAGGGCAAGACTGCTTTCCATGCTTCAGTGTTGACACACTCTTGGTCTTTTATCCATTCAGGGTAAGTTGACCATTGCATGATAAGGACCCTTCCTTATCAACTCAAACTTATCTCGCCTTATCCCGCCTTTACTTCAGTCTTCATGTCTTCAGTCTTTATGTTCTCAGTTTTCATAGTTGGTGAGGAGTGTTGGGGATTCAATGAGCTATTTTTATTACTCACTGAATCCATCACCTTCTTCTTCGGCTCAGGTATCATTCACCGAGTTCCGCCTCACTGAATGGAGAACCTTTCTTCATAGGCTCGTCCTGAGCTTCTTAAAGATGATCACTAAATGACTGTTCATTCAGTGACTTAAGTATGTTTAAGGTTATCAAACACTTGGGATATTTTATGTTCAAATCCTAGTTTAAGGGAGTTTGGGTATTTACTGACCCAGCAGTCTCCCCCTATTTGGATATACAAATAGCCTAAGTGTTTCTAGGTTCAGTGTGAGAGAGCAAAGGTTATCGTCTCACACTGAGTAATACAACTAAGTAATGTATAGGACACTGATTAACAAAAGAAACATCATTGTTTATTCATAGCTATTACAATCCTAACAAATTACAAAGAGTACAAAAGATAGTGTTGGTGTGGCAGATATTTTTAGTCCAGTTTGTATCCAAGGGCTTCAAGCTTGGGCTTTTTGATAGCAGTTCTTGTTGATTAGGGTGTTTCTTGATCTTGATCCTTAGATCATGGCAGAACCTTGCATTCTCATCACTTTGTATTTGTGAGGCCAACATCAAGTAGCCAACCTTGGATTTGATCCCTGCTTTATCAATGTCACTCCACCTTTGGAAGGTAGGGTCACCAGCTTCATCAGTAAAAAATAGGCCTCTTTCAAGTTGTTCAATTGATAGTTTGTTCACAAATTTAACTCCTTCAGGGAGGGCTCTATTGCAATCAAGGCCAGGAACTTTAATCTCAGGCTCTAGCTCTATTGTCTTCCTCTTTCTTTTAGAAGGACGAGATGGAGCAGGCTGATCAACTAGAGCAGGGAGAAGATATTGGATGCCAAGTTCTTCATGCATCTTGTCTAATTTTTCATATCTTAGGCTCAGGGATTTCATCAGGTGCTTGACAATGACATTATTCTTCTTGTTAGTGATTGGACCCAATTCATCCTACTTAGTGATCCCAAAGTCATCAAATTTGAAAGGATCATGAGTCTCAAAGTGTCTCTTGTCTTAACCTCTAAAGAAACTTATGGCAACAGGCTTAGTGTTAGCATGAATTTTAATGTCAGTGATTGGCTGCAGCCTGCTGGTCATAACCCACTTGTACTTCTCAAATTTCTTTTTCTTCTACTCAGCAGCCTTCTTGAGTTTTTCATCCCTTTTCTTCTTGAGGGCAACCATTTCAGCATCCTGAGCCTTCTTAAAGGTCTCACCACCTTTCTTTCTAGCAAGAACTTTTGGATCTATCCCAAGCTTTTT
Organism: Artemisia argyi; assembly: GCA_030686995.1. Lineage (NCBI taxonomy): Eukaryota > Viridiplantae > Streptophyta > Magnoliopsida > Asterales > Asteraceae > Artemisia > Artemisia argyi. The sequence continues at coordinate 240,393,169 of CM060708.1, read as the reverse complement.
ATCCACTTCATTAACAACTTTGATCTGAACAGGCATGTTTAGCTTTTCCTCAGTTGCTTTCTTTATCAATTCTTCCTTCTCAAGATGAGCCTGAATTTTAGCCTCAGTGAGATCATACAACACTCCATTAATTTCATAAGGTACCCTGACTGGTTCATCAGGGTCTAGTCTAACAACCAAGGAAGCTAGTACCAGCTTTGGTCTTGGCTCATGCTCAAGTGTTGTGAGAATGCCTTTGCCTTTGTTCTGCTGAGTTGATGAAGATGGACTTGCTTTAGGATCCTAGAATGATGAGATGGGAACAGGCTAAATAGGTGGTATCTCCCCCTCAGTGTGAGAAGGAGGCTATTGTCTCGAAGAAGCTCTAGTGAGTTTTGTTTGGCTTGAAGAAGCTTCAGTGACCTTCTCCCCTTCAACTGTTGCTGTAGCCATGGTGAGAGCAAGAGTTGGTGTACTCACTGAAGGGGAAGGAGCAGCATGACCCTTGAAGGCCTAATAAATCTCAATCATCATGGATTTGATGTCTGAGGTGTCTTTTTGAAGTGTTGTAACCTTGCCCTCAAGAGAAGCCTAAGATGTCTCAAGAGCAGTCATTCTAAGCCCAAGATTCCAGGCCATAGAATTGGAAGATTTAGCCCATGCTGCCATATGTTTCTCCAGTAGAATGATTGGTGATTTTGAAGGAGTCCACTGAAGAGCTGAGACCTTGAATGTTAGAAGACTTCAGCATGGTGACAAGCTCGGTAACGTGAGCAGAGTTTTGCTGATAGGTCTCAGAATCCAGAAGAATTTTCTTGGTGAGCTCAGGATCATCTTTGACAAACTCTTGAATAGTTGCAATGCTCTTTTTAATGTTGGTGAGAGAAGCATTGAACTTGCTGAGATGTGTATCCAAAGTTGTCAGGGAGAAGTTCATTGTTGCTTGTTGCTCAAAGGAGTCATCATGATAAGCTTCAACAGATTCCTTTAAGTTGACATAGTGAACTGCAGCTTCACAGTGCTGATCAAAGAGTTCCTCAGTGAGTCCATTGTAGAGGGCATTATTTGCTTTCTGTAAGAACTTGACCAACTATCTTTCAGTGAGAGGAAGAGTGTTGTCATATGTAACACCCCCATTTTTCACTGATCGCAGCGGATTAAGTGTTTTGGGTATTACTTCATAGAATCACAGTTACAGTAATAGAAAACGACTCGAAAAGAGACGTTTTAGAAATTTAGTTATCATTCATTTAATTTTCAGAGTTTTATTTGTAAAAGATATACTTTTACTTTTGATGAGGTCCCAAAAATCTAGGTTTAGGTTATGTTTGAATGATAACAAGGTTGAAAGTCCTCCGAGCTCAGTGCCTCCTTCTGCCATATCTCCGTAGAAGTAGTATACCTAGAATACATGCTTAAAAACTCAACACTAAGTGTTGAGTGAGAGTCATAGGTTTAAGTGTTAGTGAATACAAGTTCCTTGGGTTCAGTTGTTACACCCATATAGGAAAATGTAATGTGTTTGTGATAGTTGTGATGCATGCACAATTATCATGAGTTGGGTATGTTGCACTAAGCTCATGAACCACACGTTAACAATCCGGGTCATGGGGGCTGCAGACCCAACCATGAAGGGATGGGAAGGATAACTTGCCAAAGTTAAACCTTCAGTGGGTTCAAATATAGTACTTATTGGTACCACCCAGAGAGGTGTTAATACCAACGGGAGTTGTCAAACTCCAATAGATCTATCAACTATATTCACGTTCGCGTGGGTAAAATATCTCAAACGATTAGATTCATGAATTTTGGTTATGTAGTGGTGGCAGTTAGTTTACTCATGCAACAACAAAAGGAAAAGACTTGTATTCGGTTTTAAGTAAAGCAAGTAGTATGTATCCCCCTCATAGGGTTTGTAAAGCATTTAGAGTGAAAGTTTTAAAAAGAGTATGAGGCTATGAACTCACCTAGGCTTAGGGAAATCTAAGTGATGCAAATAACTCGGAAACTAGACTGCCTTACTCACGTATCCTAGTGTGTTGTAGGTTTGGATGTATGTCAAGCTTTAGTCATCTTGTTTAAGTTTCTTAAGTTATTGTTCTTAGGTTCGTTAATTTTTTAGATATAATATGACACCGTTCAGGCCATCACAATCCAGAAGTATATGACTCCTCACATGAAGCTCCATACTATTGTATTATGTTATCAACATAATACCGTTCTGGCCATCATAATTCAGAAGTTAATACTCCTCATGTGAAGCTCCCTACTATTGAGCTATATTGTTATTAGGTTAAGTTATAATCATAACACCGTTCGGGCCATCATAATCCAGAAGTACATGCAATAATCGTTTGAGGAGCCAACGCACTTTAATTCGTAAACCCAGCAAACTCGTCAAAACGAAATATCCACATGGTACTCCTCACATGAAGCTCCCTACTATTATGTTATGCTTCTAACTTTTATTAAGTTTTATATTTATATGATATTTTCATTTCATACCCTTATAGCTTTTATTTACATTTTCTACCCTAAACTTATAATACTTATATTATTTATACTTATAACTATCTATACTTGACACAACTAGTCCCTAGACTTCTATATTTTTAGAAAATGACTTAATTAACCCTTAGACTCATAAGTTTTATATATTTACCATTTAGACCTTTAACTTTATAATATTTGCATAACTAGTCCTTTTTAGTTTATAACTTATTTTAGTTTCTATCCTAAGGTTTTAATACTTTGCAAAACTAGTCCTTACACTTATAACTTCTAGGAAATGTCAAAAATAGTCCCTAGACTTTATAGATTTAGGAATTTATGATATATACCCTTATGCATGTAAAGTTTTTATAAAACTAGTCCTAAATGCATGTAAACTATATTTTTAAGTAACAACTTTGTTTTCTAGCTTATGTTTAACTAATATTAGCTTATTTAAGATATCTAAAGTAGATTATAGATCATTTAAAGGGTATATAGCATGCAAACATGTATTCGACTCATATTAGGGGTTTAAAATGTAAACTAGCAAATGATTATGACCAAGGCTCATGCAAGGGTTCCTAGGGGATCTAAGGCATCCTAATACTATCCTAAGACTAAACTAAAGCTAATAGAACTAAAAGTGAAGGCTTACTTGGTTAGGGAAGGGTTAATGAGGGTTAATCTAGGGTTTGGGTTTTCTAGATGGTAACACGACTCAACAAGGACTCAAGGCTTTCCCTACTCGACTCCTAAGACTTCTAAGGATCCTATACTACTACTAACTACAGAAAGTTTGAGGTGGAAAGAAAGAATGGGATGGTTTGAAAAGAGGAGGGAGTCGCGGTATTTATAGGGCTCGCAAGCCTTGATGGCCAAGTTATGTGTGTCATGGTGTCATGAGGGGGGGAGGTGACACTTACAGGCTAGTGGTGACTTTTGGGAGCTATAAGGGTGACGGGGCTAGGCAACAATAGCGGAACAAGTAGGTGATGCACCTACTTGTAAGCAGCCATAGAGGTGTGTGTGTGGGTGCTTAGAGGTTCTTGTAACCTGCTTGGGAGGTTAGTGGTGGTCCAGGGTGATTAGTGGTGGATTAGTGGTGGTTTAGTTAAGTAGGTGACAAGTAGGTGATGCACCTACTTGTGTGGGTGCTTGTAAGGTGTTAGGGTGCTAGCGTAACTAGGGAAAGGTGCTAGGGTGCTTGGTTGAGGTGTTTAAGGTGCTTATGTTTAGGTTTTACTAGTTTAGGTTAAGTTTAGACCTAGTTTTACTTAGTGAGAGTTTAAGGTTTTACCTAAGGTTTAGTGCCTAAGTTAGGTTCCTAAGAGTGTTTAGTGACTAATCCTAAGTCCTAAGGGGTTTATACTAAGTGATGGTAACTTATGGGAAGGTTTGTCCTAGTTTTGTAACCTAAATGACCTATTTGTGTTTAGTGGGTGATTAGGGTTTATCCTAGGGTTTTGTGCCTAGATTAGTGTCCTATGAGTGTCTAATAAGTAATCCTAGGTCCTAAGAGGCTTATACTAAGTGGTGGTAGTCTATGGTGAAGTTTTGGGATAGTCTAGACCTAATTCTAGGAAGTTACGACTTAATTATGGTTTTGTGCTTAAGGGACTTGTACCTAAGTTCTAAAGGGTTGTACTAATGCCTAATGGTCCTAAGGTATCCTAATATTCCTAAGGTAACTCATACTTAAGCCTTGGACACTTTCAAACTAGTTAAGTTAAGCATATAGGTTCAAATAAGCACATAGACCTAATTAGGGTTTAATTAAGGTTTATTAGGAGTTTGTGATATGTTTAGTGTGTTAGATTGGTATATTACTCATTATGGTGATCTTATGCTTGACATACCAGGGGTTTATAGGATGTGAGTGTTGAGTTATTTGGCTTGTGTGGGTACGTGAGCAGGCTAGTGAGTCATGCAATTAATAAATGCACATAAAAAGCAAAAATTTACATGTGAAATACCTACTATAGGTATTTGTAATGGGAATGATAGTAATGAGGTTTTGTGGGTTGTTACAGTCTTACCCCCTTAGAAGAAATCTCGTCCCGAGATTTAGATAAGCGTAGGGGTAGGGGAAAGAATAAGTCGAGAAAGTTAAGAGGAAGAAGAGAGTTATAGGGGAGGATTTTTCTGATACCGAAGAAGAATGGTATGAAAAGAAAGGAAGGTTTGCACAAGCGGAGTAGGAAATGCTTGCATAGTTGCCAGATACTTAGGCTTATTTATTTATATCTCATTATTTACAAATAAAGGCATCCCAATATTTGTAAACAAGAGCGTATAAATTCATAATCCATTTGATTTATAACTTTCTCATTAAGATGAAGGAGCGACCTAATTCATTTTAATAGGATAGTCATTATAAATCATCCTTAAGTAGTATCGGCGGAAAACGAAGAGAGTTTACCACACTTAAGGAAATGCGGTACGGGAAATATTTTAGAGACAAGTTCCAACCATGATGAAGACTAGTTCTAGTCATGGTGAAGACAAGTTCTAACTACGATAGAGGTAAATTCTAGTCACGATAGAGACAAGTTCTAGTCATGATAGAGACAAGTTCTACAGTCTTCCTGTTCAGCAACTTGCCACATGGTAAATTCCCATTCAGCAACTTGCAAAGCGAGATTTAATGTCATAGTTGAACATAATGAGGATTACAGTTCGATATAGATATTCTTACAAGTTCTAACTAGTAGAAACTTGTTATATGACGAGAAATACAAGTTCTGCTTTTAGAACGTTGTAGGATGAGGTAGGGAGAGAATATAGAGAGAAGAAAATAAAGTGTAAAATGACGGAGGGGTGAAAAGGATGGAAGGAAATGGAATGAGGGATTTTTTTAGGAAAGAGTGAGGAAGATGAAAGAAGGAAAGGGAAGAAATAGGAGGGTATGAAAGAATGGAAGATAATGGAAGGATGGAAGGGTAGGTGTTAGGAATTATACTTTGAGTTGATATTGACAAATATGAAAGATGAAGGACTTATGGAGACAAAGGAAGAAACTTGCAAAGAAAGAAAAAGATTACAGCATATCTTTTATTTTATTAGTTTATTCCTTGTAACCCTAGTATCTCTATTATATAAAGAGATACAGGGAATAGGTTTTAATATGTCTTCCACAATGTAAAACCAGAAAAACGTGTGTGTATGTCTAGGGCTGGAAACGCCTAGACTTGTGTGTACAGGTGTTTTATGGGAAACACCTAGGGTAGATTGATGTTAAGCCTCAACTATCTTAGATAGCTGTTAGAGTGTAACCGTGCTACACTTGATCACGTAGCATTGGGGCTTTGATGTATGTTAGAGTAGAGATGATGACGAAGAAAAACCTTGTTAATAATATTGTTCTTATTCCGCTATGATTTATCTTATGAAGATTATTATTCCTAGATTAGACTTAATTGTCTTGAGCCAAAACGGTCCTAGAAACTATCTTATTATTGGCGCTATTAGTTTCTAACAAGTGGTATCAGAGCGAGGCTTTGATATTTTGATTTAGAAGACCCTAAAGTTCACTCAGAAGAATGGAGACAGAAACAAGTCAATCAAACATTGCTGCAAAGCTTCCAAAGCTTAAATTAAATGACTTTGAGATGTGGAGGCTTATGATAGAACAATTCTTTATGGTTCAAGACTACACATTATGGGAGATCATTATGTGTGGAAATTCCTTCAAGCCAGGTACAACTGTAGAGCAGGTTGGTGACCAAACTGTAACAAAAGTTAACACGGGTCCTATCACTAATGATGAAAGAAGTCAACTGAAGAATGATTTGAAGGCTAGAGGTTTGCTGTTGATGGCTCTACCCAGAGAACAAGTTCTAGCTTTCAGCAAATACAAGTCTGCAAAGACTCTTTTTGATGAGATCTGTGAAGTGTTTGGTGGTAATGATTCCACCAAGAAGACTCAAAAGACTTTACTGAAGCAGACTTATGAAAACTTTGGTTCAACAAGTAATGAATCTCTTGATAGCATCTTCACAAGGCTACAAAAGATTGTTACTCAACTCACTGCTTTTGGACTTGAGGTGGAAAAGGAAGACCTCAATCTAAAATTTCTAAGAAGCCTACCCTCTGAGTTTGAAACCAATGTTGCAGTATGGGAAGATAAGCCAGATTTGGAGACAATGAAGCTTAATGACTTGTACAATAACTTTAAAATTATTGAACAAAGATTAAAGAAAGCTGGCAAATTAAGTACAAGTTCTGCAAGTGTGGCACTCATATCATCATCCTTCAATGATGATTCTGATGAAGAAAGTGATAGTGATGATGACAGTGATAACATGATTGTTTTCACTGGTAATGGAAGTGTTTCCACTGGGAGCTCAAAGAAACAAATTGCAGGACTAAGTGATGCTACTTTCTATGCCTTTAGATCAAGCCAAGTGGGTGGTTCAATTCTCAATCATGAGGATTTGGATCAAATTGATGAAGATGATATGGAGGAGATGGATATTAAATGGCAGGTGGCATTACTAAGCTTAAGAACAAAGAAGTTCTGGAAGAAGACTGGGAGAAAGATCAACATAAGTGGCAATGAGACTGTAGGTTTTGACAAGAAGAAGGTGGAATGCTACAATTGTCATAAGAAGGGGCACTTTGCTAGAGAATGTAGGAAGCCAAGGAAGTCTGATAACAAGTCAACTTGGTACAAGCAGGACAAGAAGAAGGAACCTACTACTGAAGAGCCAAAGGTGCTATTGGCTATTGATGGAGTGAGCTTTGATTGGAGCTTTATGACTCAGGATGGAGAAGATGATTCAGAATCTGCAATGCTTGCTACTGAGCATGCACTCATGGCTTTCTCTGACACTGAGGTACATACTAATAATGCTTGTTCTAAAAACTGTAAGGCCTTAAAAGAGTATGAGAACATAAAAGCACAATATGATGCACAAATGCTAGAGTTACATCATACTAATTATAACTTAGCAAATCATAAAAGAGGTCTAGGTGTATTAGAAAAGCAGTTAGAGCATTATAGGACAAATGAATCTAAGTTCAATGATGACATTGCTGTTTTAAAAAGAGACTTTGATTTTCAGGTTGCTGCGAATAAAGCTCTTAGGGAAGAGATGGAAAAAGTCAAAAAGGCTAGTGAGAATATTCAGATAACTAATCAAACACTAGATCACCAATCTAAGAGTATTAGTAAAATTTGGGAAGCCTAAGTTGTGAGCAAAGCTAAATCAGGTCTAGGATACAAATCAGTTCCACCACCTCTAAGAGGTGTTCCAGCACCTCCTGGCATTGACTTAGCTCACACTGGTTTTGAAGAATTTCAGGATCTACCTATGACCTATGGACCAAAATTTGTTAAACCAGTTGAAACAGAAAAGGTTCAGGTTGAGGTTGAGACTTTTGATAGTGCTAGTGACTCATCACTCAAAGATGAATGTTTACATGTTGAGTCTAAACCTAGTACTTCTGAGAATGTTAAAGTGGAGGTTAGAAAAAGTATTCCTGAAGTAGTCAATGAGAAGCCTAGGACACAGTCAAATTACACTAGGCCTACTACTAGGTATGCTGAGATGTACATGGATAGGTCTAAATCTCCTAGAGGGAACATGAGAAGTTGGAATCATGTTAAAACTAGGCAGTTTGGTAGTGATTTTGTTTTTAACAATAAGGCCTGTCATATTTGTGGTAGCTTTGATCATCTTTCTTATACTTGTAACTACCACATGGGAAGAAGGGAAGTTTTTGGGAATACAAGGATGGATGGACATAATTCTAATAAAATAACTCACCCAAACCCCCTAAGCAAGATGGTTCCCATGTCTGTTTTACTTCACACTGGCATCAAACCAATTTCCACTGCTAGACCAGCAGTTGCCACTGCCAGTAGTAAAAACAGAGTTTATCCTAAGTCCCCTGTCACTACTTTTGTTAAATCTTATCAAACAGGGAAAAAGACTCATTTTGAAAAGAATGTTCACAAGAGACACATGTGGAGACCCAAAGTTACTAATTCAGCAGTTTCCACTGCTAGGCCTGCAGTTACCACTGCAAGACCAAATGTTTCCACTGGTGTCTATGTGAACAAGAAAATGGTAAACATGGGAAATGCTGTTAAGGCCTCAGATCGTTGGGAATGGAAACCAAAAGGAACAACAACCTCAAACACTCCCAATGGTGTATCAATGACCTTTGATAGATACAATTATATTGATACACGAGGCAGATCCAAATCATTTGTGGCTTGGGTCCCCAAAAGGAGCTAATTCCTTTATTTTGAGTGCAGGGACAGTCAAAGATCACCAATGCTAAACAAGATTATTGAAAGACTTGGTTTTTGCGTACTTTTTGAGTTTCACAATGACTCACTAATATGTTTGCAAATTGTTTGGTATATGTCTGTTCTGCATATGTTAAGAGATTGTAAGTAATGTTAAAGTCACCAAGTACTGTAGCCAAGGGAATGTGGTCAAATATGTTGAACATGGTTTCAACTGATAAGATATGATGAAGGTCTTACACAATTGATTTATAAAAGAAGATCTTTTCATTCATTCAAAGACACATGTTACAGCTTACATTCAAAGTTCCAAATGAATTACAAAGACCATTCCTAAACATTTGGCTAATCAAGTACTACTAGCTTCTATCAATTATTACAAAATACTTGAGGCTATGACAAGTACAATGACGAAGCTGCAGATGAAAATGGAAAAAGAAGAGAAGGAAGACTGTGAAGATGCTTAAGTACCAAAGTCAAGAAAATACTCAAGCACTTTGGTCCATGGCAACATTCCTCAATCATCTACTTCTGCTTCTCCTTTCCCTTACGTATGATCTCAGCCTTCTTGCTCTGTTCAATATGTTCTTGATGAGAAAGACCAGGTTCTGGAGCAGGAAGATCCAACACCAAATTTGGTGATGTTGGGAGAGATGGATCTCTCATACTTGATCTTGGTTGGGATCTCTCTGGTGTGGAAGGAGGAAGAAAGGTTGGATCTTCATTCTCTTCCTCTGAAGATTCTTCATCAGAGGTACAGATGAAGGGAGAGACAAGCTCTCTCTCAGAAGGATTAGGAACATGGCTTGATTCACCCTTTATGTGTGCATTCCATTGTTTTTCTTGTACATCCCATCGTCTTTCCATTTCTCTCTCATAGTCAGAGTTCTCAAGCCCCCATGGATATGGTGGTAAATCTTCTTCTGATGATGAGGAAGAAGAGTTTTGATCAGAGGTTTTTGGGTTTGAAGACATAGGTTTGGTGGAGAATTGGGTTAATAAGGATATTAGGGTTTGAAAGATTATTGGTGACTGAGATGTGGTGTTTGGGGATGATTAAATAAGCCAAGGTTAGGCGTTATGATAATTAATGAAACATCTTTACTTCTATCTGTTTTGGTTGGATAAAAGAGTAACTTTCTGTTGACTTTTGAGAAGATATTTTTGTAAATAGTAACTTGGTTAAAAAGTTACTTGGGTTAACTAATATTGGTTAAGTTTGGTCCTTATACTTTGTATACAGCCAAACCCAGTATTGATTAAGGTGAATGGAGTTATAAGATGTGTATCTTAAGATACATAACAAATGGTTATTGATTCACCATGTCTTATCCACATAAGAATCAACTAGTCCTGAGCAAACGGCTACAGGTAAAGACACATCAAATCCGTTCATGGTTGATAGTTTACCAAAAACTAGGTTCTCAACTCACCATACATCCTTGTGATCAAGAGTTGGCTAGTCCATAGCAAACGGCTCATGGTAAAGACATATCAAATCCGTTGATAGCTGATAGTTTGCTAAAAACTATGATAAGAGCAGCTAATTTTACATGTTTTACTTTCCACTGCTCTTTGAAATTTTGTTGTTTTTTACCACTGCAAGTTCACCGTTTCCACTGAAAGTGTAAATTTTACCACTGGTGAACTAGCCGTTACAACTGTGTGTCAGTAATCTATTTTTTTACTAGCCGTTGCAAATATAACTGTCTTTCCTTATTAATAGGGTAAAATTTTAGGGAATTATCTACTTACCAAACTTTATTTATTCTTTTCTAAAGATAAATCTTTCTATAGATAATTCACCATACGCGTTTTCCTCAAAACCCTATTAGTATAAATTGATCATTATACGGCTTGCTTTTTATTCTCGATTACTAACACTTTTATCTCTCAAATCGCAAAATCATGGTGACTCTCAAGTTTGCAGATGAACACAACCAAGTGGCTTACCTACAAAAGTCAAACGCCAAGAGTGGCCCAGCTTTTCATCAGATTGTGGATTTTCTAAACACAACTCATATAAGGTATTCCTTAACTTTTAATCCCACAATCTATGTCTCTCATATCAAACAGTTCTGGAACACTGTGGAGTCCATCACTCTTGAACAGGGAGACACACATGAATCTGTGGAAGCTCTTAGAGCCACAGTGGATGGGGTAATTATTGATGTTACTGAGTCATCTTTGAGGAGAGTTCTCCAATTGGATGATCTCAATGGTATCATCACATTACCTAATTCCGACATCTTTCAACATATTGCTTCCATGGGGTATGATACATCTGAACAAAAAGTTACTTTTAGAAAAGGATGTTTTTGTCCCCATTGGAGATTTTCGATACATACTCTGTTGCATTGTCTTAGTCCTAAGCAAACTTCTTATGAACAATTTCCATCTACCATGGCTTATCCTTTGGTATGTTTGGCAACTGATAGGACTTTCAATTTTTCAAAGTTTATATTTAATAACATGAAAGGCAATGTAAAGAGTCCATATAAATTTTTAATGTATCCAAGATTTCTGCAAGCAGTGTTAAATGAGTTTCAACTGCAACATCACAATAGAGTTTATGAACCTTCCTGTCTTAAGCCTAAAGTTTTTCAAAACATGAGTAAGGCCTCATATCTTTGGAATGGGGAGGTTCATCCACTTTTTCCTCAAATGCTTGCTAAAATTGCTCAAGTACAGGGTGAAGATGCAACAATCCCAGTTGTATCCCATCACACACCCACTATTTCTGTTCCACAAATTCAACATATCCCTGCTGTAACTCACACATATGAAAGGAGGCAAAAACAGCCAACTCCTTCCATGACAACATTGCATGTTGCTGACCCTTATGGTTTAGGAACAAGCAGTGGTGGTTCAAGGCTTCAATCTAGTCCAACTAGAGAAGAGCCTGAATCAATGCCTTATGATTCACCTCTCCCAACAGGTAACACAGTTGGAAGTGTTGAGGGCAGTGTGACACTCACTGAATTGATGGAACTATGTACCAAATTAGTCAAGCAGGTTCAAACTCTGGAGAAAGATCTGGCACAGACCAAAGAACATCATGCCACAGAGTTGAATTTATTGAAGACTGAGATTCAAAAGTTGCAGAATGAAGTTGAGAATCTCAAGAAGAAAAGACATGTTCAAGCTGTAGTTTCTTCTCCATCATCACCACATGATGATCTTTCTGCAGGTTCTGGTTATGGTTTGGGAACTTCTTCCAAACAGGGGAGGAAAACAGATGCAGAGATTAAGGGGAGGAGTACTAATTTTGAAGATATGTTTGCTGAGCTTTCTGATTCTGACAATGCTCAAACAAAAGATGATGTAGCTGAGACTGAGGGGAGGAAATTGGATATTGAAGATATGGTTGTTGATACTGGTTTTCATTCTGAAGATGTTCTTGGAACTGCTCAACAAATTTCCACTGAAGCAGACTATGTTACCACTGATCAAATAATTTCCACTGCAAGTGAAAATGTTACCACTGATGTTCCATTAGTTACCACTGCAGAGGAAGAAGCTGCCAGAAAAAGATCAGTCAAAGGTAAAGCAATTGTGATTGGTTCAGAACAAGAGCATACAAGAAAGATTTCCAAGAAAGATCAAGCTCAAATTGATTTTGATGCAAGATTGGCAGAACAATTTGAAGCTGCAGAGATTGAAAATATGAAAAAGCAAAAGGAGGATGAAGTTGTTGGTTTTATGGAAGCACAAAGGTTAGATAAACTTGAAGCAGTGATGGCACAACCACTCTCAGTGATTCCACCAACTATCTTACATGAGAAACCTCCTATGTTCTCATATGTGCCAACAGAAGAAGAGATTGAACAAATGATTAATCATGATCCAGTAGTAAAGAAGAAAGCTATTGAGCTTGTTGCTAACAAGACTTTGACAGAAGAACAAAGAACAGCTCAATTGGCTGATTTCATTCAAATGAAGAATCAACAAGCACTGGATGAAGTTATTGGTAAAGTCAGAAAAGGTCAAAAGAAACAGAGACAACCTACAAAGGCACAGATCATTCATGAGATGAAAGTATTTTGCTGTCATGTTGGAACTTGGAAGATGGCTGATTTCAAAGGTATGTCTCATGAAAGAATTGAAGGTATCTACTACAGAACTAAAAGGCAAGATAGTAGCTTCAGACCTATTGATTTTGAAGAAGTTGATAAATTTAAACAAAGTAAAAGGAAAGCTTCAACTATTGAAGATCATGTCACAAAAAGGGTGAAAGTTCCTCAAGAGAAAGAATCTCAATCTGAGATATGTGCAGAAGATTTACAAAGTGCTATTATCATTGTTGAAGAAGAAGATTTCTACCCAGATATTTTACAAACAAAACATCCAATTATAGATTGGGAAGTGTACACAGCAAAGACTTTTGCTTCTACTTGGAAGATTATAAGACTGGGAGGAGAATCTTCATCATTCATTCAGTTTAAAGATCTTCTTAAAGCATGTGACAGAGATGATCTTGATACTCTTTGGAAGCTTGTTAATGAAAGATTCAAGGCTGATACTCTCAAGGATAGGAAAGAAATGTAGCTCTGGGTTGATTTAAGAAGACTATATGAACCAGATCTTAATGATAAGTATTGGAAGTTTGATTCATCAGACTTGAATACTACATGGACATATTTTGATAAATGTGAGGTTCATCATGTTTCTACAGCAGATAAAATGGATGTGTTTATGTTTGCTGAGAAGGAATATCCACTAAGAGCTACAACTCTTTCTGCAATGTTGAAATCAAAGTTGAGAGTTTATGCAGATAATGAAAAGATTAGAGCTTTGATTCAGAAGATTCAAGATCAATATTCAAGAGCTGCTAATGAGTTAATAAAAAGAAGATAAGTGTTTGGAAGAATTCCCATATCCTCATTATGTTGACTATTTGAAGAAACTTGTTGATTTACTTATAAATCATAAGTTTAGGGGAGGATTGTTGGGAATTATACTAACAGTTACCACGGCTAGTGAAGATGTTACAACTGCTGAAGAATGTACTTGCAGTGAAAACTCATTACCACTGCAAGAACATATATTACCACTGCTAAGTAGATAACTGTTAGAGAAACGCGTAGAGATAAATATAGAATAGATCTTGTGTATATCTTATTCTATTAGCATTATACTTATCTTGTAGAAGAGGACTCCTTGTTGTATAAAAGGAGATCCTAGATTAAAGGTTAGATATAACTTTCATATACGTTTTTCTTAGAGCTTCAAGGTGTAACCCTAGTGATATCATAGATCACTCGTATTATTATCATTAATAATATTGGAGCTATTCGTTTGTTACATACATTGTTCTCACATACATATAAATGTTTCATTCACAATCAATCTTCTAAGTATCATTAAGTAGATTCCGCATACTTAGTGGTATTACTCAAAGTATCATATTAACACAAGTTCAAGGTGTTCATGATCCAACAAGTATGAAAGTTATATCTATATAATGTTAATAATACAAGTGATCTATAATATCACTAGGGTTACATGCTTTAACACAAGTTCAAGGTGTGTTAATATAGATCACTCGTATTATTAACATTAATAATATTGGAGCTATTCGTTTATTAACATTAATAATATTGGAGCTATTCGTTTGTTAACACAAGTTCAAGGTGAACACCTTGAACTTGTGTTAATATGATACTTTGAGTAATACCACTAAGTATGCGGAATCTACTTAATGATACTTAGAAGATTGATTGTGAATGAAACAGTTATATGTATGTGAGAACAATGTATATAACAAACGAATAGCTCCAATATTATTAATGATAATAATACGAGTGATCTATGATATCACTAGGGTTACACCTTGAAGCTCTAAGAAAAACGTATATGAAAGTTATATCTAACCTTTAACCTAGGATCTCCTTTTATACAACAAGGAGTCCTCTTCTACAAGATAAGTATAATGCTAATAGAATAAGATATACACAAGATCTATTCTATATATATATATATTTTTTTTTAACAAACGAATAGCTCCAATATTATTAATGTTAATAATACGAGTGATCTATAATATCACTAGGGTTACACCTTGAAGCTTTAAGAAAAACGTATATGAAAGTTATATCTAACCTTTAACCTAGGATCTCCTTTTATACAACAAGGAGTCCTCTTCTACAAGATAAGTATAATGCTAATAGAATAAGTATGTCGAATTTTTAGGGTTTTCTTGAATCAACTTCATGAATTCATGTTCTATTCTTGTTTATTCATCATGGAAGTTGGTTTATTTGCTGTTTGGTGTTGAGGATACATGTGTTAAAGCAGCTTTAGACTATTGTTTAGTCGGTTTTTAGGGTTTCTATATCTGGTGTTAACTGGTATCTGCTATATATATGATCAACAATTTTGCTATATAAGAAACCCTAGGTTGATCAACTTGCATCATTCAATGAAGTTTATAATGCTACGTTTCTGTTTAATTATGATGCGAGAAGATTATGGATGCACGTCTTGGTTTTGATCTGATGGAATAGGGGTACAGAATAACAAGTAAATCTATTTTCTTTTGGAGTAACCCTATTATTATGAAAAACGTTTTGCTGAAGGGATATGTGATTACTGGTGTTACGTTTTGTAATATTGATACTAATGGTATGATGGGGAAAGTAAGGAAAAGGGTTGAGAGAATCACGGGAGTGGTGGATTCGAAGTATTTACAGGTTGGACTTTACCACTGCCACGTTCCTCGTTTCCACTGCAGTCTCACGTTACCACTACTAGGCTATTTTTGTTTCCACTGCACGCTTACGAGTTTCCACTGATGCTTCTATTGTTACCACTGCTAATTGTATATTACGACTGCTGCGTTTCTCGTTCGTACTAGTTGTGATTATATGTGTGGGATGGTATGGTAATCCTTTATAGTGGACGGTGGGTGAGATAGATTTTTCTATTTATTCTTTTTTCCCACTGATTTGATAACGATTGCATGGTTCTTATTAATTGGTGTATTTAACTAATCACGAGAAGTTGTCTCTTGGCAAGTGGTACAAGACAATTGTTTATTGAAAGTTGTAATTGAATATCTTTACCTCGTATTGTTAAATTACTGATTGGTTGAAGGTTTAGCATGGGACGGTGGTGATTTATCTTGCTTGGCGTGTAGTACATGATTGGTGCTCATTATGATTGTCTGATTTAATGGTAACCTCGTACTCAGTTATTGGTTGGATTTTATTCTTCTACAATCATGGGTCGGTGGCTACTAAGGATTCTTATTCAAATAATTCTTTACTCATAACGCATGTGGTGATATTAATTATTATCACTAAATCGTTTTGTGGTAATGAAATCTTATCTGTTTGAGGGCTGTGCTAATAATTTATTTGGCATGTCGACGTTTGGATATTAACCTGGATATTGGTTAAAGCTGCTCAATCAAGGGATACTGCTACTGTTCATTTTAGTACATGATTGTTGGTTCTCGGACTGAGTTTGAAGTTATTGAAGACACACACACAAGAGTTATGATTTTTGGTTTCGGTTCTTAAAAGATTTATGGCTTGTTCTTATTTGATTCTAATTGATTACGAAGAAAGGTTTTTATCACCTATTTGACGATGAAGTGGAGTTTCACAGGTTTGTGTTTTATCATACCTTTTCTGTTGGAGGTAATTTGTTTGTCCGTTCAGGTGACTACGAATTGACAAAACACTTGAAGGAGTTACGTTATTGTGCTCAGTGATTTTTTGTCAAGAGGTTGCGATCTCCCTATACGTTAAGTATACGTTCGAAGTCAATTTTAGTACAAGATATAAGGCACAAGATTGGGTGGTTCTACTTCAGCATCAAGTTGGTTATACTTAGTTTTCTTCATCAGTAATCATTACATGGAGCCTACATTCAATAAATGGTTAACATATGGGTTTCAAGGGAAGCTTAAGTGTTAAATGTTTAACCATTTATATGCTACATCGAGGTGAAGGTTTTTGCTACTGCTAGTTGTTATTACAACTGATGGTTTGGATTTCTATTGTTTCAAGTCCATTTATAGATGCAGAAAACTTAATGGTGGGCGACTTTGAAACATTGGAAAGATGAATTGGATGTGTAATATTGATTCGTGGTTGTGAAGATCAAGGTTGCATACATTTGTTCCCTATTTGATGATGACAAAAAGGGGAAGAAGAATATTTTGAAGATTGCAAATTTGAAGATCCTTGATGATATGCATGGTTTGAGGGGAAGACGACATCTTTCATACACTTGGTTTTGTCATATCAACTAGGGGAAGATTGTTAGGAATTATACTTTGAGTTGATATTGACAAATATGAAAGATGAAGGACTTATGGAGACAAAGGAAGAAACTTGCAAAGAAAGAAAAAGATTACAACATATCTTTTATTTTATTAGTTTATTCCTTGTAACCCTAGTATCTCTATTATATAAAGAGATACAGGGAATAGGTTTTAATATGTCTTCCATAATGTAAAACCAGAAAAACGTGTGTGTATGTCTAGGGCTGGAAACGCCTAGACTTGTGTGTACAGGTGTTTTATGGGAAACACCTAGGGTAGATTGATGTTAAGCCTCAACTATCTTAGATAGCTGTTAGAGTGTAACCGTGCTACACTTGATCACGTAGCATTGGGGCTTTGATGTATGTTAGAGTAGAGATTATGACGAAGAAAAACCTTGTTAATAATATTGTTCTTATTCCGCTATGATTTATCTTATGAAGATTATTATTCCTAGATTAGACTTAATTGTCTTGAGCCAAAACGGTCCTAGAAACTATCTTATTATTGGCGCTATTAGTTTCTAACAGTAGGTTTAGGTGAAGTGGAAAAGTATAGGGGTATAAGATTAAACGGTAGAGTGGGAAAAACGGAAGAGTAGGATTTTAATAGGAGAGTGGGGAAAAAGGCAGGAAAATGGGATTTTGAATGGAAGAGTGGGAAAAAGGCGGGAGAAGGAGATTTAAACGGGATTTAAATGGTAGAAGGAAATAAAATGGAAGAATAAGATTAAACGAAAGAGTAAGAGTATAGGATACCTGAAAGATAGTATCCTAATGGAGTTTTAGATTAACTAGATGCCTTTCCATAGTTTGTTTTCCCCCTAAGGTCCTGCTAGTCTTTCCTAACTAATCCTAATTTCTAAGGGTGAAGTGTTTGGTTCATTTGAAGTAGAGGGTTCTAAAGAGGGTGTAGGATTAGAGGTTTTCTTTCCTAAGGTTTTATTAGGAGTATCCTTATTCTTAGGTGTAGTTTCGGGTTTTCTCTTTTGTTTTAAGTTGTCTATTGCTACCATTATTACTATTATTATAAGTATTACTATTCCTAGGTACTTGAAACCAGCTAGGGTAGTATCCATAGTATCTATTAAGTGGAATTTCCTAATGTGTATTCTAAGAAATGTCAAATCCTAAGATGTAATCTAAATCCTCAAATATATGTGTGGGTATCCTAAGAGACAAGGCAAGGGCAATTTTTATCCTAATACTACTTATTCCTATATATTATAAGCTTGCTATGTGTCTATCCTAAACTAGGGGTTTAATGGTTTATGGTAGAGGTTTTACTATTTAATCCTATGTTTTTCCTAATATTTCTAAGTTCTAATCCTAAAGAATTTCTAAGCTAAATCTTATCTTATAGGGATGTCTTCCTAATTTGTCTATCTATTGGGTAGGGATTTTTGATTTCTAACCTATAAAACCTTAAAAGATTCCTAATCCTAATTTTTCTAATTCCTCAAGGGTTTCTTAAATAGACTATCTTAGTGATCTAAAGTATTCTATTTTTTTGCTTATGTTTTCTAGGGATATCCTAATGTTATTTCTAACCTCCTATATGGGAATCCTAAATATGATTTGGGTTTTTACTAAAGGGTATGGTGAAAACTAACTTGGAAAAATCATAGTAATCTAAGGAAATAAAGAGGAAAAAGGATAGGAATATGCTTGTATATGACTTATCATATATTTGCATATGGGATAGTTAGGGGTAGAATCTCTAACTAGGAAGGAAATAGCATAAGAAAGCTAAGGAAGTAGTGAGGGTTTAGAGATCAGAGGAGAAAGAATTCAGATCTCTATGGTGTAGAATAAGAATTCTCACCATTGATAAGAGAGAGTGTTTGAAAGTGATTGGGTTTTATGGAAGGAGGAAATATGGAGAGTTTAAAACAGTTTAGAGATTCTATATATCTAAGACATCCGAGTAGTTTTCCTAAATTCCTAAGGGTAAGGGTTAAGGGTAGGTTATAACAAGTACCTAACTTGTTATGTTCTATGGGTTATATTTAGTTTCCTAAAGGGTTACTATTAGGTTTAGGGTGACCTAAGGTAATGTGGGAGAGGTATTTTCCTAAGGGGTTTATCTAATTTATACTAATTGACGGGTACTACGTAGTTTCTAACACCTAACTTATTTTATTGATTTCCTATCTTACATATCCTATAGGCATTAACTATTCTAGGGTATAAATGGCATATTACCTAGAGGTTTCTAAGGTTTTCCTAATTCCAAGAGTTTGTGTTTTCTAGGTTTGATTGAAAATTTTCCTCATCATTATCTATTATCTTTTCTAAAGTGCAAATCCTAAAGCGGGCAAAGGCTATTTTATGGTGGTGTTTCATTTGGTTTTTCTGTATTTTAGCTACTTTAAAACGGTTTTCTTGTAAAGTGTTTCTTAAACTACTATAGTCAGGTTGATTATCTAAGTTATTATTATGACCTTTTTCTATCTTCTCAAGAAGGTCAAGGAAAATCTCATCTAAGTTATTTAAAATTTCCTCTAATTGATTTTCCTCATTTTCTAAAGTTGTCCTAGAGGGTTTTTCTCTAATTTCATCTTTCCAAGATTAAAGGGGATGGTTTACTAAGTAAGGGGTAGATCCTAAGGTGTAGGGTTGCCTAAGATCATATCTAGGGGTATAGGTAGGGAAAGGGTTTTTAGGTATATATGGTTCTCAATAGAGAGAAAGAAACCATGGGGTTCTAATCTAGATGCGGGGAAAGGTGGGTGTATAACAGGGTTTAGGGGAGGTATAGGTGATGTCTTAGCATAGAAATCTCTTATGTGTTTTAAATGAGGGTTATCTAAGGAAGGGGTATATCCTAAGGGTGAAGGTATATCTAAACTATTCCTAGAGTCTTCTAAGTTATTGAGGATATAGGGTTTAGGGGAATAATCTAGTACATTCAGAGAAGGAAGATCATTCTCCGGATGTAAGCTAGATGAGATGTGGGTAGAGTAGTGGGGAGTAGACATAACTATATATAATAGTAAAAATATTCTAAATCATTTAGCAATTAAGCAGGCAATTATTATACTAACCTTAGCACGTATAGTTACGGAGGATGGCAGAGGTACTGAGGACATTTCTCGAATTTAGGAAAAATAGTTGTAGTTTAGGTTTTTGACCTTGTTCTCTACAACTGAAGCTCTGATACCAATCTGTAACACCCCCATTTTTCACCGATCGCAGTGGATTAAGTGTTTGGAGTATTACTTCATAGAATCACAGTTACAATAATAGAAAACGACTTGAAAAGAGACGTTTTAGAAATTTAGTTATCATTCATTTAACTATCAAAGTTTTATTTGTAAAAGATATACTTTTACTTTTGATGAGGTCCCAAAAATCTAGGTGTTAGGTTATGTTTGAATAATAACCAGGTTGAAAGTCCTCTGAGCTCAGAGTCTCCTTCTGCCATATATCCATAGAAGTAGTATACCTAGAATACATGCTTAAAAAGTCAACACTAGGTGTTGAGTGAGAGTCATAGGTTTAAGTGTTAGTGAATACAAGCTCCCTGGGTTCAGTTGTTACACCCATCTGGGAAAATGTAATGTGTTTGTGATCATTGTGATGCATTCACAATTATCATGAGTGGGGTATGTTGCACTAAGCTCATGAACCACAAGTTAACAATCCGGGTCATGGGGGCTGCAGACCCAACCATGAGGGGATGGGAAGGATAACTTGCCAAAGTTAAACCTTCAGTGGGTTCAAATATAGTACTTATTGGTACCACCCAAAGAGGTGTTAATACCAACGGGAGTTGTCAAACTCCAATAGATCTATCAACTATATTCGCGTTCGCGTGGGTAAAATATCTCAAACGATTAGATTCATGAATTTAGGTTATGTAGTGGTGGCAGTTAGTTTACTCGTGCAACAACCAAAGAAAAAGACTTGTATTCGGTTTTAAGTAAAGCAAGTAGCATGTATCCCCCTCACAGGGTTTGTAAAGCATTTAGAGTGAAAATTTTAAAAAGAGTATGAGGCTATGAACTCACCTGGGCTTAGGGAAACCTAAGTGATGCAAATAACTCGGAAACTAGACTGCCTTACTCACGTATCCTAGTGTGTTGTAGGTTTGGATGTATGTCAAGCTTTAGTCATCTTGTTTAAGTTTCTTAAGTTATTGTTCTTAGGTTCATTAATGTTTTAGATATAATATAACACCGTTCGGGCCATCACAATCTAGAAGTATATGACTCCTCACATGAAGCTCCCTACTATTGTATTATGTTATCAACATAATACCGTTTAGGCCATCATAATTGAGAAGTTAATACTCCTCACGTGAAGCTCCCTACTATTGAGCTATATTGTTATTAGGTTAAGTTATAATCATAATATCATTCGGGCCATCATAATCCAGAAGTACATGAGGAGCCAGGGCACTTTAATTCGTAAACACAACAAACTCGTGAAAACAAAATATCCACATAGTACTCCTCACATGAAGCTCCCTACTATTATGTTATGCTTCAAACTTTTTTTAAGTTTTATATTTATATGATATTTTCATTTTATACCCTTATAGTTTATATATTTACATTGGAAGCTATAAAGGTGACGGGGCTAGGCTACAATGGCGGTTTGGGGTGTTTGAGGTGGAAATGGAGCCGCGGCACGAGTAGTTGATGCACCTACTTGTAAATAGCCATAGAGGTGTTTGTGTGGGCGATTAGATGTGCTTGTAAGTTGCTTGGGAGGTTAGTGGTGGTTTAGGGTGATTAGTGGTGGATTAGTGGTGGTTTAGTGGTGGTTTAGGGTGGTTTAGTTAAGTAGGTGATGCACCTACTTGTTTGGGTACTTGTAAGGTGTTAGGGTGCTAGCTTAACTAGGGAGAGGCGCTAGGGTGCTTGGTTGAGGTGTTTAAAGTGCTTATGTTTAGGTTTTACTAGTTTAGGTTAAGTTTAGAACTAGTTTTACTTAGTGAGAGTTTAAGGTTTTACCTAAGGTTTAGTGCCTAAGTTAGGTTCCTAAGAGTGTTTAGTGACTAATCCTAAGTCCTAAGGGGTTTATACTAAGTGATGGTAACTTATGGGAAAGATTTGGGAAGGTTTGTCCTAGTTTTGTAACCTAAATGACCTATTTGTGTTTAGTGGGTGATTAGGGTTTATCCTAGTGTTTTGTGCCTAGATTAGTGTTCTATGAGTGTCTAATAACTAATCCTAGGTCCTAAGAGGCTTATACTAAGTGGTGGTAATCTATGGTGAAGTTTTGAGATAGTCTAGACCTAATTCTAGGAAGTTATGACTTAATTATGGTTTTATGCTTAAGGGACTTGTACCTAAGTTCTAAAGGGTTTTACTAATGCCTAATGGTCCTAAGGTATCCTAATATTCCTAAGGTAACTCATACTTAAGCCTTGGACACTTTCAAACTAGTTAAGTTAAGCATATAGGTTCAAATAAGCACATAGACCTAATTAGGGTTTAATTAAGGTTTATTAGGGTTTATGATATGTTTAGTGTGTTAGATTGGTAGATTACTTATTATGTTGTTGTGGTGATCTAATGCTTGACATACCAGGGGTTTATAGGATGTGAGTGTTGAGTTATTTGGCTTGTGTGGGTACGTGAGCAGGTCTAGTGAGTCATGAAAGTAATAAATGCACATAAACAACAAAAATTTACATGTGAAATACCTACTATAGGTATTTGTAATGGGAATGATAGTAATGATGTTTTGTGGGTTGTTACATCATACTTCCTGAGATTGGCAGGGACTGATGATTGAGAATCAGATGAATGATCATCCTGAGGTGCTGGTTCTTCAACCTGTTGTGGAGGAGACGGATGCGGTTGTTCAGTGGTTTGAACATCAGTGTCCATATCATCATCTACTTCAAAGACCTCTTCATCACTGTCTTTGCTGAGTTCATCATCAGAGAAGAGAACAACTTGATAATCTGCTATGGACTGTATCTGCAAAAGTGGGTTACTCAGCTCCTCTTCAAAAGAAGACTCGCCTTGGTTGTGGTCAATCCCTGACCCCTCTATTCCAGCAGACTGGGATTTATCTGCCTGGTCCTTAGAGTCAGTTCCTAAAGAATGCGCAACACCGTGAGGGGTTTTTGGCTCCATATCAGCTTGTGGTTTCAATCCCCTGAGTCTTTGTCCCCAGTTGTCCTTTCAAGCACTGATGGGTTTGTGTCAGTGCCATCACTAGGAACGGTGGAAGGTGTTCCCTTACTAGCGGGTTGTTTGTTTCCCTCTGAATCTTGGGCAGTAGTAGTTGGGACCAAGGATACTGACTGTGATGTTTCAGTATCCTTCGTTGTCACCAGGGGTGGTGGTACCAGGCCCTTGGGTGTCATGTCAGTCTCAGGTCATTTTTGCCTAAGAAGTTGTGTTCCTGAAGCCCCAAGGCCCTGTGACTTTGGTTTGGGTTTAGTCACAGTCTGAGACTTCCCTTTCCTCTTAGGAGGAGGAGGTGGAGACACTAAGTCCCTCCAGTTGTTTACAGCAACCATATGGGCCATCAATTCAATAGGAGTGACTAAGGATGGGCTCTTTGTAAAGTTTGAAGAACTCAGGATGGCAGGTAAAGAGCCAAAGTGAAGGTCCTAAGTGTAGTCACAACCCAGTAACACTTGTAAAGTACATGAAATAAACCTAGGGTATGAAACGTAGTTCAGCCTAGTTTCATTTAGTAGCTTGGTCACAAGATCACTGTAAATGATCACTCCAATGTCGACATTGATCCCAGTCATCAGGCAGTGTGCCATCATTATCTGAATAGAGTTAATATGTTCGGTGGATGAATGATTCCCGCCGAGAACCAGAAGCACAAAAGTGAATAAGATCTTCCAAGCCACAGGAAATGAACTTTTGATGACAGGGCCTTGTCTAAGCAAGTTGGATTTAAAACAATTTTTGCTAACCCAGATTTAACAACAACTGGGTTAGGGTGTTCAACATATACCCCGTTATTATAATCAAGCTCTGTTGAAGAGCAAAAAGTTTTGAAATCAAGTACAAGTTTTCTTTCCCCATTTAAGACTGAAAATTTGATGAGAAACTCCTTGAGGGGTCTTGGTTCGTTCTCATCAGTAGAGGGTGATGGGTCAAAGGCCTTGGCAGTTGCCCAAAACTCACTGAGGTAGTTTTGGTACTGAATGTAAGGTGTTTTGGTAAAGGCTTCTTTTATTGGACAGTTAAACAAAAACTTTATTATTTCTTTGTAGGCATGGACTTCTTTGGGGTAAGTAAAATTACCTACAATATTATTTGTTTTAAATTTGACATCATAAAGAGTTAAGTTTGCCCATTGAGGTGCAAAGTCGATTCCTTGGTCTGCTGCCATTTTAGTTCAATAAAAGGTTTTGAAAAGGTTTTATGGCAGTATATCAGGTTACCATGTGTAACACCTGACATTTTATAAGTTTTAGAAATAGACTTTTATATTAATATTAGAAATTAGAGGGGACCAAATGATAGTATTTTATGAAGAAAAGGACTTAGAATGCTAAATAGTTAACTAAAAGGACTAACGGTGCAAGAGATTTAACGACATGAACTAACGACCGTTAAATAGGTAAAATTACCATGTTACCCTTAAGTATTATTCATCCTATAATTCAGAAAATTATCATAAAAATACACGTATTGTGTGTGTTGGCTGGGATGTGGCATTACCAGGACTTTTAGGAAGGAAAATAACCATTAGTCTTATCATTATCAAAAGAATTCTACAGGAAGATAACTAAGGGTTTTGTTGATATTGGTGTTAACCTTGGAAGAATCAAGCATTCCTTATTAGTGTCTAATCCATCATTCAAGGTAAGTTTATGATTAGAATTATGTTTCTATGAATTTAGAAGAATTATGTTTAATTAAGACTTATGAAAACCTAGTTTTAAATTATGATCAATTATGATGAAATTGATGTTAGAAGTATTATTGTTATGATGTAAATATGTTAGGAATCATGTACCCAAGTTATGGTTAATGATATAGAAAGATTCATGATGTTAGTTGATGTTGATGATCAAGTATGTTAAGATAAGGAGTGTTTGGTACAAGCTTATTAAGTGCTTAATTTGACAAGATAGCTTATGGGCCTGATGAAATATGATCTTAACATGTTAAATAAGTTGTAATATAAGTTTGGCAATAATTGGAATAGCTTACCATGAGTTTTGAGTCGTTTTGGTGATATTTAAATTTGGGACAACAAGGTTTTTCAGAAAATGCGCAGACTTAGAAGGGTTGCTAAGAATAAACCGGTTGTCGGATTAAGATGAGGTCTAAATGAAAGTTGTAGCTCTCTTAGTGTACTTTAATTGTTCTTCTTTAAGTTTTGACTCGTTTGGAAGTTAAATTGGTCTTAAGTTAGAAATACAGCAGCAACCCAAAAAATCTGCACAAAATGTAATTTTGTAATAATCTCTTAAATGATGAAATAGCACCTTAGGTGATAATGTTTAAGTTTTTTAGACTCAATACATGTTAGATAAATGTGTTAGCAAGTTCTAATAGCACTAGAATTGTTATCATGTGAGTAGGTGCTCGTGGGAAGCTTACGGAACGCTAAACAAGACCTAGAGGTGAGTAACGGTGTATTAGCTTCATGTTAATAGATTAAACATGATGTTAGAACTTGTGCAAGGTTTCGGAGATAATCGAAACAAATCATGAATAGTATGCTCACAAGAAGCACCATTGACAAGTTTAGCGTGCCTAATAAATGCACAATGTAGAACTCCCTTTGTAGCATCCTTTGTGGATGACCCGTGCTTATATTAGTATTTACATCCTTAGTGGATGACCCGAGTATAGAATTAGCGTATCAAGTAGATACGAACATGCATCCTTAGTGGATGACCCCAGTTTAGAAAAGCACGATGACAAATTAGAACTCCAAGAAGAGTACTCGATGGTTAGGGAAGTTCTTAAGCATAGTAGGGCGAATATGTATTCGTCTAATCAAGAAGCACGTGCTTAGATATCATGTTATATATAAGAAATTCATAATCAAACTTATGTTTATGCCATGAATAAGTAGTCATACGACTATAAGTCGTGCCATTTAATCATGTTATAGACTATTATGCTTATGTTAGAATTTGCAAGTATTATTTCTTAATTATTCCGTTTACTCACTAAGTCGCAAGGACTTACCGTTCTCAGCTTATGTTTTATGTAGGTATGTGAAGGTAGGCGATGTGGCTTGTAGATAGCATGTAGGAGTGCTAATTTTGGGAGACTATCGGCTACGCTCGGGTATAGGTTATGAGCAACTCATTCAAGCACTTTGATCTTTCTTGTAATGCCTCACGTGTCTTTTAACATCTAAAGTTAGTGTTAAAACAGTTATAATCAGTATAGTGTCATTTTAGTAGTCTATGACAAGTAACGTGGTTATGTATCGTGTAAAAGGAGGTTTATCATAAAGCCATTCCAACCCATAATGACCCATTTTGGTTATGTACGGGTGTTATCAAATAGTAAGTGTTATGTATAGTTTTTATGGATTAAATATATGTTTGGTTTTATTTAAAAAAAATCGTCTAGTGTCAGGAGGTACAAGTTGTTATCAGAGCGTTGATTTGAGGGAATTAAGTATTCGCCGTTAGTAGGAGGGTACTTAGAGTTAAACCATAGCTCGGTATTGACCATAGAATAAGTATACTTTATTATATGTTATGTAGAATTGATTAGAACCATGTTTAGTTATGATTAGCAACCATGTTTTTGCCATGATTAGTTAAACTTAGCATGTATAGAATTTCCATGTCCAGTAGAATGCACGTAGGAATATGTGGAAAACTAGAAGAGGGGTTGAATAGTTTTACGTTCTTTTTGAGTTTATTTTAGAAAAATTATAGTTGCTTATAAAAATTTGATTCGATCTTATGTGAATTCAATTGTTAACAAGAATGAGCAAGTCTAAGTAAATAAAATCTAATAATGTAAGTAAAGTAATGAAATGAAATAAAAGATAGAGATGGAGAGATCAAACCACAACAAGTGAATTTATAGTGGTTCGGCTACAAGGACACCTTCCTTGCCCTACTCCACTCCCCGAGTACCACACTCGAGAGTTTTCTTCACTATGTCAACAAACTACTTACGGCATAGAAACCTTACACACATTGGCTTACACCGGATTAACGACACTAAGCTAAATGTCGAGTTCTAATCCTAGCTAGAACTAATCTCACAACTTCACAACTTCTTCACGATAGCTTCACGATTTCTTCTTCACGTCTACTTCACACCTTCTTCTATGCACAACTAATTCACACCTTCTACTCTACAAATCAACACAACTAATATCTATAATCTACTAAAGCACACAACACTTTACAAATAATCTGGCACTACTACAAGATGATATCAACTAATCACAACACTACTACTTAGTATAGATGTTGAAGGAGTGTTCTTCTTTTTGCACTTGTGTGGATGAAGTCTTGGATCACTTGGAAACAAAGACTTATGAATTATATGATCAAAGGTTTTTAGAATAGATATAGATATGAGATCAGAAAGTTTTTAGTGCAAAAAGGTGAGAAAAATCTGTGGAATGAACCAGTATTTATAGGATTAAAAAATACTGTTATGAAGCGTGTCGGTCCCCTTAATTATGGGTCGGTCCCCTAAATCATTAAGGGGGCCGCCTAGGTAACTAAGGGGTCCGCCCCCTCCAGAACGTTGGACTTGATTGTCCTTTTGTGGGGAAGGTTTTTCTGGATAATATTTGTCATTTTTAGTTAAAAATTTGAATTCATATATTTATAATGAATTAAACATATTCTTTTAATTCCAAAAATGTTTTTATAAAAGTTATAAAATGTTTGATGTCATTTTATAAAATGTCTTGTGTTTAAGAAAATGCTTCTTTGATCATATAATGCATTAGTCACTTTGTTTATATAAACCTTAAGTGATTAGACGATAAAAGTGAATATTTACTAATAAATACTTGTTTACGTCATAATTTTTTATTTAATCTAGTTTACATTTTGTGATTATCAAAACATAGAGTTATTGAAAAATATTAATAATGTGTTTAAGCATTATTTATATCAACAATCTCCCCCTTTTTATGATTACAAAACTTAAACTCATTAAATCAAAAATTAGTTTTTAGACAAGTAATTTAGTGAGTTTCTATTTACTTCTCCCCCTTTTTGTAGAATCAAAAAGGTTATGCCGACAAGTTTCAATCATGAAATATTGACGGGATGAGAACTCCCCCTTGATGTGTGCTCCCCCCACCAAGGAAACGAGCTATGGAATCCTTGCAAAAAAAAAATATTAGAAGCACAAGTATATAAACAACTATATAAAGTGACAATAATAAAAGCATTCATATTAAAAAAAAAGTTGTGTAAAAACACAACAATACATGAAGCAACAAGATAGATTACAACTATAATAACAACTAGAGAAAACACCAACTAGAAGAGTACTTCATCATGCAAAGAATACATGATTTTCATAGAGCTTGCAAGCAAAAGGGTTGTGAAGTCTTTATTTATTAAGCATAGTATATGCTTAATTTGGAGAGTAGGAAGGTGATGGTGGAGAAATAGGTGAGGATTGTGGAGGTGGAACAATAGGTGAGGATGGTGGAGGTGGTGGTGGTGGTGGGTTGGTTAGAAAGTGTTCAATATATGAAAACATATATTGAATTTCATCTCTAAGACCAAAGATTATGGTTCGGTTGTGGATGAAACAAAGGCAAGTATCACCATGAGCTTCAAGTAAGCTTCAAGGTACGGGATTGACAAAGAATGGTGGTGTGATTGGTGGAGATGAGACATGAGAATCAAGTGGTGTTATTGGTGAAAGTGAGATGGTAAGTTCGGTGGAAAGAGGTTCTTGTGTAGGATGTGGTGATGATGCTTGTGGTGATGACAAGTGTGAGTTTATGTAGTCATTGATTGATGAGGTTGAAGGTATGGAAGATGAAGAAGTTCCATGAGTGGAAGGTGTTTTAGATGGTGCATTTGGTGCACTTGGGGATGAGCATTTAGGTGGAGGTGATGGTGTTGTGTTGTCTTCATTAGTTAAATCAATGAAGAGTTGTTTTGGAGGGATAATGGCAATCTTTTGTTTCTTTGAGGCCTTAGAGATGGAGGTGCTTGGTGAAGACATGATGGTTTAGGTTGATGGAGATGAAGAATAATAAAGTGAAGAGTGTTCATTTGGAGGGAATTTATAATATGAAAATGGTTGGTTTAGGTAAGTTTTTGAAGTGGTTTAAGGAGATTCTAAAATCAGTTGGGTTATAAGGAGAAATGGTAGCTGATACTAGAGAAAGAGGTCACAAGATGCAAAAGAAAATAGTAAACTCAGTTCCAGATGGCCGGTCCCCTTAATTGTAAGCCAGCCCCCTTAAAGATTAAGGGGACCGCCTAGGAAAATTAAGGGGGCCGCCCATCTGGTGTTTTCCCAGGCGACCAGAAATCAAAAATTGGAAGAAATGGGTTGGTTTTCAAATGTGTGTTTCCAGCAAGCTCTATTTGAAGCATATACTCTTGGAATGATGAAATATAAGCATAAAATAATAAATCATGCATGGAAACTAATATATTGTAAACCAAATATAAAGAAGCATACTAATAGCATTAAGTTATAATCAAGATCCTAGCATAATAATTGTTAGAAACTAAGCATCATTCAAGTAACAAACAAGAAGGAACACAAGTATTTCCTAATAAATTGGAAAAATAATAAAACACACAAATGTCTAATAGTTCAATAATAATAATAATAATAATAAGTAGTTCCACATCAATGACTCTATTTCTTCTTCTTGCCCATAATCTTCCTGAACATCTTTCCTACGGACTTGAATCCTCCTCTAACTTCTTCATGCATTTGCTGAGTTTGGTTCATTAAGGACGTTTGATGGTTGAAGAGGAGTTCATCGGTACGTTCATGAGGAAGAGGAATTTGATAGTCGGTATAATCAAGATCAGGAAGATCATCAACAAAGGTTGTGGGAGATGGGGTACTAACACGCGAGGTGTCTTCCTCCTCATCATCATCATTGCCTCGATGAGATGTCAAACCACAAGGCATAGAAAATAAAGGGCCACGAGATTTTCCTTTGTCACTTCGAGATCAACGAGTACGAACAAGAGTGAGTTGATTCAAAGTGGGATGAACAAGCACATAGAAATCACTCTGAAGATATGGGTAGTGTTCCATGATATGACGATAAAGTCGAGTGGGGAACATACCGTAAGGAAGGTTGGCATTTGGAGTGTTTTTGGCAGTCATGATTCGATGGACAAAGAGATAAGCCAGATTGTAGTTTTCTTCAGCAACTACACAAAACAACATGTGGGCGATGCTAGCCATGAGATGATCACGGTGACCGCCGGTACCAAACGCATTCTCGCGAATGAGTTCTTCCCAATTTTTCATGTCGGGGCTTAGCTCTTTGAGAAGGATTTGATTTTCATGAATATCGACATTTTTCGACTTGATTTTGCGACTAGTCGTACCATGTTCTAGTTCAAGCAGTCGACGAATGTCTTCAGGACTTAGAATCTCAAAATAGTATAGACCATCCTGAGGACGATTTTGTTCAAGTGAAGAAAGATCCCATTCATTTGAGTATACGACTTGGCCGTTGTATAGGATTATGAGGATTTGTCCAAACTGAGCAAGAGTAAGAGTGATGAATTGATTTTGTATAGGATTTGTCCCTCGTGAATGTTTCTATTTTCAATGGGACGATAGAAACATGCAACGGAAGGAGACATGTCGGGATTGGCAGAAACTTTAGGAATGTATTGCTTGGTTTTTGAAACGTCACCAACCGTGGTTTTAGGCATTTTCACCTAAACAATATAACAACAAAAATAAAATTAAGACAAAAACAATTAACATGCATATGTTATATATAAATATATGCAATACATGTGGAACGGAAGCCTACTTCGACAAAAAAAATCCTAGAAAGTAGTTTCACAATGTTCCTTGTTTTTAATTTTTAACTCGCTTAAAATGTATCTTATGATGTCAAGATGTAGTTGTGGAATTAGTTCGATATATTATCAAGACTATCCAAACATCACTTTGGACATCATAATTCATTTTGAAATTTGGCTAGATATATATTAGGTTATATATCTTGCTATCTCTTACGAGTTTGACCAACTCTAAGCTTGTTTAGAAAGTGAAAATGTGAATTTTGGTTCTTAAAATATCTTTTTCAAGTTAAACAAAACGCTCCCTTAACTAGATGAATATCGACCAAAACATCAATATATATATTGATTATATATCTTGATGACTTCTATAGACTAGAATTATGTTAATAAGTTTAACAAAATAGTTTTAAGATTTAAATTAATTCATTTAAGTATGCTTTGTTCATGAACCAAACGCCCATGTTGACTTCATGAAACTTTTTACAATGATTTGAAAATTATGTTTTGGTTGTTTAAATCATTAAATAACTACAATGTAGTAAGTTTTAACTAGTTTTTAAGAATTATATCAACAATGTGTTATTTGAAAAATAATCTTAGTAAGGGTTTATGGATGATTAGAAATTTTAACAACATAATGTGTTATACTTAGTTTGAGTATCAATTCTTCATCCTAGTCCTATGGGGAGCATTTAGTTAAGAAATTCCTAGACTTAATTTTACTAAAATTCGGATTTAAATAAATTTTAATAAGATACCTAATTATTGATAAGACACTAAATTGAATGAAATTAAATGAAATGTATGTTGGAAAACTTACAAGAGATGTTGTTATATGTTTGGTTAACGTTTGCCCCTTGCGAAACAACCCCGGATTGGTGATTTGGTGAAGGATTTTGGTGGTTTTGGGTGTTTAGGATCGTTCACAGCAGTAGGGGAGAAGAGATGTTTGAACAAATGGAGTGTTTGGCAAACAATTTAAGTAGAAATCAAGTTTGGAAGTATCAGATGGCCGGCCCCCTTAAACATTAAGGGGACCGCCCCTGATTACAAGCCGGTCCCCTTAATTAATAAGGGGGCCGCCCGCCAAAAAGGAAAATATTTGCGAATTGAATTCTGATAGCGAAATATTTTTATGTATATAGATATATTTATGTTATATCGAAACTACGTTGGATATATATATATATATATATATATATATATATATATATATATATATATATATATATATATATATATATATATATATATATATATATATTATGTGTTAATGTGGATTTTAGAATGAGGAAATGGGAGAGGCGGATGCTAGCGGCGATAGGAGTTTGTTTCATTTATAGTTTACGTGTGCGAAGGTTCTTCTTTCTACTCTTGTGTTGATCCACTTAACTCACTTCTCTTCATCACCATGAGTTTTGTAAAAGTGGACACAAAAGATTTTCGTGTTGAACGTTGTAGTTCAAAAGATCCAAAAGGGGGAAGGAAAAGGTTCGAGAACGAATAATTTCCTCGAGTTCTAGAAAGTCAACTAATGACGTATCTAGGTTATGTGCACGTATATGTATATATATTTATATAGTATTATAAGTATAGGTATATATATATATATATATATATATATATATATATATATATATATATATATATATATATATATATATATATATATGTTCAAGCAAAAGAAGAAGGTAATAAACTATATCTATGCAAACAAATCAACCAATAAAAAGAAATTATCTACGCATGGCAATGAGTAGTGAAAGAATGGCGTACCCGGCGGTCTTCAACAAAAATCTTCTAAATCTTCAAGATGATATATAGACTTTGAAAAAGTCTATGGTGAGAAAGCTCCAAGGTAGTCTTATGGAATGTTGAAATAGCTATTCGGTCCCCATTGCCTCTTTGGTCCAAAGTTGTTTGGTCCAAACATGTTTAACATTTGGCTAGGATGCATGAAAGGTGGTAGTATTCCCCAAGGGTTGTAGCTTGGTTGATAGTTTCACATTTGATTACTAGTGTTATTGTAGTTTTGTTTATTTTGGTTTCTTCTTAGTTGAGGTGTTTTAGATCTAGGATAAGAGTTATTTGGCTTCCTAGGTGGTGGAGTTTTAGATCTTGTTTTAGGTTTAGAGGATCCTACTTCGGTTTTTAAAGATGGTTTATAAAAAGTTTTTATTTCTTCATCACTAGCAAGAGGTATTTTCTAATTATTTATGAGTATGTATTTGGGATGTGCTTCTAAAGATGTTAGTTTACTAGATTCGCTTTCAAACTTAACATTTTTTGTTTCACTAGTTGAAGCTTCAATTAGGTTAAATCCTAAGCCAGTTTTGTCTCCGGATATCCTTTGAATGTTTATTATTTTCTTAAGTGAGTTACTACTATTTTCAAATTTGTCAAGTTTACAAATTTCTTCTCTAAGTATTTTATTTTCACTTTTAAGCTCTTGACATAATTTACATTCTTCAACAATTTCTTTGCCTTTTTCTAATTTATGTATTTTAATTTTTAGTTCTAGTATTTCATTTTCTAATTGGTTGTTTATACGTTTTAGTGATTTGTTTTTAGTCATTACTTGTTCTCCTAATTTGCAATGTCTATTATACTCATTATCTAAATCATTTTCGTCTAATGATAGATTCTCATCACTAAAGTATTCGGTTTCGGAACGTACCTCGCTTGATGTTTTTGCCATAAGACACTTTTCTTCTTTTGTCATTTCTTTCTCATCTTCATCGCTATTGTTGATACAAAAGTTGGACGTTCCTGGTTGTAGGCTCTTGCTCTCGTACCAATTCGCTTCTTAGTACTTGTTACCTGCGCACTAAGAAAATAAACAACACCGTTAGGCTTATCGAGGGATTGTCTCCCCCGATTAGACTCCGGCGTGAGAGTAAGTAATCGATTTAAGGTTCTCGTAGAGAGTTAGGGTTTGTATATCATACCTTTGAATGAGAATATATCATTCCTTATATAGGGGCTGAAACCGCGTGGGTTTCTTGCTCCTTACTCTTCGCACTCGTGGTGCTTATCGGGGTAAGGATATCTATTCCATGAAT
The DNA here is from genome assembly GCA_030686995.1 of Artemisia argyi. Classification (NCBI taxonomy): domain Eukaryota; kingdom Viridiplantae; phylum Streptophyta; class Magnoliopsida; order Asterales; family Asteraceae; genus Artemisia; species Artemisia argyi. The sequence goes on along the minus strand of CM060708.1, from coordinate 240,359,199 downwards.
AGATGATCCTTATCGCATGCCCGGTTAATATGGTTGGGCTTTTGGGCTTCGTGAGCCCAAGCCATTGGTATTATGGCCCAAGTCATTCGTTATGATAGCCCACTCGTGGTGAGTTTGGGCCGAGTAATGTTTATTATTTGGACTCGTGGCCAAAATATAGACTATACGTCATCATGTCCCCCTAGTCTAGTGTGCGCAGTGCGTAGCTGCGGATACTAGACTAATAAATCAAGCGGTAAGCGTGGCGGGAAAGATAAAACGTTTCCCGCCCTTTTGCTCGGGACTACATATCTAGTCCAAAATATCTTTAAAAAGTACCTCGAAAAGTGGAGGTAGTATCCACGTGTGCTTAGAGATTCGGGAAAAAGTGTTGTACCTTTTCATTTCCTGGCCACACGTTTCGGAAGTGGGATCTACGTGTCGATCATCTGTGGTGCGTTAAAGACTATTTAAGCCCTTGTCATTTTCACTTGGTACGGTACAGTGAAAAATCTTCCAAAATTCTCATTTTTTCTTTCCGATCGAAAAAATACTTATTTTCAAAGGTATTAGGCGCGTACACAAATAGCTTTTAAGTATGATTAGACAACTTTCAGATTTTTCTTCCAATATGGAATACAATGAACTTCGTCAGTTCGAATCTGATTACTATATCCCGTACAGGGTGCATCCGGTTGTTCCGGATGAAGGCGTATCAATAGCCGACTTCCCCGAAGGGAAGGTAGGTGTGTATACGCGTTTTTTCGAATGGGCGAACCAGCGTGTGCCCCTTTCGATGTTCCTGTGCGAGGTACTGTGCTACTACAGTATACACATCTCGCAATTGCACTGTATAGGTGCGGGTAAGATAACCAACTTCGAGGTTAACTGTCGCTTGTTGGCGATTAATCCCACGGTGAATTTGTTCCGCGCGTTTTATCATACGACATGGTCAAATGGGTGGGTTTCTTTTGCGAAGCGTCATGGGAAGTTGCAATGTTATACTATGGGTGTGGACTCGCTCAGGGGCTGGAGGGAAAAATTCTTTTGGGTAGACCAAAAGGTTTTTCCATGGGATTTCGATTTTTACACCCATGGCAGTTTGCCCAAGGATGAGTGCCCACCACCTGAGATGTATAATACGGGCGATGCGTACACCATAGACGCCAACCATATCCCCATAAATTCGTATCCCGAAGCTTTGTTAATATGCGTTGGCATTAGCCGCAATTATTTCGGGTTTGACGACGAGATGCCCATGTTTTTGGATGTGAATAATCAGGGTGGGTGCTCATCTGTCTTCCTCTCTTACTTCGTAAGTATTCCCTTTTTTGTTCTTTGTGTTTTAACTAACCATCATTTTTTGATGCCACTGTTGCGCAGAGATGGATCTATTCGGCGTGGTGCGTCTAGCCGAGCCAAAAGTGGTGAAGGTTGGGCAACATCCACTGAGGGTAGGTGAAGCGCCCATTCTCCAGGCTACTGCCGGACGTGTGATGGAGCATAATTTGGAGGAGGGTTCAGGCGAGACTCCTCCTCTTGTTCTAGATGTGGCTCCCATCAATGTCGCGGGACGTGCTGTACAGGCCCAGGATGCGCAGCCTGATGCTGAGAAGTCTATACCTGAGTCTTCCGATAGCGTGGAGATCACAAAGGTTGTAGATGCTCCCGAGGGTGGTAGTAGAGGTGAGAAGCGCAAGGAACCCATGTCTGGGGATGGTGGCGCGTCCTTTTTTGGAAGGAAGCGCCATGTGAGCGGTACAGCGACGTCACTTTCGAAGGAAGAGTCTGACGAAGAGGGTGTATTACATTCAAATGCTGGAAAAAATGCGACTGAGTCTCCTCTGCATTTTTAAGTGTCTTCTGTAACTTTCTGTGTATAAGTTATTCCATTTAGTTTTATATAACCGCCGAACTTGTTGTTCTTATAGTGTTGATGCTTCTGAAGATGCTACTGTCTTTGTGGAGAAGTCGCCTCCAAATCCTGTTTTTGCGCCCTCTGGTGAGCAAAGGCGTGAGGAGGTGAGTTTAGGGACCATTGGAGATGCTCCTATGGATACTCTTGTGGATGAGCTGAGGCATGCTGCTGACTATCAAGTTGCCTTAGCGGCGCGTGTGAAGGCTAGCTACTCTGGCGAAAGTAGTCGCGCTATCCAGAAAGATGAAGAGATTGCCTGTCTTAGGGCAAAGCTGGCGAGTGCTCGGGCGGATCTCGAGGCTTCAGAAGTTAGCAGCCAGAGGGTGCGTGATGAGAAGCTGTCCTTGTGGGCTGATTTGCAGACTGAGTGCGCAGCTCATAATGAGCGTAAAGCCACTTGCGAGTGGGCTGTTGGCCTCATGGACCGATACAAGGCAGAGCATCTCGCCCAGGTTGAGGCGCTGCATCAACGGTTCATGACTGCGCACCAACTGCAAGAGGAGAAACTGCGCAGGATGAATATAGAGTTTGACGAGGAGCTATATCCTCACTTAGTCTCTTCTGTTGCGGAGCACAGGTAATGCTTCTTTCCACTTTTGTTAATTCTGTCTTATCTTTGTGGTTGTCGTATGAAATGTTTATGCTGTCTCTTCAGGTGGCTAATTAGTCATGGGCTGCGTCTGGCTGTTATGACCACACTGGAATCCCAAGAAGTCACTGGGGCTTTTAGGAGGGCTGTCCAGTGCGCGTGTGAGCGTGGTAAGGCGCAGGCCGTAGAGGAGCTCTGTAAGAAGAAGGTAATACCCGTTCCTGCTGCGGAGGTACCTGGTTATAACCCCAATGCATATGGTGATCTGGTTGCAACCCTGGAAGATCTGAAGCAGTTGGAGTTTTCTCATATTGCCCAAGTGGAGCGTAACCAGGATCACCCAATTTCTGTGATAATGCAAGGGTTGACTCTGGCGCGGCATACGGCGGAGGGTGCAGAGTCGCTACCAGATTTCTATTTGAAACCTGATGTTTCGCAGTTGCAGGTTCCTATCTTTGCGTAGCCGCGTGATGCTCTGAACCCCTACGTACTTGAGAAGGAAGTCCCTCTTCAAGAAGCGTTGGAAAAGCATGCGGAGAGGGCTGCGATGAAGAAAGGGGTCAAGGACAAGGCCATATTATGCGGCGTAGGAACAGGGAGTTCTGCTACTCATGAAGATGACCCTGAGCATTGCCCTAGCTTGTAGGCTTTTGTTTGTACCTTTGTATATTTATCATGTAAATAACAAGAAGTACTTTTCCTGTATAGTTGTGATCTTGTTATGTAAAAAAGTTCAACTAAGATGTTTTACTTTAAATTAAGTGTGTAGCTTAAAATAAATTATGAGTGACCAAGGGTCTTGGTTCGTTTTTTGTATAATGTATTTAAATTAAGTGCGTGACTTAAGGTAAATAAACTTGCATTATTATGCGAAGTTTTTAATATTTGTGGCCAAGAGTCTTGGCTTTTGAAAGTGCGTGACTTTGATAAATATACTTGCATTGTTTCCTAAGTTTGACCAAGTGTCTTGGCTCGTTATTTGCTAAGCTTGTACAGTGTACTTAGTATATGCGCATCCGTCGTGGGGTGCGCACGCGAAACTTACCTCGACGTCTCAAAAGTAAGGCGCTTAGCGAGGATACGTGATCCAATGTTGATGGGTTTGCAACCCTCTTACTCAACGAGTGAATTAGTAGGTTAACTCATCCTTTATGCCATCGTGGGTCTTTAAGTGGTGCATGCACGCCATGTAGGCAATAAAAATGTAAGATAACAATATTGACATATATTATTATGTATGCAATAAAGTAAAGTACGCTATGGAGTTAGCTAAAAACCATAACATTTTATTGATACTTGCAAGTTTTTTAAAGAAAATAAAAAATACAATTCCTAGGAAAGCAAAAACAAACACTTATTGGGCATCACGTAGGATGCGAGGGTTTCTGTGTAAGGGCCGTAGCCTAAAAGTAACATCTTTTAAGATTCCAGATGTTCCAGGTGCGCGCTAGGTCGTGACCTTCCATATCGCGCAGTCTGTATGCGCCGTTGCCGAGCACGTCTGTGACCTCGTAAGGTCCTTCCCATTTAGGTCCGAGCTTGCCTGTGTCTTCTGCGTGGCTCGCATCGTTGGCGCGGTAAACAAAGTCTCCTGGTCTGAATGAAGTGTGTTTGACCTTTGCATCATAATACTTCTTCATTTTTGCCTTAGCCTTTGCATCGCGTATAGTTGCGCGTTCGCGTCTTTCTTCCAGTACGTCTAAGTCTATGCGCCGTTCCTCGTCGTTTGTTGTGACGTTTACCTCTGCTGTACGTATAGTTGGCATTCCTATCTCAGCTGGTATGACGGCTTTTGTTCCATAGACTAGGGAAAATGGCGTGTCGCCAGTACTGGTTTTGATTGTTGTGCGATGCGCCCACAAGACATGCGAGAGCTCATCCACCCACCTTCCTTTGTGTCTGTCAAGGCGCGCTTTTATTCCTTCACCTAGACTGCGGTTTGCGCGCTCAACTAGGCCATTGGTTTGTGGGTGTTTTACTGAAGCAAAGTGTTGTGTGATGTTCAATTGTGCGCACCAATCTTTGAATGGGTTATCACATAATTGTTTTCCGTTGTCTGATATGATCGCACCCGGTAGTCCGAAGCGACAGACAATGTTGTCCTAGACAAAGCGTTTGACTTGGTTTCCTGTGATGTTCACCACCGCCTTTGCTTCGATCCACTTCGTAAAGTAGTCTATGGCTACGATGAGGAACTTTACTCCTATCGCTGCTACAGGGAAGGGTCCTGCGATGTCAATACCCCATTTGTAAAATGACCATGGTGAGGTAATTGGTGTTAGCTCTTGTTGTGGGCGGCGCGGAATTGGCCTATGTACTTGGTAATTGCTGCATTTTCTTATCAGACCGCGTGCGTCGCGATGCATTGTTGGCCAATAGTACCCTGACCTTAGAGCGCTTGCCACCACGGATCGCGGCCCTGAGTGCATACTACACGATCCAGCGTGAATTTCTCAGAGTACGTAGTCTGCTTGAAGAGGTCCAACACATCTGAGCCATGGCTGTAAGAAAGAGCGTCGATAGAGTACGTTGTCTCGTAGTTCAAATCGTTGCGCTGTGCGCCGTATTCTTCGAGCGTCCTTATGATCTTGGGGTAGGATTCCTTTGCCAATGAATTCAATGATAGGTATCATCCATGTAGGATCTTGTTCTTCTATCACTGTGGATATCTCCATTTCCAAGATTGACTTGTTTTTTAGGGTTTCTACCAATACCTGTTTTAAGAGGTGTGCGAAGCTTGTGGATGCGATCTTGATGAGTGCGTCCGCCTTCCTGTTATCTCCTCTAGGCACTTGTTTTATTGTGAACCTATCAAAGTTTTTGATCAAGGATTTTGTATTTTCCAGGTATTGGATCATGTGTTCATCCTTGGCTTCATATTCACCTAGCACGTGGTTAGCGACTAGTCGCGAATCTACGTTTGCTTCTAGGTTGCGTACACCCATTTGGATTGCGATGCGTAGTCCGGCTAGTAGGGCTTCGTATTCTGCCTCATTGTTTGTGGCTGTGAATTCAAAGCGTAGCGCGTAGGTGAATTCCATACCTTCTGGATTTGTAAGAATAAGGCCTGCGCCTGATCCATCTACACATGAAGACCCATCTGTGAACAGAATCCAGGGTTCCTGTAGATCTGTTTTAGTTGCAGATGTCGGGCTGTCGCTGTCTGGCTTCTCCACGATAAAATCGGCTAAGATTTGTCCTTTGATTGCAGTGCGCGGTCTGTATGAGATGTTATACTCACTTAGCAGTACACTCCACTTTTGTAAGCGTCCTGATGCGTCAGGCTTAGAGATAACTTGTTTGATTGGCTGATCAGTGATTACAGCTATTGGGTGCGCTTGAAAGTATCTGCGCAGCCTTTTGGCTGCGAATACTAGAGCTAAGACCAGCTTTTCCATAGCGCTGCAGTTAGTCTCTGTTTTCTTTAGGGCTTTGCTTACAAAGTATATGGGTGTCTGGACTCCTATCTGTCAATAGTACTGCGCTGACTGCTCCATGGGTTGCCGATAAGTACATGATTAGTTCTTCCCCTGGTCGCGGTGCGACAAGTTTGGGAAGAGAGGCCAGATGGTTTTTAAGTTGTTGGAAAGCTTCCTCCGCTTCTTTAGTCCAGCGAAAGTCTCCTTTTTTAGTACACTTCATGAGTCTTTTAAAGAGAGGAAGAGATTTGTCTGCTGACTTAGATAAGAAATGGTTTAGCCCTGCTAGCTTTCCATTCAATGACTGGACTTCTTTGAGTGTGCGCGGTGAGGGGAGATCAATAACAGCCTTTGTCTTTTCTGGGCAAGGCTTGATTCCATCGGGTTCTATCAAGTATCCAAGGAACATGCCCTCGGTTGCGCCAAAGGTGCACTTCTTGGGATTTAACTTCATGTTTATTCGCCCCAATGTTCTGAATGTCTCTTCGATGTCGCGCACCAACTCGTCCTCTGTGTGGCTTTTGATGACAAGGTCGTCAACGTAGACTTCCAAGTTGCGGCCTACTTGTTTTTTGAAAGCTGTGTCCACCAGTCGTTGGTATGTCGCGCCTGCGTTCTTCAGGCCAAAAAGCATTTTTGTGTAGCAGTACACTCCTTGACTGGTGTGGAAAGCTGTTTTTTCCTCATCTTCAATTGCCATCTGGATTTGATGATACCCTTTATATGCATCTAGGAAGCATTTGAAAGGGTATCCGCACAGGGATTCGACCTTCCAGTCTATCTCTGGCAGTGGATAGCAGTCCTGTGGACATGCTTTGTTGAGGTTCGTGAAGTCCACGCACATCCTCCAACCGCCATCGCTCTTCTTTACCATAACTGGGTTAGAAAGCCAGTCGTGGTAGTATACTTCGCGCATGATGCCTGCGTCTACGAGCTTATGTACTTCTTCCAGAATAGCCTTTGCACGATCTGGGGCCTGGCCGCGCTTCTTTTGTCGTATTGGAGGATACCCTTGTCGGATTTGTAGCTTATGCTCTGTGATAGAGCGCGGTACTCCCGTCATATGTTTTGGTTCCCATGCAAAGATGTCTAGGTTCTTTTGCAAGAGTGCGCATACGGCTGCTTTACCTTTGTCAGATAAAGATCCCCCAATCGAAACTTGTTGTTCCGGGTAATCTGGATGAATAGCGACTTTTAGATTTGGCGTTTTTTCCGTGCGCTGTTCTGGAATAGTCTCTGCTTCAGTTGTTACCGCGATGCATTCTCTTGGTTGTATTGTTGTGTTATAGAGAGTGACAACTCCTCCTTCCACTGGAAACTTAAGCATTCCGTGAGCTGTGGATGGTACAGCGCGCATGGATGATATTCCTGGTCTCCCAATGATACCATTGTATGGTGAAGGGGATTTTATTACCATAAAGTTTATCCATGTTGCGGTTGAGTGTTGTTCATCTCCTACGACCACCAACAAGCGTAACTGCCCCATGGGCCAGATCTTTTCACCTGTGAATCCTGTTAATGACGTTGTTGCTGGTATCAATTGACTTTGGATCTCAGGTCACAGTCTTTTGAAACAGTGGTCGTACAGGATATCTGCGGATGCTCCTCCGTCAATGTACATGCGGTGGATATCATGTCCTCCTGTATGTATTTCAATAGTTAGAAGCTCCGCGACTGCGTTGTCCGCAGCTATAGTAGGGAAAGATATCTCTTTTTCTGGAGAGAATTTTTGGCTGACTTTTTGCTTTATCTTGCGTTGCCATGATTGTATCATGTATATAGTATCAGCTTTTTCCTTGGGGGGTTCTTTCTTACCCCCGTTTCTCTGTTTATATTTCCCCTCTTTGATGTTCTTTACGAGGTGGTCCATCCTGCCTTCTCTTACTAACTTTTCAATTAGTTGTTTTAGCTGGACGCACTCGTTAGTTGTATGGCCTTTTTGGCCGTGGTACTCGCAGTATCCGCTCCCTATGCGCTTTTCCTCTGCAATGCGCATTGGTGGTGGTTTTGGAAAGTTTGCGCCTTCTGTTACAAATATTTCCCTCGGAGTTTTTGTAAGAGGGGTGTATTTGTAATTGTCTCTTCCACTGCGAAATTCCTGTTGCGGTTGTTATTCTGATCATTGGATTGTCTCCGCGGCTGCTCTTGCTGCCTATAGTTTGAATAACCTTTTTTGCTATCCGCAGCAGCGGCTTCTCCTTGTATAAAGGATCTGGTGCGCTTTGTTAGCTCATCAAAAGTCTGTGGAACTTTGTCGTTCAGTTTTCGGATGAGTTCTGGGCTATTAATCCCATTCATGAACCCTAAAATTTTTAGGATCTCAGGACATGCTTTGACTTGTATGCACTCATCTTTGAAGCGTTCCATAAAAGCGCTGGTTGATTCCCCTTGACGCTGTTTCACTCTTGCTAGCTCAACAGGGTTTTTAGCGCACTTCTTTCGCTGGGTGAAGTTGAGACGGAATGCTTTCCATAATTCCTCAAACCCACCGATGCTCCTACGTGGGAGATTGCTAAACCATGTGCGCGCGTTTCCTACTAACGTAGAATTAAACATGTGGTACCACACATGCTGTGGCCAGTTTTCGATAGTGGCGGCTGATTCAAAAACTTTTAGGTGATCATCGGGATCACCTGTTCCATCATATGTTTTCACGTTAGTGGGCATGCGCCTGCGTTTGCGGTCTGAGTAATCGCTGATGCGTCGTGTAAACGCATCAACTTTCTGGCGACGCCATGGGAGAGACATATCTTCATTCTCTTCCTCGCGACGTCTTCCTCTTGACTTCCAGTGTCCTGTTTCTTTATCCTCGTTGTCCGAGGAGTCACTGGAAGAAGAGTAGTCTCTTTTTCGGCGCTTGCGCCGGCTTCTTTCAGAAGAAGTGCTTGAGGGATCTCTACTTGGGGATCTTCTTCTCCCCAATCTATCTTGAATCCTTCTACTCCCAGGTTTGGAAGATCCTTGGCTTGGCGAATGTTGAGGCCCTAATCGATCTTGTATTCCCCGACTGCCAAGTCTGGAGTGAACATTAGTGCGCCTCTCGCTGTCTTCTGAGTATTGTGAATCAGATGTCATACCCAACCTATCATGGATAGTGGTACGTTCTGCGCGTCTTCCTCGTGGGTGGCGCAGTGGTGATGGTTCGCGTTCAGGACCAAAATTGAGTCGAGCTTGTAGGCTCGTACTTGCCTTCTTCTTGCTTCTTCCTGCATGAGGGCGGTTATGGTTTCATAATTTTGGGATACAAAGTTTCCCAAAGTTAGATCAGGTGCGTCCTCAGTTGTTGCAAGAATTTCTGCCTCAGTATTAGGCACCCTATCTCGGTTAGGCGCGCCTGGCGGCACAGTGTTGTTCACTGCGGGTACAGTTTGATGAGGAGTGGTGAAGAGGGTGCGCTGGAGTTCCTCAACGCTTGGGACCACTGGGGTGATTTGGGTAGTCCTTATAGGTAGTTCTACCGCTGGCAGAGGTTGGGTTGTCCCTGCCTCTTGGTGACCAGGTGCGCTGGTTGTCCCAGCAACTTGTCTGGAGGTTGGATCTTGTTGATTCTTCCTCTGATGGTCACGTTTTTCTGACTGCGGAGTCCGCTGGCTTGAATTCTTATGCTTTGTCATCCTAGTTCTTAGTCGGGTCCCACGGATGGCGCCACTTGTTGATACAAAAGTTGGGCGTTCCTGGTTGTAGGCTCTTGCTCTCGTACCAATTCGCTTCTTAGTACTTGTTACCTGCGCACTAAGAAAATAAACAACACCGTTAGGCTTATCGAGGGATTGTCTCCCCCGATTAGACTCCGGCGTGAGAGTAAGTAATCGATTTAAGGTTCTCGTAGAGAGTTAGGGTTTGTATATCGTACCTTTGAATGAGAATATATCATTCCTTATATAGGGGCTGAAACGGCGTGGGTTTCTTGCTCCTTACTCTTCGCACTCGTGGTGCTTATCGGGGTAAGGATATCTATTCCATGAATAGATGATCCTTATCGCATGCCCGGTTAATATGGTTGGGCTTTTGGGCTTCGTGAGCCCAAGCCATTGGTATTATGGCCCAAGTCATTCGTTATGATAGCCCACTCGTGGTGAGTTTGGGCTGAGTAATGTTTATTATTTGGACTCGTGGCCCAAATATAGACTATACGTCATCAGCTATCACTCCAAGCTCCACCAACAAACGCTCTTTGATTTTAATCTCTTGACATCATTGGACATTTTTCAATGAGATGATTTGGATCACTACATTTGAAACACTTTCATTCATTCTTGCTATTCTTGTCATCTTTATTCTTTTGAGATGCTCTCCTTTCATCATGTGGTTGTCTAACGAATCTTCCTCGCCTTTTGAAGAATTACTTGAAATCTCTTACGGCCATGGCATATTCTTTGTCATCACTTTCGAAAGATGAGCTATCTTAGTTACTAGATTCCTTTCTACCTTTCAAGGCGATTGACTTGCTTTGCTCTCGTTTTCCTTTGACCATTTCGGAGTCCTTCTTTATTATTACTTCGTAAACTTTCAAGTTCCCAATTAATTCATCAAGTTGTAAAGTTGACAAATTCTTTGATTCTTCAATAGCCGTCACTTTAGCTCGCTATTTTGGGTGAAGAGCCTTAAGAAACTTCCTAACAAAATTCTTACCAGAAAAATTCTCATCAAGTGCTTTTAAACTTGTGATGATAGTGTTAAACCTAGCAAAATCATTATCAATTGATTCCTCTTCCGGAATCGTGAATTGCTCATATTGTTGAACAAGTAGATCTATTTTGTTATCTTTGTATTGACTATTACCTTGGTGAGTTATTAGTAAAGAGTTCCAAATTTCTTTTATGGTTTCACGCAGAAAGATCCTTTCGTATTCTTTACGTGGTAGCGCATTGTAAATAACCATTTTTGCTTCATCATTTTTAGCAAGTTTTCTTTTTAAATCATCGTTTTGTTTTTCAAAATGTACGATTTCATCTTTCTTTGTTTCGGGATTATTTTGAATAGGTAAAAAATCACCATTAGTAATAACATGCCAAAGATCTAGATCTTTTGATTTCACATAAGTTTCGAATCGATTTTTCCAATATAAAAATCTATCACTTTCAAATAGTGGTGGTCTTTGCATAGATTGCCCTTCTAAATATTTTTCAGATTCCATAGATCGTTACAAGTTTTAAAATACAATATATTTTAAAGATCTTGCTAGACGTGGCTCCTGATACCAATTGTGGAAAACTAGAAGGGGGGTTGAATAGTTTTACATTCTTTTTGAGTTTATTTTAGAAAAATTATAGTTGCTTATAAAAATTTGATTCGATCTTATGTGAATTCAATTGTTAACAAGAATGGGCAAGTCTAAGTAAATACAATCTAATAATGTAAGCAAAGTAATGAAATGAAATAAAAGATAGAGATGGAGAGATCAAACCACAACACGTGAATTTATAGTGGTTCGGCTACAAGGACACCTTCCTTGCCCTACTCCACTCCCCGAGTACCACACTCGAGAGTTCTCTTCACTATGTCAACAAACTCCTTATGGCGGACAAACCTTACACACCTTGGCTTACACCGATTAACGACACTAAGCTAAATGTCGAGTTTTAATCCTAGCTAGAACTGATCTCACAACTTCACAACTTCTTCACGATAGCTTCACGATTTCTTCTTCACGTCTACTTCACACCTTCTTCTATGCACAACTAATTCACACCTTCTACTCAACAAATCAACACAACTAATATCTACAATCTACTAAAGCACACAACACTTTACAAATAATCTAGCACTACTACAAGATGATATCAACTAATCACAACACTACTACTTAGTATAGATGTTGAAGGAGTGTTCTTCTTTCTGCACTAGTGTGGATGAAGTCTTGGATCACTTGGAAACAAAGACTTATGAATTATATGATCAAAGGTTTTTAGAATAGAGATAGAGCTGAGATCAGAAAGTTTTTATTGCAAAAAGGTGAGAAAAATCTGTGGAATGAACCAGTATTTATAGAATTAAAAAATACTGTTCTGGAGCGTGCCGGTCCCCTTAATTAGGGGCCGGTCCCCTTAATCATTAAGGGGGCCGCCTAGGTAATTAAGGGGGCCACCCCCTCCCGAACGTTGGACTTGATTGTCTTTTGTGGGAAGGTTTTTCTGGATAATATTTGTTATTTTTGGTTAAAAATTTGAATTCATATATTTATAATGAATTAAACATATTCTTTTAATTCCAAAAATATTTTTATAAAAGTTATAAAATGTTTGATGTCATTTTATAAATTGTCTTGTGTTTAAGAAAATGCTTCTTTGATCATGTAATGCATTAGTCACTTTGTTTATACAAACCTTAAGTGATTAGATGATAGAAGTGTATATTTACTACTAAATACTTGTTTACATCATAATTTTTGATTTAATCTAATTTACATTTTATGATTATCAAAACATAGAGTTATTGAAAAATATTAATAATGTGTTTAAGTATTATTTATATCATCAGAATACATTATTAGTATGATGATAGATAGGTCATTTTAGTTATGACTCGGGATGGAATATGATAGCAATAATGACATGTTTATGTGACGCGAGTATTATGACGCCTGGCCAACGTGATAATAGTTATGTCATATAACTTGTATTTATTGAGATCATAGCACGTCCCGGGAAACTTCTAAAACGGAAATAGGTAGATAGGTACAACATCGGCTCATAGAATGCCATGTGTAAGTATTAGTAGTCAAATAGATAGCATGTCATTATAGAAGTATGAATAGAGGTTATAGATAGAAATAGTTGAAACTTATATGTCATAGTGTTTAATTTTCAGTTGAGTAGAAATGAAAAGTATTGAAGATAATCCAGAAATGAACACAGAGAAGCGCCGACCTGTAAATGTGGAATCAGGTGGACCTAGTACAGAAAGAGAAAATACTCCAAAAACTATTGAAGTAGGAAGGGAACAGGTCAGTGATGCAGTCAAAGCACTATTGAAAGAGTTGGTATCGAGTGAAGTCGCTCGGGCACTAGATACAGCAATGCCATCATTCGTTCAAAAGATTTCTGATGTTGTTAGTCAAGGACTTAGTGGAAAGACAATCGGATCATCCATAGTAGTTAGGACAAGTAAGGACCTAGAAAATCAATTCAAGTATAAGGATTTTAAAGTGAGTAACCCTCCAGAGTTCCATGGGAAGCAAGATCCGATAATCAGTTACAGGTGGCTTTTAGATATGGAAGCGGCCTTTAGCATTACTGAGTGTCCTCTAGAATATAAAGTTAAGTATGCTTCTCATCTGCTTCGGTACAAGGCTAAGGATTGGTGGGATCTGAATAAGGGTGCTAGTAGTTTAGAGGCAGTGAATAGCATGGGGTGGAATGAATTTAAAGATATGTTACTTAAGTACTTTTCTCCAGAGGCTGAAGTAAGGAAGATTAGGCAGGATTTTCTGAGTATGCATCAGACTACTGAGTCTGTAAGTGAGTTCATGGGTAAATTCATTGATCGAGCACGGTTTAATCCTGATTATGTGGGTAATGAGAAACGGATGATGGAACACTACACGGCACTATTAAGGAAAGACATCCGAGAGTTTGTTTCTATGAGGAGTTACCAGAAGTTTCAGGAGTTGGCTAATGCTGCATTAGACAGGGAGCAAGAAACCATGAAGGATGTACCCAGTTTTTCAAGAAGAAGAAATGATCCAGAAGATGTCTCTGCAAAAAGAACAAGAATAGAAAGTTCAAGTAGGCCAAGATTGGATAGAGACCGTGATCAGAAATATGACTATTCGGTTTGCAGAATTTGTAAGAAGAGGCATCTTGGAGAATGTCGGGCAGGCAGGAATGAGTGTTTTCGATGTGGCCAGGTTGGTCATTTTAGTAGGGATTGTGGGAAACCGGCGAGGGTTTGTGAGATATGCCGCGGAACTGGTCATGATAGTAGAGATTGCCCAAGAGCGAAACCCGCGATACAACCCAATAGACAGATCAGGAATGCTGAAAGAAGAGGTTCGAGTGATGCAAGAGCCCAGGGTCGAGCGTATATGATGCCAGCAGAAGAAGTCAAGAATGAAACTGGTGAAGGTTCAGGTACTTTAAGTATATGTTTATAGTTATGCTAGAAAAGCTTCAAAATTATTAGAAATAAAATTAGTTCTAGTGTTAGAATAAGTGTCGTAAGCAAGATTTATTGAATAGGCATAAATTAAGCAGGATAGTTTCCAAGGGTGTTCGTGAGGACACGAACAATACCAATATGGGAGAGTTGTAACATCCGACATTTTATAACTTTTATATATTAGATATTAGAGGGGACCAAATGATAGTATTTTATGAAGAAAAGGACTTAGAATGCTAAATAGTTAACTAAAAGGATTGATGGTGCAAGAGATTTAACGACACGAACTAACGACAGTTAAGTAGGTAAAATTACCGTTTTACCCTTAAGAATTATTCATCCTATAATTCAGAAAATTGTCATAAAGATACACGTATTGTGTGTGTTGGCTGGGACGTAGCATTACCAGGACTTTTAGGAGGGAAAATAACCATTAGTCTTATCATTATCAAAAGAATTCTACAGGAAGATAACTAAGGGTTTTGTTGATATTGGTGTTAACCTTGGAAGAATCAAGCATTCCTTAGTAGTGTCTAATCCATCATTCAAAGTAAGTTTATGATTAGAATTATGTTTATATGAATTTAGAAGTATTATGTTTAATTAAGACTTATGAAAACCTAGTTTTAAATTACGATCAATTATGATGAAATTGTTGCTAGAAGTATTATTGTTATGATGTAAATATGTTAGGAATCATGTACCCAAGTTATGGTTAATGATATAGAAAGATTCATGATGTTAGTTGATGTTGATGATCAAGTATGTTAAGATAAGGAGTGTTTGGTACAAGCTTATTAAGTGCTTAATTTGACAAGATAGCTTATGGGCCTGATGAAATATGATCTTAACATGTTAAATAAGTTGTAATAAAAGTTTGGTAATAATTGGAATAGCTTACCATGAGTTTTGAGTCGTTTTGGTGATATTTAAATTTGGGACAACAAGGTTTTTCACAAAATGCGCAGACTTAGAAGGGCTGCTGAGAATAAACCATTCGTCGGATTAAGATGAGGTCTAAATGAAAGTTGTAGCTCTTTTAGTGTACTTTAATTGTTCTTCTTTAAGTTTTGGCTCGTTTGGAAGTTAAATTGGTCTTAAGTTAGAAATACAGCAGCAACCCAAAAAATCTTCACAAAATGTAATTTTGTAATAGTGTCTTAAATGATGAAATAGCACCTTAGGTGATCATGTTTAAGTTGTTTAGACTCAATAAATGTTAGATAAATGTGTTATCAAGTTCTAATAGCACTAGAATGGTTATCATGTGAGTAGGTGCTCGTGGGAAGCTTACGGAACGCTAAACAAGACCTAGAGGTGAGTAACGGTGTATTAGCTTCATGTTAATAGATTAAACATGATGTTAGAACTTGTACAAGGTTTTGGAGATAATCGAAACAAATCATGAATAGTATGCTCACAAGAAGCACCATTGACAAGTTTAGCGTGCCTAAGAAATGCACGATGTAGAACTCCCTTAGTAGCATCCTTTGTGGATGACCCGTGCTTATATTAGTATTTACATCCTTAGTGGATGACCCGAGTATAGAATTAGCGTATCAAGTAGATACGAACAAGCGTCCTTAGTGGATGACCCCAGTTTAGAAAAGCACGATGACAAATTAGAACCCCAAGAAGAGTACGCGATGGTCAGGGAAGTTCTTAAGCATAGTAGGGCGAATATGTATTCGTATAATCAAGAAGCACGTGCTTAGATATCATGTTATATATAAGAAATTCATAATCAAACTTATGTTTATGCCATGTATAAGTAGTCATACAACTATAAGTCGTGCCATTTAATCATGTTATACACTATTATGCTTATGTTAGAATTTGCAAGTATTATTTCTTAATTATTCCGTTTATTCACTAAGTCGCAAGGACTTACCGTTCTCAGCTTATGTTTTATGTAGGTATGTGAAGGTAGGCGATGGGGCTTGTAGATAGCATGTAGGAGTGCTAATTTTGGGAGACTATCGGCTACGCTCGGGTATAGGTTACGAGCGACTTATTCTAGCACTTTGATCTTTCTTGTAATGCCCCACGTGTCTTTTAACATCTAAAGTTAGTGTTAAAACAATTATAATCAGTCTAGCGTCGTTTTAGTAGTCTATGACAAGTAACGTGGTTATGTATCGTGTAAAGGGGTGTTTGGCATAAAGCCATTCCAACCCATAATGACCCATTTTGGTTATGTATGGGTCTTATCGAACAGTAAGTGTTATGTACAGTTTTTATGGAGTAAATATATGTTTGGTTTTGTTTAAAAAAAAATCGTCTAGTGTCGGGCGTTACACCATATGGTCACAAGTTGGATTTAACCTTGATCCCTGGTCGTGAAATAACTCTATATGTTATCAAGAGGGATTATAAAAAGATGGATATATTGTTATGAATCTTCTTGACCAAGAAAATGATTTTGAAAAATTGTTTTAGATGGAAAACACACAACTTTCCTTAATAGAAAATTTTAGTAGAGTTTTGTTAAAGATTTTTGTGTGTGTTTTTTTCAGGTGTATTAGAGGGGGTATTTATAGAGGGGTGGTTAGGGTTTGTGGAATATCAAGCGTTTAAAAACTTTTGAAAATCAAAATACATGACCGTTTGATGTCCGCATTAAATGCCACCACTCAACTTTCTCGATTTTTTCGCCACTGTCGAGATGAACAATGCACAGTGCTGTAAAATGAACTTTTGCAGGCATAAACTCATCATATAAATATCCCAAGATATTTAATGTGACTGAAGGCATTTAATTCCAAGTGGGATATTGATGTGTGGATTATAGTCTACACAAATTTTTACATCTCAAGGGATCTTGAGAAGCTTACAATCCCCACCAGGCAGTGTACCTGACCAATGTATAGTGAAGTGGCAAGTACCGGGGGATTGATCGTTCTCCACAGGGAATAGCGTTCACTAGGATTGAAATTAATCTAACTAGGTCTAGAGGCGAGGGATGATTCTTTTTGTATTGTTATATTTTATGAAAAGCAAGTAAAATATCTCGGTTTTTGGAGGAGTGGACGGAATTAGTTGCTAGTCAACTAACCCAATTAACTACTTAAACAAATAAAATAAAATAAACAGAAGATAAAATATTGAGAACTTCTAATATGAGAAAAGCATGTTTACTTAGATTTCACTACTCCCTAGTTATCTTTTATTGATTAATTGGTTTGTCACAATTGCATAGGTGAAGGGTTGCATTCCTTAATACCATTCATGGGGCCATGTACGATCTTCCCCAACTCTATAAGCTTCTATCTCTTCCTATGACGACACGTTTAGTATCCTATCATGGACTCATTAATAGTTACTTATGCATTACGTACAACCAATAAAACCGTAGTACACATACGATTACATTTCTTAAGACGTTCAAGCAAGTTACCGTATAGGAGATTAGCCAGTTTTCTTAAGCCTAACGCTAAAATCAATCACCCACAACAATTAATGACAAACCAACAACCAATAATCAATAACTAGGTTTCATTAGATCGAAGCAAACACAAACAAACCTAAGCTAACATGTTAAAGGAAATAAAAGCATACGATATAATCAAACAACACATAGACATATTGGAAAACACGGTTTGTTGGATAAAGGGATATTTTACTTGTGGCAAGTTAATTACATGTACAATGTGGCGTTGCTTAGCCAAGACTCAACTCAACTTAGGCTAATTATAAAATAACATAAACTTAAATAAACATAAAAGGAAACGGGACGGTAGTCCGTATGTTTTTCTCTTTTTCTTTATATATATATATATGTATATATATATATATATATATATATATATATATATATATATATATATATATATATATATATATATATATTCATTTTTCTTATTTTTTTTTTTTTTTTTTTTTTTTGCATACACTCTTGCCCTATCATCCAAAATAATACATCAAGGGGGCTCGGTTCTCCCCTTACACTTGAACTTTTACATACTTTACATGTAACTAATCTAATGACTCGAATTAAGATAATCAAAACACTTGGAGTACTTTAAAACATTTACGCACATATGGGGGTAATAATAGACGTTCTTCCCCGTTACATGTAAAGTTAAATTGGTCCCAATCGTCCCAAAACAATATGAACAAGATATGACTCGACTTAGCAACCATGTAATCAATTAGACAATTAACAAAGGGTTAAAACAAATGTTGTAACAATAATGCACTAAAGATGAGTGCATACAAGGAATGCTAAGGCGATTTGTGTGTACATTTGGGGGTGGATTGTAAACAAACTCTTCCTTTAAGTAAAATACTTAAAGTTAGAAACGAAAAAGATAGGCTCTTAGGGGTATACTAGTGTCACAACTCGTAATTTCCGGTCATTTTCCGACCCTCGACAATTTACTATTCACAAGTTACTATTCACCATTTACTATTCATCGATCACTATTCATCGTTTTTTAGGTCAATTTGACATTTCGAGAAACATTCAGAAATTTTTACTATTCACTTGACACTATTCATTTCTGGAAGAAATACCACTATTCACGTGCATTACTCATGTCATCGTAAATTTAGTTTACGAGTATTCAAATTCGCGTAATCGTATTGGTTCAGGAGCGAATTCATGCTTTATCATTTGGGACATCTCATACAGACTAGAAATAGTCTGCATATCATCATTATGGCACTTGCATACTATTCCACTCGTACGATAATTAAATTAATACTTTTGGCATAATTAACTTTTACGTATAATTATTTCTATATAAACGTTAACAAACGATCAATAATATGACTAACACGACTGACACTCCCGACTATGATCCCAATATATTTTTATATTCATTTTAATAATATAAAAATTATAATATTAATTTACCCGGTGTTTTCAAATCAATTGCTACGTTTTCCGGTCGAAGCTTATAACTCCGTCGGTTTGCGATATTTCAACCCGATCATTATTTTAACTTCCGATTCTCATCAGGAATATTATTTTACAATTTTTACAATTTCATTATATTTTATTTTATCTCGTTACAATTTATTTTTAGTTAACTCGGTACCCGGTATCCTCTAAAACTAATAATATCTAACAAAATCAACCAAAAGTCTACACAAATCTTACAAAATTACATGTTTTCTTCCCTTTTCTTCCATAATGCCGCCCCCCCCCCCCCCCCCCTTTCTTGCTTTCCTTAAATTATGGATCTAGTTCCCTACCTATTATATTTATATCAAACCTTATATACTTACCTTCATTTCACCAAATATCAACTAACAACTTTCTCTTTTTTTTTTTTTTTTTTTTTTTCTCTCTTTCTTGGGTTCGGCAAAACAACAACAACAAGCAAGACATATAATTTTTCCAAGATCTAGTAATATTCAAGTGTAGTTAGTTGTCCTTGTTAAGGTTTTGAAATAAAAATCTCAAGGATAATTAAGTATTTCTCATCAAAATCTCCTTAATCTTTCAAGTAAGTTAACAAAACTCATTTCATAATTTTTACAAGTTATTACTATGGTTATATATTTTTCTTACAAGAACTCATGCATATATTAACTTATACCACTCCATTTTTGTATATATTTAACTTTTAAGCCCTAGAAAGTGATTATAGTTAGATCTTTGTTAGATCCACTAGATTGATGATGTTTAGGAACCCATGACACCCTAAGAAGGTGTATGGTAGGATTAGACTAGTTTTGTGGTGATTGAAAGTGGTTTGGTTGAAGTAGAAACTAGATTGAAACCTTGAAAATGGTTTTTGAACAAGTAAAAATACATGCTGTCCTATTTTGGTTCACCCAGAAAACTCCGAATTTACACAGTAACTTTTGATAATATTTTTAGAAAATACTTTAAAAAACGAAGCCGTGGGCGAAAGAACGGATTAAAACGAGTTAATAACGAAGGAGATATGATTTTCCGAATTTAACGACGAAAACTATTTTCTGAAAAACTGCATGCTATTTGACAGTTTTCGACGGGCAAATAGAGGTGTTAAACGTAACCTAGAGGAGCCGAGCTATCGAAAATATATTAGTATATACTAAAACAAATTCGTGGATATAAAGAACGAGGAAAATGAGCTTAAAACGACCAAGTTATACCCGTTTTAACATCGTCAAACTATAGATATATATATTTGGTCACAAATAAAAATAATAACTTACGTACTAAATGGTATATTTTCTAGAAATGTTACTAAGGACTATATTCTTAACAAATGAAATACGTATGACCCAAGAGAATATTATACGACTTAACGACGTTATTTTAAGGTTTTCGATACGAGGAATAGAACGCTAACATTTTTATACGATATATTACGACAAGTTTTTATAACTCCATTGGGACTTATTTTTCCTAAGTATGGAAAGTATTTTACTATGACAATAACTAGTATTTCCAAGTTACGAGTGGTATAGGCATCATGTGCATGTGCATTCATTTCATTATGTCATGATCTAAGGTAGATCGTTATTACTCATATTAGGTTGCGGTTAGAGATCGTGCCTCATTTCAGTGTATCCATTCTTGTCATCGTAGCTATCGCACCAGGTGAGTCATAGCCCCTACTTTTTCAATTGTTTTGGTAAACTCTTTGGGGGAGAATACATGCTCGTTTTACTTAAACGCACTACTTGTTTTACCTGGTTGATTTCTCAAATATTTCCAATGTTACCTAAACATATGTTTGATCACCTGCATTCATTGGTATGTTTGATCACCTGCATTCATTGGTATGTTTGATTTCCTGTATTTCATGGGATTGATTATCCTTGTTTATATGACCTCATAGTCACCAATTGTTCCTATATGCTCATTGTAATATTGTGGTATTCCCCACTTGGCTGTGATGTCAAACGTAATATTGTGGTATTCCCCACTTGGCTGTGATGTCAAACGTATTGTGGTATTCCCCACTTGGCTGTGATGTCAAACGTAATATTGTGGTATTCCCCACTTGGCTGTGATGTCAAACGTAATATTGCTGTTTCCCTACTTGATTGACCTATATGCTCATTGTAATATTGTGGTATTCCCCACTTGGCTGTGATGTCAAACGTATTGTGGTATTCCCCACTTGGCTGTGATGTCAAACGTAATATTACTGTTTCATTACTTGACTGAATTGCGATGCCTTTGCATCAACCTTATTACGGGTTTTCCCGCTTGACTGGTTTATCATATGGCCTCATTGACTGAATTATTTATATAGCCGTTTTGCTATATTTATCTGGGAATTTGGATACCAGTATTACTTTTGTTCACGTAGACTTTAACACATTTGGCAGTGGGTTGTAAATACACAGGTTACAAGTCTCTTATGGCGGGACTTGCAACTGAGTGGATTTACAATGCCTTTGCTGGGCGATCATTTCTCTATAAGCATTATTTTACAAACTCTATGAACTCACCAACCTCGTGTTGACACTTTAGCATGTATTTTCAGGTTTTAAGCATATGGCACGCTACAGGAGGTTTTGGCAGGGCATGGCATGGTCATAGAAGACTCTGATTATTTATATGGGGACCGTTTTAAACTATTTTAAGGGCCTACTTCCGCACTACTTTTAACAATGTAAATACAATATTTTTGACTTAACTATTTTATTCTAAATGATTGAAGTGAAAACCATTTTTGAACTTGTGTTGTAATACCAATTGAGTTACACCCCAGCTACACGTATGCTTCCGCTGGACTCGATTTTGGGGGTGTGACAGATTGGTATCAGAGCTCTGGCTATAGCGAACTAAGTGTTTTTAAAACCTAGACTATAGCTACTTTTACGAAAAACTTAACCCTATGACCGTCACGTGCCTGCCTGCCAAGCTGAAGCCTGATTTGTGGTTTGTTGCTGACCTAGGTGATGAGATTTGTGTCTCATTATCTGATATACTATATTCATTTATCATGGTTGATTATTATAATTGTCTTTCATATGAGCATGTTCACGTATCATATATGTCACCGTGTTATGTTTTCCTTGCATAGTTTCATTATTCGACCTCGAGTTTGGTCACTTGCTTTTGTCTTTCTGAACCTCTTGGTATTTGTGAAGGACATAGTCTTAGTATAACTGAGCTGAGTATTTCAAAATTCATGGAACCTCGGTGGGATATAGACTGGTCATCTATATTCAACCCGGGATAGTGAGATATAGGCTGACCACCTATGTCTGACTCAGAAATGAATTTTGCAACACTAAGAATGGTTATAATAAAATTTTGTCCGGAATAAATTCTCAACTCATTTTCCAAATGCTTCATTTACGTGTGTGTATACTCTCGTTGTCATAACATTCCTACTTTTCATCACTTCGTGAACCACCAATTGGAAGCTTGTCAACTAGTCATTTTATTTCATGAACTTTCATATTTATGCACAATACACTTGCATCATAGTATTTTCTTATATCACAATCTCATTATGCTGCAGTTGTCACAGTCTCTTCCCTTCTCACCATCACTATCATTTCCTTTCCCCACCCCTATATATATATATATAAGGAATTAGCTAACACTCTATAGATTCCGATGTCACTCATCCCTCACTACTACCAATATTGATAAGTGGATATTATCAATGACCTCCCTAGGAAAGACTTTCCATACCTTCTATGAGGAGGATCCCTCGGTACAGTAAGACCATTCAAAACTCAACAGAAATCCCAAGATATCACAAAACTATTCGAACCACTATCACTGGCCTAATCACCAAAAATTCCATCATCTGGAAAGTATTGGCTTAACTAAATTATAAGGATTAGTTTCGATACGAGTGCTCACTAAGCAACGCCATAGAGATAAATCCAACCTTTTAACCGAGACTATAAATTGAACATGTCCTCACCAATGGACTTTATTCGAACGTGTTAGACACCTATGCCTTTGTGCAGACATACATACCTGACTATTTTATCCTCTTAATATTTTCACTTTTAAATGGATTTTTCTCCAAACTATAGTTATGCAAAACATATATCTTGTAAGAAATACTTTTCTAAGGCACTTATTTTGACAAGCAAATTTTTTTGGTTAATCTTTTACAAAACTACTAGATGCTAAGAAATTTTAAACATCGATTTTTGGTAAATCATATTATCCATCTGATGTTGAAAATAGTTCTATCTTGCATAACTATTAAATTTTGAAACATTAAGAAAAATGTTACTTAAAAAGCCATTTGCTTAAAAGTTTTAAATTCATTTACTCAGGGAAGGGTTATGAACAAAACACACAATCTCAAAACAAACTTTGAAAATCAATCACTATAATACATCACTTATACCTTTAGGATTTTGTGATTTGATGACATAGAACTTGGGGAAAATCTTAGTAATGGAGACTAAGCATCGTAGGTGGAGAAAGACTCAATTCATGACATTCCTGCGGAGGAATCACAACCTTATCCTAATCTATTATTTTCAACAACACCCTTGATGGACCTAACCTTGTAAGCCTTTCGAAACAAGATTCATGATACCCATCTCAATTACTCCTAATAGAGGAACTTGATCCATCTCGAACTCCTAGCAATTTCATTAAGATTTCTTTGGAACCACACCACCTATCATCTGCAGACCAATGGTCAGGAATTAGAGAACGATTCAAACATAGGGAGATATGCTCAGAGCATGAGTGGTTGACTCTAGAAATGGTTGGATTAACCATTTGCCATAAATCAGATTCCTTTATAACCATAGTTACCACACGAGCTTAGAGACTACACCATTTAAAGCGCTCTATGGTCGAAGTGCCCATATCCATTGACGAATCGAAATTGGAAAATCCTAACTCACTAGTCTAGTAGGCATTCATGAAATAACCAGAAATTTCCTACAAGTCAAGAATCAATTACAAATTCTATAAGTTGTAAACCATTAAAACTTCAAATTGGTAGCTAGATCATGTTGAAAGTTCTGCCTAGGAAAGGCATGATATTATTCGGAAAAATTTGGAAAGTTAAACCTGATATATACTGGACCACGTAATATTTCAGACAGAGTAGGCCTAGTGGCCATCAGACTTGAGCCTTGTTAGAGAACAGCCGGATTACACAACTATGGTTCACCTATTCAAACCCCAGGAAATGACTTTCAGATTAGTCACTTATGGTCCCATTTGGAAAGGAATCCAACCCAAAGACAAACGTAAACTTGGTAAGAGAACCAATAGAAATCATGGACTGTTAGGTCGAACGGTTGAAGCAGAGTCGAATTCCTATCGTGGAAGTTCGCTAAAATTCTCAACTATCACCATCTTTTCACCAATACCATTCTAGAGACTTACACAAACTGAACTTCGGGACGAAGTTCCTGTTAGAAGGGAAGACTGTCACAACTCGTAATTTCCGGTCATTTTCCGACCCTCGACAATTTACTATTCACAAGTTACTATTCACCATTTACTATTCATCGATCACTATTCATCGTTTTTTAGGTCAATTTGACATTTCGAGAAACATTCAGAAATTTTTACTATTCACTTGACACTATTCATTTCTGGAAGAAATACCACTATTCACGTGCATTACTCATGTCATCGTAAATTTAGTTTACGAGTATTCAAATTCGCGTAATCGTATTGGTTCAGGAGCGAATTCATGCTTTATCATTTGGGACATCTCATACAGACTAGAAATAGTCTGCATATCATCATTATGGCACTTGCATACTATTCCACTCGTAGGATAATTAAATTAATACTTTTGGCATAATTAACTTTTACGTATAATTATTTCTATATAAACGTTAACAAACGATCAATAATATGACTAACACGACTGACACTCCCGACTATGATCCCAATATATTTTTATATTCATTTTAATAATATAAAAATTATAATATTAATTTACCCGGTGTTTTCAAATCAATTGCTACGTTTTCCGGTCGAAGCTTATAACTCCGTCGGTTTGCGATATTTCAACCCGATCATTATTTTAACTTCCGATTCTCATCAGGAATATTATTTTATAATTTTTGCAATTTCATTATATTTTATTTTATCTCGTTACAATTTATTTTTAGTTAACTCGGTACCCGGTATCCCCTAAAACTAATAATATCTAACAAAATCAACCAAAAGTCTACACAAATCTTACAAAATTACATGTTTTCTTCCCTTTTCTTCCATAATGCCGCCCCCCCCCCCCCCCCCCTTTCTTGCTTTCCTTAAATTATGGATCTAGTTCCCTACCTATTATATTTATATCAAACCTTATATACTTACCTTCATTTCACCAAATATCAACTAACAACTTTCTCTTTTTTTTTTTTTTTTTTTTTTCTCTCTTTCTTGGGTTCGGCAAAACAACAACAACAAGCAAGACATATAATTTTTCCAAGATCTAGTAATATTCAAGTGTAGTTAGTTGTCCTTGTTAAGGTTTTGAAATAAAAATCTCAAGGATAATTAAGTATTTCTCATCAAAATCTCCTTAATCTTTCAAGTAAGTTAACAAAACTCATTTCATAATTTTTACAAGTTATTACTATGGTTATATATTTTTCTTACAAGAACTCATGCATATATTAACTTATACCACTCCATTTTTGTATATATTTAACTTTTAAGCCCTAGAAAGTGATTATAGTTAGATCTTTGTTAGATCCACTAGATTGATGATGTTTAGGAACCCATGACACCCTAAGAAGGTGTATGGTAGGATTAGACTAGTTTTGTGGTGATTGAAAGTGGTTTGGTTGAAGTAGAAACTAGATTGAAACCTTGAAAATGGTTTTTGAACAAGTAAAAATACATGCTGTCCTATTTTGGTTCACCCAGAAAACTCCGAATTTACACAGTAACTTTTGATAATATTTTTAGAAAATACTTTCAAAAACGAAGCCGTGGGCGAAAGAACGGATTAAAACGAGTTAATAACGAAGGAGATATGATTTTCCGAATTTAACGACGAAAACTATTTTCTGAAAAACTGCATGCTGTTTGACAGTTTTTGACGGGCAAATAGAGGTGTTAAACGTAACCTAGAGGAGCCGAGCTATCGAAAATATATTAGTATATACTAAAACGAATTCGTGGATATAAAGAACGAGGAAAATGAGCTTAAAACGACCAAGTTATACCCGTTTTAACATCGTCAAACTATAGATATATATATTTGGTCACAAATAAAAATAATAACTTACGTACTAAATGGTATATTTTCTAGAAATGTTACTAAGGACTATATTCTTAACAAATGAAATACGTATGACCCAAGAGAATATTATACGACTTAACGACGTTATTTTAAGGTTTTCGATACGAGGAATAGAACGCTAACATTTTTATACGATATATTACGACAAGTTTTTATAACTCCATTGGGACTTATTTTTCCTAAGTATGGAAAGTATTTTACTATGACAATAACTAGTATTTCCAAGTTACGAGTGGTATAGGCATCATGTGCACGTGCATTCATTTCATTATGTCATGATCTAAGGTAGATCGTTATTACTCATATTAGGTTGCGGTTAGAGATCGTGCCTCATTTCAGTGTATCCATTCTTGTCATCGTAGCTATCGCACCAGGTGAGTCATAGCCCCTACTTTTTCAATTGTTTTGGTAAACTCTTTGGGGGAGAATACATGCTCGTTTTACTTAAACGCACTACTTGTTTTACCTGGTTGATTTCTCAAATATTTCCAATGTTACCTAAACATATGTTTGATCACATGCATTCATTGGTATGTTTGATCACCTGCATTCATTGGTATGTTTGATTTCCTGTATTTCATGGGATTGATTATCCTTGTTTATATGACCTCATAGTCACCAATTGTTCCTATATGCTCATTGTAATATTGTGGTATTCCCCACTTGGCTGTGATGTCAAACGTAATATTGTGGGATTCCCCACTTGGCTGTGATGTCAAACGTATTGTGGTATTCCCCACTTGGCTGTGATGTCAAACGTAATATTGTGGTATTCCCCACTTGGCTGTGATGTCAAACGTAATATTGCTGTTTCCCTACTTGATTGACCTATATGCTCATTGTAATATTGTGGTATTCCCCACTTGGCTGTGATGTCAAACGTATTGTGGTATTCCCCACTTGGCTGTGATGTCAAACGTAATATTACTGTTTCATTACTTGACTGAATTGCGATGCCTTTGCATCAACCTTATTACGGGTTTTCCCGCTTGACTGGTTTATCATATGGCCTCATTGACTGAATTATTTATATAGCCGTTTTGCTATATTTATCTGGGAATTTGGATACCAGTATTACTTTTGTTCACGTAGACTTTAACACATTTGGCAGTGGGTTGTAAACACACAGGTTACAAGTCTCTTATGGCGGGACTTGCAACTGAGTGAATTTACAATGCCTTTGCTGGGCGATCATTTCTCTATAAGCATTATTTTACAAACTCTATGAACTCACCAACCTCGTGTTGACACTTTAGCATGTATTTTCAGGTTTTAAGCATATGGCACGCTACAGGAGGTTTTGGCAGGGCATGGCATGGTCATAGAAGACTCTGATTATTTATATGGGGACCGTTTTAAACTATTTTAAGGGCCTACTTCCGCACTACTTTTAACAATGTAAATACAATATTTTTGACTTAACTATTTTATTCTAAATGATTGAAGTGAAAACCATTTTTGAACTTGTGTTGTAATACCAATTGAGTTACACCCCAGCTACACGTATGCTTCCGCTGGACCCGATTTTGGGGGTGTGACAACTAGGGGTATCGTATACTAAAAATGAGTACATCGCAAAGGTGTGGGAAAATTACTTGACCAATGAAGTCAATGTAATTATATAAACAGGCTTAAAAACATGGGTTATCCTAATGCCTCTTATCATTTAGTAATTCCAACTACTCGAATGTAGTCTCACATGTGGTCTCGGGATGAATCGCTAATGCAAGTTCTAGAATCTAAATGCTACCGGTACACTCATAAGCACTAAGGCTTTTCCTAACAAATCTAGGGGCGAACCACACATATTTGGGGTGAAAATTTTTGAGTGGTATGGTTTTTGTGCTAGTCATATAACTCGTATCCATGAGACGCTTATTAAAACTAAAGTTTCATTCCTATATGTCGCAAAAAAAATTAAATTTGGTGCTAAAATTACCCTAACAAGTGTTTCTCTTAGTTTTATTAGACAAGACAAAAATCAAGTGCAATCGTAATCTCTAAGGGATCTTCATCCCCCCCCCCCTCCCCTCTTACACTTAAGCTGAACATTGTCCCAAATATTCAATTAAAAAATGTAAAGTAAAGAAAATGAAAGAATGAAACAAGTACTCCCTGATTCGTTTGGTGTGGATGATGAGTAACATGGTTAAATCCTCCTCCAATAAAATGTGAAAACTCCAAGATTAAAGTAGCGCCAAAAGCTTGATTATCCATGTACATCTTCTTGTCCAATATAACCTGTTAATTAGCTGAGAAAACAAACAAGAAAATATCGCGTAAAATCGGCGGTAAATCTACATAAAATTAAATCCTAGAAAGCAAGTAAAGATATAATGCTTGTGGAATGAATGTTTGCAGATTCCTGGAGTTTATAAAATACAGATTTTATAAAACTTTACAATTCCGGCAGAAAAACAAAACCTGTAAAATTTCCAAAAAATTACACCTGTGATGCCTGACGCTGTCAAAATTGATCTGACATAATTCTTATATTTTCTTTCCGGAAAATTTCTAGAAAAACCTATGTTCTAATTCTTGGAATCCTGCAAAACACTCATATGACTCGATACAAGTATTTGACTCAAACAAATACTAATATGTATGTTTATATTTCATTGTTATCGTTCATGTTCAATCCGTTCTTAAAACAAACTTAGATTTCCCTTACACTTATCTTTTGCAAAATACCTTTATATGTAATCAAGACGAAGTTAAAAAAACAAAATAAAGCATTTTCACAAAATTTTTGATACATGAACAATAAGCAATAAAAACAAAACATACATACGGAAGCAAATAAACAAACAAAGCAAATAAAGCTTGGGTTGCCTCCCAAAAAGCGCTTTTCTTTATTAACGAGTCTTGTAGCTAGACTCAAAGTCACGCCCTACGTTTTCCTTTCCCACTTTTTAATCGATTCTCTCAATCTTTGAACTATTTCCATGTCAACTATTTGGGTCCGAGGGTTAAGCAATTTTTATAATAAAGACTCCTCTTTTCCCATACAAAATTCATTCCCTTTTTCTTATCTTCTTTTTTAATGTCCTCAATTGCACTAATGTTATCCCTTTCTAATTGAGGCACATAATGAAATTCTTTCATCTTATTATGCATCCTATATGTGATTTTATTGGTTTCATTAGAGAATTGAACCGTTCCCTCCAACCAGTCGTACTTTAACTTGGACTCCTTAACAAATGGCTTACCAAACACAACATGAGATAAGCTACAGTCTATAACACTAGCCAAGTCTTCAACAACCATAAAATCAGTGATATAAGTGAAGTTCCTGACTAAATTATGTGTATCCTTACTTCTCCCAACAAAATTACAAATCCCACCAGGATAATCGGGATCTCTCCTAGGTGCAAGTCGAGTTTTCATGATATCGTTGTAGACACATGAAGACATGATGTTGATTGGGGATTCAAAGTCGATGTAAGCTTTGCTCAACGTATTTATATCCAATCATACATGGTATCTTCACATTCCTAGGGCTACCTCTCTTTATCTTAGGGTCAATTTTAACAAAAGGGGGCCGAGGATTATCAATAAGATTGTTATAGTAAGCGATCTCCTCCTTAGTAGGATATAAATTGAAATAATCATCAAGTTTTGGGTCTATCTCCCCTTCCTCAAGTTCCTCTACAACTTCAGCAACCGCAAAATCATTAGGTCCTAAGTCCTCATTTGAATACATGGCGATTGCTAGGTCATTAAGTGTACTATCAAGCTCAATATCAATTAACCTATTAAGCTCCCTAAATTCTCTAATCTCGCTTTCAAACTGATCACGCAACACGATCATTTCCTCAGGTGAAAGGGGCGGATTCGCGTTTTCCATAATGGCAAACGGA
Source organism: Artemisia argyi (assembly GCA_030686995.1). Classification (NCBI taxonomy): domain Eukaryota; kingdom Viridiplantae; phylum Streptophyta; class Magnoliopsida; order Asterales; family Asteraceae; genus Artemisia; species Artemisia argyi. The sequence goes on along the minus strand of CM060708.1, from coordinate 240,329,182 downwards.
ACAGTCAATGAACTTAATTTACTAACAAAGGCACAAAGAAAAAGATAGACTAGAGAAATCCTATAAAAATAAAAATAAAAATCTCACTAGAAAGGAATCTAGTGAGTTGACCTAATAAAGATAAAATTCAACCTAAACAATAATTATTCCCCGGCATCGGCGCCAAAACTTTGATGCGTGGATTGTAGTCTACACAAAAGTTTTACTTCTCAAGGGATCTTGAGAAGCTTACAATCCCCACCAGGCAGTGTACCTGACCGATGTAGTATAGTGAAGTGGCAAGTACCGAGGGTTTGATCGTTCTCCACAGGGAATTGTGTTTGCTAGGATTTAAATTAATCTAACTAGGTATAGAGGTGAGGGATGATTCTTTTTGTATTGTTATATTTTAGGAAAAGAAAGTAAAATATCTCGGTTTTTGGAGGAGTGGGCGGAATTAGTTGCTAGTCAACTAATCTGTAGAATACTAGAAGGGGGGTTGAATAGTTTACCGCTTTTTCGCTTTAATTATCTTTTAAAACTTTACGTTTGTTTAAAGATATAAACTCAAATTACTTGTTTAATCTTTGAAAAGCTTTACGTGTAATTAACGATTCTAACTAAAGACAATATATAATAAGCAAAGACAAAGAAAGATACGATCAAACCACAACACAATTGTTTATCGTAGTTCGGCTACAAGGACTCTTTTTCCTTGCCCTACATCCACGCCCCGAGTTTCCAACTCGAGAGTTTCAAGCACTAGTAAACAAGCTCCTTTCACGGGTGGAGAAACCTTTACAATCGTCGCTTACACTTTATCCTGTACAAAGCTAGATATCGGGTCCTAGTTCAAAGTAGAACCAACCTAACGTCGCATATCCACTATTTCCGACACTAAGCTAGATGTTGAGTTCTTTTACAAGGGTACAACCACTCCCGTTAGTTCTTTTACAAGGGTACAACAAATCCCGTCACACTATGTATTTTGAGGCCTAAAATACTAACCGATCACTTCTACACAAGATACAAATGAAGTATAAACTACTAAAGTTCATACATGACAAAGCTAACAAGTCTTGCAACTTTTGAGTTGAAACTTGTAGCTTCTTGAAAGAACTTGTGAACTCCTTTGCTACATAAGAGAATCACACAAGTCAAATGTTACTGAGTTAGATGAGAGAATATGTGAAATATATGTCCTAAAGTGATGGGTAAAAACTAGCAAGTGGCTTGGTATTTATAGCAAAACTTTCAGCAGCTCTGGTGGATACGGCGGAACCCTCAGATGGGTTCCGCCCGTGTACCTCCAAGGTTTCGCCAAGCTGACAGTAGGTTTTGCAATAAATCTTTCCAAACCAACCAAAGTCACATCAACTTAATTCTAGTCAAACACACATTGAATCAAAGTAGAATGCTTTCAAAGATGTGTAAGAGCTTATGGTAAGTCAAACACACAAACTTACCATAAATGCATGTTGATGTGATGTGACACTTACTAATTTAAGAAATAAAAACAATGTTATGTTTAAGATTAAATATAAAATCTAGTTATACAAGACTTAAAACTAAAGTGATGTTTTTGCTATAAACTAAAGTTCATACTTTGTCATTAATAAAACTTAGCAAAGATCATAAAATATAAATAACGTTTTTAGGCGATATTTGTATTAACAATCTCTCCTTTTTTGTTGATGACAAAACATAAACTTTATTTATAAATAAGCCACTAGTTTTAGTGTTAAGTCTTATAAAGTTTGTATTAAAACTTGTTTTTGCTAAGATGATGTGATATGCAAGGGAAAAGATGAGAACAAGTTTAATATAAATTCTCCCCTTTTTTGTCGAAACAAAAAGAAGAGTAGCGAAGCTGAACTATGCACGTGCTCCCCCTTGTTTGATACTCCCCCTAAAAGGAGTGCCAAGATAGGATACATGGATTTTGAACCTACAAAAAAAAATGTTAGTTGTCGCAATGGACGAGCATAGAGCAAGTCATGAGGTGAAGAGTTGCGAAGCGGAATAATGCAATTCTCATGCTCCCCCTTGAATATTACTCCCCTAAATGGAGTATCAAGGAAGGGAAACATGGATAATGATCCTACAAAAAAATAGTTTCTAAAACACAAAATATATGTATGCTACCATAGCAAGGCAAAGTTTTACTCACAATACCTAAATGGTCAACAAACATTGCATACCTTATAGTAGAATGAAATTCATTTTATGTAAAATTTGACTTTAAGAAAGTCAAAGACAAGAAATTAGAAAGATAACATCCTACTTCTAAAAATAAAAAAATAAAAAGAAACTAAGAATATAAAATCCTACATCTATAAAAGAAAACAATCATTTTCCTTAATGAGAAACATTTTCCAAAAACAAGGCTAAGGTTGTTTAAGGATAAAAATGTGTGTTGGAGGATGTAGCGGGTTTCATGTTGAATGTGGTGGAAGTGAAACGCTTTTGGTTTGTTGGTTTGTGTTTTTGGTGTTATTATGAATGGGTCCCTATTGTTGGAGACTCTAGATGGTCCAAAATGTGGTTTAGGATAAACCTCATTTCTTCGGTTAGCATGCAAATATCCGTTCGACACCTTTCACTAATGTGAGCGGTTCTTTCGCAATGTCCGCAATCATGGCGGGGAAAGTTTGGTGGAAGAGATGTTTGATTTGTTGGTGGTGGATGGTTTGAAAGGAGCAAATGTGGATGGTTGAGAGGTGTTTTTGGTTCCTTCACTAGATGAGTGTAAACTCGTTTGTAAAACCATAATATGGTTGATTTGAGAGTCAACCATACGTTTAAAGGCATGAAGGTGGTTTAAATGAGTGTCAATCTCATCATTAAGGTTTGGAGATTTTTCCCATATGGATGCTTCTATTTTCTTATAAGAAGGAAATAGAGATTCAAAGTGTTGGGAATGCTTTTGTGGTGGTGGTTGTTGTTGTTGTTGTGGTTCTTGTTGTTGCGGGACTTGTTGTGGTGGTTCTTGTTGTTGTGGTGGTTCTTGTTGTGGTTGTTCTTGTTGTTGAACAAAGTGGCGGAAGCTTGGTTCTCCGGAAGGATTACCTTGAAGGTCTTTGTAAATGGGGTGAAACACAAAATATTGTAGGTGTGTATGACCTTGATCTTGTGGAAAAATTGATGGTCTAGCATAACGGTAAGCTAAACGTTCAACCAATGATGGTTGATGAGGTTCATCATCCATTGACTCATTTGATTGAAACATTGGTTTTTGTTGGGTTTCCATTTCGGCAATGGTGTCAAAGAGTGGCAATGATGGAGGACGCGATGATTTAGGTGATAGGTCTTGATGAGTGTTCAAACACTCATCATTTTTGGTCTAATTTAGATGCAAAATGAGCAAAAACAGATGAAAAACGTATAAAGTTTGCAAAATTGGCAGTTTCAGTCCCTCAACTTTCAAAAATTGACAAAACTAGTCCTTGAGTATTTATTTTGCAAGAAAAATCAACCCAAGTCCTTTAAAAGTTAAAATTTATCAAAAATAGTCCTTGGGTAAAAAGTTTTGGAAATTTGCATTTTGGTCCCTGGAGTTTCAGAAAATGACAGAATTGGTCCCTGGTGGGATATTTTTGAAAGAAAAATCATTTTTGATCCTTGGGAAGTCACAAAAGTCATTTTAGGTCCTTGGTGTGAAGTTTTAAAGATTACATGTTTGGTCCTTAATTTTCAGCAAATGACAACATTGGTCCTTGTTGTTTTATTACTTAAAACCAAATGGTCCCCAAATAAAACCAAACCAAACGCATGGCCTGATCCAAAATAACACCCCAAAACACCCCAGCCCACTTCCTAAACCCCCAAGCCCAATCAAAGCCCACACAACCCTTTAATACTTTCCCCCGTTTTGACTTCAGTCAAACCACCACACGCTCCACTGTTCATCACCCTCAACCTCCACAAAACCCGTTCACTGTCTCCCCTATCCCCCCTCCTCACCACAAAATCCTTACCAACACTCACCTTCCCCCATTAATTAACCAACCCACCCCCTCTTCAATTAATACTACACTTAATCCACTAAAACCTACCCACCCCAATTTCCCGCCAAAAAGGATTTGAACGGCTGTGATCATCTAGAGACCATCCAACGGCCATAAATGAAGTGGGAAAGAAAGAATGCTCCACCAGGACCTATATAAATGAATAAAAGAGATGGAAGCAGGGGCAATTAGGGGTAGCTTAGTTGTAGTTTAAATTTCAATGTCGACTTTAGTTTAAATTTAATTTTAAATTGTAATTTTTAGCTTAAAAGTTCAATGTTCTTCATTCTCAGTGTAATAGAGACTTAATTCAATCATCAAATCAAGTTTCAGTTTTAAAATTCCAAGTTTGCAATTTCTAAGTACAAATTTAAATTTCTTACTTATGTATTGAATTATGTGACTCAGTGTTTGTTTAAGATCATTTTAGCTTATTTATAAGCTCATTTAAATTCCTGAAGCTTTAGAATCTATTTCTACTTAGTTTCATACAAAATTGCAAAAAATACTCAAGGTTCTAAGTGAAACTGTGAAAAAACAAAAAAAAATAAGGGAGAAGGAATTGGAAGTTGGTTTAGGGTTTCAGGGAAACAGTAGGTCAAGATTGGGTGTTTCATTCTTGGTTTTGAGCATAAGGGTCTATGTAAGTCCCCATTTCAGTTTTAAATATTAATTTTCATATTTTGTTATTAGTAGCAATAGTTGTTCTTTGTAGTTAAATTGTGCTTACTTATGTTCACTCTTGGTTAGTATAAGTTTAATTATGGATTCAATGGTCTAAATCAGTGGCAATCTTTGAAAATCCTTAAAATCATAACTGTTAAGGTATGTTTGGATTAGGAAATCTCACTATAATCCAGGAAGCTTCAGGGTGTAACAAGTATTGAAATATGTCACCATTAGTTTATTAGTTACATATTAGCCATAAAATCAGTACTCATAGTTCCAAAAGTCAAATTTCTCTTTTTAATTCACTAACAGTTTACTGTGGGACTTTTAGAAGTCAAGGGCACTGATTTCAGTTCACTCATAGTTGTTTTAACTTAATTTGGTCTTATTTCCACTTAATACAATATAATCTGTCATCTAGGGGCTTTAAAAGTTCATTAAAGTCAAACCAATTGTTAGTTTCAAAAAGTCAAAATTGGCCATAGGTAGAAAATCTCAAAAATGGGGTGAATTATTGTGAATTTTGTGTAGTATTTTAGGACCTGAGCTTGTGAGGACTTGTAGTCCACCACCTCATCTTCAAGATCCCACACTCCTTTTATTTTTGTGATTTTTTCACTGGGTCCCACACCCCTCCAAACAAGGCTGCAGGGATAACACTTCCCCTGTGCAGCTGCTGATCCAGTCAACCACCACCACTTTGGTGGTGGCTGCAGCCCTCCATAGTGGGTCCCAGTGTTCCACTATTGGTTCTTTACACTCCCAAGGTCGGTGGCTGTCCATAGCACCCAAGCTTGTGCCCCCAATCCACCTAGTGGGCCCCCTAGACTGCCCTCAACCTTGTCCCATATCTGAGGTGGGTGTTTGGTTTTGGATTAGCTTAATCACTTTCTTAGCTTATTCAGTGCTACTTTCTTGCTTTTTCTAGCTTATTTTAGTTCACTCAGCTTATTCACATCTTATTTCACCATTGTGGGCCCCCCTAGCTGTCTCACGAATAAGCCCTTTTTACCTTGACAGTTGACCAAAATCAACTGTCTCACTAATAAGCCCTCAAACAGCTTATTATTAAGTTATAAAAATTTTGTTTTTACAAAAGTTTGTTGTTTTTAGGTATAAATCGGTTTTCAAAACAGAAAAACCAAGAAAAACTAATTTATTTTTAAGTGATAGTTTCTATTTAATGTAATTTAAATTTTATTTTTTATTTTTAGATTTTTATTAAGTACTTAGCAATTTTATATTTTTCTTAAATTCCTATTATATTAAAGTAATTTTAATAATTTTCTCAGATTTTTATTTTGTCATTTAGTATTAATTAGAATTAATATTAGTTTTATCAATAATTAATTAATAATTAAGTTTTAAATAGCATAATTAATTTTTATAAATTAGTACCTAGTTTTTATATTTTTCCTAGCTTTTATATGTTATAAAATAGTTTTAGGAATTTTTCCATAATTTTCTAAGTTAATTTAGTATTAATAAGTAATTTAAAATAGTTTAATTAGTTTAATTAATATAAATAGTTTTTAATTAATAGAAAAACCAAAAAAAGACAAAAATACTTATTTTTAATTTTAAAACTTATTTTTAGTTATTTTATAATTTTAGAAATTTTATTTTCATTTTTCTAGCATTTAATTAATATTGTATTATATTTAAGTTGTTTAAATATTAATAATTAAGTATTAATTACTATTTAATTAATATTAAATAATTAATTAGTGTGAAAATACATTTTCTTTTTCTAAAAAATTTCTTTTACCTTTAAGTTTGTAAAAAAGTCATTTTCACCCCCTGGGTGTTTTCAGATTTCATTTTTCACTTTTTATTTCGTACGTTTACGTTTCATTTAAACGTGAACGTACGCGTTTTTAAGTTTTAAACGTTTTTGGTTTTTCTGACTTTCCCGTCTTATTCATATAGCTTATTTAAGCTATTTCATTGTACAAATCAGTAGTGTAATCACTCACAAACCCCTTTCCATCCAAATTCACCCGATCACATAACCGTTTGATAACCATCACACCTCGTCGGGACATAACGACCCGGGGAAACCCTATCTTCCACGGAGCATTGACTCTAAGCTGTTTGACCTTGTTGACCATTCCTTGGTCAATTTAGGTTGACTGTTCTGAGCCAATCAAATTTTGGCGCCGCTGCCGGGGAGGTGTGCGCGCTATTCTAAAACGGTTTTTCTGATTAGTGATTTTGGAATTCATCTCTTTGTATATTATCCATCTTTATTCATATTTTTCCATAAAAACCCGAAAATATTTTTCCTTACCCTCTATCCGTTTGATTCTACCTTCTTATACCCCTCTCATGTATAATTCTACATGACATCTCTCGATGACGATTTCTTTGAACAAAGGGCCTTTAAAAGCAAAATTGAAAAACTTATGGCCTTGTCAAAAATATCGAGATGTCGTGTTGATCATGATGGACCATCGATCCCTATTCCCTCTCCGGTGAGGGAAATGGAACGAGAAACCAAGGTGACAAAGGACCCGGTACTTTCCTCTGACAATGAAAGTGCTAAATACGTCCAACCTACGGTTGTCCAAAAGTCTAAGCTCACAATTGCTCCTAAACCGTCAAGAATTGATCCTAACCTTTCACGGTTTATGGTTAAAAGTTTGGCAAGCAAACGTACTGAGCTTAGGGCAGTGACTGAAAAGAACGACTTACCCAATCTTCACATTTATCAAAAACAAAAACCCGAGATCATAACGGAAGTGGTGGAAATTCCTAGCTCTAAGAGCACACCACTTGTCCCACCTCCAGATTTTGTTCCTTGTGTCGGTTGTGGTGAGCCACTTTTTGGTTTGCCATGTCGTTGGTGTACATGTGTACAATGTGGTAATGATATTCAAAACGGGAGTTGTTTGTTTTGTGGGTCGAGTAATTCATTTGCTTATGATCCTAATCAGAACTCATTCAACGACTCTTCTAATTTTTCCAATTACCCATCACATTCATACGAGCAAGAATCATATTACCCAAATTTCAATGATGCTTCGTATCAAGATACACCAAGCCAGACTCAACAGTATTACTGTTGTGAGTACTGTGGTGGTTCACACTACAGTTCTGATTGTCTATCAGGCAACACGCTTGTCTATAAGCAGTTTCCTGATAACAATTATGACTCAAGCACATACGACTCACAGCCACATCAGTTTTACTGTTGTGAGTACTGTGGAGGTCCACACACTAGCTCTGATTGTCAAACAGGGAATCCATTTCCTTGTAACAATTATGACTATTCGTTTCAAGACCCACCTCCACAGTACCAATTAACCCAAGCAACCCCTCAATTCCTGCAAGACCTTTGTCATGAGGTTCTTGAAGCATTTAAAAAATTTAAGGAGGGGTTGGCTACTACATCGTTTCAAGATTCTCGTGAGAAATCCATGGCAGAATTACTTGCCGAAGAACGAGATGCTAGAAACGAAATGAGCATGGAAGAGTTACTTGCTGAGCAAAGAGCGGCTAAAATACGTGCTAATCTTCGCTATGCTGCACTATATGATGACGATGATGACAGTGATGATGATGAAGATAACATTGTTATTATTCAAAAAGATTCATCAGATTCATCAATTGTGATTCCTTCCATGGATATACAGGGAGAAAAGAATATAACTGAATCACTAGCAGAAGATCAAATGGAACTCGTACAATCCATGAATGCTAGTCCTTCTCAACTTCCTCAGTCTGTTGTTATCACACCCGAAGTTCACACTTACTCTCTTAACATGGGGGATGAGCATCTTAGCACTGTTCCCGATAAGGAATCGGACGAATTAATAAAGTCTAGTGTTGAGATCCTTGTCCCAATCCCAGGAGAGTCACAGGGAACTTTGGATCATGTATGTGATATTCCTTCACCTCTTGAGTGTTCAAACGATCATTTTGAGACTTTCTTAGATTTTAATGATGATTGTACATCTCATGGAGACATTGAGTATATTGAGGCATCACTCCCTCAGTCTGATGTTGATCCTCTTCTTGAGGAGTTCGCTGATGAACTTACTCACATCAATCCACTTTCATTGGAAGGTGATGATGGTCTCCTCGATTTCCAAGCCGATCTGGGAGAAATTGAAAGTCTCCTATATCATGATCCGTCACTCAGTTCTTATCCCAACAGTCCACAAGAGAGTGATAATCTCTTTGTTCCCGAAACATTCATTACTACTCTCACCAATCCTCTATTTGAATTCGACTCTGAATTCACTTTGATTTCTGATAATCCACTCTTTGGTATTCGGAATGAGGATTGTGATGAGTCTATTCCGGAACATGAATTCACAAATTCACATCTAGTGAATAATTCTCTTCATGAGGAGTTCTCCGGTGAACTCACTCATCATATCATGACTCCTCCGGAGTTTGATATCCCGGGGGGAGATGCGCTCAATCATGAGGATTTGCAAATTCCCACCCACCCTCCCGGGATGTTTACGAGCTTAACCTTTGAAATCCAAACTCAGGCTATTGAGCCTCCTCTTGAGGAAGAAGATCAACTCATGATTTTCATCATGGTTTTCTTCCTTTTCTTCACCTATAAGGTGACTTCTTCTCTTCTTCACTCCTTCGGGAATGAAGACACTATATTTGATCTCGGAATTTTCATGTATCATTATCTTGATCCGGATACTTATCTCATCGGTGTAGAACTTTCACGTGCTTCAAATGTTTGTCCAAACATCTTGAATGAAAGTCCGATTGAGATTGTTTCTTCCACATCATGCTTCCCCAAGGACAAATGAATTCGGGGTCGAGTCAAGCTAGCGACTCGGTAAACAAATATAGTAGCATTCATATAGGGTTTTCACCCTAAGTGTGGGGGAGTTACCCATGCTATGGTTACTTATGAAGTGAAAAACAAAATGGTGTTTTCCACGCTTAGCTTGTAATGTTGCCCTTTTACGTTCAAAGAGTCGGCATAATAGCCGGGACTTTGAATATTGAGGACAATATTCATGCTAAGTGTGGGGGGTATTTCGCTATTCTAGCGAATTTTATTACATTTTACTATCTAGTACCCCCGTTTTTTGCCAAAATTTCAAAAACATTTTCAAAAATTTTTCACTGGTGCTTCAAAATTTTTGTGGTAATCAGTCCGCCTTGTCTAAGCGACAAAAGGGATTGGCTAGTCCAGGAGCAAACGGCTCTTGGTAAAGACATCTCAAATCCGTTTATGGCTTGCAATTTGCCCAAAATTGTATGGTTCCTCAACTCCCCATATCCCATAAAGCGAATGAGTTGGCTAGCCCGCAAGATTATGGCTTGTGGTAAAGGTAGTGGAAAATCCATTATTGGTAATCAGCTCACCAAGATGTTGACTTTGTCCATCAAGAGTTGGCTAGTATATAAGCAAACGGCTTTTGGTAAAGACTAATGAAATCCGTTGACAGCTGGTGGTTTGCTCAAAATCACACGGTTATCAGGTGTGCCACAGTTCTTACACCTGGCTACTCCAGAAGTGATGGCTTTTGGTAAAGAGTTTAAAATCCATCAAGTTTTCCAAAAATATTGCTAGGGACTAGCAATAGTTTAGTGTGGGGGATTGATGAGTGCTCAAACATTCATCATTTTTGGTCTAATCTGAACTGCAAAACATACAAAAACACTCAGAAATGCATCAAAATACTAAAAATATTTCAAAATTGTGTTTTATATGTTTTAGATGCAAAATGAGCAAAAACAGATGAAAAACATATAAAGTTTGCAAAATTGGCAGTTTCAGTCCCTCAACTTTCAAAAATTGACAAAACTAGTCCCTGAGTATTTATTTTGCAAGAAAAATCAACCCAAGTCCTTTAAAAGTTAAAATTTATCAAAAATAGTCCTTGGGTAAAAAGTTTTGGAAATTTGCATTTTGGTCTCTGGAGTTTCAGAAAATGACAGAATTGGTCCCTGGTAGGATATTTTTGAAAGAAAAATCTTTTTGATCCTTGGGAAGTCACAAAAGTCATTTTAGGTCCTTGGTGTGAAGTTTTAAAGATTACATGTTTGGTCCTTAATTTTCAGCAAATGACAACATTGGTCCTTGTTGTTTTATTACTTAAAACCAAATGGACCCCAAATAAAACCAAACCAAACGCATGGCCTGATCCAAAATAACACCCCAAAACACCCCAGCCCACTTCCTAAACCCCCAAGCCCAATCAAAGCCCACACAACCCTTTAATACTTTCCCCCGTTTTGACTTCAGTCAAACCCCCACACGCTCCACTGTTCATCACCCTCAACCTCCACAAAACCCGTTCACTGTCTCCCCTATCCCCCCTCCTCACCACAAAATCCTCACCAACACTCACCTTCCCCCATTAATTAACCAACCCACCCCCTCTTCAATTAATACTACACCTAATCCACTAAAACCTACCTACCCCAATTTCCCGCCAAAAAGGATTTGAACGGCTGTGATCATCTAGAGGCCATCCAACGGCCATAAATGAAGTGGGAAAGAAAGAATGCTCCACCAGGACCTATATAAATGAAGAAAAAATATGGAAGCAGGGGCAATTAGGGGTAGCTTAGTTGTAGTTTAAATTTCAATGTCGACTTTAGTTTAAATTTAATTTTAAATTGTAATTTTTAGCTTAAAAGTTCAATGTTCATCATTCTTAGTGTAATAGAGACTTAATTCAATCATCAAATCAAGTTTCAGTTTTAAAATTCCAAGTTTGCAATTTCTAAGTACAAATTTAAATTTCTTACTTATGTATTGAATTCTGTGACTCAGTGTTTGTTTAAGATCATTTTAGCTTATTTATAAGCTCATTTAAATTCCTGAAGCTTTAGAATCTATTTCTACTTAGTTTCATACAAAATTGCAAAAAATACTCAAGGTTCTAAGTGAAACTGTGAAAAAACAAAAAAAAAAAAAAAAAAAAAAAAAAAAAAAAAAAAAAAAAAAAGGGAGAAGGAATTGGAAGTTGGTTTAGGGTTTCAGGGAAACAGTAGGTCAAGATTGGGTGTTTCATTCTTGGTTTTGAGCATAAGGGTCTATGTAAGTCCCCATTTCAGTTTTAAATATTAATTTTCATATTTTGTTATTGGTAGCAATAGTTGTTCTTTGTAGTTAAATTGTGCTTACTTATGTTCACTCTTGGTTAGTATAAGTTTAATTGTGGATTCAATGGTCTAAATCAGTGGCAATCTTTGAAAATCCTTAAAATCATAACTGTTAAGGTGTGTTTGGATTAGGCAATCTCACTGTAATCCAGGAAGCTTCAGGGTGTAACAAGTATTGAAATATGTCACCATTAGTTTATTAGTTACATATTAGCCATAAAATCAGTACTCATAGTTCCAAAAGTCAAATTTCTCTTTTTAATTCACTAACAGTTTACTGTGGGACTTTTAAAAGTCAAGGGCACTGATTTCAGTTCACTCATAGTTGTTTTAACTTAATTTGGTCTTATTTCCACTTAGTACAACATAATCTGTCATCTAGGGGGTTTTAAAAGTTCATTAAAGTCAAACCAATTGTTAGTTTCAAAAAGTCAAAATTGGTCATAGGTAGAAAATCTCAAAAATGGGGTGAATTATTGTAAATTTTGTGTAGTATTTTAGGACCTGAGCTTGCAAGGACTTGTAGTCCACCACCTCATCTTCAAGATCCCACACTCCTTTTATTTTTGTGATTTTTTCACTGGGTCCCACACCCCTCCAAACAAGGCTGCAGGGATAACACTTCCCCTGTGTAGCTGCTGATCCAGTCAACCACCACCACTTTGGTGGTGGCTGCAGCCCTCCATAGTGGGTCCCAGTGTTCCACTATTGGTTCTTTGCACTCCCAAGGTGGGTGGCTGTCCATAGCACCCAAGCTTGTGCCCCCAATCCACCTAGTGGGCCCCCTAGACTGCCCTCAACCTTGTCCCATATCTGAGGTGGGTGTTTGGTTTTGGATTAGCTTAATCACTTTCTTAGCTTATTCAGTGCTACTTTCTTGCTTTTTCTAGCTTATTTTAGTTCACTCAGCTTATTCACATCTTATTTCACCATTGTGGGCCCCCCTAGCTGCCTACATCACCTTTTTACCTTGACAGTTGACCAAAATCAACTGTCTCACTAATAAGCCCTCAAACAGCTTATTATTAAGTTATAAAAAATTTATTTTTACAAAAGTTTGTTGTTTTTAGGTATAAATCGGTTTTCAAACAGAAAAACCAAGAAAAACTAATTTATTTTTAAGTGATAGTTTCTATTTAATGTAATTTAAATTTTATTTTTTATTTTTAGATTTTTATTAAGTACTTAGCTATTTTATATTTTTCTTAAATTCCTATTATATTAAAGTAATTTTAATAATTTTCTCAGATTTTTATTTTGTCATTTAGTATTAATTAGAATTAATATTAGTTTTATCAATAATTAATTAATAATTAAGTTTTAAATAGCATAATTAATTTTTATAAATTAGTACCTAGTTTTTATATTTTTCCTAGCTTTTATATGTTATAAAATAGTTTTAGGAATTTTTCCATAATTTTCTAAGTTAATTTAGTATTAATAATTAATTTAAAATAGTTTAATTAGTTTAATTAATATAAATAGTTTTTAATTAATAGAAAAACCACAAAAAGACAAAAATACTTATTTTTAATTTTAAAACTTATTGTTAGTTATTTTATAATTTTAGAAATTTTATTTTCATTTTTCTAGCATTTAATTAATATTGTATTATATTTAAGTTGTTTAAATATTAATAATTAAGTATTAATTAGTATTTAATTAATATTAAATAATTAATTAGTGTAAAAATACATTTTCTTTTTCTAAAAAATTTCTTTTACCTTTAAGTTTGTAAAAAAGTCATTTTCACCCCCTGGGTGTTTTCAGATTTCATTTTTTACTTTTTATTTCGTACGTTTACGTTTCATTTAAACGTGAACGTACGCGTTTTTAGGTTTTAAACGTTTTTGGTTTTTCTGACTTTTCCGTCTTATTCATATAGCTTATTTAAGCTATTTTATTGTACAAATCAGTAGTGTAATCACTCACAAACCCCTTTCCATCCAAATTCACCCGATCACATAACCGTTTGATAACCATCACACCTCGTCGGGACATAACGACCCGGGGAAACCCTATCTTCCATGGAGCATTGACTCTAAGCTGTTTGACCTTGTTGACCATTCCTTGGTCAATTTAGGTTGACTGTTCTGAGCCAATCAGGTCTCCTAAAGTTTCCCAATAGGGTAGTGGTGATGTTGGTGGTGTATGGAAAAGTTCCATTGGTGTAAGTGTTAGTGATTGAGGTGATGGAGTTTTTGATGGTTGAGTTTGTTGAGAAGGTGATGTTGAATCACTTGAAGGTCTAGTTGGTGGTGGAATAGTGGCTATGTTGGTGTTGTAATGTATTGGAGAGGGTGTTGGAGTAGCAAGATTAAGCAAATCTTGTATAGTGATCACATTGGTATTGCAAGGTGTTGAGGATGGTGTTGAGGTAGTAAGGTTAAAGAAATCTTGGATAGGTGAGGAAATGTCAAGTGATGCATCACTTGATGATGATGAGCTTGATTTGATGGTTTTGTTGAAGCAACAAGATTTTACACTAATCCTAGTAGTTTTTGTAAGGGATTTTGATGATTCGGATGAGGTGTTGGATTTAGTCATTTCAAAGGTGTGGTTTTGAAGCTTTAAGAGAAGGGATTTTGATAGTGATGGTATGATTTGAAGTGTTGCAAAATTGTCAAATTTATAGAGTGGAAGAGATGTTGGAAGGGGTGTTTGGATTTGATGTTTTACCATACAAATGTTGAGGTTTCTAATGATTTAGAAAATTTCCAAGAACATGTCAAATCATTGGATGTCAATCCAATGGAATTGGGTGGAGTGAAAGACTAACTTATCAATTCTAAGTGATCATGGGAAGTGATTTGGTTGAAAATGTTCTAAAGGTTTTGAAGGATCCTTTGTAAGGGTTCCTTGGGTTAGTTATGTTTGAAGTTGAGTTTTTCGCGGGAAATGACTTCCTAATAGTTCTAGTGAGTGAGAGTGACCCTAATATGTTTATTGGAAGTAAGGGAAGATGTTTCTCACTAAAGATAATGATTTGACATTTTCCAAATTTTGAAATTTAGAAAAATGACAAAAATTTTCTGCAGGTGACTGGCGGAACCCTCGCGAAACACAGGCGGAATCCTGTTTTGGGTTCCGTCTAGTCCGTTGGGCCAAAACTGGGTTGCCCAGAATTTACACTGGCGGAACCCATTTTCGGGTGCCGCCAGATCCGCAAGACCTGAAAAACAAGGCAGTCCACGTTTTTGACCCGCGAGACGATTTTCAAATTTTTCGAAAACTCTTAAAAATGAAAATTTATTATATGTCTGATTAGGAAATGCAAAAAATGGACATGTAGACATTCATATCATAGGACTTTGACCGGGGGCTAACGAATTTCACTATACTTAGTGAAATTTTCCATAAGCATGAAAATTTGACAAACACCTCAAATATCGTCAATATGTATAAATGCTCATACAAAATATAGTCCGACGAAAATAATAAAGCATGGAAGTAAAAACAATACAAATCACATAGTTTAACACATACAAAGTTCTAAAGGCAACATGTGCCAAACACTCCTTAAACACATATCTCACAACCGGTCTATCTTCTTATTGAGCTTTCTTAGGTACCTTCCAAAGCACTTGAATATTCCTTTGGTTTGCTTGAACTCTTCGGATGCATTGCTAATGACGGGAAGTTCTTGAAGGTAGTCTAAAGGGAGTAGCTTAGAGTTAGGAAGTTTATCGTCATCGCTTATATCGGATGATGAGGATGATGGTGAAGGAGAGCGAGTACGCTTGCCCTTAACTTTGAAGACTCTTTTATCACTTAGAGGGACGAATATGTGAGGAACGAGAGAGTAATCAAGGCACATTCCCTTATCGTTAGGAGGAATGGGCGAGATTGCTCAAAAGAGACGGGTGAGAAGCATTCCATAAGGAAGAGCGGTTGTTCCTACCAAGGATATGTCGGCCATTCTTTTGGCTAGGTAATAGGCTAAGTTAAAAGGTTGACCGGTGGAAATGCTATAGAGCATGTAGCTAAGACATGTGTTGACACGATCTCTATTTCCTATGGAACTTATAACGTTGGCTCTAAGAATTTCTTCCCATTTCTTAAATTGTGGTTTAAGCTCATTGAGTTCCATACCAAAAGGGTCTTTATCTACCTCATTTCCTGAACGATTCTTCCTAGTTGTTGAGGTCCTAACAAAGAGATGCTCACGAATTTCTTCCTTATTAGCAAGAGGAGTGTCGTATGGATGAAAACGCTCAATGGAATCAAGACTAGAAAGGGGCCACTTATCCGTGTAGAGACATGTACCAACATTTGGGACACCAAGAATTGTTGCAAAATCTTTCAAGGGTATGATGTTTGGTATTTGATTGGTTGTAAAGGTTAGTGATAACTCACCATCGTCATTGAAGAAAAGGCTTATGGTTTCATAGAATTCTAAGATGAACCTATGACAAATTTGCTCATCGATGTCTAGGAGGCAATCAAAGTTGATTGCGGCAAAGTTTTGGCGAATGGATGTTCCTTTTAGGAAGGATGGATCAATGGTTCTTCCTTCATGAATGTAGCGTTTTTCTAGACTCTTAAAAGTTTCAACTTGATCTTTAGTAAGGCCTTTGGTCATCTTTAGTAAGGCCTTTGGTCCTATAGTGTTTGGGTAAGTAATTAAGAGTTTCCTTGTCATCGGAGAATGTTGCGTGAGGCATGTTGATTCCTAGAAAACACAAAATTTAAGTTTAAATTAATGACTTTTATAATGTGGATGTTCTAGTATAAGCCTATATGAAAACAATGTGGAGGTGCGGTTATCTTGACTCATTTTGATGCTTGAAACATTTTTGTAATGCAAGTTATGTTACAAAACAAAAGATAACCCAAACGCTCCTAATTCAATATAGCTTCATTTGAATGTACCCGAAAATACATATTAGTTATGTATTCCCTTTAGCATTCAAGAGACATTATGCAAGTGATGTTTCAATGACGTTTTTCATTTGTTTTAACAATGTGGTGAAAGGTGGTGTTCTAGTGATTTTTAAAAGACAATGAACTTGGTGTGTTTGGTAAATCATGATAAAAATAAAAAGGATACAATTCCTAACTAATGGAAATTATGATTAGTTTACAACCAAGGTTTTTCATGAATCAACAAGTTTATGCATCAACCCTAAGATTCTAGTTAATGTATGTAGATGAAAGTGATAGACTCTGATTGAAAATGCAATTATGATAAGAATACTTACAAAGTTGATTGGATTGGAAGAGATGTGAATAAGAGCCCTAATTTCCGTGTGGTAAGGTGTTTGTGAGTGAGTGAGTGATGGCTGTTTGTAAGTTGAAGTTGTGAGTTAAGAGGTGTTTGGTTTTTAATTTAAAATAAAAACATGCTGCAGATTCGGCGGACCAGACAGAACCAAAGGGAGGGTTCCGCCCATTTGGTCTCAGGGTTCCGCGGGTACAGCAGAGGAAAAAATAAAAAGGTTTTGTCTTGAATTTTGTGGTTTTATCATAATGTTCAAAACTAAGGCTTTAGGTCTCATGAGTCTTTAACTAAGTCTAGGGAAGATGAATGATTCTCATTCAAGAGGTTTCGTGAAAACGTCAACAATATGGTTATCGTATAAGACTTTATTGGTTGAGATGTTCCTCAATGAACATTTTTACCAAGGCGATGATGAAGGATCACAATATGTCAATTAAGAACAAAATGGATTGGGTTGTCGCTGAAGTCGATGCTTCCTTTGTTGAAGGGATAAAATAATGATAAGAGGAATTCCGTTGTTGACGCGAGTTTGCTTGTTCTAGTGGAGCTTTTTGACGTGCTTCTCCATCCGATACTAATTTGAGAGCCTTAAGCATTTTGGAGAATCATTGGGTAAGTAAGTATAAAATTGCAAGTACCACTTGTGCTTTTCTTATCAACTTATTACCGACATAATTCCATTTGGCATACACTATGGTTTCTATTCCCGTTCTTTTGGGATACCATAATCCTAGTTGTGTAGTACCTTTTGATGTATCCAAACAAACTCTTCCGAAAGAGTTTTTTTAGGATCTTCTCTAAAACGAGCACATAGACAAGCACTAAACATAATGTTGGATCTATTTGTTGTGAGAACAAGTAAACTTCCAAACATTTCTCTATGTTTAGCTTTACCTACGGATTCACTAATCTCATTCTTGATAAGTCATATAAGACTTAATCATTGTGAACTTGTGAATAACTAGGAATGTCTTTGAGTGATTATTCCTTGCTTTTGGAGCTTGCTTAGGTTATTAAAAAGTCTTTCATAGATTTACACAATTTTCTATTTTGAAAGATCTATTTAGTTTTAATTGTTGCTTTACTGTAATGTCCAAAAACTATTTTTATCAAATTTGTTTTAACTATGACCTATGATTCAAGTTTTTATGACCAAGTCAATATTGCTTGACTCAATGTTTGACACAAGACGAAAAGATGTTGTTTTTCATTTTTAATAATTCATCTTCCTTGTTATTCATCTTAACTTACTTGTCTTATCAAAGTTGGACTTTCGACTAAGTCATCATCTACCAAAGATGATATCTTAGAAGGAGGTGGTCTTTCATCGAATGATAAATTCAATGACTCCTCGACTCTTTAGGTTTATTTACTTAAAACACTATAAGTGTAAATGTCCAAGAGATACAACATCATAAGACTATGGGTCGAATTAGATGTGCAAATCCTAGATGTTTATAAATCATTTTCTCCCAATCATCCTAATGTATTTAAATGATTTATTTTTCTTTGTGTGTCTTATATGAAACTTTAACAAAAGAGTGATTGAATTAAAGACCCGATTGAAAATATAAGTTATAGTGTCAAATGATGTTGTACCACAAGCATCTATGAAATGTTGTGGTTTTGCTAGATTTGCAAGCATCACAAAAGTGTTGGTTGTTTAATCACTTTGGAGATTCTTAGTTAGCTCACTTGTAGACAAGTATTAAGTGAGACTCACTCAAGAGTTTCTCGTGTCTTTTCCCGAAAGTTTAAAGAGGTAAAACACCTTATATCTCCTACTAGATGTAGTGTCTAAATTCTTTAATTACGAAGGATCTAATCCTTGTTGTTACCTACACCACATAAACACCTTAGAGTAAAAACTATTAATAACACCCATGACAAAACTTAATGTCAATCACCAAGAAGCAATGAAAGATAAGTTGAAGAAACGTGTACCTTTTAAGCTCCATAGATGAACCACCAAGAACATAATCTTAAAGCAAATTATCTTGACTCGTAAGAGAGCTAAACTCAAATACTTATGAATCCAAGAAGGTTAGATAAACATATAAAGGTATTGAACATGATATCTTTATCCTTTTATCATTAGCTCCTAATAGAGATAGAATTACTCCTACAATTCTCTCCTAGGTTTCACAAACACAACTTTTTTTGTTTTACATGTCGATGGTGCATTTGAGTCAAATCCTAATTCGGTTTTATCTCTAAATGACTTTTGACTTTTCAATAAGCTTTTGAGAGCTTTTGAACTTTCTTCAAATTTAGCAAGCATTTTTTCTTTTTCATTTTGTCTTTGAATTTCATATTTGCAATCTTGACATATTTTGCATTTTAGATCAATTTCAACATTGCTTTCAATTCTAGACATTTTATCTTCTAACATTATCTCTTTTTCAAGATTGTTCACAAGAGATTTTGAATGTTCGTTGTTAAAGATAGTTTTTAGGTCCATGTTGCATAAAAGTTTAGACTCATTTTCTAGTTTAGAAAACTCTAGGATAAATGTGTCAAAGCAAAAGTGTTTGGTTTCAAATTATACCTTGCTTGATGTTTTATCTAGTTGAGGATCACAAACCGGATAGTAGGCTTCATATTCATCCGCTCGACACAAGTAATCATCTTCACCTACACCTTCATTTAAAACATTTACACTAGTAGCACATGTATTTACTCCAACTAAATGTCTATCTATTAATTTTTCTAAGACTTCTAATTCATATGTGAGATCAAATTGATCATCTTTGACTTGATCAATTGATTTCACATAGTTTTCAAATTTACTTTTCCATTCAAGGAAGTTTTCTTTTTCAAATAGCGGTAGCTTTTGAATAGTTTGCCCTTCTTTGAGATTTTCAAAATCCATGGATCGATCCAAGTTTTAAAATACAATATATTTTAAAGATCTTGAGTAACGTAGCTCCTGATGCCAATTGTAGAAAACTAGAAGGGGAGTTGAATAGTTTACCGCTTTTCGCTTTAGTTATCTTTTAAAACTTTACGTTTGTTTAAAGATATAAACTCAAATTACTTGTTTAATCTTTGAAAAGCTTTACGTGTAATTAACGATTCTAACTAAAGACAATATGTAATAAGCAAAGACAAAGAAAGAAACGATCAAACAACAACACAATTGTTTATCGTGGTTCGGCTACAAGGACTCTTTTTCCTTACCCTACATCCATGCCCCGAGTTTCCAACTCGAGAGTTTCAAGCACTAGTCAACAAGCTCCTTTCACGGGTGGAGAAACCTTTACAATCGTCGCTTACACTTTATCCGGTACAAAGCTAGATATCGGGTCCTAGTTCAAGGTAGAACCAACCTAACGTCGCCTATCCACTATTTCCGACACTAAGTTAGATGTCGAGTTCTTTTACAAGGGTACAACCACTCCCGTTAGTTCTTTTACAAGGGTACAACAACTCCCGTCACACTATGTATTTTGAGGCCTAAAATACTAACCAATCACTTCTACACAAGATACAAATGAAGTATAAACTACCAAAGTTCATACATGACAAAGCTAACAAGTCTTGCAACTTTTGAGTTGAAACTTGTAACTTCTTGAAAGAACTTGTGAACTCCTTTGCTACATAAGAGAATCACACAAGTCAAATGTTACTGAGTTAGATGAGAGAATATGTGAAATATATGTCCTAAAGTGATGGGTAAAAACTAGCAAGTGGCTTGGTATTTATAGCAAAACCTTCAGCAGCTCTGGCGGATACAGCGGAACCCTCAGATGGGTTCCGCCCGTGTACCTCCAAGGTTCCGCCAGGCTGACAGTAGATTTTGCAATAAATCTTTCCAAACCAACCAAAGTCACATCAACTTAATTATAGTCAAACACACATTGAATCAAAGTAGAATGCTTCCAAAGATGTGTAAGAGCTTATGGTAAGTCAAACACGCAAACTTACCATAAATGCATGTTGATGTGATGTGACACTTACTAATTTAAGAAATAAAAACAATGTTATGTTTAAGATGAAATGTAAAATCTAGTTATACAAGACTTAAAACTAAAGTGATGTTTATGCTATAAACTAAAGTTCATACTTTGTCAATTACAAAACTTAGCAAAGATCGTAAAATATAAATAACATTTTTAGGCGATATTTGTATTAACATAATCCAATTAACTACTTAAACAAATAAAATAAAATAAACAGAAGATAAAATATTGAGAACTTCTAATATGAGAAAAGCGTGTTTACTTAGATTTCACTACTCCCTAGTTATCTTTTATTGATTAATTGGTTTGTCACAATTGCATAGGTGAAGGGTTGCATTCCTTAATACCATTCGTGGGGCCGTGTACGATCTTCCCTAACTCTATAAGCTTCTATCTCTTCCTATGACGACATGTTTAGTATCCTATCATGGCCTCATTAATAGTTACTTATGCATTACATACAACCAATAAAACCGTAGTACACATCCGATTACATTTCTTAAGACGTTCAAGCAAGTTACCGTATAGGAGATTAGCCAGTTTTCTTAAGCCTAACGCTAAAATCAATCACCCACAACAATTAATGACAAACCAACAACCAATAATCAATAACTATGTTTCATTAGATCTAAGCAAACACAAACAAACCTAAGCTAACATGTTAAAGGAAAGAAAAGCATACGATATAATCAAACAACACATAGACATATTGAATGATTAAAGGATAACTTATCTTCATTTGAACATGGAAGAAAATAGGGTTTGAAACCCCAAAATAGCTGCAAAAGTTGACTAGGGTTCGTACCCTAAAGTTCCCTACCAAAAGTCCTCCCTTAATGAATGAAAACTTGAAAACTATATATAGATTTACATGGGTGACGGCGTCCCTTTTGATGGCTGACGCCGTCATCTCGCCGCGGCTAGGGTTTCTTGTCGTCCAATCCAATTTCCTGACGCCTTCTCTCTTTAGCTCTTCTGGGCCATCACGCTTTAGCATGATACGTGACGGCCTACTCCTGGTAAAATGTGACGCCATCACTTGTTAAATTCCAAATTGTCTTCTGGAGCGTCAAGTGTAAATGTAATTTGCACATCTTGTCACATAAGCTAATGCCATCTCCTTGAACTCCATGACGCCGTCAGGTACAATTTTTGGCATGGATTCTTGACTTTGTCGTTTTCTTCACTTTTTGCTTCGAAAACGCCCAAAATGCTTCCTTTTCTAGAATTCTCCTCAAAAGTACCTAAATTGACAAAAGAAACGATTTAAGGTAATAATTGATCACATTATCACGACTTAGGGCTTAAATGACCCCTTAAAAGCGTAACAAATTTCTCCTTATCAGATATGTGATGAGGATGTGGTGGCCCAAGACATGGATGCCAGAAAGGTGAGTGACATATATTACATTATTTAAGTGTATTCAGTTACCAACCTATGACATTTACTAACAAGATAGTTATAGCATTTAGTCATGAATTGAATGTCATCAGTATATGTCTTGAGTCCACTGAATGAATTTTCATTCAGTGTGTTGATGTTCAGGGAGGGTTATTCAGTGAGAATGTTCATAAGATTCATAGCTCAATGAGGGGTTGGTTTGTCAGGGTCCATTGTTTGTTTAGTGAAGGTGACATTTTTACACTTAGTTGATTAGTTTAATCAGTGGAATGATTTTCAATGTCCAACATTCCCAGTTCAGATTTTAGTCTTGTGAAAGTTGGTTCATCCAATGGTTTGGTGAATATATCAGCTAACGGATATTCAGTGGTAATGAAGTGTAGCTCAATGTCAACTTTCATGACATGGTCCCTGATGAAATGATATGTAATATTAATATGTTTGGTTCTTTGATGAAGAATAGGATTGTTTGAGATGGCAATGGCACTTATGTTATCACAAAAGATGGGTACCATCTTGTAATGGATGTCATAGTCATTGAGTTGACTTTTCATCCATAACACATTTGCATAACATCTAGCTGCTGCAACATATTCAGCTTCAGCTGAGGAGATGGCAACTGATTGTTGTTTCTTAGCACTCCAACAAACTAGTTTTCCTCCAAGGAATTGGCAGGAGCCTGAGGTGCTTTTCCTATCCATGTTGCAGCCTGCATAGTCAGAGTCTGAGTACCCTTTGAGATCAAAGCCTGAACATTTAGGGTAGTATAGTCCAAGACTTGGAGTTCCCTTCAGGTATCAGATTATCATTTTTACAGCAGTGAGATGTGATTCTCTTGGGTCAGACGGATATATGGCACATAAACAGACTGAAAATTAGATATCAAGCCTTGAGGCAAGTAGGTACTCAGTGACCCAATCATTCCTCTGAATAGAGTTTGATTGACTAGTTTACCAGTAAGGTCAGGACCTAAGTTATTTAATGGAACCATTTGAGTTTTCACTGAAGCACAGTCACTGAGCTCATACTTTTTCAGTAGACTTCTAGTATACTTTCTTAACTGATAGAGGTTCCCTTATCAGTTTATTTGATTTGCAGTCCAAGGAAGTAAGTGAGTTCACCCATCATACTCATTTCAAATTTATTTGTCATCAGTTTTTCAAATTGTTTACAAAGTTTGTAATTTGTTGAGCCAAATATGATGTCATCTACGTACACTTGGACAAGAATCACATCCTATTTTGTCCTATAGATAAAAAGAGTGTTATCTATCTTTCCTCTAACAAACTTGTTTTGGATGAAAAAGGCTTAGAGAGTTTCATACCATGCCTTAAGAGCTTGTTTCAGTCCATAAAGGGCTTTGTCATGCTTGCAGACATAGTCAAGAAACTCACTACTTTCAAATCAAGGAGGTTGTTACACATAAACATCTTCCTTAAGCTTACTATTCAGGAATGCACTTTTTACAT
Organism: Artemisia argyi; assembly: GCA_030686995.1. Lineage (NCBI taxonomy): Eukaryota > Viridiplantae > Streptophyta > Magnoliopsida > Asterales > Asteraceae > Artemisia > Artemisia argyi. The sequence goes on along the minus strand of CM060708.1, from coordinate 240,305,378 downwards.
CCATTTGGAACAAGTACTGCTTTGTTCTTAATGACTGTGCCATTTTCATCCATCTTGTTCTTTAAGACCCATTTCATACCAATGACATAAAAATCCTGAGGGCATTTGACTAAATTCATGACTTTGTTGTTGATACAAATAATGCCTAAAAACGTTATTAATACTTTTCGATATCTCTACGTTTTGATAATCACAAAATGTAAAATCATTAATCGCAGAGATTAGTACGTAAACAAGTATTTAGTTGTTAATATACATTTCAACAACTCAATCACTTAAGGTATGAATAAACAAAATGCCTAATGCATCTTATGATCAAAGGAATATTTTCTTAAACACTTTTTATAAAATGTCACAAAACATTTTATATCTTTTACAAAATCATTTTTGGAAATAAAGAAATATGTTTAATCTAAAATAAATATATGAATTCAAATTTTCAACCAAAAATGGCAAAAATGTTCCAAAAAAACCTTCCCCACAAAAAGACAAAGTTGAGCAACAGATACATTGGGCGGCCCCCTTAATTAACTAAGCGGCCCCTTTAATAATTAAGGGGACCGGTCCCTGATTAAGGGGGTCAGCCACGCTTCTCCAGCTCTCAGCTTTGCCTATAAATACATAACTATTCCTGGACTTTTTCCTCACCTTTTGCACTCCAAACTTTCTGATCTAAATCTCCATTCCTATGTTCTTAAATCCTTTGATTATATAATCATAAGCTTTTGTTTCCAAGTGATCCAAACTTCAACCATTCAAGTGCAAGAGAAGAATACCTCTATCCTCCAAGATAAGAAGTATTACAACTTTGTGTGATCCTTCCACTCAAGTTGTTAGTGTACAATTCTTTGTAAATCTTTTATTCTTTTGTGTATAAGTTGTGTAAACTAGGTAGATAGTTGTGAACATAAGTGTGTAGATTAGTTGTGGTGTGCAAGTAGCAAAGGTGTAAAGAAGTTAAGGTGTGAAGAAGTAGTGTTGTGTAGTCGTGAAATAGTTGTGAAGAAGTCGTGAAAGAAATTGTGAAGAAGTCGTGAAAGAAGTTGTGAAGATACTAGTGGTGTGAGATTAGTTCTATCTAGGATTAGAACTCGACATCTAGCTTTGTGTCGTTAAATTGGTGTAAGCGAAAGTGTATAAGGTTTTCTCCGCCATAAGGGAGCTTATTGACATAGTAAGAGAACTCTCGAGTTCGGTGCTCGGGGAGTGGAGAAGTTAAGGTGTGTAGGTAGTGAAGGTGTGAAGAAGTAGTGTTGTGTAGTCGTGAAATAGTTGTGAAGAAGTCGTGAAAGAAATTGTGAAGAAGTCGTGAAAGAAGTTGTGAAGATACTAGTGGCAAGGAAGGTGTCCTTGTTGCTGAACCACTATAAATCCTTTGTGTCGCGGTTAGATCTTTCCATCTCTTTTCTCTCATTACTTTACTTGCATTGTCTTCATTTACTTACATATAATTGTTTATATTGTTCAAGAGTTGAATTCACATAAAGATCGAATCTAAGCTTTTAAAAGTAAACAAAGGTTTTCACAATAAATTAAAAAGACGTAAAACTATTCAAACCCCCCCCCCTTCTAGTTTTCCACAATTGGCATCAGAGCTACATTAAACAAGGTTTTTTTTTTTTAACTATATTGTATTTTAAAACTTGAATCGATCTATGGAATCGAAAAAATATTTAGAAGGTCAATCTATGCAAAGACCACAACTATTTGAAAGTGATGGCTTTCTTTACTGAAAAAATAGATTCGAAACTTATGTGAAATCAAATGATCTAGATCTTTGGCATGTCATAACCTTTGGTGATTTCCCCCTATTCAAAATAATCCCAGAACTAAAAGTATGAAATTGTACCTTTTGAAAAACAAAATGATGATTTGAAAAAGAAACTAGCTAAAATAACGACGCTAAAATGGTAATTTATAATGCGTTACCACGCAAAGAATATGAAAGAATTTTTATGTGTAAAACCGCAAAAGAAATTTGGGATTCTTTACTAATCACTCACCAAGGTAATAGTCAAGTAAAAGACAACAAAATAAATCCTCTTGTTCAACAATACGAACAATTTACGATTCCGGAAGAGGAATTTATTGATAATGCTTTTGCTAGGTTTAACACTATAATCACAAGTTTAAAAGCACTTGATGAGAGTTTTTCTAGTAAGAATTGTGTTAGTAAATTTCTTAGGGCATTACATCCAAAATGGCACGCAAAAGTCACGGCAATAGAAGAATCGAAGAATTTGATGACATTACCACTTGACGAACTTATTGGAAACTTGAAGGTCCATGAAGAAATTATAAAGAGAGATTCAGAAACGGTCAAGAGAAAGAAGGCTCAAATAAAATCTATTGCGCTAAAAGTCAAAAAGGAACTTAGTGATGATGATTCTAGTGATGATAGTGAAGATGAAGAATACGCCATGGCCGTTAGAGAATTCAAGAAATTTTTCAAGAGACGAGGAAGATTCATAAGACAATCACGAGACGAAAGAAAGTCATTTCAAAGGAATAGAAATGAGAATTACGGGAAAAGAAAGTGCTTTAGATGTGAAAGTCCAAATCATCTCATTGGCGAATGTCCAAGGCCACCGGGTTACGATTTTCAAAGCACCTTTGTTAGTGGAGCATGGAGTGATAGTGACAAAGACAAAGTGGAAAAAGCAAACGACGAGAAATGTCTTGTAGCCCAAGCAACCGATCAAATATGTCTAGGAATAGACTTGGAGCCCGACGAATGGATCAAAGATAGTGGGTGCTCAAGACACATGACGGGGAATCAAAAGCTATTTTATTTATACAAGGCATACAATGGAGGTAATGTTATTTTTGGTAGTGACTTATGTGGTAAAATCATCGACAAAGGTACGATCTCTCAATACTCCCTAACTATTGAAAATGTTGAGCATGTAGATAATTTAACGTATAACTTGCTTAGTATAGGTCAAATATGTGATAATAAGTGTAGGGTTAGCTTTACCGATAAAGATAGCGAAATAGTTAAGAATGGGAAGGTCATAGGTAGAGGAATTAGGAAAGGAGGAGTATATGTTATGAAATTCGGAAATAAGCCGGAAGATAAGATATGCCTAACAACCTTAGACTATAACTCTACATCATGGCATAGACAATTAGGTCACGCAAATATGCAACAATTACAATCCCAGCCTCTAAGGAATTAGTTAGAAATTTGCCTAAGCTAAAATATGATCAACACTTTTGCGATGCGTGTAAAATAAGAAAACAAGCACATGCTAGTTACAAAGCTAAGAATATAGTCTCCACTACTAGATGCCTAGAACTATTACACATGGATCTCTTCGGTCCATCCGATGTGCGGAGTTATGGAGGAAACCATTATACCTTAGTAATATTAGACGATTATTCCCGATACACGTGGACTAGATTTTTAAGTGATAAAACCGAAGCATTTGAAAATTTTGAAATATTTAGTAAAATTATTCAAAATAAATTAAGATGCTCTATAGTTTCGATTAGGACGGATCATGGTCGGGAATTTGATAATGAAGTACAATTCGGAAAATATTGTGATATAAATAGAATATCTCACAATTTCTCCACTCCTCGTACTCCTTAATCAAATGAGGTAGTAGAAAGAAAAATAGGTCCTTACAAGAAATGAGTAGAACAATGCTAAATGAACACTCCATCCCACAAAAATTTTGGTGTCACGTTGTAGATACATCTACATACATAATTAATAGAGTATCAATTAGGCGAATTTTAGGAAAAACTCCATATGAATTATTAAGAGGTAGAAAACCTAATTTAAATTATTTTGGGGTATTTGGAAGTAAATGTTATGTTCTTAATAATAAGGATTATCTCACTAAGTTTGATCCAAAGTCATATGAAGGAATTTTTCTAGGATATTCGCAAAATAGTAAAGCATATATAATTCTTAATAAACAAACGATGAAAGTAGAAGAATCCTTAAACGTAATTTTTGATGAAACTCATCCACCACCTAAATCATTACCACTAGAGGATGATGACTTAGTCGAAGAAGAAGCTATTGAGGTTAGTAAAACTAGACCCTTAGGAAATGATAATGAAGACATAACACTAGAAAATAATGAAATAGTAAATATTAAATAATCTAAAACACACCCACTAGATAATATAATAGGAAGCCTTAATCAAAGAACCCTTAGGTCACAAGCTCAAGATTAAAATAACTTCTTTTGTTTTCTTTCAACAATAGAACCTAAAAACATAAATGAAGCTTTAAAAGATGAAAGTTGGGTTATGGCTATACAAGAAGAACTAAATCAATTTAAGACAAATGATGTTTGGGAACTAGTCCCGAATCCAATGAATATGACTATCATAGGAACTAAGTGGGTATATATAAATAAATTAGATGAAAATGGAACTGTAACTAGGAACAAAGCTAGGTTAGTTGCCCAAGGTTATAATCAACAAGAAGGAATTGATTATGACAAAACTTATGCCCCCGTAGCTAGGTTAGAATCCATAAGAATACTACTTGCCTATGCATGCGCTCTAGACTTTAAATTATTTCAAATGGATGTGAAAAGTGCATTCCTTAACAGTTTTATCAATGAGGAGGTATATGTGGTACAACCTCCAGGATTCATTGACTTCACAAAAGCTGATTATGTTTACAAACTCAAGAAGGCTCTATATGGACTCAAACAAACTCCCAAGGCTTGGTATGACCGCTTAAAAGCTTTTCTTGTTAAACATGATTATTCCATAGGAATGGTAGACAACACTCTTTTCACTAAAAGAAAAAGCCCGAATCTCATCATTGTTCAAATATATGTTGACGATATTATATTTGGATCGACTTATCAAGAAATGTGCAATGAATTTGCCAACATCATGCATGATGAGTTTGAGATGAGTATGATGGGTGAACTAAACTTCTTCCTAGGATTACAAATAAAATAATTAGAAGATGGAATATTTCTTAACAAATCAAAATACATTAAGGAAATGCTTAAGAAATTTGGACTAGAAGACTCTAAGCCTATGAAAACACCAATGTCTACGGAAGTCAAACTCACAAGAAATGAAGAAGGTGAGTCCGTAGATAATACTAAGTATAGAGGAATGATAGGTAGTCTACTATACTTAACGGCAAGTAGACCCGATATCATGTTTAGTAATCATTGAGGTGGACTTTATACGGAGATCTGATTAATCGTGACAGGATTAGTCCATCGAGAAGACTTAATACCCGAAATCTAGACGTTTAGACTTGATCTAGACATTGGAATGATATACGCATACACATAAGAATCCATTGAGAGAGAATAGATTTTAGTATTCATCTTATACATCTAAGCAATTAAACGGGTGACAAATATTCCTAACTATCAGCCAGACCTCTTATTTGTATATGCTATCTATCTGTGTACGTATGTGTCTATCTCCTTATTAATTTACTATTTTACTTAATCTACTCATCGTGTTAGTCTCTCAGGCTGAAAACCCCTTGCATTAGATTAGGTTTAATTAGAACTAACTTAGGATTAAAATACAGATAGATACTTAGGTGTTAACGTTCCACTCTTAGTGATCGACACTCTACTTACCAACTAGGCTACATTGATCGTGTACACTGCCCGTAAGTGTTTGTTATAGGTTAAGTCGGCTAAATATAAATGTAAAACTTGACAACTAAAAAAAAATAAAATAAAAAAAAATAAAAATAAAAAAACGCAACAAAACACATTAACTATATGATCTAAACAAGAGGTTATGGCAAATAGTCCATGGCCAACATGCATATGTTTGCCATGAAAAACAATTTAAACATGTAAATAAAGCCAAATAACGAAGAATTTTAAAGCACGTAAAACCCCCCGTTTTGTACACAATTACACATAAAATTCCACGACCTAGTGTTTCAAGTGCAGATTTCAAGCCTTAAAAAAGTCAATCTTTGCAAGAAAAAATAACCCTAAGGGCTTTTTAAAAATTGTATAAGAAAGCATCACACGATGGCACGACTCTGAAAACATTTATAATCATATAAATATGCAGCGGAAAAGGTATCGTTAGTGGCTCCATGTGATGTACTTAGATTAATGAATATAACGATTACTAACCTCTTGTTATTGAACACGGATGAATGAACGGATCAAAATGAATGGATCTGTATTCCTTTTTTAAGACTCACGATTAAAACCAAATCACCAAAGTAGGTGATATCCACGGATAGTTCACACTACACATCACGGTAGAATACCCTAATGCTAGTTCTAAACCCTTTATGAATCAAAGCAACAAAATGCGTGGTTTTCTTGCTTTATAGGAACTGAAATCTAAACCCTAAGAGAGGAGTTTGTTCGATCGATTTTATGATGGAGGAAGGAGAGAAAAGTGTTTGTGTTAGGTTATGCAAGTACCCAAATAATGAATCAATTGATTCTTTATACAGGTTAAATAACTTGGTGTACAAGTTAAACATAAACACCCCCCCCCCCCCTTTATAGATCGCTGAAAATAAGTCCACCCCATGGGCTCACTTTCGATTGGCCTTGGTATAATTTAACTAGTCCATTATATGTTAATTATAAGCATAATAATTAATTAAAGTGTATAACGGTTGAATTAACAACAGTTTATCATTTTGTGAAATATATAATTAATATATTTACTATAAATATATTAATTAAATTTTAAAAGTATTCCCTTAGTGTATACGTGTGTGGCACCACAGGCTCACTTATTTCTAGCCGTATAATTTATCAATTATAATTTGAGCATTACCAGTAATAATTACCAACAAAACACACACGCATGATCTCATTGCCATTGAATTTTATCAAAAATTATATATTGTCGTTGTTATGCGCGGGCGCTTATCTAGTATATAAAACTAAAAACTAAATTTTTTTTTACTTTTAATATGATTTGATTTCAAACGATATATGATGCAACGCCAAGTTAAAAAGTTCAATTCATTTCCTTTTGTCAAAAAACACGATAACAATTGATATTTTAAATTTCAAAATTATATGAAAACTGTAGTATTAATCTATAATAAGAATAAAACTTCAGTTTATCTTGTATCTTCATTTCTATACTTACATGTATTTAAGTAATGGTCGCGTTACTGCCAGTGTTTTACGTTCACACAGTTGTTAGTACATAAATGACAATATCATCTAATATATGTTAGTCCCATAAAGCTATCAAATGTTTTTGGTTAGTCCTAATTGGTGAGTATAATTTACAATTAAACTTTAACTTTTATAATAAATTTGATTTTAGAGATTTAATTATAACATTCTCAATTTCTATAACTGTTATAAATTTTATAAATCTAACAAATAGCTCACGTAGTTTAAAGTTTTATGAAAATCAACTTTATTATTGTCTTTATTATTATTATTATTATTATTATTATTATTATTATTATTATTATTATTATTATTATATTGAAAAACAAATAGGATTTTATAAGAAATTAGTGGGGAGCCGAGAGACTAACTGAGCCCCCACACCTCTAGCTATAGCAAAACCAATCATACTAAAAATATGTGGAGCAGAACGTGCTCCAATGTCTTGGGTCATAGAGAATCGTCGAATACGCTTTAATAAGGTCACTGCATCCTTTTCAAGTTCTCCAAAAGAAGAGAATGAAAAAGGGAGGAACCCATATCCGATATCAGCGCATTTAGCCGCGTACTTGACACGTTTACACTGTGCGGCTTCAATAACCGCCCGACCGGGCATAAAATCAACCATACACGAACGCGTCAAAGGTGACGATCCTGTAAGATCAACACAAACATCAAGGCCACCATCCCAAGAGTAAAGTAACATATCGGTTGGACGTAAGGTTTTGTCCCTCTCTCCATGAAGCCCAATATCCACCTCCTTACGAACTGAAACTCCAGACCGAGAACATATATCAACGAGAACATCACGCACAACATTATGCCGATGTTTAATACCAACTATACCTGCGCACGATACAGCATGTTCCCCGAAAATATCACCAGAAAAAACCTTAGAACAAGCTGAACATGGCATCTGGACAGTAAAAAGAGGAACACCCAACCGATAACACAACACACATCGGTAAGTCCTGGCATTCATAGTTTGTCCCAATCCGGATATCGGTGCCACCCTAAGCCAATCTGACGTGTAATCCTCTTTTAGTGAGTTCCATAAAGCCATCTGTCTAGGGGATAAATGGAAGGTGGATTCAACCGTTTGGGCAACACGTGTGAAATGTATGTCTGCCAATTTCTTCATAAGTTTGGGGGCAGCGATCTCACTAGGGTTACTCAAAAGGTCAATATCCATATTCACATTAAAAGTACACAAAGCATCATCAAAAGAGGGACCAGTAGTCACAATACCAGAACTACGGAGAAGCTTAGTCTGTAAGCTGACATATTGAAGTCTAGAAGCAAGGAAGGCATAGTTCAAGACATCACCTGCAGAATACACACCAAGTCCCCCGAAAGCAAAAGGTAGGGTGGCGAGTCTCCATTGCCAATCACCAAACCCAGGTCCAGAAGCAGTGACAATACGTTCCAAAGAAGAGCGAAGTGCTGCATCAAAAGAAACCTGAGCACCCTCAAAGACCCGAGGAGGACATGTGCGCATAAAAAAATACAACTTGGAAATACCCGCACATGCACGCAGTAGCAACAACTCACACTGGGGATCATTAAGCTTAGCAACAACATCCATAAGTTCAATAGTTTTAGCAACCCTTTTCATAACAAGCTTACTACTAAACTCAAAATCCACACTGGCGGGCCCCCCTAATAATTTAACACCATGCGAAAGTCGAGAAATATTAAGGGGAAAAACACCAACATACCTGCTCCTGGGGTCTTCCTTTGGCCAAAAAACCTCAGTTTTATCAACATTGAGGTGTAAACCACAACTAGGTCCATCCATCATAATCAACTCTAAAACCTTCCCCACAACCAAGGTATCCCCAATAATAGTACCATCATCAAGATACCAAGCTTGAAGAGAAAGAGTAAAGGAGTCTCTAATCTTACATGCCAAGGGATGTAACACTAAAGCAAAAAGAAGAGGCCCAAGCGGATCACCCTGTTGCACCCCTTGGTGCGACCATAAAGTATGTTCACCATAATATAATCTAGCAGGACTGGAGTAACAGAATTCCACCCAACGTGAAATAGCCGGAACACGAAGGCGAACTTCTCGTAACATAACCGCACGATCCGCCATATTGAAGGCGTTTTTAAAGTCCACCAACAACATCGATAAACCCACATCGCCCCCACGGTCTTCAATCAACCGATTCACAGAATGAAGAATAGCCTCCCCACCTCCCGAAACACCCATGCCAAATTGCAAACAGTCAAAATAACCATCCAAAGAATGGCCAATCATAGAAGCACAAACCTTGGAGATCAAACGCCTCCAAACAGTCCCAACATCGATAGGACGGATCCCTCATCCTGGTTTAACTAAAGGCGTGAGCGGAGCACTAGCAACATACTCCCCAACACCCTTGGGCATTTACCCTCGAGAAAAAGGTTCACCACCTGGGTGATAGAAGCGACTAACTCATCAGAGATGGCAACATCAGCAGCATTTAAACAATCCAAAAGGTGTTGAGCACGCAAACCATCCCTTCTACAAGAAGTACCACGAGGGAAACTCTTAATCATATCAAGAACTGATACGTGGGAATCGCACCAGGCTTTACCTCTCAAGGGATCTTGAGAAGCTTACAACCTCCACCAGGCAGTGTACCTGATCGTTGTAGTATAGTATAGTGACAAGTACCGGGGGATTGATCGTTCAGCTAGGAATAGTGTCGCTAGGATTAGAAAACCTAAATACTAGTTCTAGAGATGAGGGATGATTCTTTTTGTATTTTTATATTTTTTAGAAAGCAAGTTAAAATCTCGGGTTTGAAGGATTTGGGGCGGAATTAGTTGCTAGTCAACTAACCCAATACTAAAGATTCAATCAAAATAAAATACTAAAATGAAAATAAACTAATTTAAACTAAGGTTGTGAACAATAAGTGGGAGAAATGTGTTAACTTAGATTTCACTACTCCCTAGATATCTTTTACACGTTAATTACTTGTTATAGTTGCGTGGATCACGGATTGTATTCCTTAATACCATTCATGGGGTGGCGTACTTACTTCCCCAATCCTATTAGTGCCTACTTCACTCCTATGTCGAGCCTGCAAGAAGCTCCTAACATGGGATCATTAGAATTTACTCATGTATTAAATAAAACCAATAAAACCTAGTACACATCAGTTCATGTTTCCTAAGACGTTCAAGCATGTTACCATTTGGAGATCTGCCAGTTTTCTTAAGCCTAACATTGAAATCATTCATCCAATACAACCATAAGCAAGTAATCAACACATAATCAACATCTAGGTTTCATTAGATCTAAGCAAACACAAAATAAATCTAGCCTAGCATGGTGGAATCAAGACAAGCACAAGATATAGACAACCAACACATAGAAATATTGATTGAATTAAGAAAAGACTTATCTTAATAACACATGTAAGGATTTAAGGGTTGAAAACCCTTGAAAAGCTGTAAAATTCGTATATGGTTCAGCCTTAGGGTTTCTCCAAACTTGTTCCTCCTAATGAATGAAAATTAGAAAACTATATATAGATATTAAAGGCTGACGGCGTCAAGAACAAATGGGTGACGCCGTCATCTCGCCGCCAAAATAATCCTCGGATTGCCTTGATCTACATCTGACGCCGTCATGTTGTCCATTTTTGCAGGCCGTCACACTTTTAACTCTTGACGCTCTACTTGTGACGCCTTCATTTTTGTACTGGGTCGTCATGGTATTTACTCTTGACGCCGTCAGGAAAGTCTTCTTGACGCCGTCACACACTGTTCCCAGCATGGAAAATTAAGTCTTTGGCGTTTTCTTCACTTTTATGCTCCAAAAACGTCCGAATTGCTTCCTTTTCTAGATTTTACTCCCAAAGTACCTAAAATCACAAAAGGGACGATTTAGGGCAATATTTGATCAAATAAATTCAATTCCGGGCTTAAATGACCCCCTAAAAATGGATCATTTTTCGCCTCATCAAGAACCATAGCAGGAGATGCCGAAAGGTGATGATGATCAATAGGTATATCTGGTAAAAGGGGAGCAGATTGAAAAGGGTGCTTAGCTTTTAAATCCGCAAGAGTAGTATCATCATAAGCCGCAATACCCGAAGAAGAAAGAACTCTGACAGCAGCAATATAATGGCCATCACAAATCTTCCTCTTACACTGCTTGATATTACGGTCACCCAAGTCCAAGTTATCCTCATCAATATTAGACCATGAGGGAGGGGGTTCGGCTAAAACCTCACGCACAACTTGTAAACTACCACCAGGTGTGCTCCAAGATGAAATGGCATTAACAATATATTCCTCTTGTCATTGACGTTTAGTAGCAGACCTATACTCTTGATTACTCGTCGGGCAAAAGGTTTTAAGCAGACAAAGAGGCAAGACTAACAAACCAACCCAGCAAGAAATGTCATCAGGCGAACAAACGACCTTATCAAGGGCTCCTTTCAAAACCTGAGAAAACCCCAAACGACATTTAGGAGGGATGGATTTGACAGTACGCAACCCCTTAGAAAGTAGAGTATCAAGAAGATGTAAATCAAAACCACCAAACCCATCAGAAACCAAATCCTCAACAAGAGTAACATGAGAAGGAGCCTGTGGTTTGGTGAGATCATGCAACACGAACCGAACAACACCATCACCACAATCAGGAGGTGACACAAAATCAGACCCCCCACCATGCCGACACTTAGCCCGAAAAGTATGCGTTTTGAAACAACCACCACATAACCACAAACCCATACGCTTAAGAGTAACCTCAGCCCTTTCAAAAATAACCAAATCCGACACGAGAATGTCTAGTGATAGCCAGCGCCTCCCCACTGAAGTGTCGATCCCGAAGGTGTGTGATCAAATAAGTCTTGGTAAGTCCATTTCCACCCCCATCACGATACCCACTAAGACCCGCGAAGGGGCAGTGGAACCTCACAATTGGCATAGGAAAATTACTCACAAAACTGTTAGGCTACTGTAGCAACTAGCAAACAGAAATCCAAAAGTGACAGTAGCAACACTTGTAGCAAACAAAAACCAAAACAGAATCTTACTCATACAAACTGTTAGGCTACTGTAGCAGCATGCACCAAACAGAAACCTAATAGAGACTTAGGCTACTGTAGCAACATGCAGTAAACAGAAACCTAAAGAAGATAGCAGCAGCACTCGTAGCAAACAAACACCCTAGCAGAAACCTTGCTCGCAACCTCTTCTGAATAACCAAACACAACCCCGCTGAAAAGAATAATCAAGCACTACCCCGCTGTAATAACAATACAGGATAACTGAAACTAAAACGATACAGCCCACTCAGCCCTTAGGAACGCTGAAAACCAATCTGTAATCCAATACCACAACAAGCGAACCAGGAACCAAAGACAGTTTCAAAGATTTAAAACCGAAATCCTAAAAGAAGGAACTGAGGGGGAAAGACCGGAACCCTAAAAAACAAAAACAAAGCGAAGGATAAAAACCTGCGATTTCAACAAAGGGTGTTGAATGAATAACCAGGGATTGAGATCAAGATGATCCCATGAGATAAGATCGGCAGAAATCGCCCCTAGAGAGGGAGAGAACCGTTTATTATTATTATTATTATTATTATTATTATTATTATTATTATTATTATTATTATTATTATTATTATTATTATTATTATTATTATTATTATTATTATTATTATTATTATTATTATTAATTACAATTTTTTTTATTAACTTGATTGTGATATTAAAAAATTTCTAAATCTATAGGTTAAAAATATAAAGATGAAACACATGTTATAGAGTATATGCGCCAGATTATATAAACACTTATAGTAATTTAGTTAGTGTAAAATTATTTTTATCCAAAAATAAAAAACCATTGAAGTTGCAAACCAAAAATACTAAATAATATAAATAATTAAATATATATACAAACTAACAAATTTTTAAAATTTAATAATTGAATGTCTGGCGCACGCAGTTTACCAATTTGTTAACACCAAAAAAATACATTTCAAAAATGATTATTAGTTATACATAATATTTAAACACGATGCATGCACGATTATAAAACTATGGTGGTTATACCAGAATTTTATGCAATCATAATGTGTAAAGATGTTGGCTCTGTTTGGTAGGGAGATTTTTTGGAGCTGTAGGTTTTTTATTACAAAAATAATCTCCTCTAAATATCAATTTCAAGTTTTCATTTTAAACAAGTAGCTTCAAAATGAAAAGTTGATTCATGAAGCTTTTAAAATATTCGGAGCTGTTAAAACTTAAAATTGCTAATAACCAGTAATTAATTACCAAACGTTTTATTAAAAAAAAGAATATAGCTTATAGCTCATGTTAACAGCTTTGCAATTTACAGCTTACACATTATAGTTTACAGCTTACAACATATAATTTACAGCTAGTTTTGCGGAACATACCAATTGTTTACTCTAAATGTAATACGATAGTATTTTCATTTGGATTTGTCCAAAATGCTTATCACCCGAAAATATTTAGTTTAATGTAAAATTGATATGGTTAAAGATTATTCTCATCCGGTATTGGTATGACACATGTGTTTGTCTAATTACATGAGGGAATTGATAAACATGTTTTTATAAATAAAAAACTTTTTCTAAATATAAAAAAAATTAATGTATAATAGACAAATGTTCAAAATATATTAAATATATATGATTTTTAATTTAATAAAGTTGATGTTTTCTTTTATATTCATCTTAACCGCTGATCGAAGGCACCTATTAAATAATACCTTTATTAAAATAACAATAAAAAGTTAACAAAAAACTTTTTTATTTTTTATTATATTTTATCTTTTATTTTATTTTTTATATCAATATCAAACCCATTTGAAAGACCCTTATGGAAGAACTTTCGGTATGATTATTTATCAACAAAAGAGCAACAAATATTTCACATTATATGAAATGTGATCTAAAAAGTAAAAAATATGTAAAATTAAATTCAATGTTAGATGAACCAAATTACAAGATTACGATAAACATTTAATTATCTTTCAATTAAGATGCATTTTCATATGTTTTCGACAAACTTTTTCTTTTTTGTTTTTCCAATACATGGGTTTGTATGATATCACATGTTTATATCACATGTTTTTTTAACCAAATTACATGATCATATCACATGTTTATATCACATGTTTTTTTTAAACCAAATTACATAATCATATCACATGTTTTCTTTATTTTATTTTTATTTTTTCTGAACAAATTGTTAGTTGTTAGTGGTGCAAATCAAACAGTGACATCTAATTTGGCAGTATGCTGACACTTTCAAATAACACTAATTTTGTAATTTTGAACACTAAAATTGTTTTCGTAAAATGGCCATATTTATTTGTGTAAAACTCTAAATGATTCGCCATTTTTTTTCATATAAAAATAAATCTTTAGCTTTCTAACCATATATCACACATAATTTTTTAACTTCCAAATCCATACAACTTATTCATAAAAGTTGAAGAAAATATATGACTTTTATTTTTAAAATTTAAACCGGCTTTGATATATCACATGTGATATAACAATAATTTGTGGATTCGCAGACCGAACATATTGTCGTAAATGGACATAAACATTATTTTTTGGTTCAAAAATTGTTGAATCTTTTGGATTTGTATACAAATCCTTATGCCATTTTATGACAATATATTGAGTGTTCGAACTTATAAATTCGTATTATATCACATATGATATATTAAGCGAGTTTGAATTTCATTTTTTTTCCCACCAACTTCTATGAATAAAATTTATTAATTTTGAGGTTCAAATATTATATGTGAAATATAATTGGAAAGCTAAATATGTGTATTTTTTAATGCAAAATATGATGAATCTTTTGAAGTTTGATAGAAATACATATGACGTTACAATAACATGTTAAGTGTTTAAACTTACAAATTAGTATTATATAACATGTGATACATCAAGCGAGTTTGACTATAAAAAATTTCTTTGATTTTATTCAACTATATGAATAAATTGTATTTATCTGAATGTTCAAAAATTATGTGCGGTATACGATTACTAAGCTAGGGATGCATATTTCTCAATGCTAAAACCGATGGATCATTTGAAGTTTGACACAAATACTTATGCCTATTTTACGACAGTATCTTGAGTATTCGAACTTAATACTGTTATATCATATATAATGCTAGGTAGAATTACATATATATCTTTCCCAAAGTGAATAATTGCATATATATATATATATATATATATATATATATATATATATATATATATATATATATATATATATATATATATATATATATATATATATATATATATAAGATCAAATAAGAAGATTACTTAAAATACGAAAGAATAATAAGAACTATAACAGTAAATCCGATATTGACCGACCTAAATTAGATGCATCCCCATAATCTTAGATGCATTATAACGCACAATAATGTGTTTTCTAGCTTTTAATCAGATGCTTATACGTATATTAGATGCATTTCATGATTTCTTTTATTTTTTGTTCCTCTGCACGTGCCGAAATCATGAAAATCAATTTGAACCATCTATACAGCAAATTAACTTTCGAAACTCAAGATGTTGTATTTATATGAATAGAAATGCATCTAATGCAAGTCGTTGTATCTCAAATGCATGGTTTTAGTCACTTCTCACCACTTCTTATTTTAATTTATTTCTCACTGGATCCCTAATATATATATATATATATATATATATATATATATATATATATATATATATATATATATATATATATATATATATATATATATATATGCCATTCATGTGAGAAATATAATTTTTGTGAGAACGCGAGAACTAATTCTAGCTACTCATTTTATCCTCCTTTAACTTTGATCTAATGGATAATATTAGTTAACAATTTTTTTTTGAAAATTTTCAAAAAAAATTCAAATTTTTTTTTGAAAAATTTTCAAAAAAATTTCAAAAATTTTTGAAAAATTTCAAAAAAATTTCGAAAACTTTTTACGAAATTTATTTTTGACAAGTGATGAAATTTATTTTTCACATGAGACGAAATTTTTTTTTAACATGTGACGGAAAAAAAAATTTCACATGTGACGAAGAAATTTTTCTTTTCACATGCGACGATTTTTTTTACACGTGACAAAAAAAAATTTCGAGAAAATTTTCAAATCTTTTTCACATGTGACAAAAAAAAATTCGGAAAAAAAAATTTTCGTAAAAAATTATTCAGAAAAAAAAAATTCAGAAATTTTTTTTCGAAGAATAAAAAATTTTCACATGCGACGAAATTTTTTTTTCACATGTGACGAATTTTTTTCACACGTGACAAAAAAAATTTCGTCAAAATTTTCAATTTTTTTTTCACATGTGACAAAAAAAATCGGGAAAAAAGATTTCGGAAAAAAAAATTTCGTAAAAATTTTTTTTTCGGAAAAACTTTTTTCGGAAAAAAAAATTTCGTAAGAAAATTTTCGGAAAACGTTTTTCAGAAAAAAAAATTTCGGAAAGAAAAATTTTCGAAATTTTTTTTGAAAATTTTTTAAAAAAATTTTGAATTTTTTTCTAAAATTTTTCAAAAATATTTTTATAAATTTTCAAAAAGTTGATTAACTTATATTGGCAATTAGATCAAAGTTAAAAGTGGATAAAATGAGTGACTAATATTGTTTCTCGCGTTCTCACCAAATTTAGGATTCTCATTTGAAAGGTTCACTATATTCAAAAGCCCCTATGTGATATATCAAACAAACTATTGTAAAAAAAAAAAAAAAAAAAAAAAAAAAAAAAAAAAAAAGTTTTTCAAAAGTAGATTTGAATGTGTCACTCTATTGAAAGATAATTAAATGTTCGTCACAATTCTGTAATTTATGTAAGTAACAATTTACAATTATTGAGATATGCAAATATTTTATAAAGGTGAAAGTGGTTTTTAATTAAGGGACAATATCATATATCCTCTCCTTTTAGTTGGATATTTTATATATGCCCAAACAAACATACATTAAAAATATTATATATTATATATTCAATACTTATACTTTGTGTATATATAAAATTAATCATAAAAGAGGATGATACATGAGATTAATCTTTTAATTAAAATTATCAATTAGTCCACTTAGTTTGTCTTTTATAAAATGAGTTGATGATATATATATATATATATATATATATATATATATATATATATATATATATATATATATATATATATATATATATATATATATATATATATATATATATATATATAGTAGGGATCCAGTAAGAAGTAAATTAAAATAAGAAGTGGTGAGAAGTGACCAAAACCACGCATTTGAGACACAACGACTTGCAATAGATGCATTTCTATTCATATAGATGCAACATCTTGAGTTTTGAAAATTAATTTGATGTATAGATGGTGCAAATTGATTTTCATGATTTTGACACGTGCAGAAGAACAAAAAACAAGAGAAATCATGAAATGCATCTAATATACGTATATGCATCTGATTAAAAGCTAGAAAACACACTATGGTGCGTTATAATGCATTTAAGATTATAAGGATGCATCTAATTTAGGTCGGTGCATCTCGGATTTGTGGTTATAGTTCTTCTTATTTTAAGTAATCTTCTTATATATATATATATATATATATATATATATATATATATATATATATATATATATATATATATATATATATATATATATATATATATATATATATATAACGGCGAGTTAGTAGTTAGTGATTCGAGCTCACAGTGACATTTAATTGGGCAGTATGCAAACATCGAACCTTTCTCCTTAGGGGATAAAACCCCACTTCTGCTTCTATTTTTTCGGACCCCTGAAGGTCTATGGTGAGACTCGAACCTGAGACCTCTCCAAAGATACCTCCCCAAAGTTATCTTTGGTGACCAATTGAGCTAGCCCAACTTAAATAAAATGTTCGCAATATTAAACCTTTGTAATGCAGAAAAATATTAAACCTTAAATGAACTTTTCTTTTAAATATTTTTACCAACTTAAATAAAATGTTCGCAATATTTACTCATTTGGCTTCAATATTACAAGATTATGGTGATATCTTATCTTGTATGTATAAGATAACCCTGTCTTACAGTTTCAATGGTATTAATATAGAAACATACATTTTAGATGTTTTGTCTTTATGACAAAAGATGTATGTCCAGCTAAGATCATAGTCTATCGATATTTGTATTTGGGTGAATAATATTATTATTATTTATGAAATAATACTCTTATATTTGTCATATATCCAAAAATGCAATATTAGCCATCTATTTTTTTTATCTAAATTAATAAAAAATTATTTTTCATTTTTTTTAAAACAATATATATTTCAAACGGTAAATCTTAAAGCTACAAAAAATACACTAAAATTAAATTATATATCTATAGATATTAAACTAAATTACTATCTATAAATTTTGGAAAAAAAATCATTGAAAGTATATATAAGTGTATATCTATAAAAAGATAATTTAATTATTGTCGCGATGGTATGATTTTTTTCGGTGTAACGATTAACGATTTGCGAGATATTTAATTAAAAAAAAATGAAAGTTTATTTTTTTTATTATTAAATATATATATATATATATATATATATATATATATATATATATATATATATATATATATATATATATATATATATATATTTGATCAAAAAATGAATAGCCATGATTTCTTCATTGAATTTATAACAAATATAAGATAACTTTTACTACATTTTAGATGTTTTGTATTTACGACAAAAGATGTATGTCCAGCTAAGATCATAGTCTATCTTTATTTGTATTTGTGTGAATAATATTATTATTATCTGAAATAATACTCCGTATTACTATATCAGGACTCACATACATTTTAGATGTTTTGTATTTATGACAAAAGATATATGTCCAGCTAAGATCATAGTCTATAGTTTTTTGTATTTGGGTGAATAATGTGACAGTATTATTTTTATAGTAATAGTATTACTATAACCATTTGTTATTCAACTATATTTATAACTATAATAATAATAAATGTTACACTGTTACTACTATAATAAAATGTTACACTATTACGTAAATTAATGAAAAACAGTAATATCAAGAAAATATAATTTTAATTGGGAAGTGATTTGGTTTTATACGCCGGAATATTCTTTCAATTTACGACGTCGTTTAAGGATTGGCATCCCGGCGGGTCGCCGTTGACTCCTTTGTACTAACTAGTTTATATAAATTTCCCTATGACCCTTTTAGTCTTAATTTTTAACATTTTACATCCTTAGTTTATACATATTTACATACGCCTCCTTTACAATTAGCTAAACCAATATGATGTTAAAAATTACAATTTTTGAAGTAAATCCTCTTTTACACAAAGGTCAAATACTACCACAAATGTCGATGCAATATTTTGTATTCGCCGGTTAGATGCCGTTACTCTAAAATCGTCAAAAAAATGTTTAAATCGGCAGAGAAACCCCAACTCCGTACACCTTCTAGTGTTGACTGATCCTTCCCCGGACTAGCATCAAACAATGTTCAGTTGTTTTCTGTGAACCAGTGGGAGTTGAGAATAAACCCAAAACTTTTTTCTCTAAAAGTGTCATCTTTCGCCGATTAAATGTCGCTCCTAATGTAAAGTGAAGCAGCTCGGGTAGTTAAGAAGTTGTTGTTCATTAATGTAGTACTTCCAACAATTACTTAAGCCATTACATGTATTCTTGTTAAGACAAACATATTTTGTAGATATTTGATAAGAAATGGATAGGCACCTTGTTTTGTCGTTTACTTTGTTATGTTCGTGTAAATTAATCTCAGATAAACATAAAAGAATGATGTATTTTCATTTACTTTGTTACATTATAACAAACTGATATCGCATTTCACACACACGAATTACAGTAGGAACACCTCAAATTAATGTGTTTTTTTCTTGTAAAAGGTTACTCTTCTAAAATATATCAATCACAAGAAACGTTAAAGTACAAATGGAATGTGACAGAAGTACCACATTAATCTCAAGCAAAAGCTTGATACGAGCCACTAAAAAGTGTTTATGACATGCTATGAGCACTAACAACTCTAGCTACATACTACATATGGGGATCATATAATATAATAGTACAAAATGAGACTGCCTGCCTCATTAAAAACCTTCCTAAGTAAAATCCAGTGGGAAAAACTTTGGAGAAGGAAAAAGAGTACAACCCTCAAATGGAGCTCCCAAACCCAGTCCATAACCATGAAAATCCACTTGACTGCTAACAATATGTAGAATCATCATAAATCACAAGAGAACTTGGCAGCTTCCATGTAGCCAACATATCATGAACACGAGCGGTATTCTTCTTAAATCGGGGTGACATAAGCTTGAGGCGAAAACTGGTGATAATAGTATCAGAGAGCACCCATGAGACTTAGTTTTCTTTTTTTAATAACCTTGCATTCCTCTCTTACCAGATGAAGTAACATGTGGCAGCTAAAACAACCTGTGAAATAATACTTCTTGCAGACCAGCCCTTAGAGTTTGAAATAAAAAAATCAACCGCATCAACAAGACATTGAGGACGTGATCCATACCCGATAGCATTCATACCATAATCCAAACCTGCATGGAAAAGGAACACTCAAAGAAAAAATAAGTATGAGAATCCGAAACAAGGTTACACAACGGGCACCGAAGCAGGTTTAAGTTAGTCTAAGGAACTATAGTAAAATGTAGATGCTAGTATGGTAGTACATAAAAACAGCGTCGGAACTATAATAAAAAGTAACGGGTCCATAACTTTTTTGAAATGTAGCATATGAGATTAAAAAATGAAAAAAAAAAACAATGTAAATTAAAACGAGTGACTAAGCAAGTACTAGAAACATAATGCTTTTGGAACGGGTTCATTTAATAAATTTTAGGACATTTTACGAACATTAACAATGCGAACAAAAAATTCATCTGGTTTCCATGGCACTGCGAGACCCCTAGCTTCTCCACTGCATACAAACTTCTTGTACCATAACATGAACATATAGCACACTGTTATCGAATTAGTGTTATAGAAGTAGATAATATCCCGTTATGCAAAACATACCATATATCAATATACGTATAAACCACTTCTCGATTTTCCTTGCAAAATTATTCAATGCAATAAAAGCATATCTCACAAAAAACCGTTATCAGAAATCAAAATAACATAACTAACATGGTCAAACAGTCATACACAATCGATCTAAACAATGACACTATCAGTGGTGCCTTAACTGGTTCCCACAATAAACCCAATTGCGTTGTCAAGTCTACCGACACTCCTAGAAAAGTTTCCGGCAACAGATTCTTCCCATTGATGACGTCACCCATTTTCACAGAAACAAAGGTAATAGATCTCTTAAAATATTTGGTAAGTTTGGGTCAAACATCAATATCCAGACCGCATATTTTACAAAAAAGCGTTGTAAACAATTGAAGTTATAACACAACATTTAAAACATGAAAAATTTTAAAATGCAAAACAATCGAATCCAATAACTTATTTTTAAAATCGTATCACGATCTAATAGATTCCGCCAAACAAAACCGTGATGAACATCATCGTCTACAACCGACTCTGCAACACATCTGCAAAACACCAAATACTTAAAACTCCACAATGAAAACACAAACAAACTCCAGGGACCAAACCAACACAATCTACACTAAAAAGAAGCAAGGTAGAGTGGAAAGTCAGTAGAATTAAAAATCATTAAAAAATAAATAAAAAATAAAAATCCCAAAAAACGACTATAAAAAACCCTCAATCTCTCATCACTCTCTCTCCATCCTCTCTCTGCCTCCTCCTTTCATATCTCCTATCCTCTCTTGTTCAGTAATGCCATAACACCCCTGTTTCTTATTATAACTGTTTTTATAAAAGAAACACCATTGTTTGGCATTCATCTGAAACCAGAGGTAGGAAAATCACAAACCCTTTTCAAAAACAGAGAGAGAACCCAAAACCCATTCTAAATCTCACCCACATTTTATCAAAACTTTTATAAAAAAAACAGATCTAGTGCTTTTGTGAAAAAAAAATGGGTGACGTCATAAACGGCAAGAACCTCTTGCCGGAAAGCTTCCCGGGAGCTTCTGTCGATCTGGTAGCGCAACTAGGTCTGCTGTGGGACCTGGTTAGGGCTCCAGTGATAGTCCCATTGCTGAACATGGCTGTATATGTCTGTTTGGCCATGACGGTCATGCTATTTATGGAAAGGCTATATATGGGTGTTGTGATTATCCTAGTTAAGCTGTTTTGGAAGAAACCTGAGAAGAGGTATAATTGGGAACCTATTCGTGATGATTTGGAGATTGGAAATTCTGCATTTCCTTTGGTTTTGATCCAAATCCCCATGTTTAATGAGAAAGAGGTTTGTTTCTTTTTATCATTAATCTTTTGTTTTTGTGTTTTGTTTATTAAAGGTTGTTCTAATTTATAGGCCGTATGTCTTGTATACAACATGTACAATTAGCATAAGTTGTTGTATTTGTGCTTATGCTTTTGTGCATGACATAAATTATGGTGTGAATAGATTGATTTATTTTGTTTGTTGATAAAATTTGGATGTTACTATAATATGTGATGTAATGTTATTATAGGTTTACAAGATCTCAATTGGGGCAGCATGTAACCTTTCATGGCCATCTGATCGCATGGTGATTCAAGTACTCGATGACTCTACAGATTTTGTCATCAAGGTACAACTTATTAAAGCTATATGTGTGTAATTATACTACTAGTACTATTGATTAAAGCTATAAACAATTTCTTTTTTTTCAATCATTGTTATTCACATTCAGCTTTTTTTACTTTGTCATAATGATTACATCATTTTTATTTGCTATAATTTGGTTACAAGTTGTGAAATGTTTAAAGGGGTCCAGATCCATTTTAACCAAATTTGGTAGATTGATAGTGGTTTCATTATTAGTGTTTCTTAAACATTCAAGTTAAAACATTTTTAATTCATTAATGGCGTGAACAATTTATTTGTATAGCAATAAATATTTATTTTTAATGTTTTCGTATAGTTAAATTTCATTATTACTATTTTTGTTTTACAAAAATTAATGTTTCTTTACATTCAAGTAAAACAATTTAATTCATTAATGGTGTGAACAATTTAGTTGTATAGCAATAAATATTTATTTTTAATGTTTTCTTGTAATTAAATGTCATTATTATTATTTTTGGTTTTACAAAATTAATGTTACTTTTACATTCAAGTTAAACATTTTAATTCATCAATGGTGTGAACAATTTAGTTGTATAGCAATAAATATTTATTTTTAATGTTTTCTTATAATTAAATGTCATTATTATTATTTTTGGTTTTACAAAAATTAATGTTACTTTTACATTCAAGTTAAACAATTTATTCATCAATGGTGTGAACAAGTTGTATAGCAATAAATATTTATTTTCAATGTTTTCTTATAATTAAATGTCGCTATTATTATTTTTTGTTTTACAAAAATTAATAAATATTATTTTAATTTAGAGAATTAACTCATTTTACAATGTGTAACCTTAGACAGAAGTTGCTTTCACACATACAATTAATTTCAAAAATCAAGATAGTAGCAACAGGTATTAAATTTTGGTCCATCTGTCACCTGATAGTTAATTGTAACACCTATCTTTTTCTGTCTTAGAATTAGTATTTATACCATTTATTGTAAAATTGTGGTATAAGGTAACTGTTTTAATATTCTTTTTGTCCTAATTTTATAGACACTTAAAATGATGTTGATGAGTGTTATTATTATTTAGTATTTAGATCAAATTGGATATTTTTACTAAATATTTTTTGGTTAAATTTTTATTTAGGAAATGATCGAGAAAGAATGCCAAAGATGGGCAAGCAAAGGGGTAAACATCAGATATCAAATTAGGGAAAGCCGAGGAGGTTACAAGGCGGGTGCTCTTAAAGAAGGACTAAAGCATGATTATGTGAAGGATTGTGACTATGTGACGATTTTCGATGCTGATTTCCGACCCGAGCCTGATTTTCTTCGCCGAGCCATCCCATTTCTCGAGCTCAACCCTAAAATCGCACTTGTTCAAGCTCGATGGCGGTTTGGTAAGCCTTTTTTGTTACATTTTAATGTTGATTAGTTAAATGATGACTTGACTTTATGAATTATTTATTTTAGAGACATAAATCACTATCATAAATATTAAAGGTTAAAAAATAGAGGGAAAGAAAGAGTGTACACTTCCTCTAGATGGCAATGCAAAAGCGTCGGTGGTCTCACACCTTGTTTTGGTTGATATATTATTTTATGAATATTTTTATAAATATCTTAACTACTATTAATGATAATGAAATTAATTCTAAGTTTCTGAAACCTAATTAATGTAGTCAACAATTGATTAAATGTAGTTTTAAACATGTGATAAGATACATGAAGAATTAATTGTACAATGAGTTTTCCTACTACTATGAGATAACCAAAATTGTAAATTAAATATTATTTTTTTATGCAATGAAACATTCATAGTACATATCTTGAAATGATCTTGCAACGGCCGTTTACAATTTCCAACCTCAAAAGAATCTAATAAATTTTAGTATTAAGAAAACATTGGAAAATGAAGTATTCATTAGATTAAAAGACAATACATTATTACTATATGAACTTTTGACTTTTACATAAAAGTTTATCTACTTGCATGTAAATTAATCATATATTCTTAACTTAAACTTCAGTTTTGTGCAAGATTCTCATATTTTGTTTTTTGGTGGTATTTGGTGAAATAAGAAAGGTACACAAAGCATATAGTAACTATTAAAGTATAAGGATAAGTTCTATAAAAAGATTTATAGTACAAGGTGATAAGATGTAAAATACATGTTACTTAAAAAAGATGTGGGTCCATCTAGACTCCACCAATCACGGGATCCTAGCCGTCCGATTGTGACATTTATTTTTCTAAGTACAAACATAAAAGCAATCTAGTGAACTAAACTACTTTGTGTTGTTTTAGTTGTAACTTCTTTGTACTTTGTTAGGTATTCATTTGCTTAACATAAAGTTTGTCATGTGCAATTTAATCTACTTTACTATGTATATATAAATTGGTTTTCTTAAATTTTATATAATTAGTAAAAATATATTTTAGTAACACTAGTGGGGGTTTAATATTCTTTTAATGTATTATTGGTCATCCCATAATAACCGGCATAAATGTTGCTTCTACAGGGATATTTTTGTCATTAAATATCTATCATTATATAGTAGTAATTAACTAATTACTTTATTTACTAAACCAAAAATGACCTGGATTTTACTATACTGTATTTATTAAACAAGGGTACTATAGTAAATTTAGGATAATGTACTCCACGTGCTGTACACTGTGCAGTGTCGTTGGTACAGCTGCTGGATTCTACTTTCTGACCGACACTCAAGGGGTCTTTATTTTACATTTTACTCCCCTTACTTAAAAAAACTTATATTTATATACATTTTTATTTTAATGGTTTTTTTAAGAATAGAAGTTAGAGTCCACTTAAATTCTTAAATGAATAGTTGAATACCAAGATTTTTTTTTTTAGAAAGGCAACATCCATTAGAGAAACAAAGAACAATTACAAAAGAAATGGCAACCCACCACCCTTAACAAGACAATTAAGAGACCGAGATTATTTTGTCTTTGTAGTTGGTTTATAATAGTATATGAATTTGTATAAAAAATGTATTTTAAAACTAGAAGGTTTGGTTTGGTGATGAGGTGTCTCATTTGTGGTTGATATAGTTAGTGATTTTTTGGGAAGGTGACAAAAAAACCAAGCTGTGAGTTCATGTGCTAAATGGCGTGTTGTGTTTATTATGTAGAGACATGTGTAATGTATCTCTCATTGGCTAAATAATACTTGGTCCCACCACACTTTTAATAGTATTTCACTTTTTTACTTTTTTGGCTCACATTGTTTTTCTTTACAAAATTTTTTGTAAATATCTTTTTATAACTTTTGTTTGTCATTTTGTGATCACTTTTTAATACTATTCAGTTGAATATAATTTTAGCAACATTAATATATTAAATTACTAATGAATTATTACATATGAAATTATTTAATATAATGCTAAATATTTGTGATTTTTTTTAATTAATAATTTTTAAAGAAATGTAGAATTAATTAATTGTTAAATTGTGCAGTGAACTCTGATGAATGTTTGTTGACAAGAATGCAAGAGATGTCCCTTGATTACCATTTCACCGTGGAGCAAGAAGTAGGATCAGCTACTCATGCATTTTTTGGATTCAACGGTAAAAAAAACAATTTTGATGATCTTTTTTTAATCAAGTCTTAACCATTTCAACAAGAGCTAACATGTATGCATTTACCATAGGAACTGGTGGTGTGTGGCGAATTGCTGCTATTAATGAAGCTGGAGGGTGGAAAGACAGGACCACTGTTGAGGACATGGATCTTGCTGTCCGAGCGGGACTTAAGGGATGGAAGTTTCTCTATCTTGGTGACCTTCAGGTAATGTCGTTTTCCTTAATCTTTAAATGTGTCCCATAATTAAAAATACCATTTTTATATCAAAACTATTAGTTCTTGTATTAATAAGCAAATTTAATGATTTTTGTAGGTGAAAAGTGAACTTCCAAGTACATTCAAGGCCTTCCGTTATCAGCAACACAGGTGGTCTTGTGGTCCAGCCAATTTGTTTAGGAAAATGGTGATGGAGATTGTTAAAAACAAGGTTAGTTAAGTTTGTTTTCAATAATCATTTTTTTGTTCACTTTTTTCATGCAAAGTGGCGGCAATGTATTGATCTTGATTGTTCTGATGTTGCAGAAAGTGACAGTGTGGAAAAAGCTATATGTGATCTACAGTTTCTTCTTCGTGAGAAAGATCATTGCTCATATGGTTACATTTTTCTTCTTCTGCGTTGTTCTCCCATTGACAATCTGGGTCCCTGAGGTTGAAGTACCGGTCTGGGGTGCAATCTACATTCCTTGTGTCATTACTACATTGAATTCAGTTGGAACTCCAAGGTAATTTTTTTGATACATTGTATGCAGTGATATGTAATCATCTTAGTTACATGTATCTGATGTTTTGTAAACGTTCAGGTCCGTTCATCTGTTATTCTACTGGATTCTTTTTGAGAATGTGATGTCCCTTCACCGTACCAAAGCTACATTCATTGGTTTACTTGATGCCAAGAGATCTAATGAATGGGTTGTTACTGAGAAGCTAGGAGATGCTCTTAAGAATAAATCAAATGCCAAAGCTAAAAAGTTCAAGTTCAATTTCAACTTCAAATTCAATTTTGGTGACAGGTAAAAATCATAGTTTTCCCCTTGTTATTTTCCGGCATTATTTTCTTTGTATATTATAGATCCTTGAACTTGACTAAAACCATTTTTAATAATAAGAATCATAACTTTTTTTGTGGAATTGTTTATATATCATTGATACTGAAACTTGACCAAATCCATTTTTTTTAATGTTTTTTTTTCTGGGCTTTCTTTGTTTGAATATTGTACTTAACATACTTGACTAAAACCAAAGCTTTTTATATCATTTGAGTATGGTGTTTGGTGAGATAACCAAATCCCATGTCACTAACTATACAATATCATTGGTTGTTGTTACATGCTTTTATTTATCTTGTTTGACAATTTACGTGTTTCTTATGATGCAGAATTCATCTTACCGAGCTTGGATTTGCCGTGTTCCTTTTCTTCACCGGATGCTATGACTTTATGTATGGAAAGAACAACTACTTCGTATACATCTTCCTTCAGACGATCACATTCTTGATCGTTGGATTCGGCTATGTGGGGACCATTGTCCCGAGCTCTTAAGACTCACAAGGACTTCAAAGATAGCAGTCAAGATCCTAGATCTCTTTTTCACATCTTTCTCATCACCTTATTCTCAGTATATACAATCTTTCGTGTGATTGAAACACATACCCGAATTTCGTTGTGAGATGCAGAACCGAAAAGAGATTAACGGCTGAAGTTTTTGGGATATTGATCTGTTTGTGAAAAGTATGAAACATAAAACAAATAGGTTGTTTGTTAGAGCATAGTATACAACTGAGTCAAGATGTTTTTATTGGATTGGTAGTTGCTTTGGTTTCAAATTATAAAATATATGCTGAGTTGGTTTTTTTAGATTTATGTTTTGTGGAGGGGAATAATATGGTTGCAATAAGCCACCTATTTTTATTCTACTCTTTCTTTTACTTTGTTTGGGGTCATGTAACTTCATACAATTAAATTAAACAAATATTTTGTCTGAATTTTTTTTTCTCTCATTGGCTTTTTCCTAAGTTTCTTTTCAACTTGTTTTAGATCTTATGAAAACAAACATGATCAATCATAACATCTAAATCTTAATCAAGATTTGTGGTACAAAACTAAACCAAACAATTTACCCCAAGCATATTACTCATAATTTCAACCGAGCTACTTTTTAAACCAAACAATGTACCCCAAGCATATTAGAAGAGAACCATGAATATACGGTACTTTATTTTTATGTATAATTGTGGTTTTCGAGTTTTTTTTCGTGGATCCATGGGTACCTTTAACCTTCTTATAAACTGCATCTGATGAAATTAAGAAAGTAGGAGTGATTTCTAAGATAATTGATTTCAAGTAACCTTTTTTCATCACTTGACATTATTAAATGAAATTTAAAGAAAGTGATGTTATAAAAATCTCAAATTGAATTATTCGCTTTTGACACATGGAAAGAAATTAGAACAAGGAACTCATATATAAAACACCAAACCCAGCACTTGCTCATTATCTTCACAAGTAATGATGGAAAATGATTCAAGTAACGATGAAAAGATTATATGTAGGATTTTACAAAACCCGGCAACCCTTGTTGGTTTTCATTTATTTGGACATAATTGTGAGCCCATATTTATTCTTAGCCTCAACTTTATTTTATTTTGTTTTTCTTACAATTTTTTAGTAAAAGTATATTAATTTAAAATCTTATTACCAACTTTTTTAAAATAAACAATTTTTATACTATCATATTTTCTCTTTCCTACTTTTCTTTCAATCATATCTCAAATCTAAGTTCATCTCAAAGCATATACAATGGTTCAAGCTATTGATGATTTTATATTTATGGCAATCCTTGTAAGTTTCTTTTGCCTTCAAACGCTTGGCTGGTGCCAAGTCTTTCTTTTAAGTTTTGTTAAAAGTCATTTCATGCAATGCTAAAAATATTTTGAAAAGCTTTTTCAAATAGTAAAAAGCTTCTTTTCAAACAAACCATTGCATATCCTCTTATTAAAAGTTTTTTTTTTTTTTTTTTTTCCTCCCTGAAGAATAGATGGAAGGATCTCAATTTGGATTGGCTTGATAGTCCTTTATGCATTCATGTTCTCTGTTCGTAACTTCTAGCACTTAAGAATTATTGTAAACAGTAACACATCACCCAGATACTTAAAATCTCATAATCATACAAGCTTAATCACCAATAGCAATTGAAATTGAAGTCTCAACCAACATTGGATTCTTACGATCTGGTGAACTTTGTATCTCTATCTACCAAGTAACACATCAAGAAAATGGTCCCTTTTGTAAGAGAGGTTTAATATATCCACGTATATATATAGTCTTTACATGAGGTAAACAATAAATTTATTTAACAAATTGTTACTGAAAATTACATATATATGTGCATTGTCAAACAGATACAATACTCTTAAATACAGCAATTCTTTCACTTCCTCCTATCCATACTAAATTGCATGACATTTCTTTCTATAAATAGTTCAAAGAATTTGAAAACTAAACCTGGTCTACAAAGACATTCTGATTGTGCAAAAAGAATAATAATCCCAAAAACCCCCCAACCCGTCATCCAGACAGATCGACAACTACAATAATATATCGTTTTCTCAACCTTGATCTCGTTCGCATGACGATTTTACAATTATTTTGGTGGCCATGAGAATATATTCAATGAAATTATGTTAATGTTTTTCAAAGCAAACCAGCAAGCAAAGCACCAGGATCTGATGGTGAAATCGATGGAATATTTAGTTGAGGTTGTGGACCATTAGGATCTGATGGAATCGATGGAATATATGGTTGAGGTTGTGAAGACACAGGTGGCCTAGAGGCGATGGGAATGCTTATCAGTTGCTCCTTAATGAATTCCTTCAACCTGAATTAGCATATAACCAGATGAAATTAAACTCTCATATGTTAATATAATAATATAATACGTAGTATGTAATATTCCCATTGGTTCAAAATCTAATAACATACTCAAATGTTAGTGCGGGGTCCCCAGATGCAACTGTCATTCGGAGTTGGGTTCTGTCAGCTGGATCCGTTTCAATTCTTACCTGAGTAATTATTAACGAAAAATTCATAATAAAATCAAAATACAGGATTAAGAAATTTATACAAGATTACAGACTGAAATGATATGCTTACCAGGCATAACATAGCTTGTGTTGTTTCAGAATAGAAGGTTGTGGTTGCAACTAAATTACTTGGATTTGGATCCTGAAATTTCAAGAATGGTAAGATGTGTTTGCTTCTGATACTTGATCTAAGATGTGTTCAAATAAATATAAACAGCTTACCAGTCCAGGGCAAACAATGAGCCTCCAACTGTTTAACAAAGCCGCCATTTCTCCCAAGGACATTGGTCTTACACCTTTAACCTGTTCATTTTTATACAAAAAGAGAAGTTGCATTAAATATTTCAAACCACTTGCTGAAGTTAAAAGATTAGCTTCCTAAGGAAGCATATAAATATACGAACCACTTCCTGAAGTTTCAAAGGAGGTGTAGCCAGTGACCTCCATTGGGGGAAAAACTCCTCTGCAGTTATTGGTATCGGCTGAAAAAACTTATTCAAGACTGCAGGAAGGCGAAGCTTATTATCAACCTGTGTGAGATCAAAAGTCAAAGTCAATACTGCTGATGTGAATACGTTGCAGAAGTATAGGATCCTAAAATAAAGCATCAGGATATACCAACGTGGCTCCAGACTTGTAGGAGAAGTCAAGAACTGCAACATCCCTACTTGGACGAAGATTAACCACTTCGAGGGGGCATTGAACCTAAGAAACAAATAGAAAGAAAAAAAATCAGAAAAGAAATTAATAAATAATAAATAAAAAATAATAATAAATAAATAAATAAAAAATTTGGTGAGATTTAACTAAAAACTCTACACGACACCTGTGCTCGTGGAGGAATAACTTTCGGTACTGATGAGAGCTCCAACTTGAGATGGGATGGAGGCAGAATCACGGCTTGAACAGAGTCAAGTGAAGCTGTAGTTTTGTTCCCCAAGAAGAGGACAAGGCGTCCTTGATGAGCTCGCCACTCTGCTTTGATACCAATCTGGAATAAGAATATTTAGTCAGATAAAAACAAATTATGCAAGATATACTGCTTGAGTATTTATTTAGACTTTAAAGAAGAGTACCTGGACATAAGGATCCTCGTATAGAACTCCGCTATCTTTAAGACATAAGGCGTGAAATCTTTCTGCAATATCTCCAATTGGCTGCATATTTTATAAGGCGGGGTTAACTTATGACTCATGATACTCAAAACCAAGGAGGGAGAAAGTAGTACCTTGACACCATTTTCCTGCTCTCCAACAGGTGCAAGAGCTAATGCATCCCCTTCACTTAGGCCTCCAATTCCAGAAACACCAGGAGGTCCTTCTATAGCCAGAAGATCTACAAGGATATCAGCTTCAGGAGCATGAGCATGAGCTGGAGGTTGAGATTGTGGCTCAACTTCACCCATACTCCCGTTGGGTTGACTCACTTCTTGGTCCACAGAGTTATTTTCCTGGAGATAAACTCAAAATACATATCAACATGTGATCACATAAAAGAAATCATAAAAGGCGACAGTTTCCCTTACCACGTTGCTAGTGCTAGGGATCTTGACCATGCCGAGTTGGCTCACTTGAGGAGCTTCATTTACAGGCCGCTGGTCTGTCACCACCAGAGCATTAGAGGCCTGCTGTTGAGCCCGCAACTTGATAGCACTTAGCTCTGCGGTATCGGCTTCAGTGTCTTCGGCTTTTTTAATCAATGAAGACTTCAAAAAGGTTATCAAAGTCAGCATAGTAAGAGTGAGTGTGTTGACTGTGTTAAAATTACTCCATCCAAAACCCTAAATATATACCTCACGCTCTGGGAACTTAGGCATTTCTGCTAATATATCCATCAGCGCTGCACCTTTCCTACTCAAAGCAAAATACTCGACGGCTCTTTGTTGTATCTCAGCATCAATGCAGGTTTCATATCTGAAAACATCGATTTGAGTATAACATTATTCATTATGTATAATAGCATTAAGCAACATGTGCATGTCCAAAAAATACATCAAACACGAAACTAACTTGCTAAATATTGCCCAAATCTGATTCTGCAATTCTGGATCTGGTGGTTGTGAGTGCATCAAAATCTTTGCATACGTTGAGAGAAGAATGGAAATCGTAGGTGTCCTGAAGAAATAAAGACTCTTAGATTATGAAGCAAATAATAATCTCAATAGGCATCGCGCAAAGGTTTACTCACGAGACAGTAGGAAGCTTCTCATGTATAATGCTAAAAATTTCCTTAGGACTACAACCAGGTCGCCTGGCTAAAAGATGGCTGTATTCTCCAAGCAGATACGCACTAACCTATCCAATGTATAAAGTTGTTATAAAAACTTAAATACAAATTCTGAAATTACTGCACTTATTTTGAATTGTTTGCATAGGAATATAAGATACAATTTAAATACCTTCATCATTGTCTCGTGTATTGCAGGCTTATCAAGATACTCCTTAGCTTTCAGAGCTGCATAAGGCTAATGAATAGTGTACAAGGATGGTGAGTGATGAGTAGGTAAGAGAGTGCTACTTCAACAAGGAGCCACAATTACAATGAATATAGCAACTTTATCAAGTCTAACCTGAAGGTCCTCGTTGTTAGTTACAAATTGCACAACACGAAACCAAATGTCATCACTGACAAAGTCTCCTGCCTTGTCAATTAGCTGGAGAATAACATCCACATACCTGAAATAGAAGTGAAAAAGAAATAGATAGAAAAGGTGCTCAGGAAAAAATATTTTGGGACAGCAATCACATGTGTAGTTTTGTTAAATAAAAACAGCATACCATGATAAATCAGGAGCAAATTTCTCTGCAAGAATAGCAGCCTTAAGTGCCAACTCTTCACGCATTGTGAAGTCCGCTGTTCCAAGATACTGAAATTAGAAATGTATTAGTGGCATCATAAACTCGCTTTCACAAAAATTTGAAAAACTTTGTTAGATCAGGCTATATGGAAAAAGTCAGCTAAAATAAAGTATGGAGAGTTCATATTTAGCAATTATTTTACCTGCAATAGTTCTTCAACGATGTCTTTAGCATTTGAAACATCGCACATACCATAAAGAAGATCCAGTGCGCGTCTCCGAATGCTGTATTCAAGAAATAAAGTAAAAAAGAAACGTAGATACAAAAGTTCCAAGTCTCATACAACAAAAGGTGCTCTTGTTAACACAATGAACATAAATTTAAAAAAAAAAAAAAAAAAAAAAAAACAACACAATGATGAATCAACCAAGAGCATGTAAGTCTCACCTGATGTCAGGATCCTTCAGCGAGGTGATAATTTGAGTTTGATGTCTCTTAATAATTTCCTGAACATCTGTAACCATCAGCATTCGAGTCATATTCTCCTGCACAAACCATGTTGACCAAATAACACTATCAGCAATTTAAATCACTGGACCCACAAGAAGAATAATAAAGAAGGCTGATTAATATATTTCATCACTTTCAACTACTTACCAGACCAAGATAACGGATATTTGGCTCACGAACAGCAATAAATTTCCCCAATAACGCTACACATTGAGACATCATCTCTTTTTCAGCATCAAGATGCATTACCTGTTATATGATGGTTGGAGAGAAAATAAGACCCAGTTTAATATAATGCAATTTTTTCTTATAGGAATGATATTGGGATACACACTTACAAGAGCAAGAGCTTCAAATAAGACAGCATGAGATGCATTGTTCTTATTAACATTTTTTACGACATCTGTTCCCATGAGTATTCGCTGTAGAACCTCAAACAATGCTCTTCTTGCATTAGGATCTTCAACAGTTGGGAAATATTGTAGAGCTCTCATTGTTTTGACCTGCATATACCAATTACGGTTATAAAGTTGTTGCGCAGAGATATGACTAAGTAATACTTGCTAAAGTTTAAAGAAAAAGTGGACAAACCTGAAGCCAAGGAGAAGGAATACCATAATACGTGTATTCTTGAGGAACATCTTGATTCCTAGCAAGTCTTTCCAAAACTTTAACACACTTTGGAAGACAACTCCAGTATGCGTCATGGTTATTGGATACTAAAGCAACAAACAGGCTCATAGATGATGTCAAAACACCAAGGTTTCGTTCATCTAATAGTTGTGCCATCCGATCAGACCTGAAAATTTGTTAAAAGGCTAAACACTAAAAAGAGAAAACTACAGAAAAGAAAAATGGGAGTATAACTTTATAATATACACAAGCTTACCAGGTGTCTACATTAATAATATCAGGATTTTTCCTAAATAGCCGAAGGAGACAAAGTGCAGCCTTCTTTCTCACCAGTGGTCTGCAACTACTTGAGATCTGAGGTAAAACAAGAGATGATCATCATTTTCATTTAAGATACTAAAATCTACAAGTGCATCAGACTTACAAGTAGCTTTTGAACATCAGGCGCTAGTGATTCAGCAAATTCTCTGCCACCGATATTACCTACCTGTAAGATATGTAGAAAGTTTATGAATTTATACTAGAAGACAAACTACTTACATAACAAGAAATGGAGATATTACAAAATCAGAAATATACTCCTATATCCATACCAATGTCAATGCCAGGCACTGAAAAGTTTCATTGCGGCCAATAATATCATTGCGAACTGCATTAATTGCTAATCTTAGAAAGTCATGATTCTCATTAAGCAAGCATGACGTTACTAGATATCCAACCTGCAGAAATCACATCATAACATAATCAAAAGCCAGTGGAGATCAACACAACTTACATCACATCACATGAATCAATGCTAAGAAAGAAATATCTACTATGTACCTGCTTTTCCGAATATTTCGGTGCAGATATCAAGGAAATTGCTTCCATATGACCAAAGTCCACATCATACCCTAGCATAAATATGTAAAGCATTTTCCAAACATATTTCTTCTTTTCATATGGTGTCAACCCCTGTTAAAAAAAACAAAAGAAGATATCATTAACCAAGTTTCAATTTGAGAGCATTACGATATGACCTTCCTAGTTGCTAGCAGCCTCAACCATTGATCTTGTTTGCATAGCTACAATGACTAGTCACTACACTCAGTTCACCCAAAAACCATTCAGGTTTCATGCTATTACATAAACCCATTGCTCAAAATTTACATGCTACCACATAATATGTTGGAACATGACATGCAACTTGCAAACTTTGTCAATTATGCTAAATCCTAACCACAAGGATTATCACCTGGATGTCATATAACATGGTTTTCAATGATGAACACAAACTAGAAGTTTTATCTTCCTAATTAAGGCAGACTTCTTTGATATTCCAATCTTGGACAAAATAAATCATGCCGATAAGGTACTAGTTATACAAAGACTTGGGAAGGTCCAAACGTATACAGTATACAGAGTAGTTATATCCACTAAAGGAAAACAGAACGGGAACCTCGTACTAAAGATCTGGATGGAAACTTTGGCATGACATTTGAGGTGGCTAATTCCTAGGATTGTCAAAAGCAGAATTTCTGCCATACCCTATCCTTCCCTATTCTTTTATATAAAGGCAGTAGAGAGACACTGCAGAAATTCATTTTAGCTAATATTACACATAATTGGGACCAGAATTTTGCACATTGCTCGCAACTATCACAAACTTTTTCCGAGTTAGGAATTAGGACCTCATCTGTATGGGCAATGACATCTACAATCTTAACTCCAGGTCAACTTTGTTGATTAATACTGAAACCCATTAACTCCCTCTATGCTACTATTCATTTTATTTTGGCCAATACCATACCTCCTCTTAAGGTGGCAAACAGATGCAGGAAAACTGGAAGGAAACTTGTTCCATTTCTTTTAAAAGTTTCAATAGTAATCACGTCAAACGCCAGCCCTTTCTTGTATCACTTTCTCTTACTTATTCTTAATTTACATTATACACTTTCGCGAAAAACAAAAACAACAACTTGTTACTGCATATTTAGCAGCCATATATTAGGTTAGATGCAACCACCACCAAGGTGGCCTGGTCAGGCACTCTGATGTCCTCACAAGAGGTCTGAGGTTCAAACCTCACCAAGTACACATCTTGGGCGTGGCGAGGGAAAGGGCGGCAACGGTTATGGGGATAACCCGGTAAGGCCGCATACATCAGAGTCAAAGACTTGCCCTCCCCAGGTAACCTGAACGCAGAAAACCTCATGTTCTGCCCACATATTTGGTTAGATGCAAGCCCACATATTTAATGACAAAGAAGCCATGATTCTACTCTAACACCAGTGAAATTGATAATCTACTGTTATTGCACTTCTCATCACTAAATAGAGTTAAAACTAAACTATAGAAAACTAGATACCGATGAATTGATGATGACAACTATGATCAAAACTCGATAGTAAAGTTAACAATTTTGCTTTGCTTATTCCTTAACAGATTCAAAATGTATTATAAAGCATCTGGCTCTTCATTTTAAGACCACTTAAAAATTGAGACTTTTAATCTAGCTAGTCAAATACTCTTATGATCTGGTCCATTACATCTAGGCTTTCCAATGCTCTTGATCACGATAAGGTTATATATAAGTGAGGAGGATAAATTTTAACAGATTAATAGGGACAATGAGGTGTAAAATTGCCAATGTAATACAAGATTGCAGGAAACAAATTCAATCAGGATATGGCGAAAGTGAGGGGTATAATTATTGATTCTTGACAACACCAGATATATGGGAACATAAAATGTGTGAATGATCTGAAAGAATGTCGACAATTCCAAAACCGTTCCACCTACAAACCAAACTTCATAACACCAAATATAGCACCCCAATTATTCGTAACGAGCGGTTCTACTTCTACACCTCCCAAGGCGTAATCAACACATTAACATTTCTCTTCGTTTCTTACGGTCTCTATTCACTGCAGTCAACTTCCTTCTTAATTCATCTAAGAAAAATGCGGCCAATATAACTAAATCATATCAAGCCGAAAGAAAACACTAGATAACTCGAATCACCAAACAAGCTTCCTAATTTTAAACAGACACCATATAATCTACAAGCTTAAGCATTCTCTTATATTCGGCATCCAAATATGCACCTAATTAACCTAACTTACATAATTCGCTTCATTTAATCTTTGACTTAATTATAAACTGTGATAATTAAGCAACTGAAGAAAATTATATACTGTAATAAAAATTTGAGGTACCTACTTTTTCATTTTTGAATTTAGTACGGATATTTCCGAGCTCTTTATCAACACGAACGCGCTCCTGTTCTTTGTTTTGACAATTACGGATTTCGGATATGAATACTGATAAGCCTCTCATCCCGGATAACGCCATCAGATCCGACCCGATCCGAATTCAGTTGGTCAATGCCAATTCAAGTTTTTATGTATTTAGATTCAGAAGAAGAAGGAGGGGGAATATACTACTGTCTGTCTGGGTGTTTTGGGATCTAGAGAGAGAAGAGAATAGTCGTTAGTCAGTCAGCCTGGTACAGGTGGACCTCCCCGTTTACCTGTTCCTTTGAAATAATTATTATTTTATATAAAAAAATGCTTGTTATAAAAGAAATTCATTATTTGCAACTAATCTTTTGGTTACGAGTTTTAAAATAGACTACTTAGCCATATGTTTAAGAAGAAAAAGAGTGGTGAACGTCCAGGACCGGACCAACAAGACCGAAGATCGGATCAAATGTGGTCGGCTCGGTTTAGTCCGGTTCGGTCCGGTTCAACAAGAACAAATAATCGGTTTGTGGTCCGGACAGGACCGAGGACCGAATTAGCCAAAAATCCCAGACCGGGGACCGGACCGAATGTGGTCAGTCTGGTCCGGTCTCGGTCGGTCCGGTCGTTCGGATCGTTTGCTCAGCCCTAGTTGTTATATTACACTTATTATTGTTGCCGGTGAGTCCTATTTTTATGGGTACACTTGGCAGCCTTCTAAGCCATTCGATCTCTCAACTTTTAATTCTTACTACTTTAATTCAACTTTGAATATTAACCGCATATGTAATCCCATGTCATATGAATCATTGGATTAGAAAAAAACTACTCCCAATTGCTTATTTGAAAGTTCAATAGCATGCTGAAAAATGAATTTAAATTTGGCGCCCATGTAAAAGGTTAGTAACTGTAACTTTTTGTTCAAACGAGCGGGGAAGCCCGCGCGTTGCGGCGGGTGAGTTTGTGTGTGTGTTTTATATTCGTTTAGTTTTGAAATTTATCGTATAAAGGTTGTATTTGTTTCCAGTTTTTCCAATTTTTTGATAAGAAAGGTTGTCATTTCCGAATAGTGTGAAAAAAATGTATGTTTGGAGTTTGTAAAAATTGTATATTGGTTTGTGTTTTTGGTGGGCTGGATTTATAATTTTATTTATTTGGTTAAACTTTTTTATATAGCTGGCTAATAAAAACAGATAGACCATGTGACCCTTTTTTATTCGTTGACCGACTTAGGTTAGTTTACATCAGAAAACCACAATGGGTTCATAAGGATAAGGTTTCGCTAAAAGCTAATCATATATACGGTGTAACAATTCTTTGTTTTTCAATTGTTTTTTCACCAGAATCTCATGGCTCCTAGTTTTTCAAAGTGTCAGATGATCGCCAAATGGATTGGTGATAGGCGTATTCATAAGGTTCTTTATGAAATCTTTTCTCGAGAAAAAGGAGGCGTACCAGTGTAATGAAAGGGACTATAATCAAAGGATTGAAGAGGTGGAAGCTAGGATTGATCACAGGCACGGGCTTATTATCGAGTTGGAAAAGTATGGGTTTGACCCTATTGTGGATGAGTCGTTGGCTGTTTTGAAGGCAACGGAGGAAGATGATTTCGCTGATAGAGCAAGGTTGATGCAGATGAATCATATTGCTGGTTTACGTGCCACTGAGAAGTCCAGGGTGATGAAGAAGATGAAGATAGTTAAATAAGGTTGTTTATCTTGGTCTTCTTTATGTGTTTTAAGTTTTCCTAGTGTCTGCGTGTTTTGTGTCAATGGTTTACTTAAAAGTATTAGGGGTATGTGTAGTTTTATTAAGCTTGTTTAGGTAGCAAATGGTATGTCTTTTGGTGTTAGAAGTTTCAAAAAAAGTCTACTGTATGTTGATGATGGTGGTAATGTAATATTGTTATAAATAAAATAGACTAGTATTTTGTGTTTTATAATGATGCTGATTTATTTATTATTATTTATTTATTTTTTTTGTTATCAAATTGTTTTGCTTTTTATGTTTTTCAATGTCGGTTGTTCAAATAGTTCATACTTTGTATGATATATAATAGTTGACAGTCGTGTTAGGAAGCCGGTTAGGTTGTCATATGAACTAATTAGACGAGTACGTAGGTTGACATGTGGTGTTTATGGTAGTAGGCTAGACCAGAGTATATGTGGTTTAGTGTTTTTGTTATAAGGAAATTGACTTTGAAGATATTAGAGGTAGGTTAAATGAAATGGTTATACAGATTAGGTGACGAACTAAGTCTTAATTTGTGTATGCAGTTAAGGAATATGTGTTCCTTATATTGTATTTTACTGTAAATATATATTTGTATATTGTAATTTTGTGGTTGAGAGAGTGGTCAAATTTTAAAGAGGCAAAAGTTTTAAAGATCTGTATGTGTAGATTGTTGGTTAGTCGGTAGGAGCCTTTTTTTTTTTTTTTTTTTTTTTTTTTTTTTTTTTTTGTATAAACAGTATTTGCTAAAGCTTTTGGGTGTTTATGGATTATGTTGGTACAATTTTTTTTATTATTTATGTTTGTTTGTTGGTGGTAAAAGCAATTATTTTTTTTACTTGCTGCTAGTAATTTGTTTGTTGTTTTAGAATAGGGTAAAAGTTGTGGTTAGGGATATTAGATTCTTTAAAACAGTATGCCTTGGGAAGACATATAAGAAAGTTGGTTCATGTGGTAGTAGATATTTTGTTTTTTATGTGTTTGCAGATTATGTTGCTTATATTGTTGTATGTTACTGTTTTGCATAGGAAAGATACCCTAAATAGATACTATTCCAATTTAGTTTGGTTAACTGGGTTAGGTAGAATGTCTTGGCTATATAAGCAGTGGAGACTTTGTTCATTTTCACTTGTA
The DNA here is from genome assembly GCA_030686995.1 of Artemisia argyi. NCBI lineage: Eukaryota > Viridiplantae > Streptophyta > Magnoliopsida > Asterales > Asteraceae > Artemisia > Artemisia argyi. Next base: position 240,264,831 of record CM060708.1, on the reverse strand, counting down.
TTCTATTGCTTTTGTTTAAAATTTCTCTAAAAATAAAAGATGGTCTCTACACCAAATTTCGATCAACTAAAAGATATTTGCGGGTCTGATGAGATCAAAGATTGTTTCAAGTTTTTGTTTGTCCAAGAGGAGAGTGAAAATAAGGGCTTTATTAGGAAGATTGTTGAGTGGTGTAACGGGTTGCATGAAAAAATCGCAAAGTTTGGAGAAATGCTTCAAGATGGGCAGAGTTTCAGCCATTTTGATGTAGGAGTGTGGGATGGGATAGAGTGTTTGGTCCAAGCGCAAGCCAGGAATGGGGTGATCCTGCAGGCGTTGCTTTGTCTGTTGGATGTGATGCGTGAAGCACGTAATGAGAAGCGTCGTCACGTGATGGTCATGGAGGTCCACAATTAGTTTCATCTGTTGCTGGTGCCACTGTTGTTGTGTCTCTTGGTAGAATGTCATGTAGGATTTGTATTTTCTATTGTCTTGTGTTATTATGGTGTCTTGTGGATTAAGATGTTATTCTTAATCTTTGTATTGGTACTTGAAAGAAATTAAGCTTCTAAATAAACTCCATCAGTTTGTATGTCTCTTTGTCGCATAATTTTTTGGTCGGTTTTTCCTTTATATATATATATATATATATATATATATATATATATATATATATATATATATATATATATATATATATATATATATATATATATACTAGTTTTCGAAGCCCGCCCGATGGGCGGGCATGACTTGTAATTTTACATTTTAATTTAATCATGTACGGATATCAGTGATCTTTTATAGTTATTTCTTATGAATTCACCCGATGTGTGGACATGACTTGTATATTTAATTTAATCTTGTACAGATATCAGTAATCTTTTATAGTTATTTGTTATATATTCGCCCGATGGACGGCCATGACTTGTACTTTTACATTTTAGTTCAATCATGTACGAATATCTGTGATCTTTTATAGTTAATTGTTATGTAGTGGTAAAGAGACATGCATACATACAATTTAATGCATATATACATCACTGTGTAAATGCTACACAGTGATGTTTATGTTCACACAGTAATGGTGGCACCATTTGTAGTTAAAATCCTCATATTTGTAATATTTGTAGTTAAAACTAAGTTTGAAATCAAATTCGAACAAAACCCGACTTATAATATATAGGTAAAAGTTTATTAGAAAAGCTACAATTAGAAATATTAAGCTAGTTGTAGTCCGTACTGTAAATCTAAAACAATAAGAACTACTACATCTTTTATCTGGTTATTAGTATTTGATCAAGATCCTCAATCTACCAAGGGATCTCTGTATTATTAAATTAGACCCAAGAGAAGACGTAAGGATATAAAGTGAACAACAGAATGGTATAAAAACAACATAAATACAATAACTATAATGGTATTTTGTAATGTTTAGCTATAATTAAAACACCTTCATTTTGATTACATGCTCTAGTAAGTATTAGTCTAGGTTCAGTATATATATACTCTTAATCACATACGTAGTGTTTTATAAATATTGTTTAAAAAACTTAAGTTAACAAAAAATAAGAATAATGATCCAGGGTGGTAAAAAAAATGGTTGGAAAGTCTACATCATTTATCCACAATAGCGGTGATCTACACCTTTTTAAATCGAGTCAACAAAGGATACACATGTTGCATAACACATGTTAGTGGTATCGAATTCACACGCTTTGATTTGTATTTTGTTAGATAAAGTATATAAATCAGCTATAAATTTTAACAATGAGGCAATAAAATTCCAAGATGGGAATTACAGGTTGGCTCAGTAGATCATCATATTCATTACTATGATTTAAGGAACACCAGCCATCCTCTACATATCTTTAGTGGCCACCAAAAAACTGTTTCATATGTAAAGTTCATGTCGAATGATGAGCTTGCTTCTGCATCTACAGACAGCACTTACGTTTATGGGATGTGAAGCAATATCTTCCTGTGAGCTTCTTATTACTTCATTGCACCCACTTGCATTATTCTCTGCCCACTGTCAACTACTTGAACGTTGTATATCGTAATTAAAAGAAAACATTTTTAGGTTTGTACCTTCAGAGCTCACACAAATGAGAAGAACTTTGTGGGTCTCTCAGTAAACAATGACTTTCTTGCTTGTGGCAGTGAAACAAATGAAATATATGGCTATCATAACGTAAGTGACAACCTTTTAGTTAATTTTTCCTTACTACATGCAACAGATTTTACAATTATAACATACGCTCAATGTTCAAACAATCAAATACCTTCTAATGACGCCTCAGCTCTCATATTTCCTTGTGCTCCTGGCATCTCAGGTACTTTGTGACCACTGATACTAATTGCACCAAAAACAAAAAAGTCAACAAAAATTAGACTTGTTGAAAGTGAGAAGGCTGCTATATATATCACTGACCCAGGAAATATGGTATATTATAATAAAAAGGGAAATATGGTATCATAGAAATTGATTCTGAGATTCACGTTAGATTATCTGATTAAACATGCTTGGTTCACTCTTGGTTCACTCTCGTCACAGAAAAAGCTTTTGACTGAGTATCTAAGATGCTTATAAATTGGAAACAACAAATTAGCACAATCAGCTATGTAATGCATCTCCACCAAGAGTAGCAATCCAGGTGAGCAGAATTCAGATGTGTAAAGACGGTGTATTAAGTACATCATTAAAAATCATGCAGATGTTGTGACGCAAGAGAAACTACCGTTGACTATTCACTGATTCCGTTTGCAAAAGTTTCAAGGTTTCTGAGTGGAAAGCCGTGAAACCCGTGCCTTTGCAGTTTGCATCAACATCAAAGTTACTTTCGATAGCAGCATCATGCAATGAAGCATATATACAAGTAGACGGATGTCTTAGGAGTCCAAACTTTGGTGTCCCTGTGATCGAATACAAATCAATTGTCTAACTGCAGTTAAGAAGATAGCATGTTAGATAGCTACATATACTCATTCCAGTAGCATTATATATAAAGAAGTCCACTTTGACTATGAAAGTCAATCATTAAACAAAGTGAAGTATAATTTTTATCAAGGGAATCATATATAGCTTCTTGTAGTGTGCTGTCAAAAATAGAATGTATCTGTAGAAAAAACATGTTTTAGTATTCATAGATGCACGGCTGGTAATCATATTTTATCAATAAGTTATACTAATCATGGATCAAACATGCAAAATAACAGTCGACTGAGATGTGGTAGTGTGGTTTCGGAAGGAGGCCCGTTCTTTGAATCAATTGGCGATGTATGACTCACGTCATACTAACACCCCTAGCCACATACTTCCAACTATATTTAAGAACATCTGAAATTTCAAATGTAAGTTCTAATCCACATTATTTGGAATAGAAGTTACATACCTCAAATGTAGTAGTTTCATTGCGTGTCAGGTGTCTAACAGAAGTTTAGCAAATCCAAAAGCCAATAGTGGCAGAGATGCTTAAGGCCCGCTATGAGCTGGTAGTTTCTCTTCTGAATAAGGTAGGAAATACATAATACTCCTGTCTAAAAATGGAGGCTTTGTATAACCAATCACTTCGGAAACCCTCTTTGAAAATGTCTATATAATTTATAAAAAAACTACTAATACATATGCATATGTGGGGTTATAGATCTCAATATGGAAGAGGACCAGAATCCGTGAGGGGAATACAACCAACAGTCATGCTAAGACTACCACGCTGCTGTTGTGCACCAAGCTGCCATAACAACATCGACCACCCAAGGGCTAAACTGCTCAAAGATTGTACAACCCTTTCAGACACATTACAAAAAAAACATAGGATCAAGCCATTTATGTTCAGGAAATGCGGTAAGGCCTTTTTGGACAGAATACGCCACTAAAGATTTAAGATCCTGTTTGGACAGATTCAATTCAAGGGACTGTTTGGAAAGAAAATCGCTTATAAAGTTCAGCACTGCGTGGCTATCAAAATGTGTCATTATATTTTAGATGTGGGTCAAAAAGTGTCGTTTAATTTTAAATGTGGGTCAAAATGTGTCGTTTAATATGACTATGCCATACACACCTATAACCAGCAAACGTTCAATGTGGGTCAAAATGTGTCGTTTAATTTTAAGTGGGGGTCAAAACTGTATCAAACATTCAGTGTGGGTGAAAATGTATCAAACATTGTGAAAAAAGGGTTTGTGGTTCAAAATGCCCCGTTAATTTTAAATGTGGGTCAAAATGTGTCATTATATTTTAAATGTGGGTCAAAATGTGTTGTTTAATATCACTATGCCAAACACACCTATAAGCAGCAAACATTCAAAGTGGGTCAAAATGTGTCATTATATTTTAAATGTGGGTCAAAATGTGTCGTTTAATATCACTATGCCAAACACACCTATAAGCAGCAAACATTCAAAGTGGGTCAAAATGTGTCTTTTAATTTTAAATGTGGGTCAAAACTGTATGAAACATTAAATGTGGGTGAAAATGTATCAAACATTCTGAAAAAAGGTTAATATTCAATGTGGGTCAAAATGTGTCGTCGGATTTTAAATGTAAGTTTATCTTCTTTATCAAAGATAGTTTTAACTACCCAAAACACTGCTATTACAGTATTACATGTCTTCTTAACTTAAATTCAATGAATTCGCTAAACAACTTAAAAAAGTTACAATTTAATCATTAACTTTTTTTTAACTAATATTACCTGTCTTCTTAGATTATCATTGTCTCGTCTATCTCTCACTTTACGCAACTTCATAGTGTAATATTCATCGCTAAGCTCCCTCTGATTGGAATTATCCATGCTATTTTCATCACTTGGCTCATCACTTTCCATTTCGTCAGAATTGGTCTTAACACAATCATTCACATCTGATGCACAAGTAATATTATTACATCGTTAGTAACTTGCGCATGATTTTGGTTTTATTCAGTTCATTAATGTTCCAATTAGTATTTTATTTTAAAATCTTTAAAAGCTAATAAGAAACTGGACCAAAATAACTTACTTGACCCAAATTTTCAACTTCTCTCACAATGTGGGTCATTCCAGCTTTGTATCCCAAGAATGCAATTAGTATGGATGGTTTGATAGGATTATCCTTAGGGAATGCCTTCACTTCAAAATGAAATTAGACCTTAAGCAAAAGCAAACATGCAAAATTGAAAAACTTATCAGCTAGATACTCTAACATAGCAGCAACCTGCCTTCCAATAAGGTAAAAGATCAGTTGAGCGAGCTTCTGCTTCTTTTAGTGTGGTGTAAACGGATTCAATCACATGACTATCAGAAGTGAGTGAATCACAGTTGTTGTTAAACACCGCCAACACCTTATGGCATGGCCAAAAAAACTCATGATGAAGAGCGTCTTCTGCACTTAACCCAATGATTGTACTTGATAGAGTTCCTGTAACATAAACATGTTGCTTTAGTTTTACATATAATCCAGACGCAAACAGGTCGGGTCAGGCTGAAAACCCAGTCACGAACATTGCGCCATTCAAAATGTCCATTCAAGTAAAACCTAAAATTACTTTTCACTTTTTTCTTTTGTGGTTACTTGTGTTTCCGTTGCGAGCCGACTAATCCAAGGGCGACTATCCTTTTGGAAAGCCCAAAATTTTAATATGAGTACGAAATTACCTTCGCCACTGATATGCTATGTAGGTATTAAACTCTAACGCGCCTGGAATCCAAGTCAAGCCTGCATATTTCACACCACGTGCATCATTAAACATGAGAAGTGGAAAAAAGTACATGTACTAATTACATATCTAATAACTAATATACAGTTTAATATATGAAAACTCTAAGCACTTTTTAAGCGAAGATGCATTAATAAAGTTCTACCAAACATGTACATTTCATATCATCTCCTAATATTTCTAGTATTTATTCAGTCCACAACAAATGGAATGACAGAACATACTTTTAGATCCTATATATAAAGTAAGCAATACCTTTTTCGTTGATGAGATTTCGAAGTTTGCAATGTTCTTCTCAAAGTTTTCTATCCACATTTTCCTTGTCAACTCCAAGCTCAATCAATTCTTTGTCGCCTGCAAACAGTATTCCATACCTTCAAGAATTAAATAAGATTTAGAAAAATGTTGACCGTATTCATTACCAACATGATGAGCCTTATATCACGAAGATCTAACTTACGATTCCTTATTTTGGTATGAGTTTCTAACTAAAATGAGATTTTAAGATCTAACTTACGATTCCTTATTTTGGTATGAGTTTCTAACTAAAATGAGATTTTCTGAATCTGAATATTATATCATACCTTTATTTTAGTATGGTGATGAATCCTTTGTTGAAGATTTTGCTGGCATGATAATTTCTTTACTTTACCTTCATGCTTGATGACCTTCATCTTGTGATTGGCAATTTCTTTCTATTAAAGTGAAAGCAAGTCATCAATAGTAATTATTAAAAGCAAAATATAAAGTAAAGTGTGGTTATGAACCATAAAATTTCATTTTCGGTTGTAGGTAAATAATCTCTTAGGCCTCTACTGCAATCATCTTAGACCACTTTCTTTTAATTTTGCCCATCCACCTGATAATACAAAATTAAAGGCTTGAGATGCAAGTTCCATCTGCATTACAAATCTATTTCAGACCTACAAACTGTAAAAGTTGAATTTTCATGTCACCATTTTCTCTCGATGACATACTTTCAGTTGCTTTAGCTTCATAACCTCGTCATCCTACAAGAATACAGAGAATTTATTTGTATATATATCATTTTACTCTGAGAGAACCATGATGAAAACATAAAGTGCCATTAAGAACTAAAAGTACCTTGATCATGATCTAAAAGTACCTTGATCATCTCACTGGAAGATTCATACTAAAAGCGTAAGACTACCTTGATCCTCTCGCTTGAAGATGGAACGCTGTTTAATCAAGTGGAAAGTCCGGACCTCATTGGTCCTTTTCATTGTTTATCTAAGTTTAGCTACCTATTAATAAATAATTATCAATATACTTAAAAAAAACTCACTTCCATGTGATAGTTATGATTGTGGGAGACCTACTAATATGCATAATCCACTCATCTCGTGTCATCAGTATTTAATGTGTATATTATAATGCAGATGCAGCCACGAGCCCATATGCGATAGAAATGTGTTTTTTAACCTCGACTTAACTTGCAACAGGATAAAAGTATGGATAGTTCTCCCATATACGATGGAGGGGCACATTTTATATTTTCAAATAAACTCATTAACCAAGAGTCCATGACATATGAAGACAAAATGAAATTGAACTACAAATCTTTAAAACCATCGCAACAGCACTTCAGAAAAAGTAACAAACTGCAGAAAGCTTAGATTTTAGCATAATTACAAAGATGTTTTGTTAGCAATAACTTTAAACTATTGTGAAGCGCAAAAGAAAATGGAAACTGCAAAGAAGATTAGATGGCAGTATCATCATCCAGTCTAATATTATATCATAACACAATATGTTTATACGTATAGATAAGATGACAAAAATAGACATGAACTCTTACCTTTCCTCATCAAAGGCTAAGCAAGTGTCAATGACATGCATAGATATTTTCTTACACTCTCAACACCAAGCTTGCAATACCTATTAGGAAACATGCTTTGAATGACTCGTGCAACTAAGTAATATTATATCGTGAGACAATCTGTTTATACGTATAGATGAGATGACAAAAATAGACATGAACCCTTACCTTTCCTCATCAAAGGCTAAGCAAGTGTCAATGACATGCATAGATGATTTTCTTACATTCTCATTACCAAGCCTGCAATACCTATTAGGAAACATGAATCTTTGGAAGTTTACTTCAAATCCATATATTAAGTAAGGGTCAGTATAGATAAAAACTGAATAAGAAACAACCATAGTGGATTCAATTTCATAAGATAATAAGCTACCTGTAACCATAGTGGATTCAATTGACTTTAATTCTCTAAAAGATCTCTACACAGATAAGTAATCCTTACGTCGACGATCCATAACAGATAATAAAACAATACCAGATAAAGGGTTCAATATTGAATTATCCAAAGCATTCATTTTAATCATAACTTACGTATATGTACAAAATTACAGCAATCTCCTATTACCAACAGAACATATATATAAAGTATATAATTCAAGGTTTAAGGACTCACATGATAAAGTAACTGAAACTTGAATAAGAAATCCAACATGCCTGATTATGGATTAAACGTATATCGTTTTGAATGGTGAGCATCAGTCAAAACTCAGGTATAATATGTAGTCATCATTAACATACATGTTTATGAATTGTATTGCACACATTAACCAGGAATTAAAGGAATAAAGCGACTTTGGCAAAATACGTGATGATGATGATGATGATGTACCAAAACAATAAAAAGGTTCCTTAAGCTAAGCTAAACTTTACCACACATTTTATCTAATTCGTTAAGTAAAACAAATACAATGTATATACCTGTTGGTTCCAAAGTAGTCATATCTAAAACCTACAAAAAATCTTAAAGATAACAACAAATTTTTACCAAACTTATCTTATACTTTTTTTAAGGAAAAAAAATATATGATTTCTAATATGGAAATATATACACACGGTTTTAAAATTTTGTATATTACACGATTTGAGATCTAAATATATATACATATTTATTTTTAAAATTTATTATGTGATTTTGTGTATACATCCACGTTTTTTTTGTATGTGATTCATAATTAAATTAAGTTGTGTTATACTACTATTTATCAATTATATTTTGTAAACCAATTAACAAAAGTTGTATAGCTCCATTGGTAAACTTGTTTGTTTATGTTTCGATATTCATTGTTCACAACCCATGTTCGAATCTTACTAACTCCTATTTTTAATAACAATTTTTCGAAATTTATTTAAAAAATGGTAAATTTAAAAATTAGCTTACATGGATGTGTGGTGATGACATGACAGAAAATGAATTACATGGCAATGACTGGGCAATGAGGTGGCAATACGCGTGTAACGCCTCCTGTTATATATAATATAGAGATATATATATATATAATAAGGCACTGTTCTAATGTATTATTTTGTTGTTATTATTCGGATGCTTGTGATGTGAACAAAGAATAAATGTAAAACATGCATTATAGGAGTAAATGTTTTGTTGTAAAGAGAATTATGATGGATTAAAAGTAGCATCTTAGTCTAACCATACGATAAGATACATTGTTTTTATACACAGTGTCACGTTAGTATTTTACAAAAGATGACCTTACATTGTTAGCAGTTACCAAGTCGAGTTTCATACTGCTATTATTTTATCTAACATACATACTGAAAGCACCATCTAAAAGCAACTGATTAACAAAAGTGTGACTGACGGATGTGCTTTGTTGGATTTCATGGAGACATTCAATCTTTTTTTATTCTTTTTTGGGTCTGGTGTTTTTTCCTGGAAGAGTTGTCGTTTTGCAACCGCTGTTTTCTCTGGGGGTGGTGGTATGTGACCTTCTACAAATAGACAATTGAATTATAATAAAGATCTCTGGGTGATTGTTTTATAAGAATGTGTTCATGTTAAGTATAATTTGTAACCTGTAGTTTCTGCAATTGCTTGTTTTCCTTCCTTTGATTTTGCCGTCATTTCTGTCCTTGATCTGGTTTGCATACCAGTGTATGCTAGTGTTGGCGGTGTGAGTTCTATAAGATTTAAGAAATACAGGTGTTGATGTTAGCTTATATGTAGTATTTTATCATAATTTTTTTTGAATAGCCAAAGTTTCTTACATTGTCTATGTTCTTCCTGTGCTGCAGTTGGTGGTATTTCTTGTATGTCGGCAGTTGGTGTTGGAGCTGTAATGGACTCAATTACAGCAGAAACTTGTTGTTGCTGAGGTATGCTTGCTTCAACGATTTTGTATTCTTGTTGTTGTGTCATCGAACTTGGTATAAAAAAGAAAAGTTGTTGGTATTTTGGAATCTATATATGTTTTATTTGTTATGGTTAAGTTATAGATTGCATTGTAAGTTTGTCACCGGATGGTCTGTCCTTGATTTGTTTTGGCGAGTCTGGTTTATCCAATAGGTTAGTGAAAATGAATTATGGTGGGCCTTGTTTCGAAGAAGTGTTATAATAGAATTGTAAGATGTGCCTTTTCCCAACGATGGATTGTATTTTTTCTGGGATTTCTTGGGGATTAGGATTGTTGAGGGAACTGACCAATGAATTACAGTCAACACCAACAATGTCATTTGCTTTGGGTGTAAAAAATGTAATCATTGTTGTTGGTTAGGTATGCTTTGAGGTATGGTTTAGTGTTGGAATGTAATCTTAGTTGTTATAAGAGTATAATGTAATAATATAGAATTACCTGTAGGATGGATAGTCTATTGGCCCATGCACTCTGCATTCAAAGATACCGTTATCATTCTCGGTTATGAGTGTACAGCTTGTACATGCTGGGTAATACCAGTCTCTTGATGCATTGATACTTGTTATACTCCCATCGCATGTAAAGCGAACACCCTGCCATTTTTTTTCAACGATTGATTATTTATAGGTGTTTTTACTGTTTTTCCTTACATTTTGTTAAAATAATCATATAGTATAATGTAACACTAAGATTAACTTACTTCATAAGTCTTTGGAGTTTGTTGTAATAGTTGAGCTAAGGGAAACCTATTCCTCATTTTTTTTCTTTTTCTTTGTCTTCGTATGGCTGCCTCACGATTTCCAAAGGTGGATTTAGATTAAAAGCTTCTCTGTATCTGTTGCATTTGTGCATGTTGATTAGTTAGTTTGGTTGAATAACAGTTACATATGATAAAGGTTAGGATTTAGTAATTACTCTGCCCGGTATTGCTCAAGCTCTGGAATCTTTGGGTTTATGTAGTAGTAGGTTGCCGGTGTTGATGACAGTTGTAACTTGTTCCGGTCTTGAAACTCGACATGAAGTTAATGTTATTATGACTGGTCTTTCGAGTATGTCAATCTCATCTTTTTTGAATGTTTCAGCAAGGTCATCCCATAGTGTCAGCTCAATTGAATTGCGACTGGTTGCAATAAATTTATAAAATCATTAACTTTTTTTAAAATAAGTGTATTTTATATGAATTGGTCATAGATTTTAATATCATACTTACTTGAGGTTTTGTATCTCTATTTTGCGGTTAATCATCTGGTCTCTATTAGGATTTCCAATTGTCTCTGCTTGTCCTGAGCTGATGTAAGACCCTATGCAATCTGTTTAAATAACAAATAAATTACGTTTCTTTACAATATATACACTAATGAAGGGTATCGAGTGGTTAATATTACTTGTGAGCACGGGATACTCTCTACGGGTTTTGTCTTCTGGATCAATAACTCTGGATGGCAACCAGTTGTAAGCGACGAAGCTGAAATAATGATATGGGAATCCATCAGGTGTTATCTCATCAAGCTTTGTGAATCTGGTGAATGACAAAGATGTCTTGTTTTCTAGCGTCTGCTGCCAATTATCTATCGGGATACACATGAAGCGTGAGATGCGATATGCTTTTCCAGGTATGACAATCTTAGTAAAACGCTTTATTTCAGAAGCCTCCATGTTTGCTTGTATTGCATCACCCTGTTTAGATTGCATTATTGTTTTATGCTTATTTAATTATGTGACATTAGATTTAAATGGTGGCCCTATGTTTAGTGTACCCGTCTGTCAAGTAAAATTGCCCGGAAACCTTTTTTGGTTGTATCTGATTGATCATATGGCTATATGGATCCTTGATGATGATGTTTTCCGCTGCATTTCTATGTTTCTTTTATGTTTATATACTCAACATCCTCTATAGTGGTATCAAGAGCCATCATATGATGTCATATGATTATCTTGTATGCTTAAAAGTGGCTAAAAACACGTGTTTTTATTGATTCAAAAGGATACTTTCAAAACAGCCCAAGGGCTATTTTTTGAAAATATTTCGACCCATATGGGGTCTTATGATCTGCAATTTTTGACCCCATGGCCATTTGTTATGCATATATTAATTGGTATACTTGTTTGGTACATGAAAAATAGCCTAAAACGCATTTAATTGATCGATTTATGAAACGATTTCAAATCAGCCCCTATGGCTTAATTTTTTGTGGTAAAATGATGTTAAGAAGGTGCTAATATCGGTGGGTTTTGAACCTAAGGCCATTTGACACGCGTACCAATCGGGGTTTTAATTCTTGTTAATTAATTTCTTCGATTTCGTTGGCTAACAATTTAATTCTTGTAATTTATTTTGTTTCCATGGAAAATACATGCATGTTTGTCCATGGAGTTAGCCAACACCATGTATTGATCATAATATTATGGTATTATTATGTGTATATGCAAAGCCGATGAAAACCTAGACCACTTGTGCCTTGGATTGTTGTGAATGTTGTTTAATTTCATGTTTTGGGATTTTTGCCATTGTTTTGGCATTTATGTAATGATATTCTTTTTGGTTGTAGCCATTATTTGGGCACTTTTATAGTAGGTATAAAGTAGATTAATTGTATTTTACTTTCAATATCATGTAATCGTGGCTTGGTGGTGAAAGGCAAAAGAGTTAAAGACATTTTTGCTGAAAATGACTGCTGGAACACCATTTGGTAAAATGGAGTTTCCCGATGATTGGTAAAGGAGTTTTTGGCTAAATTTTTTTGTAGGTACATAAGACATGGGCCTACAACTTTCTAGTTTTGAGCTAAGCCCGGGGAAGCTTTCTTCAAGGTCGTTTGGGTCTCCGAACACATAAATTCTAGAATAACAACAACTACTTTTCATGTGCATAATTGGCTTTCTACTTGCTCTTAATTGTCTTGGAGCAAGTGGGAGTCCTCCGTGTTGTTGTGTGGTTTGTCCATAGTTGACTCTTGGTTCTCGTGATGGCTCACGAGACCGAGAATAGGTTTTTTCATCGGTTGAGGCTTTACATATTGTGGTTGTGTGTTTGTGATTTTGATTTTTATATATCTTGTGATTATATGTAAATTGCAAATAGTTTTCTAAGAACTTAAAACGAAACACAAACCATTTTCAAAACTAGGTTTTTTGATTTAGTTTTACAAAATTTTTGAAACTTGAAATCATTGTTTTAAAATAACACTTAAACTTATTAGGTATGTTATTCCATTTATGTATTGTCTAAACTTAATTATTCACCTAGGATGAATATTTGTCAGGACACATAAATTAAAACAATGATTAGTCTTGAGTAAAGAAAAGTTTTTAACTTGTGCTATGAAGGATGAATGCATGCTTCTTTCGTACACCTTTTTTATTCAGATCAAAACTTTTACCTGTCAAAATTTAAGTCATGCTGTCCAATGTTGAAAACACTTGCAATTATCTTTTGCCTATGCGTGGGACCTAGCTTGAATTGTAACCCAAGGTGTGACATTTCAAAATTTTCATGTCATTAATCTTAATATTATTTAACTATTCAATTTTTAAATAATTAACTTCGTCGGAAATTATCCGCGTTTCGTCATAACACGTTCAATTAATTCAACCGCGACTAGACTACGTCTATTCTACACTTTTTATGCATCATTGTTTCCTTACAATCCTATTTTAAAAGTCACTTTTCAATTTTTCCATTTTTACGTAAACCTTGCACCGTTACGTTTTACCCGATTTAAATTTATGTTTTAAGGTTTTGAAAAAGTGAACCAACCCTAGACTATGATAATTTACACATTTTATGAATTTTTAAACTATTTCATGTTTACAAAAGAGTTTTATACTCGTCGTGTCATTTTGATAGCTTACGTCACTTTTATCAAGAACCGGTGTCACCAAACGTGTTTTCGACTCACGGTTTCATTTTTAACGACGTTTGAACACTCCGATAAACCCAATGCTCTCATGAAATATTAAAATTAGCCATTTTAACACTTCATAACAACTTCATAATATTTTTATAACACTTTTCTAAAATTCACGTTTTCAGGTCACCCGTTTCTGCGCAATTCGCGTTTTTAAGACCGTACGCTTGAGTTAAACCCCACAAACACAATAATAAACCAAATATTAATCTAATATTAATAAAATCTGATCTTTATCTATATTTTTCAAGCTTTGGTCGTTCACCACTCCAAGTTATTACTTAAAACCCCTAAATACTACTCATTACCTTACATAATCCACTCCAACACTTATACATATCATCCACCCTTTATTTACTTATATTTTTACAAAAGAAATAGAATAAATTACCCCCCTTGGGACCCCAAAACCATCCACCCCCTTTATTATACCAACACACTTCACACTTTTCTTATTTCCAAGAAAACACACTCATTTCATTCTCCATGCAAATCTAGAGAAAACCATCCATTTCCATATCCCCTTGGTGCTTGCTGTCATGAACCACCAACAAAACACCACCATCTCAGCCTTCATTTGATCATATAATCATCATCACAACATCCTCTTGAAGACCCTTGAAGAAAATGACACTTCGAAGCTTAGTTTTGAAGGTTTTCTTAAAGATTCTTGGTGATTTCTTGGAGTATTCTTGAAGTCTTCTTCAAGGTTGTTAAGGGTTCTTTTCTCCAGCCCACAAGCCTCATTAGAAGTGTAGAAGAGAAGGTCCAAGCTTGTGGTGGTGACTTTTGGGTCGTTTCTATCCAAACCATAGAAGGTTTCATTGATTTTCACTCCTAGTAAGCATATCACATCATCCTCTTTGATTTTTGTCACATGCAAATGGTTTTTGTTATTTAATTAATTATGGGTTTTCTGATTTTGATGAGTTTTAGTGTTCTTGAGTTGTTTGTGATGATTAGTGTAGCATTGCATAAGATTTTGATGGAATAAAAACATTGTTTGAATTGATTTTGAAATTTATTTTTGGGACTATTTTAGATCAGCAACAAAAACGAATTGGTGTGCAATGTTTTTGGCTTATGGCATGCTCGGAAATTACATTTTTAGATAGATATAGGTCTAAGCTTCATGTGGCGAGTTGGAAGAATTTTTATCTCCCCCGGATGACCAAGTTATGCCGAAATTAGTAAAACTAGTCAAAATAGGTAACTTGCAGATTGTTTGTGTGTTACTGGTAAATTTTTGGCTTAGAGCCTACTGAAGCTTTTCATAAATGAATAGGTTAATATCTCAGGTCATAGTGGCGAGTTGGCCGGAAAACCAACTATTCCGGTCGAGATACGACCAAAACCGTGGAAACATATTTAGTGTGTACCCAGAAATTGTCATGCATATTGTTTCATTTGTAATTAATAAATTTTGAACTAGGGGCTACTGTATTTTTACATGGTTTAAGGGTACAACATATTAGGACCATGTGGCTAATTAGAGGGTTTACCAATTCCTCCGGATGAGGGAGTTTTGGTCATTTTACGAAAACGAGTCAGTTCTGACCTTTGAATAGTAAACGTGTTAATCTCCAAGTTTTTGGTACTAAAACTCTGGGTTTTAAAACATGGCTCAGTAGTATACATCTTAGTCTAACACCTCCAATTGGTCTCACTTCAATTGCTATCATAGTTTAGGATTTATGGCCATTTTCGTAAGAGATTAAAATTCAAAAAATATTATGGGTTGAATGTTCAGGGGTAAAATAGTCTTTTCATATGATTCTAAATCTTTCAGAAGTTGAGGACTGGATTTTTGAAAACTAGACTCAAAGAGCTTTCCAGGGGTGAAGGCCTTGTATTCATATCATTTATAGATTATGAGTTAAGGATCTATAAAATAGAGTCAAATCCAGAATTTAATATTTTACGTCTTGTCTTGAACTCTAAAACGTGTAGATACACATAGGTAAAATAAGAATTGAGGGATGAATCTTGGTAGGTGTTTTATTACATATAAAACCTGGTCGAACATCAATCTTAAAGTGAAAATATCTTAGGGTTAAGTCTTAGTGCAATGCCATGCTTATCTCGGAAACATATCTCGTGATCATTTGATTTACTTTTGCATATCGTTCTTCTTTATCATTCTAAGTCGCGTCACGTCTTTAGGTTGTGCTTAGACGCTTCGCACTCGTCCGAAGATCCATTTTACTTCTGATCTTGTTGCTCTTAAGGTGAGTTCATAGCCTCGCTTTTACTCATTTAAATGTTTTATAAACCTCGCGAGGGGGTTACATGCTAGTTTTACAAACTGAATACAAGTAGCTTTTGGTATGCTAGACCCGATTATATGATTTATAGACATATGACATTGAGTATTCTTGCTTAAGTCCCCATCATGAACCATTAATTTTGTGTGAACACTAATATTATAAATATGCATATTTGGCTTGCCAAGCCTGTTCGGGTGAGTAGCATTCATTTGACAAATGGTGGTCAAACGGACATATAATATGGAGAATTTAGGTTAAATGGCAAGATTACCCTTTTGCGGGGTATTATTAAATCATTGTCAAGGTTTGGTTTCATGGGCTCAATGCTATAACTCTTATTTCCCGACTTGTATTGTGACAACCGGCAATTTAGGGAGCCATTTTGAAAACCCGCATTACGTTAAAGTTCGTTTATAATTTTTATTTGGAAATTTTATTCGTAACGAACTTATAAGACCAATTTTATGGATAATTATATTTTATGTCGTTATGGGATTCGAGATTTATTTTAATGATTCGTTATGGAATTTACTTGATGATGTATTTTTAAATTCTCACTTGGTACTACGTTGACTCCGGCACTAGGTTTACCTAACGGGAAATTTTATGACTCGTTTTACGAGTCCGACTACATTTAATTATTTACGGGATGTGTTCGTGGGATATTAAAAGTTTGAAATGAGTTCGGGTCTCGGGCCGTATGTTTCACATTTACCCATTTGTACCCACTCAAAACTACTAGTAATATTATTATTACTATCCTAATTATTATTATTAATTAAGACTTTTAAAAAAAATAATAATAATAAAAGAGTTAACTACATAGGGTCCTTGTTTGGTTCGGTTCTCACACAAACACCAACACCCTCACTCCCACTCATATCTCTCTCTCATTTCTCTCTTCTTGACAAAACCCTAGCCGCCCCCTTTATTTCCGGCCATCACCACTGCCACCGCCGGCCACCACTCAACACCACCACCATTTTCTAATTCCCCATCACCTAATCTCTTAGATCTACTACTCCACGCGCCCTATAACTCCTTTTGACCTCACGAATCACCACCATTTTCACCACCAATCGCTTATTTTTGAAGGGTTATCACGGTTTGAAGCTTTTAGATCGAAGGTGAGGCGAGTTTTACTCGTATTTTTGGTAAAAACGTGACCCTTGGTCATGACATGAGGAGATTCGAATGGGTTTTCATATTAAAACGTGATATACTTATGGGTTTTGATGGAAACTCGTTTTCTTAAACGGTTTGGTATCCAGGTTGGTTGTTCTTGTTGGTTGATTCGAACCGTGAGTCTATGACTCACGGCTTGGGTGTTAATCCGAGCCATGGTGCTCGATTACTTGTTTCTTTTGGGTCTTGATATTATGGCTCTTGTTTCTTGCTTGCGTTGGTTTATTTGGTTCGACTCATTGGAGTCACGGCTCGATGCCGTGTAATGGTTGTTGTTGCCGAGACCCTCGTGGTCGATTTATCATTTGGAGTGCTCCTTGGAGCCGTATGTGTGAGCCTTGATGCTTGGTTCGAGCCATTTTTGGCTCGTGGTGTTTACCGCGACTCAATTGAGTCGAGTGGACTTGGGTTTGACTTGGTAAACCATCCCGAATGTGACTTTGGTTATATGTTTTTCCTTATTTTTGTTGATTAACTTGGTTTTGGATTTTTGGCTTGGTTATTTTTTTGGCCGAATACTTGTGGGTCAAGACCACGTTTGGTCTCGACAATGGATATTGGTATTGTGAAGTTGTTGACTAAAAGTGTTATTGGGGACCGATTGTGAGACGGTCACTTAGAATGACGGAGATAGGTTAGTCGGGTGCCGTAGTCAGACCCTATTGTTGTAGCACGTGGATTGTGATTGTTTTGGATGGAGATGTATTGATTCTTATGACATTTGCATATTATTTTGGACTTGGACAATGAGCCGAGAGTCATGACTCGGACATGTGACCATTTCGTATGACTCGATAACTATTTACAATTTAAAACATAAATAATAAAACTCGTAATAATAATTATTGGTAATATAAACGTTTATATGAATATATAGACGTGAATAACGTATATATAATTATATAAATGCGTATATTAATAATAATAAAAATCACGAGTCATATTATAAATAATATGACTAAATATATTAGGCTACGAGAGTAGCGTAATATTATTGGAAGTATTATCATAAAAATGTATTATAAAACGAGAAACTCTCGACGATTACTAGATGTTAAATAAAATGTCATTTTATATATATAACGAGTAAACCTATCGAGTTATGCGGAGTCGTGGTCACTCGAGTCCAGGTAAGTTATTGTTTGTGACTTTTGTGTTGTCACGGATATATGACGATTAATATAAGCATTTTCTGTAACTAAATAACTTACTTAACCGAAAGGTTGAACCGAGTTATTTGGCTATACGAAATGAGTATATTAATGGGCATCGTATCCTACGACGCCCATAGGTTGTGGTATATGTAAAGGGTAATAAATTGTGAATATATATATCGGGAAATCTGGCCAATTTGACGATGTATATAAGAAGTTTATTAAACTACGATATATACCATATAGTATTTATGTGCTATGTGCTTTAGGATTGGGTGTAATCTTGGAACAGTATGTTACGTAAATAAATATGGGGATTATCAAATCGACGGATTTGATAAACTTCGGCGATTTATTTAAATAATATATTGGGCTAATATTAGATCTATAGTTTATTTTCATTATTCTTTTGTGTGACTTTTTTGGTTTGTTGGCGTCGACCCACCACCCGTATGGATACCAAACGTAAATACACCAAACTATTACGAAATGGATTTTCGGAAAATAAAACGGAATACGTCCGGGTTTGGGAATATTTTGAATTTGAGGAAATGATTTCTGAACGAGTTGATATTGTTAGGTCGTGCCGAGTCCGTAGTTGCCGTCTTGTGAGTTACTATACATCTTACTTTTACCGATTTCTTTTTGCTGTTTTCTGGACTTGAGGTGAGTCATAGCCCCACTTTTTACTCTTGAACTATGTTTTCAATACTTGAGGTGAGAAACGTGCAAATTATTTTATTTGGACTATTATCGCTTTTATATGCTTTCTAAACTTGCTATGCGTATGGACTAGGATGTATTGTCAGCTTTAGTCACATATATTTTATGTGTACTATTCAAGGTTGGCTTATTTGTATTGTCAGCTTTCGTCACACGGTTCGTGTATACTATTCAAGGTTGGCTTATTTAGATACTGTAGCGTGCACCTATAGGTTATTAATACTTCGGAGGTTATCCGAGTATTTATTGGTATTGCGGGGGTTACCCGAATATCTATGTTAGAACGGAGGGTATCCGTGTGTTATGTTGGAGCGGAGGGTATGCACAGGCTTTAAGTGAATCCTTAGTCTAGCTAGCAAGCGTTTTGCGTATATGTCCACTATACTGTTAGATTAATTTAAACCTATGATCTCACCAGCGAAAACTGACTTTTAGCACGTTTTCTCAGGTAATTAAGTGATGATATGGATGCATGGATTGGATGGCTCGGCTAAGGCTCATGGTTTATGGATCTATTTTTCTAAACTCTGATATTGAATTATGGACCTACTTTTATTTCTTTTGGGCCTAACTCTGGATGATGTTGGGATAAATGTAAACTTTAAAACCCCGTGTTGGTTGCGTTTTTATTATGTTTACTTTATCTCGTTCTATTATGTCTTGTGTTGGATACCAATCCCCGTAGCACCCCGAAAGCTTGTTGAGTCTTCCGCTGTATCAAATTTTGGGGGTGTTACAGATTGGTATCAGAGCTAAGGTTATAGAGAACTAGGTAAATAAACACCTAAACTATAACCGGATTTTTATAGAAAATGATCCTTGACCACTGCCCGCCAGCCCACCAAGCCGAAGCATCTTCTATTATTTTGAGGTATTATGAGATATTTGAGATGATTATTAGATTTGGGATTTCTTGAGATGATTTGAGGTTTATTGATTTAGTAATAAGATGGCGTTTCGAGGAATTTTATGGTCTAATTGTTTTATAAATGTTTTAGTAATGCGGTATTTGAAATTCTTTATTAAGATTATACGATTGAATTATTTGATGAGGATTTTTGGTATGGTATTTTGAGTTGCGATTTAGTTGTTTTGAAACACTTACACCTACCCTACGCCGTTGTCACAGACCATGGCCTCCCATATGCCCGATGCTGTCGAGGATATTCTTACTGCACCGGTATTACCAGCACAGTTCACTATGGCATCTGATGATCCATACCAGATTGCCATGCTTTCAGCTACTGTACCGCAGACAGCTTCTACTTCAGCACCACCTGTTGCATCTACGCAGGGACCGTCATCTTCTCTAGGGCTCCCTGGTACATTGAGGCAGCTTACTCTTCATCAGGCTTTGGCTCGCGTGGCCCCACGCTTTGCCCACCGAGCTATGGCACGCATGTCGGTACGCCCTACTCCATCACCTTTACAGATTGATGCTCACTCTCTTCTGTCAGAGGCGCCACCCACATCATTGGGTCGTCGTCCTAGATCACCTACCACCTCTCTACATGGTTCACCTGTTAGGAGACGACGATTGATGATGTACTCTTCCGAAGAGGAGGAGGAGGAGTACGAGGGTGAGGGTGAGGATGAGGCTGATGACCCTGGGGAGGAGGATGACCCTCAGGAGGCTGAGCAGGGTGATGATGATGACCCTGAGGAGGAGGATGACCCTCAGGAGGATGAGATGCCTGATGATGATGATGATGATGTGTTAGTACCACCAGCTCAGGCTGAGGAGCCTGATTCACCTATACACCCGATTGAGCCTGTCTCACCTGACCATCCGTTTCTGTTTGATTCACCACCTGGTAGTCCAGTGGCGTCAGATACGTCATCTGAGGTTTTTGCTGAGCAGGCAGAGTTTGGTGAGACTGGCAAGATGTGGGCTCAGATTACTGAACTTGGGGAGAGAGTTACACATATGTCTGAGCGGATCGATAGGGTGACCGTTGAGTTCATTGGGGAGTTGAGGATTGACATGGTTACGGATGAGAGGAGAGTTACTGAGATGTGGAGAGATTTGATGGATATTATGAGCACATTGGGAGTTTACAGTGAGGTTTTGTCATAGCTCGAGAGGCCGACTGCAAGTTATGGCAGCGGAACACCGAGCTAGAGAAGGAGGTGGCAGACCTCAGGAGAGACAGCGACACCCATAGTGTGGAGCTAGGATCATTATGGAGAGATCTTGATGGCTTGAGGCAGGAGTTGAGGAGCCTCCGCCAGCAGCATGGCTAGATGCTTGGGTTATGTTGTCTTGTTGCTTTCTACACCGAGGAGTGTTCGGTTAGAAAAGCTAGTTATCATATTTTGATGTATTTTTGTTCAGTATTCGTCTCTTTTGGAACGATTAGTATGTTTTGTGTTTTCCAGTAGTTGGCACGATGTTGGATCTCTATTGTATGGTTGATGGTTATTGGTATATGGTATTATGTGATTTTTGGGTATTATGGAAATTGAGTCCCTATTCGCTTTATTGAGGTTTTGTGGTGTATTGTTGATATTCTTTCCACGACTTGGCTTCGTTGAATTACTTTTGTTGAGCATATTGATAAGTTCTATTGGAGACTCATGAACTTGTATGATGTTTCAGATCAATGGCCCCACGACGAAACCCTGTTAGAGCTACCAGAACTGGTCCTGCAGTGACTACCCCTGGTCGCCGAGGACGCCGACCTACTCGAAATGTTGAAACCTCTACTCCTGACAACCTGGACACTACTAACCGCAACAACAGGAATCAAAATGTTGATGTTCAGGGAGACAATGATCATGTTCCACTTAATGCACCTACTGTGGATCAAGTAATGATCAATCAACTTGTCGAGCAAAGAGTTGCTGAACTACTAGCTGAGTCAAATCATTCCAACAATTCTGCTGGAACTTTTCCACCTGTTCGTGCTAATGGATGTCACTACAAGGAGTTCAAGATTTGTGGACCCATTGAGTTTGGTGGAACTGAAGGAGTGGTTTATTTGGTCAGATGGATTGAGAAGACTGAGTCAGTGTTCAATGTCAGTGGTTGTGCGGAGAATGCGAAGGTAAAGTTTGCTTCTTTTACTTTCAAGGATGAAGCTTTAACTTGGTGGAACAATTACCGAAATTCCGTTGGGAGTGATGTAGCTTATGCCATGACTTGGGAGCAATTTAAGTCTCTGCTGATTTAGACTTATTGCCCAAGGAATGAGGTTAAGAAGCTAGAGATTGAGTTTTGGAATCACAAAGTGAAAGGCAATGATTTGGCGACTTACAATCGTCGTTACCAGGAGTTGGCCTTGCTTTGCCCAGATATGGTAAAAACTGAGACTCAAAAGATCGAGAGGTATACTGATGGGTTGCCTGTAGCTACAAGGAATGATGTGATTTCTGTTAGGCCTGCAAACATCCATGAGGCAATCACAATGGCTCAACAACTTATGGATTCGTTGGAATTAGAAGGAGCTGATAAGGATAAGAATGGAAAGAGAAAGAGAGACCATCACTCTAAGGGTAATGATCACCGAAACAAGAGACAAGCTAAGGCTTATGCTATTGGGAATGGAGATAAGAAGAACCAGAACGGTGATGCACCCAAGTGTGGTCGTTGCCACCAGCATCATACTGGATGGTGTAGTGTGAGATGCCAGAACTGCTCAAAGAAAGGACACACAACTAAGGATTGTAGAGCTCGACCTCTTGCTATGGTTCAAGCTGCTCCTGAAATGAGAAATAAGGCAGACGTTACTTGTTATGGGTGTGGAAAGAAGGGACACTATAGGAACGAGTGTAGAGAATTATGGAACCGAGAGAATCAAGGCTTGGGTGGTAATGGGTACAATCATGGAAACCGTGGAGCTGGAGGAAACCGTGGACGACAAGATAACGGGGACCAACGTGTGGAAGCTGGAGCTGCTCAGGGAAGAGCGTATGCACTCGGGAATGAGAGAGGAGAAGATCCGAACGTCGTTACTGGTACGTTCCTTCTCAATAATCGTTATGCTTCCATACTATTTGATACTGGTGCCGATAGGAGTTTTGTGTCCACTACGTTTGCACCCTTACTAGAGAAAACCCCGATGGCCTTAGGAATTGGATATGATATAAAGTTAGCAAATGGGAACATAGAAAGGATTAATACCATCATTCGCGGTTGCACGTTAAATTTCTTGAATCACCCTTTCAACATAGATCTTCTACCCGTCACATTAGGAAGTTTCGATGTCATCATTGGTATGGATTGGTTGTTGAAGTATCGTGCTCACATACTTTGCGACGAGAAGATCGTGCGTGTACCTTACGGAAAGGAAATCCTAAATATATTAGGAGATCGAAAGGATTCGAGGAGCCCATCCCGGTTAGCAGTTATTTCTTGCACTAAGTTACCAAAGCTAATGGAGAAAGGATGTTACCTTTTCTTAGCTCAAATTTCTGAGATAGGAGGGACGGAGAAAAAGGAAAGGTGTATTGGAAATGTGCCTATAGTTCGTGATTTTCCTGATGTGTTTCCCGATGATTTACCGGGAATCCCGCCGACTAGAGAAGTGGAGTTTCAGATTGAGCTGATACCTGGTGATGCACCTGTAGCATGAGCGCCTTATTGTCTTGCACCTACCGAACTAGAAGAGTTGTCAAAACAGTTGGCGGAGTTAGCCAAAAAAGGATTCATAAGACCAAGTTCTTCACCTTGGGGAGCCCCAGTCTTATTCGTGAAGAAGAAGGATGGATCGTTTCGTATGTGCATTGATTACCGAAAGCTGAACAAGTTAACGGTGAAGAATAGATACCCGTTACCGAGGATCAACGACTTGTTCGATCAACTTCAAGGATCGAGTGTGTATTCGAAGATCGATTTGAGATCGGGATATCATCAACTTCGAGTTCGCGAGGAGGATATTCCGAAAACGGCTTTCAGAACCCGTTACGGGCATTACGAGTTTCAGGTGATGCCGTTTGGGTTGACTAACGCACCAGCAATATTCATGGATCTCATGAATCGGGTGTGTAAGCCTTACTTAGATAAGTTTGTAATTGTGTTCATCGATGACATTCTGATTTATTTGAAGAGCGAGAAGGAGCATGAGGAGCATCTAAGACTTATCTTATAATTGCTCAGGAAGGAGAAACTGTATGCCAAGTTTTTGAAATGTGAATTTTGGATTCCGACGGTACAATTTTTGGGTTATGTAATTGATAGACAAGGAGTCTATGTGGATCCTGCTAAGATTGAGGCAATAAAAGATTGGGCTGTACCTACGACCCCAACATAAGTTCGTCAATTTTTAGGTTTAGCCGGTTATTACCGAAGATTCATCGAGGGATTTTCGAAGATAGCTAAACCATTAACCAAATTGACTCAAAAGAGTGTTACGTATGAATGGGGAGATAAAGAAGAGGAAGCATTTCAATTACTTAAGAAGATGTTGTGTAGTGCTCCTATCTTAGCGTTACCTGAAGGTAACGAGGACTTCGTCGTCTATTGTGACGCTTCACATAAAGGTTTGGGAGCCGTGTTAATGCAACGAGAGAAAGTGATAGCGTATGCTTCCCGACAGCTCAAAAAGCATGAGAAAAACTACACCACCCATGATTTGGAGTTAGGTGCTGTGGTTTTCGCCTTGAGGATATGGAGACATTACTTGTATGGAACAAAGTGTGTTGTGTTCACTGACCACAAAAGTCTACAACACATCCTGAATCAAAAAGAGCTCAATATGAGACAACGACGTTGGATTGAGTTGCTAAGCGATTATGATTGCGAAATTCGCTGCCATCCTGGTAAAGCAAACGTTGTTGCTGATGCTCTTAGTCGAAAGGAAAGAATACCACCGTTACGAGTTAGGTCATTAGGAATGACTATCGTATCGCCATTACTGTCTCAAATACTTGAAGCTCAAATGGAAGCGTTGAAAGCAGAAAACCGATTTGCTGAGAACATATTTGGGATGACTGAGAATGAGAAAGGATTTGTTAAGCGTTCTGATGGATTACTATGTTTTGGAGATCAGATTTGGGTACCTTTATATGGAGGAATTCGGGAGTTAATTATGCATGAGTCGCATAAGTCAAAGTACTCCATTCATCCTGTGTCTGACAAGATGTACCAGGATCTTAAGAAGTTATATTGGTGGCCAAACATGAAGGTAGATATAGCATCGTATGTTAGTAAGTGCTTGACATGTTCTAAGGTTAAAGCCGAACATCAAAGACCGTCAGGATTATTGACGCAACCAGAACTTCCAGTCTGGAAATGGGAGCGGATTACAATGGACTTCATTACCAAATTACCGAGGACAGCTAGCGGTTGTGACGCTATCTGAGTAATTGTGGATCGTCTGACTAAGTCTGCTCATTTCCTAGCAATTAGTGAAGATGATAGTGTGGATAAACTTGCGAGGTTGTATGTGAAGGAAATTATTTCTCGTCATGGAGTTCCGATATCGATTATTTCTGATCGCGATAGCCGCTTTACGTCAGCTTTGTGGCGATCACTTCAAACGGCTTTGGGGACGAGACTTGATATGAGTACTGCATATCATCCCCAAACCGATGGTCAAAGTGAGAGGACCATTCAGACTTTAGAGGATATACTTCGTGCATGTATCATAGACTTTGGTAAAGGCTGGGAGAAGTACCTACCCCTTGTGGAATTCTCCTATAATAATAGCTATCACACAAGTCTTAAAGCTGCACCATTTGAAGCTTTGTATGGCCGAAAATGTCGTTTGCCTATTGGTTGGGCGGAAGTTGGAGATAGCCAACTCACAGGCCCTGAACTTATCTTGGAGACTACAGAGAAAGTAGCTCAGATTCGTGATCGGTTGCAAGCAACCAGAGATAGGCAGAAAAGTTACGCCGATCAGAGATGTAAACCCTTAGAGTTCCAGGTTGGAGACAAAGTGATGCTGAAAGTCTCGCCTTGGAAGGGTGTGATACGTTTCGGGAAACGTGGAAAACTCAACCCACGCTACATTGGACCATTTCTTATCTTAGAAAGAATTGGGCATGTGGCTTATAGGTTGGAATTACCACATGAACTGAGTAAAGTTCACGACGTGTTCCACGTTAGTAATTTGAAGAAATGTCTTTCTGATGAGATACCTGTCATTCCGATGAAGGATATTCGTATTGATGAGAAATTGAATTTTGTGGAAGAGCCAATTGAGATTTTAGATCGTGAGGTTAAACGACTCAAGCGAAGTCGCATTCCGCTCGTCAAGGTTCGTTTGAATTCCCGACACGGACCAGAATTTACGTGGGAACGTGAGGACGAGTTCCGGAAAAGATATCTGAAGCTTTTCACTCCGCAGATAAATTGTTCCGAGAGAAACCCGGGACGGGTTTCTTCTGAGACTGGGAGGATGTGACAACCGGCAATTTAGGGAGCCATTTTGAAAACCCGCATTACGTTAAAGTTCGTTTATAATTTTTATTTGGAAATTTTATTCGTAGCGAACTTATAAGACCAATTTTATGGATAATTATATTTTATGTCATTATGGGATTCGAGATTTATTTTAATGATTCGTTATGGAATTTACTTGATGATGTATTTTTAAATTCTCACTTGGTACTACGTTGACTCCGGCACTAGGTTTACCTAACGGGAAATTTTATGACTCGTTTTACGAGTCCGACTACATTTAATTATTTACGGGATGTGTTCGTGGGATATTAAAAGTTTGAAATGAGTTCGGGTCTCGGGCCGTATGTTTCACATTTACCCATTTGTACCCACTCAAAACTACTAGTAATATTATTATTACTATCCTAATTATTATTATTATTATTAATTAAGACTTTTAAAAAAAATAATAATAAAAGAGTTAACTACATAGGGTCCTTGTTTGGTTCGGTTCTCACACAAACACCAACACCCTCACTCCCACTCATATCTCTATCTCATTTCTCTCTTCTTGACAAAACCATAGCCGCCCCCTTTATTTCCGGCCATCACCACTGCCACCGCCGGCCACCACTCAACACCACCACCATTTTCTAATTCCCCATCACCTAATCTCTTAGATCTACTACTCCACGCGCCCTATAACTCCTTTTGACCTCACGAATCACCACCATTTTCACCACCAATCGCTTATTTTTGAAGGGTTATCATGGTTTGAAGCTTTTAGATCGAAGGTGAGGCGAGTTTTACTCGTATTTTTGGTAAAAACGTGACCCTTGGTCACGACATGAGGAGATTCGAATGGGTTTTCATATTAAAACGTGATATACTTATTGGTTTTGATGGAAACTCATTTTCTTAAACGGTTTGGTATCCGGGTTGGTTGTTCTTTTTGGTTGATTCGAACCGTGAGTCTATGACTCACGGCTTGGGTGTTAATCCGAGCCATGGTGCTCGATTACTTGTTTCTTTTGGGTCTTGATATTATGGCTCTTGTTTCTTGCTTGCGTTGGTTTATTTGGTTTGACTCATTGGAGTCACGGCTCGATGTCGTGTAATGGTTGTTGTTGCCGAGACCCTCGTGGTCAATTTGGCATTTGGATTGCTCCTTGGAGCCGTATGTGTGAGCCTTGATGCTTGGTTCGAGCCATTTTTGGCTCGTGGTGTTTACCGCGACTCAATTGAGTCGAGTGGACTCGGGTTTGGCTTGGTAAACCATCCCGAATGTGACTTTGGTTATATGTTTTTCCTTATTTTTGTTGATTAACTTGGTTTTGGATTTTTGGCTTGGTTATTTTTTTGGCCGAATACTTGTGGGTCGAGACCACGTTTGGTCTCGACAATGGACATTGGTATTGTGAAGTTGTTGACGAAAAGTGTTATTGGGGACCGATTGTGAGACGGTCACTTAGAATGACGGAGATAGGTTAGTCGGGTGCCGTAGTCGGACCCTATTGTTGTAGCACGTGGATTGGGATTGTTTTGGACGGATATGTATTGATTCTTATGACATTTGCATATTATTTTGGACTTGGACAATGAGCCGAGAGTCATGACTCGGACATGTGACCATTTCGTATGACTCGATAACTATTTACAATTTAAAACATAAATAATAAAACTCGTAATAATAATTATTGGTAATATAAACGTTTATATGAATATATAGACGTGAATAACGTATATATAATTATATAAATGCGTATATTAATAATAATAAAAATCATGAGTCATATTATAAATAATACGACTAAATATATTAGGCTACGAGAGTAGCGTAATATTATTGGAAGTATTATTATAAAAATGTATTATAAAACGAGAAACTCTCGACGATTACTAGATGTTAAATAAAATGTTATTTTATATATATAACGAGTAAACCTATCGGAGTCGTGGTCACTCGAGTCCAGGTAAGTTATTGTTTGTGACTTTTGTGTTGTCACGGATATATGACGATTAATATAAGCATTTTCTATAACTAAATAACTTACTTAACCGAAAGGTTGAACCGAGTTATTTGGCTATACGAAATGAGTATATTAATGGGCATCGTATCCTACGACACCCATAGGTTGTGGTATATGTAAAGGGTAATAAATTGCGAATATATATATCGGGAAATCTGGCCAATTTGACGATGTATATAAGAAGTTTATTAAACTACGATATATACCATATAGTATTTATGTGCTATGTGCTTTAGGATTGGGTGTAATCTTGGAACGGTATGTTACGTAAATAAATATGGGGATTATCAAATCGACGGATTTGATAAACTTCGGCGATTTATTTAAATAATATATTGGGCTAATATTAGATCTATAGTTTATTTTCATTATTCTTTTGTGTGACTTTTTTGGTTTGTTGGCGTCGACCCACCACCCGTATGGATACCAAACGTAAATACACCAAACTATTACGAAATGGATTTTCGGAAAATAAAACGGAATACGTCCGGGTTTGGGAATATTTTGAATTTGAGGAAATGATTTCTGAACGAGTTGATATTGTTAGGTCGTGCCGAGTCCGTAGTTGCCGTCTTGTGAGTTACTATACATCTTACTTCTACCGATTTCTTCTTGCTGTTTTCTGGACTTGAGGTGAGTCATAGCCCCACTTTTTACTCTTGAACTATGTTTTCAATACTTGGGGTGAGAAACGTGCAAATTATTTTATGTGGACTATTATCGCTTTTATATGTTTTCTAAACTTGCTATGCTTATGGACTAGGATGTATTGTCAGCTTTAGTCATATATATTTTATGTGTACTATTCAAGGTTGGCTTATTTGTATTGTCAGCTTTAGTCACACGGTTCGTGTGTACTATTCAAGGTTGGCTTATTTAGATACTGTAGCGTGAACCTATAGGTTATTAATACTTCGGAGGTTATCCGAGTATTTATTGGTATTGCGGGGGTTACCCGAATATCTCTGTTAGAACGGAGGGTATCCGCAGGCTTTTAGTGAATCCTTAGTCTAGCTAGCAAGCGTTTTGCGTATATGTCCACTATATTGTTAGACGAATTTAAACCTATGATCTCACCAGCGAAAGCTGACTTTTAGCATGTTTTCTCAGGTAATTAAATGATGATATGGATGCATGGATTGGATGGCTCGGCTAAGGCTCCTGGTTTATGGATCTATTTTTCTAAACTCTGATATTGAATTATGGACCTACTTTTATTTCTTTTGGGCCTAACTCTGGATGATGTTGGGACAAATGTAAACTTTAAAACCCCGTGTTTGTTGCGTTTTTATTATGTTTACTTTATCTCGTTCTATTATGTCTTGTGTTGGATACCAATCCCCGTAGCACCCCGAAAGCTTGTTGAGTCTTCCGCTATATCAAATTTTGGGGGTGTTACATGTATTTTTTACATGTCAACTTAATTATGAGCGTATAACAACGTAGCCCAACTTCTTTTAAACTGAATTATCTTGTATTCACTCTTTACTTATTAAACTCTATGAATTCACTCTACTTTATGTTGACTTTTTAGCATGTATTTTCTCAGGTATTATTTGCTAGTTGAGCATTGGGAGCAATCGGAGTCGCGTGGATATCAAATATTGAAGGACTTGTTTTCTACACATTCGATAACTTTTTATCTTTAAAATATACATATGTGTCATGTTTTAATTCTTATAACTTAACTTTTAAATAGAAATTGTTGGGACCTTTGTACTTTGATTTATCAAATCGAATGTGACATTTTATTGAACGTCTCTTTTGAGGTCGTTTTCTGTAACTTGTGTGTATGAACTATGAAATGACACCCAAAGTGGTATTCCGCTGCATTGTAATTTTGGGGGTGTCAAAGAATGGTATCAGAGCATTAGTTATAGAGAACTAGGTCGTTTTCAAAACCTAAACTATAACTAATTTTCAAATTTTTTTAAAGTCTTTCACCATTGTTCGATATCCGCGCTTGCTTGCTTCCAGGTAACTTATATGCTCTATTTTTCATCCATACTTCTATTAGATTAATAATGAGTATATCCCCTAATCATGATTTCGCTCTCTCACGCCTATCTTATGATGTCATACTATTTACCTTATATTGGGCAGTTATATATACGCTACTTTATTTAATTCCTTTCGATGATATTGACATTCGGTGTACTTTGTCAATTCCACTAGTTATTTTATTTTTCAACTCTGAGTGTGAACATTTTTCTTATGCCTTTGAATCACGTATGTTGTTTTCGTTATCCATTGTTTTGAAATCTTTCAATTGATGGGAGTACGACCTTAACTTGTCATCTCAGATCGTGCCATCCTTTGGCACTTACCTTTGGGAATGCGATTGACTAATGTCATATTATTATTCTCGTTACTTCTTCTTATGATTTTGATGAATCATATCGTTAATTAGGCATCCTTTTAATTATTGTAGCAGTTGATCTTGTTGTGTATTTTTTTGTGACAGACATACTTAAGTAGGATGATTTATAATCGTCTTATTGAAATGAATTGGGACACTTCTTCATTTGAATAAGGAAATTATAAACTGCCGAACCATAAATCTTCGCGTACATGGATTGGGACGCCACTTTATGTAAGTGACGAGTTATGAATGAGTGGGCTTATGTGTATCCACCATAGCGTATTTACGAATCATTCTTTGGGCTATGAAATCCTCTCGACTCGTAATTTTTGATGTTGATTTTTCCGATTTTGTATCAACTGCTGCGAGCTTGATAAGCTAATAGTAATGTACTATTATCCGCTTCCATGAATTGATGACTTGATAAATTCCTTGTTTCCTATTGTCTTATCGCCAACACTTTTATTTTATCCTTTCCTTTAAGGACCCTCACGACATTCTATTCGTTCCATCATACCATTGCTTACACATTATGTGATTTCTATCACTTGTTCTATCTTCGTTGCTATCTTGTTATTTTGTCAAAATCCCGGGTATAAAATGCATTAAGCACCTCCATGGGCTTCTATAAAAATTTTATGCAACTTTATGAAAATTTTACAAATATTTCACAAGTGTTTAAATTACCAAAATGACCTTCTTAAGTTAAAGAGTCGGTTCTAAGCACCCTTTTTGTAAAAATCATAACTAATATTTATAATGACACCATACCCTATCTTTCAAATTACATGTTTTATACATCATATTTTAATCACGTCTTAAGGATATGACTGATTTAAACTTCGTTTCAACTAATGATTCCTAAAGATTTGAAAATAGACCTTCAACAATCACAACCATAAACCCGAGTTTCAACATCGTTTTTATACATGCATCCATCCCAAACATCTTTAAAACGACCAAAAACGATTCTTGAACCTATTTTATCTCTATTATGAACACCATTTTTATCAAGAAAGAATAGTTTAAAATTCTCCTTAGACGACGAGAATCGAACCGCGTCGTTAGTTATTCTAGACTTCATTCCTTACGAGTATCCTTATCTTTTCTCAAGTGAACTGTCAGGAGATAAAGCAAGTTAAGCTCCGGGACAGAGCTCTCTTAAGGGGTACGTACTGTGAAATTTCAAGTCATTAATCTTAATATTATTAAACTATTTTATTTTTAAATAATTAACTTCGTCGGAAGTTATCCGCGTTTCATCATAACACGTTCAATTAATTCAACCGCGACTAGACTACGTCCATTCTACACTTTTTATGCATCACTGTTTACTTACAATCCTATTTTAAAAGTCACTTTTCAATTTTTCCATATTTATGTAAACCTTGTACCGTTACGTTTTACCCGATTAAAATTTACGTTTTAAGGTTTTGAAAAAGTGAACCAACCCTAGACGATGATAATTTACATATTTTATGAATTTTTAAACTATTTCATGTTTACAAAAGAGTTTTATACTTGCCGTGTCATTTTTATAGCTTACGTCACTTTTATCAAGAACCGGTGTCACCAAACGTATTTTTGACTCACGGTTTCATTTTTAACGACGTTTAAACACTCCGATAAACCCAAAGCTCTCATGAAATATTAAAATTAGCCATTTTAACACTTCATAACAACTTCATAATATTTTTATAACACTTTTCTAAAATTCACGTTTTCAGGTCACCCAGTTCTGCGTAATTCATGTTTTTAAGACCGTACACTTGAGTTAAACCCCACAAAAACAATAATACACCAAATATTAATCTAATATTAATAAAATCTGATCTTTATCTATATTTTTCAAGCTTTGGTCGTTCACCACTCTTCTCCTTTCCAATTTATCACTTAAAACCCCTAAATACTACTCATTACCTTACATAATCCACTCCAACACTTATACATATCATCCACACTTTATTTACTTATATTTTTACAAAAGAAATAGAATAAATTACCCCCCTTGGGACCCCAAAACAATCCACCCCCTTTATTATACAAACACACTTCACACTTTTTCTTATTTCCAAGAAAACACACTCATTTCATTCTCCATGCAAATCTAGAGAAAACCATCCATTTCCGTCTCCCCTTGGTGCTTGCTGCCGTGAACCACCAACAAAACACCACCATCTCAGCCTTCATTTGATCATATAATCATAATTACAACACCCTCTTTAAGACCCTTGAAGAAAATGACACTTTGAAGCTTAATTTTGAAAGTTTTCTTAAAGATTCTTGGTGATTTCTTGGAGTATTCTTGAAGTCTGAATCAAGGTTGTTAAGGGTTCTTTTCTCCAGCCCACAAGCCTCATTATAAGTGTAGAAGAGAAGGTCCAAGCTTCTGGTGGTGACTTTAGGGTCGTTTCTATCCAAACCCTAGAAGGTTTCATCGATTTTCACACATAGTAAGCATATCACATCATTCTGTTTGATTTTTGTCACATGCAAATAGTTTTTGTTATTTAATTAATTATGGGTTTTCGGATTTTGATAAGTTTTAGTGTTCTTGAGTTGTTTGTGATGATTAGTGTGGCATTGCATAGGATTTTGATGGAATAAAAACATTGTTTGAATTGATTTTGAAATTTATGTTTGGGACAATTTTAGATAGGCAGCAAAAACGAATTGGTGTGCAATGTTTTTGGCTTATGACCTGCTGGGAAATTACATTTTTAGATAGATATAGGTCTAAGCTTCATGTGGACTGTTGGAGGAATTTTTATCTCCTCCGGATGACCAAGTTATGCCCAAATTAGTAAAACTAGTCAAAATAGGTAACTTGCAGATTGTTTGTGTGTTAATGGTAAATTTTTGGCTTAGAGCCTACTGAAGCTTTTCATAAATGAATAGTTTAATATCTCAGGTCCTAGTGGCGAGTTGGCCGGAAAACCAACTATTCCGGATGGTCGAGATATGACCAAAACTGTGAAAACATATTTAGTGTGTACCCAGAAATTGTAATGCAGATTGTTTCACTGGTAATTAATAAATATTGAACTATGGGCTACTAGATTTTTACATGGTTGAAGGGTACAACATATTAGGACCATGTGGCTAATTGGAGGGTTTACCAGTTCCTCCGGATGAGGGAGTTTTGGTCATTTTACTAAAACGAGTCAGTTCTGACCTTTGAATAGTAAACGTGTTGATCTCCAGGTTTTTGGGACTAAAACTCTGGGTTTTAAAACATGGCTCAGTAGTAGACATCTTAGGCTAACACCTCCAATTGGTCTCACTTCAATTGCTATCATAATTAAAATTCAAAAAATATTATGGGTTGGATGTTCAGGGGTAAAATACTCTTTTCACATGATTATTAATCTTTCAGATGTTGACGCCTAGATTATTGAAAACTAGACTCAAAGAGCTTTCCAGGGGTGAAGGCGTTGTATTCATATCATTTATAGATTATGAGTTAAGGGTCTATAAAATAGAGTCAAATCCAGAATTTAATATTTTACGTCTTGTCTTGAACTCTAAAACGTGTAGATACACAGAGGTAAAATAAGAATTGAGGGATGAAACCTGGTAGGTGTTTTATTACCTATAAGACTTGGTCAAACATCAATCTTAGAGTGAAAATATCATTTGATTTACTTTTTCATATCGCTCTTCTTTATCATTCTAAGTCGCGTCACATCTTTAGGTTGTGCTTAGATGCTTCACACTCGTCCGAAGATCCATTTTACTTCTGATCTTGTTGCTCTTAAGGTGAGTTCATAGACTCGCTTTTACTCATTTAAATGTTTTATAAACCTCGCGAAGGGGATAGATGCTAGTTTTACAAACTAAATACAAGTAGCTTTTGGTATGCTAGACCCGATTATATGATTTATAGACATCTGATATTGAGTATTCTTGCTTAAGTCCCCATCATGAACCGTTAATTTTGTGTGAACGCTAGTATTATAAATATGCATATTTGGCTTGACAAGCCTGTCCGAGTGAGTAGCGCTCATTTGGCAACTGGTGGTCAAACGGACATATAATATTGAGAATTTAGGGTAAATGACAAGATTACCCTTTTGCGGGGTATTATTAAATCATTGTCAAGGTTAGGTTTCATGAGCTCAATGCAAACTTATTTCCCGACTTGTATTTGTTACATGTCAACTTAATTATGAGCGTATAACAACGTAGCCCAAATTCTTTTAAATTTAATTATCTTGTATTCACTCTTTACTTATTAAACTTTATAAATTCACTCAACTTTATGTTGACTTTATAGCATGTATTTTCTCAAGTATTATTTGCTAGCTGAGCATTGGGAGCAATCGGAGTCGCGTGGATATCAAATATTGAAGGACTTGTTTTCTACACATTCGATAACTTTTTATCTTTAAAATATACATATGTGTTATGTTTTAATTCTTGTAACTTAACTTTTAAATATAAATTGTTGGGACCTTTGTACTCTGATTTATCAAATCGAATGTGACATTTTATTGAACGTCTTTTTTTAGGTCGTTTTCTGTAACTTGTGTGTATGAACTATGAAATGACACCCAAAGTGGTATTCCGTTGCGTTGTAATTTTGGGGGTGTCGCACAAGGTGACTATTCTCTATGTGTGAGACCTAGATATATTCTCACACGTCCTCAAATTGGATGACTTAATCGAGTTAAGCGGTGAGACCTTGACCCGAGGCAAAGATGGGACTAAACATGCTTACATGACACTAGTCGTTTGACACTAGATGCCATGAGTCCCATAAGGATCTAAGAGTTGCACTTGTAATGCAATTGGTGATCTTCACCTACCAATTGAATCTACTATTGCTAGCAGATCAACTGATGTGATAGTAGAAGCACAATGTGGATCTTAGCCTTTTTCGTAAATTAATTGTTTT
This sequence comes from Artemisia argyi, assembly GCA_030686995.1. Lineage (NCBI taxonomy): Eukaryota > Viridiplantae > Streptophyta > Magnoliopsida > Asterales > Asteraceae > Artemisia > Artemisia argyi. Next base: position 240,229,092 of record CM060708.1, on the reverse strand, counting down.
AAATTGTAAACATGGGGTAGTTAATTTATAATAGGATAATTATTGAAAATACTAAATATGAACTTTGTGAATTCAATTAATGAATTAATGAAACACAAACCGTAAACAAAAGTTTGTTCTTTTCCTGTTAAAATGATCAAACTAAGTTTCTCTTTCCTTGTAAGAAAGAGACTTATTCCTATTCTTTTTTCTTTATGAGGAAAAGCAATAATAGGAATATTTGAATTGTCTTATTTCTAATCAAACTCAAAGCACACATACTTTAGAACTCGTGATGTCCTATAAAAGACAAAGTGGTTAAGTATGTTTGTACATCTTATTCTTTCAAGTTCGTTTATAACCCTAGTTCCGGTTTTGAAACCTTGAAGAAATATAATATATTTGGATAACTAGAGAACATGTTTTCTACAGCTACCAAACTGAAATGAGTTTTAATAATTAGAAAACGGAAATATCAATAAACCACTAAGTGGTAAAGTAGACCAAACATGGAGGAAATGCATGCCTATTTTCAAGTTAAAATAGAAATGATGGCTAGCCCATCATCTATATGTTAGAACTTGATGCACTTCCTTGAATACCTAAGTACATGTTTACTAGTCAAAGTAACTCACATTAGCAATAATGTGTAGATATTCAAAGAAAGAAGGAAAGTATCCAATCGCCACATACTCTCCACTGGTGACGTAACACTTATAATGTTGTCTAATCCAGTGGGAGCTACGTGATTGTATTACTAGTGACGAAACACATGTAATGTTCTCTAATCCAGTGGGAGCTGTAAGCTCTATTAACTTACAAGTTGCCCATCTTATTTCTAGATTGTCTTAAAATAATACATTACTTTCCACATGTGAAGCATCATAGTTTTTATGAGAACCACTGCATAAATTTTATAAGATATGTTATCAATAAAATTGTTATGCATGATTCATTATAAAAGCGATAAAAGTTATACACATCTATATTTTGATTTTGACTAAAATCATATGTTATCTGTGAAACTGTCATATTTACTTGCATGATGTTGTGCCTTGCACAAGTGGGAGAAATCTTTATTGTGCGCAAGGTACAACATATAACAATATGACTAATGGTTTTTCTTGACTGCAAGGTAAGAAAACTAAGGTTCTACTAGGACTTATACACATAAAATGTATATTGCCCTAATTAGAACAAATGTCAAGATAACATGAAAAGCTACTTCAACATATTCGTTGAATTGTTTAGTAAATATGATTATGTCTTCTTGTAAATTCATAATCATAAAGTATGAAATTAACTTGAAATTACTATTAAGGCCAATTGTCGGCACTCATAATTACTTTAGTTGAATATGTTTAGGTCTCTTGTAAAGACACAAACATCAATTCCGTTAATTATTGAAAGATTTATAACGTAAAGTTAAGACGTTAACTTGTTATGTGTTCTTGTTAAAGACATGTACAGTTACGATGTATAATAAAATATTTAATGTTTATGTTTTCTAGTCAAAACATACACATGAAGTCATTGACTTGGTCAAAGACTTATAATATAAAGTATGCAGTAGGCTAAAAATACTATTGATGCCATCTGGTATGACTTGGTTGGCAGATACATAAGCCAAAGAGTATAAGTCCATCTAATGAGTTATGGGATAGTCCCACAACATCTATCCACATGGAATACCACTACTTTATGGTATGTCCATCATGAAAAATCAAACTCCATAGATATCGTTTGATATTTGATGACTTAAACTGTTTTACCTCCAAAGCTATCAATGTTAGAAAATTGGATGTGCCTTGCGTACACTTAATATGGTTCCAACCCAGAAGGAATTTAAGACTCCATTATATTATGGCATGGGATGAATCCCATTATGTCTTGATTGAAGTTCTGAATTTGTTAAATACCTAAGAGTAAGTAATTAACAAACTAGAGTCAAGAACTAACGATGTATTTTGGATGTCCCACTTAAAAACAATTTATTGTTAATCAAGATGCTGAGTACTTGGAGATTAGTCTCCACTTACAAAAGCAAGTGGGAGCACCTTTAGATCTTGAAGTCATTCAAGAGCTAAATACACAACCTTCTAAGTACACTTGCTAATGTCATACTAAGGTTGAACATGCATATGTTAAACCATAGATTGACATCTCTCATTCATAAATCCGCAAGGATACCCCTAACACCTGAATGATATCGTTTTTATATCAACGTTAAGAGACATTGATACGCGGGATTGCACCCTCGCAACAGGTTTTACCTCTCAAGGGATCTTGAGAAGCTTGCAATCCCCGCCAGGCAGTGTACCTGATCGTTGTAGTATAGTATAGTGACAAGTACCGGGGGATTGATCGTTCAACTCAGGAATAGTGTCACTAGGATTAGAAAGCAAAGTAAACTAGGTCTAGAGGTGAGGGATGATTCTTTTTGTATTTTTTATATTTTATGAAAGCAAGTAAAATCTCGGGTTTTGAAGGAGTGGGCGAAATTAGTTGCTAGTCAACTAACCCAATTAACTACAGATGTAATCAAAATAAAATAAAAAGAAATGAAAATAAACTAATATAATTATGTGGTGGAAACAATAATGAGAAAAGATGTGTTTACTTAGATTTCATAACTCCCTAGATATCTTTTACCGGTTGAATAGCTTGTTACAATTGCAAGGATGACGGGTTATATTCCTTAATACTAGTCGTAGGGCCATGTACAATATTCCCTAACTCTATAAGCTCCTACTTCACTCCTATGTCGAGCCGACTAAAAGCTCCTAACATGGGATCATTAGAATTTACTTATGCATTAAATACAACCAGAAATCGTAGTACACCTCCAATCATGTTTCTTAAGACATTCAAACAAGTTACCAATGGAAGTCTGCCAGTTTTCTTAAGCCTAACATCGAATACAATCATCCACAACAATTATAAACAAACAATCAACCAATAACCAATATCTAGGTTTCACTACATCTAAGCAAACACAATAAAGACCTAGCCTAGTATGTTAGAAGAAAGACAAGCATAAAATAGAATTAAACAACACATAGACATATTGAATGATTATTGGAAGACTTATCTTTATTCAAACATGGATGAAAGAAGGGTTTGAAACCCCTACATTATGATGAAAATTCGACCTAGGGTTTGTGGTAAAGTTCCTCCTAATGTTCCACTCTTTTACAATGAAAATTTTGAAAAATATATATAGAGAATACATCCTGACGCCGTCACGTTATAATCTCTGACGCCGTCAACTCGCCGCCAAGTTAAGAGTCGTATTGCCTAGATCCAGTCTTGACGCCTTCATGTAGAGATTGAGCTCCGGGCCGTCACTTGCATTTTGACCCTAACGACCTTGGTGACACAGTCAGGTCAATAACACTAAAAATATTCTGGGCCGTCACATGTATTTTCCACTTCCACCTCTTTTGCCACTCTTGACGCCGTCATGTGTGAAGCCTTGACGTCGTCAGGTACTGTTCCCAGCAAGGATTTTGAGACTTTTCCGTTTTCTTCACTTTTATGCTTCAAAAACGTCCAAAATGTTTCCTTTCCAGATTTCTCCTCAAAAGTACCTAAAATAACAAAAGGAACGATTTAGGGCAGTAATTGATCAAATAATCACGAATTCGGGCTTAAATGACCCCTTAAAAGTGGTACACTTTTCGCCTTATCAAATACCCTTACACTTGAGATTTGCTTGTCCTCAAGTAAATGCTCTTTTATTCTAATCAAAATACAAGTTAGGGGTCATTTAACACTAATATAAAAGTAATTACAACAAAGAATCGTTCCACTAAAAACCAAAAGCAAGCTCGGAGGTTATACACTAGCACCTCACAAATAGTGTTTAGATACTCACATCTCTCGGGTGTAATAAAGTATATATCACAATATGGAAATGGAAAACATCTCTCACTACCTGTCATAGCAAATAGATTACCATAGGCTTGGGAAAGGATCAAACCTCCACCACTTGGCGTAAGCACCTAGGATAAACTATCAAAGAGGTCTTTTAAAGGGTTATAACGTTAGGTTTAGGGATATGTAAAACACGGTTTTGTTGGATAAAGGCAATATTTACTGGTGGCGAGTTAATCATCTTGGTTAATTACATGTACAATATGGCATTGCTAAGACAAGACTCGACTCCACTTAAGCTAATCAAAACTAAAATAATAAAAACTTAAAACAAACATAGAATGAAATGGGATGGTAGTCCGTATGTTTTTTTTTCTTTTTCTATTTTTTTCTTTTTCTTGATTTTTCGATTTTTTTTTTATTTTTTTTGACATACACTGTTGGCCTACCATCCAAAATAATACATTATAGGGAATTTGCATTCCCCTTTCATTTGAATTTTTACGTACTTTACAATAAACTACTCTAATGACTCGAATCAAGATAATCAAAACACTTGGAGTACTTTTTAAATATTAACGCACATATGGGGGTAATAAATTGATGTTCTTCCACGTTACTCCATAACACTAGTACTTTACCCATGAGTCCCAATTATCCCAAAACAATATGTATAAGATATGACTCGACTTAACAACCGTATAATCAATTAGATAATTAACTAAGAGTTTAAACAAATAACAATAATGAACTAAAGATGAGTGCATACAAGGAAGGCTAAGGCGATTTGGTTGCACATTTGGGTGGATTCTTAACAAATTCTTCCTTTAAGTAAGATGCTTAAAGATAGAAACGAAAAGATAGGCTCGGAGGGGTGTACTAGGGGTATCGTGTACTAAAAATGAGTACAACGCTAAGGTGTGGGATAAATTAATTGACTTCGCTAGTCAAGTAATATGACTTAAATGGTCAAGTAATTATGATACGGGTTTAACACAAAGGTGATCCTAATGCCTCTTATCATGTAGTAAATCCTACTACACGAATGTAGTCTCACTAGCGATCTCGGGATGTATCACTAACGCAAGTTCTAGAATCTCAATACTACCGGTACACTCATAAGCACTAATAATGAATGCTTTTCCTATCAAATCTAAAGGTGAACCTCACATATTTTGGTGGAAATTTTTTTTGAGTGGTATGGTTTTGTGCTAGTCATACAACTCCTATCCATGAGACGCTTGTTAAGGCTAAAGTTTCACTCCTAAATGTTGTAAAAAAAATTAAATTTGGCGCTAAAATTGTAGTAACAAGTATTTCTCTTAGTTTTATTACACACCTACTATCAAACAAACAAACTCAAGTGCAATTGTATCCTATAAGGTATCATCATTTACCCTCCCCTTACACTTAGGATGAACATTGTCCCCAATGTTCAATTAAAGGATGTAAAAGTAAAACAGGTAAAAGAATGAAAACAAATACTCCCCTGATTCGTTCGGTGTGGATAGTGTGTTAACAAGGTTAGATCTTCCTCCAAGAAAATGAACGTTGAAAGCTTCCCTCCAGAAATATAAATCATTTTCTTGTCATATATAACCTGTTAAACCTGAGAAAACAATCAAGGCAAACCTCGCATAAAATCGGCGGCAATCTATATATATAAAGAAAAATCCTAGAAAAAGTAGCATATATATGTTAATGTTGCTTTCTAGGAATTAAAGTGATATAATGCTTGTGGAATGAATGTTTACAGATTTTCTGAAGTTTATAAAACTATAGAATCAACAAAAACTTTAAGACTCCGGTATAAACAAAACTCGCAAAATATTTTAGAATTTTAGTACCTGAAGCCGTCAGGTTGTAACTCCTGACGTCGTGAGAATGTTCTTGGAAAAATCTTATGTTAAGTTTCTGAAAAATTTCTGAAAAAACTTATGCCTTACTTCCTGGAAAATCCTGCAAAACATCATTATGACTCTATACAGCATTTGACTCTAACAAATACTAATACACATGTTCATTTAATATTGTTGTGGTTCATGTCCGATTTCGTTCTTATAAACAAATTTGGATTTCCCTTACACTTAGCTTTTGCAAAATACCTTTATATGTAATTAAGATGAAGTTAAAAACAAAATAAAGCATTTTCACAATTTACTTTGAAACATGATTTACCAACAATAAAAATAAAACATGCATACGGAAACAAATAAAATCAAACAAATAAAAACACACAAAACATGGGTTGCCTCCCAAGAAGCGCTTTTCTTTATTAACGAGTCTTGTAGCAAGACTCAAGGTCACGGGCTATTACGTGACCTCATCTCTTGAGATGACGTATCCCATATAAGTATGATCTTCGCTATCGGGGTGGTAGTGTTTCAATCGTTCGAAACTTGCAGTCACCTCCCTTCCTCCTTTACTGCACAAGGTAGCTATCCCATCTTGGCGTAAGATTCCAATTGTGAATGGTCTATACCACCAGGGACTTGGCTCGTCGGGAGGTACTTTCATCTCTGAATGCCTTAAGAGTACCAAGTCTCCTTCTGCAAATGGTACATGATTCTCCGTCGGTTGACTGCATTCAAACTTGACATGAACTTTATCGCTGCTTTTGCCTTTCTCAGGCTCAGTTTCTTTGTAGCTTCTGATTCTTGTTTCCCATGCGAGGATTTTTTCTTGAACATGATTATGCGATGTGTCAATGTTGTTTTTGAGCTTTTTTTTTTCATCAGGCTTTCTTGCACACATCGTGGGGTCATAGGAAGGCTAATCTTCCTTCTTCCTGACTTAAGTTCAATTTCCCTTTTTTCATACCTAATGACAGCTCTTGCTGTGGTGAGGAATGGTGCTCCAAGGATTATTGGCATGCACCCACCTCCTTTATCATCGATGATCATGAAATCGACGGGATACATGAAACCTGCTACATTGACCAATACGTCCTCTGCAATTCCCAAAGGGTATACATAAGAGTGACCAGTGAAGGATAGCCGGATACGGGTGGTAGCCCACATTTTCGTAGTGAGTTGGGTGTAAATAGTTAGAGGCATTAGGTTTACTTCCAACCCTTGATCGGCGAAAGCCTCCAGATATTGTAACTTTCCAATGCTGGCTGGTATCTCAAAGTTCCCATAAGCCATCTGCTTTGTAGCCACTTTTTGTATAAGTAGCTTCTCAAATACCAGCCCCCCAGGTAATGTATCATACTCCTCTTTCCCCTCTTTCTCTCTTTTGGAAACCTGTTTGGAGGATTGGTTACGCCCGTCACCCTTTATCCAATTTGTTATGGTATTCTCATTTATATCATGTTTTAGGTAGTACCCTAATGATTGGGATTTTGGTGGTTCCTCAATGGTTTGTACAATAGGGGTTTCCTTCTCTTCATTACCCTCGTGGACAACTATGATAGAGTTAACAAATTGGGTAGTGGGGGTAACGCTTTCCTTCCTTAATAACATCATTTTTGGGGTTTTTTGGTTTGAGTATTCCTACACTAATCTCATCATCTCTGTCATTTTCTCTTGCATCTCCTCCTTTTGTTTATAAACAGCCTCCTCGAATTTAGCAAGCCGCTCAGAATGGGTTGCCATGTACTCTCTCATTCGAGCTTCGAATTGCGGGTTGAGGTTTTGAGGAGGCGAATAAGGTCGAGCATATTTTTGAAAGGTTTCGACATTGTCTCTAAGAGGTGACTCCGACAATGGTGTTGGATTCATATTTGAGATAGAATTGACTGTTGCCCGTCTAGGACTTAAAGGTCTCCTTTGTTTTTCTGTGAGGTAATCCACTTTTCTCTCAAGTTCGTAAAGGAGTTCTTCGGAGATTTGAGTGGTTTCCCCAGGTGTTGAGATTGCGTTGATAGCCGAGTTTATAACATGCGTGACTTCCCATAACTCACGATTGTCGAAGGCAAGTTCATCAATAATTTCCCAAGATTCCTCGGCATCTTTATCACACAACCTGCCTCCGGCAGTTCGATCAATGGTGCGTTTGGTGTGAAAGTCGACATGGTCATAGAAGATTTGGAATAATAGCCAAAGATCTATGCCATGATGAGGGACTTTTTGGAGTAAGTCCTTAAAATGAGTCCATGCTTCATAGAGAGTTTCACCTTAACGTTGTTGGAACATCAAGATATCATTTCTAAGCTTGGTAGTTCTCCCCGGTGGGAAAAATTGAGCAAGGAAATGAGAAGTGAGATCATCCCAAGAAGTGATGGATCCCGCGGGTAAACGTTCAAGCCACTGACTAGCTTGGTCACGTAGAGAGAATTGGAATAGACGTAATCGGGTTGTCTCTCTAATTGCAACATCCAGGTCTATGGAATCTACGATTTTTAGGAAATCCTTAAGATGTTGATTAGGATCTTCGGAACGAAGTCCATGGAATGCACATCCGCTTTGCACCAACCGGATGGTGTCGGATCGCAGGGGAGACACATTGGCTCCTTGAGTGAGCTCAATGGTGTTTCGATAGCCTTGGTGGCTAGGACGGGAAAACTCTCCTAAAGTTCGGGGTCTAGGAGGTTGGATTGCTAGTGGAGGGTTTTGTTGTGGTGGGTTGATGGGTTCAAACATATTACCACCTTCCATGATGTCAGATGGCAATGGTTACGAACAAAGGAACGAAGAAATAAGATAGACTAAAGAAAACCTAAAAATAAAAATAAAAATCTTACTAGAAAGGAATCTAGCAAGTAGACCTAATAAAAAGAAATTCTAACCTAGACAATAACTGTTCCCTGGCAACAGTGCCAAAAACTTGATACACGGGATTGCGCCCTCGGAACAGGTTTTACCTCTCAAGGGATCTTAAGAAGCTTGCAATCCCCGCCAGGCAGCGTACCTGATCGTTGTAGTATAGTGATGAGTGTGTAAATACTCATCATTTTTGTACCCATTTAGACTATAAAAATGGCTGAAAACACACTATTGTAAATATCCTTGGATTGTGTTTTTATGTGTTTTAGGTTCAAAAAGATTGAAAACGAGGCAAAAGTGGACAAAACCGAGCACAAGATTGGAAGTAGCACGAAATTACGGGATCAACGATAATTTTATTTGGACCAATGAGAGCAAGCAAAATTTAAGTGTATTGAACATGAAATAGTTGAGCAGAAGACGAGACTTTTGAAGGCTAAACAAGGACTAATGAAGCATAAATCGAAGACTATATAAACTTAAACAAAGTCTTAAGACAAAAGCCCAGAATTGAGCCCAGTCTAGGTCCAACAACAAATTTACTCAGTCCAAGCTTGGAAAAGAGGGCTGACATCATATTTTGAGAGTGAATCCTATTTAATAGAAAAATTGTAATCAAAGAAGGGGAGCCGACACCCTTATCTTGGTGGCGATCGGTTACAACAACAATTTTATTTTACTTCCTTTAATTTCAGATTTTCAAGCATTAGTTTAATAGTAGTACTTTTGTTATTAGCTGACTTTGTTATTAACCATATACTAGTCAATCAAGTTTCTAATTAATTTATTTTAATAGTAGTGCTCTTCGTTTAATGTTTTGATTTTCTGAACTTTTTTTTGTGTTGCAATCTCTACTTTTATTTGTTTACAAAACCCAATTTACCATAAATCTCATTAGTTATCATTTTTTTTTTTACTTTAAAAAAGAATAGGACTTTATGGTTCATATAAGAGTTAAAATGGTTACTTAATAATTTTAAATATCTTTAATATATAAATTAGTTAACTTTTTTATTAAAACTAGTTGTGCTTCGAGGGAGCCGACATGTAATTTTTATTTTATTTTACTTTATTTTATTTTATTTTATTTTTGGAAGTCTTAGGCCTCTATTTTTTTTGGTAGTGTGAGCATTTAATTTCATTTACAAACATTAACTTTCGATTTGAATATTACGTATCTGTTTTCTTTAGTAAATAGGGACAAAAACCAATGTTTACATTTTCCTTCATTATATCCGTTTTTGGCCCTCTGAACATTCGGATAACATTGTTCATTTACTTTAAGATTCTGTCATAGCTTTTACTTGTTAGTTTTTTAATCATCTTCCTTTTTCTATAATTTTTTCTTTAGCAGTTTTAGTCTAGAAAATTATTTAAAAATAATTTCTTTAGTAATTTTATGAACTGTTATTTTTTTTATGAAGCTATTATCAGTTATTAGTTGTAACTACAAAGAGATTATGGAGCTATCAAGGAGGATATGGGTATATGAGTTTGTAAATTTGGGTATTTTTGTTATACGTTATGGAGTTCAATTTATCCGTTGTCTTCGCATTTGTTGACTTCTAATCCATTTTCTTTACTTTTCGATTGTCTCTTTTTATATTTAATGTCTTGCTTAGTTTAGATACTATGATTGTTGCTTTTATCGTAGTGATGCTTAGTGACTAGACTTTTTATATACTTGTCGAGTAGATTATTCCGTTAATTAAGTGTGGTTTTATAAATGTTAGAAAAAAATATTGGTTATTAATTTTAAGTTACTTTCATTAAAATTTTGGTTGTTTGAGCGGGCAAAAGCCGTGAAACTAATTGGGTTTTAATTTAAATATTGATATCTCCTTATGAAATAATTGTTTCAAAAGAAACTAACGTTGTGAGAAAATAATTACTTGTAACAGATATTAATTCATCAATAAAAGAACTTAATTGAAATAATAAACCACATTTAAGGATCGTGATAATTTGCTTAACAAGTATATCTTTTTATCACATATTTCTTAGTTGCTTGCTTAGTATAATCTAGTTTATTATTTATAGCCGTTGTCTTTTATCGTTAACTTTATATTATTTACTTGCTACTAGTGTTATTATTATCTTTACTTTAATCATTTAGTTTTAAGCTTTGTAGTTTTGCTTTATTAATCTAGTTTTTATCGCTTAAAATAGTTTTTAATCTTTTACTTTAAAACCAATCAAAAACAAAAATTCCTTTTTCCATTCAAAGTCACTCGATCACAAGTCGTTTTAATACCATTCCACACCTCTCTGGGACATAACGACCCAGGGAAACCCTATTCTTCACCGGTTATCTTGCACTTTCTCCTGGGTTGACCTATTGACCGCACCCGGTTGAATGGTCAGTTTAGGAGGAGTCAAATTTTGGCGCCGCTGCCGGGGAGGTTGTGCGCGTTATTCTAAACGGTTTTGCAGATTAGTGAATCTGGATATACACTCATTGTATATTTACCATCCTTGTTCATATTTTCATATTTACATAAAAACAAAACGGTTCCCGAAAACATTTTAAAATTAGTTTTCAACGAACACAAAAACCCAAAAAGATTTTCTTTCTTATTTTTATAAAATGTTTTCAAAAAATACCAAAAATATCCATCTTTACCCTCCTATCTTTTTGATTCTCCATTTCCTTCCCTATAAAACCATTTGATTCTTTCTATGTCTCATCCACACCTTCTTATTTGCCAATGGTGTGGTAGTTCTTATAATGATGGTAATTTCCCCGGTTGTGGCATGGTAGAATCAGGAAACGGGTCTGTCTATAACCAGAATCCCTATTCCTACCATGACACGACTGATTTATTCCATCAGCTACCACACCATGAGACTCAACAGTTTTACTGTTGTGAGTACTGTAGTGGTTCACACTACAGTTCTGATTGTCAATCGGGAAACACGCTTGTCTATGAGCAGTTTCCTGATAGCGATTATGACTCTAGCACATACGACTCACAACCACATCAGTTTTACTGTTGTGAGTATTGTGGAGGTCCACACTTCAGCTCCGATTGTCAAACAAGGAATCCATTTCCTTGTAACAATTTTGACACATCGTATTATGATCCACCTTCACCTCAGCCAATTCCTCAAAGTCTTCTCCTTGATCTTTTGGATTTAGTGAAATATTTGAAAGGAATCATACATACCCCAGATAATCCAAACCAAAAATCGATGGAAGAATTGTTAGCTGGAGAACAGGCTGCTAAAATAAATTCCCAAGATGCCTATGAAAGATCTATTAGGGAATCAATTGAAAAAGAAAAAGCAGCCAGATCTAGCTCTCGATTCCGTTTCATTCCTGATGACAGTGATGATGAAGATACACTTGATATTCTTCAATTTTACAAAGATTCATCAGATTCATCAGATGAGATACCATCAGTGGAGATTCCATCTCAACTCCCTCAGTCTGTTATCACACCCGAAGTCACACTCACTCTCTGATCATGGGGGATGAGCATCTTAGCACTGTTCCTGAAAAGGAATCGGACGAATTCATAAAGTCTAGTGCTGAGAACCTTGTCCCAATCCCAGGAGAATCACAGGGAATTCTTGATCATATATGTAATATTCCTCCTCCTCTTGTCTTCCCAATGAATCATGATGAGATGTTCTCCGATTCTACTGATGACGATTCGTTATCTTATGAAGACATTGTTTTTATGGAAGAATTACCTTCTAAGCTAGTTAGCTTAGAAGAATAGAATGATGAGATTGACACTGAAATCAAGGATGAAGCACTTCGTGCAACATTATTGAATATCGATCTCCTCATTTCTAAAATCGAGGCTTTCAAAGAGAAACCTATTTCATCTCCTATCCCCATTAAGGATAGTGACATTTTCTCCGATGATCCTATTCCGGAGTTTGAAGCCTTTACTTTTGATCATATGGGAGAGAAGATTAGTGGCAGTACCACTTCTCATTCTCAAATTTCTCTCCCCGTGTATGATTCATTCACTTTTTAGGAGTTCTCCGGTGAACTCACTCATATCATATCTCCACCGGAGTATGATAACTTTTACTTTGATCTAGACAAAGATGATCTTTGTGTTTGTGAGGGAAATATTCTCAACCTTGAGAATTTTCTTGATATCAAAATCCCAACCCTCCCTCCCATTATATGTCTAGATCATATGAGCTTTACTGATGAGATTCATGATATACCAATTATGAATTCTCTTTCTGATGATGATGACTCTATCTTGATTGTCATCAAGATCTTTCTTCCCTTCTTCACCTACCGGGTGACTTCTCCTGTTCTTTATTCTTTCGGAAATGAAGACATTATTTTTGACCCCCGCATCACCGCTTATAGTTTATGCTATTTTAAGCCGGGTACTTATCTCATCGGTGTGGAACTTTCACGTGCTTCAAATGTTTGTCCAAACATCTTGAATGAAAGTCCGATGGAGATTGTCTCTTCCACATGTTGCTTCCCCATGAACCAATGAATTCGGGGTCGAGTCAAGCTAGTGACTCGGTAAACAAAAACATTAGCATCACATGGGTTTTCACCCATGATATCTATCTTCTTTCTTATTTCTAACACTAAGTGTGGGGGAGTTTCCTCTGCTGTTGTTTGCCATGTTTTGTTTGCTCATGTTTGCAGGTACCCTTTGGATCGTGATGATTGACGCGCCTGTTTTCAATCCAGCCGGTCAATATCCTATCCTTTTGCTAACGTTTATTTCAAGGATATCTTTTTAATCCTTTTTGTGAAAAACAGATTTCCGTTTCACACTTAGACATTAGTATTGCCTTTTTCCGCTCAAAGAGTCTGCATAATAGCCGGGACTTTGAATATTGAGGACAATATTCAATTCTAAGTGTGGGGGGAATTCTGTCGAATTTGTCACATATATTGTACCTGTTAGTACCCTAGTACCCCCGTTTTTGGCAAAATTTTAAATTTTTTTCGATAAAAAGAAAAGTGCTTTGCACAAAAAAATATAATAAAAGAAGTTGTTTAGTCTTGATTAGGTTAGAACAAGGGGAATCCTGACTCTGCCAGAGTGTTGATCTGGCTGCTTCCTTAACTTTTTAGACTAAATTCTTAACGAATTGTGCAAATGAAAATGCTAAGCGTAGAGTAGTTGGTTCTCTTTAGAGCTTATATAAGTAATCTGTGGCTTTTTCTCCCAGTAGCTTCTAATTTGATCTAAATACGTGCTGTTTTCAAACTTTTGACTATTAAAAGTTTTCGTTATGTAAACAAGTTTTTATGCAAGGTTAATATAGAGTACTAGTTCAAATTTGTATTTAAATTTTGAAACAAGCAACTTCCTTAAAAATGAATAAGATTGCAAAGTGAAGTAATGTAAAATTGCTGAATGATGCAAATTTTTGAGTATGATATGAAAAGTGAAAAAAAAAAAAAAGAGAGAAAAAGAAAAAAAAAAATGATGATGAAAAGAAAAAAATTGAAAAATGAGAAAATGAAAAAAAATGTGTTGAATAGAATTAGAGTAAATAAATAGAAGTTGCTTGTTCTCAAATTTAAATAGAAAGTTGAGCTAGTATTCGTTGATTTTGTGTAACGACTAAGCGGGAATTTAGAGATTGTCGAAGTCAAAGACCCCGAAAGCTCCGATACTATTCTCGAGGGTGTAAAAACCTAGCCTCCTAAGCCTCGGCTAAAAGGACAAGCTGAGAAGAAAGTCGCAACATGGAGTGATCTCACCTTCGAATCTTTAATCTCTAAATAATCGTTTGTTGTTATCTATTTAAGTTCTGATTTTAATGTGTCGGGGATATAAAAAATCTTTGAATTGAAATCCCGCCAATTCCGGTACTATTCTCTGTGGGGTGTCAAAAGCCTGGTCACCTAAACCAACTAGTTGGGATGTGCCGAGAAGAAAGCCACTACATGGAAAAGGCTCTTTTTGACTCTTAAATTTCTGAGGTTCCCGATGAGTTAGGATTGGGCTTAAATAAATGACAACCATAATGAGCTCCGATTTTTGGTGGTCAAACTTTTGAAAATAAGGACACACACCTAAACTTTATAAATTACGGGAGTAAAAAGTTAAGACTTGTCTTACACAGATTATTAATATAAGTAGTGTTAGCATTTTTACAAAAACATTTGCGCAAGGGTTTTTGAACTTGGTTGGGAGTATAAAAAGAGGATGACGATTACAATTTCCTGGAGACACCCAGTTTGTGTGAATCCCGTTCCATAATACCGCTTTTGAAAAATCAAGCATTTTGTTTACTTATGTTCCAGTTTAATAGTCTTGCATTGAATAAAAAGTCGAAACAGGGTATACTTGATATTCTTTCATTACTTCATATGATTGGATTGCTAGGGACTAGCAATAGTTTAGTGTGGGGGATTGATGAGTATGTAAATACTCATCATTTTTGTACCCATTTAGACTATAAAAATGGCTGAAAACACACAAATATGCCGAATTATATTGCAAATATCCTTGGATTGTGTTATTATGTGTTTTAGGTTCAAAAAGATTGAAAACGAGGCAAAAGTGGACAAAACCGAGCACAAGATTGGAAGTAGCACGAAATTACGGGATCAACGATAATTTTATTTGGACCAATGAGAGCAAGCAACATTTAAGTGTATTGAACATGAAATAGTTGAGCAGAAGACGAGACTCTTGAATGCTAAACAAGGACTAATGAAGCATAAATCGAAGACTATATAAACTTAAACAAAGTCTTAAGACAAAAGCCCAGAATTGAGCCCAGTCTACAACAAATTTACTAAGTCCAAGCTTGGAAAAGAGGGCTGACATCATATTTTGAGAGTGAATCCTATTTAATAGAAAAATTGTAATCAAAGAAGGGGAGCCGACACCCTTATCTTGGTGGCGATCGGTTACAACAACAATTTTATTTTACTTCCTTTAATTTCAGATTTTCAAGCATTAGTTTAATAGTAGTGCTTTTGTTATTAGCAGACTTTGTTATTAACCATATACTAGTCAATCAAGTTTCTAATTAATTTATTTTAATAGTAGTGCTCTTCGTTTAATGTTTTGATTTTATGAACTTTTTTTTGTGTTGCAATCTCTACTTTTATTTGTTTACAAAACCCATTTTACCTTAAATCTCATTAGTTATCATTTTTTTTTTTACTTTAAAAAAGAATAGGACTTTATGGTTCATAAGAGTTAAAATGGTACTTAATAATTTTAAATATCTTTAATATATAAATTAGTTAACTTTTTATTAAAACTAGTTGTGCTTCGAGGGAGCCGACATGTAATTTTTTTTTTTTTTTGGAAGTCTTAGGCCTCTATTTTTTTTTTGGTAGTGTGAGCATTGAATTTCATTTACAAACATTAACTTTCGATTTGAATATTACGTATCTGTTTTCTTTAGTAAATAGGGACAAAAACCAATGTTTACATTTTCCTTCATTATATCCGTTTTTGGCCCTCTGAACATTCGGATAACATTGTTCATTTACTTTAAGATTCTGTCATAGCTTTTACTTGTTAGTTTTTTAATCATCTTCCTTTTACTATAATTTTTTATTTAGCAGTTTTAGTCTAGAAATTTATTTAAAAATAATTTCTTTAGTAATTTTATGAACTGCTATTTTTTTATGAAGCTATTATAAGTTAGTAGTAGTAACTACAAAGAGATTATGGAGCTATCAAGGAGGATATAGGTATATGAGTTTGTAGATTTGGGTATTTTTGTTATACGTTATGGAGTTCAATTTATCCGTTGTCTTCGCATTTGGTGACTTCTAATCCATTTTCTTTACTTTTCGATTATCTCTTTTTATATTTAATGTCTTGCTTAGTTTAGATACTATGATTGTTGCTTTTATCGTAGTGATGCTTAGTGACTAGACTTTTTATATACTTGTCGAGTAGATTATTCCGTTAATTAAGTGTGGCTTTATAAATGTTAGAAAAAAATATTGGTTATTAATTTTAAGTTACTTTCATTGAAATTTTGGTTGTTTGAGCGGGCAAAAGCCGTGAAAATAATTGGGTTTTAATTTAGATATTGATATCTCCTTATGAAAAAATTGTTTCAAAAGAAACTAACGTTGTGAGAAAATAATTACTTGTAACAGATATTAATTCATCAATAAAAGAACTTAATTGAAATAATAAACCACATTTAAGGATCGTGATAATTTGCTTAACAAGTATATCTTTTTATCACATATTTCTTAGTTGCTTGCTTAGTATAATCTAGTTTATTATTTATAGCCGTTGTCTTTTATCGTTAACTTTATATTATTTACTTGCTACTAGTGTTATTATTATCTTTACTTTAATCATTTAGTTTTAAGCTTTGCAGTTTTGCTTTATTAATCTAGTTTTTATCGCTTAAAATAGTTTTTAATCTTTTACTTTAAAACCAATCAAAAACAAAAATTCCTTTTTCCATTCAAAGTCACTCGATCACAAGTCGTTTTAATACCATTCCACACCTCGCTGGGACATAACGACCCGGGGAAACCCTATTCTTCACCGGTTATCTTGCACTTTCTCCTGGGTTGACCTATTGACCGCACCCGGTTGACTGGTCAATTTAGGAGGAAATAAAACATACAACCTTGTTGCATGTGTTTATTAGAATAAACATAAGCGGTTAATTATCTAAACACAATATGACATGTCATTGAGGGGAGTCTCAATGATCAATCTTACATGATGAGATTGAATACATGAATGGAAACCTTAAGTTTAACTAAAGGATTCATTATGTAAGTCATATTATGTATTGGATTATTTATATCATTTGCATGAATGCAAGATGAGTTGATAACAACAAATATCTAAGTGAAAGTCATTAGATAAATGTTAAACGAACAACCTAATGGACCTGCAAAGGACCAATGATTTGTTAAAATGTTTACGGATATTT
Source organism: Artemisia argyi (assembly GCA_030686995.1). NCBI lineage: Eukaryota > Viridiplantae > Streptophyta > Magnoliopsida > Asterales > Asteraceae > Artemisia > Artemisia argyi. Next base: position 240,211,654 of record CM060708.1, on the reverse strand, counting down.
GAGGAGCTCTGTTATGTTTTCATTCATTGATGCTTATATAACTGAGATGATGCTCAACCCTAGTCGTAGTAGGATGACATCATGAATGATGACACCTCTAACTAGACGTGCTCGACTAAGAGCATTAATGCATTATACATTAAACGAATAAGAATACTTTACAGTTTGGGAAACTGTTATTATGATTGTCTAAAGTAGGTGTTTTGCTAGCTTCAAACACACTATGGAATGTATTGTTGCAATCTCGTATTGTACTTGAATGCACACATACAAAAGGACAATCATCATTCAAAACATTTTCGAATTTTGAAACAAGTATTCTCAAAGTTTACTCAGATGACTACTTGTTGTCTTGTACAGCAAAATTGATCATGGTGGAAACATCGGATTCCGATCTATATGTAGTCTTGTGCATATCTGTTTTTAGTATTTGGATAATAGAACTATAAGCAGTCGTATTATATAATGAATTGATATACCCGGTATAATCGTCTTCATTTATACTATTGTGTTCTATATTGCATGTTTAATCCATGAATAATTTATCTATTCTAAAAATTGTCCATTGCCAGCTGACGATACGGGAGTATCATCGAATTAAGGCAAATGTGAGCGTGTTGGTGATATTTATTTAGAATAGATATTAATTTATGTTTACACCAAACTCACATGTTGTTCATTGTGATGAACATTGGACTGACCCAACCTACGAGTATTCACTGCATGGATCGGCGTCAATAGTGAAACTCGCAAATGGTTATGTCTCTTATCCTCAGAATTGAGATGCAAGTAGGTCTTGCATGTGTGGAATTTCATTCTTTGATATGGTTAAATGCTGTCCTAAATAAGGTAATTATAAAAACCATCTTCAGGAGTGATATGAAACGCATGTATGATACGTGCAGTCAAAATAGGATTTGTTCCTCCACATGTCATGGAGTTAGATACTATTGGGCCCCTCGATGAATTGAACAAATGTTTGTATGGCCGTACCCAAATGAGATTAAGATGAATCTTAATTCGCTTAGTAATCTTGTTCAATATCTAGATCGAGAAACATAATAGTTGAACAATTAGAATGACATTTGATCCATGTCTAATGTTTAACATAGTGGTATCTGTAACAAAAGGATGGATGACATATAACCAATTAAATGAGAAGTTTAAGAAACTACCCTCACATATTTCTAGGGGCATTGGCGTGTTGCTAGACGCTAACCTTTGCTTGTATAATTACTTGATTATTATGACGTTGCAAGTGGGAGCTGTTGGAGTATACTCGTGTCATAATAAATAATTATATGGCTAGACATATGTGAGCCTATGGGGTGACACGCATATACACTGAGATACCACTTTATATATCGTGTTTATTGTATTTATGATATATAAATAACCTTACATAACCTGGGATCACTATCGGGCTTCTAATAACTAAGTAATGTACTTAATCCATTGGACTTGGAAAACAAATGGGAGGCCCATTTGAGCCCACATAGTGGCCGGCCATTAGGGGCTTACAAGGGAAGGAATGGTTTGATTTTTTGGTCAAATATATGGGAGTTATTTCCTCATAATTAAGATAACAATTTTACCAAAAATCTCTCCCCCTCTCTCCCTCTATTATACAGCACAAAGAAAAAAAACCCATCTAGAGTTTTGGTTTTCTTGATCTCTTCCTTTGAATCATGCTTATTAAAAGGCCATTCCAAGGTTACGGGGTTAAGGACTAGCATCCAAGAGGTATACAGTGAGGTGTAGTGTGGACAACACATAGAAGTGATCTCCTTTGATCACTTGGGTTGCATTGGTGATTCGTGTACATTGGTGAAGGTCTCCATACGGTTCAACCGATCATGCTACAAAGGTATAACCTTGTTGTTGTTTATTACTGATTGATCATATGGCTATATGGATCCTTGATGGTGATGTTTTTCGCTGCGTTTATATGTTTCTTTTTTGTTTATATACTCAACATCCCCTATAATAACGGCGTCAGAATTTATAACCTGATGCCGCCAGCCTTGTAATTCTATATAGTTTTCGATTTTTCATTCATTAAGTGTGCAACTTTGCAAACATACCCTATTACGAATTTAAGAGATTTTAAGGGTTCTCATACCCTCTTTTCTTCAATGTTTAATTGAAGATAAGTTTTCTTTTAATCATTCAATATGCCTATGTGTTGTTTGATTATCTGTTTATCTTTTCTTCCCTTTAACATGCTAGCTTAAGTTTATTAATGTTTGCTTAGATCTAATGAAACCTAGTTATTGATTGTTGATAATTTGTCTATTGTTTAGTTGATTGCTACACCTTAGGCTAAGAAAACTAGCTGATCTTTGTATGTAAATAGCTTGAACGTCTTAGAAAAGGAAATCGTATGTACACTGCCGGTTTTTCTCGTTGTATTTAATGCATGAATTGATGTTAGTGATTATATGGTTTGGGTACTAAATGTGCCGCTATAGGAGAAATTGAGATTCATAGAGTTAGGGAAGGCTGTGTACACCCCCACGACTGGTATTAAGGAATATAACGCTTCAGCTAAAACAATTGCACTGTGACATTTAACAAATCAACAAGAGATAACTAAGGAGTAATTATATCTAAGTAACCACACTTGTCTCATTATAAGAAGTATACTAATTTTCCTTTTCTTTTTATTTAATTTCTGTTTTTAGATTAATTATTAGTTTTTGGTTAGTTGATTAGCAACTAATTCCACCAATTCCCTCCAAACCGAGATTTTACTGCTTTCATAAACTAAAAAAAATATATATACAAAAAGAATCATCCCTCACCTTTAGACTTAGATTGACATGCAATTCAACCTAACGAAAGTATTCCCCTAAATAACGATCAATCCCCCGGACATACCTATACTACACTACAACGACCACGTACATTGCCTGGAGGATTGCAAAGCTTCTCAAGATCCCTTGAGAAGTAAAACCTTTTGTGAGGCCGCAATCCTCACATCACCATTGCAACTAGAGGGACCAGTTTTGCCAATGGAGAAGCTTCTACTAAACTTTCGAACCCATTGATAACGGGTATTGGAAGACACGACAAGAAAAACACCTGTTTATACACATTAGCATGTTAATAAATAGATACACAATCACATTTTTGTATACCAACGATGTAAAATTAAAAAAAAGCATACCCCAAAGAACAACACTTTGCACCAAAGGGGGCACGCGTACATCTCTTTTTGATGTAAATAAACTAAGAGAGCCATTGTTTTCTAATTTGCTCATATAAATGATAATTTTATATTAGATATAGGCGGGAGATAGCATACCGTTTGGCTTTCTTAATCATATTTGTAATTCCTTGGCCAATAAGACCGTAACCAAATCCAACTGAACCATACAACAGACACTGAATCCATAATTAGCAAACAAAAGTCATAAATTGGAAAGCAAAAGCCAGCTTAGGGTAAGAATTGCTTGTAAAAGGTGAAACAATATCCATGTGAATCATTAAAAACATCTTTATACCTTGTAAAAATATGTAGCAAGCCGTTGTTGTGCTGAAAAACTACACCCTAGTCTCTTGAATTAAAAGACACTACACAACCAACATAATTCATTCATATAATATAAAAATTCAGCATCTGGTTTAAACAATTGAGAATGAACCTATAAATAAGAAAAAGTCAAAGATTATAACGTGTTCAAACCAACAGCAAAAGGACAAGAAATTTGGGCATTTACAACTACATCCAAACAAGAAGTTAAAAAACTCTAGAACAAAAGAAAAGTTGTCAGTATTAGCGGCTCTAATCACCAAAGACAACCATACATGGCAATATCAATGTATGTTCTCACATTCACTTTCTCGATCTGACTAAAGAATTTAATTTCTTAGTTTTACTATTTAGGAGCAAGCCGAGAGAGCAATAAGCATGTACAAAAATGCTGGTGTTAAATAAAGGGTGTATGATAGTAACCTGCATGGAAGAGCTGCAACAGAGTTCTGTAAACCACTAAACAAATCACCACTAGGTAATGATCGTTTTCCAATACGATCATACGATGCCAACATGCCAACCAAAGCAACATCAACTACTATACCTTCCAAAAGATCCGCAACATACAACTTAAACTCATCCCAAAAATCTTTTCCTCTTTTTTGAACTTCAGCAAATGTAGCACAACACGAATCAATTACTACCTGCATCACACAAAGCAAACTTTAACAACATTCTTATAAGACAGTTCTTAGGAGCATTATAAGAAGAAAGGTCAAGGAACAAACCCAGTTCCAACTTTAAACAAAAATGACTGATCAACAAGTATTCTATTATGAAACACTGCAAAATTTCTTGTCAAGAATCCCAAAGCCCAAAGCCCAACCTGATCCCTGTTTATCAAATTGCCAATAAACTTAACTTTAACACTATACCAAATAACACAACAAATTAATTGTAAAAAGCATTTATTTCTATTCACAAAGCTAATGACACTTTGTTGAAGAGATTGACTAACCTTACTGTATTCTAAATATACAATAAGCTATAATCAAATCAAATAAGTTTAGCTAAACATCCCCATATAGAACCCGTACTGATTTATATCTATTTGCTACTATATGCAACTAGATCACTAGTTAAACAATAGTCACATATCTAAACTATACAAGGTCAACAAACGTAAGTCACATTATTCATTTGCAGTTTTTCACTCATTATTTAAAAAAACTACCTAGTTGATAACCTTCAAAATTAAACTCTACATCTATTTATATCGATTATTTTACGCATCTGGATAGGGTCAGAAATGGTCACAGGGATACCTCAGTTAGGTCGCCGCAAACTGCGTACATCTTAGTCAAAGACACGCCCTCCCCGGTTCCTATTTTTTCTTAACCAACAATACAATACGTTAACCCAATAACTTAACATGCATTATTACAAACGAATCCAAAACCACTACCTGCAAGTCCAAATAGCGCGTAAGCAAAACTTTCCGCAACCCTTCGCCTTTCACAGCCTCCAACATTCCCCTGGTAACTCCACACCTTTCTCCTCCACCACTTTCATCACCTCCTTAAACCCCATCAACGGCCCAAACTCCCTCTCACTCATCATCGACCTCGCCACAACCACCGCCGCTGCCACCATCATTAGGCGGCGACACCTCACCACCACCACCACCACCACCACCATCACCATCATCACTCTCACTCTCATCATCATCAAACACTTCAGTTACAATAGCCATGTTGTTATTTAATTTCACGATTAATTGTTTGCGAGATATTTTAATTTAAAAAAAAAAATGATGAAATGGAGTTTTTTTTAGCTAATTAATTAATTTAAATTAAAGGTTAGTCTAGAGCATTAGATGTAAAGATGATGGATGGTTGAGATTAAAGGATTTGATCTTAAGGCTGAAAGTAGTGGTCACTTTTCCTCACATATTAGCGTCACCTCAGCTTTTTCTGTCTTTTCACACCTCGTCACATTTCACCCGCAGTGGTCACTACTCTCCTTACCTTTTATTAAAATACCTACGTTATAAAACATACACCAAAAAAATATCACACACACACTCATAAACAAAATAAAAAATAATAAAAATACACACTATGAAAAGTAGGTGACTCACCTTTCATTTCTCTTTTTCTCTCCGATCCCTTGGTGAGGAGAATGGGGATGAAAGGTAGCTCACTCACCACTCCTTCTAGCCTTAAAGAAAAAGTGATCCATAGAGAACTTTTGTCAATTATATAATTGTTGATTTTGTTTAATAAGGCTGGGTACCGTGGTCGGTCTTCCATGCTCGGTCGACCGATCACCTCGTTGGTCGTGGCAAATGTGGCAAATCGGTCCCCAAACTTTGATGTGTATAACAGGCAAACACTATCAAGTAAAAAAGCTCCATTGTTGCAACAACAACGGCTAAACCACCAAACACTATCAAGTAAAAAAGCTCCATGTTTTTAGATCAAGATCTCTTGTTTTGTTTATGGGTTTTGAGTGTGAAAGAGAAGACCACAAAACAAAGATCTTGTTATCTTTATGTGTTTTGAAATGTGTTTAAGGATGCATTTATATATTAATGGGCAAATGAATGATAAATTAAGCAAAACAATATTTCATGCGTATATAATGGGCAAACAAATCAACATTTGAAATGTGTTATCTGCATGCGTATAACAGATGGCATGCATGTATGCATGGGTGAAAGTAATAAATAAATTAAGTAAATAAATAAAAGGAAAAATAAGAAGGTCGCTACTGTAGCAACTTGGTCATCGGAGAAAGAAAACAGATGTGGCATGATCTTATCTGATCACCACTGTGCCCGGCCTAAAAAAATTGGGTAAAAGCATCCGTCCGAATCCATCTGGTAGATTTTATTCCAATTAATTAATACGGTGGGTCTTTAATAATGTCGTTTCCATACTTTCCACTAAAAAGTTGTTTGTTTCTTGTATGTTAACTTTATAAGAACCAGCTTTCTTCTCTTCATGCTTTAACTTTTTTTTTTTTTTCCCTTTCACAAGACCATAGTTGTCAAAGAAAGAAAATAATATCAAATTAAGTGAATAGGATATGGATTTGAGGAGTTTGGGTCTTTCTCCTGTAGGCATCACTGTTATCTCCGCGAGTCACTTACAAAACGTTAACTTATTCATGAAGATGGATGTTTACGTCGTGATTTCAATGATCAGCAAAGGGACCATTTTACAGCAGCAGACCCATGTCTCGAAAAGTGATAGTGATCATAGATGGAATCACACCTTCACTCCTATTATCCACGCTTCAGCTATCCAAAGCAGCATCATTCAATTCACGGTCTATAGCAAGCGTGTATTAGGAGATAAAATCATTGGCCAGGTGGCGATCCGAGTTCGTGATCTCTATGATAATGTCTCTAGAACTTCTGAAACTGTTGCTGAACGTGTAGTTCAATACCCGATATATTCTCGTAGAGGAAAACCCAGAGGCAACCTTACGTGCTCTCACAAGTCGATCTACTCGGAACAGCCTGAGACTGGTTAATCTCGCAAGTAGTTTAGGTGGAGATAGAGATTGTGTCGTAGAATGTTATGGAATTTGATATTTATTTAAGCATTAAGCTTTCCTTTGTTTCTTCGTCTATGTTAGATATAAGTGTGACCGTGAACTTTTCTTAGCCTTTCTTTTTTATGGATGCTGAATATCATCCTTTGTATTATAGAGCATATGAATCTCGTCCCATGTCTGTATAATATGGTACTGTACGAATTTCAACTTTTATATGTATAATAAAGTAGTACATGAATTTGTTCCTTTGAATGTTAATTTGAAAGTGAAGTTTGAATGAAGCATATCTTTCAAAGCTTTATGTAATCATGTTCAAGTTTAGTAAAGTTGAAGTTAATAGCATTGGAGCTTATTTTTTGGAAACAACTTAATTATAGGCCAAAGCATAGTTGTCAGGATCCCGATCCTGATCTTAGAATCTTACGATTTTACGATACTATAAAGCAAAAGCAATTCTGATCCTACATAGATTCTGATCCTACATAGGATCTTTGTAAGCTTAAGATCTTATAAGGTCCCGATCTTGACCATACGATCTTAAGATCTACTTCGATCCGATCTTACTTTTCTCGGATTGCAAACTAAAAAACTATAAATTTAAGGGTTTTTTTTTTTTTTTTTTTTTTTTTTTTTTTTTTTTTTTGTAGAATACAAAAAACAGCATTAAACATTTTATAATCATAATTTAGGACAATATTTCTGCGAAACATTTATAATATTTTGTGTTTATAACATATACTCCCTCCGTCCCATTTTTATTGTCCACTATTGACTTTTTTAGTCTTTCTTCTTCAATTTTGACCTTAAATATTTTTGTGGGTGTTATATAATATTTGATGCAAAATATATAAATGGGTTGAGTTTTAAGTGTACTTTTCAATGGTATAATTTTTTCATCAAGTATTATATAATAAAAAAATATATTTACGGTCAAAGTTGAACCAGTTTGACTTTGAAAATTCAAACTGGACAATAATTTTGGGACGGAGGGAGTAATAATTTGTAGATTTGTATAAGAGTTAATTACATGGTTCGTCCCTGTGGTTTGGTCCAAATCTCTAATTCAGTCCCTATCTTTTCAATTGCGCCAATTGAGTCTTTATTCTGAAACTATGTAACACTGTTAGTCCTTATCGCTAACTATCATTATCTTCTCCGTTAACTCCTAGTCTTCAAGTGGCAAAGTTAGTCCATTAACCAAACGACCATTTGCAACGTTAGTCCTTTTACTAACGATCGTTTCTAATTAACTCAAAATTTGGTTTTCTTACACGTTTTATACGTTTTTGCCCGTTTTCTTATGTTTTTTTACGCTTACGTCCGTTTTTATACGTTTTCCTCTGATTTTTTTACGTTTTCGTCAAATTTTTTACTTTTTCGTCCGAATTTTTATGTTTTCGTCCGATTTTTTACATTTTCGTCCATTTTTTTACGCTCTCGTCCGCTTTTTCAAAGTTTTCCTCTGATATTTTATGTTTTCATCCGTTTTTGTACGTTTCCTCCGTTTTTTTTCGTTTTCCTCCGATTGTTTTACGTTTTTCTCCGATTTTTTATATTTTCGTCCATTTTTTTACGTTTTCCTTCATTTTTATTTATTTATTTATTTATTTTTTACTTTTTCCTCCGATTTTTTTACATTTTCGTCTGATTTTTTCACATTTTCATTTGATTTTTATCTTTTTTTCCCTTTTTTTACGTTTTCATCTGTTTTTCACATTTTTCTCTGTTTTTTACGTCTTCATCCGTTTTTTTACATTTTTGTTTGTGTTTTTTTACATTTTTCTCTGATATTTTATGTTTTCCTTTGATTTTTTACTTTTTCGTCATTTTTTTACGTTTTTGTCCGTTTTTCTAAGCTTTCATCTGTTTTTTTTACGTTTTTCTCTGAGGAAAATGTAAAAAACAAAGGAAAACATAAAAAAATGAACAAAAACATAAAAAAATCAGAGGAAAATGTAAAAAAAAACGGAGGAAAACTTTAAAAAATGGACAAAAACGTAAAAAAATTGGAGGAAAACGTAAAACAACGGACGAAAATGTAAAAAAAGGGACAAAAACGTAAGTAAAAGGACGAAAACATAAAAAATCAGAGGAAAACGTAAAAAACGTAAGAAACGTAAAAAAACATATGAAAATGTAAAATATCGGAGGAAAACATAAAAAAAACGAACGAGAGCGTAAAAAAATGGACGAAAATGTAACAAATCGGACGAAAACATAAAAAATCGGACGAGAGCCTAAAAAAATCAGAGGAAAACGTATAAAAACGGACGAAAACGTAAGAAAATGGGTGAAAACGTATAAAACGTGTAAGAAAACCAAATTTTGAGCTAATTAGAAACGATCGTTAGTAAAAGGACTAACGTTGCAAATGATCGTTTGGTTAATGGACTAACTTTGCCAGTTGAGGACTAGGAGCTAACGGAGAAGCTAACAATTGTTAGTGATAAGGACTAACAGTGTTATATAGTTTCAGAATAAGGACTCAATTGACGCAATTGAAAAGATAGGGACTCAATCAGGGATTTTGTCCAAACCACAGGGACGAACCATGTAATTTACTCTTTGTATAATATTACAAAAACTATTAAGAAATAACATTAGAGTAGGATCTTAAGATCCCGATCGATCTTACGATAACGATCTTGCAAAGACGAAAACGATTTTGAGTAGGATCCCGATCTTGAAAACCTTGGGCCAAAGTATTATTATTATTATTATTATTATTATTATTATTATTATTATTATTATTATTATTATTATTATTATTATTATTATTATTATTATTATTTTATAACCAACACTTTATTAAAAACAAAAGGGATTTACAAGAAATTAGTGGGGAGCCGAGAAACTAACTGGGCCCCCACACATCTAGTTATAGCAAAGCTAATCCTACTAAAAATATGTGGAGTAGCACGAGCGCCAATGTCTTGAGTCATAGAGAATCGTCGAATACGCTTTAGTAAGGTCACTGCATCTTTTTCAAGTTCTACAAAAGAAGAGAATGAAAAGGGGAGGAACATATATCCGATATCAGCACATTTAGCCTCATACTTGACACGTTTACGTTGTGCGGCTTCAGTGACCGCCCGACCGGGCATAAAATCAACCATACTCGAACGCGTCAAAGGTGACGATCCTGTAAGATCAACACAAACATCAAGCCCACCCTCCCATGAGTAAAGTAACATATTATTATTATTATTATTATTATTATTATTATTATTATTATTATTATTATTATTATTATTATTATTATTATTACCTCAAACTTTGTTAACCGGGGTATTTACTACCTTGAATTATTTAGGAGGCGGTCTAGTACCTTGGAGCATGTTGCTCTCTGTCTCTTTTGCTCTTCTTTCTTTGCTCTCTCACCCGCACACATGCGCTTGCCAGATGTCTCATTCGAAGCAGTCTCTCTACTCCCGGGTTTATCCTGTGATAAGGGTAGGATCTGTTTACATTCTACCTCATCATACCCTGCTCCAGTAGGATTGAGTTTGTTGTTGTTGTGTCTAGTACCTTTGACTTGCAAACTCGGTTTAAATAGGCCTTTAACTTGGTCACGTGTTATCACTTGACTTATCTTCGTTAAAAACTAACGTGGAAGTTAGTGCATTAGCTTTTTATCAATTGCTTCTTCACCTATTAAAGATCAATTGCACATATACATACTTTATGTAGCCGATATCATCGTTGTTGCATGGTAACTTTCATGTGATCGTGAGGTTTATGCTAACTGAACACATAAAATCAAGTACCAAATTTACATAGTGAAAGATCCAGGACTATGTAAAATAAATTATAAATTTTTGCAACTAACGTTTTTGTTAAACTTATTGACTAGTGTTTAAATGTAATGTAACGAAAAATGATTAGTTGGTAATATTAAATAGGGATAATCTATACTACTTTATAATGTAGAAGGCTTAAAATTTTAAGCAACGAACTTACTAATAATGGAAAATAAAATTATATCTAAAAAATTAAGTGTCTTTATTTGTAACAGCCCTCCAATAAATAACAAAAGTATCCCTCAAAGGCGTTAAATCAAAGAAATGGGGTTTCGATCCAGTGATTAACCAAATCAAAAATGTGCTCATAAAGTACATCGATCTTCACTGGCCGACTCGATGGGATGGCAATGAGGGTAGTGATGGGATGTGGTAGTTTAAGCTGAGTGAGTCGCGATCTTCACTGGCCGACTCGATGGGATGGCGTCATAAAGTACATCGAGGGTCGAATTTTCGTGTGTCGTGCTGTCACCACCAGCTCACGTTGTGACTTAATTTTTTTTTCTTTTTTTGGAACGTAAGAAAACGGGCAAATATCCAAAATGGACGTTGGGGGATTTTTACTAGCCATTTTTTGTCATAAAACCCTACATTTTCCCAAATATTTACCCTTTAAAAATCCTATAAATACCCATTAATCTTCTATTTGTTACACACACTTCCAACTTCATTTCTATCTCTATAAAATTCTATTTTCTACCTCTTAAGTAACAAAAATGAACCCCACTCAACAATGGGTCAACTCCATGCTCGCCCGACCCCAAAAACCAGATACGATATTCCTCATCTTCTTCTAATCTAAACACACCATTATCCACAAATTTTATCACCTCAAACACCAACCAACTTCCATCATTCGGCACGACATACCAAATCCCAAACGAATTCACAAACTTTAATAACCCATTTGCCAACTTTACACCCGACCAATTCACCATATGACAACAAGTCAACAATTTCAACTTCAAAAAACCTAAATTTCCCAACAATAAACACTATACCAACTCCAATTTTCCCAACAACAATCCTCACAACCACAACAATCCCCACAACCTCAACAATTCGAAAACATGGGTCATTCATCACCCAAAAACCGTTGCAAGTCCAACACCAATAAACCTCAGGAAAAGAAAAGCGACTGTGCGTTTTGGAGCCAAAAAGAAGAATTAATTTTGTCGGAATGTTACATACAAGTATCTGAGATCTGAATGTCGTCTCTGACCAAAATAATAACATGTTTTGGTTTAAAGTTCTCGGCCATTACAATAAGCAAGCCAAGCTTAATAGTTTGAAAAAGCGTAACAAGAACATGTTAATGGGAAAGTGAACTCTGATGAACCCAGAAGTTGGCAAGTTTAACTAGCTTGTCGAACAAACCAAGTCTCTTAGTGGCGAAAATGACGAAGATTTGATGACGCGTGTCCAAATTTTGTATAAAGACATTGAGGGGAGAGGTTTTGCTCACAAAAGCACTTGGCTTTTTTGAGAGACAAATACAAATGGAAAAATTCTGATTCGGCACAAGCAAGAAGAAACCGAGGACGGCCAACCGAAGAAGAACCTAAGCTTTTTGGAGATGATGCTTTGCCGCATCCACTCGGCAAAGAGTGAAGTCTAAAAGTCAACAATCTACAAACTCATATGCCACTTCTGGTTCATAAGAAATGTGTCAGGAATTGATGCAACGACTCGCGTTAGACCGTCAAGCGAAGAATGAACGAATGAAGAGCGAGACTATGGCGAAAGTTGAACTTTTCAATGCTCAAAAAAGGAACGAGGACTTGAAGACGCTTGCAATGGATAGCAGCGGGATGCATCCGGCAGACGCGGCTATCATTGAGGAGCTTAAAAAGGAAATTTGGGCCAAATATATCCTCGAAACTAGTTTAGTTTATATACTTTTATTTTTATGTGTTATTTTTATTTTTATGTCTTTTTTAATCTTATGTACTTTTTTATGTATTTATTTATTAATGGAATTTAGTTTTAATTTAATATGTTGTTTTATTTGAATAAATGGGGAAAAAAACTAATTGTGGCGTCCATGTGCGTCCAATGGCACTAGAAATGGTGTTCATATTAAGGATGAGTGTTTTGTGTGATGTGACTAATTCTGTTGTTATAGAAAAAGGTAGGGTGAGCAACCCAACCCTAAAACCGACAAAGGAATCGAGAACCAAACTGAGAAATAAATATCAAAATTGAAACCAACCGAATAACTTAGTTTGGTTTGGTTCGGTTCGGGTTGCTTTAGCTATTTTGAACCGGAAAACCAACAAAAACCGGACCGAAACCGAAACCGACAAAAACCAAAATAAATAATTAAATATTCAAAACCGAAACCGAACTAAGGTTGGTACGATTTGGTCCGGTCCGGTCTTGGTCGGTTTGTCTGTTCGGATGAATTTTCTAAGCCCTAGAAAAAAGTGCTAAAGTGGGAGCAATTTTTCCACGACATCAAGCCCATGGCACCTACCCAATGCTCTTAAAATGAAACACAAACTTTTTTTTTTTTTTAGATCTTTTCATAAAGATGGAACATATACATAGTTAGTAGGTTAGTTGAACCGAATCTTAGTAACATACATGACATAATAAAAGATTCAACAAAGACACAAAAATTATTTCAACGTTAGTAACGTATGTTTACTCACTAAAAGTTCGTCTTCTAAAATCTTTCTCTAAATAGCTTGAGCTTATGGTTTTTAAAAGTTCACATGTTTGTGTGTCAATTAAAGCTTATTTTAAAAGCTTAAACTCAGATATCCAAGTGTTTAAACCTGATTAATTGTAGCATCTATAATTTTTGGTTAAGATTCCTCCATACATGAAATCATATTGATTTAAACACATAGAAGGGAACAAGTCATCGGAAAAGAGAGCCACTGAGTTTATTAATAAACTTGAAAAAAGTGGGGGCTACAACTGCCACTGATGGACATTCTACATCCGGAAAACAATTTGCTTTCAATATAACTATTGCACACCGCTCAATCGAGCCCAGTCTACAAACTGCATCCCACCATAGATGTTGTTTGCAAAACACACCCCAACTGTAAAAGCCATTGCAACTAAAGGGACCTGTTACACCAATGGAGAAGCTTCTACTTGATAACGGGTATTGGAAGACACAGCTAGAAAAACACCTGTTTAGACATGTTGGCATGTTAATAAAACAAGACCACAGTCACACTTTTGTTTATGATCACCATGTAGAGTTAAAATAAACATACCCCATAGAACAGCACTTTGCACCAAAGGGGGCAAGCGTACATCACATTCTGATGCATGCATCCTCCTGCAGATAGAAAAAAAGCAAAAACTTGTAATCATCAGAGACTTCAAACAAATTAAGGCAGCCATTTTTTCTACTTTCCTCACACAACAACAGTTTTTAAATTACATATAGGCAATGTTGGGAGATAGCATACCGTTTGGCGTTCATAATCGTATTTGCAATTCCTTGGCCAATAAGACCGCAACCAAATCCAACTGAACCATACAACAGACCCTGAATCTATAATTAGCAAAACAAAAGGTCATCAATTGGAAAGCAAAAGCCAGTTTAGGGTAAGAATTGCTTGTAAAAGGTGACACAAAATCCATATGAATCATTAGAAACATCCTTGTACCTTGTAAAAATATGTAGCAAGCCGCTGCTGTGCTGAAAAACTACACCCTGGTCTCTCGAATTCAAAGACACTGCACAACCAACAGGATTTAAAAATTAATATAAATTCAGCATCTAATTTAAACAAATGGAATGAATAATTCAAACCAGCAGCAAAAGGACAAGAAATTAAACATTTACATCTACATCCAAACAAGAAGGCAAAAAACATCCCAGAAAATTTGTCAGTATTAGCAGCTCTAATCACCAACGACAACCAATTATGTGGAAATATAAACGTTCTTGCATTCACTTTGTCGATCTGACTAAAGAATTTAATTTCTTAATTGTACATTTTTACTATTTAGGAGCAGGCCAAGAGAGCAATAAGCATGTACAAAAAAGTAGGTGTTAAATAAAGGGTATGACAGTAACCTGCTTGGAAGAGCTGCAACAGAGTTCTTTAAGCCACTAAACAAACCACCGCTAGCTAGTGATCGTTTTCCAATACGAGCATACGGTGCCAACATGCCAACCAAAGCAACGTCAACTACTATACCTACCAAAAGATCCGCAGCATACAACTCAAACTCATCCCAAAAATCTTTTCCTCTTTTTTGAACTTCAGCAAACGTAGCACAACACGAATCAATTACTATCTGCATCACACAAAGCAAACTTTAACAACAAACTTATAAGACAATTCTTAGGAGCATTATAAGAAGAAAGGTCAAGGAACAAACCTCAGTTCCAACTTTAAACAAAAACGACGGATCAGCAAGCATTCTGTTACGGAACATTGCAAAATTTTTTGTCAAGAATCCCAAAGCCAAACCTGATCCCTGTAAATCAAATTACCAATAAGAGCTCGTCCTTTAACACTAGAATAAACAATATAACAAGTTGACTACAAAATAGTGTACAGTGTACTTTCTAAGGAGCTTTTGTAAATCTACTAGTACAAGCAACCGGATCACTAGTTAAGCAACAATCACATATCTAAACTATACAAGGTCAACAAACCTAATCACGTTATACGTTTTCACACATTATTCAAAAATCACCAGCCCAATAACCTTGAACACTATACTCTACAGTCTACATCTACTTTATATATTAATTTCTTTACATGCAATTTAACCTCGCAAGAGTTAAATCTCACTAAGTACTAATTTGGGGGTGGCCAGAAAAAGGGTCAGAAACTGTATGCTGCGTACATCTTAGTCAAAAACCAGCCCTCCCCGGGGAACCCTTTTTTACTCTACATGCAATCAGACCACTAACTAAACATAACATACTACAAGTATAAATTAAAAATAACAACCTGAAAGTCCAAATAGCGCGTAAGCAAAACTTTACGCAACCCTTCACTTTTCGCAGCCCCCAACATATCCCGGGAAGCTCCACACCTTTCTCCTCCACCACTTTCATCACCTCCTTAAACCCCATCAAGGGTCTAAACTCCCTCTCCTCATCATCCTCCTCACCACCACCATTGGCATTAGGCAGCGGCACATCACCTCCACCACCACCATTAGGCGGCGGCACATCACCTCCACCACCACCACCATCGCCATCATCACTCTCACTCTCATCATCCTTTTCATCAAACACTTCAGTTACATTAGCCATGTTATTGTTGATATCTGATTTTGAGCATTTTAACTTACATATATAAAAGTTTCTGGTAGTGATATTAGGGGATTTGAATATAGAGATTGAGATTTTGGTGAAGTTGATGATGGGTTTGAAAGTGAGTGAGTTTTTGATATGGAGTTTGGTTATTTGTGATGACGTGTCATTGAGTTTAACGTATACGAAGCTTGGTGATGGTAATGTCATGGCTTGGCTTTGAAATGTGACTGTGGCCAAGTTGAAATTGAATTTGAACCTGAAAGACAACAATTTTGTTTAGAAGTGACAAACGTCAGAAATGAAAAAAACCCTAAATTTTGTTTAGAAGTAACAAGTTGACTACAAAATAGTGTACGGAGTACTTTGTAAGGAGCTTTTGTAAATCTACTAGTACATGCGAAGCAACAATAACTATACAAGGTCAATAAACCTAAATCACATTATACATTTTCAAACATTATTCAAAAGATCACTAGCTAGCCAATAACCTTGAACACCATACATCTACTTTATATCAATCTCTTTACATGCAATTTAACCTCGCAAGAGTTAAAAATCTCACTAAGTAAAAATTTGGGGGTGGCAAGAATGCGTACATCTTAGTCAAAGAGCCGCCCTCCCCGGGTACCCTTTTTTACTCTACATGCAATCAGATCACTAACTAAACATAACATATTACAAGTATAAATTAAAAATAACAACCTGAAAGTCTAAATAGCGCATAAGCAAAACTTTACGCAGCCCTTCGCCTTTCGCAGCCTCCAACATATCCCCCGGTAACTCCACACCTTTCTCCTCCACCACCTTCATCACCTCCTTAAACCTCATCAACGGCCCAAACTCCCTCTCCTCATCATCCTCCTCCTCACCACCACCACCTCCTCCACCATTAGGCGGCGGCACATCACCACCACCGCCACCACCATCGCCATCGTCACTCTCACTCTCGTCATCCTTTTCATCAAACACTTTAGTTACATTAAGTATCACGACTTAAGTTGGGCTACCATTAAGTTGGCCCATAAAAAAGCCCAAATACTTCCCAAAGCAATAATTTAGAGTTTTTTCATTTCTGACTTTTGTCACTTCTAACCAAAAAACAAAATTGTTGTCTTTCAGGTTCAAATTCAATTTCAACTTGGCCGGCCAGTCACATTTCAAAGCCAAGCCATGATACTACCATCACCAAGCTTCGTATACGTTAAACTCGATGACACGTGATCACAAATAACCAAACTCCACATCAAAAACTCACTCACTTTCAAACCCATCATCAACTTCATCAAAATCTCAATCTGTATCTTCAAATCCCCTAATATCACTACCAGAAACTTTTATATATGTAAGTTAAAATGCTCAAAATCAGATAATATCAACAACAACATGGCTGTTGTAACTGAAGTGTTTGATGAAAAGGATGATGAGAGTGAGAGTGATGATGGTGGTGGTGAGGAGGATGATGAGGAGAGGGAGTTTGGGCCGTTGATGGAGTTTAAGAAGGTGATGAACGTTGTGGAGGAGAAAGGTGTGGAGTTGCCAGGGGATATGTTGGAGGGAAGGGTTGCGTAGAGTTTTGCTTACAAAGGTGGTTATTTTTAATTTATACTTCTAGTATATTATGTTGTTTAGTTAGAGTGGTAGGTGTAGGGAGTAGGAATAATTACGCATTTGTTATTTTTAATTTATACTTGGCAGTATATTATGTTTAGTTAGAGTGGTAGGTGTAGGGAGTAGGAATAATTACGCGTTTGTTTGGGGCTTATGGGTGCCGATCATTTTAACATCTCTTAACAACTAACTCCATACTCAACAACAATTAATCTCAATTTGCTTATTTGAAACACACCGGCCATCCCTTACAATTTTATTTTTTTTATTCAAATTACCAAATAACATAAAATTCATTCATTAAATAATACAAATA
This sequence comes from Artemisia argyi, assembly GCA_030686995.1. NCBI lineage: Eukaryota > Viridiplantae > Streptophyta > Magnoliopsida > Asterales > Asteraceae > Artemisia > Artemisia argyi. The sequence goes on along the minus strand of CM060708.1, from coordinate 240,193,643 downwards.
ACATTTTTATTAAAAAAAAAAAAAAAAAAAAAAAATCTAACTGAAACACACAAACACAAATAAAAACCAAAGTAGCCCAAATTTATATGTCCTACCACTTAATAACTAGCCCACTTCAACCCCCCCCCCCCCCCCCCCCCCCCCACCAAAAAAAAGTGTACATTGTCTTCTTCACACACACTCATATTACACACACACACACAAAAACACAAACACAATTACACAAAATACTAGATAGATCTGGAAAAAAAATGAAAAAGGAAAGAAACCTGACATGAAGTACAGCACCAAGCCTCGTCGTGCAGACCAGTAGCAAGCGACGACGAAGGATGGCGAAGGATCGGTGCAGCGGCGAAGGGTAGTGACCTGCCACGTAGGAGTGGCGAGGTTGTGTGAGTAAATGCACCTTCCACTCAGTGATTTGATTGCATGTAGAGTAAAAAAAGTGCCGAGGAGGGCGGGTCTTTGACTAAGATGTACGCGGATCAAAAATTATGGATTTGGCATGCATTTTTTAGCATGCCGAGGGCAAATAATGATCTTAATATGTTATATGGTTCCAGGGGCGGAGCCGGAAGTTTTTGGTCGAGAGGGCACACTTTGATAAATTTTAGAAACTACACTATAGATTGGTACTTAGGGGGGCAAATTACAAAAAAAAACCAAATATTTTCAGAAATTTACACTACAATTTTTTCGCTAGGGGGGCACCTGCCCCTTGTTACCCCCCCCCCCCCCCCCCCCTTTTATCTCCGCCCATGATGGTTCTTCGTTATTTGATCAAGAACTTTCTGGTAGATCTCCGGAATGTCCATTTGTAGTAAACGGACATACATACAAGAAAGGTTACTATTTAGCCGACAGCATTTATTCAAGATGGTCCGTATTTGTCAAACGTTTAGTGTTGCAAGGTCTAAAAAAATTTGAAATTTAAAAGAGTTCAAGAAAGTTCTAGAAAATATATTGAACAAGCCTTTGGAATCCTACAAGGTCGTTGGGGAATTATACGACAACCCGTACGTGCTTTCGAAGTCAACGCCTTGAACAGAATCATATATTGTTGTATAATATTACACAACATGATATTGGAAGACGAATAATTTGAATTGAATTTTAGAGATTTGTTCATTAATCCAACTCTAAACATACCAACAACGTGGGTCGAAAGATGTGATTTACATATCAGAAAAAACAAAGAAATTCGAGATAGAAAATTGCACGACGATTTTCGAGAAGACCTTGTTGAGCATTTATAAAACCTTAATCACTAGTTTGTAATTTTAATGGCTTGTTGTTTACGTACTATTTATTAGTTTTATGTATTTTTTTTTTAAATTAATGTAATGTGTGTTTTTATTTTTAATGAATTTTATTTTAGTTAATAATATTGTATATGTTTGATTTTATGTAAATGAATGAAAAAAAAAAAATAATGGAGAACGGCACCAGATTTTCTGGTGTCAACTCTAACGGCACATAATGTGATGCCAAAGGTTTTCTGGTGCCGTTCTATGTTTTGCTGACGTGGCATTGTTTTTGGAGAATGGCACGAGCCTAACGGCACCACTGTACCCACTGCTCTAACAAAAGATTCAATCACAAAAATTATTTCAATGTTAGTAACACGTATGTTTACTCACTAAAAGTTCAAGTCATCTAAAATCTTTCTCTAAATAGCTTGAGCTTATGGTTTTTAAAAGTCCACATGTTTGTGTGTCAATTAAAGCTTTTTTTAGGGTAAATTGCAAAAATGGTCACTAATGTATTACGAAATTACAAAAAAGCCACCAAGTCATAAAGACGTGTAAAAAAGCCACTAACGTTACGTAAAAGTGCAAAATAGCCACCGAGAGCATTTTTCCGTTAGTTTCCTCGTTAAGTGCCTAGTCAACGAGGGTATTATCGTCATTTCATTGCTTTAACGATTAATATGTCCACGTGTCATAGCACTGTTACTTTTGGACTAAATTGCAATTTAAGATTGATCTTTTTTATTTTCACAGCGACTTTTTACCACCACACAACCAACACCGCCACCCTCTACCGCCACCACCACCACCGCCCTCTACCACCACACAACCATCACCACCACCCTTCAACTTCATCTTCTCCAATGCCCCACTTTTGTATACAGCTTGATTAACGTATTATAACACCATTCATCACCAAACCCAGAATCCGATGAGCAAACCCATATTCCGGCCACTTTTTGATCTTTCAATTTCTTTTTGACTTTCTATCACTAGGATAAATTTAAAATTATTCAAGACCAACCACCACGATAATCTTTTTAGAGATTTTTACAATTTTTGGCAAAAGCTTACGAATGTTGATAATGGTCTAAAAGCCATTGGAATTACTAATGTGTGAAGATGTGTATATCAAAAGCAATCGATAAAGCTACTGCTGATGGCTATAATGTTGATAATGGTCTAAAAGCCATTGGAATTACTAATCAGAGGGAGACTACTGTTGTTTGGAGCAAGTCAACTGGCCTTCCACTTTATAACGCCATTGTTTGGATGGATGTTCGAACCATTTCAATTTGCAGGTACATTTTTTATTTATGTATCTTTTCCAAAATTTACTCTGTTTTCAATTGAAAAATTAGCTCTTCTTTGAGTTTTTAATTCATCATTGGCTTTGATCAAGACGCCTCTTTAATGGGTTATAAGTTATAACGGTTTCTTGGTCTAAAGCATTTTGTTTTTGCGATAACGTTGAAACCTATTAACGTTTCCGATTAATTGTTTTCTAGTTGTTGTTGGAATTGGTTCAAAATTCTACGTGTTGTTATTGGTATGATCGCCCTTTTAGGAAATGGGGTTGCAAAATGAGCTGTTTCAGCTGGTTTAACAGCAAGTCAAAACGAATATATGTAACACAAGTTGTAACAATTTCTTGATATAAAACCATTTTGTTTGTTATCAAAAAGTTGGCAACCCTTTTACGGTTTTGTATGATTGCTTCTTGTTGGTTGTGGGATTTGAATCAAGATTCTGCATTGTTATACTTGGCCAAACGGGTTAAACACAATAGGTCAAAACAGACTTTAGTCCATAAAGGGATATAACTATTTCTTAATCTAAACCCACTTTGTGTTTGTCTACAAATTGCCACCCTTTCTTAAAGATTCAAAGGATTGTTTTTTGTTCCCGATGGGCATCTTGATCACCTTCTTTTTATATACAATACAGAACAGATTAGGTATCTTTCAATCTGTTTAACCTGTTTATATTTATTCATCTTCTTGGTATTGGACCCCTTTGACTTATTGGGGATAAATTATAGCCTAGCCAACTCCTTTTAGCTGAACAAGTCTTAACTATTGATGGGAATGCTCTTATAATATATATGCTATCACAAGATATATACAGTAATCATTATACTAAGTTTAAAATCTATATCTTGTAGGAGACTAGAAACAGAATTATCACGAGGAAAAACCCATTTTTTTTAATCATGTGGACTTCCAATAAGCACATATTTTAGTGCACTCAACCTCTTATGGCTCTTAGAAAATGTGAATGCTGTCAAAGAAGTTGTTATAAAAGGCGATGCTTGTTTCGGAACAATCGACTCGTGGTTAATCGAACTTAACAGGCGGTGTCAACAACGGTTTACACATCACTGATGTATCAAATGCATCAAGAACCATGCTTATGAACTTGAAGAAACTTGATTGGGATCAATCGAAATTGGATGCGTTAAAAATCCCTAAAAACATTTTTCCTCCATACATGAAATCATATTGATTTAAACACATAGAAGGGAACAAGTCATCGGAAAAGAGAGCCACTGAGTTTATCAATAAACTTGAAAAAAGTGGGGGCTACAACTGCCAATGATGGACATTCTACATCCGGGAAACAATTGGCTTTCAATATAACTATTGCACACCGCTCAATCGAGCCCAGTCTACAAACTGCATCCCACCATAGATGTTGTTTGCAAAACGCACCCCAACTGTAAAAGCCATTGCAACTAGAGGGGCCTGTTTCGCCAATGGAGAAGCTTCTACTAAACTTTCCAACCCATTGATAACTTGATAACGGGTATTGGAAGACACAGCTAGAAAAACACCTGTTTAGACACGTTGGCATGTTAATAAAACAAGACCACAGTCACACTTTTGTATATGAACCGTGTAGGGTTAAAATAAACATACCCCATAGAACAGCACTTTGCACCAAAGGGGGCACGCGTACATCACGTTCTGATGCATGCATCCTCCTGCAGATAGAAAAAAAGCAAAAACTTGTAATCATCAAGAGACTTCAAACAAATTAAAGCAGCCATTTTTTATACTTTCCTCACATGACAACAACGGTTTTTAAATTAGATATAGGCCATGTTGGGAGATAGCATACCGTTTGGCGTTCATAATCATATTTGCAATTCCTTGGCCAATAAGACCGCAACCAAATCCAACTGAACCATACAGCAGACCCTGAATCCATAATTAGCAAAACAAAAGGTCATCAATTGGAAAGCAAAAGCCAAATTAGGGTGCTTGTAAAAGGTGAAACAATATCCATATGAAGCATTAAAAACATATTTATACCTTGTAAAAATATGTAGCAAGCCGCTGCTGTGCTGAAAAACTACACCCTGGTCTCTCGAATTCAAAGACACTGCACAACCAACAGGATTTAAAAATTAATATAAATTCAGCATCTAATTTAAACAAATGGAATGAACGAGGGGAGGGTACACGCCACGTTGTTCATACTTCATACAGTTGCTATTCACTTACAAAGTTTTCTAATCCAGTTTTGGTAAATGGGCCAAAAGAACAGATGAGCTGGGCTAAAGCTTTGGGCGGTAAAGAAATGATATTTAATTCGCTGCCGACGCCGAAGATTAGTATACATATATAATATTAGAAACGTTGGGAATAAAGAATTCGGCGTATTAGAAACGTTAGAATAAAAAATTGGACCGTCTCTTTGCCAATTGAGTTTATATATCAATAATTCAGTAAAAGGATAAGCAATTAAATATTTACATATACATCCAAACAAGAAGGCAAAAAACATCCCAGAAAACTTGTCAGTATTAGCAGCTCTAATCACCAACGACAACCAATTACGTGGAAATATAAACTTTCTTGCATTCACTTTGTCGATCTGACTAAAGAATTTAATTTCTTAATTTTACAATTTTTATTATTTAGGAGCAGGCCAAGAGAGCAATAAGCATGTACAAAAATGTAGGTGTTAAATAAAGGGTATGACAGTAACCTGCTTGGAAGAGCTGCAACAGAGTTCTTTAAACCACTAAACAAACCACCGCTAGCTAGTGATCGTTTTCCAATACGAGCATACGGTGCCAACATGCCAACCAAAGCAACGTCAACTACTATACCAACCAAAAGATCCGCAGCATACAACTCAAACTCATCCCAAAAATCTTTTCCTCTTTTTTGAACTTCAGCAAAAGTAGCACAACACGAATCAATTACTATCTGCATCACAAAGCAAACTTTAACAACAAACTTATAAGACAATTCTTAGGAGCAATATAAGAAGAACGGTCAAGGAACAAACCTCAGTTCCAACTTTAAACAAAAAAGACGGATCAGCAAGCATTCTGTTACGGAACATTGCAAAATTTCTTGTCAAGAATCCCAAAGCCCATCCTGATCCCTGTAAATCAAATTACCAATAAGAGCTCGTCCTTTAACACTAGAATAAACAATATAATAAGTTAACTACAAAATAGTGTACAGTGTAGTTTGTAAGTAGCTTTTGTAAATCTACTAGTACAAGCAAAGCAACAATAATTATAGAAGGTCAACAAACCTAAATCACATTATACACTTTCAAACATTATTCAAAAATCACTACTACATCTATTTTATATCGATCTCTTTACATCTATTTTGGGGTGGCCAGAAAAAAGGTCGGAAACTGTATGCCGCGTACATCTTAGTCAAAGACCCGCCCTCCCCGAGGTAACCTTTTCTTCTCTACTGCCGGTAGGGCCGAGCATCGGTCCCGGACCGGACCAACCAAGACCGAGACCGAATTAGCCCAAAAGCCTAGACCGAGGACCAGACCGAATGTGGTCGGTCTCGGTCGGTTTGGTCCAACAAGGCAAAATAGTCGGTTTGTGGTCCAGACCGGACCGACCAAGACCGAGACCGAATTAGCCCAAAAGCCGAGACCGAGGACCGGACCGAATGTGCGGTTTCGGTCGGTCCAGTCCGGTCGGGTGGTTTGCTCAGCCTACTATAAATTAAAAACAACAACCTGCAAGTCCAAATAGCGCGTAAGCAAAACTTTACGCAAACCTTCGCCTTTCGCAGCCTCCAACATATCCCCTGGCAACTCCACACCTTTCTCCTCCACAACTTTCATCACCTCCTTAAACCCCATCAACGGCCCAAACTCCCTCTCCTCATCATCCTCCTCACCACCACCGCCACCACCACCACCACCACCATTAGGCGGCGGCACATCACCACCACCACCACCACCATCGCCATCGCCATCATCACTCTCACTCTCATCATCCTTTTCATCAAAAACTCCAGTTGCAATAGCCATGTTGTTGTTGATATTATCTGATTTTGAACATTTTAACTTGCATATGTATAAGGTTCTTGTGGCGAAACTCGGTGTGTGTAAATGGACTGAGATTTTGGTGAAGTTGATGACTGGTTTGAAAGTGAGTGAGTTCTTGATATGGAGTTTGGTTATTTGTGATGACGTGTCATCGAGTTTAACGTATACGAAGCTCGGTGATGGTAGTGTCATGGCTTTGGCTTTGAAATGCGACTGTGGCCAAGTTGAAGTTGAATTTGAACCTGAAAGAGAACAAACGTCAGAAATGAAAAAACCCTAAATTATTGCTTTGGGAAGTAACTGGGCTTTTTTATGGGCCAGCTTATATATTCAAAAGAAAAAGAATGGAAGCTCAAACAAAAATGACCCTACCATGACTCCATGAGTATGCTTTTAAGTGTTTCGTGGGTGTATAAAACTTGAGTAATAAAATTGTAGCATTGTATTAGAAAACTAGAGTATTAGAATTCTAGAGTAATAAACTTTTTTTTTTTTTTTTTTTTGGTAAAAAGGTTAATTCACCCCGGTAAAATAATATGAGTAATAAACTTGTAATATGAGTGATGATGAAAGTATGAAACAGAATTAATGATACTGAAGCAATATTTATAATTAATTTGGCGAAAAACAGAAACTATAAATGTAACTATGCAAGTGTTTCACATTAACCAGTGCGAAGGAGAACCCGGTAAGTACAATATACAATAAAGGCAAACCTCTCTTTACAACTAAAAAGAATATACGGAATCAAGAAAACCCATCAGATTCAATAACGTTTCTTGGATGAATTTTTGTGGCATCTTATCCAATAGTCATAACCGAAAGACCAGCATACGGTGCCAACATGCCAGCCAGAAGATCTGCAGCATAAGACTTGAACTCATCCCAAACATCTTTTCCTCTTTTTTGAATTTCAGCAAAGGTTGCACAACACAAATCAATAACTATCTACATCACGTAAAAACACATTAAAAATTTTCATCAACCACCTTTTAGCAACATTAAAGAAAAAGAAAGATAAAACAAACGAACCTCGATTCCAGCTTCAAACAAAAACTGCAGGCAGGGAAGCATTTTGTCAAGTAGCATTGCACAACTGGGGGTCAAGAATCCCAACGCCCAAAGTGATCCCTGTAAATCAAATTGCCAACAAGAGCTTCTTCTTTAACACCATACTAGTTGACACTTTACATGCAACCGGATCACTCTGAAGTTACAAAGTGAAGTTAAATTACAAATTGATCAAAAGGGTCACAAATTATAAACCCTAGCTTGTTGATTATAATTGCGGTCGCCAACATTTCTGTTAGTGTTGATTATAATTGAGATGGGTTGAAATTAATGAAGATTTTAACAACGCCATTTAAAATGAACCGATTCAATTTTTTATTCACAAAGATGTAAAATGAACCGATTCAATTGAGTTTGGGGAAATTGAATGAACCCTATTTTAAGCCGATTCATTTCACAACCAGCCGCTGAACCCTTAAATTTCTGAACCAGTTCTCTCCTTTTACGCCCTTTAATTCTAAACCATTTATTTATGCCAAAATATTTCCTTTTATTTTCTCTAAATTATTATTGTCTACCCAAAAAAACACACGTACTAACAAAAATGCATTTATTACTCCTTATTATTTTTTGTAAAAAGCTATTAAAAGACAATTTTATCCTTTAACTATTAATTAATTATTTCATTTATCTTTGTAAATGATTATTTTGATTAGGGGTAGTAAGGTCAACTTCTACTTTTAGACATGAACAATTACTTTGAACAAACTAAAAAAGAAAAGCAGCCAATAATGTTTAAGACAGAAGGAGTATTATTAATCTTCTCTTTGATAAACATGTTTTTCACAACAAGATTCACCTAACACCACCACCGACTAAAATTCAGTCATTTGGATGGCATCATCTCATTTTTGTTCAAAAGCTTGTTTTCTCTTCACGTTCTACGGCTAAACTTACTTTCAAGCATATGAAACTAAGGGTGTGTTTGGTATCCTACTATAGGAATGAGATTATGACTTTGAAAGTGATTAAATACTCTATATGCATAAAGAGAGTTAGGTATGGTTCTTTCATAGGTGAGGAACCCACCACTACTATCAAACTCATACTCATTGTCATTAATAGCATCATAACAAACGCACCCTAAACCTACACTTAAAAACTTGTTTTTAGTAGTTTTTAACATTCTAAGAATACAACTTCAAAAATCATCGAATTCATCTTTTTATACAAAAGTCAAGCCTGGCTTTAAATTATAACTTGACACATTAGAACTTGTATCCAAACTCCCGTAAGAATACATACACTTATGCTTACGTAATCTTTCTTTTTCATTACCCAATTCAGCTTAATTATGCAAAAGTTGATATTTTCATAAATCCATAATCTATTGACAAGACCCACGAGTAGAGCTTAAACAAACCGGACGAACACGAACGGAGCCTTGTTCATGTTCGTTCATTTAGTTTTAACCGGACAAATAAACGTACACGGACACTTAAACAGACGAATTTTCTTGTTCATGTTAATTTATTAAGAAAATGAGTTGTTCATGTTCGCTTATGTTCGTTCATTAAGAAACTAAACAAACGCTAAACGAACATAAACGATCGAACGTAAATGAAAAGAGACAAACAAATATAAACTTCATTAAATTCTTCACAATATGTTTTATAAGTATTGTTTGTTTAAACAAAACAATTTTTAAAATTATAAAATTAAAAGATGTGATATATGAACATTAATAGATAAATAAATATAAACGAACTCATAATCGGGCGTTCACGAACATAAATAAACGGACAAGACTTTTGTTCATGTTCATTCATTTAACTAAACGAATGTAAAATATTGTTCATGTTCGTTCATTTAATAAACGAACGAACATAAACGAACTTTTTACCGAACGGTTCATAAAATATTCATTAAACGTTCAGTTCGTTTACAGTAATACCCACGAGTGATGTTTTTAACCATGTTGATTTTCATCCCACCACATAAGATCGATTTTTTTATCCTCATCTCACCATGTCAATACTATGCCGTCTTTTATGATTTTTGATGAGGCCTTTTATTAGATTCATTACTTGATATTTTTTGCATCGATATTATGTGTTTTTACGTATCACTTCATCAACGGGAAACTCATATGTACCACTTAATTTGTTATTGTGTCATATGTCACTTTATGTGAGTTATGGATCTTTTGCTCTTTTGTGTATATCAATGGGTTATGAGTTGTACTCGTGCATGATAACGAGATTTTATAGCGGCATATAGTTATAATGATATTTTGGTTAAATGTTTTGTGTAACCAAAATATCACTACAACTATCGGCCACTATAAAATCTCGTTGTTATGCATGATACTCATCTAGTATAATATATATACTCAAAAGAAAACGGAGACATAAAATATGAAGAAAGTATGGATCGGTTTCAAGATTCCTACTTTCGAGTCTAAAACCAATTTACAAAATGACCCTTACCATGAGTATGCTTTTAAGTGTATAAAACTTGAGTAATAAAATTGTAGTATTGTATTAGAAAAACTAGAGTTCGAATTCTAGAGTAATAAACCTGTAATATGAGTGATGATGAAATAGAAATGATGATAGTGAGGCAACATCTATAATTAATTTGGCGAAAAACAGAAAATCTATAAATGTAACTATGTAAGTGTTTCACTTTAACAAACGCGAAGGAGAGCAAGATAAGTACCACAATGAAGGCAAACCTCTCTTTATTACTTAAAAGAACATAGGGAATCAAGAAAACCAATCAGATTCAATAATGTTTCTTGGATGAAACTATTCTTCAAATTCAAGCACTCTAGTACTCATCGTTTCCATCGTAACTCTTAGTACTTCATTCTCACGCACCATAGTCACTCGCTCGTCTCTCTGACTGGTGCCTCCAAGTGAAAAAGTGGCCATTGGATCTGTATGGTTATAAATGAAGACATTTGTTCTTCCTGGTAGATATTGTTAGATTATGGACATTATTTTAGTAGTCGTATGTTAGGATCGAACTCGAGATCACGGGATTGCACACAATACGTATGAAGAGAAAAAGTAATAATTATTTATAAAATGTTATAATTAATTATTAAACACAAAATAAATAATAGTAATTAGTATTTAATGATTAATGACTAATTATCTATTAAACGAAGATTAGGAAAGTAATACTAGACAAAACATGGAAACAAGAGAAGGTTCCGGAAACCCCTAGGGGGATCCTTAACCAATCGACATAGGGAGGTTTCCACCTCCTTATGTGCCTTGAGCTCCAAGTTTTGAATAGTATATAAGCAAACCCAAGATGCATGTTTTTCTCATAACTTGTACACACACATCTTGGTGTTTTTCTCTCCTTCTCTTTGTCTTAAATCGATCCATCAAATAATCCCATAAGGGATTTGATTTTATTGATCAAACTAAGTTTTGTGTTTAATTTACTTGCATAAACTTTTTCTTGAATTAGTACGTGTGTACAAGAATGTGATTCAAACACATTATTGTTTGATTTTTGGATTGAATTACAAAAGAGGTAAGGGGTAATTCTTATAATCCACATAAACCCTAATTAGGGTTCTTGGTTCCGGAAGATTGCATTGATTCTTGTTCGGGCTAGAATCACAAAGGTATGTTTACTATTTTATATTTGATTAATTAATTACATGTTATATGATCTTGTTATAATTGCTTCCGCTATGCTCACTTTGATGTACTTGGTTTATTTATATGAAGGTCATGATATAATAATTCCAACAGTGGCATCTAGAGCCGTTATAATGTGTAATTAATTATCGAAACGCATAAAAATTGGATTTTGATACGTTTAGTTACATGTTTTTATGGTTTGTTAGATTCCTAACCCTAATTTTATTTTGGGTCGATTTGACCCTTAAGGGTTTTAGGGTTTATGGTTTTTGATTTTTTAATATGATTAGAAACCCTAGGATGTCATGTAATTGTTATGCGTTTTAGTAAACGATCTTGGTGCAATATGTTAATTGTTAAGCTAAATCCATTAAAAAATTGCATATTTGCATGGATTTTTATATTGTGTAATAATTTAAATGGTTTAAATTGTTTATATGAATTAATGGTTAAGTTATATCGAAACATGTAAATTTATTAATAGCTGTCGAATTGGGGAAAACTCCAATATTAAGTAATCAATTATGCGCTATGTGGTATTTATTTAATTTTGGCTTACGCAATCGATTTATCGATGTATGTGGCTCTTTTTCCAAGAAGAAGAAAGCCTCAATTGAATTAATACGTTATACACCTAGATTTGATTATTAATAGGACTATTGAATAAGATTTGCATGTGGCTACATGTTTTATACATATTTAATTGTTATGATTATGTATATTTGTTTATTTAGTTGTTTTATTTTTTTATTTTATATTACTTGTTTTTGTTTATTATTATGTTAGACATGTTTATAAACGAAAAGGGTAATTTTTTGAATAGAAAAATAATACGGACTAAATAATGGCGAAATTGTTTTGGTTTTAAGAGTTTAAATTTCAAAGGATTGGTTGATTGATGTTTTGGTACGTAATGGTTAAATAGGCTCGACCGAAGTTTACACACTATAAGATGGGTATAAGGATGGCAACGCATTAAATTGTGGCCTTAGAGAGACAACATTCTGTCTTAACGCTCGTTTGTGTGTAAATTAGACTTACCGAACAACCATTACATGTACACTGTCATCTTAAGGGTGAATTAACCACAATTCCACAATGATTATCCGAAATACTAAGCTTTCGGGCTTATACAAAAGTATGATATAGTGGACGATAATTGATGGTAATTCTTTAATTGGTGAACCCGATACCTCAATCAAAAATTTGTTATTTTACTCTTAGCAAATTGGTAATAAAAATGTTTTGTAAAACCAATGTTATGAAGTTGTATACATGCTTCTTCATACATTATTTTGATTACACGTCAAAATTTAATACCCTTATAAAATTAAGTCGAATGCCATCTAATTAAGAACACTTGAAGTTGTAATTTACGTCATGTGAGAACTTGGCGAGATTGCAATGGAGAGGTAAATTTCATAAATTCATTGCTAGCAGATCAACTGATGTGATGAATTTGTGAGTTTGCAGTTTTTAAGTTAGACGACTTAAATTAAGTAGGAAGTGAGATCTTGGACTCAAGGCATTAAGATGGGGATCAAACATGCTTACATTACAAAAGTTTTGTGATTGTAAATCCCATAAATCTAGAAATTGCAATATGATATTGGCAATTATTGTTCGACAATTACCTTGTTGAATACTACCATTACTAGCAGATCAACTGATGTAATGGTACTATGTCAATTTGGATCCTAGCTTTAAGAAAATACTACGGCTTATATAAATATTTACCAATGGGTATATTATTTTCTTAAAGACCTATTTATTGAAAATACTGAAATTGAATTTTGTAATTCGTTTTAATATATTAATGCAACGTTCAAACCGTAAACGCACTTTGGGCTTTGGTAAATTGATCTAGTTCTGTTTTCAAACAAATGTTTGAATAAGAAATATTTACTTAAAAGACAAAAGAAGTCTCCTTTCTATGAAGGAAGAGTGAGACACAATCCTATTCCTTTTCATGAATGAGAAAGGATAATAGGAATATTAGATATGTCTAAATTCTAATATAACTCATAGCAAATTTTTAATAGTTAAGAAAATTGCGAACATTTTTCATAAGGATTTCATCATCCTCATTAGGTGATTAAATTCTTAGTAACAAATATGATATTTGGTTAACAGAAAATTATGTATGACATTTTATGAGTTATTACAATTAGAATCTAGACTAATTACTGCAAAATGTTTAAAGACAAACTAGTTGTTTTTACTATTTTAAAGGTGCTACATACATTGTAGGATGGTAGACCTACTAAGGAAGAAATTGCATGCCCAATTTTCAAGTTAATAGCATTTGGTGGATAGTCCATCATTTACGTAGTAGAATACACTTTTAGTACATAAGTAATTGTTACGTATGGACATTCAAAGGTGTAGGAAAGTTAAAAGCACACTATTAGCTTTCACTGGATAGGAAACATTTACAATGTTATCAAATTCAGTGGGAGTATTGTGTACTTTACACTGAATAAGGAAGTATTGTAATGATCTTTAATTCAGTGGGAGTTACAAGCTTTGATATCTTGGTAGTTAAAGATAATTACTTTCCAAGTGTAGACACTCATACTTTTAAGGATAGTCTTGTACGTTTCCTTACTAGACATTGTTGTTTTACATCTACTTGTTATGCTATAATCTATGACACAGTCATATTGAACACATAAACAAATGCATGGCGTGTTGTTTATCAACTATATGAGGTTGTTCCATACACAAGTGGGAGAAATGTTATCTTTAATGTGTGCAAGAAACAACTCATAAAGATATGATTTAATGGATTCTCTTGACTACAAGGTAAGAGAATAATGTTCTAACATTAATTCTAGAAACACTTGGTGTTACAATTTATGTTATGTGAGAGCTTAGCTAGATTGCAACAACAAGGTGAATTTCATATTTCATTACTAGCAGATCAACTCATGTAATTGAATTATGAGAATTTGCAGTTTCTAAATTAGAATAATGTTCTGATATGAATTATACTAGGCTAATTCAAGAAACACTTGGTGTTACAATTTATGTTATGAGAGCTTAACTAGATTGAAACAACAAGGTGAATTTCATATTTTCATTACTAGCAGATCAACTGATGTAATTGAACTATGAGAATTTGCAGTTTCTAAATTAGATACCTATTAGAACATGTGTCAATATGATATCAAGACTACTTTAATTTATAGATTTATGAATTCATGGAATGACATAAATTAATTAAGTAATCTAATGCTACTTCAATCTGAATATTTATGTGTTCTTGGAATGACATAAATAAATGAAGAAATAATGTTATTCACATTATTGTGAAGTAATAAATTAACTTGAAATTACTATTGAAACCAAAAGATGGTGTTCATAATTACTTTAGTTAAACATGTTTATGTTTCATTGTAAAGATATAAACATAAAGTCTTTTAATTGTTACAAGACTTATAATAAAGTAAGACGTTATCTTGTTGTGTTTTTAATTAAGACATATACATGAATTTATTAAATTGTTAAATGACTTACAACGTATAGTGGGATTATAACAGTTTATGTTTTCTTGTAAAGACATGAACATGAAGTGACTTTATAAAAAATTAAAAAGTACTTATGTTATAAAGCATGTAATTGGCTTGAATATTATAATATCATTAAAATGAATTAGTTGGTAAATAGACAAGTTAAAAGAAATATGGTTATCTTTAATATTGTTAGATTGTCTTACAATATTAATACTAATGAAATATCAAATGTTTATGGTATGTTCAGTTAGGAATATCAAACTCTTGTTATATTGTTTGATTAAAGATAACTATGACTTCTTTTCTTCCAAAAGTTATCAATGTTAGAATGTTGAGTATGACTTGGACATATTTAATAAAACTCCAACATAGAAGATTAATAAGACATTATCATATGATGGAATGTGATGAATGTGATGAATCACATTAAGTCTTAAATTGAATTTCTAAATTTGTTTAACTGCTTATGAAGAGGTTATTAACAAAGTTAAGTCAGGAACTATCAATAAGTATTTATAATATCCCAAAAGAGAACATTGTATTGTTTCTTTATTTGCTAAGTATTTAAAGACAGTCTTTAAATTACTAAAAGCAAGTGGGAGTTTTGATCTTTAAAAGATACAATTATAATATACATAATCTTCTAAAATACACTAGTAAATATCATGATTAAGTTTGACATTTGAATGTTAAATCTCAACATGATAATAAAGGTTGACATTTAAATGTTAAATCTCAAAATGATGGAATTATCATTCATAGAATAGCAATATATCTCAGATATTTGATTAATATGCTGAGGACTATGATTTACAGGATTATTGTAAACCTGATAATCATTATGATACATTACCAAATATGAAATTGGGTAAAGTATACATGATATGAATGATTAAGATGTTGTCCATAAAGATAATCAATTTTAGAAACTTGGTTTATCTTTATAGTTAGACTAGAAAATAAAGTTGAGTTTCTTCAAAGATTAGGTAACTCTTGTGGTTTAAATCTTTGGATAGAAATCATATGGACAATATTGTGCACGTATTTAATGCATGTCTTATGACAAGATTATTAATCACACTTAAGCAATTAAATGTGATTGAATATTCTATTATAAACACATTAAATATATAAAGATTATGATTGTCATATTGAGTTTCATTTACATGAAATTGACAATGGAATATCAAAACTCTTTCTTGTATGATTACTTGAGCGAGGACGATAAGTAATCAAAAGAAGTTTTTGAATTCAAATAAATCTTTAGAAGTGTACAAAGTGCAATAATCCATGGATGGATAAATGCATGCATCTATAAGATTACTCTTATATTTAATTATTAAATTCATGTTTGGATTTATAATTGAAAAAAGATAATTTCTAAATATTCCTAAAATCTAGTGGGAGTATTATGTTTAATTTCTTAAATCATATATGTTGTAGAACATATAAAAGGTAGCATTCTATATAAGTTAAATGTTAAGTCTTAGTTTGGAATGAAACTTTAAAGATTTAGGAAATAAGACATACAACCTTGGAATGAATGTTTATTGTTGAAACATGTGCGGTAAATGAATCTAATATAACATGATATATTATTTAGAAAGTCTAAATGGATATAAATGACATGAATAAAATCTAAGTATGACTCAAAGATCTTTCATGAACATCATGTTTTGTTTTATCATGCTTGATTACAAGATGATTTGGCAATATTAATATCTTATTAAAAAGTTATTAGATAACTTGTGTAATATTCTAAATGAATACGTTTGATTATAGAATCACATCCTAAATCTGGAATAGCTTCCAAATTCTATAGATGAACAATTTTCAATTGTTGTGAAAATTGTCATAGCCAACAAACTTGATAGTTTGAAGGGCATCAAACATTACATAATAGATATTAAGTTTTACGGGAAGTTTTAATAACATATTGTTGTTGCATACAATGATGTTATTGAAATTGAGATGACACTCAATACTAGTTATGGTAAGGATTTCGTTCTTTGCTATATGTACTAGTTGTGCTTACTAAAAGCATAAGTTGCATTATACATTAAGAGAATAAGAATACTTTAAACTTTAAAATGTTTGAAAGTTTAATTATCATAAATTGGTGGTTAAGGATGTCTCACATTTTTATGAAATATGGCATTATCAAAATAGTTGACTATGCACATATAAGAATTTCAATAGTTGAATTCTTGAAATAAATATTTTTAAAATTCCGATAGATCAAAGTTGGATGATTTATGTCTTGTCAACAAGTATGAATGTCATTGCTTGAGACAGAATTCATCAACAAGAGTTATCATACATTGATCTATTTAGTATTTGGATAAGGGATGTTAAACAATTATTATAATAAATACATGGTATGTTTAATTTATAATAAATTGTATCCTATATTTGTATGTTTAATCCATGAATAAATGTGATTCTAAATTGTCCGTTGTCAGTTAATAATATGGGAATATTATTAAATTAAGACAAATCTGAAGGTTGGTATAATATACTTAAAGTATATTGATGCGTAGTCATGCCATTTCAGATGATATTCGATGATACTGCATATAGGACTTATCCCAACTACATGATGTTACTTTATGGATTTTGTTATTAAGTAAATCATGAGAAGTTATCCTCAGACTTGAGATGCAAGATAAGTGTCATGAATGTAGTACATTTTTGTGGAACAACTTAACGCTATACGTAACTGGTAGTCATAAGGGTTGTTTTCGAAAGTGTTACAAAGTTTGTGGGTTTTGCTTGTAGTCAAGATAGAATTTGTTCATTCAAATTTATTTTTTGGAGTTTAATACTGCTGGGCCCCTCGTAGGGTTGGTAAGATGCATGTACGGCCGTACCCAAGATCTTCCCTAAATATGTTCAGAAGATTTGGTAATCTTGATCAATCACTAACAACGAGAAACAGAATGGTTAATTAAGGAATGACTTTAATCCATATCCTTATTAACATGATATTAGAAACAAAAGGATAATAATAATGAGAAATCATTAAAAGGTTTTCCAGGAGCCTTACTTGAGATCGTACTAGAAGCATCGGCGTGTTGCAAGACGCTAACCGATGTGATTACACTATTAAAATATGTCCAAGTGGGAGCTGTTAGATTATGAACATTATTTTAGTAGTCGTATGTTAGGATCGAACTCCAGATCACGGGATTGCACACAATACGTATGAAGAGAAAAAGTAATAATTATTTATAAAATGTTATAATTAATTATTAAACACAAAATAAATAATAGTAATTAGTATTTAATGATTAATGACTAATTATCTATTAAACGAAGATTAGGAAAGTAATACTAGACAAAACATGAAAACAAGAGAAGGTTCCGGAAACCCCTAGGGGGATCCTTAACCAATCGACATAGGGAGGTTTCCACCTCTTTATGTGCCTTGAGCTCCAAGTTTTGAATAGTATATAAGCAAACCCAAGATGCATGTTTTTCTCATAACTTGTACACACACATCTTGGTGTTTTTCTCTCCTTCTCTTTGTCTTAAATCGATCCATCAAATAATCCCATAAGGGATTTGATTTTATTGATCAAACTAAGTTTTGTGTTTAATTTACTTGCATAAACTTTTTCTTGAATTAGTACGTGTGTACAAGAACGTGATTCAAACACATTATTGTTTGATTTTTGGATTGAATTACAAAAGAGGTAAGGGGTAATTCTTATAATCCACATAAACCCTAATTAGGGTTCTTGGTTCCGGAAGATTGCATTGATTCTTGTTCGGGCTAGAATCACAAAGGTATGTTTACTATTTTATATTTGATTAATTAATTACATGTTATATGATCTTGTTATAACTGCTTCCGCTATGCTCACTTTGATGTACTTGGTTTATTTATATGAAGGTCATGATATAATAATTCCAACAGATATATATAGTGAGTCGTTGATGTCTCTCGTCACTGCACAACCAACACGGTTTACAAACAACACAAAAATTAGCAACCGGATCAAACGGATTGAAATATATCTCTAAACAAGGACTCAAAGATTATGCAGTAGTTAAATATATTCAAACCAACAACAAAAAGACGAGCAACTGAAACAACTATGTCCCAAACTAGAAGGCAAAAATCTCCTAAACAAATGAGAGTGTTGGTACTAATAACTATAATCACCAAAGAAAGCCAATTATGTGGTACTCTAAATCTCTAATGATGTGTATTCTTGCATTCTCCTTGTCCATGCATGATTCAGAATCTAAATTTCTTATTCTAGTACAATTTACATGTAGAGTATGTAGGCGATAAAATAAGGGCAAAATAACAACCTGCTTGGGAGAGCCACAACAGAGTTGTTTAAACCACTTGCGACGGACCGGTTTCCAGTATGAGCATCCGGTGCCAACATGCCAGCCAGAATATCCGCAGCATAAGACTTGAACTCATCCCAAAGATCTTTTCCTCTTTTTTGAATTTCAGCAAAGGTTGCACAACACAAATCAATAACTATCTACATCACGTAAAAACACATTAAAAAATTTCATCAACCGCCTTTTAGCAACATAAGAAAAAGAAAGATAAAAAAAACAAACCTCGATTCCAGCTTCAAACAAAAACTGCAGACAGGGAAGCATTTTGTCAAGTAGCATTGCACAACTGTTGGTCAAGAATCCCAACACCCAAAGTGATCCCTGTAAATCAAATTGCCAATAAGAGCTTCTTCTTTAACACTATACTAGTTGACTGTATAATAAATATGTGGGATGTTTGGCTTAGCTTAGCAAAAAAGCAGAATGTTTGTAAAACACTAATAAAAAGTACTTTGTTAGATTGCATGCCTAAGTGTATTCTACTTTGTTTATCAAGTAACCCTAATAAGCAATTCAAATGAGCTCAGTCATACATCCCCATATACTACTTTACATGCAACCGGATCACTCTGAAGTTACAAAGTGAAGTTAAATAGCAATAACGTATTCAAACATTACAAAGTGAAGTTAGATTACAAATTGATCAAAAGTGTCACAAATTATAAACCCTAGCATGTTGATTATAAGTGTAGTTGGGATCATTTCCCTTCCTTCCCTTAGGATTTCACATCTTTAAAATGATTACGATAACAACAAAACAATAATTCACTAATTATAATTTAAATAAATGAGCCTGCATGATTCATATAGTTAACAAGCCTAATGTTCAAAACGAGGCACTTAGGGCGACAATATGTGGAGTAATGTGCTGAATAGTTTAGTATAAATTGCTTATAAAATATGAAACAATAACCATTTGAATCATTGAAGACATTTGTTCTACCTTATATAATAACGTAGCGTGCAGGCGTGCAGCTGCTGTGTTAAAATATACACCCTCGTTTGTCAAATTTCAAGAAACTGCACAGCCAACACAGTTTAGAAACAATACAAAAATTAGCACCCGGATTTAAATAGATTGGAATATATCTCTAAACAAGGACTCTGCAAACCAATTAAGATCAGTAGTTAAACAAATTCAAACCAACAAAAAGACGAGCAAATGAAACAACGAAGCCCAAACTAGAAGGCAAAAACCTCTCAAACAAATGAGAATGTGTAAGTACTAACAACTTTAATCAGGGAAAAAAAGCCAATTATGTTAAAATAAGGGCATATTAACAACCTGGTTGGAAGAACCAGACTTCTTGAAACCACCACTTGCTACCGATGGCTTTCCAATACGAAGTGACAACATCCAAACCAAAGCAGCAAACATGGCACGACATAGTGTCTGCATCACGTGAAAATACACTTACAAACTACGAGTAAAGATCATTTTGAGGACCAAACCTTTTTTACATACCAAGTGACTAATCTCCACCTCCATCTTTATTTGATCTAATGGATGAGATTAATCTCAACAATTTAAAAAACCCACTTTCATCCTTTTTTTTCAAATATTAATATCTTTCAAACCGTTAATCGTTAAGCGAAAAAAAATATACCGTTACGACGAGCATTTAATTATCTTTCTATAGATAGGCTAATTGATATATTTTCGACAAAAAAAATTTTTTCGTTTTTTTCACGTTTTTTTTCGTGGCCGAAAAAATCATATATGATATTACATATAAGAGTAAATTACACCGTTCGTCCCTGTGGTTTGCTCCAAATCACTACCGTAGTCCCTGATCTATTTTTTTTGCTTTTTTGATCCTTATGGTTTACATATTGCACGTTGTCAGTCCCTATCGCTAACTGTCGTTATATTCTCCGTTAGGAGACAATTGTCAAGTGGCAACGTTAGTCCATTATCCAAACGAACATTTGCAACGTTAGTCCTTTTTACTAACGACCGTTACTAATTAACTCAAATTTTGGTTTTCTTAAAAAAAAATCTTTTCTACGCGATTTTTATCGTTTTCGCCCGTTTTCATGCGTTTTCTTAGTTTTCGTCCGTTTTTATACGTTTTCGTCCATCTTTATACGTTTTCATCTGTTTTCTTACGTTTTCATTCGTTTTTATATGTTTTCTTACGTTGTCATACGATTCTATATGTTTTTACACATTTTTGTCTGTTTTTCCCCGTTTCATGCGTTTTCTTATGTTTTCGTCTGTTTTTTAATGTTTTCGTCAATTTCTATACTTTTTTGTCTGTCTATATACGTTTTCGTCTATTTTTCTTACGTTTTCCTTCGTTTTTATCCGTTTTATACGTTTTCTTGCGTTGTCATATGGTTTTATCCATTTTTCTACATTTTTTATTTATACTTTTCCTCCGTTTTTTACATTTTTCTCCGTATTTCATATGTTTCATCCGTTTTTATATGGTTTCAACCGTTATTATAGGTTTTCGCTCGTTTTCGTACATTTTCACTCGTTTTCTTATGTTTCTATACATTTTCTTACGTTTTTGTCCGTTTTATACATTTTTGTCCGTTTGTATACGTTTTCGTGTGCTTTAATACACTTTTCTTGCGTTTCAATAAGTTTTTATTCATTTTTATCCATTTTCATATGTTTTTATCTACTTTCATCCGTAAGAAAACGTAATAAAACAAGAGAAAACGTATATAAAAGGATGAAAACGTATAAAAACGGATAAAAACAAATAAAATGCAAGAAAAACGTATAAAACAGATGAAAACATATATAAAAGGATGAAAACATATAAAAACAGATGAAAGCGTATACTATGAAAAAGTAAGAAAAATGGACAAAAGTGTAAAAATAGGAGGAATACGTATAAAAATAGATAAAAACGGTTAAAACCGTATGAAAACAGATAAAATGTATGAAAACGTAAGAAAAACAGACGAAAACGTATAAAGAAGGATGAAAATGTTAAAAAAACGGACGAAAATATAAGAAAACGCATGAAAACTGGCAAAAACGTAAGAAAACGGGTAAAAAAATAAAACCCAAAATTTGAGTTAATTAGAAATGGCCGTTGGTATAAGGGACTAACGTTGCAAATGATTGTTTGGTTAATGGACTAACGTTTCCACTTGACCATTAGGTTCAAAACGCATGAAAACGTAAGAAAAACAAACGAAAATGTATAAAGACATATGAAAATGTATAAAAATGGACGAAAATGTATAAAAACGGACGAAAATGCATGAAACGGGGAAAAACAGACAAAAACGTATAAAAACGGATAAAACCGTATGACAACATAAGAAAACGAATGAAAACGTAAGGAATATATGAAAACGTATAAAGACGGACGAAAACGTATAAAAACGGACAAAAACTAAGAAAACGCATGAAAACGGGCGAAAACGATAAAAATCGCGTAGAAAAGAATTTTTTCAAGAAAACCTAAATTTGAGTTAATTAGCAACGGTCGTTAGTATAAAGGACTAACATTGCAAATGATCGTTTAGTTAATGGACTAACTTTTCCACTTGAAAATTGTCTCCTAACGGAGAAGATAACGACAGTTAGCGATAGGGACTGACAGCGTGCAATATGTAAACCATAAGGATCAAAAAAGCAAAAAAAATAGATCAGGGACTACGGTAGTGATTTGGAGCAAACCACAGGGACGAACGGTGTAAAATCATATATGATATTGCATATCATATATAATATGCAATATCATATATGATTTTACATATAATATCATATATGATATTATATGTAATATCATATATGATATTATATATGATATTATATGTAAAATCATATATGATATTGCATATCATATATGATATGCAATATCATATATGATATGCAATATCATATATGATATTATATGTAAAATCGTATATGATATTGCATATCATATATGATATTATATGTAAAATCATATCATATATGATATGCAATATCATATATGATATTATATGTAATATCATATATGATATTACATATCATATATGATATGCAGTATCATATATGATATGCAATATCATATATGATTTTTTTCCGGCCACGAAAAAAAACGTGAAAAAAACGATTTTTTTTTTATTTTTTGAAAGTATATCAAAGTGCCCGTCTATAGAAAGATAATTAAATGCCCGTTGCGATGGTGTAATTATTTTCGCTTAACGATTAACGGTTTAAGAGATATTTAAATTATAAAAAATTGGTGAAATAATAAAATGCTTTTAATCCCGACCATTGATTTCCTTTTTAGATGGATGGTGGGGATGAGTCCCTTGGTATGTGAGGAATGTTTGATTTGTAGAATAACTCGACTCTACAAACTACAACAACTAACTTTAAGCAGCAAACATGGTACTCTGTTACTAGTACTAGATTTCATAACTGAGCTAATTCTACTACTAGTTTGTTAATCCAATAATAAACTACTAATATACATATTCAAACTTGCCTAGTGACAACTATCAAATTAAAAGGTGTGAGGTCTCAAGGAAGGAATTCCATCACCACCGCTGCCACCCCGCCACCGCCATTAGGTGGGGGGAAATTATCCCCGCCACGACTTTGTCGATTAGGCTTTTCCTCCGGCGAGCTTTTTGAATAAGTGTTTTTGAATCTATAATTTTGTATAGAGAGTAGTGAAATATTGTTGTTTTGACATTGATGTTGATTTTGATTGAGTTTATGATAGGAGGAAGTGTTTGAAGTAGGGATGAGCACGGTACCGATCCCGTACCGAATTAGTGGTACCGAATTTTTCCCGAGCATAAATTAGTGGTACCGGTACCGTACCGAACGGGATTCGGGTACCGATAACGGTATCGGTACCGGTACCGGGAAATCGGATTTTTCCCTTTTTTTTCGAGAATTTCCCGATTTGGTACCGGTCCCGTACCAAATTAGTGGTCCCGATTTTTTTTCCTCCTTATTTCGTGGTACCGGTACCGTACCGTATATCGGGAACGGTACCATTTCGGTACGGTTCCGGTTCGGTTCCGGGATTCGGTTCGAAATGCTCATCCCTAGTTTGAAGTGTTGATGTGGGTTTGAGAGGTATTAAAATTCTTTTTGATCGGAGGGGAGGTGGTATTGACCTTAATGAAACCAACGCCATTTAAACCGATTCACAGATCTAAAATGAACCCTCAATTTCTGAACCCTTTTGATGATGAGCAATTTTGATTTTAGGGAGGTATGAACCCTAAGAAGATTCAGTTCACAACCACCCGCTGAACCCTTAATTTCAGAACCCTTAATTTTAAACGATTCACAGATCTAAAATGAACCCTCAATTTCTGAACCCTTTTGATGATGAGCAATTTTGATTTTAGGGAGGTAGAACCCTAAGAAGATTCAGTTCAAAACCACCCGCTGAACCCTTAATTTTAAACCGATTCACAGATCTAAAATGAACCCTCAATTTCTGAACCCTTTTGATGATGAGTAATTTTGATTTTAGGGAGGTATGAACCCTAAGAAGATTCAGTTCACAACCACCCACTGAACCCTTAATTTTAAACCGATTCACAGATCTAAAATGAACCCTCAATTTCTGAACCCTTTTGATGATGAGTAATTTTGATTTTAGGGAGGTATGAACCCTAAGAAGATTCGGTTCACAACCACCCACTGAACCCTTAATTTTAAACCGATTCACAGATCTAAAATGAACCCTCAATTTCTGAACCCTTTTGATGATGAGTAATTTTGATTTTAGGGAGGTATGAACCCTAAGAAGATTCGGTTCACAACCACCCACTGAACCCTTAATTTTAAACCGATTCACAGATCTAAAATGAACCCTCAATTTCTGAACCCTTTTGATGATGAGTAATTTTGATTTTAGGGAGGTATGAACCCTAAGAAGATTCGGTTCACAACCACCCACTGAACCCTTAATTTTAAACCGATTCACAGATCTAAAATGAACCCTCAATTTCTGAACCCTTTTGATGATGAGTAATTTTGATTTTAGGGAGGTATGAACCCTAAGAAGATTCAGTTCACAACCACCCACTGAACCCTTAATTTCAGAACCCTTAATTTTAAACGATTCACAGATCTAAAATGAACCCTCAATTTCTGAACCCTTTTGATGATGAGCAATTTTGATTTTAGGGAGGTAGAACCCTAAGAAGATTCAGTTCAAAACCACCCGCTGAACCCTTAATTTTAAACCGATTCACAGATCTAAAATGAACCCTCAATTTCTGAACCCTTTTGATGATGAGTAATTTTGATTTTAGGGAGGTATGAACCTTAAGAAGATTCAGTTCACAACCACCCACTGAACCCTTAATTTTAAACCGTATCACAGATCTAAAATGAAACCTCAATTTCTGAACCCTTTTGATGATGAGTAATTTTGATTTTAGGGAGGTATGAACCCTAAGAAGATTCAGTTCACAACCACCTGCTGAACCCTTAATTTCAGAACCATTAATTGGTATAACAAAAAGAGTGGATAAAATCATAAAATAATAAAAGAAACAACTAGGGCCGTAAACGAATCGGACGAACA
Source organism: Artemisia argyi (assembly GCA_030686995.1). NCBI lineage: Eukaryota > Viridiplantae > Streptophyta > Magnoliopsida > Asterales > Asteraceae > Artemisia > Artemisia argyi. Next base: position 240,168,006 of record CM060708.1, on the reverse strand, counting down.
TAAACAGAGCCTTTTTTATGTTCGTTCATTTATTTTAACCGAACAAATAAACGAATACGAACACTTAAACGAACAAATTTTCTTGTTCATGTTCGTTTAATAAGAAAGTGAGTTGTTCATTTTGTTCATTAAGACAACAAACTAACGCTAAACGGACATAAATGATCGAACATAAATGACAAACAAACATAAACTTTATTAAATTATGCATAATATATTGTTTTATTTAAACAAACCAATTTTAAAATTATAGAATTAAAATATATGATATACGAACATAATTAAATAATGAACAAAAATGAACATAAACGAACGCATAATCGGACGTTCACGAACATAAATGAACGGACGCTACTTTTGTTCATGTTTGTTCATTTAGCTAAACGAACGTAAAATATTGTTCATGTTCGTTTATTTAATAAATAAACGAACTTTTTATCGAGCGGTTCATGAAATATTCACTGAACGTTTAGTTCGTTTACAACCCTACATGCAACACCATTGGACGCTTGGTCCAGTGGCAATGCGTTGGTTTCGCAAAACATGTGACCCGAGTTCAAGCCTAACAGGTGCGATTTAGGGATTTAGGAAGAAGATTAAGAAAGTATTTAAATGTTGGAAGTTGGAGTCTTTTTCAGACTATTTGTTCAGTTTTTTATTAAGTCTTGTTAAATTAAAGTATCTGTCTAGATATATGTTGTTATAAAGTGTCTGAATTAGAAAAAACTATTGTTATACCTTTTTATTTAAAATAAGTGTTGAATTAAAGGTTAAAAAGTGGGAGGATAAATATGTAAAAGTAGAATAAAAGTGATGATTTAATATAGAAACACTCACTCTCATGGCTTTTTCTAGAATTAAATTAAGCACCAGACAAACACTCAATTAATGACTTAATAAATTTATCTATTTATGAATTAAATCATGTTTAATTAAGATATGACTTAGAGACAACCTTAGTTTTATTAATTAATATTTTCAGTCATCTTTCTCTATTAAGTCATAAACAAACAGTTTTAATATGACTTAATTAATTCAGGTTTTTTCATATTAAGTCAATTAAATCGAAATCAAACGCTCTACTCTTTAATCAAAAACTACCCTACTGAGGGGGTATATCGGCTAATGATATAAATTAGAAATTTAGAACGCTAATCAAATACCAACAACATGAGCCATTGACTCCACCAAAAATATAGTTTACTTAGATTTTTTCAAGTATTTGGGTGCATGGGCTCTGTTTGGAAAAGGCTAATATGAATCTGCATTCTTTCACTTGACGTCTAAGCTGCTGCAAATGACAATTTGGAACTGTAAATTTGGTTGCTTTTATATTTATAAATTACAAGCATGATTGATAATCCTAGGTTCTTACTTGAACTATTTTTATTAGATAACCTGTACATCAAATCAATATCCTTATAAATTTCCATCCAAAAACATCAGTAGCTACCTACCAATCAGCAATGTAAATAACCAGCAACCATCCCTGCAACAATATTTTTGCACACTTTTTAGGAGTCCGCTTTTGTAGTTGCTTAGGAAGTTGTATGGTAGTCAATAAAAGGTTAATCACTTATGTAAATTATATGTTCTATGACAAGTGTTTAATCACATATTCGCACTCAAATTATGCCCCCCCCCCCCCCCCCCCCCCCCCCCCCCGGACCGCGGAGACTTTTCTACTTCGTTAAGAACAATTAGCAAATTACATTTATAAGGTAATGTGTGGTGATACAGAGGTGGAGGTAAACGTAAACCTCTATTCAGTACATAACAGCATTGAAGCTGAAACCATTTATGAAAAGAATCTATAAGGAATCAAGAAAACCCATCCTAGATCCATAATGTGTCTTGGATGGAATTTCTTGCTACCCGTATAACAGTAAACCAAAAGACTACTTACAGTCTTACACAACATAGTATTGCCATTTAAGAAAATATTAAGGGTTCTTTATATCCTCCATTCATACCATGTAAGTTAACTCAAACACCATTTCAGTCTTCATGTTATAAGAGAGATGCTTTGAGGATGTTTGGAGTGATGGGAGTCTCTTGCTTTATCAGTCGATGTTTTTGGAGTAGCCAATCCTTTACTTTCCACGTCACGCTTAATGACTTTACACACACCAAGGGTCTTAGCAAGAAATCGAGGAGAACTAAGAGAACTATTTGATTGGCTAATCCTTTTCATCTCTTGTTTCAAGCTATTAAACTCTTCCTCAAGTTCATGCACTCTTGTCCACATCCTTTCCATCCCAACTCTTAGTACTTGATTCTCACGCACCAGATTCACCCATCCGTCTCTCTTGCTTGTGCCTCCACGTTGAAAAGTGGCCATTGGATCCGTATGATTATATTCAGTATTCAACACATTACATAGAGCTGTTTTCATATGCAGCTGCTCAAAGAACAACACTTGTAGGACAAATCTCATTGGGAGGCGTTTGTTTTGAGAAGCATGAGCACAAGCGTCACTAGACAGTTTTTGGCAGTCGATGATGCTGCAAAGACCTTCTTTATCTTTCTCAGGTAACCATGAATGAGCCTGCATGATTCATACAGTTATAAAAACCTATTAAAAACCCTTTTTTGATATATAATGGAGTTGGAGAGTACAAAATTAGACCTCAAAATAAATATCCAAAGCTCTGTATAGTCCATCATTCACAGATCTTGAAGATTCTGGAAGAGCCTTTGTAAGTGAATGTATCTTTTCAGGTTTTAAGTTAGCATCTGATGCAATCTCTGCCAGATAGCTATCTACAAGCTTACAAACATTCCTTATCGGTATCGATGATGGTGATTTTTGTTCAGAAGCTAAAAAGTAGTTAACCATCCTTTCAACACAGTCGGTATTATATAGTGTATCAGAGTCAGAATAGGTAGGAATAACTAGACCGTCTAGTGTAGCATATTCCAGCTGCATTCCTATGCTTCTTTCAAGTATATCTCGACATTTATCACTAACACGCAATAATAAACCCACGCGCAAAAGTCCTAACAAGAAACGACATATAGACTTGCCCTTTGTTTGAGGGAATAGTTCTACAACGCTTTCAAGTATAGCTCTTTGATCAACTATGTCACTTTTTGTGGTTGAGCTTGCAGTTGATCTAGTTTTTGTAATTTGCCCATTTTGCCATCTGCCTAAACCATGAAGATGTTTTCCAGAATAGTACATAATAACTCCTGCAAATTAGGGCGAAACTTAAAGTAAATGTCAAATGGGAGACTATATCGTGCAACTGCATAAATCTTGAAGCTTTTCCTAGATTAGGGGCAAATGGGTTGATTTGGGTTGTGTTTGACATCACATGGGTCATTTAAAAAGCTGAGCTAAATGGGGAACAGGTCAAACGTGTTGAAAATTGCTCAAAGTTAAATTGTAATGCATACAACCTCCAAAATCATTCTACGCATTAATTATATATAAATTTTAATTGAAATGGACAAAAAGCAGGTCAACCCGATCCGACTCAATATGTACTTAAATATCCTGTTTCAACCTGGACCCATTTACGGGTTATCTAACCGACCCATATTGCCACCTCCATGTTTATCAACTCATGGTGTCGCTTCACCACCTACTTAATTAATATTACAAAGGGAGGAATTATGGCACCTGTTAGCTTTTCGGGTAGAATGCCATTAGCTTCCATTGTTTGTATAAGCCTCTTGAACAAACCAATACGAAGATGTGACACGTCTTCAAACCACCAATCAGATTCCTGGCTTTGGGAGATTCTTGCACCAGTATTTATTCCATTCCACAATATACTACCTCCAGGACTTTGTAAGCGACCATACAACATCATTGGCCATCCAAACAGATTGGGATCTGTGCAAACCATGGTCGATATGGCATTCAAGCATTTACCAATCATTTGGAGAGTATCAGCTCGTGTTACAACAGTCTCACAACTTTGAAGAGCAACAATGCAATCCTTCCAGTTTTTTAGTACATTCTTATGGAAGTAATTAACTGCTTTAGAGAATAAGTTATCATCGCCATACTCATCAGTCATTTCAAGATAGTCTGCCAGACAATACACCATAAATATATTTCTTGGCGTAAGTTTCACATGAACACCATAACAGAATTTAGCGGCGACCAAAAATCCCTCGATACCACCAGGAAATTCTTCCAAGGTAATGGTGCAAGTCCCTTTATCAATATTTTGACTTTCTTTGATCAACTTCTCTATCTTCCCTGATCTTGATAATAGAGGAAACTGCAGAGTTATTGAGTTACAAATTCTAATGGTTAATTTTTAAAACCTTTACACAAGCTAAAATCACTTTCTATGATCATAACATGCTTAAATTTGCTTGTCTACATATCTTAGCATCTGTGTGTTATTAAAATGCACTAGAAGACAAATGCAGGCATCCATTATAGAGCCGGCTACAGTGATAAACGTTGCAAGTTAGAAGAAACAATACCTTGTGAAGGTGGAAGTTTGCACTGTCTACGACGATGGTAAGATCACTTGGCAGACCTGTATTACAAAACCTGGAACAGTAGAACCATTTTTTTCGTGAATTAGATAATAGATATAGCTATTACAAACACCCTCATCACTGTTTGGAGTATATTCAGCTAGTTTGGTTGACATACCCATCAACCAAATACACATACTTTGCCAAATCCTAATGAATATACCAATAGGCATTCAATTATGAAGTAAACTACATTGCATCAGTGGACTGTATAACATTGAAAGTGAATTTGGAAAAAGATCAATAATTACCAGTCATTGGCTTCATTATAGAATCCTAATGCTTTCCCGGCAGGAGCCATGGATGAACCTTTGTTATTGAATTCTATATCGACAACTTGTTATCACTAACCATACCTCTGTGTCTTACTGCTAGCTCTAATACAAACTAAAAGACACGGTATATATAGCCGGCAAAGCATAGACAAGCAAATTACCAAGTCATTAACCGAGTCAAATTAAGTCATCTTTTTGGACCATTGCTTGATACTAATAGACAAAAAGCAATAATTGTGTCTCCATCAATACTATTATCTTGCGTGGGGTGCTTCTTTTCCCTAATAAAAAGGTAATCTTTGAGTGCCACAGGACAACCCATCATCCTATACCAGATACTATTTTGGTCCCATGTAGCATTTAAACTACAAATATTCAAAAGAAAAAGAGGGGAAACTAAAGCAAAATTTGAAGAAATATGGGATCACTTTTAAGATTCCTACTTTTAAGTCTTAAACCTGTTTACAAAATGACCCTACCAGCTTATAAGTTTGTTTGTTTCAAAGATTATCAGTTTAGTACCCAACTTTAGATTTGGTACCATAATAAGTGGGTAGTGTATTACATTTGTGTCTTTGACTATGAATCTACTTTTCACCATGATTTTAGGTTGATATAATTTTATATAATCTTTGGACTTATAGCATGAAGATGTGTAGTAAAGACATAAAGACATAGATAATGATACTGAAGCATTTTGTGTAATACATGTTGTGTGCAATAATCAAGAACACGTGGTAACTATAGCAATATAAGTGCTTTTGGTTTATTTATTCGAACATTCCATATTTTATTACTATGCCTTTGCTTTTGTATGCATTGATGATGTTTCCACACCAACTTTGAAGTTCAAATTTCTGCTTTAATAATTGCAGATCATGCCCTTGTTTACTTACCAACTTGAATTGAACTAGACATGCTAAGTTGCTAACCTTACGTGTAACATCCCGATTTTTAAAGGAAATAATAGCGGACAAATTTATTATATTAGTGAGATTAAATAGAAAAGTCCCACTTTGACGGTATAAATAATATAGCAAGTGGGGACTTGATATGTAAATAAGATATGATCTATTTTGCAAGATATGCTACTACAAGGGACTAATTGTGTTCAAGTGCCTAAGTTAGTGAGAATTACCAAAATACCCTTGGTCCTTATCCTTTTATTTCTTATACATGAGTCGGTTTAGTAAACAGATATATACTCCCTCCATACCCACGATATACACAAAAAGAAAAAGAAAATAAGAAAGATCACGAAGCTTAGGGTGCGTTTAGTTGGAGAGAAATTCTCCATTTTTGCAAGAAATTTTTCATAAGAAAATGAAAAAACTGAAAACGCGTTTAGTCGCACTTTTTTCCAACAATTTTCAAAAAACATGAAATTCTCATTTTCTAAATTTTAACTAAGAAATTGAAAAGCTCATTTTACCATTCTCACTTTTTTCTTTCTCGTTTTTTTTTTCTCTAACTCCAAAAAAAAAAAAAAAAAAAAAAAAAAAAAAAAAAAAAAAAAAAAAAACAGCATTCTACCCATAATCTCTCGTGTCATCCTCCACCACCGACCGTCGCTGCCACCGCCCACCGCCGCCGCCACCGTCGCAATTTGAGATAATCTTCTTATCATTAAAAAAAAGAAAAATATAACTCCAACTAAACGCGCTTTCAAAATTCTCAACTCTTCTATATATAGAAGAAAAACCATCCTCTTCTCAAGGAATTTAGAAATAGAAAAATTGATAAATTTTTCACCAACTAAACGGCCCCTTAGTTTCTTCAAGATGAAGAATTCTTAAAACTCCTAGCTATTTCATCAAGAATCAAGGAGGAGTTTATCAAAGGTTATGGAGCTTCAAGGATAAACAAGAGTTATCAAGAATCAAGAGTTTAAAGTGATTTCATGTTCTTCCCCAATTCAAGGTAAGTAGTGAATCATGTGTTAATTTATGACTATGAGTTATGAGGTTATGTTAATAAAGTGATTTATATGGTTACATGATGAATTTGTGATTTATGATCTAAGAGGTGATTCAATGATTGTGGGTTTATGATGGGATTATGTCAGTGATCAGGTTATGATGTTTAGGAGGTGTTTATGATGTATTTAGAAGCTAAACCAAACACCCCTTTATGTGTCTTGTGTGATATATGATGTTAAACAAGTTGCTGAAATTTTCAGCAATGGTTAGTCGTGTTAGAAATAGCGTATAAAATTGATAAAAGCTCGGATTGAATCATGGCTGACTTTCTGGAAAGGTTAATGTGTATACTTCAGCTGTTATGTTTTACGTTTGTGCTCATTTAGAGGTTAAATTGGTCGAAAGTGCGACTTAGTACAGCAAGGTCTGATTTTGAAATGTGCAGCAAACCGAGCTTTAAAAATTCATACCAGAAGACCGTAGCTTCGTTGGGAGCGTGCCATACCTTTTCGGAAAGGGAAAATAGCCTACTTTCATGGAAAATTAGCCTCATGACCTAGTTATGTAGTTAAGTCGGTCAAAATGATGCATTTGCAGGCTGCTGCAGAAAATCAGCAAACACCTTGTTTAGTGTTTTGATGATTATGACATGATATGATGTTTTTGCAAGTCCCGGGTGATTATATGCTATGATAGCTTATGTTCTCAGGCCATATGGTTATAATTTATATGAAAGTATAGAACCAAATGACAAGATTTGGTTAGCTTAGCTCGAGTTCGCGAGCATGGTAGTGCATGTTTGGCGAGATTTATGCCATAACTAGTTTATGAGTTTATGCATTATAGTTGGTTTATGTGTGCTTAGTTTTGGACTATCATGTTATATTCACGCCTAGTTGTTAGGTGTTAACATTATACGTGTGCATCTATCATGATATAGGTGTTCGAGACATATTTAGAATCATTCATCTTGCATTATACGGCCCAGGTGAGTAACGGATTTTCAGTTAACATGTTTAGTAGATTAAGCGTGTTTAGTACATATATGCATTTCTATATCTCAAGCACTGTAATTTACGTATTATGTTGACCTGTGAGGTCATACTAGTATCATGTTGACCCGTGAGGTCATATTAGTATCATGTTGACCCGTGTGGTCATATTCAGTATCATGTTGACCCATTTGGTCATATTAGTATCATGTTGACCCGTGAGGTCATATTAGTATCATGTTTACCCGTGTGGTCATATTCAGTATCATGACATGTTTGTCATATTAAGCATCAAGTTAACCCAAGGTGACCTGTTTGGTCATATTAAGCACAAGTTGACCCGTTTGGTCGTATTAAGCATCAAATTGACCTGTTTGGTCATATTAAATGTCATGTTGATCCGTTTAGTCGTATTCAACTGTCATGTTGATCTGTTTGTCATATTAACTGTCATGTTGACATGTTTGGTCATATTCATTATCATGTTGACCTGTTTAGCCATATTCAGTATAAAGTAGACCTGATTGGTCTTATTCAGTAGTATGTCGTGGCTCAACCTCAGTATACGCCATAGCGATAGCGATCTCAACATTATACTTATAGTAGTTCAGCTTTATATTATAGTACAGTTGTAGTATATTAAGTTATATCTCAGCCTTGTTTTATGTTATAGTACAATTTTAGTAATTAATTCAGTTTTAGTATCATGTCTTAGTTTAACCTCGTGACCATATTATTGCTCAGTTTCTATATTCAGCTTGGTCTCAGCTCCAGCTCAGCTTAGTATCATGTTGTAGTCAAGCACAAGTATTTAGCTTAATCTTAATTTATATATGAATGTTATACGCGTTTAGTAATGTGTGCAAGGTGCTTTATGCACTTTTGGCCTGTGATGCGTTTATATATGCATGTCATTCTATAAGTATATATTCAGTTATGTGATCACACATGTGTTCCAGACAAAGTTGGAACTTAGACCTCCTTAGTGGAGAATCGAGCCTTAGAATAGTAAATGTTCCAAAATCGGAACTCAAACATCCTATATAGATGATTAACATGTTTATATGGCTCGTCAGTTATCAGTTGTGCACTCAGCCAGTATGTGCTTATGCACTCAGCCAGTATAGTACTATAAGTACTCAGTCTCAGTATGTGCTTATTTATGCAGTCAATTATGCACTCGGTCAGTATGTGCTTTACGCACCCATTATGTGCTTATGTACTCGATCAATTATGCACTAAGTATGTGCTTAGCTATGTAGTCTGTTACGCACTCAGTATGCTTATGTACTCGGTCAGTAACATGGTGTATCATGTATTTAATCAGTTAGTGTCGTGCTTATGCACTTAGTCAATATTATGATTCATGTAGTCAGAATAGTACTATATATACTTATTCAACATCATGCTTATGTTCAGTATATGATTTAATACAGTTTTGTTATCTCACTAAGTCTTATAGACTTACCGTTCTCAGTTTATATTTTTGTAGGTATGCAAGATGAGACCATGTACATGCTAAATGGGGCATAATGGGTTAAAATGGTGTAGCTCGCGGGTTAGGTAACGAGCTTCTCATTTCCATCATTTGTTATCAGTTTGGAATGCCCCTAAATCAAGAACCAACTTCTTTACCAAGTTTAAAGAGTCATTATGTATTTTGCAAAATTTAGTATTTTAACGGGACATTTGGAATAAGCCCGTATGATGGAGAAAATACGCTTCCGCTAGTTTTATCAATGTATACAGTTTACAGATTTATATAAATTTAAAAAAAAAAAATCTGAGCGTTTCATTACGGTTATGAAAATATTTTAATTCTATTGATTAATTTTAAACCAATAAAATGATATTTGAATAACCAAAGGCAAGGAAACTTTTGAGCAACCTAAAGATATTATTTTGAGTAATTGATACCAGCTTGTAAACTTGTGCATACATCATAACTAATAATTAACTATACTCATATTAAGACTAATCTAATTTGAAATATAAATAATACAAATATTGTGGTCTTAAAAAGTAAAAGTCCAAATGGTATATAACCAATTTTTATTCAATTTTATATTACAATTACTTGTACCTTCATTTTGATATGCATAAGCTGGTGCATACACGAAGTTTTTTATATTAGAATCAATTTAATAATAATAACAACAACAATAATAACAATGATAATAACAATGAGAAATTTTTTGCATGCGCTCCGCCCGGGTCGCGGACAGGGATCGTTTCTAGAATAAGTTGGTAACTACATAGACTAATAAGTTTGTAACTACATAGACTATTTATATAGTACACAAACTGTTCCTAGATTTAACGCATGGACTGTTTTCATAATCACAAGTAATGGAATTGCATGGACGATTTTTGCAACTTTTGTGGGACTATGTGTGCGACGTGAGTAAACTGGATGGACGTTTACGTAAGTTTTTGTTACACAAACAATCCGGAGTTAACTTAGGTACTGTTTTTGTAATGGCAAGTAAATGGAAGGGACTTTTTTTTGCATTTTTTTTGGACTGTCTGCAAGGCAAATGAACTGGAGGGTCTATTTTTGCCTTTTGTCCACATTTTTAATGTTCAACGAGCAGCAATTTACACATGTAAATTGTTTATATTTGAAATAGTAAAAATAATAATAAAGCTAATATTAAAGTTCAAGGGGATATCAAGTTTGTAAACTTATAAAAAATTATAAAAACCGGAACTTTAATGCTTAAGTAAAAGTGTAAAACTGGATTTGACATTATGTCGAGATTACTTATATCTAAGCAAACACTAATTAACTTAAGCTATCATGTTAAAGCAAATAAAAGACATGTACCATTATTCGGGATACCAAGGATTTGAGCAAAATCTCTTAAAGGCACGAAATTTTCATGTTAGTTGATTGTGAAAACTAAGGATATTTCACCATACTCATTACTAGAAAGAGCGATGGTTGCATAGAATTCTAGAATGAACCTAGGACAAATTTGTTCATTAATGTCTAGAAGACAATCGAAGTTGATAGTGGCAAAGTTTTGGTGAATGGATATTCCTTCTAGGAATGACGGATCAATGGTTCTACCTTCAAGAACATAGCGTTTTTCTAAACCCTTAAAGATTTTGACTTGATCGGAAGTAAGACCTTTGGTCATATGATGTTTAGGTAGGTACTTAAGAGTGTCCTTATGATCGGAGAATATTGCGGGAGGCATGTTGGTTCCTAGAAACAAAGTAGCCCATTTTAGACCAAGTTAGTGACGATTTAAGATTTGATGTTCTAGTGTGTGCCTATATGACAACAATGTGGAGGTGTGGTTATCTCGGACTCATTTAAATGCTTAAAACGTTTTATTATACAAATATTTTACTAAAATTAGAGATAACCCAAACGCTCATAATTCAATGTAGCTTCAATTGAATGTACCCGAAAATACGTATTAGTTATGTATTCCCTTTAGCATTCAAGAAATCTTATGTAAATGATGTTTAAAAATATAACGTTTTTGCTTTGTACTTAACAATGAAAAGAAAACAAAAACAAAATTATTTTTCCTAGTTGTGAGAAATAATTTTACATGGGATGTTTGGCAAATCATGATAATGTTAAACAAGATGCAATTCCTAACTAAGTAAAAACATGATTAGTTTAGTTCATAAGCAAGGTTTTTCATGGATTTACAGATTTATGCATAAACCCTAAGACTTTAGTTTTTGTGAATGAGTGGAAATCCTAGGCTTAGATTAGAAATGCAATTATATAAAGAATACTTACAATGATGATTGAAAAGGAGGATATTTGCAGGAGAGCCCTAATTTTCGTATGTGGAGATGTTTATGTGTGAATAGTAGCAGTTTATAAGTTTAAGTTATGTGTTGAGGAGTGTTTGGTTTAAAATTAAAAGGAAAAACAATCTGCAGGTTCGGCGGACCAGGCGGAACCAAAATGAGGGTTCCGCCCATTTGGTCAAAGGGTTCCGCTGTATCAGCAGAGGAAAAAATTAAAATGATTTGTTTTGATTTTTGTGATTTTATTCTAACGTTCAAAACTACAAAGTAGGTTCCATAAGTACTAGTCCAAGTTTAAGAAGGTTAAATGGTTCTCGTTTACAAGGATTTGTGAGAATATCGGCAATGTTGTCTTCGGAGGATATATTCTCAATTGAAAAGTTTCCTTTTTGAACATTGCCATGAAGGAAGTGGTGACGGATTACAATAAGTTTAGTACGAACATGTTGGATTGGATTCTTACTAAGGTCGATGGCTCCTTTGTTGTTGCAAAGAATGGAGATGTCGTAGAGTTGAATTCCGTAGTTGACTAGATGATGTGTGGCTTTGCAACCTTGCAAAAGGTTTTACTTCTCAAGGGATCTTGAGAAGCTTGCAATCTCCACCAGGCAGTGTACCTGACCGATGTAGTATAGTGAGTGGCAAGTACCGGGGGATTGATCATTCTCTCAGGGAATAGTGTTCATTAGGATTGAAGCTAATCTAACTAGGTCTAAAGGTGAGGGATGATTCTTTTTGTATTTTTATGTTTTATGGAAGGCAAGTAAAATTCTCGGGTATTGGAAGAGTGGGAGGAATTAGTTGCTAGCCAACTAACCCAAATAGTTACTTAAACAATAAAAATAAAATAACAAGAAAATAAATTGGTAGGAACTTCTATATGGAGAAAAGCGTGTTTACTTATATTTTATTACTCCCTAGTTATCTTTTATTGATAAGTTGATTTGTCACAATTGCGTGGATGAAGGGATGCATTCCTTAATACCATTTGTGGGGCCATGTACGATCTTCCTCAACTCTATAAACTTCTATCTCTTCCTATGACGACACATTTAGTATCCTATCATGTCCTCATTAATAGTTACTTATGCATTTAATACAACCAATAAAACCGTAGTACACATCCGATTACGTTTCTTAAGACGTTCAAGCAAGTTACCGTATAGAAGATTAGCAAGTTTTCTTAAGCCTAACGCTAAAATCAATCACCCACAACAATCAATGACAAACCAACGATCAATAATCAACAACTAGGTTTCATTAGATCTAAGTAAACACAAAAAACCTAGGCTAGCATGTTAATAGAAAGAAAAGCATACAAGATAATCAAACAACACATAGACATATTGAATGATTAATGGATAACTTATCTTCAATTAAACATGGATGAAAGAAGGGGTTTGAAACCCTTACGAAGGCTGTAAAATCGTCTAGGGTTTGTAGCACAAAAGTTCCTCTCAATGAATGAAAAATCCAAAAATATATATAGAATTACATAGCTGACGGCGTCACCTTTTGGGTCGTGACATCGTCAGATCGCCGCCTTAGGGCTTCTCGGATTGCCTAGATCCACATCTGACGTCGTCTGGTTAAAATTTGCTGATGAGGCGAAAAATGATCCGTTTTTAGGGGGTCATTTAAGCCCGAATCCGAATTTATTTGATCAAATATTGCCCTAAATCGTTCCTTTTGTGATTTTAGGTACTTTGGGAGTGAAATCTGGTAAAGGAAGCAATTCGGACGTTTTTGGAGCATAAAAGTGAAGAAAACGCCAAAGTCTTAATTTTCCATGCTGGGAACAGTAGGTGACGGCGTCAAGAGCAACACCTTGACGGCGTCAAGAGCAAATTTCATGAATTTCCATGACGACCCAGAACAGATTTGACGGCGTCACGTAGGAAGGGCGTCAAGAGTAAAAGAGTCATGACGGCCTGGAAGTGTATAAGTCTTGACGGCGTCAGAAGTAGATCTAGGCAGTCCGAGAAGAGTTTTGGCGGCGAGGTGACGGCGTCACAAGTTTATTCTTGACGCCGTCAAACCTATTTTTCTATATATAGTTTTCTAATTTTTCACATTTAAAAGAAGAGAAGTTTTGGGAGAAACCCTAAGTACGATTTTGGTGTAACTTTACAGGTTTTTCAAGGGTTCCAACCCCTTGATACCTTGCATGATTAATCAAGATAAGTGTTCTTCTAATTCAATCAATATGTCTATGTGTTGGTTGTCTATATCATGTTCTTGTCTTAATTCTATCATGCTAGGCTAGATCTCTTTTGTGTTTGCTTAGATCTAATGAAACCTAGATATTGATTATGTGTTGATTACTTGTTTATTCTTGTCTTGGATGAATGATTTATATGTTAGGCTTAAGAAAACTGGCAGATCTCCAATTGGTAACATGCTTGAACGTCTTAAGAAACATGAACCAACGCGCACTAGGTCTTTATTGGTTGTATTTAATGCATGAGCCACTGTTTACAATCCCTATAGTTGTGCTGGGCATGGTGTATGAGGAGATAAGAGCTCATAGAATTGGGGAGTTATGTGTGCCACCCCATGAATGGTATTAAGGAATACAATCCGTCATCCATACAATTATAACAAGTAATTAACGTGTAAAAGATATCTAGGGAGTAGTGAAATCTAAGTAAACACATTTTCTCCAATTACTGCTCACAACCTTAGTATAAATTAGTTTACTTTTATTTCTAGTATTTTATTTTGATTGCATCTTAGTATTGGGTTAGTTGAATAGCAACTAATTCCGCCCACTCTTCCAAAACCCGAGATTTTTACTTGCTTTCCATAAAATATAAAAATACAAAAATAATCATCCCTCACCTTTAGAACTAGTATTTAGGCTTTCTAATCCTAGCGACACTATTCCTAAGCTGAACGATCAATCCCCCGGTACTTGTCACTATACTATACTACAACGATCAGGTACACTGCCTGGTGGGGGTTGTAAGCTTCTCGAGATCCCTCGAGAGGTAAAGCCTGTTGCGATTCCCACGCATCATTTGCTCTGAGGCGTCTCTCTTTAACTTCATACGTGACGGCCTTGGTGAGTTAGAACGTGACGCCGTCACGTGTAAATCTCCAAATTCCTTACTAGCGCGTCAAGTGTAAAACAAATATCCACCTCTTGATTAACATGTGACGACGTCACCTTGTAACCTTTGACGCCGTCAGGTACTGTTTCCAGCTTAGATTTTTGACTTTGTCGTTTTCTTCACTTTATGCTCCAAAAATGTCCAAAATGCTCCATTTTCCAGAATTCTTTTCCAAAGTACCTAAATTGACAAAAGAAACGATTTGAGGTAATAACTGATCATAAAAACACAATTTAGGGCTTAAATGACCCCCTAAAAGCGTAACAAATTTCTCCTTATCACTAGAGCTTGCTTCATCCAAGGAGTTTGTTGACATGCTTTTTAGGTCGATATGTATTCGGCTTCAGTTGTTGAGATAGCGGGACCCGTTTGTTACTTACACAAAAAGTTGTATCGGTCACGCCAAAAATGTGTGACGATATGCATATAGTCACACACGTTTTTTTCGTTGTGTCACATTGTCACTATAGGTCCCGCCACCGTAGGTGGCATATGGTCACATTTTTGAGTTCGTGGCCTTTTCCATTGAAAAAGAGTGACCAAAACCCCGAATATGTGTGAAAAATTAGGCACAAGTTTTGTTGGATTAGTCATTATCAGTGATCGTAAACACTTTATAATCACACGAATGTTTTTTGAGAGTAACTATTGTTCGTCCTTTGGCCACATAACTACATAATATACGTGACATTTGAGATTATTTATTCAAGTAAATGTGTATTATGGGTGACTATTTCCTTTCCTGTGGCCACATGAATATCTAATAAATGTGACGTTTGTGATGATTTAGTCACACAACAAGTATTGTCTTTTTTTGAGTTAGTCACATACAATTAAAAAAAAAAAAAAAAAAAAAAAAAAAAAAAAAAAAAAAAGGGGCAAAAATAAGTGTGACCATATGATGAGGCGAAAAATGAGCCATTTTTATGGGGTCATTTAAGCCCGGATTTGAATTTATTTGATCAAATATTGCCCTAAATCGTTCCTTTTGTCATTTTAGGTACTTTTGGAGTGAATTCTAGAAAAAGAAGCATTTTTTTACGTTTTTAGAGCATAAAAGTGAAGAAAATGGCAAAGTCTTAATTTTCCTTGCTAGGAACAGTACTTGACGGCGTCACAAGCTTCTTCATGACGGCGTCAAGAGTAATACAGGAGGTGGAAGTGGATAAAGTCCGTGACGGTCCAGAAAGTTTTTTGCATTGGAGATGACGGTGTCACCCAAGGCCGTCACGTGTAAAATTAAAGAGTGATGGCCTAGAAAATTTCCTGAAGGCGTCACGTAGGCCGTCACGTGTTAACTTGTCAAAACTTGCGCGCAAAGTAGCTGATATTGTTTTGGTCATAACTTTTGCATACGAACTCGGATTTAGGTGATTCAAAATTCCACGCGAAGAGGACGAAGAAATCTACAATTTGGTGAAGAAAAATTGGTCATGATGCCGTCACTCTTTACGGGGTAATGCCGTCAAGCCTTGCTGACAGAAAACTTGCCTATAAATATAACATCATAACTTCACTTTTTGTAAGCCCTAAACCCTAAGGTCGATTCCTGGGTTTAGGTGGGTGTTTTTCCAGCAACTTAGAGGGTTTCAATCACTCCATAAACATCATGTATTGGTTTGTTGATTCTATCTTAATCATGTTTTCCATTATCATTATTGTTTGCTCTTCTTTGATGATGTTTTGCTAATTCACCTTGTGTCTACTTATGTTTATGTGAAACTTGTATATTTGATTAGATCTTATTGATTCCTTGTTGATGTTTGTGTCTATCTTCATCAATTAGGGTGTGACACTTCGATAGGTCTAGTTGATTTAGCTTATAATTCTTGATTCCTATTGTCTCTTGTTTGGTTGATTGTATTTGATGTTAGGCTTAAGGAAACTGGCAGACTTCCAATGGTGACATGCTTGAACGTCTTAAGAAACATGAACCAATGTGTACTAGGTTATTAGGGTTGTATTTAATGCATGAGCGAATTCTAATGATCCCATGTTAGGAGCTTCTTGCAAGCTCGACATAGGAGTGAAGTAGGAGCTTATAGAGTTGGGGAAGTATGTACACCACCCCACGAATGGTATTAAGGAATACAACCCGTCAATTAAAACAAGGTGTGACAATTCAATTGGTAGAATTGGATAGCTATCAAGGAGTAACATATCATAGGTAGACATGCTTCACTTATCTTGTAGAACCTTAGTTTATTTTTCTTGCACATTAGTTTAATTAGTAGCTTTTGGGTTAGTTGATTAGCAACTAATTCCGCCCCTCCTTCCAATATCCGAGATTTTTACCTGCTTTTCATAAAATATAAAAACATAAAAAGAATCATCCTTCACCTTTAGACCTAGTTAGATTAATTTCAATCCTAACGACACTATTCCTGAGTTGAACGATCAATCCCCCGGTACTTGTCACTATAATATACTACAACGATCAGGTACACTGCCTGGTGGGGGTTGTAAGCTTCTCGAGATCCCTCGAGAGGTAAAGCCTGGTGCAATTCCCACGCATCAAGTTTTTGGCGCCGCAGCCCGGGGAATAGTTATTGTTTAGGTTGAATTTTATTTTAATTAGGTCTACTCATTAGATTCATATCAAGTTAGATTTTTATTTTCTTTTTATTAGCTTTCTTGTATTCTATCTTTTTCTTTGTGCCCTTTGTTTGTAAAACCATTTTCATTTGTCACTATGGCTGATGAAATTCCATTTAGATCATTGACAATGGAGGAACAATTATATTTCAAAAATAGATTTGTTTCTTATCATTTTTATGAATTTTTTTTCATGAACTTTGTGATATCCAAATGGAGTTGGGGGTAAGGTTAGATGGGTTTAATGAATTCTATGCATGTGATATTTCTATTAGACGATCATTAACTGGAAAAATTCCTTTTAGTCTGACCAGTTGGATGAATTTTGAGAAAAGCTTCCTAACCATGACCCATAAGTTCAACGAATTGGTGGATTCGTATGAGCGAGATGACCTAGTTTTTAAGAACATGAACTTAGAATCAAACCAAGATTATGAGATGGTTAGTGTTGAGCCACCTAGTTGCATGTCATGGTTAGGTACTACAATAATACAAGATGAACACATAGGTGATATTGATGTGATGGAAGAGGTAGTAGAAAACCCAAGCCTACTAAGTACCCCACAAGTCCTACCATCATTTGAGGCATACACACCGCCCGTGACTTACCCGGAAGAAGTAGAAGAGACTATAGGAACCCCAATAGAAGTAGAGAACCCTTGGACCAAGCACCACTTGAGGATATAGGTTTGAATACTTGTAGTGATAACCTTACTCCTAGTTCTAGGGAATTTCCTAGTGTTGATGAACCGGAACCTCAATCTTTACACACCTTTCCATCCTTAGATATATTTCTAGGAGACAAAAGAGGAACCGACCCACCCATCAACCAATATTATCCGGGTAGTTTTAGGATGAAGGAAGCCATTCACTCACCCCCTTCACCTCACGTGGCATATTTCCACCCTAAAGGTGTGTATCGCTACTTCCACCCGCACTTAATTCAAAGTGTAGGGAAAACCTCCCCTATTTCCATTAAATAAGGGTAGAGTCAGGCTCGTGACTCGAACAAAAACAAGCGCTTATTGGGAGACAACCCAAACTTTATTTGTTTGTTTGATTTTATTTGTTTCCGTATGCATGTTTTATTTTTGTTGTTTATGGCTCATGTTTTAAAGTAAATTGTGAAAATGCTTTATTTTGTTTTTAACTTCGTCTTAATTGCATATAAAGGTATTTTGCAAAAGATAAGTGTAAGGGAGATCCAAATTTGTTTATAAGAACGAAATGGAGCATGAACCACAACAATATTAAATGAACATGTGTATTAGTAATTGTTTGAGTCAAATGCTTGTATCGAGTCATAATGATGTTTTGCAGGATTTTTCAGGAAGTAGGACAAAGTTTTTTCAAAAAATTTCCGAAAACTTAACGTAAAGATTTCTGCAGGTCACTTCTGACGGCGTCAGGTACAAAAATTCTGAAAAATTTTGCGAGTTTTGTTTATACCGGACTCTTAAAGTTTTTGTTGATTCTTTAGTTTTATAAACTCCAGGAAATCTGTAAACATTCATTCCACAAGCATTATATCTTTAATTGTTTTGTTTTTGTTCCTAAGTCTGGAATTACATCTAATTGTGAGTTTCCTTTGTTCGGTTTGATGCTTTGGGTTTTTGTGTTTGTTTTCTCAGGTTTAACAGGTTATGTATGACAAGAAGATGATTTATATTTCTGGAAGGGAAGCTTTGATTGTTCATTTTCTTGGAGGAAGATCTAACCTTGTTACCGCACTATCCACACCGAATGAATCAGGGGAGTATTTGATTTTATTCTTTTACCTATTTCGCTTTTATATTATTTAATTGAACATTGGGGACAATGTTCACCATAAGTGTAAGGGGAGGGTAAATGATGATACCTTATAGGATACACTTTCACTTGAGTTTGTTTGTTTGATGGTAGGTGTATAATATAACTATGAGAAATACTTGTTAGTTAACTTTAGCTCCAAATTTAAATTTTTTTACAACATTTAGGAGTGAAACTTTAGTCATAGCAAGCGTCTCATGGATAGGAGATTGTATGACTAGCACAAAACCGTACTATTCAAAAAAAATTCACCCAAATATGTGAGGTTCGCCTTTAGATTTGATAGGAAAAGCATTCATTATTAATGCTTATGAGTGTACCGGTAGCATTTAGATTCTAGAACTTGCGTTAGTGATGCATCCCGAGACTGCTAGTGAGACTACATTCATGTAGTAGGATTTACTACATGATAAGAGGCATTAGGATCACCCTTGTGTTAAACCCGTATCATAATTACTTGACCATTTAAGTCATATTACTTGGCTAGTAAAGTCAATTAATTTTTCCCACACCTTAGCGTTGTACTCATTTTTAGTACACGAAACCCCTAGTACACCCCTCCGAGCCTATCTTTTCGTTTCTAACTTTAAGCATCCTACTTAAAGGGAGAATTTGTTACAACCCACTTAAATGTACACCCAAATCGCCTTAGCCTTCCGTGTATGCACTCATCTTTAGTGCATTATTGTTACATGTTTAAACCCTTAGTTAATTATCTAATTGATTACATGGTTGCTAAGTCGAGTCATATCTTGTACATATTGTTTTGGGACGATTGGGACTCATGGGTAAAGTACTTATGTTATGGAGTAATGGGGAAGAACATCATTTATTACCCCCATATGTGCGTTGATCTTAAAAGTACTCCAAGTGTTTTGATTATCTTAATTCATGTAATTAGATTAGTTTATTGTAAAGTATGTAAAAATTCAAGTGTAAAGGGAATGTTCATTCCCTATGATGTATTATTTTGGATGGTAGGGTAAGAGTGTATGCCCAAAAAAAAAATTAAGAAAAAAAAATAGAAAAAGAAAAAAGAGAAAAAACATACGGACTACCATCCCGTTTCATTCTATGTTTATCTTATGTTTTTGTTATTTTTGATTCATTAGCTTAAGTCGAGTCTAGTATTGGCTTAGCAACGCCATATTGTACATGTAATTAACCAATATGATTAACTCGCCACCAGTAAAGATTGCCTATATCCAACAAAACTGTGTATTCCATATCCCTACACCTAACGTTATAACCCTTTAAAAGACCTCTTTGATAGTTTATCCTAGGTGCTTACGCCATGTGGTGGAGGTTTGATCATTTCCCAAGCCTATGGTAATCTATTTTGCTATGACAGGTAGTGAGAGATGTTTTCCATTTCCATATTGTGATATAGCTTTATTACACCCGAGAGATGTGAGTATCTAAACACTATTTGTGAGGTGCTAGTTTATGACCTCCGTGCTTGTTTTTGGTCTTTAGTGGAACGATTATTTGTTGTAATTACTTTTATATTAGTGTTAAATGACCCCTAACTTGTATTTTGATTAGAATAAAAGCGCATTTGCTTGAGGACAAGCAAATCTCAAGTGTAAGGGTACATGATGAGGCGAAAAATGAGCCGTTTTTAGGGGGTCATTTAAGCCCGGATTTGAATTTATTTGATCAAATATTGCCCTAAATCATTCCTTTTGTCATTTTAGGTACTTTTGGAGTGAATTCTAGAAAAGAAAGCATTTTGGACGTTTTTTGAGCATAAAAGTGAAGAAAATGGCAAAGTCTTAATTTTCCTTGCTAGGAACAGTACTTGACGGCGTCAAAAGCTTCTTCATGACGGCGTCAAGAGTAATACAAGAGGTGGAAGTGGATAAAGTCCGTGACGGTCCAGAAAGTTTTGTGCATTGGAGATGACGGCATCACCCAAGGCCTGCACGCGTAAAATTAAAGAGTGATGGCCTAGAAAATTTCCTGAAGGCGTCACGTAGGCCGTCACGTGTTAACTTGTCAAAACTTGTGCGCGAAGTAGCTGATATTGTTTTGGTCATAACTTTTGCATACGAACTCGGATTTAGGTGATTCAAAAGCCCACGCGAAGAGGACGAAGAAATCTAAAATTTGGTGAAGAAAAATTGGTCATGACGCCGTCACTCTTTACGGGGAGATGCCGTCAAGCCTTGCCGACAGAAAACTTGCCTATAAATATAACATCATAACTTCACTTTTGTTAAGCCCTAAACCCTAAGGTCGATTCCTGGGTTTAGGTAGGTGTTTTTCCAGCAACTTAGAGGATTTTAATCACTCAATAAACATCATGTATTGGTTTGTTGATTCTATCTTAATCATGTTTTCCATTATCATTGTTGCTTGCTCTTCTTTGATGATGTTTTGCTAATTCACCTTGTGTCTACTTATGTTTATGCGAAACTTGTATATAATTGATTAGATCTTATGGATTCCTTGTTGATGTTTGTGTCTATCTTCATCAATTAGGGTGTGACACTTCGATAGGTCTAGTTGATTTAGCTTATAATTCTTGATTCCTATTGTCTATTGTTTGATTGATTGTATTCGATGTTAGGCTTAAGAAAACTGGCAGACTTCCAATGGTGACATGCTTGAACGTCTTAAGAAACATGAACCAATGCGTACTAGGTTATTATAGTTGTATTTAATGCATGAGCGAATTCTAATGATCCCATGTTAGGAGCTTCTTGCAGGCTCGACATAGGAGTGAAGTAGGAGCTTATAGAGTTGGGGAAGTACGTACGCCACCCCACGAATGGTATTAAGGAATACAACCCATCAATTAAAATAGGGTGTGACAATTCAATAGGTAGAATTGGATTGCTAGCAAGGAGTAACATATCATAGGTAGACATGCTTCACTTATCTTGTAGAACCGTAGTTTATTTTTCTTGCACGTTAGTTTAATTAGTAGCTTTTGGGTTAGTTGATTAGCAACTAATTCCGCCCCTCCTTCCAATACCCGAGATTTTTACCTGCTTTTCATAAAATATAAAAACATAAAAAGAATCATCCTTCACCTTTAGACCTAGTTAGATTAATTTCAATCCTAACGACACTATTCCTGAGTTGAACGATCAATCCCCCGGTACTTGTCACTATACTATACTACAACAATCAGGTACACTGCCTGGTGGGGGTTGTAAGCTTCTCGAGATCCCTCGAGCGGTAAAGCCTGGTGCAATTCCCACGCATCACCATACGTTGTTTAAAGTGAAGAAATGTATATTTTGTGTGACTATTGTTCATCCAATAGCCACTTTAATTTTTTGTTTGTTTGAATTTTTGTAATATTTAGCCACATTAATTTTTTGGATATTTAGTCACATACAATTAAGCATAAAAGTGGCCAAAAATGTTAATAAGTGTGACCATATTTTGTTTAAAGTGAAGAAATGTATATTTTGTGTGACTATTGATCATCCAATTGCTACATGAATTTTTTTTGTGTGACCTTTTGTAATATTTAGTTACACAACGAATTAAACAAACAGTGACCAAACATGTTAATAAGTGTGACTGTATGCATCTTTTAGTCACATTTAAAAAATCAATTTGTATCAAAACAAATTCAAATATATATCAAAATAAATTCAAATACAATAAAACTGGAATGTATATAACTCAACAAAATATAAAATTGGACCTCCTTTTATACACCAAGGAATCCTAGTCGGCTTACAATACATATCATATAAGCAGTACCAACTATATGAACCAACAGTACTAACTTATAACTAATAGTTGTAACTAATACACTAGAAGTATTAACTTCGAGCGGTACTAACTTTGTACTAGCAGTACTAACTTTCACTAGCAGCAATAACTTTTGTAATAGAGAGTCCAGTGTACCAAATAAGAACATCATTGCAGGCAAAAAGAAGAACCTGTGATAATCCAAATGCAAAGTCGATTACCATACCATGCCAGAAGCTTTTTGTGAATATTTTACGTAGTTGCAATTTGTAAAGCTCCGCCAGCACAGAATGACACAATGGTGTATATATTTCTAACTGCATCCTCAAGGACCAGTGAAAACCTATTCATAAAGCCAATAAATGGGTAAGCTTGAATTATGTTACCCAACTCACATGTGTATTATGTTACCCAACTCACCTGTGTAGTAGAGCGTGCAATAGCATCCCATCGATTATACGACCCCTGGCTGTTTTTTGTCCAATTCCCATAGGCCATCCTAAAGATCAACAAATATTATTGGTACCAACATTTCCAAGGGTTAAAAAACAGAAGATGCAAACAAACTGGTTTTTAATATAGTATTTTTGCTTCGGCTAGGAGCAAGTTATGGTTCTGAATCTGAAAATTGAAACAAGTTGAGACTCCAACATTTATCACACGAATTCTATAAGTTCTACCTTGATGAACATCAACTGTTGTATGATTCCATCTGGTATACTCGAATTATACTTATAAATAGTCCGACCGAGACATTTGATGTAACACTTAAATGATTTACCATAAATCATAAACAAAAATCAACTGATCGATAGTGACTTGTTGTGGAACACCAAACGGAGAAGTAGTAATGTACGAGTACTCCAGTTCATAATTCACAACTGGATCGGCTACGTAACACAGCCCACAAAGTAACAACAAAACAATGCGGCACAAACAAAACAACATAGGACAAGTTAACACCATTTTCAAATAAACATTTTCGCTTGATGGGACCGTTGTCCTTTGTTTTGTTTTCCCCTTACCTATTGTACTATTACCATCATCTTTACACATGCATATGCCTACTACCCTTAGAGGAAACATCTTGGTTATTTTGGACCACTCCCAGGACAAACATCTTGGGATAGCCAATTCAACTAAATTGGCCAAAAATCATACATTCAGTTATTTGAAATAAAATATTTCCTTTTGAATGCAGAGTGATACAAAATAGCAGTACATGGATCTAACGGGCCAAACAAAATAAATATCACACAAAGAGAGATGTAGTAGTACCTTCACCGGCAACAATGAAAGAAAGGGCATGTCCAGGAGATAAAACCACCTCTTCCTTTATACCTTCAACATATGTACCTTACCAATGAATAGAAGCACAATTCAAAAACATAAATATGAATTTATCCCCGCCAAAACTAATCAATGTGAAGAAGTAATTGTGCTATCGTATTTAAGCAATCTGATAATAATATTGGTGTGGTAAACAACAAGTCTCCTGTTTCATTCAATATTATTGGTGTGATATTATTTTTTGCAAAGTCGATAAGATATAAAATGAGATTCAAATACTAATGGAATAAACGAATACAGAGTAAGACATAAAGATGAATATAGCAAGCTACTGCAGAAACCTGTGCGTCTTCTCGAACACGGATATTCTGTCCTGTTGGATCCAGCAGATCATTTATGACCTAAATTAGAAGCATAAGAGGCACGATCAATTAAAACAATGCTGCATACGAACTTCATAAATGACAAAGCAGTACTAGATAGCCACTCAGAAGTTTTTTCCTTGACAATATATTATGTGATCGCTGGTAGAGAGAGAAGTAAATATTCAATCTATTTGTATACATTGCCAGCTAATAATCTCCCAAGTAGTGACTAACCTTGTTATATATCTCGATATATGACACTCGCAGTAAGAACTCCCTTCCTGGCATCTGAAATGTAAATACAAGGTTTTCATCATTCAGAAACTATATTCAAGACACTGACAGTAATAAAAAAAGGGTACTAAAAAGACTTACATCCTGAATAATGCTGAAAACATCCTTTATTGCCAAAGGTATTATTCCTGGAGAATTATGGTCTCCCTGTGAAGACAATTACAAGTAAAGAAATTAATGACAACATAGAAAAATTACAGGTAACCAGAAAGGATAAAGAAAACCAAACATATGGCCATTTAAGTTGCATCATATCATCTCCACCGTCAACTAATATACAAGTAGTTAACAATGACGGCATCAAGTAAGCAATCTAAATATTACTATAATAACTATTTCGCGACAACCTCATTTTCTGTTAAAGTAAACCCCAGACAGAATGGTGTTGGCAAATGTTTACATAATCAAATCCGGTTTACAAATGGCAAGTGAATATTCTTTACTTGATTTTTGATGATTCCATAAAAATTATAAAGATTATAGAGAAAGCAACTCGATCCAATAACAATCATTTATAGTGAGTAGGTTAGGCTAAAACTCACACCAAAGAGAAATTAAAAAGGAACAAACTAGAAGCAAGAAAACAGAAGTATATCCCAGGACGACAAGAGTTACCTGACTCTTCCACACTTTTATGTAAGACCAACTCCTGTGGTACACTAATACACTCCACTCATTGTAGGCTTACTTTGACACCACCTTCATCTCAACTATTTGGCCAATCTCTTAAACATTCGGCTAATGCATTAACCTCCTCTTCCACCTTATCCAACGCCTAAATCAACAAAACAATCAAAACACATTGTTTAATAAATAATTTAATTGAAACGAAATTAATTAAAAAAAAAGATGATTGATTACTTGTTGTGTAGTATTAGAAGCGAGTAAAAACTCATGATTAATTTGAATAGAGCGTTTTTCGATAGTGGATCGGAGGTTACGATGAGCAAGAGGCGTGTTATCGGTGTAAAAAGATGAAAGTGTGTTGACTGAAGATAACAGATCTGGCGGATCAATTCGTGTTTCCAGTACTTTTTTCAGCTTGCTTGATAGACGTGGTGCTAATGCTGTGTGCTTCCCATTCTGTTACTTGTGGTTTGATTGGATATGTTGGGTGGTAGTTTTTTGTATTAGAAGAATGATAAGAGAGAACGGCTGACTTTGAGTTTTGGTTCAATTGAAACTCAAAAGAGGGAAGGAATCTCAAAAGTTTTGGGGAGAACTTATTATTATGAAGATGATGTGAGATGAGAAAAAAAGATAAAGATGGGTGGAGGGACAATTTGATTTTGGTGAAAAATTTAGGCGGACTTGTGAAAAGTTGAGATGAAAAGTTGAGAGGGAAATTCTTTTTTGGAAAAACTAAGTGCATGACATGTAAAATGTTTAGTGTGAGCATTTTTGGTCACAAAGTTCAAGTGTGTGACATATATTTGTCACTTTTAAATAATGTGTGACAAACTTGATTATATAATTTAGCCACATACACAATTACTTCATGTGACCATATATCTATTTTGGTCACACTCTTCAATTGTGTGACATATATTTGTCACATATGTATATCTGTAGTGTGACTAATGCTTAAAGCTGATTTGTATCGGTCACACGTCCTAAATTAAACGTGACTAAATGATCAAAAAATATTTACCAGTTGTCCTCTAGTCACATAAATACACAAATGTGTGACATATATCTTCCGAAATGGTCACACAAGTCGGATAGAGTGTGGCTGTTTATTTTATTTTCATACATTTAGTCACGTAAATATGTTACAGTGTGACCGTTTGAAATCGACCATGTGTGACGATAGGCCATTTTTGTACTAGTGTTAGAGAACCATGAGGTGAGACAATGGTCAACAAAAGTACACGTACCACTTGTGCTTTTTCTATTGATATAGTCAGTCATGGTCCTAGGTGGCATACACTATGGTTTCTATTTTCGTTCTTTTGGAAAACCATATTCCTAGGTGTGTGTAGTACCTCTGATGTGTCTAAATAGTCGTTTAGCGGCTTCAAGGAGGATTGTTTTAGGGATTTCATAAATGACGAACACATAGACAAAGACTAGCCATAATGACGTGTCTATTAGCCGTGAGACCAAGTAGACTTCCAATCATTTCTCTATGATTAGTGCTATCTATGGATTCACTTATCTCATTCTTGGTAAGTCGAAGGATACTTAATTCATTGTGTACTTGTGAAAAACGAGGAAGGTCTTAAGTGCTTATACCTTGCTTTTGGAGCTTGCTTAAGACTTTAAAGAGCATTTTATCGGTTTCACCCTTGTATATGTTTCTTGACACTACGTAAACTTCATTTATTTAGAAAGGTCCATTTTGTTCCAATAATGGTTTGACTCTTTGGTTGAGGAGCTAATGTCCAAAGATCATTTTTATCAAATTTGTTTTGATCCTAATTATGACCCATGATTTATGACTTTGTCTATATTGTTTGGCTCAACGGTAAAAGACGTTACATACACTTTGAACTTTTGTTCTTAATGTTCTTCTATTAATGATTCTTATGACACTATCCAATGGATGACTTTTAGATTGACAGTTTTTAATAGTTCATTTTCCTTGTCATTATCCAAGCATTCTTGTTTTTACCTTTGTTTGACTTTCGACTAAGTCATCATCTACCAAAGGTGATGTCTTAGAAGGAGGTGGACTTTAGTCGAATGTTATGTTCAACTATTCCTCGACTCTTTAGATTACTTTGTTTAAAACAATATAAGGTTTGCTATTTTGTGAAAACCCAAGAAGTACATTTTCATAAGACTTTGGGTCAAATTTGATGAGATACTCTTTGATGTTAAGTAAAAAGTATTTACTCTCAAATACTTTAAAGTTTAAACTATACGTTATTTATCTTTGTTTTATTCATATAGACTTTTATTTAAGAGTGGTCGAATAGAGACACGATTTGAAATATTAGTTGTTGTGTCAAAAAGGTGTTATATTAAAACTTTTGTGGAGTATCAAATTTACAAGCATCACAACCGTGTTGGTCATCTTATCACTTAGGAGATTCTTAGTTAGCTCACTAGTAGACAAGTATTAAGTGAGTCTCACTCAATTGTCTATTCTCAAGAGTTTAAAGAAATGAAACACCTTATGTCTCCCAAATATTGTCATGTGAAATTCTTTGACCATAGTGGTTCCAACTCCCGTTAAGACCAACTAGGAGAACACACTACTTATGATATGGACGACTAATACTCCGAAAGATAAATCTTAAACAATAAACAATATTTAGTGAGTTAAAAGAGATCGTACCTTTTGAGTTACATAGAGAGGCTACCAAGAATGACATTCATTGTGCATATCATCCTATCCTGTAGAAAAGCTTGGATACTCAAATACTCAAGAATCCGAGGTGGTTAGTCAAACATATTTAACGGCACAAGATAAAAATGATGTCACGAAGTATAATAACATTTATATTCTTTGACTTTTTATCACTCACTTTGAAGAATGAGTTGTTTCTAAATTTCTCTCCTAGGCTTCACAAACATTATTTGTTTTGACTTACTAGTTGATGGTGTATTTGAGTTAAGTTCTAACCCGGTTTTATCTTTAAATAACTTTTGACTATTTAATAGGTTTTCAAGAGATTTTGAACTTTCTTCAAATTTAACTAATATTTTCCCCTTTTCATTTTGTCTTTTAATTTCATGTTTGTAGTCTAGACATATTTTGCATTCTAGATCAATCTCAACATTATTCTCTAGTCTAGACATTTTATCTTCTAACATTATTTTTTTCTTTCAAAATTGTTCTCAAAAGGACGTGAGGGTTCATTGTTAAAGATTGTTTTTAGGTTCATG
Source organism: Artemisia argyi (assembly GCA_030686995.1). Classification (NCBI taxonomy): domain Eukaryota; kingdom Viridiplantae; phylum Streptophyta; class Magnoliopsida; order Asterales; family Asteraceae; genus Artemisia; species Artemisia argyi. The sequence goes on along the minus strand of CM060708.1, from coordinate 240,139,526 downwards.
TTACTAAAATACTTAGACTCATTTTCTAGCTTAGAGAATTCTAAAATGAATGTGTCAAAGCAAAAATGTCTGGTTTCAAGTTGTACCTTTCTTATAGTTTTATCTATTTGACAATCACAAACCGGATAGTTGTTAACCTCTTCGTCCGTGCCGCTCCATGATTTGTAAGTGAGTTTTCTTCGAGCTTGACACATGTTTTCTTCATCGCTAATACCTTCATTAAAAACATTTAAACTCGTAGCACTTGTATTTATTTCAACTAAGTGTCTATCCATTAGTTTTTCTAAGATTACTAACTCATATGTAAGATCAAATTGATCATCCTTGACTTGACATATTTCTTGATGAAAGTTTGAAAGATTTTTTCAAATATCATTAGCCGTTTGACAAAAATACACTCTTTCATATTCAATTATTGGTAAAGCTTTATAGATTATTATTTTAGCTTTAATGTTTTTGTCAATTTTGAGATAATTATCTTGATTTTCAAAACTTGTTTTTGTTGGTTTAAAATAATCAATGGAAATAATATGCCAAAGATATTGATCTATTAATCTTACATAGTTTTCAAATTTATTTTTCCATTCAAGAAAATTTTCTTTTTCAAATAACGGTGGTCTTTGTGTAGTTTGCCCTTCTTTGAGATTTTCAAAATCTATGGATTGATCCAAGTTTTAAAATACAATATATTTTAAAGATCTTGAGTAACGTAGCTCTTGATGTCAATTGTGAAAAACTATAAGGGGGTTTGAATAATTTACCGCTTTTTATCTTTATTTACTTTGTTAGCTTTACGTGTAATCAACAATCAAAACTAATAAGCAACAAGTAATGTGTAAGAGTAAAGTAAGAAACAATCAAACCACAACACGAATGTTTATCATGGTTTGGCTACAAGGACTCTTTTTCCTTGCCCTACTCCATGCCTCGAGTATCCAACTCGAGAGTATCCTTCACTAGTCAACAAAATTCTTTCACCGGTGGAGAAAACCTTATAATCGTCGCTTACACTTTATTCGGTACAAAGCTAAATACCGGGTTCAAGTTCAAGGTAGAACCAACCTAACGTCGCCTATACAATATTACCGACACTAAGCTTGATGTCGAGTTCTTTTACAAGAGTACAACCACTCCCGACACTCTATGTATTTTAAGGACTAAAATACTAACCGATCACTATAGACAATATACAAACAAATGATGTATAAACTATAAGAGTTTATACAATGCAAAGCTACCAAGACTTGCAACGTTGTGTTGAAGCTTGTAGTCTTTTCGGATGAACTTGTGGACTTCTTTGCTACAAAAGAGAATCACACAAATGAGATGCTACTGAGTTAAATGATAGAAATGAGAGTGTATGTGTAAAGTATATCTAAAAGTGATGTAGAATTTCTTGGATGTGGCTTGCTATTTATAGAGAAAACCAAACAGCTACGCCAGTGATTAGGCGGAACCAAATCAAGGGTTCCGCCCTTGTATTCCCAAGAGGTCAGGCGGAAACAAATTGTACTTTTAAATTTAGTTTTATGAACTTAAATGTAACATTTTTGGTTTCTATAACTTTTTGAATAAATAAATAAATAAAATATATACATAGAAACGAAAAAAAAAAAAAAAAACATTATACCAATAATACGTGGGTGCACGGGTAAAACCTACTAAACTCCAAAATACGTAACCTACAACTAAAAAAATAATTTATTAAATTTTAAGTGTTGAATGTAAAATAAAGTTATACGTTGATTAGTTAAAAGAGTATATTAAAGCCCATTCCTTTATAAAAACTGTACTCTTAAATTTAATTTTATGTACTCAAGCGCAAAATTTTCGGTTTCTGTAATTTTTAAATAAATAAAAAAAATCACATATACATAAAATATTTTTTTAATCCTACAAGTATCGCATTTAACATACGTTAATTTGTTTGTATTTTAATCGACAATAACACATAAATTTAAAATTTTAAGAAAAATCCCCAAATTAGTTCCTACTAGAACATATCTATACTACTTATAAAACATTTAGCACCCTCTCTCCTAATAAATTTTAAGATTTTCTAAAATAAAATTTAAGTAAATACAATTAGTTAAGCTATTAGTACAACCATCTAATACAATAAATTTCAACCATTTGACTTTTCAACTCCCCATTTAATGTTATAAAAAAAACACCTCTTACATAAAAGATACATGTTAATATGCTTATTGTACAAGCTAATCAAACATATAAATCTTCATACAATTAATGTAACTTTACTTTGTATATTTTATACATGGTTTTTAAAACTGGACCGTACAACGAACCACTTTCCCAAACGGTTCCCGATTTTTGATGGTTTTCGTAGTTTTGTCCGGTTCAACTGGCCAGTTCTGGACCGACCAACTAGTTCAGATGAACTAGCCAATCCAATTATAAAAACATTGGTTGTATATCTCTTAACTCCATAATATTATCATCATGAACATATAATACACTACTCGCATAAAATTTTACTTACAGAGTATTCGCAGCCGCAACGCGCGGGTATCTTGCTAGTACGAGTAACAAAGGTACCATAAGCAATATGTCTAACTAAAGTGATGGTATAAAAAGTTATAAAAAAAAGAAACCAAATTAGTTTAAACTAAAAAAAAAGAGTGCTTTCAGCTTGCGGGAAAGATCTAAAGTTTAAAACCCTAACACAACCACCGTCTCCTCCACCATTCTCCGCCGCCGACATCAACAACAATGGCATCCATGATGGTAAAAAAAACAAACAATCTCAACCTAGTATTCATGTCTTCCTTATTTATTTTACAACAACTAATGTTTTTTTTTTTTTTTTTTTTTTGGTTATATTTTTATTAAAAAACAGCAACCTCAGATCATACTATTGAAAGAAGGAACAGACACATCACAAGGGAAACCACAGCTAATAAGTAACATAAATGCTTGTATGGCTGTTGCTGATGTTGTCCGTACAACGTTGGGCCCACGAGGTATGGATAAACTGATCCATGATGATAAAGGTGTTACAACTATTTCCAATGATGGTGCTACTATTATGAAGCTTCTTGATATTGTTCACCCTGCTGCTAAGATCCTTGTCGATATCGCCAAGTCGCAGGACTCCGAGGTAGTTATAGTATAACGACTCGTTGTTTCATTGTGTACTTAATGTGAATTGTATATAGAAATTGATTATGTGTTATGTACTTAGGGAGTGTTTGGGTTAGCTTATTGCATTATCAGAACATAATTAGCTGTATTCAGATTGCTTTTTTTTTTTAATCACACCCGGCAATCTTGACCTAAACTGGTGTAGATGGGTTTATATGTAAATGTTGATGTTAGTCAAAACAAAACTCTTAACAGATCATGGGTCTACTTGGGTCACTTTCAAAATTGTTGTGTCCAACGGGTTTGTTATACTAACATACGTACATATTATCACTTTTTCATATAAATCCATCTAGAACCGTTTGGGTTTAGATTGCCAGGTCTATTTTTTTATGCTTAAAGCATTTTTCAGTATGTAAGTTGGGATATGCTTATTTGGGATGAAGTCCTTAATTTTTTCTTTTACCCTTGCATCAAACGTAAAAACCTTTTAAAAGAGGTTTGCAACCTCTATACTTCTTTATACTCACCAATAAATTAATTTTAGTTAGCAAATCCAAACATTATTTCATTAACTGCTTATTTTTAAGATGTGTATGTGCTTTTGCTAAACCAATTCAAGATACACGTGAAACAAGCAAACCCGGACACTATTTTCGAAACTGCTAATTTTTAAGCTGCTTATGTGCTTATGCTTGTAAGTGGAAAAAAATAGTAATTCCAAACACCAGCTGATTTTCCAGATAGCTTATGGTTTACACGTTTATTTGTGTGAAATAAGCTGCAGGTGCTTATTAAGTAGAGCGATAAGCTCAAAAGCTTTTAAATAGGGGAACCAAAATTCCCCTTTAAAAGAGAATAGATGAATATACTGTTGATAGTTTGTTATTTGACAAACGGTAATTTAACTTCTTATGGGGCAGGTTGGTGATGGAACTACTTCTGTGGTTCTTCTTGCTGGTGAGTTTTTGAGAGAGGCTAAACCATTTATTGAAGATGGTGTTCATCCTCAAAATTTGATACGAAGTTACAGAACCGCTGCATCTATGGTAGATTTTTATTTTATTTTATTTTATTTGTATAGTATCTTAGGTGTGAGATATATGTTCATTTCTGAGTTAGGTTTAATGGTACAGGCGATTAATAAGGTTAAAGAATTGGCTGTAAGTATTGAGGGAAAAAGTTTAGATGAAAAGAGAAACTTATTAGCTAAATGTGCTGCTACGACGCTTTCATCAAAGCTAATCGGAGGAGAGAAAGACTTTTTTGCGAAAATGGTCGTGGATGCTGTCATTGCCATTGGAAATGATGATAGATTGAACATGATTGGGATAAAGAAGGTATGCCTGCTTAACACTTGACTTTAGATGGCCAAACTTTAACTGGCTTATTTGTTCTTGAAGTGATAGTTTTAATTTATCGATGGTAAGTTTGACAGTGGATTAAGCTTATTTTTTTTCCGGCTTATGGGCTTATTGAGCTTTTAAAAAGCTAATAAGCTCAATATATTGGGCTCATGAGCTTATCAACTTAAATAAGCCATAAGCTCATAGCCTAAGTTCTAAGTTCTGAGCTTATTTGCTTCTCAAAGTTTAGTAAGCCCATAAGCCCGAAAACAAGCTAAAACAAACACCCTCTAGGATGTTAATTCTCATTGTAGTAGATTTTCTGTGTATGATGGAGTATTTAACTAAAAAACTATAGTTGGGAACTTAAGATACAGAGTAGTTAATTGTAAAAAGAGTCGAGCTACTTAATTCCCTTGAACTCTATAAGGATGCTACAACACTTATCATGCTACTATGTTAGGTAAAAGCACCTAATGTGTTGCAAATAGTCCGATATAATTCACTGCGTGTCTTGGCTGAGAGTATCCGGGATGCATCTTCTTAATGTTCAGTTGCAGTTTGAAATTATGCAGAGGCCTTGTTTTCATTTGTTTGCAAAAGTATAAAGCTAGTTAGTAGCATAGATATAAACGTCCACAAAATACTGAACTATTCATGATTCTGATTCCTAGAAACGCTTATATCTTGTATTGATACGCGGGAAAAATTTCTGAAGATTGATTGTTTGGTGTTTGATGTGGACTCCACGCTTAAACAATAGTCGGGAGATGGACTGCTGATTTTCATTATCGACATTTTTACGCACATAACTCGTGATATAGTTTGCTCACATGATTTGGCTTATAGTTATATATGGTAGTTTGATTTGATATAAAAGTTTGTTGGCTCTATTGCTCTAGATGCTATCTAGAGTACAGGATTAAACACTAATTAGCTTCTCACTTGGTAAAAGAATATATGCTATATCTCGAATTGAAGAAAATTGTTTCACTAGACCACTACAGCATGGTAAAAGCAGGGAGGGGTTTATTGAAGCCCTTGTAAAGAGAGAAAAGAATTACCAATTGTAAAGTGAACGCTCTTACATTGTATTAAACTGAACATTATTGATCTCGTAATAGATAGCATGCTCACCCTTGAATTGGATAAGTGTAAAAAATGTTCTGAGAGCAAGTGCTAAAAGTTAGTTATGCAAATATTGACACGTAGTCAAGGCATTTAAGCAATGGATACTGACGTGTAAGTTTTAAGGGAAGAAACATAACAAGCGAGGCACGAGTCTCACTGTGGAAGAGTATGTTTGTCTGATATTGTAGTTTCTCAGCCTATCAGGGCTGTTAACTCCTGAAAACAACATAATACCACTTGATGGTTCTCAGAATTAGTTCTTTTGAAAATATTAAATAAGTAGGACCTTGTTACTTATCTGAAATATCAAGGCTTCATTATCTCTTTTGCCTGCAATGACCTCTTTCTGTTTATACATCTCTAATCCATAGTTTGATTTATATTTTCTAGGTTCCTGGTGGTACAATGAGGGATTCGTTTCTTGTGAATGGTGTTGCATTTAAGAAGACTTTTTCATATGCTGGGTTTGAGCAGCAACCCAAGAAGTTTTTGAATCCAAAGATCTTACTGTTGAACATTGAACTGGAACTAAAGTCAGAGAAAGAAAATGCTGAGATAAGGTAGATAGTTTATTATCTGTCTTGCATATTATAATTTTTACACGGACTTCTTCAGTCATGTTTTGACATTATGTTTCTTTCTATTGATAGACTTTCAGATCCATTGCAATATCAGTCCATTGTTGACGCAGAATGGAACATCATATATGATAAGTTGGATAAATGTGTTAAGAGTGGTGCTAAAATTGTTCTATCGCGTCTGGCTATTGGTGATCTGGCAACACAGGTGGCGGATTTTTTCTATTTGAACATTGTCTTGTATTTGCAAATAGAACTATATTGTGGTCTTATCAGTAGCTACTCGAAGGCTTAAACATCTGACTTGAGTGTTTTTTTGTCTTCAGTATTTTGCAGACCGAGATATATTTTGTGCTGGTCGAGTTGCTGAAGATGATCTGAATCGTGTTACAGCTGCAACTGGTGGTACTGTGCAGACATCGGTCAACAATGTTATAGATGAGGTTATTTTCTTTTACTCAATACATCTATCTAAGTAATAGTTGAATTTACTGCTCCGATTCTTGGCGTTATCATCAAAAAAGACATCCAATTGTTCTACTGTTGTTTTATGCTTTACTTATCTGAATTATTTAAAATTTTCACGTGTTATAGGTTCTTGGGACCTGTGAGGTTTTTGAAGAAAAACAAGTTGGAAATGAACGATTCAATATATTTAGCGGATGTCCTTCAGGTCTGACAGCCACTATTGTTCTCCGAGGTGGAGCTGATCAGGTTTTTCTCAGACCATTTTTTTTATCTCATTGATGTCAATTAAGATTTTTTGTCGAAGGAAAAGGTAATTTTATTATACATATAGCTAAAAACTTTTGGATCAATCATGTGTGAAATAATACATTGAACACATATACTAAATATGGAGTAGGTATTTCTATACACTATTTTCTTTGCATTCCACATGTATTTAATACTTTGTATGATCCTTTGTTGGATTAAAAAAAAAAAAAAAAAAAAGCTCTTTTGGTTTATTGATTTCTGAATATTTGTTGAATTTTCAGTTTTGATATCTTAACTTTATCCTATAATAGTTTATTGAGGAAGCTGAGCGGAGTCTACATGATGCAATCATGATTGTTAGAAGGGCCATGAAGAATTCCACAGTGGTTGCTGGTGGCGGTGCAATAGACGTATGTTTGTCTTTAATTTTATAAAATGCAATCTTTTCAACTCAGCGGTGATTATGGTGTCATGATTCATATATTTGCATCTGCAGATGGAGATAAGCCGGTACTTATGGCAGCATGCACGAGAGATAGCTGGAAAGTCTCAGCTCTTCATAAATGCCTTTGCCAAAGCCCTTGAGGTAGGTTTTCTCAGGTTTCTTAAGCTGCACAAATTGTTATCTTCTTTCTTTACCGTAAATGGTTGTATGTAAATGATGGTAATCGGGATTTGGTGAACAGGTTATTCCACGACAACTTTGTGATAATGCTGGATTCGATGCAACTGATGTACTTAACAAACTTAGGCAAAAACATGCACTTCCTTCTGGTTGGTCTTCTGCGTTATTTTATCTACTTTGTTGGGTTTCTCTGTTTTTTCATTGTGCAACTTGAATATCACACACACAATTTTGTCATGGTTTCATTAGTTTGACTTTTGTTTCAATATGTTATTAAAAAAAACAGGTGAAGGTGCTCTTTATGGAGTAGATATCAACACCGGTGGGATATGTGATTCCTTTGCTAACTTTGTGTGGGAGCCAGCAGTCGTTAAGGTGATGGTTTATTGTTTGTTGGACCAGTTATCTTTGTTTTGATTTTGTTTACGCTTGTGGGAAGTTTGCTTACTTGATTATATTCTACAGATCAACGCTATAAACGCTGCAGCCGAAGCAGCATGCCTTATCTTAAGTGTTGATGAAACAGTGAAGAACCCAAAGGTAATATCATTTTTGTTTCCGTAAGCTTTTTCTACACTATTAAGTATTTTATCATAGATATAGAACGCTTTATTTATGATCACAAAACATTACTATAATAAAATTTGGCTTCTCGAATAAAACTATTTATGTGGTTCGTATGGTGTGAGAAATTTCCAACCCAATTGACCGTTTTCGGGACATTTATTATAAACCTTGATCTAGCTGCGCAATTTGAGATAAAAACACAACCAAAATTGACCCATTCTGCCATGCATAAGTAAATATGTCTGTTTGCATATGAACTGCAGTCGGAGAGTGCACAAGGAGATGCTGCTGCTATGGGCAGAGGACGTGGCGGCGGCGGCATGCGCGGTGGACGTGGAAGAGGGATGCGCAGACGTTAAGCATTTCTCGTTTTGGTTTATCATAAAAACTTGAGCCTAGGCATGAGCATGGGAAATGTATTCTTTTATGTGAGAGGAAGTAATTTTGGTTTTTAAGTGAAGTTTTTTTTTTCCTACTTGTTTGCTGGTTCTTTTGATTGCTGTATTGATTTTGTAAGGACCTGTATTTTGTAGCTGGGGGTTTAGTAGGATCATTTAGTCTAAGCACATTCGAGTTACCTTGTTTGTTCATGCGACAGATTATTGTTTTTGTAGAACTTGAATTAACGAAGTGGTAGTTGTTGATTGCACGAGTTAAAGGATTGCAATGTTGAGATATTAGCTACAAATCTATCTACTCTATGGTAATGCCGATTGTATTGACTTATTAAATTTCGACGAGTCATTGACTACGCATGTAAAAAATCATGGTTATATTAGCAGTAACATAAACACAAAGTGTGTTTTAAAAATTGAAAACAAATGAAACGATTTTCTTTTGATTAATTTAACCATCTCATCAAAGCTAATTACGTCTAAATTTGAAGAAACATTATTCAGTTCCATGAACTCTTTTTTTTTTTTTTTTTTTTTTTTTTTAACCATGATTTCCAACCTTTTGGCCGACCAATTCACGGGGTTTGAGCCCACCGCCATATTCAGTTCTATGATTACATGCTCTAAGAATCGATTTTAAGAACTTATAATTCAACAACAAAAATCGATCAGTTTTGGTTTTAGATTTGTAAAAACCGAATATTTCTGTTCAATATTGATTATAGCCCAAAATCGATAAGCTTTATACGTAATTCATAAGCAAAAAACCACAAGGACCATTATTGTAATTTAGAGTAATAGGTCGGTGGTTTAATCTCTATTTAAAGCGACCTCGTAGATAATTAGTTTTCCCTTTTTGTATAATCCGGTGATAACCAATCATTGTGACTTGTGAGCATATCAGACGATGAAGAAATATTATAGGAAGAGAACCAAGCTGATACCGAAATCGCCATTAGAAGATGTTCCAGTGGAGTTGCTCCACCATATACAATCATTGTTGCCCGTAAACGATGCAGCTCGCACATGCACGTTGTCCAAGTCATGGCTAGACGCTTGGTTAATAATCCCTAACCTCAACTTTCCTTTTAAATCTATCTTGCACGTAAAGTACGAAAACTTTATGAACCATACACTACTAAGGTATCGAAGCAACAACATGCCCATCCAAAGTTTTGATCTTGGAATGACAAAACTGGATTCGTCATGTATCTAATCCCAAAACTTGTCTCAAGGAACTTTCACTTGACATCTCGGTTATGGGTTCAGATCGTTTAGTCACATTGCCACTTGAGATATTCTCCAGTGAGAACCTCAAGTCAATAACTGTAAAAACTGATTTTATTTTTTGTCATGGCGTCAAGTTGTTTTTCAACTCCCTTTGTAGCAATCCTGTGATGATTGTGTCTCTCTACGTGTACTCCACTTAGTAGGTGTCTCCATTACCGATAAGGTACTTGCTAACTTATTGTCTACTTGTGAACTGCTTGAGAATATTGGGCTCTTTTATTGCAAAGACTTGAAGACTGTTAAGGTAAAAGACCTTGCTTTTCTTCGTCAGCTTAGCCTCTTATATTGCAAAGACTTGAAGACTGTTAAGGTAAAAAACCTTGCTTTACTTCGTCAGCTGACAATACTTTCGAGTGACGAAAATCCTACTTTTGAGATCAGTAATGACCCAACTCTTCGCATGTTTGAATACCTCCTACAATCCCCCCCAGTAAATAAGCCTCTACCATTTAACATGGATCCATTACGAAGTGTGACTCAACTAAAGATCTGCAATGTGCTCATGGACGATGGGTTTTTCGACGCCATCAAATCAAAACTTCCTTACCTCGAGAGTTTGACCCTTAGAGTCAGTAAGTGGACCCAGGAAAACTGGGTTGTCTCAAGTGTTTCGCTCAAGAGCCTGAGCCTGTATTTCTATAAAGATAAGCAATTTCACATACAAGTTCACGCTCCAAACTTGATTTCCTACTACTGTGCATGTGGTGAGCCAGCCCCTATCATCTCTTTTTAAACCACTCCTCCCAAGTATAAGCTTACTATGCTCAACATATGATCAGAAGATCCACCTGCTGATGGAGAACCCGGGGCGAGCCTCCAACAAGTTTTTTACCCTTTTGTTTAAGTTAATTCAATTTGCTATATGTAGTTTTTCATTGGAAAATTGTCTAAAAATACATTCAACCTGCCACTTTTTACTATTGTATACATTGAATTTTTTTCCCCCTATTGTATTCACAAACTTTAGTTATCTTACTATTCTATCAATAATAATACGCCTGTTTTATGACGTGACAGTGATTAAGCATACTAATTATTGATACAATAGTAAGATTAACAAAGTTCGTGTATACAATAGTAAGATTAACAAAGTTTGTGTATACAATAGGAAAAAAAAAGTTCAATGCATACAATAATAAAAGGTGGCAAATTGAATATGTTTTTAGACAATTTTCATTTTTTTTTTTTTGCTGCAATAATATTTGATTACATTATTTACATGCCATACAACATCTCATGATCGCCATGAGAAGCATTTTCGAATTTTATTGGTATTCACTTTATGCGTTCCCTTGCTTTAGTTTTCTTTACTTGCCTGATCTTGGTTTCTGAAATTCACCTTCCAACAGTTTGCCATCAATTGGAAGGGTATCTGATGATGATGTACGTTCTACACAATATTCAATATCATAGAATTACTTCATGTTTTGATTGTCATATAAACAAATTCTTTACAAAAGAAATATGACGTTATAACCCTCTTCAAAATCATAATCCATAATTAAGGGTCGTGGATATGGGTCAAAGTTCCAAATGGCCTAATTTAATTTTACAAAATTTGTTCAAAAACAAAAATTCTCTATATTTGTTTTTTCGAATATTAGAGATAGCGTTCTTGAGCGAAGTGAACGAAATATATTTGTTTTTTCGAATATTAGTAAAAAAAATAGAAAACTTACAAAACACACTCTAAATTTTTTAATATTTACGATTTTTTTAAATAACAAACTTTATTTTTCAATTATCTAATAGATACCTAGCGGGTTTTTGAATAAAAACTTACAAAACATACACTGAACTTTTTAATATTTACGACTTTTTTACATAGCAAACTTTATTTGCCAAATATCTAACATATACCTAGCGGTTTTTTGAATAAAAAAATATTGGCAAAAAGACCTCTCGATAACAAACAAAATAAGCCGAATATTGATATACTTTTGACATACGTACGGTTTTATAAAAAATGTTGAAGTTTGATATAGATATAGTTTCTAAATAAAAGAACTTTCAAAATGCACCCTTAACATATTAAATAACTTTAAAATTATCATACGGAGTATTTTTTTTAAACCATAGGGGTCGAAATTAGCCCCGCCGCAACAAACTGGTGCCTGACACAACATCCATTCCAAAAAGGACGTCGTACGACAACTACAAATATAGCTTGACACAACATTTGTTTAAAACATTTTTTGTTTCAAACAAATACAACACGTGTCGGAAAAAAACATACCATGATCTCACAACAAGAAGCCCAGCCCAGACACTCGTAAATAATTATCGCAAAAATTCTTTGAAAATTCCAGCTGCAATGCAGCGGGCAACTTCCTACTTGTTAGTTTTATAGTAGGATCCCGATTGATAGCTATGTTACGGACATGATTTTTGATATAACACACACACGCGCACGCACACACACACACACACACACACACACACACACACACACATATATATATATATATATATATATATATATATATATATATATATATATATATATATATATATATATATATATATATATATATATATATATATATATGATAATGTACCCTCCGAACAGGTCGAATGACTCCCCTTAGGTCCTGCTCGAAACCTATATAATCGCAGGCTCTGGCTAGCCTCCTAACACTTTCATTGGCGTAAAACTAGTCACCAATGACCTAGTTATCAGATGGGAATTCGCCAGTCGAAGGATTAAACCCTTCGGGGTATCCTTCGATGAAATGTAAGGATGGAGTAATGCCAAGTCCAAACATGGGGAAGACCAAGTCTAACCCACGTCTCATCTCCCTCCTTAGCTTTCCCGCTAAACCTGGAGGAGTGGGACACTAACCCCTAGCGGTTGCCACTTATCATGGGACTCCCCCATGATCTCCGAAAAAGGTATAAGTACTCTCCAAGCTGTTTTTCTCCCCTATAAATAGCTTGGACGATTCACAAGTCCGGTATGCAATCTCAATAACTCTACTTTACTATATTCTTACTAAACTTTTCATACCAAATACTTATTCACACGCCGGAGGTGGTTCGCTGGGCCCAACCCCTGCACAATTACTTGACGTAGTGTCTTCGTATTTCTTATTTTCAGGTTAGACACAAGCTTGGCTCAACCACAATATCCCCTATATCCTTTAATCACCATCGAAGGCCTAGTCGTGCAAATTATTGTACAATCAGTGGCGCCATCCGTGGGACCCGCTACAATTGGTGTCGTTATTCCAAGTAAATAACCAGTCAAACATACTCACTACTTTTTCGGCATGAATCAAGAAAGAGAAATTACACCCCCACCGGGTTTCTCGACTTTAACCCCAATACCAGTAACTGACACCAACAGTCTTCCGCCAATTACGGCATCCACCTTCACAACACGATCTCACCCTGAAATAACACCCAATCACCATGCATCGTCATCAGCCAACCCAGAACCTGTCATTAGCCCTGCCTTTGTTGAGGCTAATTATGAAGAACTAGAATCTTTGTTAAGGGCCCGAAGGAGACAAGTTAGGAACACAGAGATGCAAAGGGAGTTGGAATACTCCAGTGATGAATATGACGAAGAGATAGAAATGGAGCCGAGACCTTCGGCTCCTGGGGCTATTCTATCGATCCTACGTATTGGGTCCCCTGTTGTTAGAAGGACCAGTGGAAGATCTGTCGGTTTTGAGGGAGTCCTTGAAAGGGCCCCCACAAGAAGAGAGGGAACGATTGCTGAAGGCTCTAATGGGAGGAGCCAACGGAGAGAAAACATGGAGTTAAACCTACCTCCACTATTAGCTGCACATTTGGGGAGAACCGAAGCAGGGGTTTGTTCAACACAGGAGGAAGCCTTCCTCCTAATGGAATGAACCCCCCGTTTCAAACTCCGAGTTATCCTTAGAACCTTTACCCTCCCACAAGTGTACAACCTAGTAACAACCAGTTTCCACAAACTACTATGTCCTACGGGCATCCCATGGCGTACCCATCATATACTATGTACAACGGCTACCCTTTCAACATGGGAACACCTTATCTCCCTTATCCTAATCAAACCCCTTTGGGGGTGCCTCCTCCTCATAATCCATACAACACTGTCCCCACGAACATGACACCCTACAATTGTCTATATCCAGAGCCTGCAGGCCCTGCGACGCCTTTTGTAAGATGGATTGAGGACTATCCGTTACCCGACGGTTTGAAGATGCCTTCGCACATAGGTACCTATGATGGAAAAAGAGATCCAGATAACTTTATACACTTGTTCGAAGGAGCTATAAGGATGCAAAAGTGGGTCATGCCCGTAGCCTGTCACATGTTTACATACACCCTTTGAGATTCCGCACGTATCTGGTGGAACGGGCAGAAACCAGGCAGCATCACTAACCTTGATGATCTAAAGGCCAAGTTTCGTTCTCACTTTAGCCAGCAGAAGAAGTTCACAAGAACACACCTCACAGTGCATAACATTAAGCAGAAGGAGAACAAAAGCACGAGAAGCTTCGTTACAAGATACACAGATGAAACTCTGCAAATCCTGGGTTTACATTAAGAGCAGCGTATCTCCGGTTTCGTGCATGGCCTACAGAACCGCCACCTAGTGGAGTTCTTATCCATGGACCTCCCGGCAACCTACAAGGGTCTGATGGAAAGAACGTACACTTGGATAGAGGCTAAGGAAGTGTCTACCAATGGGGCTCCTGTGGAAAGCGGCAAGATCGCAAAGCACTCCTCATGGGAAGGATCAAAGAACAAGAACAAGAACCATAACAGGTTTACCCCTTACAGCAAAGGCCCAAATCATGATTTGCTGGGAAGTCTGACGAAGTCCCCAAGGGAAATTCTAGCCACAGAAAAGGCTGCGAAAGCCTTCGAAGCACCCCCTCGTATGGCGGAAAAGGGTAAGAACAGGGACACGACTAAGTACTGTTACTTCCACAAGGACTTTGGCCACGAAACAAACAGTTTCCGGGAGTTGAAGAAACAAATAGAAGAGGCAGTAAGGTCTGGGCAGTTGACGCACCTAGTAAAGGGAATAAAGAAGGGCAAGGAGAAGGCCACCGATACACAATTGGGAAAAGACATCACCCCACAAGAGGCCCCCATTCTAATGGTTCACAGAGACTCCTCCAGCTTAAAAAGGAGGGTCTCCGAGAAAGAGATGCCTGGAGTAGAAGAAATAACTTTCCCGTCCAAGATGCAAAGGCCTCCCTCTAAGGATCCGGTAGTCATTAAGGTGGTAATCTCAAATATAGAGGTTAACAAAGTCTATATGGATTGTAGAAGCTCCTGTGAGATAATCTACGAACATTGCCTCATGAAGCTTAAGCCTTCGATTAGGGCCAAACAAGTGGAGCCAAAGATGCCTCTGGCAGGATCCTCGGGTGAACGTTTGTGGCCCCTAGGAGAAATACCTTTGGAGGTGACACTTGGAGAAGGAAGATTTGAGAGGACGGAGAACCTCAATTTTGTCATCATAAGGTCCCAGTCCCCCTATAATATGCTAATTGGAAGAACAGGCATGCAAACAATGGGCATCGTGGTCTCCATTGTGCATGCTACAGTTAAGTTCCAAACAGCACATGACATTGGTACTATCTTCTCTAGCTACAATGAAGGAGATATACAGGAGGACCGATGGAGGAAGGAACAACATAACCAAAAATCTACGAAACACATAGCGGAGCACATGAAAGCTGAGGAGCAAATTGTGATAAACAACTCCCATCCTGAACAAAAAGTGATGATTGGAAAGCAACTTCCCACCACTTTCAAGGAAAGGTTGGAGAGGCTGCTCAGAGCCTATGAGGATGTGTTCGTATGGAAATATTCAGACATAACATGAGTTCCGAGGTTACTCATAATCGACGGAAAGCCTTTTAGTATGGAACATAAGCTTAATGAGTCCAAACACATCGAGCCGGCTAAGCAGAAGCCTCGCCATATGACACCTGAACGGAGCATGGCCATTCATAAGGAAGTTGACAAACTCAAAGATGCAGGCATACTCAGAAAGGTAGAAAATCCACCATGGGTTACTAATCCAATTGCAACCCAACGAAGGGACGGAGAATGGAAAATACAGGTTAACTTCGAAGACATTAATAAAGCTTGTCGAAAAGGAAGCCACTTGTCGATAGGAAAACAACAGTAATCATTTGAATCTCGTTGGGAATGCTTCCTCAGTACGGACAAGGGATGCCATCAGATACAGATGGCAGAAGAGGAAAAAAAAAACGGCCTTTCATGTGGGTAAAAGCACCTACTGTTTCAAAAGAATGCCTTTCGGTTTAGAGAATACTGAGGCTACATACAACAAGCTGATAGGAAGGGCCTTCGAGAAATAGATAGGGAGAAACCTGGGAGTTTGTGAAGGGTACTTGGTTACTCAAAGCAAAACAAAGGAAGACCTCCTTTATGATGTTGAAGAGACCCTTGTGCAGTTAAGGAGAATCAACCTAAAGCTAAATCCAAGAATGTGCTCCTTCGGCATTGAAAAAGAACGGTCGGACGAACATCTACTCGCAAGGCAAAGGATCAAAGCTAACATAACTGAAGAAATAATTACCTCGAAGGTGCAAACTCAAAGATCAGCAGGGAAAATTCATGGTCTGAAAGACAAACTGGAAACACTAAGGGAGTTTTTATCGAAGGGTGTCAACAGGTCTTCATCGCTTTCCAAGGCTCGCAATAAAGGCATCAGGGAAATATCCTATCAGTGGAGCATGGAAGCCAAAACAGCCTTCCAAAGATGGAAGAAGTGCATGGAAATCTTGCCAATGGTTACAACTCCAACCAGAGGTGAAATTTTGCTCCTACACATAGCAACATCCTTCGATGAGGTCGGCGCGACGCTCTTTGTGGAAAAAAGAAACATACAGATACCAATATACTTCGTTAGTAGGGTTTTACTAGATGTAGAACTAAGCTACGTAGAGTCAGAGAAATTCATCTTAGCTCTGGTTTATGCCACAAGGCGCCTCCGAAGGTACTTGAAGGAATACCCCATCAGGGTACTTACTGATAAACCAATTGAATGGGCATTCCTGAAGACTGAAAGATTGCAGAGAATGGTCAAGTGGGCTATAGAGTTGGAAGGGTACGACATAGAGTATGGAACAAGTGGCCTCCTCGAAGGTCAAACCGACGAACCTGCGGAAGTAAACGAATCAAATATGTCTTCCAACAAAAGAACAGCAGAGGTTAAATGAGAAGAAAAACACCCCGTGGGTGATTTAAAGATGCATACAACCTCATGAAATCAGAAAAAAGGCAAACGCCTCATTGAACCTAGTTTTGAATCTAGGGTGGAGCAGCAGGCTTCAACACAATGACCTAAGAATAGCAACCTCTTGCTCTCCAAGACTCAAAGTTCATAGCAACCTTTAAGTAATATGCTACCTGTCTAAGTTTCAAGCATAATAAACGAAGGACCTTTCCTATATCTACTTCAAGAAAGATGAATGGCGCAGGGCAAAATCTACAGTAGCCAAGTTAGGATGCTAGCAACCCTCATCCAGCATACAAATGAGCTGACATATCCTTCATAAGTTTTAATGCAGGATTTGCAATTAGATGATTTTTCATTTATGTATTGATTTCTTCTCACAATGGGAAAAAAGCATTAATGGTCGGTGTCTTAGTTTTCATTTCTTAAAATGATGTAATCCTCCCTACCCAATTAATGATATGATATATTCCCTTGAAATCTCTTGTCTTGTTTTATACAACAAAGATTCTATCAACCAAGTATTTAGAGTTAAATGTTCGAAGAATGTAACAAGATACAATTATCTTGAAAAGCATCACATACAATTCACATTAACCTTCCTAAGAGTTGAAGGGTATTCGAAGCCCTATGCACTAAAAGGATAAAGACGGAGTGGGTTGCAACCCTCCGTCAGCAATCAAATTATACGATTGCCAAAAAAACTCTTGGTTGAGAACATGAAGGGTAATCACTATCACCCTACAATATCTATCAACAACATTAAGAAAAATCATAGTAGCAAAAGCTGGAAATATTACTGATGTGCTCACAGTGTGTACAAGTTTTAAAATTTATAAACACGCTTATCCGATTAACTATTTAACACATATGAGCAAGTATACTCGTCCGTTTTAGTAAAGGTGGGTAAGTCGAGATCGTCCCAAGGGATTTGGTGATTAAAGTATTATAAACTAGTTTGTATTAAAAAGGGTTGTCAATCCTAATTATCGAAAATTCAAGTATTCAAGAAACAATATTAACTAAAACATATACTTGTGTGAAATGCCACAATCAATCATTTGAAGTATTCATGTTAAGCTTGGTGTAAACTTGTTATGATGCACAACTTTTATATGAATGACTAACAATCAATGGTGTTTATCATGTTAAACCATTACTAGAATTCAATCATCTAGTTACTTCCTTCCGGCCTAAGACAACTAGAATAATAATTCCATTAACACAATGTTGTTTAAAAGCAATTCTTTTACTTATGAATTCCTACGAATCATTTCGGCCTAATTTCGTGATGAAATCTTCTCAAATCCATTGATGAGGCGAAAAATGAACCACTTTTAGGGGGTCATTTAAGCCCAGAATTGAATTTATTTGATCAAATATTGCCCTAAATCGTTCCTTTTGTGATTTTAGGTACTTTGGGAGTGAAATCTGGAAAAGGAAGCAATTCGGACGTTTTTGGAGCATAAAAGTGAAGAAAACGCCAAAGACTTAATTTTTCAAGCTGGGAACAGTGTGTGACGGCGTCAAGAGTAACAAGTTGATGGCGTCAAGAGTAAAGATCATGACAGCCCAGTACTGAAATGAAGGCATCATAAGATAGAGCGTCAAGAGTTAAATGTGTGACGGCCTGGACATGACGGCGTCAGATGTAGATCAAGGCAGTTCGAGGATTCTTTTGGCGGCGAGATGACGGCGTCACAAGTTTGTTCTTGACGCCGTCAGCCTCTATTTTCTATATATAGTTTTCTAATTTTCATTCATTAAGAGAGGAACAAGTTTGGAGAAACCCTAAGGCCGAACCTTATACGAATTTTACAGCTTTTTCAAGGGTTTTCAGCCCTTGAATGCTTACATGTGTTATTGAGATAAGAGTTCTTCTAATTCAGTCAATATGTCTATGTGTTGGTTGTCTATATCTTGTGCTTGTCATGATTCCACCATGTTAGGCTAGATTTATCTTGTGTTTGCTTAGATCTAATGAAACCTAGATGTTGATTATGTGTTGATTACTTGTTTATGGTTGTATTGGATGAATGATTTCAATGTTAGGCTTAAGAAAACTGGCAGATCTCCAAATGGTAACATGCTTGAACGTCTTAGGAAACATGAACCGATGTGTACTAGGTTTTATTGGTTGTATTTAATGCATGAGTAAATTCTAATGATACCATGTTAGGAGCTTCTTAGCCGGCTCGACATAGGAGTGAAGTAGGCACTCATAGGATTGGGGAGTTAAGTACGCCACCCCATGAATGGTATTAAGGAATACAATTTGTCATCCATGCAACTATAACAAGTAATTAACGTGTAAAAGATATCTAGGGAGTAGTGAAATCTAAGTAAACACATTTCTCCACTTATTGCTCACAACCTTGGTTTAATTTAGTTTTATTTTTATTTTTAGTATTTTATTTTGATTGCATCTTTAGTATTGGGTTAGTTGACTAGCAACTAATTCCGCCCAAATCCTTCAAACCCGAGATTTTTATTTGCTTTCTAAAAAATATAAAAATACAAAAAGAATCCTCTCTCATCTCTAGAACTAGTATTTAGGTTTTCTAATCCTAGCGACACTATTCCTAGCTGAACGATCAATCCCCCGGTACTTGTCACTATACTATACTACAACGATCAGGTACACTGCCTGGTGGGGGTTGTAAGCTTCTCAAGATCCCTTGAGAGGTAAAGCCTGGTGCAAACCCCACGCATCAAGTTTTTGGCGCCGCAGCCTGGGGAATAGTTATTGTCTAGGTTAGAATTTCTTTTTATTAGGTCTACTTGCTAGATTCCTTTCTAGTAAGATTTTATTTTTATTTTTTAGGTTTTCTTTAGTCTATCTTATTTCTTTGTTTCCTTTGTTCGTAAACTATTTCGATGGATAACAATAACATTGATCGTTTGATTCCTGTTATTCGTGTTTTTCGTCGTAGGATCTTCCAAATGCCCGCCCCACTCCCTTTAGTTGAGAATGAGAACCCACCTAACCTCTCGCCCAACCACCACTTTGACAATAATTCTGATTTAGAGCAGTCTGATCATGATGATGACCGTAGGGCTAGTCCTTTTTACTATTCAGACTCCGATGAGG
This sequence comes from Artemisia argyi, assembly GCA_030686995.1. Classification (NCBI taxonomy): domain Eukaryota; kingdom Viridiplantae; phylum Streptophyta; class Magnoliopsida; order Asterales; family Asteraceae; genus Artemisia; species Artemisia argyi. The sequence goes on along the minus strand of CM060708.1, from coordinate 240,119,468 downwards.
ACCTTGATGATGGTGATGTGATTAATGAGAATAGGATGGAAGAAGAAGTGAACCCTCTTAGGTATGTCGACCCTAGAACAAGGATTGAGAGTGACAGTTCATTCAACATGCAATTTCCTTGTAAGATCGGATTTAGGAGCTTTAACGCCTTTCTTAACTCATCTCTCCTAATGAACGTAATCTCGCGTAATGAATATAATAAAATCATGGTAGATGAGTTAGAATACAAAGGGGAAAATATTATTGCTAGGACAATACCATTGCATGTGTTTGTAGGAAGTTTGGTTTATCTTGTTGAGTTCATGGTTATGGAGTGTCTACGAGAATTTGTTGATAGTAAGTTGACCAAAGTTGTGTTTGGAAGACCTTTTAAACGGTTGACCGACCTCGATGAAAAACTTATAGAAGGGTTAATTACATTCTCGGATGGGGAAGAAGAGTTTGTCTACCAAATGCCCCGCACAAACCCTAGGTTCAAGGATTTTTCTATGGAGAAGTGTAGTAGGTATCCGCCCATAGAAATGCTAAGTGAGAATGATAAGAGAAAAGGGCTTAAGTATACTCATGAAAAGAATAAAAGATACTATCGCGGATGTTTATAGTTAGGAGATGAGTATAAGAAAGATGAGGCGACCATTAGATGGCTCACGCTTGGCTATGTGAGCATAAGCGATACACGGTAACCCATGACCTTGAGTCTAGCTACAAGACTCGTAAATAAAGAAAAGCGCTTCTTGGGAGGCAACCCATGATTTTGTGCGATTTTTATTTTGTTTGTTTGTTATTTGCTTCCGTATGCATGCTTTATTTTTATTGTTGGTAGATCATGTTTCTAAACTAAATAGTGAAAATACTTTACTTTGTTGTTTTGGCCTAGTCTTAACTCCACCTAGAGGTATTTTTGCAAAAGATAAGTGTAAGGGGAAACCCCAAATATGTTTTTAAGAAACAAACCGATCATGATTCTCCACAATATTAAGTGAACATGTATATTCGTATTTGTTAGAGTCAAATGCTTGTATTGAGTCATAATGAAGTTTTGCAGGATTTTCCAGGAAGTAGGACCAAGTTTTTCCAGAAATTTTCCGGAAACTTAACACAAGAATTTTTGCAGGTCACTTCTGACGGCGTCACGAGTTTGCTCTTGACGGCGTCATGTGTAAAAATCTGGAAATTTTACCAGTTTTGTTTTTCTAACGGAGTCTTAAAGTTTTTGTTGAATTATTAAGTTTTATAATCTCCAGGAAATCTGCAAACTTCATTCCACAAGCATTATATCTTATTTTGTTTTCTAAGATTTAGTAACTTATGTTAGGGCTGAGCATCGGGCGAAAACCGGACCGGACCGACCAAGACCGGACCGGACCGAGGACCGAGAACCGGAAAAACCATAGACCGAGACCGGACCGAATGTGGTCGGTCCGGTCGGTCCGGTCCAATTAGGCAAGTTTTTTCGGGTTTTTGGTCGGTCCGGACCGGACCGGACCGGACCGGACCGACCGGACCGAGGACCGAATTTTCCAAAAAGCTTAGACCGAGGACCGGACCGAATGTGGTCGGTCCGGTCCGGTCGGTCTCGGTCCGGTTGGTTTTGTCGGTCGGTCCGGTCCATCCGGTCCGTTTGCTCAGCCCTAACTTATGTAGATTGCCGCCGATTTTATGCGAGGTTGCTTTGTTTGTTTTCTCAGGATTTATAGGTTATGTATGACAAGAAGATGATTTATATTCTGGAAGGGAAGCTTTGATTGTTCATTTTCTTGGAGGAAGATCTAACCTGACCACCTTATTATCCATACCGAGCGAATCAGGGGAGTATTTGATTTCATTTGTTTTACTGTTTTCACTTTTACATTCTTTATTTGAACATTGGGGACAATGTTCATCCTAAGTGTAAGGGGAGGGTAAAATGATGATACCTTACAGATACACTTTCGCTTGAGTTTGTTTGTTTGATAGTAGATGTGTAATAAAACTATGAGAAATAGTTGTTAGTGCAATTTTAGCGCCAAATTTATTTTTTTTACAACATTTAGGAGTGAAACTTTAGCCATAGCAAGCGTCTCATGGATAGGAGATTGTATGACTAGCACAAAACCGTACTATTCAGAAAAATTTTCCACCAAAATATGTGAGGTTCGCCTTTAGATTTGATAGGAAAAGCATTTACTATTAGTGCTTATGAGTGTACCGGTAGCATTTAGATTCTAGAACTTGCGTTAGTGATGCATCCCGAGACCGCTAGTGTGACTAAATTCGTGTAGTAGGATTTACTACATGATAAGAGGCATTAGGATCACCCTTGTGTTAAACCCGTATCATAATTACTTGACCGTTTAAGTCATATTACTTGGCTAGTTAAGTCAACTAATTTTTCCCACACCTTAGCGTTGTACTCATTTTTAGTACACGAAACCCCTAGTACACCCCTCCGAGCCTATCTTTTCGTTTCTAACTTTAAGCATTTTACTTAAAGGAAGAATTTGTTACACCCCACTTAAATGTACACCCAAATCGCCTTAGCCTTCCGTGTATGCACTCATCTTTAGTGCATTATTGTTATTTGTTTAAACCCTAAGTTAATTATCTAATTGATTACATGGTTGCTAAGTCGAGTCATATCCTTGTACATATTGTTTTGGGACGATTGGGACTCATGGGTAAAGTACTTATTTTATGGAGTAATGGGGAAGAATATCATATTATTACCCCCATATGTACGTTAATCTTAAAAGTACTCCAAGTGTTTTGATTTTCTTAATTCGAGTCATTAGATTAGTTTATTGTAAAGTATGTAAAAATTCAAGTGTAAGGGGAATTTTCATTCCCTATGATGTATTATTTTGAATGGTAGGGTAAGAGTGTATGCAAAAAAAAAAAAAAAAAAAAAATCAAGAAAAAAAATAGAAAAAGAAAAGAGAAAAACATACGGACTACCATCCCTTTTCATTCTATGTTTGTTTTATGTTTTTTTGTTCTTTTTGATTTATTAGCTTAAGTCGAGTCTAGTCTTGGCTTAGCAACGCCACATTGTACATGTAATTAACCAAGATTGTTAACTCGCCACCAGTAAAGACTGCCTATATCCAACAAAACCGTGTATTTCATATCCCTACACCTAACGTTACAACCCTTTAAAAGACCTCTTTGATAGTTTATCCTAGGTGCTTACGCCACGTGGTGGAGGTTTGATCCTTTCCCAAGCCTATGGTAATCTATTTTGCTATAACAGGTAGTGAGAGATATCTTCCGTTTTCATATTGTAATTTATACTTTATTACACCCGAGAGATGTGAGTATCTAAACACTATTTGTGAGGTGCTAGTGTATGACCTCCGTGCTTGTCTTTGGTCTTTAGTGGAACGATTATTTGTTGTAATTACTTTTATATTAGTGTTAAATGACCACTAACTTGTATTTTGAGTAGAATAAAAGCGCATTTGCTTGAGGACAAGCAAATCTCAAGTGTAAGGGTATATGATGAGGCGAAAAATGAACCACTTTTAGGGTGTCATTTAAGCCTAAAATTGAATTTATTTGATCAAATATTTCCCTAAATCGTTCCTTTTGTGATTTTAGGTACTTTGGGAGTGAAATCTGGAAAAGGAAGCAATTTGGACGTTTTTGGAGCATAAAAGTGAAGAAAACGCCAAAGCCTTAATTTTCCAAGCTGGGAACAGTGTGTGACGGCGTCAAGAGTAACAAGTTGACGGCGTCAAGAGTAAAGATCATGACGGCCCAGCACTGAAATGAAGGCGTCACAAGGTAGAGCGTCAAGAGTTAAATGTGTGACGGCCTGGACATGACGGCGTCAGATGTAGATCAAGGCAGTCCGAGGATTCTTTTGGCGGCGAGATGACGGCGTCACAAGTTTGTTCTTGACGCCGTCAGCCTCTATTTTCTATATATAGTTTTCTAATTTTCATTCATTAAGAGAGGAACAAGTTTGGAGAAACCCTAAGGCCGAACCTTATACGAATTTTACAGCTTTTTCAAGGGTTTTCAGCCCTTGAATGCTTACATGTGTTATTGAGATAAGAGTTCTTCTAATTCAGTCAATATGTCTATGTGTTGGTTGTCTATATCTTGTGCTTGTCTTGATTCCACCATGTTAGGCTAGATTTATCTTGTGTTTGCTTAGATCTAATGAAATCTAGATGTTGATTATGTGTTGATTACTTGTTTATGGTTGTATTGGATGAATGATTTCAATGTTAGGCTTAAGAAAACTGGCAGATCTCCAAATGGTAACATGCTTGAACGTCTTAGGAAACATGAACCGATGTGTACTAGGTTTTATTGGTTGTATTTAATGCATGAGTAAATTCTAATGATCCCATGTTAGGAGCTTCTTATCCGGCTCGACATAGGAGTGAAGTAGGCACTCATAGGATTGGGGAGTTAAGTACGCCACCCCATGAATGGTATTAAGGAATACAATCCGTCATCCACGCAACTATAACAAGTAATTAACGTGTAAAAGATATCTAGGGAGTAGTGAAATCTAAGTAAACACATTTCTCCACTTATTGCTCACAACCTTAGTTTAATTTAGTTTTATTTTCATTTTTAGTATTTTATTTTGATTGCATCTTTAGTATTGGGTTAGTTGACTAGCAACTAATTCCGCCCAAATCCTTCAAACCCGAGATTTTTATTTGCTTTCTAAAAAATATAAAAATACAAAAAGAATCATCTCTCATCTCTAGAACTAGTATTTAGGTTTTCTAATCCTAGCGACACTATTCCTAGCTGAACGATCAATCCCCCAGTACTTGTCACTATACTATACTACAACGATCAGGTACACTGCCTGGTGGGGGTTGTAAGCTTCTCAAGATCCCTTGAGAGGTAAAGCCTGGTGCAAACCCCACGCATCATCCATTTTAAAGAGTAAACATGATGCTTATCACACACCATATTCCATACTAATTCGTGCACTAACTTTTTGGAATAGAAACATTAAGAAAACCCTTTCGGCCAATATTCCCAAAGATGTTTTTATCAACAAATTAAGCAAGATTAGATATTATCCCAACAAACTCATAAATTAAGAAGAGTTTTCATGCATCACCTTTTTAAAGAAAAGAATACTCCATGACTAATTACATCATTTACACAAGTATATACCAAATTACTCCATATCAATTATACTAAAACACAAGTAGTAAACAAAACATTCATTAAACTTAAAGTAACAATAATTCATTGTAAATAAACAAGATATACCTAGCTTGAGAATTACAAGAACTAGAATTGTAGAACTATAGTAACCACGCTCCTCCAAATGACTACTAAAACAAAATAAACCGCAACACCACACTCGAACCAAACTCTTGAGACTTTAACTCAGAGTTTCCTGGACTTTTTCAATAGTAAAGTAACCTTTTTGGAAAGTAGTAAGAACTTTGGTGCAAGCCTTACTTAGATTATAGATTGGTATGTTGTATCTAGCATTAGATATGATTATATAGCCACCAAGTCACTTTATCTCTAAGTAAAAACGTCCTCCAGTAGTTATGAGTAAGAAATGATCAGCCACTAATGATAATGAGGAGTAAAACCTTCAATAAATGCCAATTTGTAACTGCAGGCTCATTCCAACCGATCGGTATTTCATCCAACCGATCGGTTGGATCTTCTGGTCAATTCCAACCGATCCGGTTACGGGCTCCAACCGATCGGTTGGATTGGACCTGTAACCAATTCTTGATTTTTCTTTGTTGCATTCTTTCATGCTAATTCCTTCCATAGAACTTGATATTATCTCAACATCTGAACGTAGAAATCTTGAATCTATCAAATCCTTGAGTCCTTGTGTGATTCTCCACTCGATTCCTTCTCGAAAATCTCCAATTGTGCATATTCACTTCATTTCTTCATCTTTTCATCACTTTTTCCTGTTTTTGGCTATATGTGCTTGTACAAACACTTTTCCATGATTAAGTAACAAATACGTACAAATATGGCGCACAAAACTAACAATAACGCACCTAAAAACATGTATAGTTTAAGCGTTATCAATTACCCTTACATATTATAAATTATGCTAACATATGTTGCATACAAAGTACCTGCAGCAATAAGATAATAGAAATTGTCTTGGCCAAAGCCTTATAAACACAAAAACATAGGAATTGTCTGGAAGTAGGTCATAACCTACGAAGGACAGATTTTTAATTGTTCTAAGGGTACACACCACCCTTGGGGCCAAATCACTGTAAACAGTGCAACCTTCATTCTTCACAGGGAGACTTAGGACTTCCCTGGGTAACTGGGGATGAGGGCTTCTCTGGACTTGCCTTGGCAGGGGAGGAAGGTTCCTCAACATTAGTCTTGTCACCAGGAGAAGGAGGCTGCACCATAGATTCCTTGTTCAATGGGGATGGAGGCTTCTTAGAAGTTGTCTTCACTGATGGAGGCTTGACATGAGTACCTTTTTTGCTTGATGAAGGAGGTTGTGCCCTTCGAGGCTTCTTAGCAAGGAGTGCATCAACGGAAGCTGTGGGGTCTTTGGTTACCTGACGGAGGAAAGGGAACTCTGCCGTAGCTAGAGCATTGCTGGCATTGTCATACTCCTTCTCATGGGTGGAGCGGTAGTAGGGTACCTTTGATAGATCCACCGGCTTACTGGTCGCAACAATCTCTTCAAGTGTCGTGCATTTCCCATAAAATATAGCAACATTAACCAAGTCTGCTATCACTTCCCCAACCTCATCACTATGGTACAACTCTATAGCGATATAAGGAACAACCTTCGACACAACCGCAACTCTATCCTTCTTTAAAGCTTTGTGTTGACGCTTCAAGCCATCCAACTCCTCTTGAAGCTTAATCTCTTCCTCTTGGAGCTTTGTTCTCTCTGTTTCCAGACCTTCACATTTGGACTCTAGAGTAGCAATTTCCTCCTTATATCCTCCAATATTTGCCTCCTCAATGCGCAGCCTCTTACATTCCGACCGAGCATCTTTGAGTTTCTTTTCTAGGCCCTGGATGTCAGATCGCAGGTCCTGAACCAAAGGTTTCTTCTCAATTTCCTCCATAGCTTCCTCACATTTTGCTTTAAGATTATCAAACTCCCGATCCCTCTCCTTTTCCTTGGCAAGAATGGCATTCATTTTTTCCCTAGCACCCTTTGCTGTACGGATCAGATCGCTCGTACGGTCATTCAGATGATTATCCAGGACTGCTTGCCTCGTATAGCTCTTGTCATGGAGATCACACAGCTCCTCCATAGACATATTATCCAAGACTCCTCTCCAGTTAGGAGGGGTAACTTTCTCCACTAACTGATGACAAACAAGAGCATTAGGTAGCTCCTTGGTATTGGGCAGGCCTGCACAACAGACATTTGTTAGATACATGAAGTATTACCTATTTTTATACGAAATAAAGCTTATACTTACCATGGATGTCATCATCAAGAACTTGTGGTGTAGGCTGAATGGCTTTGCCTTTGGGAACTTTCTGCCTAGTGTTCCTCGAAGATGGAGTGGGCAACAAGAGTTTTCTTTTAGGATTTGCTTTGATAGCTTTTGCTTCAGAGGGTGGGTCCTACGATCATAACAGGTTCCTCATCGGAGGGTGGGTCATCTGACTCAGCAATATTCTCAACAATCTGGGTTGACTCCTCCATAGCTAGGGACTTCTCTGTCTTGGCAGGTTTGCAGAGGCTATGGGCTCGATGGCCAGAGCATCTAAGTCATTGTTGTTCACTGAAACAGAGGGAGAACCAACCCCATAACTCACCTCATTTGGATCTTTGGGAAGAAAGCTTGTTTCCCTTGCTCTACAAGCTACAACAAAGTTTCTGAAAGACATTCCTACAAACATGGAAGGAAAGAATAAATATCATCAGATAAGTAATTTAAATTACTAAAATAGGAATGTACATACTTTCTCCATCACAAATAATTTCAGGCTTCATCAGAGAACCCTCCCAGTGATCAACGATACCAGCCATATACAGGATAGGCTCAGGGAATGTTTGCACATTCACTGGATGGCGGGCAAGACGTTAATACAACGGATTCCTTCGAACAGTGTAAGGAAGCTTGTCATTGAAGCGTCTCTTATCAACCTTGTATGCCTCATCCAACAAAGCAGGGTAGTCCGAAGGTATGATTGTATCTTGGATATAAAAGAAATTCCCTTTCCATTCTGGTATATTTGAAAACGATTTTAAAAGCAAGTGGGGCACATCAAGATCTCCCCTTTTGGCTAAAGTTAACCAATTCCCAGCAGGATAAAGGTTCATAAAACCCCTAAGTACATTTAGTGTCGGCTCATAGCCGTAGGCTTTACACATCACAATGTATGTTGTTAGCTTGGCTAGGCCAAATGGGTTACACCTAGAAATGTGTACTTGGTAATATTGCATAAATTATAGAATCAATGGGTGAATGGGTATCCTAAAGTTTGATAGAGTAAAAGCATGTGTATAAAGCCCTACATAACCCTTTGGTGCATCAAAAATAGCCTGATGTTTTTTGGGAAGCATGATTTTATACTCCTTAGGTATCGGATAATCCTCAAGAAACTCATTTAAAGCCTCTTTTGATAGAGTACATTTTTGCTCTTTGATTACAAATTTTGCGTTCATACTCATAGTGATTATGATAACAGATAAAGATCAAAGATGAAAACTTTACCTTTTGAACGGAGGGATATGAGAAGCACAGAGTAGTACTCGGATTGTTAGACTGGAGAGTTTAACCGTGAGAAGGACTGTGTGTAAATAAATTGGGCGGAGTAAAAATATATTAGGGTTGGGGGTGGTAAACCATTTATATTGTTTGTCCACTTAATCTGAACCGCACACGTGTCTCTTTTTATTGCTCATCTTTGCGGATTTCAAATTGATATTTCAAAAATAGATTAGACGTTTGGGGTTACCGATGTTCTTATTATTATTTTTATATTAAGTCTGACGGACGTAGTTTGCACAATAATTAAAGCATTGAATGCGTACTTAGTTGGACACACTTATACTTTGCAGCATTTTTTGGGTACGAAGCATGTTTCGTGGGTGATCGTGATTTTTGAGTCGTAAGCAATGTACCCTCGTTCATGTACATCACTTTTGACTGGGGGGCTTGATAATGTACCCTCCGAACAGGTCGAAGGACTCCCCTTCGGTCATGCTCGAAACCTATATAATCGCAGGCTCTGGCTAGCTTCCTAACACTTTCATTGGCGTAAAACTAGTCACCAATGACCTAGTTACCATATGGGAATTCGCCAGTCGAAGGATTAAACCCTTCGGGGTATCCTTCGATGAAATGTAAGGACAGAGTAATGCCAAGTCCAAACATGGGGAAGACCAAGTCTAACCCACGTCTCATCTCCTTCCTTAGCGTTCCCGCTAAACAAGGAGGAGTGGGACACTAAGCCCTAGCGGTTGCCACTTATCAAGGGACGTCCCCATGATCTCTGAAAAAGGTGTAAGCACTCTCCAAGCTATTTTTCTCCCCTATAAATAGCTTGGACGATTCACAAGTCTGGTATGCAATCTCAATAACTCTACTTTACTAAATTCTCACTAAACTTTTCATACCAAATACTTATTCACACGCCGGAGGTGGTTCGCAGGGCCTAACCCCTACGCAATCACTTAACGTAGTGTCTTCGTATTTCTTATTTTCAGGTTAGACACAAGCTTGGCTCAACCACAACATCCCCTATATCTTTTGATCACCATCGAAGGACTGGTCGTGCAAATTATTTTACAATCAATATATATATATATATATATATATATATATATATATATATATATATATATATATATATATATATATATATATATATATATATATATATATATATATATATATATATATGTAGGACCTTAAATATCACAACTTTATCACAAATATAGAAGATTAGAAGAAGAAAGATGGTGACTTGGTGAGAGTATATGGATCGTATATGTGTAACTAGAGAGATGGAAAATGAGAGAATATTATTAAGAAACACACACACTTACACACACAAGCACACACCTCAAATGAGCCTTTGAGGTGTTTATATAGTTCATAACATGAGATGCCCTATGGGCTTTCTATGGGCTTGGGCTTGGACTTGGTTACATGTTTAGATAACAAGGCTTATGAAACATAGCACATAACATATTAGTCCAAAGCCCAATGACTAAACTATTACTAATCTTAACAAACGACACAAAGTTACAATATGAGAATGACCATCACTTCATAATACATATTTTTAATGCTAACAATCTCCCCCTAAGGGGTGGTCATTCGAATGATGCTCCACGTGATTAGGTCTTCCGTGTTCTTTGTCTTGAACTTTGTGTGTCGTTGTAGAATAGTCTTTAGTCTTTGTTCCTTTATGCTTTGTGATCTTTGATAACTGACTTTTCATCGTTCTTTGTTCCTTTGCGATGTGGAGTTATCTGCCTTTCGTCACTTCTGCGTCTGTGGTGGTTGTTTGCCATTCCAACATGCTCATACATCTTCAGTCTTTGTGATACATGCATTTGTAGTTCCCGTTCTTTCACACAGATCTTTGTCACTTTACTTCTGTAGATTCTTTCATATTGCGTAGAATCTTTCTTTGAACCTTTCTTTGCTTTGATCTTTGTGAGAACTTTCCTTTGACTTCGAGATGCATGTATGAGCATGTGGAATCTGTCGCCATGGAGATGAAGTGTCCCTGCATATAAACAGTTAGCAATAAAACATCCGGTACTTACAGATAAGAATTAGAGATCGTCAACAACATAGTGTGAAGACTCCTTCTAACCCTTACCATGGCCATTCCCATGTCAGATACTCTCGAGAGAGCTTACAAGACCTACTAAGTAGCTCAATGACTGGGTGAGTCGCTGGGTATCACTCCACGACTGTAGACCGTTTGAAACCACCGCTAACACTAAGCGTAACCTATAAAGAATTACCGAAGTGACCTGCTGTCAGGGCTGTTTGATGTTGACCCTGGCAGGAATTTCCATTCAATCATTGAGAATCACAAAAGTGAATCCTCTCATAAATGTTCTGGCAGATTGCTAAGATCTGCGTAGGACTCTAAAGTTTACATCTGGCGTCCTTAATGATGAACAACCAGTGTAGAAATATCATGTGTTCCTATGAGATCTTTTGATGAATCTCGGGGCGCTAGACTCGATAAGTGCACATTTGGTTTCCTATGCGGAGATTAGGGAGAGGTCTCCTGCTTCAATATCAACCATCTCTAAGAGACAGGTCGATAGATTACACCGGTTCCCCGTAAGAATGAAACAAGCTCTTTTAAGAGAACTTGAGTGGTTAAGAAGGTTTAGTGCAGTGCGTCACTGGGTCCATGACGTCTTTGTCTTCAATACCGAAGTCACCTTAGTAACAACCAGTAGCATATGAGTTGAACCCGGTGACTGCCCTAAGGTTGAACATTTGGAGGGCTATTTCTTTTCACCCTTTTTCATAACTTTTCTTTTAATTCTTCAACCCCTTCTTTCTCCTTTCTCATTTTCTCCTTTTTTCAATCTTACCTAAGGACTTCTAATTCTAATCTATTGGAATTGTCCTTGGGTAGATCCCTCCGGCTCTGGCGGATCATAGGACGGTTTTTCCTAACCTTGGTCACCTTATAACTCCATGACTATCCTATAATTGATCACATGCCATAAAACCTTTTATTGAAAATCTCTCAAAGTGTTTATGATAATAAAACACATTGTTGTTACCACTTTGAGAGTTTTGCAATTTTTGAAGGACTCCCCCTTCACATGTGCTCATGAATATTTAAGAAATTTGCACATGCGAGAGGAGTTTGCACTTTTGAATTGATCCACTTTCAGCGAACATGACCGATTCGAGACACGCTTACATCACTAGTTAGACTAGCTTGAAATTATTACCCGTCCTGGTCAAGTCCAAAGAAAGTCTCTCGATACGGTACATTCTACTCAGACAAGTCCTATTCGAGACACGCTTACATCACTAGTTGGACTAGCTTGAAATTATTACCCGTCCAGGACAAGTCTTTTCGATTACTGACATTTTAAGCTTCGTCAATTCATTGGTACTATCTGAGTCGAGCTCTTCTGAGATTCAGTCACATACTTTAAACATCTTTGATCACATTTTAATCATGTCTTCTCCCCCTCAAAAATAGCATAGCGTGATATTTTTGATATCAACTGATTAATAAAAGGCTTTTTGGAGAGAAAGACAGATTTGCATGAATTTGGAACATTTTAGTTGTTTATACTCCCCCTTAATGATAGCATATTTAAAATCAATTTTAAGGGTTTTGAGGGAGTTATCTTGAGCACTAATTTTGAGAGATTTTGAGAAATCTTTTGAACAATCTTGAAAGAGTGCTCAAGAATTTTGTTTGAAAACGAGTTTATGCTTGCAATCTTTTTCGTTTGTTTAGACTCGAACTTTTTGAAAAAGAGTTCGTCATTGAACGTGTGAGTCCTTGATTTGAAAATAATCAGAAGTCATCATTCGGGTCCGGGTTTCGTACTGAAGTATACGAAAGCCATTATGAAGAAACATTTGAGAAACAACATGTTTTAGAAAAAAATTTAAAGAACTCTCGCTCAAGCATCTGTACATGTCCGTATCATTGTTGAAAGACATTTCTAGACACGTACAGAATATTGATTTATACGAGAGACATGTCGTGAGAAGAATATTTTTGGATTTTTTGATTTTATATTGTTTTTGTATTTTTTTGAAATTTTATATTTTTGTATTTTGTTTTTGTTCTTATAAAAGAAATGGAAAATCAAAAATAGAAAATTGAAAGAATGATTTTATAGAATTTACAGAATTTGAACCCTCTGAAGAACTGGGTTCTGAGATAGTTGAAGCACCTGCAACCAAAGATGAAGATGTTTCACAAATAACAGTGTTAGAAGTACATGAATCATCACTTTGAGGGTGTTGACTATCAACGGTTGTTGTGGTTTCTACTTCCTTATCCTGAAGATTATCACTATTATTTGTCTTGGTGCAACTATCAAAAATCTTCCTTGTGGGAATCCACCTAAGACCAACTGTTTTAAAAACTTTCCCCGTAGGAATCCACCTAAGGTAAGATCTAGATGTAGTTTTCTTATCAGATGCAGCGGAAGTCTCAGTCTTGGAAAAACTACATTCTTTAGATGTCCACCTATTAGGTTTCTTAACCTCTTGCTTCTTATCAATGGGTTTGTTTTGATTTGGTGTCTTAGTGGATTGGGTCTTGACACTTGATTTGGAATTCTTTGTGTTGCATTCTACTTTCCTAGTATTCTTATTTGTGCCACTACTCTTAGATGCAAGCCAATCCCTAGTATTTTGTTGAAAGTTCCTAGGTAATGGTTTACTACTACTAGCGGTGCTTTGGAATCTTGTAGAATTCATCACACTAGGTTTTGCACCTAAAATTCCGTTTTTTCGATGTTGTGCCTTTTTTCTAGCTTCTTCTAGATGATGATTGAGGACCATGTCATTAGAACCAACAGACTCATTAACAGTTTTTGTCGTCTTATTTGGTGTACTATACTTAGAAGAGCCAGGTGAAATCACATTTTTGTTTCTTTCAGCAAACAAATTTTGTTTTTCAACAATCTTATCATTTTCACATTGCTGGGGCAAGGGTGTTGGAGTGACTGGTTTTGTCAAATCCTTTTTCTCATCGACTTTTGGAGCAAACCGTGAAATTGACATTTTTGGTTTTGAACCGTGTTTGAAACATTTGGTTTCTCCGAAGTTGATGGTTTTGCAAACTTAGTTTCCACACCCTTCCCTTTTAGACGTTCAAGCTGAGCCCTCAAAAGATCATTTTGCTCTTTCATGTTCTTGAAGGCACGCTCATACGACAATTTGTCATACTTGCATTCTTCTTTTTTTCGATCAAGTTGTTTAAAACATGACACATTTTCTTTTTCAAGCTTTATAAGAGCATTTTCATATTTTGAAACAATTTCGGAGGTCTTAGCTCTCAGTCTTTCATCGTCTTGAACAGAGCATGTTTGTAAAATGATGGACATAATATCAGTGGTCATAACAGCTTCGAAGAGAGAATCATTTAGGTTTTCCAAAACAATCATGTTTTCACGAATATCATTAGCTTCGGTTACTAGGGATTTGTGGTCCTTGACAAAGTCGGCCGTTTCTTTTAAGAAAACTAGTTCAAAATTTTTTACACTCGCGCTGATGTTATTCAGTGGAATAGTAATTTCGTTTTGAAACACCTTTTTCTGTTCGATGTGAAAACTAGAATGCCAGTTGTTAATATCGATGGAAGTTTTAGATTTAACAATATTTTGAAGTTCTTGAATTCTCATTTTAACGTCATCGAGAATGTCTCTAGCCTCACTTGTTTTAAAAGTGTTGTTAGAGGACATTTGTTCTAATTTTGAAAGAGATTTGGAAACAACTTTCTTTTTAGACAAGAATTTCGCAAATGGTCGTTTAATGGAAAACACAGACGGTTCTGTTTGTGGAACAAAAGTGATTCCCGAAAGTTTGTTCAATTTGTTGTAATCAATGGGTTTCAAATCCTTTTGTTTCATTTTATTAATGCTCTCTTCGACATGTTCAATCGTTAGCACAGAATCCCGAACGACGGGAGGATCATGTTTGGTATAAATCACATTACCATTGTACAAAACATTCTGTTCTTGCTGAGCTTTCTTGAGATTACAAGGGGTGTTGTTACCAAGAGCCATTTTATGTTTCGTATGGTAAATCGGATGAATTTGATTTGAAATCATTTTCATTGTTTGACTCGACTGACCCGACTTAACCACTAATTCCTCTAAATGAGCAATCATGTGTTCTGACTCTACGATTTCTTCCAAAAGTTTGTCTTCTTTCTTTGCAAAATCCTTTTTCAACTCATCCATTTCTTTTTCAAGATTGGAATAAGCTGTTTTTTGTTTAGAAAGTTGGTTTTGTAAATCAGAAATTTCCGTGTTTAAAGATTTTATCTTTTTGAAAGAATTGACATCAAGTGTGTCAAACTTGAGTTGCAATTGTTGTTTCTCTGAAACGGAATTTTGATAACCAGTTTCTAATTCAGACAATCTTTTGTTATGAAATTCAAAAGCTTTAATGGTTGATTTGTAACTCTCAAGCTCAGCGGTCAATTTAACATTCGCGGCCTTAACATCGCGATTGACCTTTTGCACATTCTCAATTTCAATACGACAATTATTCAATAATGATTCAAACAAAGCACGTGTTTCCTCATCATTCTCAGCATGCTGTGAAACGAAGCCTCCATTATGATGCATATTTGGAGTTGCTGAAGGAGTATTGCTACTACTTGGCGTGTCCAGGAATGTATCATAAGTGGGTGCTTGCTTCTCAAAATGCTGTTCCTCATGAGGAGACATATCAAATATATCATTATTGTGACATGTGTTGATGTTAGATACCTCAGATGGTGCATTGGTGTCATAAACAGTAAGTGTGTCAGAATCCGTGTCATACTTAGCTTCCTGAAGATTCGCCATGAATATGCAGTTCGCATCGATATCTTCTCTATCTTCCATGTCATCCATAAGAGCCATAAAGTCATTCTCCTTTGCGTTCAACTAAAATCCTGACTCTGCCTTTTGTGCCAACATTACTGCTTTCTGCAAGTACGCTAGATCTTTCTTGTTTGGCTTAGTAGGACAGTTCCTTGCCATATGACCTACACCCTGGCAGTTGAAACACTTTACCGGATTACCCTGATTCACATTTCCCAAATTCCCAACTACTGGAGCTGCAACATTTCTATTCTGATTACCCATTGCCTGATTACCAACATTCTGACCCCTCTGATTTCCAACAATCTGACCCAACTGATTCCCTGCATTCTGACCATACTGATTCCCTGCATACTGACCTGCATTCTGCATATTCTGATTGTCCATATTAAATCCCGTAGCATATCCTTGCTGATTCCCATAAACTCCAACCATTTGGCTTCCGTTGCCCATATTGAAACTCGGCTGAGCGATCTGCCTGTTACGAGTATTCGATGAAATCCTTTGGTTGTTGTTTGTTGGTGTAGAATAGCGTCCTTGGAATGCCTTTGATAGAAAAGCAAACGCTTGAGTCAATGCTGCAGCAGCTTCATCATTGTCAGTGAATTCTGGTTCTTGGAATTGTGGGTATGTCTGTTGTGGAATAACTTCTTGTTGTTGTGGGTAGAATTGTTGTTGGTAGACCGGTGATGGTTGTTGAATGTATGATGGTTGCATGTAGTTGTGAGTGGATGATGATGGTTGTTGAGTGTTCACTTGTAATGGTGTTGGTGTATTAGCAATTAGTGCGAGAGGATCATGATTCTTTGCCAATCTTTTTTTCCTAACTTCATTAGCCTCAGCTTGGTTTTGCTTCAGAAAGTCATAGAGTTGATCATAATTCACCTGATGTAAGTCCTTTGTCTGATTAACAATTGTAACATAACGACCCCATTCTTCTGGAAGGTTATTGACGAATTTGATGTTTGTTGCAATTGTTCGAGGTGTCAACTTGTTTCTGATTAACTCATTCATCAACGTGCAAAACCTTGTGTAGTATGACTCAATCTGTTCACCTTTAGTGGATGTGAAGTTCTCCCATTCAGTAAGAAGTTTGTTCTCAACGTCTTGTTGTCCAATCTCTGTTCCATGACAAATCCTTCTAACACGTTCCCACATAGCATGAGCAGTTTCACAGCTGTCGACCGCAACAAAGATCTCCCGAGGTAATCCAAGTTGGATTAGATGCATTTCTATATCATCAGCTTTGATCTGCGTCTTGTCTTCATCTGTGTAATCTTCTTCTGTTTGTAAACGCATGTGTGGTTCAGTAGGATTTGTTGAGTTTGGATTAACGGCAATTTAAACTTGTCTTGGCTGAAATGGACCATTCTTAATGGAGTCGATCATTAATTTACCATCAGGCTTTGTTTTGATGTAACGAAGCATGCGGCTTGTCCATGGGAGATATCCACCTTTTTCAAGCATTGGAGGTCGGTTCTCCGCACCGGCTGCATGAATGTCTTGCTGAGTTGCCATTGATGAAGTGTAGATGGATAAAGTTGATACTTGGATCGTTCCAACGAAATAGGAGTTGAGTTTGGTGAAGGTTATTCTCGAAACTTTGACACCAGAAAAATTCTCGAAACTTTGTCACCAGG
Source organism: Artemisia argyi (assembly GCA_030686995.1). Taxonomy (NCBI): domain Eukaryota; kingdom Viridiplantae; phylum Streptophyta; class Magnoliopsida; order Asterales; family Asteraceae; genus Artemisia; species Artemisia argyi. Next base: position 240,102,338 of record CM060708.1, on the reverse strand, counting down.
AAAATTCTCGAAAAGTGTTCTCGATAAAATTATCTAGAATTGTTCTCGATAAAATTATCTAGAATGCGTTTTAGATAAAATTATCTAGAATGCGTTTTAGATAAAATTATCTAGAATGTGTTTTAGATAAAATTATCTAGAATCCGTTTTAGATAAAATTATCTAGAATGTGTTTTAGATAAAATTATCTAGAATACGTTTTAGATAAAATTATCTAGAAAGTGTTTTAGATAAAATTATCTAGAATACGTTTTAGATAAAATTATCTAGAATGTGTTTTAGATAAAATTATCTAGAATACGTTTTAGATAAAATTATCACCTAAAACTTTCTAAATTATACAATTTAGAGAGTATACCACGAGTCGAAGTGTTTTCTCACTTATATAAGCAAGGGAAACACCGAGTAAGCAACGGGACCAAGTGTGTTCTCGAAACTTTTGAGATTTAGAAACTTTGTGATTTAGAAAAATTTCTAGAATTTTGAATTTGCAAAAAGCACACCCAAATGAAGTTTGTATTCCAAGATTCTTGTACTTCTAGTTATAAAAACACCAAAACTTGAAGAAAGTTGCAAACTTGATGATTTTTATAAAAACTTTTTTAGATCTCGAAAACAAGTACAAAACCAAATTCGAATTTTTAAGCTAGAAATGTTCAAAAAGATTAAAACTTTCTTGTTGGGAAAGGTTTATAACACTAGTTTGTAATAAAAAAAGTGTTAAAAACACAAAACAAACAAGAAAAGTAATGATTTTTTGAGAAAAAAAACGAGAATAAAGCTTAAAAAATACGAAACAAACAACCCCTCAACCCTCCTAAATCATTGTTAGGCGATTGATACCACTTGTAGGACCTTAAATATCACAACTTTATCACAAATATAGAAGATTAGAAGAAGAAAGATGGTGACTTGGTGAGAGTATATGGATCGTATATGTGTAACTAGAGAGATGGAAAATGAGAGAATATTATTAAGAAACACACACACTTACACACACAAGCACACACCTCAAATGAGCCTTTGAGGTGTTTATATAGTTCATAACATGAGATGCCCTATGGGCTTTCTATGGGCTTGGGCTTGGACTTGGTTACATGTTTAGATAACAAGGCTTATGAAACATAGCACATAACATATTAGTCCAAAGCCCAATGACTAAACTATTACTAATCTTAACAAACGACACAAAGTTACAATATGAGAATGACCATCACTTCATAATACATATTTTTAATGCTATATATATATATATATATATATATATATATATATATATATATATATATATATATATATATATATATATATATATTATATATAACAGGAGGCGTTACACGCGTATTGCCACCTCATTGTCATGTAATTCAATTTCTGCCATGTCATCACATTGTCACCAACTTTTATAATTAAATTCATTATTTGTTTCGGATGTTTGCCATGTCAGGATTTTTTTTCTTTTTTTTTGGTAATATTCGTTTTTCTAAAAAATATGACAGCAGCAAGAATCGAACCTAATATCTTTAGGATATTAAGCAACCACATAACCACTAGACTAGATGGTTTTTTTATTCATGTCTTGCAAGTTAAAATATATAAGGTATACCAAACAAGAATTAAATCTAATTTGCTGTATTTTTAGAATACGGTATATTAGTATTGTTTTGAGTTAATTTAGGAATCGATTTGACAAGATAATTACGACTTAATATTTGTGTTTCTAAAACCAAAAATCCTAATGATCGATAAGACATTGTTAATACAATCAAAACCATAGTTTTACTAATCGGGTGTTTACAGAAAACTTTTCATGAGGGAAGATGGAAAAAAAACAGGTCTCCAGTTAATGTATCCTTTGATTGATCCCAAAGGCATCCAGTTTCTTAGCGAGAATAGCCCGTTGGCTAACCATCAACAACAACAGTGCTCATAAGAAGAACCCTATTCAAGTTTTGAATACCAGAAAACCCCTTTTTCTTTGCAAGAATATCTTCTACGGTACTTATTTTATTTATTATTAATTATGATATTATATGAATGATGTGTAATTATCAATGAGATTAAATTTTCAGAGATATATGTAGCAGTATAATGAGGTTGAGCTTTGTGCTCTTTGCATGGGTAAGCTTTTTGATCTTTTTTATCTTCACTATTTCATGCTCACTTAACGTAGTCAAGCAGAGAGGGATTTGGTTTTATCAGAGTTTAAAGATGGTAAAAGTCCGATAATGTGACAAAAATCATACAACATGGACCAAACTAAGTTTATCTCTCGGGTAATTGGAATAACTAAGTTAAACTCAGTAGCTACCATTGTAGTAGTAATTGTATTTATGGCCATAACTCGCACCTTTACTATGATCTATGATTCAAAAGGGAAAGCAATCAACCTGTTACTAATGTGCAAAACTTAAAGGTCATCATTAGTAGGAATCTTTTTTTAAAAGGCTAATTCTCAAAAACCTCAGATCCGCAATTCACATTCAGTTAAGCATGAACCTTTTCAGTCTCCAACAACAAAGATGTCTGTTGATGCAAACCAGTTGGTTGGTTCTTCTCTTGATCAGCTAATATCTTCTACTGCTAATATCCCCGTACCTTTGACCCTTGGTAACATGTTAGCTGCTGTTAGTAGCATATTTGGTAAAAAATCTAACTCACGGCCTCTGTTACCGAGTGGTCCTCCTCCAACTTAGTTACATCCTCGGGTTCACACATGAATCCATCTTCACACGTGATGAGGCGAAAAATGATCCGTTTTTAGGGGGTCATTTAAGCCCGAATCCGAATTTATTTGATCAAATATTGCCCTAAATCGTTCCTTTTGTGATTTTAGGTGTTTGGAGAGTGAATTCTGGAAAAGAGGCTATTTTGGACGTTTTTGGAGCATAAAGTGAAGAAAACAACAAAGTACCAAATCCAAGCTGGAATTACAAGGTGACGGCGTCAAGGATTTACTCTTGACGGCGTCAGAAAGGATGAATATTTTACCGAAGGTTGTGAAGGCGTCAGATGAAGAGATGACGGCGTCAAAGTGACCAAGATTAATTTACCGAGGGTGGTGACGGCGTCACATAGGCCGTCACGATTGGATCTAGGGCGTCCGAGGAAGTATATGGCGGTGAGTTGACGGCGTCAGATTTTACTCTTGACGCCGTCAGGACGATTTTCCTATATATAGTTTTCTAGTTTTTTCATTAAAGGGAGAAGTTTTGGTGAAACCCTAAAGACGATTTTGGTGCCTCTTTTACAGGTTTTTCAAGGGTTCCAAACCCTTGAGACCTTGCATTGTAATTGAGATAAGTATACTCTTAATTCAATCAATATGTCTATGTGTTGGTTGTCTATCTTTTGTTCTTATCTTAATTCTACTATGCTAGGCTAAATTTCCTTTGTGTTTGCTTAGATCTAATGAAACCTAGATGTTGATTATGTGTTGATTACTTGTCTATTCTTGTTTTGAATGAATGATATTATATGTTAGGCTTAAGAAAACTGGCAGATCTCCTAATGGTAACATGCTTGAACGTCTTAAGAAACATGAACCGAGGCGTACTAGGTCTTTATTGGTTGTATTTAATGCATGAGCCACTGTTTACAATCCCTATAGTTGTGCTGGGTCATGGTGTAGGAGGAGATAAGAGCTCATAGAGTTGGGGAGTTATGTATGCCACTCCACGAATGGTATTAAGGAATACAACCCGTCATTCATACAAGTGTAACAAGTAATTAACATGTAAAAGATATCTAGGGAGTAATGAAGTCTAAGTAAACACAATTTCTCCAACCACTGCTCACAACCTTATTTTAATATTAGTTTAATTTCATTTTCATTAGTTAATTAGTTATAAAGTAGTTTTTGGGTTAGTTGATTAGCAACTAATTCCGCCCACTCCTTCAAAACCCGAGATTTTAATTGCTTTCATAAAAATATAAAAATACAAAAATAATCATCTTCCATCTCTAGAACTATTAATTAGGCTTTCTAATCCTAGCGACACTATTCCTAAGCTGAACGATCAATCCCCCGGTACTTGTCACTATACTATACTACAACGATCAGGTACACTGCCTGGTGGGGGTTGTAAGCCTCGCGAGATCCCTCGAGAGGTAAAGCAAGGTGCGATTCCCACGCATCAAGTTTTTGGCGCCGCAGCCCGGGGAATAGTTATTGTCTAGGTTAGGATTTCTTTTTATTAGGTCTACTTGCTAGATTCCTTTCTAGTAAGATTTTATTTTTATTTTTAGGTCTTCTTTAGTCTATCTTATTTCTTCGTGCTTTTGTTCGTAATTCTTCGTGTCTTTGTTCGCAAACTATTTTGATGGATCACAATAACATTGATCGGCTGATTCCTGTTATTCGTGTTTTTCGTCGTAGGATGTTCCAATTGCCCGCCCCACTTCCTTTAGCAGAAAATGAGAACCCACCTAACCTCTCACCCAACCACCACTTTGACAATAATTCTGAACTAGAAGAGTCTGATCATGATGATGACCGTAGGGCTAGTCCTTTTTACTATTCAGACTCCGATGAGGATCTCGATGATGGTGACGTAGTCAATGAGGATAGAATGGAAGAGGAAATAAACCCTCTTAGGTATGTGGACCCTAGAACTAGGATTGAGTGCGATAGTTCATTTAACATGCAATTCCCTTGTAAGATTGGATTTAAGAGCTTTAACGCCTATCTCAACTCATCTCTTCCCATGAATATAATCTCACGTAATGAATACAATAAAATCATGGTAGATGAGTTAGAATATAAAGGAGAAAACATTGTGGCTATGGCAATACCATTACATGTGTTTGTAGGAAGTTTGGTTTATCTTGTTGAATTCATGGTTATGGAGAATCTAGGAGAATTTATTGATGATAAATTGACCCAAGTTGTGTTTGGAAGATCTTTCAAACGATTGACCAACCTCGATGAAAAACTCATAGAAGGGTTAATTACATTCTCGGATGGGGATGAAGAATTTGTCTATCAAATGCCCCGCACACACCCTAGGTTCAAGGATTTCTCCATGGAAAAGTGTAGTAGGTATCCGCCTATGGAAATGCTAAGTGAGAATGATAAGAGGAAGGGACTTAAGTACACATATGAAAAGAATAAAAGATATTATCGCGGGTGCTTAGAGTTAGGAGACGAATACAAGAAAGATGAGGCGACTATTAGATGGCTCACACTTGGTTACGTGAGCATAAGCGATACGCGTTAACCCACGACTTTGAGTCTAGCTACAAGACTCGTAAATAAAGAAAAGCGCTTCTTGGGAGGCAACCCATGTTTTGTGTGATTTTATTTGTTTGATTGTTATTTGCTTCTGTATGCATGCTTTATTTTCATTGTTGGTTGATCATGTTTCTCAATTAAAATGTGAAATACTTTATTATGTTGTTTAGCCTAGTCTTAACTTCAACCTAAAGGTATTTTTGCAAAAGATAAGTGTAAGGGGAAACCCCAAATATGTTTTTTAAGAAACAAACCGATCATGATTCTCCACAATATTTAATGAACATGTGTATTCGTATTGTTAGAGTCAAATGCTTGTATTGAGTCATGATGTAGTTTTGCAGGATTTTCCAGGAAGTAGGACAAAGTTTTTCCAGAAATTTTCCGGAAACTTAACATAAAGATTTCTACAGGTTCATTCTGACGGCGTCAGGTAATTGCTCTTGACGGCGTCAGGAGTCAAAAAATCTGGAAATTTTACCAGTTTTGTTTTTCTAACGGAGTCTTATAAGTTTTTGTGAATTATTAAGTTTTATAATCTCCAGGAAATCTGCAAACTTCATTCCACAAGCATTATATCTTACTTTGTTTTCTAGGATTTAGTAACTTATATAGGATGCCGCCGATTTTACGCGAGGTTGCCTTGTCTACTTTTGTCAGGATTTACAGGTTATTTGAGACAAGAAGATGATTTATATTCTGGAAGGGAAGCTTTGATTGTTCGTTTTCTTGGAGGAAGATTTAACCTGGCCAACCTAAAATCCATACCGAGCGAATCAGGGGAGTATTTGAATTCATTCTCTTTACTTTTAACTTTTACATTCTTTACTTGAACATTGGGGACAATGTTCATCTTAAGTGTAAGGGGAGGGTAAAAAGATGATACCTTACATATGCACTTTCGCTTGAGTTTGTTTTGTTTGATAGTAGATGAGTAATAAAACTATGAGAAATACTTGTTAGTGCAATTTTAGCGCCAAATTTAAAATTTTTTACAACATTTAGGAGTGAAACTTTAGCCATAGCAAGCGTCTCATGGATAGGAGGTTGTATGACTAGCACATAACCGTATATTCAGAAAAATTTTCCACCCAAAAATGTGAGGTTCGCCTTTAGTTTTGATAGGAAAAGCATTTATTATTGGTGCTTATGAGTGTACCGGTAGCATTTAGATTCTAGAACTTGCGTTAGTGATGCATCCCGAGACCGCTAGTGAGACTACATTCGTGTAGTAGGATTTACTACATGATAAGAGGCATTAGGATCACCCTTGTGTTAAACCCGTATTACGATTACTTGACCATTTAAGTCATATTACTTGGCTAGTTAAGTCAACTAATTTTTCCCACACCCTTAGCGTTGTACTCATTTTTAGTACACGATACCCCTAGTACACCCCTCCGAGCCTATCTTTTCGTTTCTAACTTTAAGCATTTTACTTAAAGGAAGAATTTGTTACACCCCACTTAAATGTACACCCAAATCGCCTTAGCCTTCCGTGTATGCGCTCATTTTTAGTGCATTATTGTTATTTGTTAAACCCTAAGTTAACTTTCTAATTGATTACATGGTTGCTAAGTCGAGTCATATCCTTGTACATATTGTTTTGGGACGATTGGGACTCATGGGTAAGTACTTATTTTATGGAGTAATGGGGAAGAACAACACTTATTACCCCCATATGTACGTTAATCTTAAAAGTGCTCCAAGTGTTTTGATTTTCTTAATTCGAGTCATTAGAATAGTTTAATGTAAAGTATGTAAAGATTCAAGTGTAAGGGGAATGCTCAAACCCCTATGATGTATTATTTTGGATGGTAGGGTAAGAGTGTATGAAAAAAAAAAAAAAAAAAAAAAAAAAAAAAAAAAATCGAAAAAAAAAAATAGAAAAAGAAAAAAAAAAAAAAATAGAAAAGAAAGAGAGAAAAAACATACGGACTACCATCCCGTTTTCATTCTATGTTCATTTTATGTTTTTAGTTATTTTTCATTTATTAGCTTAAGTCGAGTCTAGTCTTGGCTTAGCAACGCCATCTTGTACATGTAATTAACTAAGATTGTTAACTCGCCACCAGTAAAATCCCCTTTATCCAACAGAACCGTGTAATTCATATCCCTACACCTAACGTTATAACCCTTTAAAAGACCTCTTTGATAGTTTATCCTAGGTGCTTACGCCATGTGGTGGAGGTTTGATCCTTTCCCAAGCCTATGGTAATCTATTTTGCTATGACAGGTAGTGAGAGATATCTTCCATTTCCATAATGTTATATTACTTTATTACACCCGAGAGATGTGAGTATCTAAACACTATTTGTGAGGTGCTTGTGTATGACCTCCGTGCTTGTCTATTGGTCTTTAGTGGAACGATTATTTGTTGTAATTACTTTTATATTAGTGTTAAATGACCCCTAACTTGTCTTTTGAGTAGAATAAAAGCTCATTTGCTTGAGGACAAGCAAATCTCAAGTGTAAGGGTATATGATGAGGCGAAAAATGATCCGTTTTTAGGGGGTCATTTAAGCCCGAATCCGAATTTATTTGATCAAATATTGCCCTAAATCGTTCCTTTTGTGATTTTAGGTGTTTGGAGAGTGAATTCTGGAAAAGAGGCTATTTTGGACGTTTTTGGAGCATAAAGTGAAGAAAACAACAAAGTACCAAATCCAAGCTGGAATTACAAGGTGACGGCGTCAAGGATTTACTCTTGACGGCGTCAGAAAGGATGAATATTTTACCGAAGGTTGTGAAGGCGTCAGATGAAGAGATGACGGCGTCAAAGTGACCAAGATTAATTTACCGAGGGTGGTGACGGCGTCACATAGGCCGTCACGATTGGATCTAGGGCGTCCGAGGAAGTATATGGCGGCGAGTTGACGGCGTCAGATTTTACTCTTGACGCCGTCAGGACGATTTTCCTATATATAGTTTTCTAGTTTTTTCATTAAAGGGAGAAGTTTTGGTGAAACCCTAAAGACGATTTTGGTGCCTCTTTTACAGGTTTTTCAAGGGTTCCAAACCCTTGAGACCTTGCATTGTAATTGAGATAAGTATACTCTTAATTCAATCAATATGTCTATGTGTTGGTTGTCTATCTTTTGTTCTTATCTTAATTCTACTATGCTAGGCTAAATTTCCTTTGTGTTTGCTTAGATCTAATGAAACCTAGATGTTGATTATGTGTTGATTACTTGTCTATTCTTGTTTTGAATGAATGATATTATATGTTAGGCTTAAGAAAACTGGCAGATCTCCTAATGGTAACATGCTTGAACGTCTTAAGAAACATGAACCGAGGCGTACTAGGTCTTTATTGGTTGTATTTAATGCATGAGCCACTGTTTACAATCCCTATAGTTGTGCTGGGTCATGGTGTAGGAGGAGATAAGAGCTCATAGAGTTGGGGAGTTATGTATGCCACTCCACGAATGGTATTAAGGAATACAACCCGTCATTCATACAAGTGTAACAAGTAATTAACATGTAAAAGATATCTAGGGAGTAATGAAGTCTAAGTAAACACAATTTCTCCAACCACTGCTCACAACCTTATTTTAATATTAGTTTAATTTCATTTTCATTAGTTAATTAGTTATAAAGTAGTTTTTGGGTTAGTTGATTAGCAACTAATTCCGCCCACTCCTTCAAAACCCGAGATTTTAATTGCTTTCATAAAAATATAAAAATACAAAAATAATCATCTTCCATCTCTAGAACTATTAATTAGGCTTTCTAATCCTAGCGACACTATTCCTAAGCTGAACGATCAATCCCCCGGTACTTGTCACTATACTATACTACAACGATCAGGTACACTGCCTGGTGGGGGTTGTAAGCCTCGCGAGATCCCTCGAGAGGTAAAGCAAGGTGCGATTCCCACGCATCAACACGACAGTATATTGCTTTCTGCATCTACACTTCAAAGAGAAGCTGCCAAGGCACCAGTGCCACCTGTCTCAAGTATTTTAAGTACACTGATTGCAAAAGGTTTAATTTCTGCATCAAAGGCTGATTCTTCATCTGACCAAACTCCGACAAGGAGTTCGAGCCCTAAAACTGATCCCCCAACATCACTAGCGGTTCCTACGGTTGTATCTAAGAAGACGAAAACACTCCTTACAAATGATGAACCTTTCACTGATAAAGTTGACGATTGCCCGCAAATGGTAACTACACATAATCGGATGAAGATGGTCGATTTTTCTCGGGGTATTGTTAATGTGGAACCAGTTTCATCTATGGAATACATTGGGTATGATAACCTGGCATCATCGGGTATGAGTAACCGGTTGAGCATGCCATCGACTGGAGTTCTCGATGCGACGGTTCATGCGGTTGTTTCTAACAATGTGTCGGCAGGTACGCTACTTATTTGTATCCTTTATTGTTGTTTCATGCCTGTGTATTGATACATTCATCTTTTTCCATTTTTCAGCAGCATCTCCTACGATGAAGGTACTTGATTTTGACTATGGGGTGGTTCGTTTTCATGATAATTTCTCCTACGGCTCGCTCAGGACCGTCTCCAATATGAGCAACAAGAGCAAGTACAAGAGTTTCAGGTACTACATATTTCTAATGCCGCAATGTGCCGGTAGTTTGTTCTATGATTCTGTTTATAAAATTTATTAGCTAAAAATACGATCTGCTAATGCCGAAGACCATGGTTAGTTTCGTTTTGCTTATTAACAATAAATGTTGCTGTTGTGGTATTTGTTATTATTTATTTAGTTATTCCAAATTAGCGTTTTGCTATAAGTTTGTTTGTATTTACTCTTGAATGATTAACAGACTGGGAAAGCAGGTGAGGCAAAATGGAATGCAATGGCAGGGGAAAATTGTTTCAGTAAGCAACTAAAATGCGGTATATTATGTTGGGCCTGCTTGGTAATTATAATGATTACATACATACATATTCGATTTATAGTAAATCATTGTCTTGAACATATAGATTAATATGGATTCAGACAAATCATATGATGGCATGGAGTATGGAACAGAGGATAAACTAAAATACATGGATCAACATTGGCTCATTAAGTAGTTGTTGTAAGTAAGCTTCTTTGATAACTTTTGATTTACGCATTAGTGTGATGAGATAAATATAAGTACTTTGTATTATGCATAAATCGCGAATGGGTTGTACCTTTGGACTCCAAAAAATAGGGGTAGATAAGATATCATATCATGTGAGATATCACTAGCAGACTGAACTTGAAAAGGCATAAGCGACCCTTCAGCTTGCTTTGCCATGTATGACTAAGTATCTGATAATTCATGTGTTCAAAGAAAATCATAATTGTGATTTTTGTTTTGGTGTTTGCATAGATCCCATGAACATTATTTATTGCGCCCGAGGTTGCATATATAGTCTCATTATCAGTAGAGAAGTTTGACTATTATGTGATATTAAATACACATATAGTCTCATTATCAGTACAGAAGTTTAATGACTTACAAGTTCAACCCATTTCATCAGTAATACCATAGCAAGGTACGATTTTTTAAGTATTTGTGTGATTGTGTCGCTCACTTTTAGTCCCAAAGATATACTCACTTCATGTATAATTTGCTTCTTTGATTTGTATATTTTCATAATAATTTTATTTCAAAAGCTCAGAAGCTTGAATCAAGTTGTTCCATGCTAGAAATTAGGCGTCTTAGCATCTATATAGGTAAAGAAACCACTGATGTAAGACACTACATACCATTGAAGTAGTTAACACTCATACTTCTGTTTCACATGTACAAGAAAGCAATTTGATTATTTATATTCATAGAAACAACTCTATTATTATCTTGCTCTAGAAGTTTTATCTCTATTGGGTACAATATATATATAGTTGTATATTCACATGAACCTAAATGATGCATCAGCTGATATCGTTAGTTTACTATGAGAGAGGCATGTGTTTAATGCATATAGTTAATCGTTGTGTATTGTATTATTTTCATATCTTAGATTCTAATATCTTTAGTCAAAAGGTACATAATTTAGAACTTTAAGAAACAAGAAACTAAGGTCTGATTTTGGACAAGGCTTATTGCTATCAAAAGTAACAATGCAGGGGTCATGGCTCCACCGTTCACGCTTTCAAAAGAAATAATAGAACTATAGTTAGCCACAAACCATTTAGGTATGTAGACAAGTTCGATGGGTCGCGTTGGATTTAGTTACGGGTCAGATTGGGTTATTTTGACGCTGGTCAAAATGGAACTGGGTTGGTTCTATTTGAATGTACTGTTTGTGGTTGTATTCATTTCATTTAAATCTTTATATTTGAAACAGCCTACGTGCCTTTTTTGTTCGTAGATACAGATGTCGGAGAGCGACAAGGTACATGGCTACGAAATTCCTTACAGATGCAGGATAACACATTTGATTGGCAGGTTAATCAATATTGTTGCTGCTAACGAATCAAATTACTTTGCTTATTGATCACCATTCTAAAATATACTCTCGGTTGCATGTAGGTTCTTGTGATGACTGCTTAAATTCTTTTAGATATCCTTAGACACAGCATAATCAAAATGGATGCAATAAATTTACTTATTCTAGACTCTGTTGTTTTTAAGATTCTTACATAGTTAGATCGTGGGCATAAGTCACAATTTGACATGTATTTGCTTATGTAAAGAGTGAATAATACTTTGGTTTATGACCAATCTTATAATCAATGAAAATTGCAGTAGTGTTAAGAATTTTCTATAAAGCTATAAGTAAAAAAATTTCATTTTTGGAGATGATAGAATTGCAGTTACCAATATGTCTATATGCATTGTTACAAAAAGTGTTAGTACCGACTTGATAACTTGTGAGAATAGTATGTAAAATTTCATTCAAAGCTCTACAAAGAGTTTTAAAGGTTTATGGAGCATGAGGGTAATCATACTATTAGAAATCCCATTTCATGCATTCCATATATTTATGTGTCTTTATTACTGGAATAAAAATTCTAAGTCAATATTGGTTCCAATTGTCTTGCAACAGCCACACCTAAGCAAATTCGAGAGCTTATGCAAGTAGATGGTCTCACCAATGACAAAGTAAAGAGCCATCAGCAAGTAAGCTTATTTTTCTAACTTCTTTTTTCCAATTCATCTATGTTCTATACAAAATGTTGATAGTCTCTTTTGCTGCCAATTGTAGAAAGGAAGAGAATGTATCCATCCAGTTATTTTTTTTAATTTTCTTCACAATTTTGTATATAAATTCAGTGACTCTCTTATGGAACTAATGCTCATCACTTGGAGTGCTGATAGGTTAATTTGGATGGAACTCCAGCTAGATATATGGTTGCATTAGCTTTTAAACTATAAGAGCGCCCATGTGGTCAGTTGACATATTTAAGGTACTTAATGTTTATTTACTTACAACAGATCGACAGCCTTTCATGTGCCTGTTATTGATACTGTAGTTGCAGTTACGGTCCTTGATTTTGTTAATGGAGGCGTTCAGAAACATTTAGCTGGTGTCACATAATATTGGGGCCAGACTAGCAGCTTGTAAGAGGCGCCTGTTACCCTCCTTAATACTCCAGTAATCTCTAATGATTCACTCGTGGGTACGTATAACTGGTGTCACATAATCATGGTTTATTAAGCTCGTGGTTTAAGTTCTGGGGTACGGCTTCTATAAGGTTTTTGTTGTGAAATGTGTAATCACAGTAGAACCCTCTCTTTAAGCTGTTTTATAAGCACAGTAGTATTTTCGGCTTTTGTAACGGTTTTGCTGTGATTGTTGGATAACTGGTCAAAGACGTTGGATTGAAGTGCTACACAGCTTGGTCAAAAGCCCCAATAACGCTATAGTGACATGTACCATGAAAAGCCTTGAATCACTGTTATGTTTATTAAACTTAGCTCCCATAAGATCAACAGTCTAGCATACGTTTGTATTGAATTTGCTTTCTTTAAACCAAAAACCAAAAGACGATCAAGATGTTGTTTTAGTGGGTTTCATTTGTGTTTTTTGTATTTTTGTATTATGTCGAAACAACTAATGTCATCTTTCTTGCAGTGTTTCTATTTCTTGGGAGTGCATAATGACTCATTATAATATGCCCTTGGAGCTGGCAGTTTATTTGATGTTTCTGAGGATTCAGATTACGTTCATTCTCTTCTTGGTAAGTGTAGAAAAACGTAACCAAATGATTTTATTACTAGAAAACAACCGAACGATTACAACTGAACGATTACAATCAGCACCAATAAAACCCCAACTGATCTCAAGCAGATTGGTAACCAAGTAAAAACACAGCCTGATCTCAATCAGGCAAACCAACAAAAGAAAAACAACGGGTACTCCAGCTACTCTGTCGTACCCCTAATATCTAACTTGATATTAGTTCTATTACAACCAAGAATGATAAGAAGCTGATCACAGCTTAACAAAAGAAGAGAAATAGCAGCTTTTGGTGGTGATGTAACGGCTATGTAAAATAGCCGTTGGGAGAGAGAGGCAGGGAGTTACATCTTGAGAGAGAGATGTTTTACTCTTAGTGATAAGTGGAGTATATATACTCTTCTTCATAACGGCTCTATCCAGAATATCACAAGCAGCCCTTCATCTTTCCATCTTCTCCAACAAGGCTTAAACTTCAATAATAATATAACTGAGAATAAGAGAGTGACAACATTAGTCCCTGTAATACATCCGGGCTAAGATTATATTTCAACATCCCCCCTTAATCTTAGCCTGGAAAAACACCAAAAAACCCATTTTGAAAAAACAGCTTGTTATGCTGAGAAACTTCTTAAGGTTTTGGTCAAAAAACTGCAGTTTGATTTTTATAAAAGATTGTCTTTGCTTCAACAACCCTAGAAATAATTTTAGATCTTTCAAAACCAAGGCAATGACTTGTTGAAAAATCACACAAGCAATAATATAAGGAACTCTTTTATAACCAAGGGACAAAACCTGGAACCAGCAACCTGCTCTCAAGCAAGTAGTAAAATGAAGCACTTCAACCTATTTTCAAACAAGTAACCAAAAAACAAAGCAGCTTTGGTGTCAAAGAGACTGAGCCAATGTACCACGCTGATCTTAAGCAGCCAATAACAATCACAGCTGCATTCTGATCTCAATCAGAAAACAGCAAATAACCACATACAACCTGATCTCAAGCAGGTGTACAACAAACATCACAATCTCAAATCCGAAACAGTTAATGAGCCAACCTTTTTAAATGAGGAAGCAACAAGCAACTGAATCTTTAACCAAAGCCATGCCAAGAAGACACAGCCAACAAATTAGGCAAGGGGTCATCAATCCCCAAGACCCATAGAGCCACGAACCATGTTCACAAACATGCTGAAAAATCAGCAACCAGTGTAACATCAATTTGCTCTAAAGCAGGTTAACCATAGAAACATCTTAAACCTGATCTCAAGCAGGTAAGCATAAAAGATAGCTTCAACCTGATCTCAAGCAGGTAAGCAAGAACTAACACCACACTTGATCTCAATCAAGTGAAGAAAATGCCACTGAACCAATAACTTGAAACAATATCACCAACATTGGTCGATCAGATTAAGAACAAGACAAGACAAGATTGAACTCCAACAAGAGTCAATCAATACAAGGTAAGCACAATCCTGAGCACTCAGGGTGTTACCAATAATACACCAAGCTGATACTATGATCAGACTTGGAAGAACCATCCAAGAACACAAGCCATCTCTTTTAAGATGCAGGCTGTGAGAGAATAGTGTGGGTTAATACCAACCACACATAAAGACTAGATCCACAAAGATCAGTCAAACCATAAACCATACCAGACACAACCCAGCTCTCATAAGAGCATGGGTTGGTTTAACAAGATGGTAACAACTGAGAAGTTATGTTCCCAGAGAGTGAGTGACATCATCCTTCAAAGGTTTTTGAGTCACCACGCAACATAAGGCTTTTACAGCCTAAAGGGATAAATCAACATGAACTGTTTGCTTAACAGCTCCCGTAGCAACAGAGAATACAAACTCTCTTTCAACCGATCACACAACACAATTGTTGCAACAATCAACACTCCAGCCTCAGATATATCAGAGGACTGAAAAGTATCACCAGGTATAAGCCACCGACACGAATCATTAACTGATTCAAGATTAGGTTCTTCAAGAGAGAACCCAACAACATTCCAAAAGAACTCCTTAAGAAGTCAATTGGTAATCCAATCTTAACCAAGGTCATGCCAAGACGACCCAACAAACAACTTGGGCAATATGTATTCGCATAATGGTACCCTTGGAAATCACCGTTAGCATAAGTTGTCCAATATCTTCCAATGCTATCACCATTGACCCATACTATTCATGTTCAGAGCCAATGGTAAGTCCAGTTGCCCCATGACAAATCTTAGGTGAATCGTTCAAACAAACACACGCGATATCAAGAACCAACAACATCTCGCTACTTTGTTCTTTATTAAAGATAAATGAATCAATAACTTCAGTTTCCCTTTTTCCCATCTTCATTTGCTTCACCCACGAGATTAGATATCTATTCCCTTTCGGCATGGACATATCCATCGGTCTTTTTCTTGTTAGAAGCTCCAAAAGAACGACCCCAAAACTGTACACGTCTCCCTTGTATGATGCAACTGAAGCTTGACCATATTCAGGTGGAATGTAGCCCAGTGTCCCAACAAGATCAGTAGTTATATGAGTGTCATAAGACGGTATAAGTCTTGCAAGACCAAAATCGGCCAAATGAGCTTCAAAGTGCTCATCTAGAAGTATATTGCTTGATTTGATATCATGATGAAGAATATGAGGGTCATATGATTGGTTCAAGTAAGCTACCTTTGATAGCGCCCTGAGCGATATTTAACCGAGTGGGCCAGTCAATTAGACCGCCCATCTGGTTTTTCATGTAGCCAATAGTCTAGGCTCCCGTTTTCCATATACGAATATATAAGAAGTCTTTCATTCTTGTGTTAGCAATACCCTTGAAGAAGCACTAGATTCGGAAGCTGAGCTCTTGATAACGTTTTCACTACGGCTTGAAACTCACGGTCAACTTGACCACAACACCAGATAAACGTTTGATGGCAACATTTTGGTTATCAGGAAGTGTGGCTTTAAACACAAGACCAACCCCGCCACACCCGATAATATTCTCTTGGTCAAAACTGATGGTTGACTTTAAAAAGTCATCAATCGATAGCTCTTTGTTCATGTGAAAAATAACTATCTTTGACTCCATTTCATCGATTTTCTTGCTGCTATCATCGCCATTGAAACCTTCTTCAATTTCGGGATCAATTACTTATCGTCCAGTGACACGAGTCACAACAATGTATGTTAAACCCAAAAAGAAATAACGTTCCGAAACAAATACCAATAGCCATACCAGCAATTTTCCCGATATTTTTCTTGGATTTACCAGGTGTTGATACCATCATTCCACTTTTACAGGTATATGTTGCTAGTCCACCCCCACATAAAAATCAATCCGGGTTACCCTCAAAACTCAAGTTCGAAAATGTTGCAAATTGACCTCTAGATGGAACCAATCCTGTTAGATTATTATACGACAAATCCAACATCTTAATGCTCCTCATACCCGATAAAGCACTCGGTATCATACCCGATAAATTATTGTGTTTCAGATCCAAAACATGTAGCCTTTTCAAGTTCCCTAACTCAGACCATATCGGGCCAGTGAGAAGGTTGCTACTAAGATCAATTGATGGTGGGAAGCTCATGATCTGATTGTACTGCAACACCTGCCTTCTGAAAATCTTTAATCTCCATTAAAAAACAAACCCAACAAGATTCATAACTTCAATGACGCTGGAACATCAATAACCTGTGTTTTGCAGCCTCATAACGTCATCAGCATCACTAGCTTTTAACTTCAGGGAATTTCTGAAGGTGTGATTTACAACGGGTACCTTTTTCTTTTTGTTATCAAGGTAAACAGACTCCCTGAGTGGAAGGAACAACGATGCATACGAATACAGCCTCCTTTGTTCATCGCAAAAGGTACATCCAATTTCACGCATATGTTTCCATCCAACATCCATAAATCCAACACAAACCCCATCAAGTTCTTTTGAGATCGACGGGTCACAATTTTTGGCTGGTGTAAAGACAACCCATAAACAGCCCCAACTCAGATATGTAAGCCATTACTTTAAGCGGTTGGTTCCCGCTTACCATAAGATCAACCTCATGACCAATCCCTTCTCGACTAATTTTATCAGCAATAGCAGATTTCACATCCTCATCAGCAGCTGCAGCCTTTGGTTCTTCCACCATTTCAAACTCGAACCTTGCACTTCGATAAGCATCTTGTTCAGCCGTACCAAATTTCATAGTTGGAATCCTACTGTTTTCAGTGTAATCTTCAGACCTCAAATTCACAAAATCAATCCAAACATCAAACAGACGCATCCTTGCGGTCTCCAAATGCTTTGACTGATCCGGATTGACCTGAATAACACCAATCCCGTGTGTTTCTTCACCAGTAGATACCAAATACTCATTCACCTTTTCACATAATTCATTCCCAACAGCTTATCACGCATAAAATTCAAGAAGCAGCGGAACAAAAAACAGTGAATCAAGAACACAATCCACCAACAGAACTAGCCCAGAATCAATCACTACCAAACCGTAATCTTTCAAGGTTAAGGAAAATCACCAATCCAACGCCAATAATAACTAGAACCATCAAGAAACCGATCAAGAACACTTAAACCAGCCATCAATCGAAGCCAGAGATCAGACCCCCAAAATTACCGAAACCCTAATTTTCTCAAAAAATTGGGCGTTTTGTAAAATCTTTTAGAATTAATCAATTAGAGTCAAAATACACCAATTAACAACCGTTAATTGAGTTTAATCGGATTAATTTTGAAAAATCCCCAAAATCTTTGAAACCCTAATTATTTAGAAAACGATTTAAGAGCAAGATATAAGAACCTGGCTCTGATACCATGTAGAAAAACGTAACCAAATGATTTTATTACTAGAAAACAACCGAACGATTACAATCAGCACCAATAAAACCCCAACTGATCTCAAGCAGATTGGTAACCAAGTAAAAACACAGCCTGATCTCAATCAGGCAAACCAACAAAAGAAAAACAACGGGTACTCCAGCTACTCTGTCGTACCCCTAATATCTAACTTGATATTAGTTCTATTACAACCAAGAATGATAAGAAGCTGATCACAGCTTAACAAAAGAAGAGAAATAGCAGCTTTTGGTGGTGATGTAACGGCTATGTAAAATAGCCGTTGGGAGAGAGAGGCAGGGAGTTACATCTTGAGAGAGAGATGTTTTACTCTTAGTGATAAGTGGAGTATATATACTCTTCTTCATAACGGCTCTATCCAGAATATCACAAGCAGCCCTTCATCTTTCCATCTTCTCCAACAAGGCTTAAACTTCAATAATAATATAACTGAGAATAAGAGAGTGACAACATTAGTCCCTGTAATACATCCGGGCTAAGATTATATTTCAACAGTAAGCCTTGGTATTAGTGTCATTTACTAAAAATAGCATATAACAACTTGATCGAGTGTACTTATATCACGTGCTTTATTTTCTCAGCCAAAGCTATTGACGAGTATGCATCTTTGAGAACAAAGACAGCTGAATCAAAGGAATCTGCTGATGTGGACCCCAGGCTGGAAGCAATAGTCTAGAGAATGCTTAATAAGTATGTATGCTTTACTTTCTTACACTTTTAAATTTCACAGGTTCCAAGTCTTACATGTGTTTTTCTATCTTTGTTAAATATTTCAGGTGTATTACCGATTGGAAGTATCAACAAGTTATCGGAAGCTCAATTAAATGTCGAAGGTTTGATAAGCTTAAGGAGACTATCTTAAGCAGTGATAATGTACATGCGACTCTTGCATATTGCATGAGTATATCTCATGCCTTTGTCAACAGGAGAGAATATCGTAGTGAGGTAATACCTTAAAATGTTGTATACTTGCAGCATGTTCGACATATATATTTAAAATATCAAATGCTACCTGTAGGAAATAGGAAGTATAGACTTATGAAACATAGCACATAACATATTAATCCGACCCAAATATCACCCGAACCCGATAACCCGATTCCTTATCGAGTCGGGTTGCGGGTGAGTTTTTAAAATTCAAAACCCAACTTAACCCGACCCGACAAGACCCGATAACACCCCTATATGCAACAATGATGTGTTGTTATTTAGGATTATAATTATTGATCTTATAGACCTCAACAAAAACGTTTAGTGAATACTTTAATAGTCTTCAATAACATAGCAAGGACGTCGAAAAACATTTGTATTTTTTATTTGACCAAATATTTTCATTAATAAGTTGGATGGTTTATGGCCTTGCAAAAGATAGATGGTGGCTGCTACCTGAGGTAGGATTCTTTGTGTTAATTCATGCTTCTTTTTAATTTTTTTTTAAATCAAATATAAGCAGTAGAAGATATGCCACGCTATACCAAAACTAATTGAAGTAAAATATGGCAATCAGAGAGGTAGATGATAGAAGAAATTATGGCTAAACAATACTATATCTAAACTAACCAACTTCTCAGTTGGCCACCAAGATTCATTAGGGGCTTGGGGAAGAGAGGTTTAGCTAGGGAGGTCTCAAGTTCGAGTTCCACCCAAGACTTTTACCTCTTCAATCGGAATAGGAGGAAGTACAGGCAGAAATCAGGGTCAACATACTACACAATTGGACAGGCTTTGCAACTACACTTCTCGATATTGCAAAGACTCTTAATATTTACAACTTATTTCACATATATATTGTTTGTAAAAAAAATACACTAAATATTAGAACAAAATTTATAGCTAAACGATAAAGCCTAACCGTTTCATTCATTTAAAAAGACAAAAATAATAATAATATTAATAATAATAAAAAATAAAAATAATGGTACGTTTAGAACCATTGCAGCAAAATTAAAATGCATAAGTGTGCATGTAACTCATGCATTTGTAACTGAAATAGATCAATTGCAAAAAATAAAACCTTCGAATCGTTAAAATTCAATTAACAACCAATTAACCGGTATATAAGTAGGTAAAAATGACTCCAATTGTTTCAAATACCAATCTATCATTCACTTACGAATACAAATAAAAAACACAAACTCTACAATACAAAAATTAACAAAAAAACCTCAATGTATACTAAATAACAACACAATAACGTATAACAAAACCACGCATACAAACAATCCTTCGGTGGTCGGACACACGTACATTTCTTCATCGATGACCGTCTATAAAAATTGAATAAAAAATTATCTTCTAAAAAATTAATTAACACCGTTTACGAGTGACTTACAAATAATCAAGGCTAATTTAAAAAAAATATATTTAACGATAACTAATACCTCCCAACGATAATTACAATTCGTGCTTGCCTTCTTTAAACATTATTTTTCGTTAACTAATACTATCCAAAGAATAATTATAAGTCATGCCCGCCTATTGGGCGGGCTTCGAAAACTAGTATATATATATATATATATATATATATATATATATATATATATATATATATATATATATATATATATATATATATATATATATATATATATATATATATATATATATATGATCTAGTCTAAAGAACCACTAAACACATTTATAAATAACTATATTAGCAATTATACACAAAAAATAAAATATTAATACGAATTAACATTTTAGTAACTAATAACTAACTGATACATGAGTTTGGATTAGTGATACACAACCATAAATTCACATGTCGAATCAAAGTGTATTACCTTAACCTGATACACATTACATGTTGAATCAAAGTGTATCACCTTGGTTTTGTCAATTTTAAAAAGAAAACCATCGGAACTTAAACAATTTTAGTTGTAATTAATAAAAAAATTAATTTTATTTTAACGAGAGTGTCATTTGTCAAATTTTAGTTGGATCTTATTTTTACAACTTTAAGATTGATCTTATTTGATCTATATATATATATATATATATATATATATATATATATATATATATATATATATATATATATATATATATATATAAAGAGAGAGAGAGAGAGAGAGAGAGGTGGGTTCTATTAAAAAAACCACTTTGGTAGAAAAGTGGGAAAAGTGTACAAATCTCACCCTCCCCTTCCCCCTCCTTTTTTTTACCAACTCAAGGGACCTGATTGTAATTTTTTCATTTTTTTTTTCTTTTTCCTCTTCTTCATTTCTCTGGTTCTCTCCCGCTCCTCATTTTTTCCAATGAGTATTGCTTTCAATCTCCACACAATCAACACAATAAACATGATCTCCTATCAGATTCACTTAATCATCTCGTTGTAACGTCATAAATCGCCAATCAAAGTAAGATTTTAAACCTTTTTCGATTATAATTTTGTTAGTTTTCTTATCAAAGATAAAAAACAAAGCTGATATACATGTTTGTTAGAGTTTATTTGTACCAATTATTTGTTTATTACGAGTTAGGGTTTTGTTTTATGAATTTTGATTCGGTAATCATCATGTTTGTTCATTGATGTATTGTTTTAAGTGTTTTTGTGACCTCATGCATTGTATAGATTAGTTATTTGAAGCAATTTGAGAAAAAAATGACATGGAATCATGTTTACAAAAACTGCACACCAGGTGTTTGATAAAATGCCTAAATTAAATTTTATAACTGTGATGCACTAATTTTACACTCCGAGTGTGGAGTTTGAGTGCGAGGAGATGACAGATTCTGCAAGGAAAGGTGGATCTGACTCTAAGCACGCTGAATACGTACAAACGAGGTACTACGATAATATTCCTAAAGCCCTCTTACAAGCCATCAGTTATGTGTTCTTTTACTTTTAGTTTGTGACTATTTGAAGCTTATTTATTTGTTTAACCTTGTATACTTGTTTCTAATTATTCAATACACCAGTTCCTTGCCTTAGTTTTTGTATAAATTACGGCTCTCCGACAATTATTTCGCTAAAAGATTAATGTAACATGATGGTTGCAAATAGTGGTTAGCTAATTAGTGGTTAGGTATTTGTGATTCTTAGTGCACTTTTATGTTCACTCGTTTGTGCAACTAGAATCCATAAGATGCAAGAAAACACCTTATTCATTTCAGTAATAGATGCAGGGTTTTGACAAACACGCACACTGGATGCAATACACAATGACACTATATCATTGATAGAAAAAATAGTTATAGTATCTAAACTGACTTTGAGGTGCCATTTCTTAAGCAACGCTACAGAATAGGATTTTTTTTGCAATATAGTTCCACATGAACCTTAAATAGATATGAGAACTAATTAGAAAGTCTTGAATTGATTTCTATGCATCATCTTCTTTCATTCCTTTTTTTTTTGTACCTTTACAAGTTGCGTTTATACGATGCAACATACTCTTACCACCAGTATTGATGTATCCTTTTTCACAGGCTAAGCTTCAAGTATTTCTTGGGAGGAGTGATCTTGACAATTATCTAGATGCAGATGATATATAGTTTTTGGTGCTTCATTGCATGCTGCAAATCTGAGTGATGGAATTAAATTGAATTGTAAGATTAGTATAATCGACAGCTTGGTATGATCGACGGTTCTATGTATGGACTCATGATGGATCTAGATGGTCCTGATATTGTAAAAGATGCGAGCACCTCACAGTTACTTGTGCCACCGTTGAAGAAAGTTACCTATCAAGGTAAATATTAATTAAGAGTTATAGTCTTTGTACTCCTTGATAACTAGGTAGAGCTTCTTTTGCTTTATGTCTGAAATAGTCCTATAACCTAACACAGCAACTGATGCACTAACACAAACACATATGCACTAATGTGTAATCTGATGCACTAAACTTACACAAAGTTGCCTTAAGGTGTCATGTGATTCACTAATCATACAACAAGATGCTTTAACATGTAACATGATGCACTAGCCACAAACACATTTTCCCTAACATGTAAGACTATTTCTTCGATACTTGAGATAAAAGGAAAGGTGTCAACATCTATACTTATTTTATACAATGATATCTGATGAGGCAAAAAATGAACCATTTTTAGGGGGTCATTTTGGCCCGGATTCGAATTTATTTGATCAAATATTGCCCTAAATCGTTCCTTTTGTCATTTTAGGTACTTTTGGAGTGAAATCTGGAAAAGGAAGCATTTTGGACGTTTTTGGAGCATAAAAGTGAAGAAAACGGTAAAGTCTTAATTTTCCTTGCTGGGAACAGTACCTGACGGCTTCAAGAGTTCTCAAGTGACGGCGCCAAGAGTAATACAAGAGGTGGAAGTGGATAAAGTCCGTGACGATCCAGAAGAGTTTTGCACTATGGACATGACGACGTCACCATAGGCCTTCATGGTCCAAATAAGAGTGACGGCCCAGAGTAGAATTGCACATGACGGCGTCAAAAGTGGATCTAGGCAATCTAATTTCATTATGGGCGACGAGTTGACGGCGTCAGAATTTCCTTCTTGACGCCGTCACCCTGTAAAATCTATATATAGTTTTGCAATTTTCATTCATTAGAGAGGAACAATAAGGGTGTAACTTTGGAGAGAAACCCTAGTCCGAATATTACAGCTTTTTCAAGGGTTTTTACCCTTTGAAACCTTTCATGTTCAATTGAGATAAGTACTCTTTCAATTCATTCAATATGTCTATGTGTTGTTTCAATATATCTTACACTTATCTTGAATTTAACATGCTTGGCTAGATCTCTTGTGTGTTTGCTTAGATGTAGTGAAACCTAGATGTTAATTATGGGTTAATTGATGTTTATAGTTGTTACGGATGATTGTATTCGATGTTAGGCTTAAGAAAACTGGCAGACTTACATTGGTGATATGCTTGAACGTCTTAAGAAACATGATCAGAGGTATACTATGATTTTTGGTTGTATTTAATGTGTAGGAGAATTCTAATGATCCCATGTTAGGAGCTTCTAACGGCTCGACATAGGAGTGAAGTAGGATCCTATAGAGTTAGGGAATATTGTACACGACCCTATGAACGTTCAATCCCCCGGTACTTGTCGCTATACTATACTACAACGATCAGGTACACTTCCTGGTGGGGGTTGTAAGCTTCTCGAGATCCCTCGAGAGGTAAAGCCTGGTGCGATTCCCACATATCAATATCTTAACATGTCTAAGAATGCACCAATCATAATCATTGATGCCCTAACCATACTCACTGTTGCTCTAAGAATGCAGCAATCATAATCATTGGTGCCCTAACCATACTCACCGATGCTCTAATATCTACAACGATGCACCGAACATACAAACATTCAAACTTATGCATCAACCACAATCACAGATGCCCTAATACAATCTAATGCCCTAACATGTAGTTTTATTTAACCTGATGCATCAACTACAAACATAGATGCACTAGTACAATTTGATGCCCTAACTTGTAATTCTGAGGCTGCAAATATACACACAGATGCACTTATATAGATGCAACAACCACAAACACATATGCACTAATACAATCTGACGCCCTAACTTGTAATTTTGATGCTGCAAATATACTCACATATGGCCTAAGTGTCATATCATTCAAAATTAAACACATTTGCTGCAAATTAGTGCATCTTAGTTATAAAAACTTACTCAAACATTTTATCAAACACCTGGTGTGCAACTTTAATAAACTTTTTTTTCATCAAATATGTTCCATATTTTGTAGAAAACATGATGATATGATGATAAAAATTCAACAAAACTTAAAAAATCATTACAAAATTGATTTAAATGTGATAAATTACCAAAATTAGTGCACTTACAGGTTAAATGTTGTTTTTTCTTCATTATTATATGATTCAATGTTCAAACTTCACCAATATTTCAGTGGATTGTTGATCAGGTTATCAAATTATTGCATCCACGATGGAAGACAGTGGCGACGGTGGTGGTGGTGAGTCGTCTCATACAGATAAAGTAGCTCATCTTCATGTTTGGGCGTCGGTGTGACGGTGGCGGAGTAAAGATTGACATCGTGGTTGCACGATGGAAGATGGTGGCGACGGTGGTGGTGATGGTGCAGATGGAGTAGCTCATCTCCATGTTTGGGAATAGTGATAATGTTTGAATACATGTAGCTTTTGTGAATGAACTAATGTCGATCTGATTGATATATTGTTGATGTGTTTTTAAATTTTACCCTAAACTTTCAAGTGTTTTCAAAATCTACCCTATAACTTTTTTTTCATTTTTCTATCTAAATACACTTATCGCTAGAACACAACCCTATATATATATATATATATATATATATATATATATATATATATATATATATATATATATATATATATATATATATATATATATATTAACGACAAGTTAGTAGTTAATGATTCGAGCCATAGTAACATCAAATTGGGCAGTATGCAAGCCTCGAACCTTCGTCTTAGGATAAACCCACTCCCGCTTCTATTTATTTCTGCCCCTGAATGTCCATGGTGAGACTTGAACCTGAGACCTCTACAAAGATACCTCCTCAACGTTACCCTTAGTGGCCAACTGAGCTAGCCCAATTGGTTATACAATTTTATATATTCATGTGCTTTTTGTTTATTTTACCACTTTAAGTACAATAAGTTATTAAATACTAAATATGAGATTATTATCTAATTATAAAAATTCAAATACTTAATATGAGCTTATTATCTATAAGTGATAAACTGCTTAGCAAATATAAATCTAAGAGTGTTTGGCTAAGCTTATATAATGAGTTTATTAGATTATTAGCTTATATAATTCAAATCAGAGTTTAAAAAACCGTGCCTAGGCGCTAAATCGCACGAGGCTCTAGCCTTAGGGATTTTTTTGGATCGAGGCTCATGACATGCATGAATCCCACAAAAATCGCGAGACTTGGGGATTTTTGCGCCTTTGCGCCTTGGGGATTTTTGCGCCTCAAAGATGTAACAGGCTTTTGTGCTTTTTTTTTCTTCTAAATATTAAGATAAGATACACGGGCCTTATAAGTTATATGCATGGGCCTTTTAAGTCATATGGTGAGTATTTGTATGATTGGTAAATTAGAATTGATTTTATGTTTATTTTATTGATTGAAATTTTATTTAAGAAGTTACTTTGTTTCATTAAGTATTTTTTTACAACACATTATCATGAAAATGTGCCATTGTGTCTTAAATATTAATACGTTGCTTGCTTGATATTTTGGGTTAAATTTTGAGCTTTGTGAGATGTATGTCTACAAGTGTAGGATACAAGCATATTTAGTCTGATATGGATTTTAATCTCTATATAAGTCATCGAACCAAAGAGTTGATCCGTTTGAGAAGTGACAAATGATCCATTTTTATCTTTATAATGGCAATATGTGTCATGTATTAGTATTTTAATGTTATTTTGTGTTATTTAATCTACATAAATGGTCACATATGTTATAAAAAACTTAATGTATTTAGTGCTCCTCGCATTCATGAATCTCGCGCCTTAGAATGCGCCTTGACTCGAGGCTCTTTGCCCCTCTTTGCGCCTTAATGCGTCTTGAGCCTTTCAAAACTATGGTTCAAATGAGCCTAAAGTAAGTATTTGGTTCATCTATATGAGTTGATCACTTACCTTATATAAATGGCTTTTTAATAAGCCCAAAAAATATGGCCTTTTTTTATTATTATTATTATTATTATTATTATTATTATTATTATTATTATTATTATTATTATGTAGGTCATGCTCTTTTATAAATTAGAATTTTACCCTCAATTATATATCAAATCTATCATTTTTTTCAAATCATGTCTTTTTTATTCAATTACAAACGTAAACTAGAGTTGGGATTAAATGATAAGAAAAATTAAAATGAGATGAGTGAAGAGAAACCGTAGTCATACATTTCAGATGCACCTAAAAAAGTAAATGAGTTTCCTATAAAATTCTCTCTATTATTCAAATTGTGTGGCCAGAAATTTTTTTCAACGGCTCCCTTCCCACGTAAACTAAAGCAAACACTTGAGCTTATTAAGCATAAGTTAATCCACACACTTAACATGGACTTAACAACTTATGAATCCATAAGTTGAATATATAATCCAAGCATAAGCCCAATTGATAAGTTTAGCCAAACAATTCCTAAGCCTAAAATATAAACACCACTTATGTTTAGAAGGTTAAAAGCGAGAGATTAGGCCCATCATCCGTTAGGGGTAGAAGAGAGATCAAGTTTAGTAATTATAAGGAAAAAACATGCAAGAACCATAAATATAAATTCATTAATAATTGAATAATACTCGTAGAAGAAGACCAAACTTTTAGTCGACAAAGAGAAAAACACGGTGTTCTGTGTTCATAAATAAGGCCCCGAGGCATATACAGGATTTCAAGAGGACGGAGATGATCTCGAAATCGACATTGGAAGATGTTCCGGAGGAATTGATCCACCATATACAATCATTGTTGCCCGCAGAAGAAGCTGTCAAAGAGGAGTTGGTTAATAGTTCAGGGACTGAAGTGTTACAATTAGATAGTTGAAGGACTAGTAATGTAAATATTCTGTTATTAGTTTTCTCCTGTATATATACTCTGTAACCTCATTCATTTCAGCTTAATGAAATCACTTTCACTCTTGTGTGTGTGTGTGTGTGAAATGTGTGATTCTCTCAACTCATTATTGTCAACATGGTATCAGAGCTCAATAATGAGTTCTTGATCAGTTGCAACCGTTACAACCACTCTAACTAATTTTTCCGATCACCTTCAACCACTGTAAACCACCATAACTAACTTTTCCGATCATCTTCATAAAACCACCATTTCAACACCAAATTTCATCATTCTTTCACTAATCCCTATCAAATTTCTTCACAAACACCTGTAATTGATTCAATTCATGTTTCTTGAATTTGTGAATCAATAGGTTATCACTGTAACGGTTTCTTGAATCTATAAAACGCTTCCGCATCAATAGTTATGAATTCAGCATCTTCTTCTTCATCTGAAACTGCTGGAATGATGAATAATCAGATGTTATTTCAAAATCCACTGTTCTTGCATCCTTCTGATGGACCTGGTACACTGATGGTGACTGAAAAACTTCTTGGGGCTCAGAACTATCGTTCTTGGAGAAGATCAGTAGAGATAGCTTTGTCCATAAAACGGAAGTTAGGATTCATTAGAGGTACTGTTCCAAGATCAGTTGATGATGCTAGTTTACAAGAACAATGGGACACGTGTAACAATCTGGTAATTAGTTGGTTGATGAATTCAGTTTCTGAATCTATTGGTAAATCTATCATGTTTATGGGGACAGCTCATGCCATATGGCTTCAATTGGAAACAAGGTTTGCACTGAGTAATGGATCTCATAAGTACAAACTCAATAGAGAAACTTATGCAATTATGCAATCAGGAAGGTCCATTAGTGAGTATTACACCCATATGAAGTGTGTTTGGGAAGAGTTGGATTCCATGAATTAATTGCCAAGAATTGTCAATATAACTCCTGAAGTTGTTGTGTTTATTCAAGCCTTGAATGTTCAGAAGGAAGAGCAAAGATTGTTTCAATTTTTCAATGGTCTGGATGATCATTTTGCAAGTCAAAGAAGTCAACTGTTGTTGAACTCTCCTCTGCCTAGTGTTGAAACTGCTTGTTCTTTGCTTCAACAAGAAGAATCATAAAGAGGGGTGTTTGGAAATAATAGTCATGTGGGGATTGAATCAACTGCTCTGTACAGCAAGGGAGAGGTAAAAGATAAGTGTAATATATGTGGATTTAAGTGGCATCCACCAGAGAAGTGTTGGGAGAAAATTGGTTATCATGTTTGGCATTATAAGTATAAACAAGGTCAGAAAGGAAAATCAGTGGTTAAGAATGGCAATGGAAATGTCAAAAGGACTGCTGCAGTAGTTGAAAACAGTTGTCATGTTGTGTTTACATCCAAACAGTTTGAGCAACTCATGAAAAGTTTGCCACAGTTCAATCAAAATGCTTAAGAACCAACTGAAATGGATCATCCATTTGGTGAAGGTACAATTTATTGTTTTTCCTACATAAATGGTGTGATAGAAGGTTGGATAATTGACACTGGAGCTAGTGATCACATGTCACCTGATAGTGAGGATCTAATAGATGTTCAGACCCTTAAGTATAAACAAATGATTAATTTGCCTAATGGTCACACATCTGTCATCTCACAAGTTGGAAATAAGGTGTTACAAAACAAAATTGAGCTCAAAAATGTCCTGGTTGTTCCTTCATTCAAATTCAGACTTTTGTCAGTCTCAAAATTGACAAAAGACTCTTAATGTTTTGTCACTTTTTATGAGCAGTTTTGTGTTATTCAGGATTTGAAAACCAGGAAGGTGTTGGGCTTGGGTAAGAAGAAGGCTGGTCTCTATCATTTGCTCAATCTTCCATTGGAGCAAGTGCATGCTCAACTCTCTTCTATGGTAGTGTCTGCACTTGAAGATTGTAGCTTGTATTCATTCTTTGCAAACTGTTCTGTTCCTGATACATTTGCTTTCAGTGTTTTCAACAATTCATATAGTCTATGGCATCATAAGCTTGGTCATGTTTCAAACTCTACTCTTAAGCACATTGATTCTGTACCTCAGTGTCATTCTAATGCTAGTAATAAAGCTTGTTTGACCTGTCCTATGGCTAAGTTTGCTAAACTTCCTTATCCTACTAGTGTCTCACATTCTAAATTTCCATTTCATCTCATTCACATTGATATCTGGGGTCCTTATAAAGTTCCAACTATAGGGCATCATAGGTATTTTCTGACCATAGTGGATGATTGTAGTAGAGCTGTGTGGACATATTTGTTGGTTAAGAAATCAGATGCTTTCACTGTCTTAAAGTCATTTCATGTTTTTGTTAAGACACAGTTTGAGAAAGACATTAAGATAATAAGGTCAGACAATGCACTAGAATTTCTCAAAGGAGCAATAGGCCCTTATATGAAATCTCTAGGAATTGAGCATCAAACCTCTTGTGTGGATAGACCTCAGCAGAATGGAAGAGTAGAGAGAAAGCACAGAAACATTTTGGAGATTGCAAGGGCACTAAGATTACATGCTCATTTGCCTGTGCATTATTGGGGAGATTGTGTTATCACTGCCACTTATATCATAAATAGATTTCCTACAGCTGTTCTAAAATTCAAGACACCTTATGAAATTTTGATGCATTCTAAGCCTGATTATGGTCACTTGAGAGTTTTTGAGTGCCTGTCTGTTGCAAGCAATCCAACAAGAATTGCTGATAAGTTTGAATCCAGGGGTGTGCCCTGTTTGTTTCTTGGCTATCCACAACATCAAAAAGGGTACAAGTTGTACAATTTGCTCACCCACACTAGGTTTGTTTCCAGGGATGTGGTATTCTATGAGCATATTTTTCCTTATTCAAAGTCTAGTATGAATTAAGTACTTCAACCCATACCTGCTCCTATGACATCTTCTATTTGGTATGAGGATTTTATGTCTACCACTCAACCAGTTAGTACTCCCCTGAACCAGTTACAAATGAGACTGAGATTCATGAAGAAGAAGTTCAACCAGTTGAACAGCCTGCTCCACCAGTGTTTGAACCAGTGTTTGAGACAACTGCTGAGACACAACCTTCAGGGACAAGGAAGTCATCCAGGGTTCCAGTTACACCAAGTTGGCTTAAAGACTATGTTACTCCTCATTTTCCAAGAGCCAATCAAGTCTCAGTTACTCCATTGCAATCTCAGTTTCAAGTGTTTTTGTGTGCCTTGTTAGCCAACACTGCACCAACATCTTTCAAAGAAGCTATTAAGATTCCTGCCTGGGGCAATGTAATGGATGTGGAAATTAGAGCTCTGGAAGATAATGAAACATGGGAAGTGACAACTTTGCCTAAAGACAAAAAGGCTATTGCTTGTCATTGGATATACAAAATAAAGTACAATGCTGATGGTTCTGAGGACAAAAAGAAGGCAAGGCTGGTGGTAAATGGAAATAGACAAAGAAAAGGAGTAGACTATGAAGAAACTTTTGCTCCAGTTGCCAAAATGGTGACTGTGAGAGCCTTGTTAGCTATTGCAGCCATGAAGGGTTGGGATATTTGTCAAATGGATGTCTCAAATGCCTTTTTACATGGTGATTTGTTTGAAGAAGTTTACATGCAGATGCCACAAGGTTATGTTGGTAAGGGGGAGAATGACCAAGATGTTCCCACCAATCAAAACCTTGTTTGTAAACTTAAGAAATCTTTGTATGGTCTCAAGCAAGCACCAAGACAATGGTTTGCCAAATTGTCATCAGCCCTGGTATCTTTTGGATATACTCAGTCAAAGGCAGATTATTCATTGTTTGTCAAATCAAATGGTACATCATTTACAGCTGTGTTAGTGTATGTAGATGATTTGATGATAACTGGTTCTGACAATAGTGAGATTCAAGCTTTGAAGTCTCAGTTAAGTTCTCATTTTCATATAAAGGATCTTGGAGAATTGAACTACTTCTTAGGTCTGGAAGTGTGCAAAAGTGATCAAGGCATCTTCATTTCACAGAAGAAATATACTACTGATTTGTTGCATGAAGCAGGCTTGTCTAATGCTAAAACCTATAAGCTACCCATGGATCCTCATGTGAAATTGCAGGCTGACATTGGTACTCCTCTTTCTGATCCAGAAGTATATAGGAAGTACATTGGAAAACTCATTTACCTTACTATTACTAGACCTGACATTTGCTACACAGTACAACTTCTTAGTCAGTTTATGCAAAATCCAACCTCAGTTCATATGCAAGCTGTTAAGCATTTGTTGAGATACTTGTTGAAATCACCAGGTCAAGGAATTTTGCTAGCTAATGACTCTGCTGCTCATCTGACTGCATATTGTGATAGTGATTGGGCTAGTTGTCCAATGACTAGAAGATCCACAACTGGATATTGCATATTACTTGGTCAGTCTCCTATTTCATGGAAATCAAAGAAACAAAGTGTTGTTTCAAGATCATCTGCTGAGGCAGAATACAGAGCAATGGCTCTAACTTGTTGTGAAGTGACCTGGTTAGTTTCATTACTAAGAGATTTGGGAATTAAAGACCTTGGTCCAGTTGATTTGAAGTGTGACAATCAAGCAGCTCTGTACATAGCTGCTAATCCTGTGTTTCATGCTAGAACCAAACACATAGAGGTAGACTGCCACTATGTAAGAGATCAAGTGAAGAATGGTCAAGTTAGTCATTCTTATGTGTCTACAAAGGAACAGCTTGCAGATGTGTTTACAAAAGTTTTACCTGAAGATCAACATTCAAAACTCATGTCCAAGTTGGGATTTTCCAATTCTTCCACCTCTCAACTTGAGGGGGAGTGTCAAAGAGGAGTTGGTTAATAGTTCAGGGACTGAAGTGTTACAATTAGATAGTTGAAGGACTAGTAATGTAAATATTCTGTTATTAGTTTTCTCCTGTATATATACTCTGTAACCTCATTCATTTCAGCTTAATGAAATCACTTTCACTTTTGTGTGTGTGTGTGAAATGTGTGATTCTCTCAACTCATTATTGTCAACAGAAGCAACTCGCACATCCATCTTGTCCAAGTCATGGCTACACGCTTGGTTAACAATCCCTAACCTCAACTTTCCTTTTGAATCTATCTCGCACTTAAAGTACGAAAACTTTATGAACCATACACTACTAAGGTAACGAAGCAACAACATACCCATCCAAAGTTTTGATCTTGGAATGACAATTAGCAATGAGGAAACCGCTTCTCTAGCAGAAAACTGGATTCGTCATGTATCTAATCCCAAAACTTCTTTCAAGGAACTTTCACTTGACATTCCAGTTTAATTTGTTATGTATGTTCACACCTGTCAGTTACATTGCCACTTGAGATATTCTCCAGTGAGAACCTCAAGTCAATAACTGTAACAGCTAGGTTTCAAGGTGACATCAACCTTTTCAATTCCCTTTGTAGCAATCCGGTGATGATTAAGTGTGTCTCTCTACGTGTACTCGACTTAGAACGTGTCTCCATTACCGATAAGGTGCTTGCTAACTTATTGTCTACTTGTAAACTGCATGAGAATATTAGGCTCATTCATTGCAAAGACTTGAAGACTGTTAAGGTAAAAAACCTTGCTTTTCTTCGTCAGCTGAAAACACGTTCGCTAGACCCTATTCTTGAGATCAGTAATGTCCCAACTCTTTGCATGTTTGATTACCTCCCACTATCCCCCCCCCCCCCCCCCCCCCCCCCCCCCCCCCAGTAAATAAGCATCTACCATTTAACATGGATTCATTACGAAGTGTGACACAACTGACTATCAGCAATGTGCTCATGGACGATGGGTTTTTCGACGCTATCAAATCAAAACTTCCTTACCTCGAGAGTTTGACCCTTGAAGTCAGTAAGTGGGCCCAGGAAAACTGGGTTGTCTCAAGTGTTTCGCTCAAGAGCCTCAGCCTGTATTTCTATAAAGATAAGCAATTTCACACACAAGTTCACGCTCCAAACTTGATTTCCTACTACTGTGCATGTGGTGAGCCAGCCCCTATCATCTCTTTTTTAACCACTCCTCCCAAGTATTATAAGCTTAATATGCTCAACATATGAGAAGATCCACCTGCTGATGGAGAACCCGGGGCGAGCCTCCAACAAGTTTTTTACCCTTTTGTTTAAGTTAATTCAATTTGCTATATGTAGTTTTTCTTTTGCTGCAATAATATCTGATTACATTATTTACATGCCATACAACAATCTCATGATCGCCATGAGAAGCATTTTCGAATTTTATTGGTACGCACTTTATGCGTCCCTTGCTTTAGTTTTTCATTACTTGCCCGATCTTGGTTTCTGAAATTCACCTTTCAGCAATTTGTTAACAATTGGAAGGGTATCTAATGATAATGTTCTACACAATATTCAATATCATAGAATTACTTCATGTTTTGATTGTCATATAAACAAATTCTTTACAAAAGAAATATGATGTTTTAACCCTCTTCAATTCGAGATGATAACATGTTTATTTTCCCTCTCCAAATCATAATCAATAATTAAGGGTCGTAGATATGAGTAACAATATATGGGTCAAAGTTCCAAATGGCCTAATGTAATTTTAAAAATTTTGTTCAAAACCTAAAATTGGTTTTATACTAGGATCCCGATTGATAGCGATGTTACGCTTTTACTCCGATCATACTTCGATCTTGCAAAGTTTTCAATTGTTATGTAAGATTGTACAATAAAGATTGCGATCTTCGTAACATGATTTTTGATATAACATGTACAATTTTATATATTCATGTACTTTTTGTTTATTTTACCAATTTAATTATAATAAGTTATTAAATACCAAATATGAGCTTATTATCTAATTATAATAAGCTATTCAAATACTTAATATGAGCTTATTATCTATAAGATATAAACTGCTTAGCAAATATAAATCTAAGAGTATTTGGCTAAGCTTATATAATGGGTTTATTAGATTATTATAGCTAATATAGTTCAAATAAGCCTAAACTAAGTATTTGGTTCATCTTATATGAGTTGATCACTTATGAGCTTATATAAAGGGCTTTTTGATAAGTCCAAAAAATATGACTTTTTTATGGGTCATGCTCTTTTACAGTATAAATTAGAATTTTACCCTCAATTATATACCAAATCTAACATTTTTTTTTCAACCCATGTCTTTTTAGTCATTTACCAACATAAATTAGAGTTGGGATCAAATGATGTTCTATTTACATGTGACCGGATGGAGTTGATCAAGTCGCTCTGGGTTGTAATATCTTTTGTATGGTTTCCATTCTTTTAACTTTGTTTTGGTTTTGTGGTTACATATATTTATTCAAACATTACATGAGTTTAAGGTGAATGTTATGTTTAATGGTGAATACAAGGATTAGAAAGTTGCTTGAACTAAAATGACTTTGAAATTGCACATTTGCCCCACAACATGTGATGCATCAGTTCTGGAAGATGACATTTCACTGTATTTCCTAAAGAAGATCAAAAAGTAACGCTGTGTTCTCGAGTTATTTCATTAAAGAAAAGGGAAGGAAATGGAAGTAAAACAATTTCCTCCCATATTTGGGTGAAAATGGAAGTAAAACAAATTCATCCAAATAACACTAACTTTACTTTCGGTTTACTTCCATTTTATTTAATGAACTAACTCGAGAACACAATGTGGGAGTAAATCTTTTCACTTTCCTTCCCTTTTCTTTAATGAAATAACTCGAGAACTGACCGTAAGTTTCAAAGGAAGTATCATCATTCCAGAGTCAAGTTAAATTGTTATATATACACAAAATGGGGAAACTTTTTCATTCAGATATATAAAGAGCGAAGTGTTGCTCACGTTACAGTTACTGTGTTGACTGCAACTACACTACGAGAATTTTCATTGAGCTCCCAAAATCGATTCGTCAGCACAGACAATTTGATAACAGACTATTTAACCAAACATAGAAAATCATGTCATCAATATAATAGATGGTTGGTGAAAATTGCTAACTATTGCATGTGCATTTGATTGTCAAAAATAGGATGTTCTGTTCAGCTTGCATAGCAACACCAACAAACGAAACTAAACCAAACACAATTTAACAAATGCATAGTACGATAATGTGTGATTTTATTCCATATAGAAACACATAACAAATCTTCTCGTCAAGTTCATATATTTTCAGGATTCATTTCTATAGAATCCACTGTTACATATGTTCATAATCATAGGACTGTAATCAAGAAGAAATGACCATTACCTATAGGTCGTTTTCATGCAGCGGCAGTTGGTTCAGCCGTAGATCGAGCTTCGAGTGTCTTCTCATATTCCTCAATAGATTTGAAGAGCTCCGAGAAGTTACCTTTGCCAAATCCCCCACAGCCTGCTTTTTGTTGCAACTTGCCTTCATCATCTTTCAGCATACAACCTACTCTCTGTATTATCTCTATGAATATGGTTGGCCTGTTTAAAAAATTTCCATACCAAATTACAACAAACACAACAAATGGAGTCGGATTTGGGCTATGAACTGTTTCTGTTTGTAAAATTACTCATGGCAATGAAGACAGATAAATATAACAAACTTCATATTTGGTTTTTCCTTATAGATCATGTATCCACTACAGTATAGATAAATCTTTTAACAGAATCCTATGAGCAACCGACAGCAAACAGTTGAATCATTACAAATTCCATATTTGATTTTTAACCCCGTGCCATTGCAATGTTATGTGTGAAATTGTTTATCGCAAGTTTCAATGCTCTCGCGTTACCATAGGTTCTAACTTCTACGAGGATCAAAACTTTAAAACAACCCATATCTTGAAAAAATTCGAAAATTTTGAAACAGAAAAGCATTCAACTATTCAAGTCAACTGATTCGAAATACCAAGGATTAGATGTTTACAAAGGCTTGGCTTTTGTGACCCTCAAAATACAAAACAGATGAGAAGCTTGATATTGATTGCAGCAGATTTGTTCATAAGGAGTTACGATTTGACTTTTCTCATGTTTATAGTCAAACTTTTAGCCTCTCAAGAGGATGATAACGTTTGAAGCAATTGGCATTGGTGTCTTGAAAGTGATTACGTAATTATTATGTTTTTCAAGTCAATCACTTCTAGTGTTTTGAATTTGATTCTGATTATGTGATCATTTAAGGGTCAAATAATCAATTTAGGAGAAGCTGAAACTAAACTATAGCTATACTTATCTTAGAATTTAGTATCATGTATATCCTTAAACCAAAGGTTCCAAACTCAAACAACTGATTATCATATATTACCACCACAATAGCAGCCTAACATTATCTCACACAATTTGTTGTGATTATCTAATTCTAATAATTCCAACACATAAGCAATGCTAAAGAGCAAACACACCCTTATGGTCTTATCCAATTTTATGTTTGGCATTCTTGTTATATTAGGAACTAGTCTTCTTTCTAAGTATGTAACACCTAACACGTGCTGTGTTCGTTGTAACCAAATTAACCTAATTTCATAATGCCATATCAATACAAGCAAAAGATAGCCAAATTCAACAAAATCGAAGATGTCAATACTAACAACTAATCAAAATAAAAAGTAAAAAAAGTGAATATACCTATCACCAACAGGCTTAGTAAAAATCTGAAGCAACGTACCCTGATCATCTCTATCAACCAAAATCCCCAACTCCTCACACTCGTTAATCTGCTCATCACTCAACACATCACCAACTCGTTTCTTCAAATTCCGATAATACGTAGGGGGAGGAGCCGGCATAAACTCAAATCCACCAACACTACTCCTCTTCCTCATCTCCCTCAAAGTCCTAAATATATCCTCACTTGCCAACGCCAAATGCTGAACACCCGCCCCTTCATTATGCTCCAAATACGTCTGTATCTGGCTCTTCCTTTTCGTCCCATACACCGGTTCATTCATCGGTATCAACACATTCTCATTATTACACGCTAACACAACCGAATTCAACCCACTCTCACTCGTCCCTACATCCTCAGCCGTAAACTCCGCAAACTCATGAAAACCCGTAAACGCCTTCACATAGTCCACCGCTGGCGCCAACTCCGGCACATTCCCTACCGCGTGATCCAGCTTCCTTATTCCGTAATCCAGCTCCATAAACGACGACGTCTTCTCCACTTCTTCAAACAACGGCAAAAACTTAACATTCTTCTTCACATCATCACTTTTAAAACTTATATAACGCAAAACGACGTCGCCGTAAAGCTCGACTTCAGCCAAAACCACACCCTTCTCATCACCTAATCCAACAGGACCAAAAACCGGTTTAGCACCATTAGCGACACTTACATCAAAAGCTTTTCCCGCGTCTTCAACTTCAACAGCAACAGCTCTAACAGCAAGTCCATGAGAAGACGTAAACTCGCGGCACTTAGTGTGCGAAAAAGACGGGATGGCAGGGTTCTTGCTGACGTCAGCATGAGGTGAGTAAGGAGCAGTGAACAAGAAGTTGAGAGTACCGGAAGTAAGGAGATAAGAAGCGTGAGATGAGTTACCAGTTGAGAGGTCGGATTTAGCGACGAGAGGCATGCCGAGGCCCCATGAGAAGCGACGGGAAATGTTGGTAGCGTCGTTGCACCAGAACTCGATGTGGTGGAACGACTTGACGGTGAATTTGTCGGAGAGTGGGTTTTGGCGGATGAAGTTTTTGAAGCCGACGAGTTTGTATGTGGATGATGAGTTTGTGGTGATGACGTCAGCAGCTTCTGTTCCCATTTTTATTATAAGTTGTTTTTTGGGGTGGGGAGATGATGAAATGGTTTTTATTCGGAGGGGAGGACGATATGAAGTAGAAATAGTAGATGGAAATGGAACTGCAAATGCGGTGGGTTTGTTAAGTGGGGATGAGATGATATTACTGACACGTAACATGTTTGGAGTGTTGTTTATCTAGGTTGGTGATGTGGATGGTTTGGTTTTTGAAGAGTTCAAGTTCATTTTTGGTTGTTTAAATTATTTTTTTTTCCTCTCTCTCTCTCTCAAAACCGCAAGTATCTTACGTACAATATGCAATCATATACTGTTTGACATTTTTTTTAAAGGTTTGTGTAACTTGTACTTCATGGACACAAATTAACCACATTAAAAGACACCGGAATTCTACAAAAAGAATATAAGTATCCACATAAACTGTACTTTTCCGTGAATCACAGTGTGTCACGATGTCTTTTAGTGTGCTTAACTTGTGTCTCTAAGACACAAGTTAGAAAAATCTTTTTTACCTAGGATTTGAACCCACAGCTATTTAATTGTAGAGCTTCTTAGATAACAAAGGGTATCATTAAGACACAAACCCTATGTATGGTTAGTTTATTAAATTGGTTTATATTGTTTAAAATTTGGAATTTTGAGGACGGAAGAGGACCCGGTAAGAAGAAAAACTAAAATAAGAATAATTTCTAGCAACACATTTCAAATAGAAAGAAAAAATTTAAAGAGAGATGTATCTATTTTTGTAAATGCATCTGAAATGAGTGGTTGTAATTTCTTCTAATTCTTCTTATTTTAATTTTTCTTATTATTTGATTCTAACTCTTTTGAGGACAACATACATCTTTTATATATAATTAGATGAATATATGTATAAAGCGATGATGTATAACAAATAATTATTTTGTGAAATTATGATTTTAGTTCGACCTTTTATGCAAAGCGTGTATTTTTTAAGATATAAAGTGTGTACTTAAAGTTAATATAGTGTATGACTGTGTGTTTAAATAAGATTTACTTGTTACCAATAAGATTCATTTTAATCAATCTTTATCTTCTTTTTCAATTTATATATTTCAATAAATGCATGCTACGTACTTAAAAAAAAAAAAAAAAAAACAAAAAAAAAAAAAAAAAAAAAAAACAAAACAAAAAAAAAACAAAACAAAAAAAAAACATTTTTTAATATGTTTATGAATATAGCATCTCTACATCTTTTTCCTAATAAAATAAAACCCCTAGTGGGGACTTTTCCATTTCA
Source organism: Artemisia argyi (assembly GCA_030686995.1). Lineage (NCBI taxonomy): Eukaryota > Viridiplantae > Streptophyta > Magnoliopsida > Asterales > Asteraceae > Artemisia > Artemisia argyi. The sequence goes on along the minus strand of CM060708.1, from coordinate 240,062,646 downwards.
AAATAATCAAATTATACCTTATTAAGTAATTATTATATTACTATTATTTAAAAAAAATTATATTTAGTTAAAAAAACTTAAATATTTCCTGATATGGCAAAAAAAAGTTAAAAATTCGTTTTTAACAAAAGCCATGTTGAAAAAAAAAAGAAAATACACATGTACTTGAGATTTAATACATTATAGTTTTGGGTACAAAGTGTAAAATTAAAAAAACGCGGAAGATTAACTTAATCACCATAAAAACACTCCATATGCTTCTTCATCACATCACCTGCTTCTTCATGTTTGCATCCGATCAAAACTATCATCCATATTCCCCCTTTTAATTCATCATAATCAAACACAAATTTACTTGATTAACTTAATCATCAATTTATGTAAAATCCCAAATTAGATTATATTGTCTGAATTTATGAACCCTAATTTCATCAATTCTGGTATCAAATAACCCTAATTTAATTTTAAAACATTGGTTGTGAGGCTTCTAAAGTGTTGTTTACTTTGTTATGTTTTTTGTAGTTCGTTTAATAATACCTAATTTTTTGCTTACTAACTATATAAACTTTGTACTGCGTGATATGTAGCTATGGAAAAGAATTCATGCGGTTACTACAAGTCTACAACAGAACTTTAATCCTCTTTTGAGCATTGGAAGTCTACTGTAGGCAGTTTTTGACAGGTATATATTTACTTTCATCAAATTTTGTATTAATTATTGATCTTTAGGTTAATTTCTACATTATATGAAAATCTCTTTGACCTAATGAGCTTTTTTTTTTTTTTTTTTTTTTTTTTTTTTTTTTTTTTAAGATTGTTGATTAATAATGTATTCATAAAGATGCTGTTTGTACTTAATTAGTTGCATACTTTGCTTTTTTCGGTTCATTAAGTCATCGATATTTGTCATAAGTATGGGATCTTAGTCTATTGTTATGTAAACTTTTTTGGCCACGTTTTGGTATGATTTTATTTCAAATTAGTACTAATATGCATGTCCATCATCTGAATATATGATCTAATCCATATAAGATGAAAAAAATGGTTCACGCCTATTAGATTAGCCGACCTCGCTTTTCTATTATGTTTCCGCCTCCTATCATCTAACCTACTTTAGTTTGGGTCTGTTGTTAGCCCAACTAAGAAGCTTTCTTGACAAGGTACTCTTTCTAGAGTCTCGGTCTGTTGGTCCAACAATAATCACTGTTGGACACTCAATATAACTTTAGTAAGTGACTCAACTAATTGAAAATATAAAAGATTAGAAGTTGGAGTATTACATTTGACACATTAGGGATACCCCAAAAAAAGAAGGTTGAAACTTTGGCCTTTATATTCTAAGCTCTTTCATTTACCTAAACACCATGCTAAAATGGTTCTGATTTATAACATATCGTCTAATCTCTTATATTAGTAATCATAACACTATTCATATGTAGTAGCCATTTGATTCTCTATTGGTAATGTAGATGTGTTTGGTGTAAATGTAATTTTAAGATTACTGTTAAATGTGTATTGTATTTATCTATAAGATAAGCATTAAAAATATTAATAAAAATTCTTATGCATATCTATTAGTATAATTGTACACAAACTTGGACAACCTTAAAGTTTATCTGTTAGGTTATACACAAACTTGGTCTATAAATACTCAAACAAATCATAAGTTTCTTCAATTCCATCATTATTTTAACTTTTTTTTTACAGGTTTCATAATGGCCATATTTTTCCAATATGTAAGCTTCTGGTGGTGCTAGACACAAGAATACGTGGAAGGGGATTACAACAACTGTTTCTGAACAAGGTTGGAGATGATTATTTGTAGGCCTCAGCATTAATTACATTAAGGTTAGGCTTTGAAACAATTTTTTTCCCCTGGGCTTTTAGTATTATCTTTACTTATGCTTAGTTTGAAAACATTTATATGGTTAAGTGAGTATCATAGATGTTGTGCTTTTGATCCTGCTCTTACGAGCATACCTATTTCAAATTATTAACAAGGTAGTGCTCTATTTAGTGTCAAATGCAAAGACAAAATTTATGCTTAAATTTTTTAATGATGCACTGCTATCTATATGGCACTGAATATAGGTAATTAATTAGTTGAAACTAGAAGCTTTTTTTTAAGTGGCACAACTTATTGAGTACTTTGGTTCAACAAGCAAGGAATGAAGCACTTTAGTTTTATTGCAAGTATCGATATGAGATGCATAGTGATGTATTGCTACATGGTAATCCTCTAACTCTTTTAGTAAGGAATGCTCTTCTTTTGGTTCATGTATGTATATTTTGAATGCATGTGGTGCACCACTGTGGTCCTCATGGTGTATTACGTTTCTGTATATTATTTGTTTTTATAGAGAACAAATAACATAGAAAATCGTTTTGGAATGAAAATTGTAGTAATTTCTAAGCAAAATAACATGCAATAATATAGCATGATTAACTATGTTTATTAGGTAACAAGTTTTACTCATCTTAAACTTTAGGAGTTAAACACTCTGAGTTTTTCATCTGATCTTTTGTTCGATTACAGAGAAGGAAAACCTATGTCTCTATTTTCCCCGAATGAGCAGTGGGAAGTGAATTTGCTTGCTGAATAGGTACCTCCAGAGCTTCTGGAACACGCAATCGGAATTAACTTTTCTAGAGATGGCATGCCAGAAAAGGACTGACGAGCTTTAGTTGTTGTTCATGGTGATGCATGGCTTCTATCTGTCGCCTTCTATTTGGGGCCCGATTTGGATTTGATAAAGATGATAGGTACATAATTGTGATGAACTTTTCCTATTCATTATTTAACCTTTTGAGTTTCCCATTCAATTTTTTTCCTTCTTGAATGCATATTCGAAAATATTTATTGTTTATTACTGTTCGAAGGCAATTTGTATTACAAGATATGGAGACATTCAGTTTTCAGCTCCATTTATAACGTATGTTAATCAAAAGTAACTTTCTATGTTTCTTCTTGACTATGTGAGATTCTTGATGCCATCATTTGATGATTTTTTCTGTTGATCTGGGTTAATTTGTTAATATGGGGTGCAGGAAACGTTTGTTTAACATGATAAATGATCTCCTAACAATTTTCGAAGTTGTGTCGGGGCGACTGAGAAGCAAGTGAAAGAGAAGCCAACCGTGTCAAACCACAGCAACGACAAGTCAACGGCAAACTCGAAGGTTCTTGTCTTTATCCACTTTACAATCCCTTCCATAAACGTTGCAAAATCGATTTACTGTAACTAATATTGGCTTTGATTTGACATGCTTTCTTCCTATAGCAATGACCAAAAATAAAAATGATCACAGTTTTGACCTATATATATTGAGAACGGGTCAAAAATATGAAATTACCTAAAAATTTCAATGTTGTAAATAGGTTGAATGGTTTATATGTGTCCAAAGTCACTTAGTTTCTTTTTCAAATACCTGAAATGCTCTATATTTGGTCAGTTTTGTAGAAGTTACAATATCATTTTCTTTAATCAAATTTAATACTTTCAAAATACGAAAATATGGACAGTAAGTGTTGGTGGCCGGCCAACCCAACCCAACCCGTTTGACCCAAACATTAAAAATACATGTTTGACCTCCATGGTAGCCTATGTTAATGAACTTATGTTTTCATGCTTACATAATAATAATACCATGCCACTCTATATGGCTGCTTTACTTGCCACTCTATATGGCTGCTTTACTTGCAAGATCCGAGATGGTGCAGTATCTTTATGATAGTTCTAAGAAAATGATGGGTGATTATTGGACATACGAGAATCGGGGTTGGGTTCTACAAAAATGGGTTGAAGCTGAAATCTTTGGTAATAATAAAGTCCTTACATATTCTTCTTATTTAATGCTTTTCTTATTCTTGCAAAGTTTCCAATTAAGTACTCAAGCATATCTATACCATGGAATAGAATGTGTTTCCAGCACTATATAGTGAAGTAAAAGATCTTATCCAAATTTCCATTCTTTTAGTTATATCTATGGTTGCAAATACAACTAGATATGAAGTCCATGTATAAACAGTCAAGCCTAGGCTTAGGACCTTTTTCAAAATAGTATAATTGTCTAATTACCCAAGTGAACGACCTCCCATTATACATTTACCTGTTTATGCTACTGCAACAATTATATCTGGTTTTGAGGTCATATGTCTAGATTATTCATATTTCATATTCTCATTTGAAAGGGAGATTTGGGGTCACATTGTGTTTTTCTGAAACGATCTGATAAATGTTTAGGAGATAAGTATTACTAATATTTAGTTCTATTCCTGATAAAATATTAGGATTTAGTTCTATTTGGAATGAATAAGTCTTCTACTTGTCCTACTACTATTGGAATTATACGGTAGCTTTGATTAAATATAGGGCATTACTGTTGTAATCGTTCCTATGATGAATTTCATGGAGCATTGATTTGCATATCTTTTGGGGGTTGGTTTATATCATTAATATAAACCATTGAGGGGTTGGTTTATCTCCGTAAATGAACCTTTATCTATTTTTTTTCACCCTTGCATCTTATTATCCATCAGTTTCGTATCATTTTTCTGGAAGGTTTTTCCTTCAAAAAGTTTATATTTGTGTTATTTATTACAGTGTATAAGGAGCTAAATTTACGGATTTGTCATTGAAATACTAATGAAAGGAGGTGAGTCTGTTGGAAATAGGAATAGTTAGCATTAGTGATTGATTCTTTGTTTATACTCTTACTTATTAGTCACTGATTATCTTAGTTTCATGTAACATATTCAATTTAATGTCAATAACCAGTTAGATGTGATTTCATTAATAGGGTTCATTTGTTTGTGATTTTGTTATTAAGGCTTCTTTCTCAACATTTGTTTTTACAATTATGTGTTTTGATTTTGTAATGGAGAATTCTTTTTAACTATCATCTTAACATAAGCAAATTTTAAAAGATTGTAATAGTAACAAGATCTTAGCCAATTTCAAACTTCATATGGACCTGTTTTCTTATGGTTTTAGAAGCTTCAAGCATTATATGATAATCTCTTTGACCTAATGAGCTTTTTTTTTTTTTTTTTTTAAGATTGTTGATTAATAATGTATTCATAAAGATGCTGTTTGTACTTAATTAGTTGCATACTTTGCTTTTTTCGGTTCATTAAGTCATCGATATTGTCGTAAGTATGGGATCTTAGTCTATTGTTATGTAAACTTTTTTGGCCACGTTTTGGTATGATTTTATTTCAAAATTAGTACTAATATGCATGTCCATCCTCTGAATATATGATCTAATCCATATAAGATGAAAAAAATGGTTCACGCCTAATGTTAAACTAAGATTAATCGAGAAACGCAAAAGAAACGGAAGAGAGTACAACCTTCCAACAGCCGACGAGGTAGCGGCAATTATAATTGGAGATTTGGACGATTCCGGAAATAAACGAGATATCATTGTCGAAGGGATGACAGGTGAAAAGAAACGCATAAATGAACTACACCCCCAATATCTTTCGTTACAATATCCTCTTCTATTTCCATACGCCGAAGACGGGTATCGAGATAAGATATTCCTCAAAGGAAAGGTGGTAGAAACAGAAAACGGGAGATGCAGGCTATCAATGAGGGAATGGTTTGCGTACAGAATGCAACAAAGGGATGACGAAACATCATTGATACTGATGTCTGGCAGGCTCTACCAGCAATTCGTCGTGGACGCGTACACAATGGTAGAGAATGAAAGGCTGAGTTTCCATCGGAAGAACCAAATAAAGCTAAGGATAGCGCCTATCGCTAACCTTAACCAGTCTTTAGCCTCTGGGAACTCGGATGCTTCAAAGACAGGTAATCATATAGTCCTTCCTTCTACGTACACAGGCGGCACGAGATATAAGATGCAAAATTACCTAGACGCGATGGCTCTTTGCAAAGCATTCGGATATCCGGATCTCTTCATCACCTTTACGTGCAACCCAAAATGGCCAGAAGTAAACAGATTCATGCAAAAGCATAATGCGAGTGCGGAAGACAGGCCATGTGTGTTATCAAGAGTATTCAAACAAAAACTTGATAAGCTTATAAAATGTTTACGGAAAAAACATATACTTGGAGTCGTTAGTGCAGGTAACCAAAGTTTAAATATCCCACTTTCTGAAATATTAACATTTTAATTTGATACATGCAGTTTTGAATTTACATTTGGTAACTAATATTAGTTGAGTTAGCATAAGTCATTTAACGTTTATCTTTCAGCACATTCGCTTTAAACAATCACTACACAAACAAAAAAAATATGTATATTTCAAAATTTATGTCAAAACCCCGTGCGTGCACGGGTATTATAACTAGTTTAATAATAAAAAGGAATCATTGTTTAAATTGAGGAGATGATGAACTACATTTTGCCACATGTTGCGGGGGTTCGAATCTTGAGCATGACTCGGTTTTCATCCGGCTGTTTCTCCAGCAAAGTAAAACTTGTGTGGAGGCAGTACGGTTTTCGGGGGAAACCCGTTACCACCTGAGATCAGCATGGACCCGGTTAAGATAACATAGTCTGGCGGGGTGGCGATGGGGCCTTCGCTCCGCGAAAGTGGTCATTTCTAAGTTGAAATTCACCTTTCAATATATATATATATATATATATATATATATATATATATATATATATATATATATATATATTAACTTGAGGATCTCGTGACTTTGTGTGGTGGAGGACCAATATTCGTTTAGATGGTAGTTGACGGGAGCCTCGCATGAATTTCCTCTACATGACTTTGAGGATGTGGATATGCCGATATAGGTGTTGAATAAATCAAAAAACTAAAATAGAAAGTGAATAAAATTAAACAGAAATTTTTAATTGGTCTATGAAACCACATTTTAGTATTTACTCACTATTTAGTTTGGTGTATCGTTTTATATCAACAAATCGAACCGAAAAATCAAAAGAAAAAAAAAAGTTTCAATTTTATACATATAGTTTATATCATTTCAACTAACAATCTTAAAATCTCAAAATATCTTAAAAAAAAAAAAAAAAAAAAAAAAAAAAAAAAAAAAAAAAAAACCCTTATTGAGCATTGTAATGCATATGTAGGTGTGAATTAACATATATTTGATCTTTAATTATTCTTTATGACATATCATGTACTTTTACTATTAATTTACTTCCTTTAAGTTATGAAACATTTTGGTTTGTTTTGATGATTTACTTTAGTACTTCATGAGAACTTTTGATTTGTTAATCTTATTTGAACTTTTAGATCTTTATTTATGACTTCTAGTTTATATTATGACGTTTACTTAAATTTGATTTTCTTAATTTTAACCGAACCAAACCATATTCTAATGTGATGTATGGTATGTTTTATTCATTCTATAATTCGTTTTGTTTGATTTTAAAAATTTTCTAATCAATAAACCCTAACCATATAACCCACAAACTCGAAAACAAAACCGACGAATACCCTAGATGTGGATGAGGGCTCAGGAACTTCTTCTTTCATTTATATCAATAAGCGACTTTCCAAGGAAATCTATTCCAAGTGCCCAGAGGCAGAGAAACAGAAGAAGGATCGATCAACCAACCAACTTGAACAGACCCATAACCTGGTTTTGTTTTAATTTTGTTTGTCTTGATGACGTTATCCACAACCTGGTCTCAAGTTCGAGAAAATCCTTTTAAAATGGTCATGGACATTGGGCAAGAATTAAAAATTGAAACATATTTGTGAGACCTCCTCAAATCGCTGACTAAACTTTGGGGCTAGCTTTTAGGCGTCTATTCTCTCAGCACAGATGTTTCTATGAGGTCGGGAAAGGGAAGGCTTTTGAAAAAATAGGTCTAGGGTTAATCCAAATTCCCCCGGTCCCCCGATTCGCAGGGTACATGTAAACATTGTTTGGGGCTCATCCTTGTGGAAGGTTAGTCGACACCCACGAGCGTACAAAAGTTGAGGTTTCTCCATCGATTTAAACTTTTTAAATAAATCCTCGAAGCAACATGGAGGAAAAGTGGATTTTTCTATGACATTCCTTATATCATGTCGAAGGATTTTTAGGGTATTTTTGAGTTTTGATTAGTTAGTATCCGTCTTCAAGGTAATATGTCTCATTTTAAGCAATGTGGTGATTTTTCCATTCAATAATGATATGTGTTACAACTATATGAATCGCATGTTGGGGAGGGGAGTTTGTCTAGTAAAGTCGTGACTCGTGAAATGAACCATTGCAAGAGTTAACAATGTTAGTTTTATAGACGATAAAATAATAGTTGTGTGTTAGGATCGGACTCGAGATCACGGGATTGCACACTTTACGTATGAAGAGTAAAAGAATAATTATTTATAAATGTTATATGTAATTATTAATAAACACAAAACTAGTAACGACCGTTAGTATTTAAAGGAGAATGACTAACGACCGTTAGACGAAGATTAGGAAAGTAATACTTGTGAATAATTGGAAACAATAGAAGGTTCCGGAATACCCTTTGGGGTGTTACAACCGATCGGCCAAGGGGGGTATCCCACCTCCTTTGTGCCTTGAGCTCTAAGTTTCAACAAGTATATAAACACCTCATGGGTTATTGTTTTCTCATAACTTGTACACACATAATAGGTGTTTTCTTTCTCTTCTCTTTTCCTCAAAATCGATCCATCTTTTATTCTCATAAGGGATTCGATTTTCATTAAGCTAAAAAAGTTTTGTGGTTAATTTACTTGCATAAACTTTTGCTTGAATTAGTACGTGTGTACAAGAACGCGATTTAAACACACTATTGTTTGATTCTTGGATTGAATTACAAAAGAGGTAAGGGGTAATTCTTATAATCTACATAAAACCTAATTAGGGTTCTTGATTTGAAAATTTCATTTGATTCTTATTCGGGATAGAATCACAAAGGTATGTTTACTTTTATATTTGATTAGTTAATTACATATTATATGATCTTGTAATTGCTTCCGCTACGCTTACTTGATGTGTTTGGTTTATTTATATGATTGTCATGATATTATAATTCAAACAGTGGTATCAGAGCCAGGTTATAATGTGTAATTAATTATCGAAACGCATAAAACTTGAATCTTGATTTGTTTAATTACATGTTTTTAGGGTTTTTCGATTCCTAACCCTAATTTTTTTGGGGTTGATTGACCTATTAGGGTTTTAGGGTTTTGTTTTTGATTTTTTAATATGATTAGAAACCCTAGGATGTCATGTAATTGGTTATGCGTTTTAGTAAACGATCTTGGTGCAATATGTTAATTGTTAAGCATAATCCATGAAAAGTGCATATTTGCATGGATTTTATTGTGTGATAATTTAAATGGTTTAAATTGGATATATGAATTAATTGTTAAGTTATATCAAAACATGTAAATATATTAATAGATGTCGAATTGGGGAAGACTCCAATATTAAGTAATCAATTACGTGCTATGTGGTATGTGTTTAGTTTTGGCTTACGCAATCGATTTATCGATGTATGTGGTTCTTTTTCCTTTGAATAAGAAAGCCCTAATTGAATAAATGCGTTATACACCTAGTTTGATTATTAATAGGATTATTGAATATATTTTGCATGTGGCTACATGTTTATACATATTTAATTGTTATGTTATGTATATGTTTATTTGGTTGTTTTATTTTTTTTATTATGTATTACTTGTTTTTTTGTTTATTTTTATGTAAGACATGTTTATAAACGAAAAAGGGTAATTTTTGAATAGAAAAATAATATGGACTGTGGAAAACTAGAAGGGGAGTTGAATAGTTTTACGTCCTTTTTAAATTTATTTTCAAAATATTTTGTAGCTTATAAAAACTTTCGATTCGATCTCAAATGAGTTCAAGTAACAACCAATATAAGCAAGTCTAATCTAATAATGAAAGTATTGAAATAGAATGAAGAAAAGATAGAGTTAGAAAGATCAAACCACAACACGCGAATTTATAGTGCTTCGGCTACAAGGACACCTTCCTTGCCCTAATCCACTCCCCGAGTACCACACTCGAGAGTTTTTTTCACTATGTCAACAAACTCCTTATGGTGGAGAAACCTTACACACCTTGGCTTACACGAGTTAACGACACTAAGCTAAATGTCGAGTTCTAATCGTAACTATAACCAATCTCACAACTTCTTCAAGACTTCACCCCTTCTTCACACCTTCACAACTTCTTCAAGACTTCACACCTTGTCAACTTCACACCTTCTTCTATGCACAACTAAATCACAACTACTACACTACTTTACAACACACCTAGTTTCTACAATCAACAAGTACTCACAACACTTTTACAAATATCTAACACTACTACAATGTGAAAATAGTTAATCACAACACTACTACAATTAAATGGATATAGAGGAGTGTTCTTCTTCTTGCACTTGAGTGGATGAAGCTTTGGATCACTTGGAAACAAAGACTTATGAATTATATGATCAAAGGATTTTAGATATAGAAATGGAGGTTGGATCAGAAAGTTTTTAGTGCAAAAAGGTGAGAAAAATATGTGAAATGATCCAGTATTTAATGGGCCAGAAAATACTGTTCTGGAGCGTGCCGGTCCCCTTAATTAATGGGCGGTCCCCTTAATGATTAAGGGGGCCGCCTAGTATAATTAAAGGGGCCGCCCTATTGAACGTTGGAAAAGTTTTTCTGGATAAAATTTGCCCTTTTTGGTTGGAAATTTGAAATCATATCTTTGGAGTTTAATATAACAATACCATAAATGATTTACAAATATATATAAAATGTTAATATCATTTTATAAAATGTTATGTCTTAAGACAAGGTTTCCTTTGATCATGTAATGCATAAGATGCTTAGTTTATGCATACCTCAAGTGATATTAGATGTTGAGATAAATATGTGTTACTAAATACTTGTTTACGTCTTAATCTTGACTTAATTTGATTTGAGTTTTGTGATTATCAAAACATAGGTTTATTGAGAAATATTCATAACGTTTTTAAACATTATTTATATCAACAATCTCCCCCTTTTTGATGATTACAAACTTAAACTCATTAACTTAAAAATTAGTTTTTAAACAAGTATTTTAGTGAGTTTATATTTACTTCTCCCCCTTTTTGTAGAATCAAAAAGGTTATGCCGACAATTTTCAAACTTGAAAATGTGACGGGAAGATATCTCCCCCTTGATGTGTACTCCCCCTCGTTTGGGGGCACCAAGAGAACGAGCTATGGAATGCTTTGCAAAAAAAAATATTAGAAGCACAAGTATATACATGCAAATATATATAAGGTGATAAGAATATAATTAAGCATGTTTGAAAAGAAGCATTCATATTAAGGCAATTGTTGTGTCAAGACACAACAATACAAGTAGTAATAATAAAGATTACAAGAGGATAGCTATTACATAAACTAACAACTAGAAGAATATTTTATCATGCAAAGAGTACATGGGCTTCATAGAGCTTGCAAGCAAAAGGGTGGTAAAAGCTTTATTTATTAAGCATATCATATGCTTAATTTGGAGAGCATGATGGTGATGGTGGAGGAATGGGTGAGAATTGTGGTGGAGGAATAATTGGAGAGGATGGTGGAGTTGGTGGTGGTGGTGGGTTAGTAAGCAAATGTTCAATATATGAAAACATATATTGAATTTCATCTCTAAGACCAAAGATTACGGTTCGGTTGTGGATGCAACAAAGACAAGTATCCCCATGGGATTCAAGTAACCTCCAAGGCACGGGATTGACAAAGAATGGTGGTGTAATTGGTGGAGATGAGAGATGAGCATCAAGTGGTGTTATTAGTGAAAGTGAGATGGTAAGATGGGTGGAGATAGGTTCTTGTGTAGGATGTGGTGATGATACTTGTGGTGACAAGTGTGAATTGATGTAGTCATTGATTGATGAGGTTGAGGGTATGGATGATGAGGAAGTTACATGAGTGGAAGATGTTTTGGATGGTGCATTAGGTGCACTTGGAGATGAGCATTTAGGTGGAGGTGATGGGGTTTTGTTGTCTTCATTTGTTAATTCAATGAAGAGTTGTTTTGGAGGGATGATGACAATCTTTTGTTTCTTAGAGGCCTTGGAGTTTGAGGTGCTTGGTGGAGTCATGATGATTTAGATGAGTGATGAGGCGAAAAATGATCCGTTTTTAGGGGGTCATTTAAGCCCGAATCCGAATTTATTTGATCAAATATTGCCCTAAATCGTTCCTTTTGTAATTTTAGGTACTTTGGGAGAGAAATCTAGAAAAGGAAGCAATTCGGACGTTTTTGGAGCATAAAAGTGAAGAAAACGCCAAAGTCTTAATTTTCCATGCTGGGAACAGTGCATGACGGCGTCAAGAGCAAAGCCTTGACGGCGTCAAGAGCAAATTTCATGAATTTCCATGACGACCCAGAAGAGTTTTGACGGCGTCACGTAGGAAGGGCGTCAAGAGTAAAAGAGTCATGACGGCCTGGAAGTATATAAGTCTTGACGGCGTCAAATGTGGATCTAGGCAGTCCGAGGATTGTTTTGGCGGTGAGGTGACGGCGTCACCTAATTGGTCTTGACGCCGTCAGACCCCTTTTTCTATATATAGTTTTCTAATTTTTCACATTTAAAAGAGAGAAGTTTTGGGAGAAACCCTAAGTACGATTTTGGTGTAACTTTACAGGTTTTTCAAGGGTTCCAACCCCTTGATACCTTGCATGATTAATCAAGATAAGTGTTCTTCTAATTCAATCAATATGTCTATGTGTTGGTTGTCTATATCATGTTCTTGTCTTAATTCTATCATGCTAGGCTAGATCTCTTTTGTGTTTGCTTAGATCTAATGAAACCTAGATATTGATTATGTGTTGATTACTTGTTTATTCTTGTCTTGGATGAATGATTTATATGTTAGGCTTAAGAAAACTGGCAGATCTCCAATTGGTAACATGCTTGAACGTCTTAAGAAACATAAACCAACACGCACTAGGTCTTTATTGGTTGTATTTAATGCATGAGCCACTGTTTACAATCCCTATAGTTGTGCTGGGCATGGTGTAGGAGGAGATAAGAGCTCATAGAATTGGGGAGTTATGTGTGCCACCCCATGAATGGTATTAAGGAATACGATCCGTCATCCATGCAATTATAACAAGTAATTAACATGTAAAAGATATCTAGGGAGTAGTGAAATCTAAGTAAACACATTTTCTCCAATTACTGCTCACAACTTTAGTATAAATTAGTTTATTTTCATTTTTTGTATTTTATTTTGATTGCATCTTAGTATTGGGTTAGTTGAATAGCAACTAATTCCGCCCACTCTTCCAAAACCCGAGATTTTAACTTGCTTTCTAAAAAACATAAAAACACAAAAAGAATCATCCCTCACATTTAGAACTAGTATTTAGGCTTTCTAATCCTAGCGACACTATTCCTAAGCTGAACGATCAATCCCCCGGTACTTGTCACTATACTATACTACAACGATCAGGTACACTGCCTGGTGGGGGTTGTAAGCTTCTCGACATCCCTCGAGAGGTAAAGCCTGTTGCGATTCCCACGCATCAACGAGGAATGATGAGATGAAGAATGGTGATTATGGAGGGAATTTATAGTATGGAAATGGTTGATTTAGGTAAGTATTTGAAATGGTTGAATGAGATTCTAAAATCAGTTGGGTTAAAATGGGAAATGGTCGCTGATACTAGAGAAAGAGTTCACAAGATACAAAAGAAAACAGTAACCCCAGTTCCAGATGGCCGGTCCCCTTAATTGTAGGCCGGCCACCTTAATAATTAAGGGGACCGCCTAGGAAATTAAGGGGGCCACCCATCTGGTGTTTTTCCAGACGACCAGAAACACAAAATTTGCAGAATTGGGTAATTTTTCAAGTGTGTATTTCCAGCAAACTCTATTAGAAGTATATACTCTAGGAATGATGATATATATATATATATATATATATATATATATATATATATATATATATATATATATATATATATATATATATATATATATATATATATATATATATAAACAAATTATGCATGCAAACAAACATATTATATTCCACTTTTAAATGAAACATAGCATAGCATTAAAATATGATGAAGATAGTAGCATGATAATAGTTAAAGTCTAAGCATCATCCAAGAAATAAACACGAGATAACATAAGTATTTCCGAATAAATCGGACAAATAACAAGCCATACAAATGTCTAATAAAGAATAATAATAATAAGTAGCAATACATCAACATCATCTACTTCTTCTTCTTCCCAATCATCTTTCTAAACATCTTTCCTACGGATTTGAATCTTCCTCGAATTTCTTCATGCATTTGTTGTTGTCGGTTGATAATGGACGTTTGACGAGTGAAGATAAGTTCATCGGTACGTTCATGAGGAAGAGGAACTTGATACTCGGTATCGTCAAGATCAGAAAGATTATCAACAAAGGTCGTGGGGGATGGAGTACTAACACGTGAGGTGTTTTCCTCCTCATCATCATCATCGTCACGATGAGATGTAGACCCACGAGGCCTAGAATACAAAGGAACACGAGATTTTCCTTTGTCACTTCGAGAACGACGAGTACGAACAAGAGTAAGTTGGTTCAAAGTAGTAAGGATTTGAACGTAGTAATCTCTTTGAAGATGTGGGTAAAGTTCCATGACATAACGATAAAGTCGTGTAAGGAACATACCGTAAGGAAGATTAGCATTTGGGGTGTTTTTGGCGGACATGATTCGATGAACAAAAAGATAAGCCAAATTGTAGTTCTCTTCAGCAACTACACAATATAACATGTGGGCAATGCTTGCTGTGACATGATCACGGTGACCACCAGTACCAAACGCATTCTCGCGAATGAGTTCTTCCCACTTTTTCATATAGTGGCTTAGCTCTTTGAGGAGGATTTGATTTGCATGAATATCGACATTCTTCGACTAGTTGTACGACGTTCTAGTTCAAGCAATCGACGAATGTCTTCAGGACTAGGAATCTCATAATAGTATGGGCCATCCTCAGGACGATTTCTTTCAAGAGAGGAAAGATCCCATTCATTTGAGAATACGGCTTGGCCGTTGTATGGGATTCTAAGAATTTGTCCAAATTGAGCAAGAGTAAGAGTGATGAATTGATTTTGAATCATGAAGGAAATAAGGAGATGACCATAGGGATCGATTTGCACCGTCACTTGGCTATAGAAGTCGAGGATAAAACGAGGAATGATTGGTTCGTTGATTTGGTAGAGACATTCAAAACGAATATTGGAGAACATTCGTTCGGTTTGATCAGAGTGATAGAAAGATGGATCGACAATTCTTCCTTCGTGAATGTTTCTATTTTCAATGGGACGATAGAAACATGCAATTGAAGGAGACATGCCGGGAGTAGAAGAAACATTTGGAATGTATTGTTTGGTTTTGGAGACATCACCAACCGTGGTCTTAGGCATTTTCACCTAAACAATATAACAACAAAAATAAAATTAATACAAAAACAACTATCATGCATATGTTATATATATATATATATATATATATATATATATATATATATATATATATATATATATATATATATATATATATATATATATATATATATATATATATATATATATATATATATATATATGCAATAAATGTGGAACGAAATTCTACTTCGACAAAAAAAAATATTCTATGAAGTAGTTTCACAATGTTCCTTGTATTTTGATTTTAAACTCGTTTAGAATATATGATGTCAAAGAGTATGATATCATAATTCATTTCGAAGTAAGGCTAGATATATATTAGATTATATATCTTGCTTTTTCATAAGAGTTTGACTCAGCATAAACATGTTTAAAAGGTTAAAATGTGAATTTTGGTTTTCAAAATATCTTTTTCAAGATAAACCAAACGCTCCCTTAACTAGATTAAAATAACCTAAAACATCAATATATATATATATATATATATATATATATATATATATATATATATATATATATATATATATATATATATATATATTGACTATATATCTTGATGACATCTATTGATTCTAATAATTTTAACAAATTTTATGAGCTAATTTTAAGTTTCAAATAACTACATATAATTATAATTTGTTCATGAACCAAACGCCCATGTTGTATTCATGAACCATTTTATAACGAATTGAGAAATATGTTTTGATTGTTTACAACATTGAACTAATATAATGTAGTAAGTTTTAACTGGTTTTTAAGAGTTATATCAACAATGTGCCTTTTGAAAAATGAAATTAAACAAGGGTTTATGGGCGATTAAAGATTTTGAAAAATTGATGTGTTATACTAAGTTTGAGTTGCAATACATCATTCTAATCCTATGGGAAGCATTTGGTTGTTCAATTCCTAGCTTCTATTTCACTAAAATTCGAATTAAAATAAATTTTAATAAAATACCTAATTATTGATTAAACACCAAATTGAATGAAATGTATGTTGGAAAACTTACAAAAGATGTTGTTATACGTTTGGTTAGCGTTTGCCCCTTGCGAAACAACCCCGGATTGGTGATTTGGTGAAGGATTTTGATGGTTTTGGTTGGTTCGGTTCGTACTCAGCAGAGGTGAGGAAGGGAATTATGAACAAATGAAGTGTTTGGCAAAAGATTTAAGGTGAAAAACGAATTTGAAAGTATCAGATGGCCGGCCCCCTTAAACATTAAGGGGACCGCCCCCGATAACAAGCCGGTCCCCTTAATTATTAAGGGGGCCGCCCTTTAAATTTTTGAATTTTCGCGGTTTTAATTTCTGGAGCAAACATATTTATATGTATATATTTAGATTAATAATATATTAAAAATACGTAGGCTTTTATTGGCACGATGACGAAGTACTTAACAATTTTAATTAACGTATCGATAATTAAAATGTTCCTTTAACAATTTTGGACAAAATAATCAAGGTGTTAAGTTGATGAAGGATTTGAGGTGTGTTTGGGAATATGTGAATATGTGTATATATATATATATATATATATATATATGAGTGAATGATGAGTAGAAAGCTGAGGTTTGAGAGATGATAACGAAGATAGAATATAGTCGGCGAAAGGAGTTTGTTTCATCCATAGTGTTCACGTGCGAAGGCGTTCCTACATGATAATAGTCCACTTGGCTCATATCCCTTCATCATCATGATTTTTCCAAAAGTGGACATAATAGAATTTCATGTTGAACGTAAAAGATCAAAAGTAACGCGAGGGGGAAGGAAAGGGTTCGATAACGAACAATTTCCTGGAGTTCTAGAAAGTCAACTAATGACGTATCTAGGTTATGTGCAAGTATGTATATATATATATATATGTATATATATCTAATATAATAAGTATGAGAATATATATATATATATATATATATATATATATATATATATATATATATATATATATATATATATATATATATATATATATATATATATATGATCGAACAAATAGAGGAAAATAGTAAGCTATATCTATACAAAAAACGTAATCAAACAAAGCATATTTATCTAAGCATGGCAATGAGTTGTGAAAGAATGGCGTACCCCGTGGTCTTCAACAAAAATCTTCAAAATCTTCAAGATGACATATAGACTTTGAAAAAGTCTATGTTGAGAAAAACTTCAAGATTGCCTCAAGGAATGTTCATCTAGCTATTCGGTCCCATTGCCTCTTTGGTCCAAAGTTTTTTGTTCCAAACATGTTTAACATTTGACTAGGATGCATGAAAGGTGGTAGTATACCCCAAGGATTGTAGCTTTATTGGTAGTTCCACATTTGATTACTATTATTGTTATAGTTTTGCCTATTTTGGTTTCTTCTTGGTTGAGGTGTTTTAGACCTAGGATGAGGATTATTTGGTTTTCTAGGTGGTGGAGTTTTAGATCTTGTCTTAGGTTTAGAAGATCCTACTTCATTTTTTAAAGACGGTTTATAGAAAGCTTTTACTTCTTCATTGTTGGCAAGAGGTATTTTTCTATCATTAATAAGTATATACTTAGGATTAGATTTTAGAGGTTTTTATTCATTAAGTTCATTTTTGAATTTGACATTTTTAATCTCGCTTGTTGAAGCTTCATTTGAGTTAAATCCTAAACCGGTTTTATCTCCGGATACTCTTTGAATAGTTATTATTTTACTAAGTGAGTGACTACTATTTTCAGATTTATCAAGTTTGCGAATTTTTTCCCTAAGTATTTCGTTTTCGCCTTTAAACTCTTGACATGATTTACATTCTTCAAAAATTTCTTTACCTTTTTCAAGTTGATGTATTTTAATTTTTAGTTCTAGTACTTCATTTTCCAATTGATTGTTTATGTATTTTAGTGATTTGTTTTTGGCCATTACTAGTTGTCCTAATTTGCATAGTCTATTATATTCATTATCTAGGTCTTTTTCATCTAATGATAAACTTTCATCACTAAAATATTCGGTTTCGGAACGTACCTCATTTGATGTCTTCGCCATAAGACACTTCTCTTCCTTTGTCGTTTCTTTCTCATCTTCATCGCTATCACTCCATGCTCCTCCAACAAATGCTCTTTGATTTTGATCTCTTGTCATCATTGGACATTTTCCAATAAGGTGATTTGGATCACTACACTTGAAACATTTCCTTTCATTCTTGTTGTTCTTGTCATCCTTACTCTTTTGAAATGTTTTCTTTTCATCATGTGGTTGTCTTACAAATCTTCCTCGCCTTTTGAAGAATTTCTTGAAAACTCTTATGGCCATGGCGTATTCTTCGTCATCACTTTCGGAAGATGAGCTATCTTCGATACTAGATTCCTTTCTAGCTTTCAAGGCGATTGACTTGCTTTGCTCTCGTTTTCCTTTGACCATTTCGGAATCCTTCTTTATAATTGCTTCGTAGACTTTTAAATTTCCAATTAATTTATCAAGTTGCAATGTTGACAAATTCTTTGATTCTTCAATAGCCGTCACTTTATCTCGCCATTTTGAGTGAAGAGCCCTAAGAAACTTCCTAACAAAATTCTTACTAGAAAAATTCTCATCAAGTGCTTTTAAACTTGTGATGATAGTGTTAAATCTAGCAAAAGCAATATCAATTGATTCCTCTTCCGGAATCGTGAATTGCTCATATTGTTGAACAAGTAGATCTATCTTATTATCTTTGACTTGACTATTACCTTGGTGAGTTATTAGTAAAGAGTTCCAAATTTCTTTTGCGGTTTCACACATAAAGATCCTTTCGTACTCTTTACGTGGTAGCGCATTATAAATAACCATTTTTGCTTCATTATTTTTAGCAAGTTTTCTTTTTAAATCATCATTTTGTTTTTCAAAAGGTACGATTTCATCTTTCTTTGTTTCGGGGTTATTTTGAATAGGTAAAAAATCACCATTAATAATAACATGCCAAAGATCTAGATCTTTTGACTTCACATAAGTTTCGAATCGATTTTTCCAATATAAAAATCCATCACTTTCAAATAGTGGTGGTCTTTGCATAGATTGCTCTTCTAAATATTTTTTAGATTCCATAGATCGTTACAAGTTTTAAAATACAATATATTTTAAAGATCTTGCTAGACGTGGCTCTTGATACCAATTGTGGAAAACTAGAAGAGGGGGTTGAATAGTTTTCCGTCATTTTTAAATTTATTTTCAAAATATTTTGTAGCTTATAAAAACTTTCGATTCGATCTCAAGTGAGTTCAAGTAACAACCAATATAAGCAAGTCTAATCTAATAATGAAAGTATTGAAATATATTGAAGAAAATATAGAGTTAGAAAGATCAAACCACAACACGCGAATTTGTAGTGGTTCGACTACAAGGACACCTTCCTTGCCCTACTCCACTCCCCGAGTACCACACTCGAGAGTTTTCATCACTATGTCAACAAACTCCTTATGGTGGAGAAACCTTACACACCTTGGCTTACATGAGTTAACAACACTAAGCTAAATGTCGAGTTCTAATCGTAGCTAGAACCAATCTCACAACTTCTTCAAGACTTCACACCTTCACAACTTCTTCAAGACTTCACACATTCTTCACACCTTGTCAACTTCACACCTTCTTCTATGCACAACTAAATCACAACTACTATACTACTTTACAACACACCTAGTTTCTACAATCAACAAGTACTCACAACACTTTTACAAATATCTAACACTACTACAATGTGAAAATAGCTAATCACAACACTACTACAATTAAATGGATGTAGAGGTGGGTTCTTCTTCTTGCACTTGAGTGGATGAAGTTTTGGATCACTTGGAAATAAAGACTTATGAATTATATGATCAAAGGATTTTAGATATAGAAATGGAGGTTGGATCAGAAAGTTTTTAGTGCAAAAAGGTGAGAAAAATATGTGGAATGATCCAGTATTTAATGGGCCAGAAAATACTGTTCTGGGGCGTGCCGGTCCCCTTAATTAATGGGCGGTCCCCTTAATGATTAAGGGGGCCGCCTAGTATAATTAAGGGGCCGCCCTACTGAACGTTGGAAAAGTTTTTCTAGATAAAATTTGCCCTTTTTGGTTGAAAATTTGAAATCATATCTTTGTAGTTTAATATAACAATACCAAAAATGATTTACAGATATATATAAAATGTTAATATCATTTTATAAAATATTATGTCTTAAGACAAGGTTTCCTTTGATCATGTAATGCATAAGACGCTTAGTTTATGCATACCTTAAGTGATATTAGATGTAGAGGTAAATATTTGTTACTAAATACTTGTTTACGTCTTAATATTGACTTAATTTGATTTGAGTTTTGTGATTATCAAAACATAGGTTTATTGAGAAAATATTAATAACGTTTTTAAACATTATTTATATCAACATGGACTAAATAAATGGCGAAATTGTTTTGGTTTTAAGAGCTTAAATTTCAAAGGATTGGTTGATTGATGTTTTTGTACGTAATGGTTAAATAGGCTCGACCGAAGTTTACACACTATAAGATGGGTATAAGGTTGGTTTCACATTAAATTGTGGCCTTAAAGAGACAACATTCTGTCTTAATGCTCGTTTGTGTGTAAATTAGACTTATTGAACAACCATTACATGTACACTGTCATCTTAAGGGTGAATTGACCACAATTCCACAATGATTATCCGAAACACTAAGCCTTAGGGCTTATGCAAAAGTACGATATAGTGGACGATAATTTTTGGTAATTCTTTAATTGGTGAACCCGATACCTCAATCAAAACTTTGCTATTTTACTCTCAGTAAATTGGTAATAAAAATGTTTTATAAAACCAATGTTATTAAGTTGTATGCATGCTTCTTTATACATTATTTTGATTACACGTCAAAATTAATACCCTTATAAAATTAAGTTAAATGCCATCTAATTAAGAACACTTTAAGTTGTAGTTTACGTCATGTGAGAGCTTGGCTAGATTGCAATGGAGAGGTAAATTTCATAATTTCATTACTAGCAGATCAATTGATTTAATGGATTTATGAGTTTGCAGTTTTTAAGTTAGACGACTTAAATTGAGTAGGAAGTGAGATCTTGGACTCAAGGCATTAAGATGGGGATCAAACATGCTTACAATACAAATGTTTTGTGATTGTAGATCCCATAAATCTAGGAATTGGACAAATGTTATGCCATTTATTGTATGACAACTTACCTCATATTATACTTTCATTACTAGCAGATCAACTTATGTAATGAAACTATGTTTATGGAGGATCCTAGTTTTCAAGATTATTCTATGGATATGATTTCCTTGGGTATTTTATTTTCTTGAAAAGTTGTATTATCAAAAATATTAATGTTTTTTGAACTTTCTTTATATGTAGAAATGGCTCAAACTGATAACACCAACTTACGTTCTGCGTTCAAGGCTTACTTTGAACGAGAAAAATTGCCTGGCTCAGAGAATTGCAATGAATGGTATCGTTCACACAAGATTGCCTTGCGAGTGACTGATCAACTTGAAATCTTGAAGACCCCTTGTCCTACTGAACCAACCGGTCCAACTGCTACTGATGAAGCTAAGGCCGAATGGAAAATAGTTTATAAGGAACATATTGATGTGGCCGCTTTGATGTTAGCGGCGATGTCACCTGCCTTACAAAGGCAGTTTGAAGAATTTTTCCCCATGAACATGATTGATGAACTAAAGAAACTATATGAGAAACCATCAAATGTAGATATTTATGATTTGATGGAGGCTCTACATGGTTGTAAGCAGGGTGATGGTGAACCTGTGAGTGCTCATGTGTTGAAAATGAAGAGTTTCATGGATCAAATACAAAACACTTGGTAAACCCTATGATAATGATATGGCTGTGAACTTAATCAATAGATCCCTTAACAAAGAATTTAGTGGTTTTGTGAGGAACTTCAATATGCATTGCGTGGGGAAGACAATAAGTGAATTGCACGCACTGCTCATTGATTATGAGAAAGGTTTACCACAAAAGGATCCTACACCCCAAGCACTAGCTATTCAAGGGGGTAGAATTAACAAGCCAAATGCGAACAAGAAAAAGGGTAAGGGTAAGGGTAAGGGCAAGGGCAAGGCTGATAAGAATAAGCAAGTTATGGCTTATCAACCTCCTCAAAATAAGAAGAAGCCTCCTAAGAAGGATAATCCGAAGAAGGATCAAGGATGTCATTACTGCAAGGTGATGGGTCACTGGAAGAGGAATTGTCCTCTTTATCTCGATGACTTGCAAAATAACAAGGTTAAGAAGACTGGGCACATGGGCGCCAGTACTTTAGGTAACTTATTTGTCATTGAATTATTTACTTTATCTCATAAATTAAATTCCTTGGTATATGATACTGGATGTGGTATTAACATTTGTAATACACTGCAGGGGTTTAGAGAGGAAAGGAGACAATCTTATGGGGAGCAATTTCTGCAAGTGGGCAATGGAGCACAAGCACTAGTTGAAGCCATAGGAGTGTTTAATTTAGTTTTACCTTCTGGTTTAGTACTGATTTTAAACGATTGTCATTATACACCTTCTATTGTTAGAGGTGTTGTTTCCTTTTCATGTTTGTTGGATCTTGGTTTTACTCATACTATTGATGGCAATAAAATTTATGTTTCTTTAGATGGTGTATTTTATTTTAATGTTGTTGCTGTGAATGGTGTGTTTGAAATTGATATGAATGATTGTATGTCCAATAATAATAATTCAATGTACAGCATTAGTAAGAGAATGAAGTATGACTTGAATTCTTCTTACCTTTGGCATAGTAGACTTACCCATATAGGTAAGGCTCGCATGCAAAAGCTGCAACAAGATGGGCTATTAAAAAATATCAATGATGAGTCATTTTATAAGTGTGAGTCTTGTATTTCTGGGACGATGACTAAGAAACCTTTTCATAGCAATATGGAAAGAGCTTCAGATCTACTTGGTTTGATACATACTGATGTGTGTGGACCACTTAGACATGTTTCAAGGAGAGGTGATGTTTACTTCTTAACTTTTACAGATGATTTCAGCCGTTATGGTTATGTTTATTTACTTAAACATAAACATGAGGTGTTTGAAACATTTAAAGTTTTCAAAACAGAAGTAGAGTTGCAATTCGGAAAGAAGATTAAAGTTCTTCATTCTGATCGAGGTGGTGAATACCTTAGTCAAGATTTTAAAGATTTCTTAACTGAGAATGGAATTGTCCAGAATCTCACATCTCCATATACTCCACAACAAAATGGTGCATCTGAGAGAAGGAATCGTACATTGTTGGACTTGGTTCGATCAATGTATAATCTTACTAATCTTCCTTTGTCTTTTTGGGATTATGCTCTTTAATCAGCTGTTTGTATTTTAAATATGGTCCCAAAAAGAAGGATGATAAGACACCATATGAGATATGGACTGGAAAAGCTCCGAACTTGTCTTATTTAAAGGTCTGGGGTTGTGAGGCGTATGTTAAACGTGACTCACAAGATAAACTCCAACAAAGATGTGTAAAGTGCATTTTTGTAGGATACCCAAAGGAAACAATGGGTTACTACTTTTACTACCCACCTGAGAACAAAGTGTTTATTGCTAGGTATGGAGACTTTCTTGAGAAAGATCTTGTATCTCAAGAAGTCAGTGGGAGAGTTTATGATCAAGAAAATGCATTACCTTCAGAAAATACTAGCACACTTCCTGTAGAACCTGAAAGTCTGGGTCCTCCACCAGAAGTTGAAGTAATTCCCATTCGCAGGTCTTCTAGACCTGTGAAAGCTCCTGACCGTCTATGTCTTAATGTAGAGGTTGAGGAAACTATACTAGGGTATCTTAATGAACCTACTAGTTATAGAGCTGCCATTAATAGTCCTGAAAGGGAAAAATGGAAAGCTGCTATGAATGGGGAAATACAATCCATGAATGACAATGAAGTCTGGACTGAAGTAGACCTTCCTCCTGGTGCTAAAGTAGTTGGGAGTAAGTGGCTCTACAAGATTAAGACTGACATGGATGGAAATGCACACACCTATAAGGCTCGTCTGGTTGCTAAAGGTTTCACTAAAACTTTTAGAATTGATTACGAGGAGACTTTTTCTCCTGTAGCAGACATAAGAGCTATTAGGATTCTCATAGCTATAGCAGCGTACTATGACTATGAGATATGGCAAATGGATGTGAAACCGCTTTCTTAAATGTTCATCTAGATGAAGACATCTATATGGCACAACCAGAAGGGTTTGAAAATCCAAAGTTTCCAAATCGTGTTTGCAAAATTCAAATATCCATTTATGGATTGAAGCAAGCATCACGACAATGGAACAAGAGATTTGATGCTGAGATCAAAAAGTTTGGATTTACTCAGAATCTTGATAAGCCATGTGTGTATCACAAAGCTAGTGGGAGTGATAATGTAATTTTCCTAATTTTATATGTTGATGACATATTGATCATAGGAAAAGACATTCCAAGTTTGAAAAAAGTTAAGGCATATCTTGGAAAGTGCTTTTCTATGAAAGATTTAGGAGAAGCTGCATACATTCTGGGAATCAAAATCTACAGAGATAGATCAAGGCGGTTAATTGGATTAAGTGAAAGTGCTTACATTGACAAAATATTAAAAAGATTCAATATGCAAAATTCCAAGAAAGGATATTTGCCGATGGAAGTAAAACATGGCTTATGTGATAAGTTTTGTGCTTCAACACCTGCTGAGGTGGCTCGCATGAGTAAAGTTCCTTATGCTTCGGCTGTAGAATCTATTATGTATGCTGTAAAATGCACAAGGCCAGATGTGGCGTTTGCTCAAAATATAACCAGTCAATTTCAACAGAATCCAGGTGAAAAACATTGGATTGCTGTTAAGCATATTCTTAAGTATTTGAGAAATACAAAAGATATGTTTTTGGTATATGGTGGAGAACCAGCTGCAGAACTTGGTGTTACATGTTTCTGTGATGCGTCCTGGCAAAGTAACAAAGATGATGCGAAGTCTCAGACGGGTTATGTCTTTGTTATCAATGGAGGAGCAGTAGACTAGAAGAGCAAGAAGCAGAGTACAATTGTGATGTCTGCAACAGAAGCTGAATACATTGCTACTTCAGAAGCTGCTATGGAGGCTGTTTGGATTAGGAAATTCATTTCAAGGCTTGGTGTTATGCCTCCAATTGAATTACCTATTAATATGTATTGTGACAATTCTGCTGCAATCATATTTGCCAATGAACCTGGAGTCATGAGAGGCACCAGACATTTTTTACGGAAGTATCACTTTGTTCGTGAAAAGGTTAACGAAGGTGAAATAAATCTGCTGAAAGTTCACACAGATGATAACTTAGCTAATCCATTCACTAAGGCTTTGGCAAAAGAAAAGCTTAATGAACTAGCCAAAAGAATTGGGCTTAAATTAGCTAGTAGTTTCATGCATAACTGTGATTAGTATTTGGATAAAGGATATTGTAAACAATTATTATTTTAATAAAATAAAGTATGTTGGTATGTTTATTTCTATTGTTAATTATTGTTGTCCTATTTTTGCATGTTTAAATCCATGAATAAAAGTTATTCTAAATTGTCCGTTGTCAGTTAATAATATGGGAATATTATTAAATTAAGACAAATCTGAAGGTTGGTATAATATACTTAAAAGTATATTGATGCGTAGACATGCCATTTCAGATGATATTTGATGATACTGAATATAGGACTTATCCCAATTATATGATGTTACTTTATGGATCTTCTCATTAAGTACATCATAAGAAGTTATCCTCAGACTTGAGATACAAGATAACGGTCATAAATGTAGTACATTTTTGTGGAACAACTTAACGCTATACGTAACTGGTAGTCATAAGGGTTGTTTTCGGAAGTGTTACAAAGTTTGTGTGTTTTGCTTGTAGTTAATATAGAATTTGTTCATTCAAATTTATTTTTGGAGTTTAATACTGCTAGGCCACTCGTAGGGTTGTCAAGGTGTTTGCGTGGCCACGCCCAAGGTCTTCCTTGAAAGGTTCAGAAGATTTGGTAATCTTGTCAATCACTAACAACGAGAAACAGAATGGTTAAATAAGGAATGACCTAGATCCATATCCTTATTAACGTGGTATGAGAAACAAAGGGATAATAATAATGAGAAATCATTAAAAGGTTTTCCAGGAGCCTTACTCGAGTTGTATTAGAGGCATCGGCGTGTTGCAAGACGCTAACCGATGTGATCACACTATTATGATATGTCTAAGTGGGAGCTGTTAGTTTTATAGACGATAAAATAATAGTTGTGTGTTAGGATCGAACTCGAGATCGCGGGATTGCAAACTTTACGTATGAAGAGTAAAAGAATAATTATTTATAAATGCTATATGTAATTATTAATAAACACAAAACTAGTAACGACCGTTAATATTTAACGGAGAATGTGATGCGTGGGAATTGCACCGGGCTTTACCTCTCGAGAAGCTTACAACCCCCACCAGGCAGTGTACCTGATCGTTGTAGTATAGTATAGTGACAAGTACCGGGGGATTGATCGTTCAACTCAGGAATAGTGTCGTTAGGATTGAAATTAATCTAATTAGGTCTAAAGGTGAAGGATGATTCTTTTTGTATTTTTATATTTTATGAAAGCAAGTAAAAATCTCGGGTATTGGAAGGAGGGGCGGAATTAGTTGCCAATCAACTAACCCAAAAGCTACTAATTAAACTAATGTGCAAGAAAACTAAACTAAGGTTCTACAAGATAAGTGAAGCATGTCTACCTATGATATGTTACTCCTTGCTAGCTATCCAATTCTACCTATTGAATTGTCACACCTTACTTTAATTGACGGGTTGTATTCCTTAATACCATTCATGGGGTGGCGTACTTACTTCCCCAATTCTATAAGCTCCTACGTCACTCCTATGTCGAGCCGGCTAAGAAGCTCCTAACATGGGATCACTAGAATTCGCTCATGCATTAAATACAACCATAAAAACCTAGTACACATCGGCTCATGTTTCTTAAGACGTTCAAGCAAGTTACACAATGGAGATCTGCCAGTTTTCTTAAGCCTAACATCGAATTCATTCAATCAAAACAAGAATCAATAGGAAACAAGAATTATAAACTAAACCAACTAGATCTATTGAAGTTGTCACGCCTTAATTGATGGAGATAGACACACACATCAACAAGCCCTCATTGATGGAGATAGACACAAACATCAAAAAGAAATCAATGAGATCTAATTAATTATACACAAGTTTCACACAATCATAAACAGACACAAGGTGAATTAGCAAAACATCATCAAAGAAGAGCAATCAACAATGATAATGGAAAACATAATTAAGATAGAATCAACAAACCAATACATGATGTTTATGGAGTGATTGAAACCCTCTAAGTTGCTGGAAAAACACCTACCTAAACCCAGGAATCGACCTTAGGGTTTAGGGCTTACAAAAAGTGAAGTTATGATTTTATATTTATAGGCATGTTTTCTGTCGGCCCATCTTGACGGCGTCAGCTCGTATCTCTTGATGCCGTCAAGACTATTTTTTCACCAAATTGTAGATCTCTTCGTCCTCTTCGCGTGGGCTTTTAAATCACCTAAATCCGAGTTCGTATGCAAAAGTTATGACCAAAACAATATCAGCTACTCCGCGCGCAAGTTATGACAAGTTAACACGTGACGGCCTTGGGTGACGCCTTCACGTTTCTTTTGGGCCGTCACCACTTTTACTCTTGACACCGTCAAGATTTTCTTCCTGACACCGTCATCCACTGTTCCCAGCAGGGAAAATTAAGTCTTTTTCGTTTTCTTCACTTTAATACTCCAAAAACGTCCAAAATGCCTTCTTTTCCAGAATTCACTCCCAAATTACCTAAAATCACAAAAGAAACGATTTAGGGCAATATTTGATCAAATAAATTCAATTACGGGCTTAAATGACCCCCTAAAAGTGGTTCATTTTTTGCCTCATCATATACCCTTACACTTGAGATTTGCTTGTCCTCAAGCAAATGCGCTTTTATTCTAGTCAAAATACAAGTTAGGGGTCATTTAACACTAATATAAAAGTAATTACAACAAATAATCGTTCCACTAAAGACCAAAGACAAGCACGGAGGTCATACACTAGCACCTCACAAATAGTGTTTAGATACTCACATCTCTCGGGTATAATAAAGTAATATCACAATATGGAAACGGAAAACATATCTCACTACCTGTCATAGCAAAATAGATTACTATATGCTTGGGAAAGGATCAAACCTCCACCACATGGCGTAAGCACCTAGGATAAACTATCAAAGAGGTTTTTTTTAAGGGTTTTAACGTTAGGTGTAGGGATATGGAAAACACGGTTTTGTTGGATATAGGCAGTCTTTACTTGTGGCGAGTTAACAATCTTGGTTAATTACATGTACAATATGGCGTTGCTAAGCCAAGACTAGACTCGACTTAAGCTAATAAATAAAAAATAACAGAAACATAAAATGAACATAGAATGAAAAGGATGGTAGTCCGTATGTTTTTTTTTTTTTTTTTTTTTTTTTTTTTTTTTTTTTTTGCATGCATACACTCTTACCCTACCATCCAAAATAATACATTATAGGGAATGAAAATTCCCCTTACATTTAAATTTTTACATACTTTACAATAAACTAATCTAATGACTCGAATTAAGAAAATCAAAACACTTTGAGTACTTTTAAGATTAACGCACATATGGGGGTAATAATATGATGTTCTTTCCCATTACTCCATAATATAAGTACTTTACCCATGAGTCCCAAAACAATATGTACAAGGATATGACTCGACTTAGCAACCATCTAATCAATTAGATAATTAACTTATGGTTTAACAAATAACAATAATATACTAAAGATGAGTGCATACACGGAAGGCTAAGGCGATTTGGGTGTACATTTAAGTGGGGTGAACAAATTCTTCCTTTAAGTAAGATGCTTAAAGTTAGAAACGAAAAGATAGGCTCGCAGGGGTGTACTAGGGGTTTCGTGTACTAAAAATGAGTACAACGCTAAGGTGTGGGAAAAATTAGTTGACTTAACTAGCCAAGTAATATGACATAAATGGTCAAATAATTATGATACGGGTTTAACACAAGGGTGATCCTAATGCCTCTTATCATGTAGTAAATCCTACTACACGAATGTAGTCTCACTAGCGGTCTCGGGATGCATCACTAACGCAAGTTTTAGAATCTAAATGCTACCGGTACACTCATAAGCACTAATAGTAAATGTTTTTTCTATCAAATCTATAGGCGAACCTCACATATTTGGGTGGAAAATTTTTCTGAATAGTATGGTTATGTGCTAGTCATACAATCTCCTATCCATGAGACGCTTGCTATGGCTAAAGTTTCACTCCTAAATGTTGTAAAAAAAATTAAATTTGGCGCTAAAATTACACTAACAAGTATTTTTCAAAATTTTATTACACATCTACTATCAAACAAACAAACTCAAGCGAAAGTGTATCTGTAAGGTATCATCATTTTACCCTCCCTTACACTTAGGATGAACATTGTCCCAAATGTTCAAGTAAAGAATGTAAAAGTGAAATAAGTAAAACGAATAAAATCAAATACTCACCTGATTCGCTCGGTATGGATAATAAGGTGTCCAGGTTAGATCTTCCTCCAAGAAAATGAACAATCAAAGCTTCCCTTCTAGAATAATAATCATCTTCTTGCATTACATAACCTGTAAAACCTGAGAAAACAAACACAAAAACCCAAAGCATCAATCCGAACAAAGAAAACTCACAACTAGATGTAATTCCAGGCTTAGGAATAGAAACAAAACAATTAAAGATATAATGCTTGTGGAATGAATATTTGCAGATTTCCTAGAGTTTATAAAACTAAAGAATTAAAAAAAACTTTAAGACTCCGGTATAAACAAAACTAGCAAAATTTCCAGAATTTTACACATGACACCGTCAAGAGTAAACTCATGACGCCGTCAGAAGTGACCTGCAGAAATCTTTACGTTAAGTTTCCGGAAAATTTCTGAAAAAACTTATGTCCTACTTCCTGGAAAATCCTACAAAACATCATTATGACTCGATACACGCATTTGACTCTAACAAGTACTAATACACATGTCCATTTAATATTATTGTGGTTCATGCTCAATTTCGTTCTTATAAACAAATTTGGATCTCCCTTACACTTATCTTTTGCAAAATACCTTTATATGCAATTAAGACAAAGTTAAAAACAAAATAAAGCATTTTCACAATTTATTTTGAAACATGAGCCACAAGCAACAAAAATAAAACATGCATATGGAAACAAATAAAATCAAACAAACAAACAAACAAACAAACAAATAAAGCTTGGGTTGCCTCCCAATAAGCGCTTGTTTTTGTTCGAGTCACGAGCCTGACTCTACCCTTATTTAATAGAAATAGGGGAGGTTTTCCCTACACTTTGAATTAAGTGCGGGTGGAAGTAGCGATACACACCCTTAGGGTGGAAATATGCAACGTGAGGTGAAGGGGGTGAGTGAATAACTTCCTTCATCCTAAAACTACCCGGATAATATTGGTTGATGGGTGGGTCGGTTCCTCTTTTGTCTCCTAGAAATATATCTAAGGATGGAAAGGTGTGTAAAGATTGAGGTTCCGGTTCATCAACACTAGGAAATTCCCTAGAACTAGGAGTAAGGTTAACACTACAAGTATTCAAACCTATATCCTCAAGTGGTGCCTGGTCCAAGGGTTCTACCTCCATTGGAATTCCTAAAGTTTCTTCTACTTCTTTCGGGTAAGTCACGGGCGGTGTGTGTGTGCCTCAAATGATGGTAGTACTTGTGGGGTACTTAGTGGGCTTGGGTTTTCTACTATCTCTTCCATCACATCAATATCACCTATGTGTTCATCTTGTATTATGGTAGTGCCTAACCATGACATGCAACTAGGTGGCTCAACTCTAACCTCATGTGTGTCGTATGTTTTGGTGAAATCTATCCCACTCATGCAAATAGGTGGTTCAGAACTAACCATCTCGTAATCTTGATTTGATTCTAAGTCCATGTTCTTGGAAACTAGGTCTCTTTGCTCATACGAATACACCAATTCGTTCCACTTATGGGTCATGGTTAGGAAGCTTTCCTGAAAATTCATCCAAAGGGTCCGACTAAAAGGAATTGATCCAGTTAATGATCGTCTAACAGAATTATCACATGCATAGAATTCATTAAACCCATCTAACCTTACCCCCAACTACATTTGGATAACACAAAGATCACGCAAAAATTCATAAGAATGATAAGAAATAAATCTCTTTTTGAAATATAATTGTTCCTCTATTGTCAGTGATCTAATTGAAATTTCATCCGCCATAGTGACAAATGAAAATGGTTTTACAAACAAAGGGCACAAAGAAAAAGATAGACTACAAGAAAGTTAATAAAAAAGAAAATCTCACTAAAAATGAATCTAATGAGTAGACCTAATCAAAATAAATTTCAACCTAAACAATAACTATTCCCCGGGCTGCGGCACCAAAAACTTGATGCGTGGGAATTGCACCAGGCTTTACCTCTCAAGGGATCTCGAGAAGCTTACAACCCCCACCAGGCAGTGTACCTGATCGTTGTAGTATAGTATAGTGACAAGTACCGGGGGATTGATCGTTCAACTCAGGAATAGTGTCATTAGGATTGAAATTAATCTAATTAGGTCTAAAGGTGAAGGATGATTCTTTTTGTATTTTTATATTTTATGAAAGCAAGTAAAAATCTCGGGTATTGGAAGGAGGGGCGGAATTAGTTGCTAATCAACTAACCCAAAAGCTACTAATTAAACTAATGTGCAAGAAAACTAAACTAAGGTTCTACAAGATAAGTGAAACATGTCTACCTATGATATGTTACTCCTTGCTAGCTATCCAATTCTACCTATTGAATTGTCACACCTTGCTTTAATTGACGGGTTGTATTCCTTAATACCATTCATGGGGTGGCGTACTTACTTCCCAATTCTATAAGCTCCTACGTCACTCCTATGTCGAGCCGGCTAAGAAGCTCCTAACATGGAATCACTAGAATTCGCTCATGCATTAAATACAACCATAAAAACCTAGTACACATCGGCTCATGTTTCTTAAGACGTTCAAGCAAGTTACACAATGAAGATCTGCCAGTTTTTTTAAGCCTAACATCGAATTCATTCAATCAAAACAAGAATCAATAGGAAACAAGAATTATAAACTAAACCAACTAGATCTATTGAAGTTGTCACGCCTTAATTAATCGAGAAAGACACACACATCAACAAGCCCTCATTGATGGAGATAGACACAAACATCAAAAAGAAATCAATGAGATCTAATTAATTATACACAAGTTTCACGCAATCATAAGTAGACACAAGGTGAATTAGCAAAACATCATCAAAGAAGAGCAATTAACAATGATAATGGAAAACATAATTAAGATAGAATCAACAAACCAATACATGATGTTTATGGAGTGATTGAAACCCTATAAGTTGCTGGAAAAACACCTACCTAAACCCAGGAATCGACCTTAGGGTTTAGGGCTTACAAAAAGTGAAGTTATGATGTTATATTTATAGGCATGTTTTCTGTCAGCCCATCTTGACGGCGTCAGCTCGTATCTCTTGACGCCGTCAAGACCATTTTTTCACCAAATTGTAGATCTCTTCGTCCTCTTCGCGTGGGCTTTTGAATCACCTAAATCCGAGTTCGTATGCAAAAGTTATGACCAAAACAATATCAGCTACTCCGCGCAAGTTTTGACAAGTTAACACGTGACGGCCTTGGGTGACGCCTTCACGTTTCTTTTGGGTCGTCACCACTTTTACTCTTGACGCCGTCAAGATTTTCTTCCTGACGCCGTCATCCACTGTTCCCAGCAGGGAAAATTAAGTCTTTGTCGTTTTCTTCACTTTAATGCTCCAAAAACGTCCAAAATGCCTTCTTTTTCAGAATTCACTCCCAAAGTACCTAAAATCACAAAATGAACGATTTAGGGCAATATTTGATCAAATAAATTCAATTCCGGGCTTAAATGACCCCCTAAAAGTGGTTCATTTTTCGCCTCATCAGAATGACTAACGACCATTAGACGAAGATTAGGAAAGTAATACTTGTGAATAATTGGAAACAATAGAAGGTTCCGGAATACCCTTTGGGTGCTACAACCGATCGACCAGGGGGGTATCCCACCTCCTTTGTGCCTTGAGCTCCAAGTTTCAACAAGTATATAAACACCTCATGGGTTATTGTTTTCTCGTAACTTGTACACACATAATAGGTGTTTTCTTTCTCTTCTCTTGTCTTCAAAATCGATCCATCTTTTATTCCCATAAGGGATTCGATTTTCATTAAGCTAAAAAGTTTTGTATTTAATTTACTTGCATAAACTTTTACTTGAATTAGTACGTGTGTACAAGAACGCGATTCAAACACACTATTGTTTGATTCTTGGATTGAATTACAAAAGAGGTAATGGGTAATTTTTATGATCCACATAAAACCTAATTAGGGTTCTTGATTTGAAAATTGCATTTGATTCTTGTTCGGGCTAAAATCACAAAGGTATATTTAATTTTATATTTGATTAATTAATTATATATTATATGATCTTGTAATTGATTCCGCTACGCTTACTTGATGTGTTTGGTTTATTTATTTGATTGTTATAATATTATAATTCAAACAAACATAGTATATGTATTATTTGTCAAAGAGTCAAAAAATTTTAAGTCGTGAGAGGTATTATCTGGCAACTCATAGAAGTTAAACGAAGCGTGGCCTAGGGGAGTATTTGTTTTGGACTTTTTAGGTTGATTTTGTTGGCAGTTGTTTGTTACATCATACAAGAAATTCTACATCGGTTTATTTTTCAAACATAAAAATCAACATAATATAATGGTTCGCGGTTTTGAACTAGATTTCAATGCTTTGTAATCTCTTCATATAAGCAAATCTAGTACGATTTCTGAAAATAAAATATGTTATCAATATATACGAGGTTTTCGGTTTTCTTTAAGAAAGAAATTCTATACTGTCTCTTTTTATATGTTGAAATTCTATGTTGAGTATACAAGCATAATTGTTATACCTTATTGAAAAGCATATATCTATAAGGTTAAATCATTCATACTCGTTTGTTAAATATCAAATAACTTTATCTATTTTTTTAGAATGATCATTTTTCAACGCTCTATTAAATAGCATTTAGGAGCGTTGAGCATTTACGAGTTATTTTATACATTATGATTATACCTACAATTACGTTAGCAAATATTAAAAAAAAAAAAAAAAAAAAAAAAAAAAAAAAACTGACTGATACTTTCCATACTACCACTTACAGTTATTACTCACTGTTACTACGTACTACTACTGCTATTTTTACCTAATACACCTAATGTCATAAACTATTGAGAAACTAAATCTATAGTTCTATACAACAACAACAACAAAAATCAATCCCGCTGAGGCAGGGTATCGAGAAGGTAGAAAGTAAACAGATCATACCCGTAACTCAGGATAAACCGGAAGACTAAATCTATACAACAACAACAACAATAACAACAACAACAACAACAACAACAACAACAACAACAAAACCCAATCCCGCCGGGACAGAAACTAAATCTATGAATTAACAAA
The DNA here is from genome assembly GCA_030686995.1 of Artemisia argyi. Classification (NCBI taxonomy): domain Eukaryota; kingdom Viridiplantae; phylum Streptophyta; class Magnoliopsida; order Asterales; family Asteraceae; genus Artemisia; species Artemisia argyi. The sequence goes on along the minus strand of CM060708.1, from coordinate 240,027,590 downwards.
TTATTTAAGTTGCTTTCTACAATTTGCTTGTCGATACTCGAAGTAAAGTTGAGGAAATATCAGTCCAGTGGACTTGATGTTGAATTTGATTATAGGCTTACAGCTGGGCTAACTTGATCAAATAATATACTCAACACTAGTGACTAGGTGAGAGTGCTTATATTTGACTATTTGAGTTTACAAAGCCCAATCTATGAAACGGGACGTCGGCTTTTGTGTCACTAAAAGCATAATTTTAAGTTTTCAACATGTTTTAGAAAAAGCATAAACCAATCAACCAACACAAACACACGTATTTTAGTTATTTTCTATTTTTAATATTGGGTCTTTCTACTTGGAAAAAAAAAATGTCATTTTTGTGATGATTTTTAATTACTCGGTAGTAATTAAGTTTCCATTTTGTATATTATTTCTTGAAATGTGTTAATTTCTTGAAAAAAATTTGCTTTCAAATCTTCATATAAGTGAATAAGTGATCAAGGAATTTGTAACTTATTATTTTCGTTGATATAAATATGTAAGTATCAAGTTATAAATAGACTTCATCAACCTAAAACGCCAAAGAAAACAAAAAGATGACATCTGTTATTTGAGTGCGTCATAAAAGAATGTTATTTTTAGTTTTTAACGGCAACTACAAGGTTTCAACCGACATAATTTAAGATTTTACATTTTCAAAATTTTGACCATACATGATATCATTGATCCCCTCACATCGTAAACTAAAGTTAATCCAAGAATTAACTAGAACATAAAAAAGGTTCCTTTTATTAAGGTATCAAATTCGTTTCTAGCAATTTCCACATTACTTTAGCTAGAGCTAAAGACCAAAAAAGTTGCCTCATAGTTGGAGCTAGAAACAATGTACTCATAACTTAAAATACTTTAATTTGTCTCTTTTATAAGTCATTAAATATTCTTGTCGATGGGTGATTTTTTACCGTTCATTTTTATTGTACTTTTGATAATTTATTTCATACACTTTTAAACAACCGTGACATTATGAAAACATACTTTCATACGTACTTGTCTATATGTGACATTTTTCCAACACCGTTGAATTCAACCTCCCAAGTACTATAAAAGATCATGATATATAGAAACAAAAGTTTAACGGTGTTGCATGACATTAGCCAAAAAGAATATGATCCTTGGATGCCAAAGTCTTAATAACTTTTTGATTTATGTGCACCAAAAAAATACACTGCCAGCAATACACACAGACATCTTTTGTGTGTGTAGAATTCTTATTGGTACCTTTTTGTTGTCTTGTAGTTAACTATTCGGAAAAAACAAGACTTGTGTAAGAAAACTACATCCATATTTCACCATTTATTTCAGCATTTTTGGTATGTGTGTTTTCTTCGTAGTGCGTGATTTTTCCTCTTTTCTTAATAAAAAAGGATATTTGTTCTAACAATAATAAATGTAAGAGCGTGTTTGGTTTGGTTTGCTTATAAGAATCACAAGAGATATTGGTATGATTATATGATAGTATGGGATTGAGGGCTCTTGAAGGGTTTTAGATTTGGATTTGAGATTGATAATTGTTGTTTGTTATATGGGTTTGGCATTTGAATATGAATAGGGCTCACTAAAAGTAAAAGGGATGATGGTTTTCTCTCTCACACATTTAAATTACAACATATCACTCTTTTTTTCTCACACATATATACATTCTTTTATTTTTAAATAATATATTTAAATCAAATTTTATTATTTAATTAATTAAACAAATACTCTATCCGTCTCAAAATTATTGTCATGAGAGAGAATACAAAAAGTTTAATAAAAGTGATGACACTTTAATTTTCAATATTCTTCCACTAGATTCTCTAATTTTTACTAAATAGGAAAAGTGGACAATTATTTTAAGACAACCTAAAATGGAAATATGAAAAATAAATATGAGACGAAGGGAGTATAATTTCTCTCTCCTAAACCTACACTAAGTCTGAATCCTAAACTAAATCCAAATTCTATTCTAAACCCACTTATAAACCAAATGGACCCTGAGTTTGATAGTTCAAAAAATGTTGTTTGGTTTATATATTTGGGTTTGAATATTGATTAATAATATGAAGAAAAAGAGTGTGGTGTGTGAAATTAGTGGTGAAATATGACTCACATGAATGGTTTGGCAAAATCCAACAAGTTCAAGTGATATAGATCTATGGGTTTTATCCATAGGACTCAGATAAATTGTTTGGCAAAACCCCTCAACTAAATAACCACAAATGTTATCAAACTCATACCCTCATTCCCACACCCCTATATCAAACGGACCTTAAGTTAAAGATGTTTAAGTAAGAGATGTTGAGTGATAGATAGTGGAATTCAAGTAGAAAATGTGTGATGATTAGAATGATGGAATTAGAAATAAAAGTTAGGTTGCTCTTTCTTAATACACCTTAGATTTACCACTTTAAGAGTTTAGTATTGTTTTTGTCATTAATAGCAAATTCACACAATAAATTACTCTTAGTGCTTCTATTAGTAACGTTAAGAAAGATAACATTAGAATTTAAGTAATGTTTGTATTCACCACTTGTGACAAACAAGCTTTTTTTTTATCTTAAACATTAACCTTTCACAATTATTTCAAAATGCTCCACACTAAATGCACCTTACATGTATACATCTTTTGTGTTTTGGGTATGGGCTTCTAAAGAAGTCTTTACTTAATATATATATATATATATATATATATATATATATATATATATATTGTGTTTTGATGTTGGGTGTAACGTGCTTTAATTTTGTAAGCCGCCATTTTTCGACTTATTTTACTTCCGCCTTGGAAGCTCTACAGTGATTTTGGTTTCTTGCCTTGTTTTTCAACGGCGTTTTAATAAATGCCTTGCTTCTCGGGAAAAAAATAATAATAATAATAAGAGAGAAAAAAAGCAACTTACATGTATACATTCCCATATTGATATAATACTCTATTTTTTATTTTTGACAAGACTTATAATCTTTTTGTTAAAAACAAATCTGTTCACTTTTTTATTTACTGTGATGAAGTTGGTAACTTACTAACTTGTAAGAATTAGATTATGTGTCAAGATTATGAATTAGATCATTGATTTGGACCAGGTCTTTGAGGAAGGATTTGGTTGATATTAAAAGATGCATCGAGGTATTTTCATCAATTTACACTTTTTGGAGATCAATATATTTGTAACACCCCGTCGAAGGCAGAAACGCGAGGTGCAACATAATCAATAATCATCACAAAAGAGATATAGAACAATACCTTAATTTACATTAAAAGAAACCTATATCATTACAACATTGTTATAGCCGACATCGGCGATTTAAGATACAAAAGTTCCCAAAATATCTTTAACTACTAAATCTTATCACATGCATTTTGGATAAAAACTTGCATTTTTCCTGGTCTCTCTATCTGTTGGGTCACTGAATTCCCCAATATTCCTCTAACCAGGATTTGAACATAAAATAACCTAAGTGTTTAAGATCAGTAAACACAAACAAGTCACTGAGTGAACAGTATCTCAGTGAGTCATCTTCAGGATGCTTAGAACGAGTCTATGAAGAAAGGTTTACCATTCAGTGAGGCGGAACTCAGTAAGTGTCATCTAAGCCAAGAAGAAGGTGATGGGTTCAGTGAGGATGACAATAACTCACTGAACCCCAAGACTCCTCAACAACTATTAATGTACTGAAGACTGAAGACCTGAAGACTGAAGTATGGGCGGGACAGGGCGGGAAAGTTTGAACGTATCAACAGGTGTCCTTATCAACCTGAAGTCAAACTTTCCCTGAATGGCATAACGTCAGGATGGTGTCATCATTGTGCATCAGAAAGGCACATTGTCTTTTACCCAATATAGTCTATTGTAACAGAGACAAAATATGTAAGTATTTTGTCTCTACTAGTTAGGTCATCTTTTTGTCTTTATCAGTGACGTTGTAATTTACTTGTGTATAAATAGGTAGCATAAGTGAGGAGTAAAAGTTGACAAGTTTGTGCATTTAATGCTAAGCATTCACAAACCACTTTTACTCCTCCAAAGAACAACGCAGTCCTTGAGATAGCTCAATGTGACCTTTTAGTTGTCACTCAAATTTGTTTGAGTTTAGTGAGGAGTCCATACCATACTTGTCATTTCAATCCCAAGTGTTATTCCACAAACACTTGGGTATAATTCTTTTGATTAACTTTTAATAAGAATTAAACGTTGAAAATATTGTGTCTCTTTTCTTTACGTTTATCTTTGTTGTTAATCTTTTATATTTGTGTTAAAAAGCCATGAAACTTGGTTAGGTTAACTCTTTAGTTAACTATTAACTTAGTAAACGGGACCAACAAGTCGTATCAGAGCCTCTGATTTGTAAAACTTCTCTAAATTTGTTTTCAAAACACAAGAGTGCTCAAAAGTTTTTAAAATCAAGATCCCACCATGGCTGACTCAGATGTTCCCCAACTTGTCGAAAAAAAGGGTGGAAGTTATTTAGCTACTGTCCCTCGACTTGAGGTTGGAAAATTCAACAAGTGGAAAAAGCGAATGCTTTGCTACTTGATTGGGATGGAACCATATTACATTAATCTAATTAATGATGGTCCATATGTCCCAACAACTGCCCAAGGTTTAGTCAAACCTAAAGCTCAGTGGACACCTGATGAGAGGAGGGTAGTCAATCAGGACCAACGCCTGAAAAGCATCATTATATCATGTCTTCCTTGAGATATAATGGAATCAGTCATCAATTGTCCTACTGCTAAGCAGACATGGACTGACTTGGTTCACAGCTATGAGGGTCCCTCAGATACCAAGGAAAACAGGATCATGGACATGAAACTTGAGTACAATACTTTCAGGGCCAAAGACTCTGAAAGTCTCTCAGAGACCTATACCAGGTATAAGACCCTCCTGAATGAGCTGACCAATGATGGTGTCACCCTGTCAAAGCATGAGATCAATGTTGGCTTTGTCAACAGTCTCTCTGAGAAATGGTTAAACTTCTCTCAGGGATTGAGAAATGCAAACCATATCCAGAACCTTGAGCTCCTTGAAATTTATGGGAAGTTTGTCTATGAAGACAATCTTATTACCAGGAGATACCTTGGTAAAGCTCAGGAGACCAAAAAGACTCTGACCTCCTCACCCATATCCACTACTTTCTATTCAAATGGTGTTATGCAGGATTTTCAAGATGGATCTGATGATGAGGTTGATGAAAGAACCTATGAGGAGGACCTGAATGATTTACAAATTGAATTTCATGAAAGGGCACTCCTTGCAAACTCAAGAAGGTTTATTAAAAGAAACAAAAAATTTTCCAACTCAAAAGCAAATGACAATTCTGAATGTTTTAAATGTGGCAAAAGGGTCATTTTGCAAAAGATTGTTTCTCAAGAACAACCTCATAACCATCTTACAAATTCTCTGGAAACAATTCCTCTTCAGGAACTAGCAAGTTTCAACCAAAGTTGCTTCAATCAAATAAGTTTGTTCAAAACAAAATTGAAAAAATTCCTCAAAAAGATTTTGAAGCCAAATATAAAAAGGCCAAGGCCAAACTTGCTCTTCTTGAGTCTGCTTCCTCAGTTACTCAACCACTTCAGGCTCCTAAACAAGCTCAGGCTAAAAACAAGGGGCTAGTTGCTGAAACATTTGACTGGGATGAGGTTGAAGTATCTTCTGATGATGAAGAAGTTCACATCAGTGCCCTGATGGCTCTCTTAGAAGATAACAAGCTTGCTGTGGGAAAAGGTCATGCCAGGAATGGAGAATGGGTGAACATCACAATGAGAAAGGTAAACATCTTACTTTCTATGGATGATGATGCTGATTGGAAATATTACTTAGATTATATTAATGTTGATCTTAAGTATGTTGAAGAACAGAGACTTAATTTGTTTTCAAAATTTAACAAACTGAGTTTTGAATTAAATCAGTATAGAGATGAACTTCTTGATTTAAAACAAGTTAAACTTGAAAGTATCACACTTCAAATTCAAAATTCTGAACTTGTAAAACAAAATCAAGCTTTTCAAGAAGAACTTAATAAAGAAAAGGCTGTCATTTGGAAATGGACTCAGAAGAACCCCAAACTTTATGACACACTCTCACACCCAGCACCAAAAAGGCTGCTCTAGGTGAAGATCAACTTACTGAAGTGTCTGGGGAGAGTAGCCATTCAACAACATTTCTGTCAGCAAATATACTCTCTAGCAAAGAACTTGCTCCTAAACCCAGTGATTGCATTGAAAGAGGCAATCCTGACAGTAAACTGCCTAATTTCAACACTGGAAGAATTCTAGAGCCTGAAAGTCAGGCTACTAAGGAGTTGCTAGGAGTTACTGATGAACCCAGTCATATTGAGTCCATCACTGAGTCTAAGTCAGATTCATAGTCACCACTACCTCCACTGAAACAACTTCAGGGAGCAGCACCTAGTTCAGACCTTGCACCACCAGTTTATCAACCTCACTCTCCTAAGAAGAAAGCAAATCCAGGAATAACCATCCTGAAGAGACCTACCTATGTACCTCCTGAACACCACACACCTTCAGTATCCACTGGGGTTAAACCTGAAAGCACTGATTCAAAGTTTGATCAGTTAGCTGAACTTGTCAGGAAGTTGAGTGAAATGATTGAGTCCACTAAGAAACACTCTCTAAACCAGCAACTTCCTCAAGTTCCTCCAAACCAAAACCCTCGAAACCCTCATCCAGGCCACTCCACTGATAATTGCTTTAGAATCCTATTCTGCATGATATGCAAACAAGAAGACCACAGGACTTCTGATTACAACTCTCACACTACTTATCTGAAAGCACAAGGTCATTACAAAACACAAGGCTACCAGTATGCCTCATCTTCCAAACAAAGACAAAAGGCTAAGCCTTTCTTGCCATGTCCTCACTGTGGGTTCAATGATCATCTACCTGATGATTGTATGATGAACAACTGTTGTAACATCTGTGGAGACCCCACTCATGATGACAAGGGACATGACAAGATCATTCAAGCCAGAAGAAACACCTCAACCAGCACTTCTCAGTCAACTGAGTCTTCAACTACCACAAAATGTAAAACATGTGGAAGCTCAGTTCACTCTACTTCATACCATGACTCTTTAGCTAAGTTCAAAAAGTCCCTGAGGACTAAGCCCACTAGGAGGTAGGGTAACAAGAAAAACAAACCTAGTTTACTATTTGTGCAGAAACACATCAGGGATCCTGCTTGGCACCTCGACAGTGGATGCTCAAGGAGTATGACTGGTGTGAAGATTTATCTGCATAAATATGTAGAAAAACCAGGACCCAAAGTAGTATTTGGTGATAACTCATCAGCTCCTACTGAAGGTTATGGTTCAGTAAACTGCAATGGTATACTTTTTACAAGAATAGCTTATGTCAATGGTCTCAAGTACAATCTGATAAGTGTGAGTCAACTATGTGATGCAAAATACATAGTTCAGTTTGATGATAAGAGAGGGACCATCTTCAATGCCAACAAGGAAGTTGTGTTGATTGCTCCCAGGAGGGATGATATTTATGTAATAGACATGTCATCCCTCACTCAAAATGGGACTTGCCTATTCTTTAAGGCAAGTGAGAAAATCAACTGGCTTTGGCATAGGAGACTCTCTCATCTCAATTTCAAAAACATCAACAACCTGGCCAAACAGAACAAAGTTCTTGGTCTTCCATCCCAGGTGTACACCAAAGACAAGCCATGTTCTTCTTGTGAAAAAGGAAAACACCACAGGGCATCATTCAAAACCAAACAATAATTCTCAATCAAAAGCTGCCTGCATCTTCTCCATATGGACTTGTTTGGACCTGTGAGTCCCATGTCCATTCATCATGAGAAGTATACTCTGGTTATTGTGGATAAATACTCAAGATATACTTGGGTTTACTTCTTGACCAAAAAGAGTCAGGCGGCTGACACAAGCATGTCATTTGTCAGGAACATTGAAAATCAAAATGATGTCAAAGTTAAACAAATTAGAACTGACAATGGCACTGAATTCAAAAATCATGACCTTGAGTGCTTCTGTGATGAGAAAGGAATTTCTCAGAATTTCACTTCTCCATATACTCCTGAACAAAATGGAGTAGCTGAAAGGAGAAATAGAACACTCATTGAGGCAGCTAAGACAATGTTGAATGGCTCAGTCCTCTCAAAACACTTCTGCACTGAGGCAGTCAGAACAGCCTGCTACACTCAAAATTGGTCCATTATTGTGAAAAGACACAATAAGACTCCCTATGAGATATTAAAAGGAAGGATCCCTGACATCAACCACTTTCATGTATTTGGGTGTCCTGTGTTTATTCATAATCATGAGGATCACTTGGGTAAATGTTGATATAAATAATGCGTAAAAACGTTATTAATATTTCTCGATATCTCTATGTTTTGACGATCACAAAATCTAAAATCATTAAACGTAAAATCATTACGTAAATAAGTATTTAGTGACAAAATATCATTATATCCAACTAATTCACTTAAGGTATGAATAAATAAGTGCCTAATACATTTTATGATCAAAGAAAGGTTTATTTACTAATTACAAATTATATAAAATGGTATAAACATTTTATATATTTAAGAAAAACACTTTTGGTAATTAAAGGAAAATGTTTATTTCATAATAAATATATGAATTCAAATTTTTAACCAAATTCAGTTAAATTTTCACCAAATAAACTTTCCCAAGAAAAGACAAAGAAATCAGGCCATTACAGTGGGCGGCCCCCTTAATTTTAAGGGGGCCGGCATACGCTCCTGTGTCAGATTTCTTTGCCTATAAATACTGGTACAAATCTGAATTTTTTCCTCACCTTTTGCACTAAAACTTTCTGTTCTAATTCTCTCAAATCATCTTTCTAAAACCTTTGATCATAAACATATTAGTTCTTGTTTTCAAGTGATACTATCCATCCTCATTCAAAGTGCAAGAGAAGAATACTTCTCCAACATCTTGTTTAGAAGTATTGAAGAGTTGTGTATATTGTTAGGTGTTGTGTAAATTATTTGTTAAAGTGTAGAAGGTGTGTAATTGATAGATCTAGGTGGGTTAGTAGTCGTGAATAGAAGTGGTGATGAAATAGTTGTGTTGTGAAGAAGAAGTTGTGAAGGTGTGAGAAGTAGTGTAGTAGTAGTGGTGTGTATAAGTTGTGAAGAAGGTGTGTAGTGGTGTGAGATTGGTTCTAGCTACTATTAGGACTCGACATTTAGCTTAGTGTCGTTAATCGGTGTAAGCAAAAGTTGTGTAAGGTTTCTCCGCCAAAAGAGAGCTCGTTGTGTTAGTGAAGAAAACTCTCGAGTAGGAGACTCGAGGAGTGGAGTAGGGCAAGGAATGAGACCTTGTAGCCGAATCACTATAAATCCGTCGTGTCTTGGTTTGATCTTTCCATCTCTTGTTCATTATCCTATTTACATCTTTATTGTTTACATACTCATATACATTTGAGATCAATGGGGTAATCTATCACCTCAATGATGTTGAAATTCAGGCCTACTTGGAGAGACATGAGATACTAAAAATGGTTGCTGCTGAAGAAAGGATGAGCAAACCTGAACTCATAAAGGTTGTTCATTAAGAGGCTGAGAAAATTGGGTTGGACACTAAGCAACTGGCTACTGGACAAGCTGGTGCTGCCTTAAAAAAGGCTCAGGATGAAGAGATGAGTGCCCTGAAAAAGTAAATAGAAGAAAAGCTTAGGAAGGACGCTCAGATCATAAAGACCAGGATTGAGAGGTACAGATGGGTGATGAAAGAAAGACTGAAACCTGAAACCATCACTGACATCTAAATCCATCGCAACACCAAGCCTGCAGTTGTCACTGTGTTCAGGGGACCAGATCAAAGAATAATGGACATCCATGATCCATTCAGGTTCTGATACGTGAGGATCGCACCAGGCTTTACCTCTCAAGGGATCTTGAGAAGCTTACAACCCCACCAGGCAGTGTACCTGATCGATGTACTATAGTATAATGACAAGTACCGGGGGATTGATCATTCAGCTAGGAATAGTGTCGCTAGGATTAGAAAACCAAAAGACTAGGTCTAAAGATGAGGGATGATTCTTTTTGTATTTTTATATTTTTATGAAAGCAAGTAAAATTCTCGGGTTTGACGGAGTTTAGCGGAATTAGTTGCTAGTCAACTAACCCAATACTAAAGATGCAATCAAAATAAAATACTAAAATGAAAATAAAACTAAATTATACTAAAGTTGTGAGCAATATGTGGGAGAATTGTGTTTACTTAGACTTCACTACTCCCTAGATATCTTTTACACGTTAATTACTTGTTATAGTTGCGTGGATGACGGATTGTATTCCTTAATACCATTCATGGGGTGGCGTACTTACTTCCCCAATCCTATGAGCGCCTACTTCACTCCTATGTCGAGCCGGCTAAGAAGCTCCTAATATGGGATCACTAGAATTTGCTCATGCATTAAATACAACCAATAAAACCTAGTACACATCGGTTCTTGTTTCCTAAGACATTCAAGTATGTTACACAATGGAGATCTGCCAGTTTTCTTAAGCCTAACATTGAAATCATTCATCCAATACAACCATAAACAAGTAATCAACACATAATTAACATCTAGGTTTCATTAGATCTAAGCAAACACAAGATAGATCTAGCCTTGCATGTTGGAATCAAGACAAGCATAAGATATATTCAAACAACACATAGACATATTGAATGAATTAAGAGAAGACTTATCTCAATTGAACATGAAAGGATTCAAGGGGTGAAAACCCTTGAAAACACTGTAAAATATGACCTAGGGTTTACAAAGTTCGGCCTTAGTTTTCTCCACACAAGTTCCTCCCTAATGAATGAAAAATAGAAAACTATATATAGAGTTTGATAGGTGACGGCGTCAAGAACAAATGTCTGATGCCGTCATCTCGCCGCCAAATAGTTTCTCGGACTGCCTAGATCTGGGTCTGACGCCGTCATGTATTCCCCTTGTGCAGGTCGTCACCAAAAATACTCTTGATGCCCTTGTTTTGACGCCTTCAGGTTTGCACTGGGTCGTCATGGATTTTACTCTTGATGCCGTCAGGATCTTCCTCTTGACGCCGTCAGGTACTGTTCTCAGCATGGAAAGTTAAGTCTTTGCCGTTTTCTTCACTTTTATGCTCAAAAAACGTCCGAATTGCTTCCTTTTCATGAATTCACTCCCAAAGTACCTAAAATCACAAAAGGAACGATTTAGGGCAATCCTTGATCAAATAAATTCAATTCCGGGCTTAAATGACCCCTAAAAGTGGTTCATTTTTTGCCTCATCATATACCCTTACACTTGAGATTTGCTTGTCCTCAAGCAAATGCACTTTTATTCTAGTCAAAATACAAGTCAGGGGTCATTTAACACTAATATAAAAGTAATTACAACAAATAATCTTTCCACTAAAGACCAAAGACAAGCACGGAGGTCATACACCAGCACCTCACAAATAGTGTTTAGATACTCACATCTCTCGGGTGTAATAAAGTAATATCGCATTATGGAAATGGAAAACATCTCTCACTACCTGTCATAGCAAGATAGATTACCATAGGCTTGGGAAAGGATCAAACCTCCACCACATGGCGTAAGCACCTAGGATAAACTATCAAAGAGGTCTTTTAAAGGGTTGTAACGTGAGGTGTAGGGATATGGAATACACGGTTTTGTTGGATATAGGCAGTCTTTACTGGTGGCGAGTTAACAATCTTGGTTAATTACATGTACAATATGGCGTTGCTAAGCCAAGACTAGACTCGACTTAAGCTAAAAAATGAAAAATAACAAAAACATAAAATGAACATAGAATGAAAAGGGATGGTAGTCCGTATGTTTTTTTTTCTTTTTCTTGATTTTTTCGATTTTTTTTTTTTTTTTTTTTTTTTTTTTTTTTTTTTTGCATACACCCTTAACCTACCATCCAAAATAATACATCATAGGGAATGAAAATTCCCCTTACACTTGAATTTTTACATACTTTACAGTAAACTAATCTAATGACTCGAACTAAGAAAATCAAAACACTTGGAGTACTTTTAAGATTAACGTACATATGGGGGTAATATATGATGTTCTTCCCCATTACTCCATAAATAAGTACTTTACCCCAATCGTCCCAATCGTCCCAAAATAATATGTACAAGGATATGGCTCGACTTAGCAACCATGTAATCAATTAGATAATTAACTTAGGGTTTAACAAATAACAATAATGCACTAAAAATGAGCGCGTACATGGAAGGCTAAGGCGATTTGGTTGTACATTTAAGTGGGGTGTAACAAATTCTTTCTTTAAGTAAGATGCTTAAAGTTAGAAACGAAAAGATAGGCTCGGAGGGGTGTACTAGGGGTTTCGTGTACTAAAAATGAGTACAACGCTAAGGGTGTAGGAAAAATTAATTGACTTAACTAGCCAAGTAATATGACTTAAATGGTCAAGTAATTATGATACGGGTTTAACACAAGGGTGATCCTAATGCCTCTTGATGCGTGGGAATCGCACCTTGCTTTACCTCTCGAGGGATCTCGAGAAGCTTACAACCCCCACCAGGCAGTGTACCTGATCGTTGTAGTATAGTATAGTGACAAGTACCGGGGGATTGATCGTTCAGCTTAGGAATAGTGTCGCTAGGATTAGAAAACCTAATTAATAGTTCTAAAGGTGAGAGATGATTATTTTTGTATTTTTATATTTTTATAAAAGCAAGTAAAATCTCGGGTTTTGGAAGAGTGGGCGGAATTAGTTGCTATTCAACTAACCCAAAACTAAGATGCAATCAAAATAAAATACTAAAAATGAAAATAAACTAATTATACTAAGGTTGTGAGCAGTAATTGGAGAAATTGTGTTTACTTAGAATTCACTACTCCCTAGATATCTTTTACACGTTAATTACTTGTTACACTTGTATGGATAACGGATTGTATTCCTTAATACCATTCGTGGGGTGGCATACATAACTCCCCAACTCTATGAGCTCTTATCTCCTCCTACACCATGACCCAGCACAACTATAGGGATTGTAAACAGTGGCTCATGCATTAAATACAACCAATAAAGACCTAGTACGCCTCGGTTCATGTTTTTTAAGACGTTCAAGCATGTTACCATTTGGAGATCTGCCAGTTTTCTTAAGCCTAACATATAATATCATTCATCCAAAACAAGAATAGACAAGTAATCAACACATAATCAACATCTAGGTTTCATTAGATCTAAGCAAACACAAAAGAGATCTAGCCTGGCATAGTAGAATTGACACAAGAACAAGATATAAACAACCAACACATAGACATATTGATTGAATTGGAAGAACACTTATCTCAATTACAATGCAAGGTCTCAAGGGTTTGGAACCCTTGAGAAACCTGTAAAAGACACACCAAAATCGTCTTTAGGGTTTCACCAAAACTTCTCCCTCTTTAATGAAAAAACTAGAAAAATATATATAGGAAAAGTAGGCTGACGGCGTCAAGAGTAACTTGTGACGCCGTCACCTCGTCGCCACATACTTCCTCGGACGGCCTTGATCTACTTATGACGGCCTATGTGACGCCGTCACCGACCACGGTATTTTATTCTTGCCACTTTAACGTCGTCATGAAGGCGTTTGACGCCGTCACCACCTACGGTCTTTTAATCTTCATGTCTGACGCCGTCAAGATATTACTCTTGACGCCGTCACCTTGTATCTTCAGCATGGAAATTTGGTACTTTGCCGTTTTCTTCACTTTTATGCTCCAAAAACGTCCAAAATGGCTTCTTTTCCAGAATTCACTCTCCAAACACCTAAAATCACAAAAGGAACGATTTAGGGCAATATTTGATCAAATAAATTCGGATTCGGGCTTAAATGACCCCCTAAAAACGGATCATTTTTCGCCTCATCATATACCCTTACACTTGAGATTTGCTTGTCCTCAAGCAAATGCGCTTTTATTCTACTCGAAAGACAAGTTAGGGGTCATTTAACACTAATATAAAAGTAATTACAACAAATAATCGTTCTACTAAAGACCAATAGACAAGCACGGAGGTCATACACAAGCACCTTACAAATAGTGTTTAGATACTCACATCTCTTGGGTGTAATAAAGTAATATAACATTATGGAAATGGAAGATATCTCTCACTACCTGTCATAGCAAAATAGATTACCATAGGCTTGGGAAAGGATCAAACCCCCACCACATGGCGTAAGCACCTAGGATAAACTATCAAAGAGGTCTTTTAAAGGGTTGTAACGTTAGGTATAGAGATATGAATTACACGGTTTTGTTGGATAAAGGAAATTTTACTGGTGACGAGTTAACAATCTTGGTCAATTACATGTACAAGATGGCGTTGCTAAGCCAAGACTAGACTCGACTTAAGCTAATAAATGAAAAATAACAAAAACATAAAATAAACATAAAATAAAAACGGGATGGTAGTCCGTATGTTTTTTTTTCTTTTTCTATATATTTTTTTTTCTTTTACTTAATTTTTTTCGATTTTTTTTTTTTTTTTTTTTTTTTTTTTTTTTTTTTTTTTACACTCTTACCCTACCATCCAAAATAATACATCATAGGGGTATGAACGTTCCCCTTACACTTGAATCTTTACATACTTTACAATTAGCTAAACTAATGACTCGAATTAAGAAAATCAAAACACTTGGAGCACTTTTAAGATTAACGCACATATGGGGGTAATATATTATGTTCTTCCCCATTACTCCATAAAATAAGTATTTACCCATGAGTCCCAATAATCCCAAAACAATATGTACAATGATATGACTCGACTTAGCAACCATGTAATCAATTAGAAAGTTAACTTAGGGTTTAACAAATAACAATAATGCACTAAAAATAAGCGCATACACGGAAGGCTAAGGCGATTTGGGTGTACATTTAAGTGGGGTGTAACAAATTCTTCCTTTAAGTAAGATGCTTAAAGTTAGAAACAAAAAGATAGGCTCGGAGGGGTGTACTAGGGGTTTCGTGTACTAAAAATGAGTACAACGCTAAGGGTGTGGGAAAAATTAGTTGACTTAACTAGCCAAGTAATATGACTTAAATGGTCAAGTAATTATGATACGGGTTTAACACAAGGGTGATCATAATGCCTCTTATCATGTAGTAAATCCTACCACACGAATGTAGTCTCACTCGCGGTCTCGGGATGCATCACTAACGCAAGTTCTAGAATCTAAATGCTACCGGTACACTCATAAGCACCAATAATGAATGCTTTTCCTATCAAATCTAAAGGCGAACCTCACATTTTTGGGTGGAAAATTTTTTTGAATATACGGTTATGTGCTAGTCATACAATCTCCTATCCATGAGACGCTTGCTATGGCTAAAGTTTCACTCCTAAATATTGTAAAAAATTTTAAATTTGGCGCTAAAATTACACTAACAAGTATTTCTCATAGTTTTATTACACATCTACTATCAAACAAAACAAACTCAAGCGAAAGTGCATATGTAAGGTATCATCTTTTTACCCTCCCCTTACACTTAGGATGAACATTATCCCCAATGTTCAAGTAAAGAATGTAAAAGTTAAGAGGTAAAGAGAATGAAATCAAATACTCCCCTGATTCGCTCGGTATGGATTATAGGTTGGCCAGGTTAAATCTTCCTCCAAGAAAACGAACAATCAAAGCTTCCCTTCCAGAATATAAATCATCTTCTTGTCATAAATAACCTGTAAATCCTGACAACAATAGACAAGGCAACCTCGCGTAAAATCGGCGGCATCCTATATAAGTTACTAAATCCTAGAAAACAAAGTAAGATATAATGCTTGTGGAATGAAGTTTGCAGATTTCCTGGAGATTATAAAACTTAATAATTCACAAAAACAATAAGACTCCGTTAGAAAAACAAAACCGGTAAAATTTCCAGATTTTAACTCCTGACGCCGTCAAGAGCAATACTCTGACGCCGTCAGAATGGACCTGCAGAAATTCTTATGTTAAGTTTCTGAAAAATTTCTGGAAAAACTTTGTCCTACTTCCTGGAAAATCCTGCAAAACTTCATTATAACTCAATACAAGCATTTGACTCTAACAAATACGAATATACATGTTCATTAAATATTGTGGAGAATCATGATCGGTTTGTTTCTTAAAAACATATTTGGGGTTTCCCCTTACACTTATCTTTTGCAAAAATACCTTTGGATGAAGTTAAGACTAGGCTAAACAACAAGATAAAGTATTTTCACTATTTTAGTTTTGAAACATGATCTACCAATAAAAATAAAGCATGCATACGGAAGCAAATAACAAACAAACAAAATAAAAATCACACAAAACATGGGTTGCCTCCCAAGAAGCGCTTTTCTTTATTTACGAGTCTTGGAGCTAGACTCAAGGTCATGGGTTAATACGTGACCTCATTATTGGTTCCACTCTCTAGGTCGTCTTCTAAGCCAGTTTTGTATTCCAGACCTAATTGCAAGCATTCTTTGTAGAAACCAAGCATCCTATTTTTCACATACTCTACTCCTCTACATCTATCCTCATCATTCCTATAGTAAGCCGCTTGTTTGTGTTCCTTTTCTATATTAGAAAGGAGGCGGTATTGCTCAATCTTATAGGGCATTTGGTAGGCAATCTCATCATTATCTTCCTTGAACCTAACTATCCATAGAGTCGGATCATAACTCATCTTAGTGGCCTCAACGAATGGTTTTCCGAACACTACTTGACTTAGGCAAGCATCTATCACTGGACGAGTGTCCTCTACTATCATAAAATCGATCTCATAAGTGAAATTTCTGACAATCACATGCAATCCCTTCACTCTTCCTACAAAATTACTTATCAAATTCTTATTGGGCATCATCCTATAACCAAGTTGTTTCTTCATTACCCAATTATAATAAGTCCTAGTCATGATGTTTATAGGAGATCTAGGATCGATATAAGCTTTCCATATATGCATATGCCTAATGTTGCATGGTATGTTGATGTTAGATGGGTCTAACATTTTGATAAGGGGTGAGCCAAAGATATATGGTGTCTCGGGGTCATCGAAGAAATCCTTATGATATTCCCGTTCTTCCTTGGTGGGCAATTTATCAAAATACTCTTCTACAGTCTCTACTTCCTCTAACTCTTCTCCCTTATTAACCTCAACTTCCCTAATTTCATCCCTAGTCTCGGTTTCTACTCCAACTTTATCCTTGTCACTTTCTTCTATATCCTTATCAATTGGTTTAATGGTGACAACATTGACAAAGTGGACGTGTTTGGAAGACGAGGGTTCCTTAGTTTGGATTCTGCTATTGGCGTCCCTAGTGTCTTTTCTAGGTGTAGTTAACGCTTGGTTGTTGAGGGCTTTCAACAAGTTGTAAATCTTATTGGTCATCTCCGTTTGTTGTTGGTTGAATTCGGTTTCAAACCTAGCTATGCGAGCCTCTTGAGATGCCATAAACTTGGACATCAATCCTTCAAGATTTTTGGTACTACCATAGTTGTTAGAAGGATTGTTGTTGAAAGTACGGTTGGAGGGTGGACCGTTTGGTTGGTAACGATTAGGCGGATTGGAAGAATTGGCTTGGTTTTGTTTCCACCTAAGGTTTGGGTGATTTTTCCAAGAGGGGTTGTAGGAATCACCGTAAGGGTTTGGCTCGGGTTTGAAAGTGTACCACTTATCTCCCGCTTCGTCGGTACGCGAGGATGCGTAGTCCGCAAAAGATGTTCTGGGAGTTCAACACAATCACGAGTGTCATGGGGACCACTACATAATTCGCATGAAGAAGTGATTTTGTTCACTTGGTTTGAAGGCTTAGGAGCTTCGTAAGATTTCATGAGAAACTTGACTTGGTCCTCAAGTTCCATGATCCTACGGTCGGAAGTGCTAGAGTTGTTCAAAGGCAAAGATATTGCCTTGACCGTTTTGTTCAAATCACGGGGATCATTCCAACTTTCGTTGTCATAGAGAGCAAGATCTTCTATGAGTTCCCATGATTGTTCCGTACTTAGATCACGTAGCTTACCACCGGCCGATACGGTCCTAGAAGATTTGGACTTGGAGCCAAAGATCTATGCCATGATGAGGGACATTTTGGAGTAAGTCCTTGAATCGAGTCCATGCTTCATAAAGAGTTTCACCTTGACGTTGTTGGAAAATCAAGATATAATTTCTAAGCTTGGTAGTTCTCCCCGGTGGGAAAAATTGAGCCAGGAAACGAGTGGTGAGATCATCCCATGAGGTGATGGATCCCGCGGGTAAAGGTTCAAGCCATTGACTAGCTTGATCATGTAGAGAGAATTGGAATAGGCGTAATCGGGTTGACTCTCTAGTTGTAACATGAAGGTCTATAGAATCTACGATTTTAAGGAAGTCCTTGAGATGTTGGTTTGGATCTTCGGAACGAAGTCCATGGAATGCACATCCGCTTTGCACCAACCGGATGGTGTCGGATCGCAAGGGGGTCACATTGGCTCCTTGGGTGAGCTCAATGGTGTTTCGATAGCCTTGGTGGGTAGGTCGAGAATACTCTCCTAAGGTTCGGGGCCTAAGAGGTTGGTTGGCTAGTGGTGGGTTTTGTTGTGGTGGGATGACGGGTTCAAAGATGTTCCCATTGTCCATGATGTCGGATGGTGAAGAGTTACGAACAAAAATACGAAGAAATAAGATAGACTAAAGAGAACCTAAAAAAAAAATAAAAATAAAAATAAAATCTTACTAGAAAGGAATCTAGCAAGTAGACCTAATAAAAAGAGATTCTAACCTAGACAATAACTATTGCCCGGGCTGCGGTGCCAAAAACTTGATACATGAGGATCGCACCAGGCTTTACCTCTCAAGGGATCTTGAGAAGCTTACAACCCCCACCAGGCAGTGTACCTGATCGATGTAGTATAGTATAATGATAAGTACCGGGGGATTGATCGTTCAGCTAGGAATAGTGTCGCTAGGATTAGAAAACCTAAAGACTAGGTCTAAAGATGAGGGATGATTCTTTTTGTATTTTTATATTTTTATGAAAGCAAGTAAAATTCTCGGGTTTGACGGAGTTTGGCGGAATTAGTTGCTAGTCAACTAACCCAATACTATAGATGCAATCAAAATAAAATACTAAAATGAAAATAAAACTAAATTATACTAAAGTTGTGAGCAATATGTGGGAGAATTATGTTTACTTAGACTTCACTACTCCCTAGATATCTTTTACACGTTAATTACTTGTTATAGTTGCGTGGATGACGGATTGTATTCCTTAATACCATTCATGGGGTGGCGTACTTACTTCCCCAATCCTATGAGCGCCTACTTCACTCCTATGTCGAGCCGACTAAGAAGCTCCTAACATGGGATCACTAGAATTTGCTCATGCATTAAATACAACCAATAAAACCTAGTACACATCGGTTCATGTTTCCTAAGACGTTCAAGCATGTTACACAATGGAGATCTGCCAGTTTTCTTAAGCCTAACATTGAAATCATTCATCCAATACAACCATAAACAAGTAATCAACACATAATTAATGTCTAGGTTTCATTAGATCTAAGCAAACACAAGATAGATCTAGCCTAGCATGTTGGAATCAAGACAAGCATAAGATATATTCAAACAACACATAGACATATTGAATGAATTAAGAGAAGACTTATCTCAATTGAACATGAAAGGATTCAAAGGGTGAAAACACTGTAAAATATGACCTTAGGGTTTACAAAGTTCGGCCCTAGTTTTCTCCACACAAGTTCCTCCCTAATGAATGAAAAATAGAAAACTATATATAGAGTTTGATAGGTGACGGCGTCAAGAACAAATGTCTGACGCCGTCATCTCGCCGCCAAATAGTTTCTCGGACTGCCTAGATCTTAGTCTGACGCCGTCATGTATTCCCCTTGTGCAGGCCGTCACCAAAAATACTCTTGACACCCTTGTTTTGACGCCTTCAGGTTTACACTGGGTCGTCATGGATTTTACTCTTGATGCCGTCAGGATCTTCCTCTTGACGCCGTCAGGTACTGTTCTCAGCATGGAAAATTAAGTCTTTGCCGTTTTCTTCACTTTTATGCTCCAAAAAAGTCCGAATTGCTTCCTTTTCCAGAATTCACTCCCAAAGTACCTAAAATCACAAAAGGAACGATTTAGGGCAATATTTGATCAAATAAATTCAATTCCGGGCTTAAATGACCCCCTAAAAGTGGTTCATTTTTCGCCTCATCAGGTTCGCTGACTTTGACATCTCTGAGCTGGATGAGCTCCGACCAATCATCTCCAAGAAGCAGAATGTGGTGGTTCCTAGTCTCTTGAAATCACTGAAGCTAAGGTATGAAAGACTGATGAACATGCCTGAAGCTCTTGGCATTCCCTCTCTGCTTCCTGCTCCATCTACTCAAACTGCTCCACCAAAAGGCCTCCAAAAGGAAGAGGAAGCAAATTGAGTTGGAGCCTGAGATCAAGGTCCCAGGACTGGATTGTGACATGTCTCTTCCTGAAGGAATCACCTTTATGAACAATGTGGTGTTTGAAGTTCCTGGAAGAGGTCTGTGCTTTACTGATGAGTATGGAAACCCTGTTTTCCAAAGATGGTCAAACATAGACAGGGCAGGAATTAAGGCGATGCTTGTGTACCTGATGTTGGCTTCTCCTGTTAGGTGTGCTAAAAACATGAGGTTCTTCCAGGACCTTAAAGCTAAGATTGAGGAGCACCCTGAGAAACACCTCATGAGATCTAAGAAGGCAAAGCTTAATGCTCTTGGTTATCAACTGAATATCTGAATCTGCAACCAACTATCTCTTTTTGTTTTTGTATTATCAGTAGGATCTGTAATAACTATTAATAAACATTGAAGTTCTTTTAAGTTATCAGTGTCCTACTCTAATTACATTAACACTCAGTGAGAGATGAAGACTCATGCCAACTCACACTGAATCATGAAACACTCAGGCTATTTGTATATCCAAATAGGGGGAGACAGTTGGGTCACTGAATTCCCCAATCTTCCTCTAACTAGGATTTGAACATAAAATAACCTAAGTGTTTAAGATCCGTAAACACAAACAAGTCACTGAGTGAACAGTATCTCAGTGAGTCATCTTCAGGATGCTTAGAATGAGTCTATAAAGAAAAGTTCACCATTCAGTGAGGCGGAACTTAGTGAGTGTCATCTAAGCCAAGAATAAGGTGATGGGTTCAGTAAGGATGACAATAACTCACTGAACCCCAAGACTCCTCAACAACTATTAATGTACTAAAGACTGAAGACTGAAGACCTGAAGACTGAAGTATAGGCGGGACAGGGTGGGAAAGTTTGAACGTATCAACAGGTGTCCTTATCAACCTGAAGTCAAACTTTCCCTGAATGGCATAATGTCAGGATGGTGTCATCATTGTGCATCAGAAAGGCACATTGTCTTTTACCCAATATAGTCTATTGTAACAGAGACAAAATATGTAAGTATTTTGTCTCTACTAGTTAGGTCATCTTTTTGTCTTTACCAGTAACATTGTAATTTACTTGTGTATAAATAGGTAGCATAAGTGAGGAGTAAAAGTTTACAAGTTCGTGCATTTAATGCTAAGCATTCACAAACCACTTTTACTCCTCCAAAGAACAACGCAGTCCCTGAGATAGCTCAGTGTGACCTTTTAGTTGTCACTCAACTTTGTTTGAGTTTAGTGAGGAGTCCATACCATACTTGTCATTTCAATCCCAAGTGTTATTCCGCAAACACTTGGGTATAATTCTTTTGGTTAACTTCTAATAAGAATTAAACGTTGAAAATATTGTGTCTCTTTTTTTTACGTTTATCTTTGTTGTTAATCTTTTATATCTGTGTTAAAAAGCCATGAAACTTGGTTAGGTTAACTCTTTAGTTAACTATTAACTTAGTAAACGGGACCAACACTATCACCATACTGCCGTACACCATACACCCTAAGTCACCATCAATTTAATTTTCGTTACAAGGTTAAGTACTACAAGATGAAGGCCTTAGTAAGCTCTACATAGTCCAAGTATTGTTTCGGTGATTTCATGGTTAGATTTGGAGTTATACAATGTTTAAGGGCTGAGTTAAAAGGCTTATTACAAGAGTTAGAATCAAGTGGTGAAAAGGTCCAAGAGATGTGTTGAAGATTAGAGGTGATAGGATTGAATTGTAGTTGTGATACTTGTGTTTTTCCAACCAAATCCTTGTAAGACTTGAGTTTATTTTCATGTTTTACTTTCAATATGGTTGTAAATAACTGTACTATATTTATTTTTATGATATTTGTAAGATTATATAGGTATTTGACATTGTACATGAGGTTTGTAACTTGAAAATAAGCTAGGACGAGCCCTAAGTAGATTTTATGAACCTGAAATTTACAACAGTCCCGAAGAATGAGTTATTGATGAAATTCAGTGAGTTATGGAGTGTAGAAAATAATATAGGCTTGTATACCTATATATTACGGTCGTTTTGCCGGATGGTGGACTCCGTATCTCACCCGATGAGTAAATGAAAGCCAAAATGGCAAAAGGTGTCAAAATCTGCACACCATATTTCATTTAGAAAAAGCTCATAGTTCTATTCATTTCTGGTAGTCGGCCCAGTTTTATGAAACTTAGGTAACATCTAGACTTGAACATAGCCAAAAACCTCACGTAAAACGGACTTGTATAACTCTAGATATCGTCGTTTTTCCGGGACTGAATGGTGCAGCCAAAAATTCTGCATTGACAAACAAATATACAATACTAGTCTAACATATTTTTATGACTACAGAGATTGATAGATTGCATAAAACACCTAGACTAATCATAGTCTAGTGTTGATTACGAGTTAAGCGTACACGATTGAATTTACGTAATTACTTATAAAAGTAATATTACTTAAAATTAAAATAATGACAGGTCAAAATAAATAGTCAAATTATAGTCTGAATGTATGAATTACTACTGTATTTTATAACCAAAGATTATTTGGAAAAGAATCAATCCAAAAAACATGCCGGTCGTACTTTAAATTTTCCTTATATATACCGTGTGACTCCAAATTCCTATTTTAGATTTGTGCAACCGTGCGACTCCACTACATTGTTGCCCAAATGTCTATTTTCTTAGGTAGATGTTTTTTATTTGGCTGACATAACATTTAGTGCGACCGTTTTGTATTTTCCGAAAGAGAAAAGACTCTTGAATAAATAAAAAAATAAAATTTCAAAAAATACTTATTTTTAATTTTTAGATTTTTTTTTTATCTTTTACGAAAAAGACAAGATGATCTTATATTTTTATTTTTTTATTTTTTTCCCCTTAGAAGGCAGTGACACAAAAAGTACAACCGTCGGTCTGGCAAAAGAAAAGTTAACCATAGTCCCACTTAAAAAAAAAAAAAAAAAAAAAAAAAAAAAAAAAAAAAAAATTCAAAAAGTTAGTGAATACTTAGCAACGAGACAGTGAATGGCACAAAAAACATCCACCTATCAAATGAGACAGTTAACAAAAAGTAGTGGAGTCGCACGGTCTAAGAGCATGGGGTAAAGTCACCACAAGTTAAACTTTAACCTGGTGTCACATCAGCCACTAAACTTTAACCAAAGTTTAACCAAAAACTCCTGTTATAATAACCAAACTTTAACCAAACTATTTTCAAATTCAACCCCTAAACTAATACTAACACTTCATTTATTAAAAAAAACATAACATTAATTCTTAAACATTACAATACGAAATATAAAAAAAATAAAAAAATAATGCATTTCTTGGTCGCGTATTTCTCTTTGCACGCGACGTTGGGTATCACATCTTTCGACCCAAGTTTGCTGCCTTAAATGTGGTGTTGAATCCACCCACAATTTGTTATAATCACGTAGTGCAAACTTTTTATCTTTTAAAATCATGTTATGCAAAATAATGCAAGTATACATAATTCTACGTATCTTGACAAGTTCCAGTGCACGTGCCGGTTGTTGTAGTATACCCCAACGTCCTTGAAGCACACCAAAAGCACGTTCGACATCCTGTCATGCACTTTCTTGTTTCCTTTTAAAATACCCATGTTTTCCATCGGTCGTTGCCGAGAAAGATTTGACGAAAGTTGCCCACCGTGGGTAAATTCCGTCAGCTAAGTAATACTACATTTACCATATACGGAGTTCTTGGGGCTTCGTTAGCAAGAATGTCGTCGAATAACGGGGAGTTATCTATAACATTAATATCGTTATTCGCTCCCGCCATCCCAAAAAATGCATGCCAGATCCATAAATTTTGTGATGCAACAACTTCAAGCAGAATGATTGGGTATTTTTTTTTAAAAACCGCTACCATATTGCCCTTGCCACGAAATCGGACAATTTTTCCACTCCCAATGCATGCAATCAATGCTGCCAAGCATTCCCGAAAAACCATGTTCACGCTCATGATGTTCGTAAAGACTTTGAATGTCGGATCATGTTGGTGTTCTTAAATATTCCGACATAAACAAATCCATAACACACTTGTTAAAATTATCAAGACAATCACGTGAACTACGCTCACCCATTTGCAAATACTCATCAATACGCCCATTGGTGTATGGCAGATGTACATCTCATAAGTACACTCATACTCTGTCGACCCGTACAATCGGGTCCTTTGTTAAAGAATCTAAAATGATCTGGAAGAGGATCGAAATAATAAGATTCAATACCTTCGACTATTTGTAGAAATAGTTTCCGGCTCATCCGAAATCTTCTTCGAAAATTATGGTGCGGATACTTGCAGCCTTAAATGAAATAGTCGTTACACAAACGTTCTTCGGCAAGCTCACGTTCACGAAAGATCGGGGTACGAGACAAGCGAGGTTGAGCTGCCGCTGCTTGTTACAATTGTTGCTGATACTCGTACACGGTAATCATAAACTGAATATCAGTTTCGTCATCTACATCTTGCTTTGGTGATTTGGCATTTTGATTCGGATCCATTGTGAATGAACAAGATTTTTTTTTGAGTTAGATAGAAAGTATACAAAGTTTTGGAAGTGTGAGAAAATTGTTGTATTAGTTTGCTATTTATGGTGGTGAAAATAATAATTTTTTTTAGCCGTTTATATTCATTGAAGGGGTAAATGATATTTTTTTTTCTTTTTTTTTTAATGCTACACGGTTAATGCGGCATTGGCCGCTTAACCTTGCTCGTTAACACGAGCTTAACGAGGGAGCTCGATATGGTGGTTAAAGTTTAACATGGAGATGGTTAAGGGCAATCTCGTTACCTTACCCCATACTCTAATAGTCGCACAAATCTAAAATCCGGAAAAATGAAATTTTTGTCTCTTTTGACAAGTTTTTAAGTGAGACTGTCAAATTGGAAATGACTAAACAAAATTATTTTAGTACTTTTTATTAGATAATGGTATTTGCAAAATGGTCCCTTGAAAATAAGAAAAGTATAAAAGTGCATAAAAAGGGTATGTAATGGTGGCAGCTATAGAAGGTGTTACATTACCAAGTGGCTCTCTGTGATGATACAGCAACAATTTCTAGTTCTACATCTCTCTACACCTCCATTTTCTCTCTCTATATCTATAGCTATAAATATATTTATACATATTTATGTTCACAGCTTGATCACCTGCTTTTTGCCATTTTGCCACCCACAGTTTCCCATTATATTTAGTAAAAGAAATCTATGGCAATATATATCTCTATTTCTATTTATGGTCTATGCTAATTAATTACAACTGTTTCTTGTTTTTGCTGTTGGTGTCTTGGTGATCATTAGCCATTGAATGTCTACAGTTTTACGAATTTTGTGACTCAGTTTGCAAATTTTTATGTTACATTATGGCAATTCCAATAAAGGGTAGTTCTTATATATGCTAAAATTGCTTTAAAAAGGCTACTTTTTCTTGTTTTGGTTATCTTTAAGTTGGTGATCATTGATTCTTGAAAATGGGTTCAGTTCTTCGGTTTCGAAAATTGTATTTTCTTGAGCCAAATTTGAGAAGCAATGGATCATCTGAAACCATTAAAGATAATAAACCATCATTGGAGGGACTCAAAGTTGACTATAAACATGTAAAAAGTCAAAGAATGGAAGAACATAAGAACATGAAAAAGAAGTGGAGGTGTTTGGATTCATGTTGTTGGTTCATAGGATGTGTGTGTACAACGTGGTGGCTACTATTGTTTATGTACCATTGTTTGCCAGCTAATTTGGCTGGACTAAATGGGCCTGAGCCACCTGGTGTTAGGCTCAAGAATGAAGGGCTAGCACCACTGCACCCTGTGGTTATGGTCCCTGGGATTGTTACTGGTGGACTTGAGCTTTGGGAAGGAAGGCCTTGTTCTGAAGGGCTTTTTCGCAAGCGGCTTTGGGGCGGTAGCTTTACTGAAATCTTTAAGAGGTTTGATCAACTTCATAATATAATTGGTTTTCTTGTTGCATAATGCTTGAATTATTTCATTAATATACTTATGGTTTGAAAGCTTGGTTGATGCTAGCATTGTAGAATTAGTGCTTAAAAAGCTTGAATTTTGCATGCAATACTTAATTTCTGGTTAAATTCATATACTCTTTAGATTTGAGGCTTTTAGCTTTACCCGGATTTTTAAGAGGTTTTACCACTTTTAATCGTAGTTTTTTTTGTTGCAAAAAAACTTGAATTTTGGTTAGATTGCTTTACTTGCAAATTGAGATCTAATTAATTTTAGAAAGAATGAAAAGGGATGTCTTTGGGGATAACAAGATACCCATTTTTAGCAAGTTTACATACCAAATTACTTGTCTGTCCTTGAAATGAGTTTACAAGATCACCCATTATGTTATTCTTATATCTTATGAAGTACTCAACGCATTTGATCTATGATTTACTTTTTAAATTGTGGGTCAATTCATAGCAATCTTAATAGGACACGGCCGTTTTCAAGAATACAATGTAACGGTGTCATTTACTCAAGAATATGATATGACAATTCAATTGTTTAACAACCTTTAAGAATGGCAATGGTAACTCAGAACACTATCAAATTTGCTTAAAATAATGATGTGATTCTTTCAACTATTTTACGTGTAAGAGGATGATACAACAAATCTCGTTGATTTGTTGAACCGTTCACGACACAGCAGATGTATCCTATAGGGGACAGTCTAGTACGCTCGCATGTGTAACTTTATAGATATCGTGATGTGATTAACTTGATTCCATAGTGATGATAAAAATGCTAAATTTTGATTGAAGTTAAGAACTTGTCTGTCTAAATTGTGAATGTTAGGCCATTGTGCTGGATGGAGCATTTGTCACTAGACAGCGAAACAGGGCTCGATCCACCTGGCATTCGGGTCAGGCCAGTCCCGGGACTAGTTGCAGCCGATTACTTTGGTCCTGGCTACT
This sequence comes from Artemisia argyi, assembly GCA_030686995.1. NCBI lineage: Eukaryota > Viridiplantae > Streptophyta > Magnoliopsida > Asterales > Asteraceae > Artemisia > Artemisia argyi. The sequence goes on along the minus strand of CM060708.1, from coordinate 240,000,232 downwards.
TTGTTTGGGCTGTTCTGATTGAGAATTTAGCTAAAATTGGCTATGAAGGCAAAAACATGTTTATGGCTGCTTATGATTGGAGGCTTTCTTTTCAAAACACCGAGGTAAGAGATCAAGCATTTAGTAGATTGAAAATCAACATTGAGCTAATGTACATAACAAATGGTAACAAGAAAGTGGTGGTGGTTCCACACTCAATGGGCGCTATCTACTTCCTACACTTCATGAAATGGGTGGAAGCCCCTCCGCCAATGGGCGGAGGTGGCGGTCCAGAGTGGTGTGCCAAGCATATTAAAGCAATCATGAACATTGGAGCGACGTTTCTTGGTGTTCCCAAGGCAGTTAGTGGCCTGTTGTCAGCTGAAGGCAAAGATGTTGCCTTTATCAGGTTAGTCAAGCTAATTTTTAACTCCCAAGATTAAAACTTGCAAAATCGATTTTGTAGTTATTAAATTTGTGGTGTCAAATTTGTGAATTTGACTTCCACGTCAACCTACATTAGTTTGACCTCAAAAGTCAACAGATTTAAGTTTGACCACCAACGTCAAAGTATGCATCCAGATGAGTTGCAAGTTGCAACTGTCAAACTATGTTAACTCAATACTCATTTGATTGTTCTTGCAGAGCCATGGCTCCTGGTCTTCTTGATTCAGAAATTCTGGGACTCCAAACTATGGAACGCATGATGCATGTATCTCGAACATGGGACTCTGTTATTTCTTTGCTACCTAAAGGAGGAGATGCCATTTGGGGCGATTTAGACTCGTCCCCAGAAGAGGGGCACGAGTGTGACTTGGACACAAAAGGTTATATTCAAACAACTTCAAAAGAAAATAAGACCAAACACGAAGACACAACACCTCGCTTCCAAATGAAACATCAAACGAACTACGGAAGAATGATCTCATTTGGAAAAACAACTTCCGAACAACATTCTTCAGAGCTTCCCATCATTGCTCCAAAGGTACACTATTTTCTGTCCATGGGGTAAAAGAATTGACTTTTGAGCCATGATTTGACCCTTACAAAGTTATGTGAATCTTTGTAATCCACAGGAACTGATGGATGTAACTAAGGACTTGAATTCAAGTGAAAAATGTGGTGACATTTGGACCGAATATGGTAAAATAAGCCGGAAAAACATTCAGCGACTTGCAGATAACAAAGCATACACAGCTGCAACTTTGATCGACCTTTTAAGGTTTGTGGCTCCTAAGACAATGCAACGAGCCGAGGCTCACTTCTCTCATGGCATAGCAACGGATCTTGATGATCCGAAGTATGCCCATTACAGATACTGGTCCAACCCGTTAGAAACAAAGTAAGTTCACTCCTAATTCAGTATTCATCTTACAAAATTTTCCCTAGTTTTCAAAGATTGACCTCAGAAGTCAATATTATATGCAGGCTGCCTAATGCTCCAGATATGGAGATTTATAGTTTATACGGGGTTGGGATCCCAACGGAACGATCATATGTGTATAAACTCTCGACTTCAGAAAAATGTAATAGTATTCCGTTCAGGATCGACAGCTCAGCCGAGGGAAACGGTGGTCAATGGGGCTTACGTGGCGGGGTTTACTTTGTTGACGGTGATGATAGTGTACCGGTTTTAAGTACGGGTTTCATGTGCGCAAAAGGGTGGAAAGGGAAGACAAGGTTTAATCCATCTGGAAGTGCTACCTATATACGAGAGTACCAGCACAAACCTCCAGCCAGCCTGCTTGAGGGTCGGGGTTTAGAAAGTGGGGCCCATGTTGATATAATGGGAAACATTGCATTGATTGAGGATATTTTGAGGGTGGCTGCTGGAGCTTCCGCAGAAGATATAGGTGGTGATCAGATTTATTCTGATATATTAAAGATGTCGGAAAAAGTAAATATCAAGCTATAGGTAAAAACTTTTCAGTTTTAGGTGAAGAAAACCGCCAGCTGAATATGCTCTTCGCAACCTTAAAGTCATGTTAATGGAGCTAAGTGCTAATGAGTGGTTGCAAAGGAAAGGAAAATGTCTTTAGATCTCTTGATAGATTCTAACAAGTCTTTTGCCTAAATTTTTTGTTCTTTTGTTGTTTCGTATCTTAAAAAGTCGCTTTCCCTTTTGTAGATCATGTTGCTTAGAGGGTGTAGATTGTCTACACTGTAGTTCTAATAATAAAGTGCTTGAGCTTGTTAATGTGTAATTGTAAATACCAAGCTTTTTCAGTGAACTGTTTTGTTTTGTCGGGAAATATCAAATATATGTGAACATACGAATGAAAAACAATGTACAGCTTTCATTGCACATGTACAGGTTTGCATAAAAGCATAGTCAGGTGGTACAAAGGAATTACCTAAAATAAGAGAACCTAGAGACAATTTCAGTGAGGAATTACCTAAAATAAGAGTAAACCTAGAGACAATTTCAGTGAACTGTTTTGTTGGGAAATATCAAATATATGCGAACATACAAATGAAAAAACAACGTACAGCTTTCACATGTACAGGGTTGCATAAAAGCATAGTCAGGTGGTACAAAGGAATTACCTAAAATGAGAGTAAACCTTCTGTTATCCATCTATCGGTTGGTGCTGAAGTCTTCAATCTCTTATGGTCCTTCTCCCCCTCAGGATCCTGGTTGGTGTTGAAGTCTTCAATCTCTTGGGGTCCTTCTCCCCCTCAGGAATATCCTGTTGAGGATCATCCTGATGAAGTTTCCGAGATTGAAGCCTGCAGTTTTCTTCCAAAGAAGTAACCCTGTCACTAAGCTCCGAGATAGCTTTCGTGATATGGGAAGTTGTGAGATCCATTGACTCCCGTATGGATTGGAATTCTTCTCGAATTATATTTTCGGTTGTGGATTGGGATGAAGTGTCTAGAAGTGCATTGAAGAGTTGTGGTTCTGCCTCTCTGAGTTTGGTATTATCTATGAATTGCATCAGCATCAAAGCCTTCAAGTATTCCATGGTTGAAATTTGATGCCTTTGCGAAGGTCCAACAACATCTTGTCCTTGTCTGTGTGCGAATGTTGAGAGCCTTTCTTCAATTTGCCCGATGAGACTATCTAGTGCCTTCTTAAACGTACCTTCAGTTACATAATGCATAGCAGTGGCATGTATGTTGCGTTGAGCAGATGGTGCTTTTGTTGTTGTTTTAGTCATGATTGGTGTTGGTGTTGGTACAGCCTTCGGTGCTGATGTGGTTGTTGGAATGGGAGTTGTTATTGCAGATGTTGTTGTTATTGTTGGAGTAGAGACGGGTGTAGGTGCAGGTTTTGTTGGAGGTGCAGGTTTTTTTGTTGCTGGTTCCTTGGTTGCTGGTTCTGGTGCCTGGGATAAGTCCACTACATTCGTTCTGAAAACCTCTTCAAGATTTTGATCAGGGGATAAGTCCACCATCTCGTCAATCGCTTTCAACAATTCATTCATACCATCACTTTCTTTTTCAACATTTTTCTTTGCTTTCACATCCACTTTCTTATATGACTTCTTAGCAAGTTGTTTCTTCTTTCCCTTGCTAGATCCTAGTTTGGCGCTAGACCTTGTAACCCTATGCGTTCCAGGGGTAGGTCTGCTCGGTTTTGAGCTTTCCATAGAAGCGTTGACTAGACCTACATACTCCTTGTATGCTTCCGATTCTTTGTCAGCAAGATCCAGCAGGGCTTGTGGTATTGGCATTGGTGCATTATCAGTCACAATGGATTCACCATGTGTGCTGTGCATGTAAGATTCATCTGCTGTAGGATCTTCTTCTCTTCGTGAGATATTCGGATGCTGCCTCATGAGTTGAATAATTATCAGTTTAATATATCTGACAAATGGAATGCATACATTCTTCTTCTTCGTTGAACTCTTGCTAGTGACATGATCAACGAAATCAATCCAGAGCAGCTTGGCATAGTCGAAGTGACGCTGATTCACAATACCATACATGATTTGGTAGAGTGAATTAGTGCCTCTATCCATTCCTGTTTCTTTCCCTGTGATGCATCGGTTCAGTATTGAGAAGAGCGTGGCCCATCTCGCAGGAAGATACTTCCTTTTGAAGTTTGAGAGTACTTTGAAGGTTTCAGCATCTTTGTCATATCCAAGCTCAATGAAGAATTCCTTGAGTTGGTTGACATTAGGCAATACTTCAAAATCTTCATAATTGCCGTGATTTGCTGCTGGAAGACCAAGTGTGGTACGAAGATCTTCTGATGTTAGTGTAAATTCTTGAGTCTCTATTGTTGTCTTGACAGTATTAGATTTGACTTCTAACAATACAACATGATGCCAGAATTGTTGTATGTAGATCATTGGAACATTAGAGACTGATGATGCAATTATGGGATAAATAGGGTGATGTCGGAGAATTTCAGGAATTATCTTGTAATCGCACTCGAAGGATTCAAGAATGAATCGGTGATTGCATCCACCAATTCTGAGGAATTGTTCAGCAGGGAGAAGTTCCTCGTTAGTAGGGACATGTACTTCTTGAACTTCTTCCGGAACATTTTGTGGTTGATGTTGTTCTTGAGACATTTTTGTGAGATGATTCTGAAATCACATGAAAGTTGTAAGTATATGGATAATTTAAATTTATTTATTTCACGCTATGTGTTTTTATATGCTCGCACTTCTTTTTCGAGCATATTTCTTTTTATTTTCTTTTCTTATGCTTTCTTGCTTTTATAGCATAAGCGCATGCTCTCTTTAACATGCGATTTAATTCTCTTTGTCTGTTTTTGTTTTTCCTCACCAAAAGTTAGTTTAAGTGATACTTTTTCAAAGGATTTTTGAGGTTTTGATTGAATGTTGTTTTATTTGCTCATGCTTAAAATATACATTCATCGTACCTACTTTTAAAGTTTTGGGAAAAGTATCAACTTTGTTTATCAAACTTAAGTAATCTAGCGTGAACTAGAGAACTTGATTAGAAAAACTTTTGCAAAGATCATTTAATTGCACGGGCATGAGATTTCTTAGAAAATGACAAAACTTTAAACCCTCTATTACGTTGCCTAGTTAAAGGAGTCCGCTTTTAGGTGATAACTATTCCTAATAACTATCTTGAAGATGAGAAGTTTTAGGTTGTCAAATACAAGTCGTCTCAAAAGAGCATTTTGTTGCATAAGTCAAATACCATTGCGGTTCTTATGTGTAGGTTCCGACTAGAGATGGTTGAATTTTCTTGATCTTTATTTGAAGCAGTCCACTGGTGATCAAGAAGCTCTTCTATCAAATCTGATTTACTTGCTAAAACTGACACATACTGATGGAGTTTTAAAGGGCTCGTTTCTCCTTCTTGAACTTGAGCCAATAGTCTTGAAATTACGTCCCATATTGCATTTCTGGCTTCTATGTCATCCGATGCAAAAGGAAATATGTCCAGGAGACCCTGTAAGAAAAGCTGATCTGGATGTATTTAACGCGTCAATGTTGATTTCATGTAAATTTGACAAAGACCAAAATATGTTGGCAAAAATGGAATTTGAGATTTTTGTAAACTAATTTATGTTAACCTGACATAATTTAATATGTAACGCAACTAAATTTACCTTTGTTTATCTCTAAGATTAGACCATCGGAGTCGCTTAAAAGATTGGCAATCAGAACAGCAGCAGTAACACATGGCGCGGCGACCTGACTTGCCAAAAAAGTAATTTGTAGGGATGGCATTAATACGCTTTAATAGCCCGAAGAATTACATCAAGAACAGGGTACCTGATTCACGAATTCACATTTCATACTCAGACTCAAAATCGGCTGCAAGTATGACATTGAAATCAATAGTGAAGTAATAAAGAATTACATTGATTTCAATTAAAGGCTAAATACCAATAATTCTAATTACTCTAAAGTTAGTACTTAAATGTTGTGAAATTGGGTCTAAGCCAGAAAATGTTGACAATAACAAAAACCGTTAAAGAAATTGACATGTCAGACATTTTTTTTTTTTTTTTTTTTTGGGGGCAAACGGGCAGTAACCCAAAAACTATATTAACAAAACACAGTTACATATAAGCAATCTCCCTATATTCGGATTTATCTTAGTGGTAGGGGAAGGATCTATCTGCATTTCACCTCCCCTTTACCCAATTACCCTGCTCCAACGACCAACGGGATTGGGTTTGTTGTTTTTTTTTTTTGGTGCAAGGTGAATTAACATTAACTTCAACAAAATGTACAATATAAGCATAGCTGATTGGACAGACCCAAATCAGCATTCATCCAGACAACAATACTACACTATCAAAAACTAACAGCTAACAATACTGCACTATCAATACTAACAGCTAACCTATTCTGTCCCAACACATACATTCCCAACAATTCACCTATTAAAAGCACCATTACCATCTAGCTACATTTCCATAACATCCTCCCACCAATACCATTCAACCAGCTCCCACAATAGCAAAGGTAGGAAAAGATGTATGGCTTCACTAGGCACCAACCATTCCTAGTCAAGGGCTCTTCTAGGACCTCTACATTTCCCTCTTTACAAAAGGCTTCAAGGCCCTAGAAACACACACCTTGAGAGGAGAAACTACATGCCCCCTTGATGGTACACTGAAAGGACCAAGTAGGGTCATCTTGCACCCCTCACTATTCCAATCATCCCATGTACCACCCACCAAGTCCATAATACCCTTCACACTAGGAAACCCACTTTATGGCTTACTTTGAACTGGAATTTAATATTTAACTACACTAAGCTGCACTTATCTCCACCAAGACCTAGTAAACAGCTTAATATAAGTCTCATATAACTCCAATTTTCAGTAAACCAAGATACAGGGCCATCTAGAGTTATGAACTTTGATAAAAAAACAGAGCTTCAAACAGGAATGTAAGAAGCTCTGCAATGGATCAATCCATATTTGCATCATACTCATCAGCACAAATGCTATCCCAATTCCCAAACATACCTTTATCCAGTTTCATACTTACATATCCAAACCATACCAATACACCTGATAAATGCAATGGATTGGGTTTGTTGTTGTTGTTACAGATAAGTGGAATCACTACTAACTCGAGGCATACCTCAAGGATACAAAGACCAATACGAGCCAAACATCTACTCGACGCATAATACAACAAAGGAGTACCTTTCAGGAAGACGTTCATCTCCCTCGAGTTTGCTGATCTCAACGGCCAATAGATCGATTAAAATAATGGGAAGACCTAACTTTACGAGCTGTGGGAGAATAATATCTCTAACTTCATCATGACTTTCTAATATAGATAACAGAAAACCTACACCCTTTTAAATTGCAATTCGCGTGAGATATAGTGGAAATGAAATACTAAAGTTAATAAGTGAGTAAAGATATTTGCAGCAGCTACCTTTTGTATAAGTTGTGGATTCAATGTAGCTAAATCCTCCTTTGACTTTAACAAATTGACCAAATCATTCTATAAATAAATGAAAAATGTTATTGCGATACTAATAGTAGTAGAATTTATTTAGGAAAATTAATTAAAGGTGGGATGTATGTTAGGAATTAGGACCTCATCTGGGGGAGCTGATTGTACTGATATCTTCTTCGTCTTCTTCTTCTTCATCTTCTTCTTCGGTGGTGGTGTTTGTTTTCTTTAGTATAATGTTAAGAGCTTCTTGAAAATAAACGAGGAGGGGTACCGAGAGCCAGCTAGAGGGCATGTTTACGAAACTCCACTTTTTAGTCATTTCGCTGTGTAACTCACCAATTTCTTTTTTAACAACACACCAAAATATAATGTGTTACTAAATAACAGTTAAAATACATTTTTAAAACACCATTTTATTTTATTTCACTTTTTCTAAACAAACTAATTTTTCATTCATTTAAATAAAAATAGAAATTACACTATAAAACATTCATTGAAGTGGAACTTGGAGCCGGTACCATTGCGAAGCTGCCGGATAGGAGCTCGGCTTGAGGGAGGATGGCTTGGGTGCATTGTGGAGCCGCGGCTCGAGTCGACATTGTTCACACGCCGAGCCGAGCCGTCGGCTTAGAAGGATTAAAAATTATTTTCGTTCGTTGATTGTGGGTGGGTTTTCCACTAAGCTGCCACTTAATTTTTAAGGTTAATTGCATGCTTAACACATGTATTGTTAATTAAAATGTATGTTTCGGTGTGTTTTCCACTAACCTGTCACTTTATTTCTTAGGTTAGTCTCATGCTTAACACGTATGTTCCATTATCAATGTGATTAGCATATATAACATAGAATGTTCGGTGAAGATTTCTAAAAGTGGTGGCTTATCTATCTTCTCATGCAATTTTCATTTTGGCATTGACGAGAGTGGTTTGGTTTGCAAGTATGTTTAAACAATTTTTTTAATCTGTTTCTTCAATGTGGGTGTAGTTTTAAACATGTAACCATGTAATGTACTTTGATTATTTCATGTTTTGTTTGCAATTAGGGTTTAGAAAAGTTGAAATTCGATTTGTGGTTTAGAAGGTGTAAATGTGTAGTTTAGTTCAGATTTTTGATGCTTTGTTTGTTGCAACTTTTTTATTTGTTAGTGCATTTGATGTGTTATGTTTATGTAGTTAGGGTTTACATATATTGAAATTAAGTTCACTTCAATTGATTCATATTTTGTTTGTTGCAGGTTTTAATGTGTTGGTGATTCGTGTGCCATATTAGCTTCGTTGGAGTGGTTTTTGTTTGCAGGTATGTTTAAGCAGCTATTTTAATCTACTTTTTCAATGTGGGTGTAATTTTGAACATGAAACCATGTAATATGCTTCGATTGATCCACCTTTTGTTTGCAATCAAGGGTTTTGATGTGTTTGTTTGTTGTGACTTTTTGGTTTGTTAGTGTATTTGATGTGTTATGTTTATGTGGTTAGGGTTTACAGATATGGAAATTGAGTGAGTTCACTTCAAGTGTTTCATGTTTTATTTGTTACAGGTTTAAGCATGTTGGTGTATTCGTGTGACATGTTAGCTTCGTTCGGAGTGGTTTTCGTCTATAGGTATGTTTAAACAGTTTTTAATCTGCTTCTTCAATGTGGGCGTAGTTTTGAACATGAAATCCTGTAATGTACTTCGACTATTTCATGTTTTGTTTGCAATTAGAGGTTAGAGAAGTTGAAATTATTGTGGTTTGGAAGATGTAAGTATGTGGTTTACTTTAAATCTATGATGCTTTGTTTGTTACAACTTAGTGTATTGGTGTATTCGTGTGCCATATTCGTGTAATTGAAGGTTAGACAAACTGGAACTTATTGATGAACCATTTTGGTAAATTTGTGGTGTATGAAGTTGTTATTGGTGTGAATGTGCTTTGTTTTAACCGTCTAGTTTTTGGATGTTTTATGATGCATACGTTAAGTGCATGGTTGTATCAGGATTTGATCAACCTCTTTTCATGGTTCAATTTGGATTAGGTTCATGTTTGTTTGCTTAATGTTTGTTTTGTAAGTAAATGTTTTGTAGTTTTGTATAAATACATGAAGATTATGAAAGTCCATGTTTGGTTTTTGGATGTTTTTTAAGGAATGGTTTCGGTGTATACTCTTTTTTGGGCTTTTTGATGTTTTAATTTCGTTACATATTTGCTTCATCTTTGTTTTTTCTAATGTTTGTTTTTGGAATTAATGTTTTGTAGAGGGTCGTCCTAGATTTTATCAGGGATAAGATTACATGAAGATCTAGAATCATTTTAAAACAGAAAAAGAATAAGGCTGCCAAATACTAGGAAACATATGGTTTATAAAAATCTTTTAGCAACAATTTAAACTACAGAGGATTATTTGAAATTAGGTTCCAATTTACACTATTATTAAGAAGATATGATATGGTTTTCATGTGAGATACTAAACTAATAAGATGATGCATTATGGTATTTTTATGATGCATTTGTCGAGAGTGGGAATTGTGATTTTATTTATTATTATTTTTTTTTAAAGACGTTATTTTATAGAAATTGTTTTTGTCATCCTGTTGTTAATGCTTTTTATTAGAATGGCAGAGAACAACATTGGGCGTTTTAATCCTGGGGCCCGAAACAGAACCTTAGAAGCAGAGTCTACCGTAGATGGATACCCCGAAATGTCCCCAAGCCAGAACCAATTGGCTATTGTTGTATATTGCTTGACAGAGAGGTACGTTCGATGAATTTAAATATGCAATACTCATGTAATTTGTTAATAGGAAAATGATTGGGAGGCCTAAATCATGTGACTAATTGTATGCCTAATAAATATGTCAATAAATTATTGGTTTGTGAAAAAGTGGGTCCCCTTGCTGTCTCCAATAGAATACTGACACACCGGCAACTCACTATTACTTAAATCCGGACATTCTAGAAGTTGAGCATTCTCAGGCTGAGTAAGTGACTTGGATTAGAATTAAATTCAGCCTAATAATTTTTTAACAATAGTAAGTTGGCTATTTGCATATGACTATGGAACATATATAGGAAAAAGAACAACCTGAAACTGCCACTTGACGTTTGCAAATACCGTCTCGAAGATCGAGAAAAATAGATATTCTTTAGCTTTGTTGCTTCAGCAAAACCCAGAGAGCTACAAGGTAAGCTATCATGAAATGAAGAACCCTTAAACTTACATCATATGCTTTTTCCTATTTGACAATTTAGTCCACACTTGTTAAGTAGTGTTTGGCATTGTATTTTAGAAAATGCTTATGTTTGCTTATAGTTATAGGGTGTCAGCTTCACTTGTGAAGCAACAATACTTATTGTCAATAGATTTAGAGATTGGTATTATACATCATGCACTCAGTGTACGAGCAAGGTCAGGAACGATAATGGAGTTTCAGAGTACGTAGATCATGGACCGCTACCATAGAGTATCCTAATAAATTACGCCCCATAGTTACCCTAAAATAATGAGCTCACATTTTGAATATCAATGTTGAGCATACAAGTGTAATTCCAAAGCCTTTGTGTTGGATGAACTAGCAAGAACGATGTGTACTTTATTCACCAAGTGTGCCGATGTCATCACTGGATATCCGTATCTCAAGTTGGTTCAGATGCTCGAAGCACCCGACCCCTAACGAATATCAGCAAAGTCACTGGCGATAAAAGGGGAGAAACACAGTTTCATTTCAATACCTCGAGCAAAATAAGAGATGTTGATTTCACACTAGATGATGTGTTGGATAGTACCATAAAAACAAATGGAATGATTGGAACACCAATAGATCAGAGGTTTGAATCTTTAGGTTCATATATACTATTTTAATGAAATGTTTTGTTCACTAATTGTTAACACATGTTAGTTTTTCTACAATCTCAGGTACAACATCATCATCCGATTCAACTAAGTTTGAAGATATGGGAAAAACAACGTTCAGAAGTAAGCCCGGGACTAGATCCGCTAAAAGGCCATCTTTTTCGAGCCCAACAATAGAAGTAAGGAAAAACTAATTAGAGTAGTGGAAATGCGATCTCTTTTTGTTGTGTTTCTGCATCGTGGTGCTTTCGTGGGGAGGTGTCGTTATTTAGGTTTGGGTGATGCAAGTCGTGATGATTATCTTATGAACTGTGTAGTTGAACAATCTATGCTTCTGTTTAAGTTGGTGTATGGTCATATCGTTAAACAATCCATGTTGTTGGGAAATTTTCAATGTCATTCGAATGTTTTACTTATCGTTTGTATGGTGTATTAGAAGGGTAATCGCTTTTGTGGTCTTTTTGTATTCTTACGGTTTTGTGAGGGGGTGGAGGTGTTCAGGTTTCATTGTTTTTTTGGGATGCATATATGCAACTTGAGTTTGAGGATGTAAGTCGTGATGTTGATCCGCCTTTCCATCTAAGTTTTATGACTATATTTTGAGTTATCATATAGTTGAAACTGTGTAGTGATTTATTTATGTTACTTAGGAGTATTATATCATGTTAAGTTATGCATGGAGAAATTAATATGCATAAATATGTGATTTTGTTAATAACTACTCGATGTGGAAGTCTCCATTAGTGCAACATTGACTAAGTCTCTTTTATGTTTAATGATGACAAATAAACTTTCGTAACACATAAAATCAAAAATGTTAGCAAAAACACCAAGCTGATCCTTAACTAGACCTAGGGCGCTGGTGATGAGTAGGCCAGCAGCGCACCAGTTATCTGTTAAGAACAGCTCGATTTTTGAAAGTTGGCTTTCTCCTTACCCGACAAATGTGGCTGATAAGGATTTATTTGATGCGTTTTTAGGGGGTCATTAAGCCCTAAGTCGTGAATTTATGACCAGATATTGCCTCAAATTGTTTCTTTTCGCATTTTAGGTACTTGGGACGTGATTTCTGGAATATGGAGCATTTTGGACGTTTTTAGGCTCAAGAATGAAGAAAACAAGAAAGTCAAGAAAAAGTCGGGATTTACACCTGACGGCGTCAGGCTTGGATGCTGACGCCGTCACTTGAAGATTGAAGCTGGTGGAATTAAACACGTGACGCCCCAGAAAGAATTTGAAGGTTTGTACCTGACGGCGTCAGGTGCAAATGAGGCGAGGCCGTCAGGCTTTGGGATTACACGAGACGCCCCTGAAGGATTACTAAGTGACGACGTTAGGATGTTGTTTTGGCGATAAGAAACCATAAAAAGCGGCGTTCTGACGGCGTCAGGATCTATAACCTGACGCCATTAGCTTGTAAAATCTATATATAGTTTTGAAATTTTCATTCATTAGTGTGTAACTTTGTGCAACCTTGCAGGCAAACCCTAGGGACGAATTTTCAGAGATTTCAAGGGTTCCCAAACCCTCTTTTCTCTCATGTTTCATTGAAGATAAGTAAACTTTTAATAATTCAATATGTCTATATGTTGTTTGATTATCTTTATTGTTTCTCTTCCTTTTAACATGCTAGCGTAAGTGATATAATGAAACATAGTTATTAATTGTTGGTGAGTTGTTTATGGTTTGGTTGATTGATTCGCGTTAGGCTTAAGAAAACTGGCTAACCTCATTTGTGTAACAAGCTTGAACGTCTTAAAAAACGTAATCGGATGTGCACCACAGTTTTATTGGTTGTATTTAATGCATGAGTAGATGTTGATGATTCTATGATAGGGTACTAAACGTGTCGTCATAAGAGGAGATGGATATTCATAGAGTTGGGGAAGGACGTGCACGCCCCCACGACTGGTATTAAGGAATACAACCCTTCAACTAAACAATTGTGACATTCAACAAATCAACAAGAGATAACTAGGGAGTAGTGAAATCTCGGTAAATATGTTTGTCTCATATACGAAGTCCACCACTTTTACGTAATCGGATGTGCACCACGGTTTTGTAGTTTAGTTAATAAGTTAATGTGGTGATATAGAAACTAATCTATTTTGTTCCTGAGACACTCAAGATACACAATCAGACTTACTTACAACAAATGTGAAGACTTACTTACAACCAATGTGAAGACTTACTTACAACCAATACTCTGTTTATCCTAAACCTAGGAAAGGGGATGCATATAAAATTATATCAAACATATCATAGCATCCTACGTAAACAAATTTAAAATGGCACATAAATGAAGTATACTACATTAACATACCAAGATCCGTATGCTCTTCCTTCACCTTCCTCTTCTTGCCAGTCCCATTTGCCCTTCCCCTCTTCCTTTTTTCAGTAACTGTACTCGGATTAGAACTCCCCTCCTTCTTCTTCTTGCCAGCCTCCTTCTTCTTACCAGTCCCATGATGAGGCGAAAAATGACCCGTTTTTAGGGGGTCATTTAAGCCGGAATTGGAATTTATTTGATCAATTATTGCCCTAAATCGTTCCTTTTGTGATTTTAGGTACTTTTGGAGTGAATTCTGGAAAAGAAAGCATTTTGGACGTTTTTGGAGCATAAAAGTGAAGAAAACGGCAAAGTCTTAATTTTCCTTGCTGGAAACAGTACCTGACGGCGCCAAGAGCAATTTTGTGACGGCGTCAGGAGCAAAAATGATGACGGCCTAGAGAAAACGTGACGGCGTCAGAGCAAGGCCGTCAAGAGTAAAGGTGGTGACGGCCCAGAACAGAAATACACATGACGGCGTCAGATCTGGATCTAGGCAGTCCGAGAATTTTATTGGCGGCGAGATGACGGCGTCAGAACTTTCTTCTTGACGCCGTCACCTCATGAAATCTATATATACTTTTCTAATTTTCATTCATTAAGTGTGGAACTTGGGAGGAGAATTTTAGGGTCGAACTTAATAAACCCTAGCTCGTTTGTAACAGTATTTTCAAGGGTTTTCACCCCTTGAAACCCTTCATGTTCAATTGAGATAAGTATCATTTCAATTCATTCAATATGTCTATGTGTTGTTTGAATATATCTTACGCTTGTCTTGATTTTAACATGCTAGGTTAGATCTTTTGTGTGTTTGCTTAGATGTAATGAAACCTAGATGTTGATTATAGGTTGATTGCTTGTTTATAGTTGTAATGGATGAATAATTTCAATGTTAGGCTTAAGAAAACTGGCAGATCTCCATTGTGTAACTTGCTTGAACGTCTTAAGAAACATAAACCAATGCGTACTAGGTTTTTATGGTTGTATTTAATGCATGAGCGAATTCTAGTGATCCCATGTTAGGAGCTTGTTGCAGGCTCGACATAGGAGTGAAGTAGGAGCTTATAGAGTTGGGGAAGTACGTACGCCACCCCACGATTGGTATTAAGGAATATAACCCGTCATCCATGCAACTGTAACAAAAAATTAACCTGTAACAGATATCTAGGGAGTAGTGAAATCTAAGTAAACATAATTCTCCCATCTATTGTTCACACCATATTAGTTTAATTAGTTTTATTTACATTTTTGCTATTTTATTTTGATTGCATCTTAGTTATTGGGTTAGTTGACTAGCAACTAATTCCGCCCACTCTTCCAAAACCCGAGATTTTACTTGCTTTCATAAAAATATAAAAATACAAAAAGAATCATCCCTCACCTCTAGACCTAGTTTTTAGGCTTTCTAATCCTAGCGACACTATTCCTGAGTTGAACGATCAATCCTCCGGTACTTGTCACTATACTATACTACAATGATCATGTACACTGCCTGGTGGGGGTTGTAAGCTTCTCGAGATCCCTCGAGAGGTAAAGCCTCCACGCATCAAGTTTTTGGCGCCGCAGCCCGGGGAATAGTTATTGTCTAGGTTAGGATTTCTTTTTATTAGGTCTACTTGCTAGATTCCTTTCTAGTAAGATTTTATTTATATTTTTAGGTTTTCTTTAGTCTATCTTATTTCTTCATGCCTTTGTTCATAATCTTTACCATCCGACATCATGGAAGGTGGTAACATCTTTGAACCCATCAACCCACCACAACAAAACCACCAACAAAACCCACCACTAGCAAACCAACCTCTTAGGCCCCGAACCCTAGGAGAGTATTCCCGACCCAGCCACCAAGGCTATCGAAACACTATTGAGCTTACCCAAGGAGCCAATGTGTCTCCCTTGCGATCCGACACCATCCGGTTGGTGCAAAGCGGATGTGCATTCCATGGAATTCGTTCCGAAGATCCTAATCAACATCTCAAGGACTTCCTTAAAATTGTAGATTCTATAGACCTTGATGTTACAACTAGAGAGACAACCCGATTACGCCTATTCCAATTCTCTCTACGTGATCAAGCTAGTCAATGGCTTGAACGTTTACCCGCGGGATCCATCACCTCATGGGATGATCTCACCACTTGTTTCCTTGCTCCATATTTCCTGCCGGGGAGAACTACCAAGCTTAGGAATGATATCTTGATGTTCCAACAACGTCAAGGTGAAACCTTTTGTGAAGCATGGACTCGATACAAAGACCTACTCCAAAAAGTCCCTCATCATGGTATTGAACCATGGTTCCAGATTCAAATATTTTACGATAAAATTAATTATCAAACGAGAAGGGCTATAGATTACGCAGCCAATGGCAGGCTAAATAGACTTAGCGTTGATGAATGCTAGAAAGTTCTTGAGGGGTTAGCACAATACGAAGAAGAGGGATGGGAGGATCCGATGTTTTCAAGTAATGGAAGTCTTGATTACGTAAACGCTACCCAAGAACAATTATTGGGAAATATCGAGAAGCAGGTAAAGGAATTGATGAGAGCTGAAATGCCTGCAGCTGAAACCGCAAGGAGTCCTGATGTACGTGTGAGTGCGATTAACAAATATAATTTTCCTGAACGTTCACGACAAGAGGAGTTCGAAGGGATAATGGTAACCTTCATGAATAATCAGGAAAAACAAATTCGGCACTTAGAAACACGCATGGAAAGCACTCGTAATGCTTTTATGGACTTAGCAGACAAATTCATATCAAGAATTAAGGAGAAGATTAAGGAAAAATCCACACCAAGAAAAATCGAAAAAATCTTTGAAGTCTCAACCCCTTTGGTGTGTAACCAAGAGGATAATGAGAAATCCTTTTCAAGTGCTTCACCGTCAATCACCCCTACTTTTGTGAGCATCCTCAGGAGGAGAAGAACTTGCAATTTCATAACATTTTCGTTGGAAGCTTGCAAACCACGCTCCCCAATTTGTACAAGAGACGTTCCTTTGGTTTTAAACCTGGTGTGAAGAGGTTGCACCTCAAAAACACCGTAGCTTTGGAAACTTTTATGGAACGACTCCTCTTTATACCCACCGTTGACCAATGCGAAGGTTACAGCTTCACTGAAACCTTGCCCACCCCTTTCGATGACCACATCTCTTTTCGTGATAGTAACAAAATGTTTGACCCTGGTGGACTTTACTAACGGGATGGCTACTCATAGTTTTCACTCATGATTAGCTATTTACATTAGTGCATGGACTGAATTTGAAAATGTCACTTAGTGTTCACAAAACGGGCATCTGACAGCGTCAAATTTTACTCTTGACGCCGTCACCTCACATTCTCAGCAATAATAACCCCATCTCCATTCCTTTCAACTCATACCCCACAAATCACACCCAAATTGTTGCTCCACCTCCAAGTCTCCAACATCCAATCCGACATCTTCCGTGACAAATCTCCACGTGGTAAGTAGTTTTTCTTCATCCTTTTTCGTTTAATTATCCCTAGAACCCACCAATTTTGAAAACCCCCATCATCCAAAACCCTAGCATTGATCCATATTTAAGAATCATAATGCCCTTCCTTAGATGCTTTGTAATCATGAGTTTACCATTAGGTAATAGTGGTTGATTCGAATCATGCGTTAATTGCGGAAAAATCTTTCACACCACGGATTTTTTGACCCCCCACCCATGTTTTCTGCATAAAGGAGTGTTTAGGTCATGGATTTAGAGTTTGAAAATTGATTTTTCCCTCGTAATTGCATGGATGAATTTTTGCTGGGTCTGACGGCGTCAGGTTTCCCTTCCTGACGGCGTCAGATGTGTCTGGCAGCATGAATCCGTAAAACTCTCATTCTAACCATTTTTGTTCCATTCTATCTTTTTCCAGGAAAATGAGCAAACGATCACGATAACACCGGGGGAGCTCTTCTAGATCCCAACGTGTAAACTATGGGGATTTGGTCCACAGTTGGAGTGAGTTTGATAATGACGCCGCTACAACCAAGTACGCGGAACTTGTTTATCACCATATCGATGCCGGAGATGTGATCGATTGGGAGTTTCTTAGGTCCCAAGGTCTTGAGGGTGATTTCTTGGGGAGGATCCAAACTGATGGATTCACGAGTCCTCAATGGGAGAAATTGTTCAGGATGAGAGAGACAGTTTACAGTGAGTTGGTTAGGGAGTTCTTTGCGACTTTTCGCTTTGATTTGGCTGAGGCCAGGACAGATATGGGGGCCACCACCATATACTTTAGATTGGGGGGAGAGCTTCGATCATGCTCGGTTACTCAGTTTGGGTGGAGGATAGGTTTGTATACTCGGGAGGAGGCTGTTGAGGGGGGTTTCATGCAGAGGTTGTTGAATGGGGAGACGGTGAGGAACAAATTGAGGTGTGCCATGTTTTGGCCGAATATTGGGAACGGGGTGTACACCTCGACTACTGGGGCGGCCTCAATCAGGGACCCCATGATCAGGTTAGCCCACAGGTGCATCACCTACAGCTTGTCGGGGCGTCATGGCACCACTCACCGTGTCACTGCTTCAGATCTGTTCTACCTGTACACCATGTTTTCAGCGGATGTATACTGTAACATCCTATTTTGGGTAGCGAGCTATTTGAAGACTAGTGTGGGGGAGAGGGACATTGACAAGGTGTATGGGGGATGTTCGTGACCCGTTTGGCTAGATCTTATGGGGTACTTGTTCCTGAGGTCATGGAGTACCTGAGCGACTGTAGGCCTTGTAGGGTGGTGAGGGCTAAATCCCTCAAGCAGATGAGCATTATGATGGAGCTCGGGAATGGGTCCTATACCTGGTACATTGCGGGAGGACCTGCGGGTGCTGAGGATGATGATGATGATGATGATGAGGGAGTGCCCCAGCAGCCACATTACGGGGAGTATGAGGTTGGGTCTGCAGATTATTACCGACACATGGGTCGGGGAGACTGGCAGGTACACCAGGGGGCCTGGATGGGTCAGGTGGACGTATGGCAGACCACCACTGACCAGCGCTTTGATTGGATGTATGATCACACCATCCGCCAGATACAGCACCTCTCCACCCGTGATCAGATAGAGCCCCAGCTACAGATCGACCCATTCCCCAGTCGTGAGATGGACTACCCTCCCTACGGGTACACCGGGCACCTCCCTCCTGGTTATGACTACCGTTATGGTCCCCCTCCCCAATGATTTGTCTTGATGTTTGTGATTACTGAACAATTTATTCGTGGTTGTGTAATTTGAAACAATTTGGATTGTAATAGTTTAGGATATGGCCTCTGTTGGCCCTGGATAATTTTTATTTTTTATGTTCATGTTGAATTTTAATATTATGGGTTGCTTATGTTTTCATTTTCCAATTTTTGTGATTTTTATTTTATTTTATTGTTAATTGTTTTCGTATGCATGCTTTATTTTTATTGTTGGTAGGTCATGTTTCAAAACTAAAATAGTGAAAATACTTTATTTTGTTGTTTGGCTTTGTCTTAACTTCATCCGAAGGTATTTCGCAAAAGATAAGTGTAAGGGGAAACCCCAAATATGTTTTTAAGAAACAAAAAACCGATCATGATTTTCCACAATATTAAATGGACATGTATATTCGTAATTGTTAGAGTCAAATGCTTGTATCGAGTCATAATGATGTTTTGCAGGAAAACTGGCAGATCTCCATTGTGTAACTTGCTTGAACGTCTTAAGAAACATGAACCAATGCGTACTAGGTTTTTATGGTTGTATTTAATGCATGAGCGAATTCTAGTGATCCCATGTTAGGAGCTTCTTGCAGGCTCGACATAGGAGTGAAGTAGGAGCTTATAGAGTTGTGGAAGTATGTACGCCACCCCACGATTGGTATAAAGGAATATAACCCGTCATCCACGCAACTGTAACAAACAATTAACCTGTAAAAGATATCTAGGGAGTAGTGAAATCTAAGTAAACACAATTCTCTCATCTATTGTTCACACCATATTAGTTTAATTAGTTTTATTTACATTTTTGCTATTTTATTTTGATTGCATCTTATTTATTGGATTAGTTGACTAGCAACTAATTCCGCCCACTCTTCCAAAACCCGAGATTTTACTTGCTTTCATAAAAATATAAAAATACAAAAAGAATCATCCCTTACCTCTAGACCTAGTTTTTAGGCTTTCTAATCCTAGCGACACTATTCCTGAGTTGAACGATCAATCCCCCGGTACTTGTCACTATACTATACTACAACGATCAGGTACACTGCCTGGTGGGGTTTGTAAGCTTCTCGAGATCCCTCGAGAGGTAAAGCCTGGTGCAATTCCCACGCATCAAGTTTTAGGCGCCGCAGCCCGAGGAATAGTTATTGTCTAGGTTAGGATTTCTTTTTAGGGTCTACTTGCTAGATTCCTTTCTAGTAAGATTTTATTTTTATTTTTAGGTTTTCTTTAGTCTATCTTATTTCTTCGTGCCTTTGTTCATAATCTTTACCATCTGACATCATGGAAGGTGGTAACATTTTTGAACCCATCAACCCACCACAACAAAACCCACCACTAGCAAACCAACCTCTTAGGCCCCGAACCCTTGGAGAGTATACCCTGACATGGCAGGCCTGCCATGTCAGCTATTCATGTGGTATTTCGTGCCTCATGGTTGGGTAATCATTGATCCAAGGGATGAGAATTGATGATTGGGGACCAAGGAGTATCCAAGGGCTGATAACCACTCAGAGAAAACACAAATCATACGGATTGGTGAGCTGTCAACTCCTAGAAGGATCCAAGAGCCTTAAGCTTCAATTATAAATACCCCATTTGTATCACAGAGCTGTGTGTAGGTTTTAATATAAAAATTGTGTTTAGTTTTCTATTTTATTGTAATTTTCAATTTCAGCTTTGTACTAAAATTCTTAGTTTAATATAATTCAAGTTTTTACAATTCAGCTTATTGTCTTACTTTTCATTTTAGTTTGGTTTCAATTATTGATTTCTATTTAGCTTTAATCAGTAATTGTTAGTTTGATTTGATATCTCATTTAAATTTCTGTTCATCTTTTATTGAAAAAAAACCAAAAATAATAAAAAATCAGAAAAAAATTAAAAAAATATAAAAATAATTTCAATTCAGCTTCAAAAAGCTCTTTCTGTTTGTTATAAGCCTATATAAGCTCCCTAGCTTATTGTAAGCTTATTTTGTTTTTCAAATTCTCAAATACTCATAGAAAGTCAACTGTGGTCAACTTGAGCCTATTTCAATAAGTTTAGCTTATTCTGTGGAGTTTGACAGACCATCAAGGAGCCCTTGGCCTGTCATAAAGACAGACAAGCTAAGTGAACCCCCTCTGTTTGAGCTGAGGGGGCTTTTGCTTGTAAGTTTTCCTATTAATTTTCCTTAGATTTGCATATATAATTGGAAGTAGTGTAGATATGTTCCTTATAGCTTGTTTCTGTTTTATATTGGTAGTTGCATCATAATTAGTCTAGTAACAGCTTATTTTATCATTTCATATTGATTTGTGGTCAATTGCTTACTATTGTTTCATTAACTGTCATATCTCTTAGATCTGTGTTTCTGTTGTGGTTTGTGTTTGAATCTGTGTCTCTGTGTTGATTTGGTATTGCTGGATCAGTATTAGAGTAGAAATTGAAGTTTGGATTAATTTGGGTTAGACATTGCACTTAGGTTACACTTAGGCCTAGTCAAGCACAATTTCAGTTGGTATTTACATAAAAAGTAAACATAGCTTGCACATCTTCATAGCAGTTAGAGAATTAGGAAATTAGATTGCATAATCATTAGGATAGTTTCATAATTAGTTAATATAGCTTTATTTAGGTGCATAGTGGCTTAATACTACATATTAGATCATTGAGAATAGTTCTAAATTCATTTTAGTCAAAGTCTCATTCAAAATCAAAAAGTCAAAAGTAAGTTAAACTCAGTTTTTGGACAGATCTTTGTAAGCATTTGAATGGTTTAAAATTGTTTGGAAATACTTTTGATAAGTTGAATTGTGAAGTTTAACAGCTTGTGAAACATAATCAACAAGAAAATTCATATTTTCACTTCATTTGCTTATTGGAAAGTTTGGTTTGAGTTGACTGTTTGAGCCCTGCACCATCAGTTTCCATAAAACTTCAAGGCATCATTTAGGTTAGCTATTAGGCTTTAGAGTAAGAATTGTTGGAGTTTTTAGTCTCTCAGTAGGTTAGTGGAGCATTTGCCCCCATAAGCTCACACTCCTTAGCTTTTTGTTACTGGTTATTTGACCCATCGAGTTGTGTGGTTTGACCAAAGGGTCTGTTTTCATTTTAAGGCCTGCTAATGAGATTTAGTGTTTTAAATCTGATATTTGGTGTTCATATAAGTTCTTTTGTGCTTCTAGTTGTTGTTCTCAGTAAGCTTTTGCCTTTAGCTTATTCTCTTTGCATACTGCTTATTCACCAAGTGCTTATTTGAACTGTTTGAGCCCATATCTGTTTAGTTGTGTTCTAATTGGTTTTATATCAGCTTATTTAAGCTTAATTGAGTCTAAAATTCATTTGGTCAAAGTTTGGTCAAGTTTGGGTCAAGTTTGCTTATTAATAAGCACTAAATATAAGCAGTTTCAAAGCCATTAAGCACTTCCAGAGCTTATTTTTTCAATTTTCAAATTTTTCCTAGGTTTATATTAATATTTTAGATTTTTCCTGAATATTTCATATTTTTCTAAATTTATTTGCTATTTTTCTTATTTTCTTTAAGTTTGTATTCACTTTTTAATTACCAAAAATCCCAAAAAAAATCAGAAAAACCTCAAAAATCCAAAAATATTTTATAAATTAGTTTTCATTTATCTTAGATTTTTAGAAATTAATTTTGCATTTTTCTCATTTAATTTGAATTTTATTTGAATTTTTAATTAGTTTTAATAGTTTTTAATTCATAAAAATTACACAAAAAGCAAAAAAAAAAAATATTTTCAGTTTTAAAAATTGTTTTTAGTTATTATAGAAATTTCAAAAATTATTTTGTATTTTTCTCACTTAATTTCCATTTTCTTTTAATTTTTAATTAGTGAAATTAGTTTTTAATTCATAAAAATTAAATAAAAAGTCAAAAAAATATTTTTCTTTTTCTCAAAATTTTCTTTTATCATTTTTAACTTAGGAAAATTATTTTCAAGTCTGTAGGATTAGTATAGCTTAAATTTCACGTTTTATTTCGCGCGTTTACGTTTATTTTGCGTTTAAGCTTACGGTTTTTAATTCTACGTTGCGTTTTAGGTTTGTTTACTTGAATTACGTGCTTAAGTGATTAATTGTGCTTCATTTTCATATTCATTAGTGTAATCTCATTCAAATCACTTTTTCTCATTTTCACGACACGTTTCACGAACCGGGAATTCGAAATTCCATTCACACGGACTACGACCTCAGGTTGTCCGTATTTCTTGCGGATTTCTTTGAGTAATACTATACTATATATATACTTTGATTTATATCAAAATTTTGGCGCCGCTGCCGGGGAAGGTTGAAGTGAATTTTTGATTTTCGTTTTCGAAAATTGTGTTTTGTAAACCTTTCTTTGTATATATTTTCTATAAAAAATATAAAAATTAAAAAAAAAACACTTTTTCTAAAGTGTTTTTAAAAATACAAAAAGAAAGTTATAGCCTCGACTCCCTCGTGAAAGAGGGGGCGTTGTAAACTGTAGAACCCTGTAAAAATTTCTTGTAATTAAATCGTTAATAAATAAATAATCCTTCGTTATCGTTTCTAATTCCCATTTTCTCGGAAAAATTTGAAATTTTTCTTATTATATTATTTTGGCGATTTTCACAAAATAATATAATTCACGAAATGACGGAATTAATCCTCGACACGTTACACGAAACCTAAACTTTTCATTTAATCCTAAACCTAAATCCTAATACTAATTATATTTAGTAAATATAATTAAAAATCCCTAATCATCTTAATTAATCAAACGGACCCTTAATTACTTTCGGCCCAAACCCTTGTCCACTATTCATAAGCCCACGAAACTAAGCCCAACTTCCAATTCATTAGTTTTCATCCGATCGACCAAGACCAAACCTTCCCCAAAACACCTCGTTTATTTCTAAAACTTACACACGACTTATATATTTTATTTTCTCATCTTGTTAACCTACTAGCCAAAAATTAGTGTGTCAATTCTCACGTCCATACGTGGAGTTTTGATACGTTTTTAAGAGGCAAAGTATTCGACCCTTGCAAACCCAAATCGAGTTACAATATATTCAAAACTTAACCGTTTTGAATCTAGTTTGTTTCTAATCGTTCCTAATATTATTCCTGAGATGATTTTATGCTCAAATGTTAAGGATGATCATGTATAAACAAGTGGTGTACGATTTTGTAAATCGTATATATGGAAATATACATAGTCGACATGGGCATGAATCACCCCAACACATTCCTTCTTTTGTGCTCTCACAAGCCATTCTAAATCAATATAAAACTTCACCTAGAAGCTAGTTACTGACATGCAAATAGTGTATGAAGAATTCACATTGAAATTTTCTACTAAACGTTATATATATTAGTAATATATGTACGTACTTGCATGCATCTTGTTCTCATTCATTTCCAAACTCTTTCACTGCATTATTTCGACCTTCAATTCATTCTTACAAGACCTGGAAATCGTTTGGTATATTATTGGAAACAAGGAAAGGAAATCGGGTTGAAATTAATATATAACGTTTGGGTTATATAGTGAAACTTGATATTTTTGTGTTCCATTCTATCATCATTCGACTCTTGATCACCTCTAAGGTGTTTGTAAGTCTACTCTACTCGTTTTCATTCCAAGTTACACGTTAATATTTAGTCATGCACCTTGTTTAATTTGTTTCGAACGTATATACTTTGCACATATATTTCACGTACATATTTATTCTTAGTACACGAAACGTGATTAGCCTCTATCTTGGAAGGCCTAGGAATCACGTAGTGTAACACCCCCAAAAGTCGTTAATAACAGCGGAAGACTTAACATGTCAGCGGAAGGCTTTCGGGGTATTACTTCAAGGATCTTTGTCACAATTATAGTAAACAACACAAAATGACGTATTAAAGTTTAATTTATTTCAAAAATACCAAATATCTGGGATACAAGACATTATTAAGTTAAGAACGTGTTTTATTCTGAAGGAAAATAAGTAGTTTATTATGGTTCTTGTCATGCTTTTGCCCACTCCGTGCCATCCAGATCCGTCTTGTTTAGTTACCTGAGATAAACATGCTAAAGTCAACATAAAGTTGAGTGATATTCATAGGTTTGAGTTTAAGAGTTTGAATCACAAGTTAAGAATGTATTGTAATCACATACAATCAATATGTTAAAAAAAAATCAATGTTCCTTTTATTGCCTTAAGCTCATGATACTCAACGATTAACAGCCAATCATAAATGTGGATTATGATGGTAAGTAATAGGCCCCCAAAGATAGGTATTTGTCAATAACCTATTTATAAGAACAATAAAGTGCGCCTGGTGTTTTCTCCAACAACCAAACGAGGATTGTCAATCACTAATAGTACTATCCACAATTATTTACGTTCACCCTTCAAGTGATTAAGGTTCATGATCGAGGGACTTCTGACAATAGTAACTTAAGCAAATAACATTGGCCTGACGGTATTTCAATACCCGGTATAAAAGACTTGTGTTCGAGTTTTAAGCATGTATCTCCCCCACGGGAAAATAGTTAAAGAGTGGGCTATGAAATCACCTTAGTAGTACAGTGGTATCGTAGTCTCAACAAAGCAAGGAAACGGCTTCACACAACACAACCTCACCACGATTTGGTGAGGAATAAGGGTACGTATGGATCAATGGTACAATGGTTCACTCCTAGCAAGGTTCACAACGAGCTATTTGGTTCCTCCTTGGATCACTTGTGCACCTCGTACTCCTCGCCAACTTCTTGTCCCAACTCGATGGCTACACTTCACATATGATAGTTATTTGGTACGTATGTGTTTGTGAAAGGAACTGAGATTGCATGGTGAGGTTATATAGTGAGTTTGGAAGGTGAGGATAAGTACAAAGGGTCACAAGTGTTTGTGTGTTGGCTTGTTTCCAAGGTGTGGCACCTTTTCTATACTCAATCGCAAGTAAACAAACAAGAGAATGTGTCATATAATTCTCTGTTCATTCCTGGCACTCTACTGTTCATTTGAGTCAGGTTATAAGTCATTGGGTGGCTTGTGAGGTGCTAGGGAAGTTTATGACACGTTTTTGTAAGTTTGGCAAAATGGTTTTTAAGGTTTACTTTGGCCAGATTTGGATGACTAAACGTGTGAGTTATGGAACGAGATTTGTCATTCCTAAATGTTTGCTGGGTCATAAATCAAGACATGTAAAAATAGTATGGTGTCGTGTGTAGAAATCACAAAATAACGAGAGGTCTCCTTGGCTTGGCCGCGACTGGCACAAACAAAGAAAGAAAGAAAAGAAAATTTTATAAGGGTGTGTTTGGGGCTTAAAAGCCTGTTGGGCTTGGGGTTTCGTCTGGCCCTGCAGAAAAGAAAAAAAATATATATAAAAGGGTCCGTTTGGTTTGTTAAGTGGGTTTAAGTGCCCAATGGGTCAACGGGGCCCACCTGGTGTGTTTTGAGAGTCGAGTTACGATCAAATAATATTAATGAGTGATCTCGGGAATTTTCGTAGGCTCCGGGAATATATAAATATTGTACCTTAAATATACGAAACGTATATTATAAAAATATAAATGTTTAAAATATATATTCGCGATAATTAGACTATCTAGGTTTGTGTGCAAGCAACGTTTCTAAGCAAAAGATAAATCACAATGTCGTAGTGGTTCACATAATATGTCATGCATAATAAAAAAAATTTGTTCTCCGTAAAAATGGTTAATCTATGTTATGGTAACGTGTTAATCGTAGGAAAATTTTACGGGGTGTTATACGTAGCACACACAATTCACTTTAGTTGTAACGTTACGAGCATCTCACGCATCCATTTTGAATTGCATCCATCGATTGAAATTTAGTTAAAACACTTAGTAAAATTTATAAGTTTTCAAAATATATAATCGTTTCAACCATGCTACAAATCACTCGTATAACTTAAAATTTCATTTAACGATAGTACTATATTATTTCACGACGCCATAGACCACCTAGCAAACTAACATTTTCATGTAAACAACTCGTAAAAATAATCACGTTTTGATACTATAATCGAACCATTTTGAATCTACACCAACCGGATTTCAAACCAAAATTAATAACTAAATATCTTATGTTTTCGACTTGGGCTCAACAAAAGCCCATTAAGTATTTAAAATCCGTAAGCCCACTGGGCCTATAAGAAATGTTTTTAGAATCATAAAAATGACCCAAAGCCAAGCCCAAAACTTTTTCCATGCCCTCGCCTCCAAAACTCTTAACGGGCCTTAGTATGAATCGTTCAAAGCCCATAAGCTAAAAAAAATAAGCTTTTGAATAAATAAGCAGTTAAAATAAGCTTGTTACTTATTAAATAAGCTTCGGAAATTTTTAGAAAAGTTTCATAATTATTTTTGCAAAATTGGACTAAAAATGTAACGCGACGACACCTAGAGGGACTAAATGTGTAAATATTGAAAATAAAGGACTAAACCTATAAATACAGAAATATAAGGGGAAAATGTGATAAAAATTAATATTCTAAGGTTAGTATTGATTATTGGACAAAGTAGAGGACTATAGTTGAAAAATATATAAAAAGGACTAACGGTGTAACGCAAGTATCGTTAGTGTAAAAATGGTAAAATTGGAAAAGGAGACAAAGACTAAACGTAACTTACTTATCATTCTTATTTATTTTCTATTTTCGTCAGTTTATATCACATTAAGTTTAAACTTTATTTTTATTTATATATATATATTATTTAACGTAACGTTAATAATATATATAACGATATTTAAAAAGTTAATATTTTACTTACGATTAAAAAGGAAAAACTTCGATGGATAATTTAAAAATCATATTTTATCATGGCATGCATATCACAAGATTTTCACTGCACATCACTTATTCATCATAACGAATATCTAATATTCGTTATTTCTTTGTAATTACCGAATAGTTTTTGGTCAAGTTCTTAGATAAATTTATTTATCAGGTTGTGTTTCGAAGCCGTTTTAATAAATTCGTCCGACTTTATTTTCTTCGTTTTCAGTATCAATCAAGGTGAGTCATAGCCTCACATTTACTTATTTTCAAAACTCCGTGAGGGGGATACATGTTACAAATAGATCGCAAGTATTTTTCTGTATGCTTTCCTGACTGATATATGCCTAACTTAGCTATTGCCAAAAGACCCTTATTCATGATCCATTAATCACTGAGGTGAACGCGAATATAATGAATAGATCTATTTAAGGTTTGACAGCCTGTCCCATTAATACTTGACGGAATGCCATTATGCATGTGGTTAGTCGTATTAGTCGCGATAATTGTATTTGAGTAAAAATAGGAACTGGCAAATCACCTATTACACGAGGGCAAATTTATCATTGATTTGATAAACACCCGCCGTTTACGGTATTTGTTAACGTTTGCGTGTCATGAGACTTAGAGCAATATATGAACTGCAATATCAATATTTTCAAACTGATTGTATTTTCCAATACAATCTTACTTGTGTATCAAAATGATTATTAAATTCAAACTCTATACTTTCACTCAACATTTTTGTTGACTTTTAAGCATGTATCTCAGGTATTTAGCAGGGGAAACAAGCATGGAACGAGCGGCAAAAATCTTCAAAATATGTTTTCTTTATTTCAATAATGATGTAAAATAAATGATGTTTGATTTAGTTCAAAACATCAAGTTTTTAAATACTCTGATAAGGACCTATTGTATTTCAAATTTTTATAAATGAAATTATGTTTTAAAATGTCTCTTTCGAGCCGTTTTCTATCATTATGACTTCGATCCTCACCGTAACACCTTAATTACTATTCCGCTGCCGCATTTCAAATTAGGGGGTGTTACAGATTGGTATCAGAGCCATAGTTATAGAGAACCAAATGTTTTCAAACATTGAACTATAACCACACTTTCAAATAAATTAAATTTTCATCATATAAATTTTGCCCGCCGTACCTGCTTGCTACAGTACTCCGTAAGTTAATCATTAAGCTATGATATTTTGATTTTTATATGTTAGAATTTTGTATTCTTTGATGATAATAAATTCTTATTCTGCACTATTTATGAATTGTTACAGTATTGTTTCAATATGAGTATGTTCGACTCCGACTCTGATATTTTCGTCGCGTCCGTTACTTCGCCTGTTTATCGTTCTATTTTTGTACCTGACGCTGTTTCCTAAGAAACAGAACCCTTCGAGCAAGACGAAATTGCTACAACGCCTGAGAATCCCAATGCTTTTGTTTTACCGACACCATTACCACGTCATGAATTCAATTCATATGCACCCGATCACCTACTCAACCTTTTTAGCCAAACTTATCCGTATACTTTTCACCCAAGAGAACAAATCCCTGAGGAAGATATACCTACATCCAGCCGCCTTCGTATTTCTGATTCTATTCCTCCACTTTCACCATCATTACCCTATCCTCCTGGTTTTACTCCCCCAGCTCATATCAATGAAACTGGCGAGAGTGCTAGGATGGAAATTCCTTCTAGCCTTTCACCTTCTGTAGTAGTGACGCGATTGGAGCATCACGAAGA
Source organism: Artemisia argyi (assembly GCA_030686995.1). Lineage (NCBI taxonomy): Eukaryota > Viridiplantae > Streptophyta > Magnoliopsida > Asterales > Asteraceae > Artemisia > Artemisia argyi. Next base: position 239,971,012 of record CM060708.1, on the reverse strand, counting down.
TCAGATAGACTCACTTTTTCAGATGATTGATTATTCATCATTTGATCATTCAGATACTACCCACAACACCTTACATAACCTTATAGCCGATAGGATAGAGTTGCAGTAGGGGTTAGCTCAGATACATTCGGATATCTCTGAGACACGTTCTTTCGCGATATCATTGCGAAGAGAGGGACAGAACCGTACTTGGGAAGCCCAGCTTGCACACCGAAGAGCAGATACATTGGAAAACCTTGTAGGAGATATGCAGATACAACATCATACCGAGATGCAGGAGCTCCGAACTCAGATCTTAGAGATGGGAGGACATGTGGACATACATAATCATTAGAGGCAGTTAGTATTTGTACTAGTAATAAGGCATCCAAGCCTGCCGCATGTGGCAATTAATAAGCTTGTATCGTTTTGTTATAACAACTCAACTAATTAAGTTATTAATGTTATGTTGTTGGTTTTGATATTACTATATACAAATGTTAATTTATGCTTATGGTTGTTCATGTGTATTAAAAATGCATCTAACATATCGGAATGATTATGACTGTTGTATAGAAATAAAAACTACATATGGTGCCCAATTATTATTAAGACTTATAAATATTTATTTCCCTACTTCACAAGAACCTTTAAACAAGTTGTTGTTTAAAATTCTAAATGCTATATTTTTGTATTATCAATAGAAAAATGGAGCATGCAAGTAGCGAAAACTCTAACCCGGAAGTGATCATGACCCCCACTGAGGTTCAGAGAATGATTGCTGAGGGAATATCTGCAGCTCGTGAAGCGGATCGTTTGAATAATACCAATGGTGCAAATCGTGAAGCTAATACAATTACTCCACGTAATTGTACTTACAAGGATTTCATGACTTGCAAGCCAACAAACTTCAAAGGAATTGAAGGAGTGACTGAAATGACCCATTGGTTTGAGCATACTGAGACAGTTTTCAAGAGGAGTGGTTGTGCTGAGAATAGCAAAGTTACCTTTGCTACATGAACTCTTAAAGGAGAGGCACTATCGTGGTGGAACACTACTGCGAATGCTATGGGTCCAGATGAAGCTTTCAGACTTTCGTGGAATGAGTTGAAAAATAAAATGTTGAAAAAGTATTGTCCAAGGACAGAGATTCGAAAACTGGAGGATGAATTTCATCAGCTAGTTGTAAGGTACAATGACCTGAAGACATACGACAGAAAGTTTCTGGAGTTGTCAGTGTTGTGCCCAACTATAGTACCCGATGTTGAACAAGCATTGGAGAAATACGTGGAGGGACTGCCACCATCCATTGAAGGAGATGTTACCTCATCGAATCCAAAGACAGTAGAAGAAGCTATGGAGCTTGCACAGAGATTGTTAACCCGGGTGATCAAAAGAGGTTCTACCTCCATGATCAATGAGCATAAGAGAAGTGCTGACAACCGTGGGAGTAACAATAGCAACAACCACAGCTACAACAACAGTTACAGTGGTAACCGGAGCTACAACAACAACAACAACAATCAAAGCAGCAACCGCAACAGAGATCAACAGCAGAACCGTAGTAATCATCATCAGCAACAAAATCGTCGGCAAGAAGCTACCAGAGCTTATGCAGCAGTGCCTGCAGAAAGTAAAGGTTATGCTGGAACTTTACCCCCATGTAACAAGTGCAACATGCATCATAATGGAGCATGTAAAGCTGCTTGTGGCAACTGTAGAAGAATTGGCCATATGACAAGGGACTGTCGAGCGACTGGAGCCAACACACAACCGATAGCAGTAAAGTGCCATGGTTGTGGAGAAGTTGGACACTACAGAACTCAATGTCCGAAAATTGCCAATAATGTTGCCCGAGGAAGAGCGTATGTACTTGGTGATGGGAACACAACGCAGAATTCTGATGTTGTTACTGGTACGTTCCTATTAAATCAACAAGATGCTAAGATATTATTTGATTCAGGAGCAGATAAAAGTTTTGTGTCTACTTCGTTTGCCGCAATTCTAAATATTACTCCTGTAGAATTAGATACTATCTATGAAATAGAATTAGCAGATGGAAATATTCTAAGTACCAATACCCTAATCGAAAACTGCACCTTAACCCTTCTAAATAAATCTTTCCCTATCAATCTTATGCCCATCCAATTGGGAAGTTTTGATGTCATCATTGGTATGGATTGGTTATCTAAACACCATGCCAGAATAATTTGTGACGAGAAAATCATCCAAATTCCATTCGACGGTGAAACCTTAATCATCCAAGGTGATAAACCTAAAACTTCTTTCAATATCATTTCGTACGCCAAGACGATGAAATACATAAGCAAAGGATGCCATGTATTTCAAATCCAAGTAACGGGAGGAGAAACAAAAGAAAAGAAGAAACAACTTGATGAAGTGTCAGTTGTAAGAGAATTTTCTGAGGTATTTCCCGAAGACTTACCTGGAATCCCACCAACTCGTCAAGTAGAATTCCGAATCGATTTAGTGCCTGGAGCAGCACCAGTTGCAAAAGCACCATATCGATTAGCACCCTCCGAAATGAAAGAATTATCTGAACAGTTAAAAGAACTATCAGATAAAGGTTTCATTCAACCAAGTTCATCCCCTCGGGGAGCACCAATCCTATTTGTCAAAAAGAAAGATGGAACGTTCCGAATGTGTATCGATTACAGAGAGTTGAACAAACTCACGGTGATGAATCGATATCCATTGCCAAGGATCGACGATCTATTTGACCAATTACAAGGATCAAGTGTTTACTCAAAAATCGATCTAAGATCAGGATATCATCAATTAAGAGTTAGGGAAGAGGACATTCCCAAGACAGCTTTTCGAACACGGTATGGACATTATGAATTTCAGGTGATGCCATTTGGTCTTACCAATGCACCAGCTGTATTCATGGATTTAATGTACCGAGTATGCAAACCATACTTGGATAAATTCGTTATTGTGTTCATTGATGATATTTTAATCTATTCGCGCAATAAAGAAGAACATGTCGAACACTTAAGGACTATTTTGGAGTTACTTAAGAAGGAAAAGTTGTACGCCAAGTTTTCCAAATTTGATTTTTGGATTTCTACCGTTCAATTTTTAGGCCATATCATCAACAACAAAGGTATCCATGTAGATCCTGCGAAGATAGAAGCAGTTAAAGGTTGGACGTCACCCACCTCCCCAACCGAAATTCGTCAATTCTTAGGTCTCGCTGGTTATTACCGGAGATTTATAGAGGGTTTTTCAAAGATTGCAAAACCATTGACGGAACTAACTCAAAAGAACAAGAAGTATAACTGGAAAGTGAAACAAGAGTCAGCATTCCAACTGCTGAAACAGAAGCTTTGTGAAGCACCAATATTAGCATTACCGGAAGGCAATGAGGACTTTGTAGTGTATTGTGACGCATCTCATCATGGTTTAGGTGCGGTACTAATGCAAAGAGACAAAGTTATAGCCTATGCTTCACGACAGCTGAAGAAGAATGAAGAAAACTACACCACTCATGATCTAGAATTAGGAGCAGTAGTTTTTGCTCTTAAAATATGGAGACATTACCTATATGGTACAAAGTGTACGGTTTTCACCGATCACAAGAGTCTACAGCATATACTAGATTAGAAGGAGCTAAACATGAGGCAAAGAAGATGGTTAGAATTACTCAATGACTACGACTGTGAAATTCGTTACCATCCTGGTAAAGCGAATGTAGTAGCCGATGCATTGAGTAGAAAAGATAGAATTAAACCTCTTAGAGTTCGATCTCTAGGAATGACAATTCATTCGCCACTTCCAGCTCAAATCATCAAAGCTCAAGCAGAAGCTCTACAAGAAGAAAACCGGAAATATGAGAAAATTGACAGAAGGTCAAACCTGGAAGATCAGGTTGACAGAATGCCAAATAATGAAAAAGAATTTGTGAGAAGAAATGATGGAATGTTATGTTTTAAGGAAAGATATTGGATTCCTCTCTTTGGAGTTATTCGAGACCTTATCATGCATGAATCTCATAAATCCAAATATTCTATTCATCCCGGTTCCAATAAGATGTACCAAGATATTAAGAAGAATTATTGGTAGCCCAATATGAAAGCTGATATCGCCGAGTATGTTGGTAAATGTTTAACCTGCTCTAGAGTAAAGGCAGAGACTCAGAAACCATCAGGATTACTCGTGCAACCAGAAATTCCGGTCTGGAAATGGGAACGAATCACAATGGATTTTATTACCAAATTACCAAAGACTTCGACCGGATTAGACACAATCTGGGTTATCATCGATCGATTAATCAAGTCTGCACATTTCCTACCAATCAAAGAAACTGACGAGATGGAAACACTCGCTCAGTTGTATTTTAAGGAAATTGTAATTAGACATGGGGTACCAATATCTATTATTTCTGATAGAGATAGCCGATTCACCTCAAGATTTTGGGAATCACTACAGAAATCTCTTGGTACTAGGTTAGATATGAGCACCGCTTATCATCCGCAAACCGATGGACAAAGTGAGAGAACAATCCAAACCTTGGAAGACATGCTCTGAGCATGTGTGATTGATTTCGGAAAAGGTTGGGATAGACACTTTCCATTAGTTGAATTCTCGTACAATAACAGCTACCATGCCAGCATAAAGGCTGCACCTTTTGAGGCACTGTACGGAAGAAAGTGCAGACCACCAGTCTGTTGGACAGAAGTTGGTGATATGCAACTTACCGGACCAGAGCTAATACATGATACTACTGAGAAGATATTCCAAATCAAGCAACGCTTGCAAGCTGCTCGTGACAGACAGAAAAGTTATGCTGATGTCAGGAGAAAGCCTATGGAATTTCAAGTAGGAGACAAAGTCATGTTGAAGGTTTCGCCATGGAAAGGAATGATTCGCTTTGGAAGACGTGGAAAGTTAAATTCGAGGTATATTGGACCTTTCAAAATTCTGGAGAGAATTGGTTTAGTTGCTTATAAGTTAGAACTTCCGGAAGAACTCAGTAGGGTACATCCTACGTTTCACGTATCACAACTCAAGAAATGTTTGTCTGACGAAACTCTCGTCATTCCACTAAAAGAGATTAGATTGGACGACAAACTAGTGTTCACAGAAGAGCCTGTGGAAATAATGGATAGAGAGATAAAACAACTCAAACAGAATCGTATCCCCATTGTGAAAGTAAGATGGGACTCTAAGCGAGGACCGACTTACACATGGGAAAGAGAAGATAGATTCTGTGAGAAATATCCACACTTATTTTCATAGAACACACTTGTTAGATTTCTTAAAATCGAATTTCGGGACGAAATTCAAAATGACAAGTGGGTACTGTAGAACCCTGTAAAAATTTCTTGTAATTAAATCGTTAATAAATAAATAATCCTTCGTTATCGTTTCTAATTCCCATTTTCTCGGAAAAATTTGAAATTTTTCTTATTATGTTATTTTGGCGATTTTCACAAAATAATATAATTCACGAAATGACGGAATTAATCCTCGACACGTTACACGAAACCTAAACTTTTCATTTAATCCTAAACCTAAATCCTAATACTAATTATATTTAGTAAATATAATTAAAAATCCCTAATCATCTTAATTAATCAAACGGACCCTTAATTACTTTCGGCCCACACCCTTGTCCACTATTCATAAGCCCACGAAACTAAGCCCAACTTCCAATTCATTAGTTTTCATCCGATCGACCAAGACCAAACCTTCCCCAAAACACCTCGTTTATTTCTAAAACTTACACACGACTTATATATTTTATTTTCTCATCTTGTTAACCTACTAGCCAACAATTAGTGTGTCAATTCTCACGTCCATACGTGGAGTTTTGATACGTTTTTAAGAGGCAAAGTATTCGACCCTTGCAAACCCAAATCGAGTTACAATATATTCAAAACTTAACCGTTTTGAATCTAGTTTGTTTCTAATCGTTCCTAATATTATTCCTGAGATGATTTTATGCTCAAATGTTAAGGATGATCATGTATAAACAAGTGGTGTACGATTTTGTAAATCGTATATATGGAAATATACATAGTCGATGTGGGCATGAATCACCCCAACACATTCCTTCTTTTGTGCTCTCACAAGCCATTCTAAATCAATATAAAACTTCACCTAGGAGCTAGTTACTGACATGCAAATAGTGTACGAAGAATTCACATTGAAATTTTCTACTAAACGTTATATATATTAGTAATATATGTACGTACTTGCATGCATCTTGCTCTCATTCATTTCCAAACTCTTTCACTGCATTATTTCGACCTTCAATTCATTCTTACAAGACCTGGAAATCGTTTGGTATATTATTAGAAGCAAGGAAAGGAAATCGGGTTGAAATTAATATATAACGTTTGGGTTATATAGTGAAACTTGATATTTTTGTGTTCCATTCTATCATCATTCGACTCTTAATCACCTCTAAGGTGTTTGTAAGTCTACTCTACTCGTTTTCATTCCAAGTTACACGTTAATATTTAGTCATGCACCTTGTTTAATTTGTTTCGAACGTATATACTTTGCACATATATTTCACGTACATATTTATTCTTAGTACACGAAACGTGATTAGCCTCTATCTTGGAAGGCCTAGGAATCACGTAGCACATACAATTCACTTTAGTTGTAACGTTACGAGCATCTCACGCATCCATTTTGAATTGCATCCATCGATTGAAATTTAGTTAAAACACTTAGTAAAATTTATAAGTTTTCAAAATATATAATCGTTTCAACCATGCTACAAATCACTCGTATAACTTAAAATTTCATTTAACGATAGTACTATATTATTTCACGACGCCATAGACCACCTAGCAAACTAACATTTTCATGTAAACAACTTGTAAAAATAATCACGTTTTGATACTATAATCGAACCATTTTGAATCTACACCAACCGGATTTCAAACCAAAATTAATAACTAAAAATCTTATGTTTTCGACTTGGGCTCAACAAAAGCCCATTAAGTATTTAAAATCCGTAAGCCCACTGGGCCTATAAGAAATGTTTTTAGAATCATAAAAATGACCCAAAGCCAAGCCCAAAACTTTTTCCATGCCCTCGCCTCCAAAACTCTTAACGGGCCTTAGTTTGAATCTTTCAAAGCCCATAAGCTAAAAAAATAAGCTTTTGAATAAATAAGCAGTTGAAATAAGCTTGTTACTTATTAAATAAGCTTCAGAAATTTTTAGAAAAGTTTCATAATCATTTTTGCAAAATTGGACTAAAAATGTAACGCGACGACACCTAGAGGGACTAAATGTGTAAATAATGAAAATAAAGGACTAAACCTGTAAATATAGAAATATAAGGGAAAAATGTGATAAAAATTAATATTCTAAGGTTAGTATTGATTATTGGACAAAGTAGAGGACTATAGTTGAAAAATATATAAAAAGGACTAACGGTGTAACACAAGTATCGTTAGTGTAAAAATGGTAAAATTGAAAAAGGAGACAAAGACTAAACGTAACTTATTTATCATTCTTATTTATTTTCTATTTTCGTCAATTTATTTCACATTAAGTTTAAACTTTATTTTTATTTATATATATATTATTTAACGTAACGTTAATAATATATATAACGATATTTAAAAAGTTAATATTTTACTTACGATTAAAAAGGAAAAACTTCGATGGATAATTTAAAAATCATATTTTGTCATGTCATGCATATCACAAGATTTTCATTGCACATCACTTATTCGTCATAACGAATATCTAATATTCGTTATTTCTTTGTAATTACCGAATACTTTTTGGTCAAGTTCTTAGATAAATTTATTTATCAGGTTGTGTTTCGAAGCCGTTTTAATAAATTCGTCCAACTTTATTTTCTTTGTTTTCAGTATCAATCAAGGTGAGTCATAGCCTCACATTTACTTATTTTCAAAACTCCGTGAGGGGGATACATGTTACAAATAGATCGCAAGTATTTTTCTGTATGCTTTCCTGACTGATATATGCCTAAGTTAGCTATTGCCAAAAGACCCTTATTCATGACCCATTAATCACTGAGGTGAACGCGAATATAATGAATAGATCTATTTAAGGTTTGACAGCCTGTCCCATTAATACTTGACGGAATGCCATTATGCATGTGGTTAGTCGTATTAGTCGTGATAATTATATTTGAGTAAAAATAGGAACTTGCAAATCACCTATTACACGAGGGCAAATTTATCATTGATTTGATAAACACCCGCCGTTTACGGTATTTGTTAACGTTTGCGTGTCATAAGACTTAGAGCAATATATGAACTGCAATATCAATATTTTCAAACTGATTTTATTTTCCAATACAATCTTACTTGTGTATCAAAATGATTATTAAATTCAAACTCTATGATTTCACTCAACATTTTTGTTGACTTTTAAGCATGTATCTCAGGTATTTAGCAGGGGAAGCAAGCATGGAACGAGCGGCAAAAATCTTCAAAATATGTTTTCTTTATTTCAATAATGATGTAAAATAAATGATGTTTGATTTAGTTCAAAACATCAAGTTTTTAAATACTCTGATAAGGACCTATTGTATTTCAAATTTTTATAAATGAAATTATGTTTTAAAACGTCTCTTTCGAGCCGTTTTCTATCATTATGACTTCGATCCTCACCGTAACACCCTAATTACTATTCCGCTGCCGCATTTCAAATTAGGGGGTGTTACATAAACCAAATAAGCTTACCAATAGAAGAACGTGTGAAATTAGTTGCTAATCGGATTACTTTAAATTCTACAACCGAGTAAGCGGAAAATACGGAAGCTTAGACATTAAATTGCAAGCTGAAGAGAGAAACACTCTTCTCTCCCGTTCCGTCGCAAGTAGTTTTGAAGGAAACGGTTACGATTAACGTAACGTTTGAAAAAAGAAAATAAAAGTTTTAAGTTTTTGAATTTTGTTTTTCAATATAAAAAAATACAAAAAGATTTTCATTCTCCATTTTGATTTTCCTTTTGTTTTTCAAATTTGTGATTTTTGTGGTGTATGAACACCCGTTCATCTTCTAAATGTCTTATTTCTCCACTTTCGAACCCAGAAAGTTTGATTCGTCACACGCATCGAGTTCGTTTCCCAAACATTGAGGAAATGGAACAAAATAACCACAACAATCAACACCCTCCGGTGGGTGATATTCAAAATGTGCCAGCTCCTGATCTCCGAACAATGGAGGAGTTGTGCCAACCGACAATGCACGGAAGAGGTGGTCCGATTGCCCCTCTTAATATCGAGGCTACGGATTTTGGACTCAAGCATCATATGATTCAACAAGTCCAAAATTCATGCCAATTTCACGGTTTACCGGGTGACGATGCCAACAAGCATCTTGACAAAATTTTAACAGTCACCCAAAGTATGAAACAACATGGGGTCTCCGATGACGCCCTTCGTCTTTCTCTCTTCCCCTATTCTTTGACGCATCATGCCACCGCTTGGTTTGATCGTCTTCCCAAGAACTCAATTCATACCTTCGAAGAAATGGTTTCAAAGTTCTTGGCGAAATATTTTTCACCATCGATGGTGACGAAACTCCGAAACGATATTAGCAATTTCCGCAGCTTCCCGACGAATCTTTATTCGAAGCTTTGGAACGCTATAAGCTTGCTATTGATCGGTGTCCAAACCATAATATGCTTCTTGTTACTATAATCGATACGTTTTACAATGGATTGACTTTGCGACATCGGGACACGATCAATGCAGCTGCTGGTGGAACTTTTATGAAACGACGTCCTGAAGATTGGTACGAACTTATTGAGAATATGACTGCTCATTACAATTACTAGGATTCCTCAGCCGAGAGGAATGAGTCAACAAGATCAACCGCTGCTCACAATTCTTCTACGTCTAATTCTAAAATAGCCGCAATTACTAAGAAACTCGATGACTTGTCTACGGCTGTTTTACGAATGCATCAAACGAATCAAAATCAAAATCAAGTCAAAAACCATAAAGTCAATATGGTCAACCATGTTTGTGAGACTTGTGGTGGTCCTCATTCGTATTTTGAGTGCCCAGCCTCCGGTGGCTTCACTCACGAGAATGTGTATGCTACTTCGGGAACCTACAATATGGGCGGTAACGGTTACCAACCACAGGGAGACCGAAATCTTCTTAGCTACCGTTCGAACAATTATATTGGACCACCCGGTTTCAATCAACCGAATCAAGTTAATCAAGTCAATCATAACGTGCAAAACCAAAACAATCAATTTAACCAAAATTAAAATCAAAACCGGATGAACAATGGTTTTCAAAATCAAAATCAAGGTTTTCATCAAAATGTGGGGAATTATAATCAAGGCTCGAATCAAAGGAATTTTCAAGGAAATTACGGGAATTTTCAAAATGCTAATCATGAGAATTATAATCATGGAAATCAAAATTTTCAAAACCAAGGTTTCAACAACAATAACCGTGGACAAAATTTTCAAAACCCAGCTGTGAATCAAAATCAGTCACCTTCAGATGAATTGATTAAACAATTGATGCTACGAAATCAGAATTTAATGAAAAATCAGGAATTACTGACTAAGGAAATCACTGAAATTAAGAAGTCTTTAAATGATCAACCCTCGGGCTCGGGTACTCTTCCAAGCAACACGATCGCTAACCCGAGAGGCGATGCAAAAGTGATCACGACTAGGAGTGGTGTCTCATATGATGGACCAACGGCTCCGACTACCTCTTCTTCTTCTTCTTCTTCTCCTAAGTTATTCACCTGTGAAACCGAGGTGACAACGGATACGGGAATTCCTATTGATAATGGAAGGACCGAAAACATCCAACCTTCGGTAGTCCCAACATCAAAAGGAAAAGATAAAGTCGTTCACGAAACTGAGAAAGAAGTTCCCGTCAAAACAAAATTGCCTTATCCGTTACGTTTAAATGAACAAAAGCATCGTGAGAAAAATAAAAACCAGATGGAAAAGTTTTATCAGATTTTTCAAGAATTGCATTTTTGATATAAGTCTTGCTGATGCTATACTTTTGATGCCGAAGTTTGCTTCAATGTTAAAAGGTCTTTTGAGTAACAAAGAAAAATTATTTGAAATGTCAAAAACCCAGATGAATGAGAATTGCTCGGCGGTTATCCTCAAAAAGCTTCCCAAAAAGCTTTCCGGATCGATTTCTCATTCCTTGCAATTTTACGGGTATGGTTCAATGCTTCGTCTTGGCCGATCTTGGTGCTAGCATTAACCTAATGTCGTTGTCCATTTGGGAAAAGTTGTCTTTACCCAATTTAACTCTGACTTGTATGACCCTCGAGCTTACCGAACGAACTACTTCCCGCCCGATGGGAATAGCCGAGGATGTCTTCGTCATTGTGGGAAAATTTCATTTCCCCACCGATTTTGTCATTGTTGATTTTGATGCTGATCCACGGGTACCTCTCATTCTTGGGAGAGGTTTCCTAAGGACTGGTCGTGCTTTAATTCATGTTTTTGATGAAGAAATTACCCTACGCGTTGGTACCTAAGCCGTAACGTTTAATTTAGATCAAACCGTGAGATACTCCTCCAATCATGAAAAACTTTCCGTGAACCGAGTTGATGTTATCGATGAAGTTACAGAGGAGTATTCTCAAGAATTACTCAGTTTTATAAATAATGCTTCGAGTGGCAATCCCACTCCTTCTTCTGAACCAATTATTTCCAATTCTTCCCCTTCCCTTACTCCGTTTGAGGGAAGTGATTTCATCTTGGAAGAGATCGAGGCCTTTCTTTCTAATGATTCGATTTCACCAGAAATTGATCATTCCGTTTGCGACCCGGAGGGAGATGTTCTTTTGATTGAAAAATTGTTGAATGAAGAACCAACTCCGTCTCTCCTTCCGATGGACCTTAAAATGGCCGATGTTAAGGAAGTTATGCCGTCTACTGAGAATCCTCCGGAGCCCGAGCTCAAGGATTTACCTCCTCATCTTGAATACGCTTTTTTAGAAGGAACCGATAAACTTCCCGTCATTATTTCGAAAGACCTTAAAGATGAGGAGAAGAACCGTCTCTTAAATGTGCTCAAGAAGCATAAAAGTGCCATTGCTTGGCAAATTTCCGACATCAAGGGTATCGACCCTCGTTTTTGTACCCACAAGATTTTGCTTGAAGACAATTACAAACCGTCCGTCCAACAACAACGACGGGTTAACCCGAAAATTCATGAGGTTATCAAAAAGGAAGTTATAAAACTCCTTGATGCTGGAATGATTTATCCAATCTCGGATAGCTCATGGGTTAGCCCGGCCCACTGTGTTCCGAAGAAAGGTGGAATGACCGTAGTGACTAATGAAGATAATGAATTGATTCCGACATGTCTTGTTACCAGATGGAGAGTGTGTATTGATTATCGAAAATTGAATGATGCGACTCATAAGGACCATTTCCCACTTCCATTTATGGATCAAATGCTCGAACATTTAGCGAGAAATGAGTTCTATTGTTTTCTCGATGGCTTTTCTGGTTATTTTCAAATTCCGATTGATCCTCCAGACCAGGAAAAGACCACTTTCACTTGCCCTTACGGAACGTTTGCTTACCGATGTATAACTTTTGGCTTATGTAATGCTCCAGGCATGTTCCAGAGGTACATGATGTCTATATTCTACGATATGATTGAGAAAACCATGAAAGTTTTCATGGATGATTTCTCGGTTTATGGAGATTCTTTCACTTCTTGCCTCTCCCATTTAGAAAGAATGCTGAAACGATGTGAAGACACCAACTTGGTTCTAAATTGGGAGAAGTGCCATTTCATGGTTAAAGAGGGCATTGTCCTCGGCCATAAGATTTCAAAATCTGTGATTGAGGTCGATAGAGCTAAAGTCGACATGATTGTTAAGTTACCTCATCCCACTACCGTTAAAGGAATTAGAAGTTTTCTTGGTCATGCCAGCTTTTATCGACGTTTTATCCAAGATTTTTCTAAGATAGCCCGGCCCCTGACCCACTTACTTGAAAAAGATGCTCCGTTTATCTTTTTAAATGAATGCATTGAAGCATTTAATATCCTAAAGAAGAAGTTAACGGAGGCTCCTATCTTAGTTGCCCCCGATTGGGACTTTCCTTTCGAGCTAATGTGTGATGCAAGCGATTATGCTATTGGTGCAGTTCTGGGGCAAAGTAAGTCAAAATATTTTCAGCCGATACACTATGCTAGTAAAACAATGACCGATGCTCAATACCATTATACGACTACTGAGAAAGAAATGTTAGCCGTCATTTACGCTTTTGAAAAATTCCGACCTTTTTTGCTTTTAAAGAAAAGCATAGTGTATACGGATCATTCGGCTCTTAAGTATCTAATGGCAAAGCAAGATGCTAATCCAAGATTGATGCGGTGGGTTCTACTCCTTCAAGAATTCGATGTTGAAATTCGAGGAAAATAGGGAGCTGAGAACCTTGCTGCCGATCACCTTTCACGTTTAGAGAATCCCCATCAAAGTGATTTCAAGAAAAAGGAAATTAACGAAACATTTCCTCTCGAGACACTTGGGAGTTTATCACACAGTGATCCTAGTACCCCATGGTTCGCCGACTTTGCGAATTACCATGCGGGGAAATTCATACGTAAAGGGATGTCGTTCCAACAAAAGAATAAATTCTGCAAAGATGTTAAGCATTATTTTTGGGACGACCTCTAATTGTTTAAAATTTGTGCGGATCAAGTGATCCGGCGGTGCGTTCACGACAAGGAAGCCGCTGAAATTCTCATGGCATGCCACAATGGACCCACGGGGGGACATCATGGTGCTAACTTCACTGCTAAGAAAGTTTTCGATTCCGGCTTCTATTGGCCGACGATTTACCGGGATGCCCATGTGATGAGGCGAAAAATGAACCGTTTTTAGGGGGTCATTTAAGCCCATAATGGAATTTATTTGATCAAATATTGCCCTAAATCGTTCCTTTTGTGATTTTAGGTACTTTGGGAGTGAATTCTGGAAAAGGAAGCATTTTGGACATTTTTGGAGCATAAAAGTGAAGAAAACGGCAAAGACTTAATTTTCCATGCTGAGAACAGTACCTGACGGCGTCAAGAAGGAAATTGTGACGGCGTCAGGAGTAAAATCCATGACGACCCAGTGAAAACCTGAAGGCGTCAAGAGAAGGGCGTCAAGAGTTAAAATGGTGAGGGCCTGAAGATGGACTACACGTGACGGCGTCAAACCTAGATCTAGGCAGTCCGAGGAGTTTATTGGCGGCGAGATGACGGTGTCAAACATTTACTCTTGACACCGTCACCTTACAAAATCTATATATACTTTTCTATTTTTCATTCATTAAGAGAGGAACTTGTGTGGAGAATACTAGGGTCGAACCTAATAAACCCTAGGTCGTTTGTAACAATATTTTCATGGGTTTTCACCCCTTGAAACCTTTCATGTTCAATTAAGATAAGTCCTTTTCCAATTCATTCAATATGTCTATGTGTTGTTTGAATATATCTTATGCTTTTCTTGATTTCAACATGCTAGGCTAGATCTTTCATGTGTTTGCTTAGATGTAATGAAACCTAGATGTTGATTATAGGTTGATTGCTTGCTTATAGTTGTAATGGATGAATGATTTCAATGTTAGGCTTAAGAAAACTGGCAGATCTCCATTGTGTAACTTGCTTGAACGTCTTAAGAAACATGAACCGATGTGTACTAGGTTTTTATGATTGTATTTAATGCATGAGCGAATTCTAGTGATCCCATGTTAGGAGCTTCTTAGCCGGCTCGACATAGGAGTGAAGTAGGAGCTTATAGGATTGGGGAAGTAAATACGCCACCCCATGAATGGTATTAAGGAATACAATCCGTCATCCAGGAAACTGTAACAAGTAATTAACCTGTAAAAGATATCTAGGGAGTAGTGAAACCTAAGTAAACACAATTCTCCCATATATTGCTCACACCACTAGTTAATTTAGTTTAATTCCATTTTTAGTATTTTATTTTGATTGCATCTTAGTAATTGGGTTAGTTGATTAGCAATTAATTCCGCCCAACTCCTTCAAAACCGAGATTTTTAATTGCTTTTATAAAAACATAAAAATACAAAAAGAATCATCCCTCATCTCTAGACATAGTCTTTAGGTTTTCTAATCCTAGCGACACTATTCCCAAGTTGAACGATCAATCCCCCGGTACTTGTCACTATACTATACTACAACGATCAGGTACACTGCCTGGTGGGGGTTGTAAGCTTCTCGGGATCCCTCGAGAGGTAAAGCCTGGTGCAATTCCCACGCATCAAGTTTTTGGCGCCGCAGCCTGGGGAATAGTTATTGTCTAGGTTAGGATTTCTTTTTATTAGGTCTACTTGCTAGATTCCTTTCTAGTAAGATTTTTATTTTTATTCTTAGGTTTTCTTTAGTCTATCTTATTTCTTCGTGTTTTTGTTCGTAACTCTTTACCATCGGACATCATGGAAGATGGTAACATCTTTGAACCCATCAACCCACCACAACAAGAACACCCACAAAACCCACCACTAGCTAACCAACCTCTTAGGCCCCGAACCTTAGGAGAGTACTCCCGACCTAGTCACCAAGGCTATCAAAACACTATTGAGCTCACCCAAGGAGCCAATGTGTCACACATCGTCTTTCTACTGCATATCATCCACAAACGAGTGGTCAAGTTGAGGTGTCCAATCGCGGCTTGAAATGTATCTTAGAAAGGACTGTAGGAGAACATCGTGCTTCATGGGCTGATAAGCTAGATGACGCATTATGGGCTTTTCGGACCGCTTACAAAACACCCATTAGGTGCATTCCTTATGAGCTGGTTTACGGGAAGGCCTGCCATTTGCCCTTTGAACTTGAGCACAAGGCCTACTGGGCCTTGAAAACGCTAATTTTGATCTTCAAACCGCGGGTGATCATCGTAAAGTTCAATTGAATGAACTAACTAAGCTTCGTGATCAAGTCTATGAGAATTCTTTGATCTACAAAAAGAAAACAAAGAGGATTCATGATGCTAAGATTAAAGATCGCATTTTCAACGTTGGTGATCGAGTCCTTCTTTTCAATTCTCGATTGAAGATATTCTCGGGCAAGTTAAAAACCCGTTGGTCTGGACCATTCACCATTACCCAAGTATTCCCTTATGGAACCGTCGAGTTAGCTCAATCTAATGGTCTCAAACACTATTTCGGAGGGGACATACCACCCATGGTTGTCCCGGATCTCCAAACTTTCCCCAAGGACAATTAAATTCGGGGATCGAGTCAAGCTCATGTGACTCGGTGAACAAAAACAAGCGCTTCGTGGGAGGCACCCCATGCTTATCCATTTCATTTTCTTTATTTTCTATTTTCTTAAGTAACGTGACGTGAGGGGGCGACCCTTTTCAAACTCGTGTTTTCGTGGTTGTTTGTGAATGTCTAGGAATTTCACCGAAGATTGAGGACTCTCGTGCTCGTATTTTGTCGTTCTCTCCACTTGAGTCTCATTCTTCGCTGCTCTTTCGAAAATTCATCATATCCAAAATCTTATCGACTAACGTTTATCTCTTGGCATACTTACTAAACGGCCTTAGATTTTACGTAAGACTACCCGTACCCTTAAAACATTGAGGAGAATGTTTCATTTTAGTCTGGAGGGGTGAATCTTCGATTCGATTTGACCTGGCACCTTCGTCTAAGCTGTTAACTTGCGCAACTCCGTTTTTCCACCAAAATTTAAAATTTTTTGTCACCTTTTTATTAAAAAAATGATGATATATGATATAATAGTAAAGATTTGACACCTTGTTTTGACTTTCCTATCGACGAGAGTAGAAATAAATGTTCCGACTTGACCGGGGGTGTTGAGCCCTAGCTCGTCTCCCTTAACCAATATAATTAAAAGATTATCGGCTAAGCATCCGCGAATCTCATTACTTGGGATTTTAAATTTGCGGAGATCGAGGAATGATAGAGTTTATTTAGAAGTTTGATGCTAAACGTGGAGTAGTTGGATCTCTTTAGAGCCCACGAAAGGTACTTGTGGCCTCCTTGTTCCCACAAGATTGCACACCAATAATAATAGATATCTAGGTTTAATTAAGTGTATGGGGTTTGGGCAATACTTAGTTTTTTCTCGTTCCAAAGAAAATCTCTGCATATGGGGGTTTGGTACACATAGGGGTACTGCCAGTGTTACGGTGAAATAGACTATTGCATCTTGCCGGTTCGCAGCCGATGTTGTGATCTTAGTAAAGGCCGTGGGACTCGGGGTTTGGCATATGATTATGAATATCAATAATAATAATCCAAAGCCAAAAATAAGGCGGAGGAATTCAAAGCTACAAAAAGCAACGGAAATAAATCCAATGTCATAATAAAGCTCTTACATCTTGACGGATCACAACCGTTGTTGTAATTTAAATAAAGGACTAAGGACCAAATATTATTAAAGTGCTTATAATTATGCAAAAATGCCAAGCTTCGACTCTGGGGGCTTCCTAATCAAAAGCTTCTGTCTCAGGTCTCAAACATGGGATGTTTCGGTCGTAAATAAAAAGGGGGCCCTCAAAATCGTGTTAAATCAGAGACCTCCATGTGGACCCGATTTCTGTATGCAGGGGTTTTCGAGAGAAAGTTTGGAAACTACTTAGCGTTCAAATTTTGCGCTCTTATCGGACTAATAAATATCAAAACGAGAAAATATGTAGAAATTCATTTCTCACAAAAATAAAATCTTGAGATACAAAACTTAGGAATTGGGAACAAGAGGTAATTACACAAGTAACTTTTGTGGGTAGTGTTAGCATCTAACTTGTGGATAAACAATGATTTCGATTTTATGCTTAGTTTTGGAGCTTGTGAAAAATCAAGGATGACGATTTTTATCCGTATGGTCTGTACTCTGTGAGAAGTGTTTCTACTCGTAGACCCTGAAAATTATCAAAAGATAATGAATTGATAATGAAAGTCAAGCAAACTGTCACATATATAAAAATGAAAAATGTACAAAAATAGTAGTAGTAGTTGTTATTCATGAAAATCGGAAAATGAAGCGTTTTTTAGAATAAATGATTTTGAGATCTCCTTTGAACATCATTGCTACTTTACAACGTCAGTAAAAAGAGGTTTTGAAATTATTTATCTCTTAAGCGTGAGGTGATGACATTGCGTGAGAGCATGACAATACCTTCGTCTGGGGAAGTTTTGATGTGTGCTTATTCACACATCCTTTTTATACCTAAAATCAGACCAAAAATACCAAATACAAACCAAATATGCCAAGAGAATGTGTCTTTTTGTATTTGTGTATGTGCAGGTATGGATATGTGTAAAACCTCACAAAAATTCGTATAATTAACTTCGGTTAATTTAATAAATAATCTCTGCCATTATTGTAATTACCATTTTTACGGGGAAATTTAAAATTTTCTTTGTATATTAGAGTGGTCACGATTACGATATTGCCAAATTCGTCAAACGACAAAACAAGTTCACGACACAATTAACAAAATATTAATTTCACTAATCCTAATTAAATAACTAATTATAAAACCAAACGGACTCTTAATACTCGGCCCAACCACTCATTCAATATTCATCGGCCCAAAGCCACAAGCCCATTTTTTTTGTTTTAATTCTTATTTGATCGATCAAACATGCTCCAAAACACCTCGTTCATTTCCAAATTCTACACACGACCTACGTATATTTTTGCACATCCTCATTAACCTACTAGCCAATTATTAGTGTGTCGAATCTCACGTTCATACGTGGAGTTTTGATACGTTTTTAGGAGGCAAAGTGTTTAGCCATAAATCGATCCAACCAATTCACAACTTATTCAATTCTTAACCGTTTTAATCCCCGTTTGTTTCTAAATGATCCTAATGATATTCCTGAGATGATTTTATGTTCAAATGTCGAATATGAACAAGTATGTACAAGTAACATACGATTTTGTAAATCGTATGTCAAGATATATAGTGGTCGACATACATAAGTGATTCACCAAGACATATCCCATTTTTCATGCTCTCACATTCACTTCTTTAGTAATATAAATCGTCCTAGGAAGGTAAGTATGCTGACATTGAATAGTCCTTGTGTTTCTTTGGATGAATACAAACCATACGATTCATTCCAATTTGATACATATATACGTTCATGCATGCACTAGTTTCTTTTCATTTCCATACTCTTTCACCTACTCCATCCGTTCTAAATATCACCCCTATAACTCAGAAGTCGAATGATATATTAGTTAGGGACTCAAGAAAAGGAAATCGGGTTTGATATATATATATATATAACGTTTGGGTTATATAGTGAAACGTGAAATCCTTGTGTTCCATTCTAATTCACTCGACCTCTTTATCACCTCTAAGGTGTTTGTAAGTCGTTTACATCCCTTCTAAATTCATTGCACACGTTAAATCTATGTCATGCATCATATTTATTTTTGTTCAATCGTATATCATTTCATATATATATATTACACGTACGTATATATTTTTAGTACACAAAACGTGACTAGCCTCTATCTTGGAAGGCCTAGGAGTCACGTAGCACCTATAATTCACAATAGTTGTAACGTTACGAGCATTTCATGCGTCCATTTCAAACCATGTCACATCGTATAAATTTTCTTAAACACTTAGAAAACAATTGCAAGTTTTCAAAATATATACCGGTTTCAAACATGTTACAAACGCATCGTATAACTTTTTATTTCACGTAACAAACATACTATATTTTTCTACGTACTAATAGACCACCTAGAAAACTATTAGTTTCGTTTACATAATTTATAAAAATAATCACGTTTTGACATGACAATCGAGCTAAAGTGAATCGACACAAACCGGATTTTTCAAATCAAAACTTTATATAAAAACTAATTTTGTCGAGTGGGCTTAACTAAGGCCCAATAAGACTTAACGATTTAACAGCCCACTGGGCCCATAAAATATATTTTTGGAATCACAAAAAAAGCCCAAGTTCAAGCCCAAAATAATTTTCATGCCCTCGCCTCTAAATTTTTAAATGGGCTTTTGTTTGGATCGAATGAGGCCCATAAGCTAAATAAATAAGCTTTTTATAAAATAAGCTGTTGAAATAAGCTTAAAATTTATAAAAGAAGCTACGGAAATTTTTATAATCATTATTGTAAAATTGGACTAAAAATGTAACGCGACGACACCTATAGGGACTAAAAGTGAAAATATTGGAAAGAAAGGACTAAAACTGTAGAAACAGAAAGAAAGAATAAAAATTGATAATATAGGATTGTTACAAGATTATATTGTAATACTGGACATGTAGTGGACTATAATTGTAGAATATATATAAAAAGGACTAACGGTGTGACGCTAACGCCGTTAGTATAAAAAGTGTAAAAATGGAAAAAGGACAAGGACTACACATAATCTATTTGACATTCTCATTTTATTTTCTATTTTACGGCAACCATCACGTCATATGCATTCTATTACGTTTTATATATATATTATTTATTTTTACGTTAATAATATATATAACGATATCTAAAAAGTTAATATTATTACTTACAATTAAAAAGGTATAACTACGATGGATCTTTTAAATAAAGTATTTTATCATATCATGCATGGCATAATAATTTCACTGCACATCATCTATTCGTCATAACGAATAATAATTATTCGTTATTCGTTCGTATTTACCAAATAGTATTTGGTTATATTCTCTGATAAATTTATTTATCAAGTTCCGTATCAAAGACGTTTCCATAATCGTTTCCATAAATCTCATCCTACTTTACTTTTCATCATTTCCAAATCAATCCAGGTGAGTCATAGCCCCATTTCCAATAATTGTTTTTAAACTCATTGGGGGAGATACATGCTTACATATACTTTGATAACTTGATAAGTATATGAAATAAAATACATGATTTAAATCAATTTCCTAATTGATATTAAAATAATATAATTTGTGATTTAAAATGTGATATATACAATACATGACAAAATACTTAATTGAAATAATGATAATCATATGATAATGTTTTCCAATTCAATTATTGTGGTATGTGATATATATTTTACTGATAAATTACTTGACTGAAATATTGATACTCTGATAATAATGTTTCCAATTCGATTATTGTGATATGTGATATATATATATATATATATATATATATATATATGTTACTGGCGAAATACTCAAACTGAATTTCTGATACTCAAACGATAATATTTTCAAACTGATTTTCTGATACTCAAACGATACTATTTTCAAATTAATTACTGTGATACGATACTTGATTACATGATGTTATGCTAAATGAGCCCATTAGTCCTTGATATTGCCTAAGTTAGCTTATCGCCATATTGTCTCTCAATCATGAGCCATTAATCACTGTAATGTGAGCGCGAATATAGTGAACAGATTCGAAACTTGTTTCGGATTGACTTCCGATCCCACTAATGGTTGACGGAATGCCATTATGCATATGGTTAGTCGTATTAGTCGTAATACACCATATTTGAGACAAATAGGAATTGGCAAATCACCTATGAATAGAGGGAAAAATCTGTCATTGATTTGATAGAACACCCCCTTTGTTAACGTCTTGTGTGTCATGAGGCTTGGTGCAATATCTATAAAGGAAAGATATATGTATTCAACATATATTTAGATACAGCTGTATAGGTTTGACCATACGTGAATAGTATATCTGATTAATTTAGTATCATGAGTTTCCAACTCATGTTAAGATTATTGATTCTTTATTGAATGTGATTGAATAATTATATGATTTATTTGTGAATATACTTGATACTTGTTTCATTTCTGTTTGTATTTTATTAATACTAAATATTCTTGAAATCTAATAAAATAAAGGGTTTTTCCTAAAACTCTATGAACTCACCAACCTTTGTGTTGACACTTTTAAGCATGTGTATCTCAGGTAATTTAACGGAGCAGGACAAGACACGGAGTGGGCATTTATTACTCTGATAAATTAAAATGGTGTAAAAATCAAATTTGTCATTTTTACAAGCCTTTATATCTTTTCATAAGATTTTAAATCAAATGGTTCATCTTTTATCAAAATTATTATTTGAATGACAAATAACTTTCAAAACGTTTCTTTTAAACCATTTTATGTGGTTAAAACTTCGATCCTCACCGTAACACCCAAATTACTTTTCCGCTGCGATAAACTTAAATTTGGGGGTGTTACAGATTGGTATCAGAGCTACAGTTATAGAGAATTAAATGTTTTCAAACATTAAAACTATAACTACATTTTCAAAATAATGATTTTACACCATAATCATTTTATGCCCTCCGTGTCTGCAGACTGCCGTGCTCCATACTTTATCTGTTGAGATTATCTTACATGCTTAATAGTTACTCATATACAATTGTTATTTCATCTGTACTGTTATATCTTTAACATACAAAATACTCATAAAATATTATTCTCGGTTACTACTGTAGCATGTCTTCAGGAACGCCCGTGAATGTCAAAACAAATATCCATAATACTAATACCTCATCTATCAATAAAAATTCTACGAATAATGAAGATCCTTACGTAAAATAATAAAATCCCAACCTAATATAGAACTCAATCCGAGATTACCTCCGTCGTCACCTATTCGTTCACCTTTACGTCAAAGAATCAGGAGAGCTACCGAATCACATGAAGATTTGATTGGTGGCCAGGCAACATTCGAAGTTGGACAAGGTTCGAGCCAAGAGATATCATGGACGAATGTTGAACCAATTTCTCCGTTACCTTATACTTCAGATTCTACAATACCAGATTCTCCAAATAATTTATCTTCACCTAACTCTCCCGACTACGATATAAGCACTCCTGAACCCATATGGAATCTTATTTATCAACATGCCGGCATATTGGATGCTCACACTGAACAGCTAAAAGGGTTACGACCAACTCAATTTGAATGGTACGACCGTAACCTTGATGCATTGTTCAAGAGGGCAGATGCTGAAGGGCGAACAATATGTGAGTTAGGAATAAAGATTAATGAAATAAAGGACAATACCAACCAGGAACTTGGAAGTTTGGACTCCAGGGTTCGTTGTGCAATAAGAGAACACGGTCAAACACATGTAAGAATTGAAGATATTGAGAGAACCCTATGGATGGCCAGAGATGCAGCCAGAAACCAGGGTCAAAAGATTGCCGCATTAGAGAGTATGTTGGCAAACCAAATGAACATGTGTCAAGAACGTTTCTCAAACATGGAAGCTGCACAACTTGAACTTGAGAAAGAAATTATATATTTACGTCAGAGGCGTAACTAATCTTAAGTTTACAAGTTTCCTTGTTGTTTCTACTAAACCAAATAGACTTGGTTAATATTTCTTGTAATGTTCCATAAATCTGAAACTTCAGAACATGTAATCAAAACATATTGTATAATAACATCCTTTCTGTTATATCATTATGTTATGAATCAATCTTTTCTTCCGTATCAATCATGCATGTAATGAATCCTCATATTTCATGCAAAAATCTCATCATTTGATAACCAAATGATTCTATACAGATCAATGGAGTATTAATAAAAGATCTTGTATCGTTTATCTTGCAAAAATAATCGGTCAAGTTATTAATATTCTGTTTACCTCTGTAATATTATTCAAATCTACCGTAAAATTTCTTACAAATAATTAAGATTTCTTAAAACTTACCATAATTAATCTAAAACTTTAAGAATCGTCTAAATACCAATTTCTGAAAAAGGAATTTAAAGAATGAAGAAAAGATAATTAAACTTCATTTGAAATAGACAAGTCGGTTTGTTCCTTAGTAATCCCATATCAAGAGTTGATCATTGATAAAATGATACAACAAATACATATCTTGAAATTAGATTACAGTAGGGAGTCAATTCAGTCGATCATCAATGAAAGAATTAACTTCATTATTTAAATTTTTCTGATATTATATGGATTCTAATGTTGAGTTTCATTTATGTTTACAGAAAATGGACAACATGAACAATGCATATCAATCACCATCAGAAATCACCATGACTCCTGGAGCTATCCAGAAATTGGTAAACGACCTAGTGTCGGTGGTACTAGAAGGGACTACTGTAGTTTATCCGAGAAGAGAGACGGGTATGCTTGGTAATCAAAACCCTGCAAGTTTTATGAAGTATAGGCCACCTCACTTAAAGACTCAAGAAGGAATGATCAACCCTACCATCAACCATCATCAAGGAATTAGGCATGGAATTTTACCAAGTGGAAATAATCAGAAGAGGAAACTCCCCGAGACAGGAACCATCAATCCTATCTACTGCAACATCTTTAATGCTCAAGACCGTTATCGCAAACATCTAGAAGACCGTATGAAGTATCAACATCAGCTGGGAATCAATCAGAAAGTTAATAGAAATTGTCTTGTCGCACCTGTTACTGGAAGTGGTTATCGTGGAACTCTACCTTGGTGTCAAAAATGCAACCAGCATCACACCGGGAAATGTAGGGTTAAATGCACGAAATGTCAGAAAATAGGTCACCAGGCAATTAGCTGCAGGACTAAGGACATGAAAGTACAACCAACAACCATTGTATGTCACGGATGTGGTGGACATGGTCATCATGTGAAACGATGTCCAAACTACAATGTTAATTGGAAAGCCAAGACCTTTACAAGAAAATGAAGAATCTTTAAAGACCTTGATAGTATCAAGGGAATGGCAACTAGATTGGAACAGATGAATAAATTCCTGTTGAAGATAAATAAAATCTAGTTTAAAATTTCCTAAGTTGTATTACTTTCCTGTATTTCACTTCAAGTTACGATGGATGTAACTTAAACAATAATCTTTCTACTGTATCGAAAAAAATCTCCCTTGTAATATTTCCATAATAATGATAATATAAGTTAATTTCAATTTCTGTCTCATTTACCAAATGACAATATACAATAATTACTCCATAAATTTCTGATTTATATTATAAACCCTAAAATTTTCTACTTTATTTCAAAAAGAAATTACGTGTTATATCATAAAAACAACACGTTGAACATAATCTAAAACAATTTATAGAAATATATGATTGAACCAAACATCACATCATTTGGTCCTCAATTATACATAACCTGATCAACTATGTATAATTTAGGAAAAATTATGTTATGAAGGAACAATGATATTTTCAAATAATTAAATAACAATCTTTATTCAAAAGCAAGATAAATAGCTAAAATAAACTGTTCAAAATCAATACATTGAACAACCCATAATAAATACCTATCATATATCATCACCATTATGATAGAAAATCAACCAAAGTATAAACAAGAAAACACCAATAATTCACAACAACAGATAAAAGACATCAATAACGAAATTTTTATTAAAATCCATAAAAGTTAATACATAAACAAATAATTAGCATCGGAAGTGCTATCGTTACAATTATTACAATACAAACAAAGGAATCTTCAATAGATTGATCCGCTATGACAAATAAGACTCCCACCAACAAAACAATAGCAAGAGCCACCACAGGATGAATCACATTAATTATGCTGAAAAATAAATATAAACCAAATATTAAAAAATAATAATGAGACAAATTCTTAAAAACAAAACGAGTTTTATTCCTTATTCGTTACAAATACATAAAAACATAACAAAGAACTTAATCCAAAACAACCCTAGCTCAAGATTTTACCCCCAGATCTTGTCGACGGTAATAGCAAGGATAGTCAGGGGTACGACAAACATCAAGATCGCAACCAAGAATCCAAAGTCTTCATTCGGAACGTACGCCAAGTAGATAGCGGCGAGGACGACGTACACAATCGCCAAGATGGTTATGAGATGCGGCATTTTGGTGGAAAATGAGAGGAAAATGGTTGATGGAAGGAGTGGAAATTTGAAATGGTATATATAGGCTAAAATGTGACCGTTGGGTTACTATTCCCGACCGTTGGGCACTATTACTAGCCGTTATTTTACTATTCATGACCACTATTTTCAATATTCGCAACTCTTAAATACTTCAGTTACATTGCCTTGTTGGGTACAAGTAAATCTAACTGAATCACGTATCCGTAATTTTAGGAATAAAAATCTCCCGACAACCTCTGTTCAAAAATTCTTTACTCGAGTAATCACATTAAATTTGAATTTCGGGACGAAATTCAGAATAACATGTGGGTACTGTAAAACCTCACAAAAATTCGTATAATTAACTTCGGTTAATTTAATAAATAATCTCTGTCATTATTGTAATTACCATTTTTACGGGGAAATTTAAAATTTTCTTTGTATATTAGAGTGGTCACGATTACGATATTGCCAAATTCGTCAAACGACAAAACAAGTTCACGACACAATTAACAAAATATTAATTTCACTAATCCTAATAAAATAACTAATTATAAAACCAAACGGACTCTTAATACTCGGCCCAACCACTCATTCAATATTCATCGGCCCAAAGCCACAAGCCCATTTTTTTTTTGTTTTAATTCTTATTTGATCGATCAAACATGCTCCAAAACACCTCGTTCATTTCCAAATTCTACACACGACCTACGTATATTTTTGCACATCCTCATTAACCTACTAACCAATTATTAGTGTATCGAATCTCACGTTCATACGTGGAGTTTTGATACGTTTTTAGGAGGCAAAGTGTTTAGCCATAAATCGATCCAACCGATTCACAACTTATTCAATTCTTAACCGTTTTAATCCCCGTTTGTTTCTAAATGATCCTAATGATATTCCAGAGATGATTTTATGTTCAAATGTCGAATATGATCAAGTATGTACAAGTAACATACGATTTTGTAAATCGTATGTCAAGATATATATTGGTCGACATACATAAGTGATTCACCAAGACATATCCCATTTTTCATGCTCTCACATTCACTTCTTTACTAATATAAATCGTCCTAGGAAGCTAAGTATGCTGACATTGAATAGTCCTTGTGTTTCTTTGGATGAATACAAACCATACGATTCATTCCAATTTGATACATATATACGTTCATGCATGCACTAGTTTCTTTTCATTTCCATACTCTTTCACCTACTCCATCCGTTCTAAATATCACCCCTATAACTCAGAAGTCGAATGATATATTAGTTAGGGACTCAAGAAAAGGAAATCGGGTTTGATATATATATAACGTTTAGGTTATATAGTGAAACGTGAAATCCTTGTGTTCCATTCTAATTCACTCGGCCTCTTTATCACCTCTAAGGTGTTTATAAGTCGTTTACATCCCTTCTAAATTCATTGCACACGTTAAATCTATGTCATGCATCATATTTATTTTTGTTCCATCGTATATCATTTCATATATATATATTACACGTACGTATATATTTTTAGTACACAAAACGTGACTAGCCTCTATCTTGGAAGGCCTAGGAGTCACGTAGCACCTATAATTCACAATAGTTGTAACGTTACGAGCATTTCATGCATCCATTTCAAACCATGTTACATCGTATAAATTTTCTTAAACACTTAGAAAATAATTGCAAGTTTTCAAAATATATACCGGTTTCAAACATGCTACAAACGCATCGTATAACTTTTTATTTCACGTAACAAACATACTATATTTTTCTACGTACTAATAGACCACCTAGAAAACTATTAGTTTCGTTTACATAATTTATAAAAATAATCACGTTTTGACATGACAATCGAGCTAAAGTGAATCGACACAAACCGGATTTTTCAAATCAAAACTTTATATAAAAACTAATTTTGTCGAGTGGGCTTAACTAAGGCCCAATAAGACTTAACGATTTAACAGCCCACTGGGCCCATAAAATATATTTTTGGAATCACAAAAGAAGCCGAAGTTCAAGCCCAAAATAATTTTCATGCCCTCGCCTCTAAATTTTTAAATGGGCTTTTGTTTGGATCGAATGAGGCCCATAAGCTAAATAAATAAGCTTTTTATAAAATAAGCTGTTGAAATAAGCTTAAAATTTATAAAAGAAGCTACGGAAATTTTTATAATCATTATTGTAAAATTGGACTAAAAATGTAACGCGACGACACCTATAGGGACTAAAAGTGAAAATATTGGAAACAAAGGACTAAAACTGTAGAAATAGAAAGAAAGGATAAAAATTGATAATATAGGATTGTTACGAGATTAGATTGTAATATTGGACATGTAGTGGACTATAATTGTAGAATATATATAAAAAGGACTAACGGTGTGACGCTAACGCCGTTAGTATAAAAAGTGGAAAAGTGGAAAAAGGACAAGGACTACACATAATCTATTTGAAATTCTCATTTTATTTTCTATTTTACGGCAACCATCACGTCATATGCATTCTATTACGTTTTATATATATATTATTTATTTTTACGTTAATAATATATATAACGATATCTAAAAACTTAATATTATTACTTACGATTAAAAAGGTAAAACTACAATGGATCTTTTAAATAAAGTATTTTATCATATCATGCATGACATAATAATTTCACTGCACATCATCTATTCGTCATAACGAATAATAATTATTCGTTATTCGTTCGTATTTACCAAATAGTATTTGGTTATATTCTCTGATAAATTTATTTATCAGGTTCTGTATCAAAGACGTTTCCATAATCGTTTCCATAAATCTCATCCTACTTTACTTTTCATCATTTCCAAATCAATCCAGGTGAGTCATGGCCCCATTTCCAATAATTGTTTTTAAACTCATTGGGGGAGATACATGCTTACATATACTTTGATAACTTGATAAATATATGAAATAAAATACATGATTTAAATCAATTTCTTAATTGATATTAAAATAATTTAATTTGTGATTTAAAATGTGATATACACAATACATGACAAAATACTTACTTGAAATACTGATAATCATATGATAATGTTTTCCAATTCAATTATTGTGGTATGTGATATATATTTTACTGATAAATTACTTGACTGAAATATTGATACTCTGATAATAATGTTTCCAATTCGATTATTGTGATATGTGATATATATATATATATGTTACTGGCGAAATACTCAAACTGAATTTCTGATACTCAAACGATAATATTTTCAAACTGAATTTCTGATACTCAAACGATAATATTTTCAAACTGATTTTCTGATACTCAAACAATACTGTTTTCAAATTGATTACTGTGATACGATACTTGATTACATGATGTTATGCTAAATGAGCCCATTAGTCCTTGATATTGCCTAAGTTAGCTTATCGCCATATAGTCCCTCAATCATGAGCCATTAATCACTGTAATGTGAGCGCGAATATAGTGAACAGATTCGAAACCTGTTTCGGATTGACCTCCGATCCTACTAATGCTTGACGGAATGCCATTATGCATATGGTTAGTCGTATTAGTCGTGATACACTATATTTGAGACAAATAGGAATTGGCAAATCACCTATGAATAGAGGGCAAAATCTGTCATTGATTTGATAGAACACCCCCTTTGTTAACGTCTTGCGTGTCATGAGGCTTGGTGCAATATCTATAAAGGAAAGATATATGTATTCAACATATATTTAGATACAGCTGTATAGGTTTGACCATACGTGAATTGTATATCTGATTAATTTAGTATCATGAGTTTCCAGCTCATGTTAAGATTATTGATTTTTTATTGAATGTGATTGAATAATTATATGATTTATTTGTGAATATGCTTGATACTTGTTTCATTTCTGTTTGTATTTTATTAATACCAAATATTCTTGAAATCTAACAAAATAAAGGGTTTTTCCTAAAACTCTATAAACTCACCAACCTTTGTGTTGACACTTTTAAGCATGTGTATCTCAGGTAATTTAACGGAGCAGGACAAGACACGGAGTGGGCATTTATTACTCTGATAAATTAAAATGGTGTAAAAATCAAATTTGTCATTTTTACAAGCCTTTATATCTTTTCATAAGATTTTAAATCAAATGGTTCATCTTTTATCAAAATTATTATTTGAATGACAAATAACTTTTAAAACGTTTCTTTTAAACCATTTTATGTGGTTAAAACTTCGATCCTCACCGTAACACCCAAATTACTTTTCCGCTGCGATAAACTTAAATTTGGGGGTGTTACAATATGTGAAAAATGGACAAAAATCAAGCTAAAACCGACAAAAACGAGCACGAGAATGGAAAAAGGTCAAAAGCCGGAGCTGGGGAAGCTTAATGATCAAAGAAAGCTCAAAATTCCAAAAAATCAACCTTGAAGAATTAAAGATTGTCAGAAATAGTCCATGGGCAAAGTTTAGAAGAATTGGCAACTTTAGTCCTCCAAGTTTCAATTGTTGACAAATTTGGTCCTTTGAAGAAATTATTGAAGATAAGTCAAATATGGTCCTTCATGAATCAAAGAATGTCAAGCTAGGCTCTTGGAAGAAAGTTTGGAAGAAAGGCAGAAATGGTCCCTAAGATTTCAGAAAATATAAAGTTGGTCCTTATCATAACTAATCCTAATACTAAACAACCGGATCCAGTGCACATCTGCTGGCCCAAAATGAACACAAGCCCAACCCCCTTTATTACTATACCAGATCCACCCCAACAAAACCCACCCATGGTCAACCAAACCCGGTCAAACACCAAAACTAATAAAACACCCCCCAAAACCAATTTACCCACCCCCCAAATTCTCTTTCAACCCAGAAACATAAACCCTAAATTACTGTTCACCTGCGTAAAATCCAATTTCACCACAATTAAGGGTACGGAGGTCATAATACATGTATCCGTGTGGTATTTCGTGCCTCATAATTGGGTAATCATTGATCCAAGGGATGAGAATTGATGATTGGGGACCAAGGAGTATCCAAGGGCTGATAACCACTCAGAGAAAACACTACTCACACGGATTGGTGAGCTGTCAACTCCTAGAAGGATCCAAGAGCCTCAAGCTTCAACTATAAATACCCCCTTTGTATCACAGAGCTGTGTGTAGGTGTTAATATAAAAATTGTGTTTAGTTTTCTGTTTTATTGTAATTTTCAATTTCAACTTTGTACTAAAATTCTTAGTTTAATATAATTCAAGTTTTTACAATTCAGCTTATTGTCTTACTTTTCATTTTAGTTTGGTTTCAATTATTGCTTTCTATTTAGCTTTAATCAGTAATTGTTAGTTTGATTTGATATCTCATTTAAATTTTTGTTCATCTTATATTGAAAAAAAACCAAAAATAATAAAAAATCAGAAAAAAATAAAAAATAAAATATAAAAATAATTTCAATTCAGCTTCAAAAAGCTCTTTCTGTTTGTTATAAGCCTATATAAGCTCCCTAGCTTATTGTAAGCTTATTTTGTTTTTCAAATTCTCAAATACTCAAAGAAAGTCAACTGTGGTCAACTTGAGCCTATCTCAATAAGTTTAGCTTATTCTGTGGAGTTTGACAGACCATCAAGGAGCCCTTGACCTGTCATAAAGACAGGCAAGCTAAGTGAACCCCCTCTGTTTGAGCTGAGGGGGCTTTTGCTTGTAAGTTTTCCTATTAATTTTCCTTAAATTTGCATGAAGTAGTGTAGATCTGTTCCTTATAGCTTGTTTCTGTTTTATATTGGTAGTTGCATCATAATTAGTCTAGTAACAGCTTATTTTATCATTTCATATTGATTTGTAGTCAATTGCTTACTACTGTTTCATTAACTGTCATATCTCTTATATTTGTGTTTCTGTTGTGGTTTATGTTTGAATCTGTGTCTCTGTGTTGATTTGGTATTGCTGGATCAGTATTAGAGTAGAAATTGAAGTTTGGATTAATTTGGAATAAGGATAAGTAATTAGCAGTACACATAAGCTACATACAGGGGTGTTTGGGATAGAGCTGTTTGCTGGTTTTGATATTGTTTCATAAGGTATAATTGGGTTAGACATTGCACTTAGGTTACACTTAGGCCTAGTCAAGCACAATTTCAGTTGGTATTTACATAAAAAGTAAACATAGCTTGCACATCTTCATAGCAGTTAGAGAATTATGAAATTAGATTGCATAATCATTAGGATAGTTTCATAATTAGTTAATATAGTTTTATTTAGGTGCATAGTGGCTTAATTCAACATATTAGATCATTGAGAATAGTTCTAAATTCATTTTAGTCAAAGTCTCATTCAAAATCAAAAAGTCAAAAGTAAGTTAAACTCAGTTTTTGGACAGATCTTTGTAAGCATTTGAATGGTTTAAAATTGTTTGGAAATACTTTTGATAAGTTGAATTGCGAAGTTTAACAGCTTGTGAAACACAATCAACAAGAAATTCAGATTTTCACTTCATTTGCTTATTGGAAAGTTTGGTTTGAGTTGACTGTTTGAGCCCTGCACCATCAGTTTCCATAAAACTTCAAGGCATCATTTAGGTTAGCTATTAGGCTTTAGAGTAAGAATTGTTGGAGTTTTTAGTCTCTCAGTAGGTTAGTGGAGCATTTGCCCCCATAAGCTCACACTCCTTAGCTTTTTGTTACTGCTTATTTGACCCATAAAGTTGTGTGGTTTGACCAAAGGGTCTGTTTTCATTTTAAGGCCTGCTAGTGAGATTTAGTGTTTTAAATCTGATACTTGGTGTTCATATAAGTTCCTTTGTGCTTCTAGTTGTTGTTCTCAGTAAGCTTTTGCCTTTAGCTTATTCTCTTTGCATACTGCTTATTCACCAAGTGCTTATTTGAACTGTTTAAGCCCAAATCTGTTTAGCTGTGTTCTAATTGATCTTATATCAGCTTATTTAAGCTTAATTGAGTCTAAAATTCATTTGGTCAAAGTTTGGTCAAGTTTGGGTCAAGTTTGCTTATTAATAAGCACTCAATATAAGCTGTTTCAAAGCCATTAAGCACTTCCAAAGCTTATTTTTCAATTTTTAAATTTTTCCTAGGTTTATATTAATATTTTAGATTTTTCCTGAATATTTCATATTTTTCTAAATTCATTTGCTATTTTTTTTATTTAATTTTAGTTTTTATTCACTTTTAAAAATCCCGAATAAATCAGAAAAGGCCTAAAAAATCTAAAAATAATTTAGAAGTTCGTTTTCATATATTTAATATTTTTAGAAATTAATTTTGCATTTTTCTCATTTAATTTGAATTTTATTTGAATTTTTAATTAGTTTTAATAGTTTTTAATTCATAAAAATTACACAAAAAGCCAAAAAAATATACTTTCTATTTTAAAAATAGTTTTAGTTATTTTAGAATTTTCAAAAATTATTTTGCATTTTTCTCACTTAATTTCCATTTTCTTTTAATTTTTAATTAGTTAAATTAGTTTTTAATTCATAAAAATTAAATAAAAAGTCAAAAATATATTTTTCTTTTTCTCAAAATTTTATTTTACCATTTTTAACTTAGGAAAATTATTTTCAAGTCCGTAGGATTAGTATAGCTTAAATTTCACGTTTTATTTCGCGCGTTTACGTTTATTTTGCGTTTAAGCTTACGGTTTTTAATTCTACGTTGCGTTTTAGGTTTGTTTACTTGAATTACGTGCTTAAGTGATTAATTGTGCTTCATTTTCATATTCATTAGTGTAATCTCATTCAAATCACTTTTTCCCATTTTCACGACACGTTTCACGAACCGGGAATTCGAAATTCCATTCACACCTTCTCACGGACTACGACCTTGGGTTATCTGTATTTCTTGCAGATTTCTTTGAGTAATACTATATATATACTTTGATTTATATCTGAACCGCTAGCACCCACATTTGGTTTGTTGAAGGTTCTGTTCCACATCCATTGAAGAATTTCTTTAATCATCTCCTTCCCTATTTTTGCATACGAACCATACTTAGCTATAACTTTATCACCAAATTCATCCAAAACATCTTCAAAGACTTTATCATTTAATAAAACCTTGCCCCACGACTTTTCGGATGATTCCTCCCCCCCCCCCCCCCCCCCTCAACAAAGACTTTCCCTTATCATTCTTATCATTATTCGCCATAGCTGAGTTTGACGGTTGATTTCCTTTACAACGGATATGAATTTCTGGGTTGGTTTTGGGAGTTAATGTACTCTGAAAAAGCAAATCTAGTAAGTTAGTTGCTTTAACTAAATAGTTTACGTTGTTTGCAAAAATAGTCTTCGCGGGAGATAAGAAGATACATGAAATGACGATAATGCCCTCGGTGACATGGCACTTAATTGGAAAACTAACGAAAAATGCCTCTCGGTGGCTTTTTTGCAAATTTGCGTAACGTTAGTGGCTGTTTTGCGTGACTTTTTTTATCTCGGTCCTATTTTTACGATTTCGTGATAGTTTAGGGACTATTTTTGCATTTTACCCTAAGAATTAAGTAGTCTTATTTGTTGACTATAGTTAGTCAAGCCTAATATTCTCAAATTGACTATTTGGAGTCCAATTTCATTATTTAGTGTGGTACTACGTAATAAATATGTTATCATAGATCAGTTATTATTTTCTTTTATCAAAACTATAAATTTGGAAGACTAATGCTAATGTCTCTCGTCACACTATCATATAAGCGTTATCTCAGCTTTCTTTTTTCAAGACTACACACTGACCATAAACAAGTAGTAAAATGACCGCAACCACAATAAAAGACATAAACAAGTAGTAGTCACTTGGCCCTCTTAACATCCTACTTCTTCAATAACTTACAAACAACCTTACAATTATTTACTGTGTTTTCTAGAGAGCTTAGTATTATTAAATATATAAACAATCTTACCAATATTTAATTATCATAATAAATTTTAGTTTAACATAAATGGGTTCACGGGTACACTTATAGGTATTTTGACGGGTACACATATGGGTACTTTAAATGGGTGTCATGGGTTTACCCGTGACGGGTATACATTACCCGTCACCCGCCCACCACCCACCGATGGGTAAAAATTTTCATCCACAACCCACCCTTGAATAAAAGTTGACGGGGTTACCCACCCATTTACGTGCGGGTACCCGTGGGTTATAGATTTTTTCTTGCCCATTGCCATCCTTACACATTACAAATACTGGTCCAACCCGTTAGAAACAAATTAAGTTCACTCCTAATCTAGCAATCATCTTTTGAGATTTTTCCTAGTTTTCAAAGTTTGACCTCAAAAGTTAATATTATCTGCAGGCTGCCACAGTTTGTACGGGGTTGGGATCGCAACAGAACGATCATGTGTATAAACTCTCGACTTCAGAAAAGTGTAATAGTATTCCTTTCATGATCGACAGCTCAGCCGAGGGAAATGATGGTCAATGGGGCTTACGTGGCAGGGTTTACTTTGTTGACAGTGATGATAGTGTACTGGTTTAAGTGCGGGTTTCATGTGCGCAAAATGGTGGAAAGGGAAGACAAGGTTTAATCCATCTAGAAGTGCAACTTATATACAAGAGTACCATCACAAACCTCCAGCAAGCCTGCTTGAGGGTCAGGATTTAGATAGTGGGGCCTATGTTGATATAATGGGAAACGTTGCATTGATTGAGGATGTTTTGAGGGTGGCTATTGGAGCTTCCACAAAAGATATAGGTGGTGATCAGATTTATTATGATATATTAATGATGTCGGAAAAAGTAAATATCAAGGTACAGGTAATAAGCTTTTAAGTTTGGATGTGAACAAAACCGCCAGCTGAATATGCTCTTCGCAACCCTAAAGTCATGTTAATGGAGCTAAGTAACAACGAGTGTGGTTACAAAGAAAGGGAAAATGTCTTTAGATCTCTTGATAGTTCTAACAAGAGTCTTTTGCCTAAACTTTTTGTTCTTTTGTTGTTTCGCATCTTAAAAAGTCGTTGTCCCTTTGTAGATCATGTTGCTTAGAGGGTGTGGATGCCTACACTCTAGTTCTAATAATAAAAAGCTCAAGCTTATTATTGTGTACATGTAAATACTAAGCTTTTTAGTAAAATGTTTTGTTTTGTTGGAAAATCTATATCTATACTACAATATAAAGCATTTAAGTCATTCTTTAAGAAAGTCTTAAAAATTCAACCTACACACTTGCGGAAATTTCAATAGCATGTTGCATACACACAAATAAACGTTAGATTTAAAAAATTAAGTGTATTAATTCGTAAACTTGTAACAACCCTCTAAATTAAGAGCATCCACTATGGAAGTTTAAGAATAGGTCTAAACATTTATGAAGAGGTCCAAGAATTTTTATACCATAGTGAGGAACCATTTCATGCCTAGGTGGCATGAAAAGGTCTAGGATCTTGGAGAGGTCCAAAAAATGTTTATTTTCTTTTTTTGATTTATGTTTTCAACTAAGCAATAAATGACATTCAAATGTTGGAGAAATTTTATAAACTTCAAAAGGTTTATTCATAGTAGAAATAGGTTCATAACATAAAAAGTTTTAAGAATTAATGAAATTATGTGATGTGGCAATTTTATAAACCTTTAATAGGTTCATCCATAGTGGATGCCCTAATACAACTCATTTAAACCAGCTATAAACTTGTAACAACCCATTTAAAAAGTCATCTATACACCACACAAATATTAAATGAAAAACTCAAACACCAAAATTTTCATCCATCTCATCACATAACCTCCACAACACACCATCCAACCACCATCTAGCCACCATCCGACCACCACCATGAGCCAAGCACCACCAAGAGCCAACCACTGCCACCACGAGCAGACCACCATGCACACCATCCGACCACCACCACCACGAGCCAACCACCACAGTTTTTGAGATTTTGTGTAAAGTTATTGTTAGAAAAAACATATAAATGAAAAACATTTGCTCGCCACAAAATTTAGTCATAGGTGCCCGCCGCCGCATTTCGTGGGTACCCTACTAGTATCAAATATATGTGAACATACAAATGAAAAACAATGTACAGCTTTCACTGCACATGTACAGGTTTGCATAAAAGCACAGTCAGGTGGTACAAAGGAATTACCTAAAATAAGAATAAACCTAGAGACAAATACTAAATATGTAAAAAGCAAGGGATTTTGGTGTCAAACCACATTTTCGGATGAACATTTCAGACCTCCAATCATCAACTCAATCCAAAATCTCTGTCAGTTTATGAACAACTCCGGGGTTAGATGCAAACAGTTTGGATATTTGCTTGAGAATAAAGAATAATGATACGCGAAATAAAGTTATGTGGCAGTTCGATAAATGTCTTACTTGCTATACTTTTGACAACAGTCCTTTAATCTATCAAGATCTCTTTCGTTAACCAGGTAGTCCTCTGCGAAATTGATAGGGCTATCCTGATCCTTTGAGGTCAACCATTGACTTACGATAAAATCAATCCGTTTTAGCTGTGGATGGTCAAGGGGAACAACTTAGGTTGTGGCATTTGAAGTGAAAAAACGATAAATTCCATTTTTTAACTTCTAAACTTTGAAAGTAACAAGTTTGACCTCAATACGTCAAACTGCATATTTCACTATGTAACAGAATCATTATCAAATATGAGCTTTTCTATATCAATGTTATAAAGGATACCGCTGCGGTTCTTATGTGTAGGTTCCGACTAGAGGTGGTTGAATTTTCTTGATCTTTATTCGAAGCAGCCAACTGGTGATCAAGAAGCTCTTCTTCTATCAAATCTGATTTACTTGCTAGAACTGACACATACTGATGGAGTTTTAAAGGGCTCGTTTCTCCTTCTTGAACTTGAGCCAATAGTCTTGAAATTACGTCCCATATTGCATTTCTGGCTTCTAAGTCATCCGATGCAAAAGGAAAGATGTCCAGGAGACCCTGCAAGAAAAGCTGATCTGGATGTATCTAACGTGTCAGAGTTGATTTCATGTAAATTTGACGATGAACAATTACACACGCAAAAATGAAATTTAAGATTTTGGGGTTATTATATTTGTTACCCAAGTAATATAAAAAATACTTACCCTGATCAATCTCTAAAATTAGACCATCACAGTCACTCAAAAGATTGGCAATCAGAACAGCTGCAATGACGCATGAGGTGGCCACCTGTATTGCCAAAAAATAGTAAGCAACAAATCCACGTCCACCATCTTAACAACATAGTTGCATCAAAATATAAATATTTAGGGAAACCACTAAAACTAAAATTTTGTTCATCCACAAAATGATATACCTAACTATTAACAGTATTAGTAGAAAAAACTTATGGCATTACACACCTCGATTTTATCTGTAAGTTTTATCAGAGTTGCAAGTAGATGAAGAAGCTTCTTACTGGAACAAAGTTCTTGGGAACAACCATCTATAACAGATAAGGCTTCAATAGCCCGAAGAATTACATCAAGAACAGGGTACCTGATACAAGAATTTACATTTCATAATCACTAATCAGACTCAAATTTGGCAGCAAGTTTGACACTGAAATCAATTGCCAATCAATTAAAGAATAACGTTGATATCAATCAAACTACCTTTCAGGTAGACGCTCATCTCCCTCCAGTTTGCTGATCTCAACGGCTAATAGATTGATTAAAATAACTGGAAGACCTAATTTTAACAGCTGTGGGAGAATAATATCTCTAATTTCATCTCGACTTTCTGATAAAGATAACAGAAAACCTACACTCTTTTAAATTGCAATTCGCGTCAGATATAGTGGAAATTCATCACAACTGAAATACCAAAGTTTATTAGTCAGAAAAGATAGCAGCTACCTTTTCGATAAGTTGTGGATTCAATGTATTTTCTACAACCCATAATATACGAGATAAAACATTCTCAGGCTGCAGGGCCTTAGCCCATGTTATAGCCTCACTACCTTGTAGACCCAAAGTTAACAACCTATGAAACATACGGAAAACAGTATTAACGATAATGTTAAGTATTAGCGATAGCGTTAAGGTGGGACTATGCATTTGATGCATAACTGCATATTTTATCCTTTATACCCAATAGTAGAAGACGGACCCTATGGCAAGAACATACCTAAATTCTTCACACAGACATGGAGTATCGTCTACAAATAATTGATCCACAATTAACTCAACCAATCCTTTTACATAGGCAATTTGTTTTCGTGATACTTCATGGCAAGCAAGGTTCCCAATAATCCCAAGGGCAATCTCCTGGAAATTTGTTTTCATGAGAACTTTGAAGATCATATATACTAATGTATTCATATGTAACCTACCGTGACACGTGGCGACTGAGAAACCGTTAGAGTAGCCAAAATAACTTCAAGAACTAGATTTTGAACCTGCATTCGAGTTTTAAACCATTGACGATGTTAGTATACTAACAGAAAGTTAATAACCAGACGAAATTGTGTGACAGAACAGTCAAGTACCATAAGTTCAGCATGGGTTCTGCTTGTTGCTAGATCCCATAATACGCATCCATGCTCTTCCCAAGAATCATCTCCAACTGAGGGACCCATATCTTTCTCTCGGTCACTAGAATCATCATTCCTTTCTTCCTGCTCGTCTGAGTGATGACGATGGTCATCATTGATGTCCATAGTCTCACATTTGCTTCCATTAGTTGCAACATCATTTGTTCCTTGAGTGGCAACATCACAGCGAGTAGTGCTGTCAGTAGTAGCAGCATTCATTGTGGGTGGTAGAAGTTTCCTTATCAAGGATATCACATAACTAGGATCAACTGTGGTTGAGATGTCAAATAACTGCGTCACACAACATTATAGTTCAGCAAATATCATGTAATAAGCTCGCCACGTTCTGTTATGATACTAGAGATAACGAACAATACTTTAAAATCTCAAGACTGATATGTAGACAAATTTATGTCAGTATTTATTAAAGTTCTTAACATTGTATTCAAACTTTTGTTGGAATTTAAAAAAAATCCATAGCAGTTTTTAAAAATTTTTGAAGTTAGCACATTGGACATCGAGCGTCCCACTTTGTCCTTATAAAAGAGTAAGTAAATAGCATCTACAACTTTACAAATATAGACAGCTAGTACACAAGTATCAACCAAAAATTTTGTGCTATGTAAAACTCGATACCAAATTTAATTTAGGTGAAACTAGTCAGATTAGCCAATTCCTCCTTTGAATTTATCAAATTGGCCAAACAATTCTGTATTTGCAAAATTAGCCAAGGACCCGCGCATTCCAGCACAAAATTTCCAAACACAAGCTTCTTGAACTCGGCAATATTTCTTACGGGATATGTGATAAATTGGCTACTTAAAGAAATATCTCTATTTAATTTAGTACAGTCATATTTTGGTGAGTGTAGAATCCATAAAAACTATTAACCAAGTTTTGAGGTAAAATATATAATGATAAAGTGTAGAATAAATGAATGAAAAATGTTATTGGAATACTAATAGTAGAATTTATTTAGGAAAATTGTATGTTAGGACCTCATCTGGTGGGGCAGGAGGGTTTTGAGCTGGTTGTTCGACTTCTTCTTCATATTCTTCTTCTTCTTCAATCACTGGTTCCGATTGTATTGACATTTTTTCAGGCAATAAACTATGGGGTTCTTTCTGTTAAAAGAGCGCTGTTTTTCCCTCTTTTCTGACTCACCAAAACCTTCTTTCAAAGTTGAAGCGAAACACTATTCAGACCCGACTCCATATGCTATTTAACGAGTGTGTGATTACTAGGGTGTCGGGTTGATCGGTTCGGGCCAATTCGGGTAGAGTCAAAGTCGGGTCAAGGCTAAAAATAAACCCGAAGCTATATGAATTCGGGTTAGTCGGATTCGGATCAATTCGGGTCGGGTACACTTGGATCGGTTTTATTTCAAAGTGAAAAAAAGAAAAAGAAAAAGGCGTTTGTGATTGTGAGTGGTGGTCTAACTAACCTCGGAAAAGTATTTGAAGGAAGGAAGGGATTGAATCAAACATATGATTTCCAGTCGTCTTGTGCCTCTCTCATTCTCATATGTATTTTCTGTATTTAATTTAATTAATTATCTCTTCCTTTTAACAAATCGATGTTATTAATAATTATTCTAAATCAGGTGTCTTCGTCTTTGAAATTATCATCATCCCTAATTAGACCTCATGGACAACGGTACCCCTTTATTCATTTTTTTTTTTTTTTTTTCCTTTTAGATTTATTTATTATTTACGCTGTTTGGTTTATCATTAGTAATCGTATGGAATGATAATGGGTATAGCTTAGAAAAAAATAATTTCCATCACTATTCTCATGTTTTCATAAATTAACATAAACGGGTAAATGGAGAGGGATCATTTTTAAGGCTACCCGAGGACTTTTCTCTCATGTACGTGGCCTAACCGGTATTCCTGTGGCCGTTTAAGGACTCTTCCATGGCCATCCTAAGACGAGGTTAGAAGCATTTTTAAGGCTACCCGAGTCTCTTCTAAGACAACACCTTACCACTAGGCCACCTAATTAGCATTTAAAAAAGAAAAAAGAAATGCGGATTAAATTGATAGATAACATAAATCAGTGAAAGCAAAACAACTACCTTGGTGGCCTGGCAAATGAACTGAAACAACTTGACGAGAAAAATATTATAGCTAAAGGAAGAAATC
The DNA here is from genome assembly GCA_030686995.1 of Artemisia argyi. Taxonomy (NCBI): domain Eukaryota; kingdom Viridiplantae; phylum Streptophyta; class Magnoliopsida; order Asterales; family Asteraceae; genus Artemisia; species Artemisia argyi. The sequence goes on along the minus strand of CM060708.1, from coordinate 239,929,623 downwards.
CTTTGAATCACTTGTATTTAGTGTTTCAGCCTTTCTTTCAGGTAGTCACTAGATTGAATAACAAGCACTAAAGATATTTTAGGAGAGAATCATATGATAGGGGAGATATATGTGTCACGAACTTTTAGAGGGAAATTAATATCCTAAACCCAGCTATCCAGTTGCGTTTGATGTATACATGCCCATATTTAAAACCCATTCATTTGCATTAAACAATTCTATTGAGGAAACACATACCCCATTCCCATTTCCATCAACCAAACTACCCGTAATCAAGTGACTAAAACAAAAGGTTTGTGGCTATGTTATGACAAAAACGCACACATTACAACTTCTTGACGAAAAGTGTTTGCATTTATACTCACTTGTTCTCATTAAGCAGTTTGGAACTTGCATATTTTAAACTTACATATGTGTGTGTACATTAAAAAACCACAAATATTCTCGAGTGTGTGATAAACTAGTTTCAGCAGCTTATTATCTATGCCTCTACTAAAAAGCATAATCATAAGTTGTTCTAATATGCAATCATCATCATGGCTTCATTGCATTTCCGTTTCCAGTACGATCTGCCAATCTGCCTTTAAATATATTAATAACCTTACTTTGTTATCAATGTTAATAATAGAGGTTTTATGGATCTCAAATCATCAAAACAAGTGACACTTTGATGTTAGCTCAACAAATACACTATTGCTATAGAAGATACTGTCTTCTCCCCTCGTGTTGTGAAACTTATCATTTTCTCTAGGGACAGATGAGATGCTGATAATAGAGATTGACCATCATGTATAAATCATTTACAATAAATTTGAGCTTCGTAAATACATGAACCCTCGAAGAATAATTAGAATGGTACTTCTCGATTATCTTTAAACATAATCTTTAGATCACAAAGATTAAATAAGGATTATTAGCCAGCACAATTATTACGGAGTATATGATTCAATACTATTGTATATAATTCAAGAATGGCAGTTTGTTCATGAAAAAATTGCGAATAGTCGTTTAGCAGTCTTTGCCTCAACTTGAACTGCTTTCTTCTCCCCAAGTGCCCTCAATAGTCATTTAGCAAAGAGCAAAAATACATGAGGAGGAGTCTATTGTGCTCACCTTTAGGCATAAACTTGTAGATTGATTAACCAAGTATATCGAGCTTTATGTACCAAAGCCTTCTCCCCTGGTTATAAAGCCATTGTTTACTTTGCATCCTTTATGATGTGATTTTCTTATGAGTAGTCCATCTTCTTTCTACATTTATGTTACATGAACAGCTTTTTATGTATACAGCTCAAGTACTCATGTAGTATTGGATGTTGAGAAGATTTCATTACATAGAGCCTTACTGAATGGTTTTAGGACTTTCTGTAGCCAAGGTGCGTGTCGATGTTTAATATCCTTAGTGAAGTTACCAGTACCTTACATATTTAGTTAAAGCATATCAGTACTCCGCATTTAACTATATCTGATAGTTTTCAGCTATGTGAGAGTCAAACCTACTTTATATGATTCGTCGAAATAGAAAGGTTCTCATAGCATTTAATAGCTTCTTAGTTTTAACAACAGCAAAGTGTTACCAATGCAAAGTCACTTTGAAATAGTCGAGTAAATAATATCAAATAATTTCCTTTTTTGAATATTTCTTTTAAGTTTGACAAGCAGACACGCAGCCTTACAACAGTTGGTCCTTCCCTTTGTTCTTTAAACATTTAGCCAAACCTTCATCCGAGACCATCAGAAAACTTGAGACTAGGGGACCAATTCCCTTAGATCAATGAAGGGATGGTCCAATTCATTCTAATCACATTCGATTTGAATTTTTTTTAAATAAGATGTGAATGAGATTGCACATTTCACAAATTTCAGATGAACCTCCGCTGGGGGGAGAAGGGGGGCTATTTTACCCTTTTGGTTGAAGCTTGTGTTATTAGAATATGAGGGAGAAGGGTACTTTTATCTGATTATGTCATTGTTGTTTCATGTTTGTTCATTCTTCTCATCCTTCTAAAATAGGGACGCCCATGTAGTGTTGTAAAACGTTTCTTGTTTTTTCAGATTTGTCACTTCAGAAATGTGTTCCATGCAACAGGAAGGATTTGAGCCCTATGACAGAAGGGAGTGCCAATGTGTTGAAACCTAAGGTCCGATTATTTACTTTTTTTTCAATATTTTCTGTTTTTTTCTGGAATATATGAAATTAAGTTGATGTTGCTTATGATTTAGGTGCCTGAATGGGAATTGCTACATGATGGTAGTGTAATGAAGCTCCGTCGAAAATGGAAAGTTAAGAATTTTCTTCAAGGTTTGGAGTTTTTTAAGATTGTTGGTGACTTGGCTGAAGCTGAAGGTATCAATCTCTCTCTATATCTAACTCACTCAAACACATGCAATTTAGGTTCTATTAAGTTAAGTGGATTTGTAACTTCTAAGCTTTATCCAATGCATAGCTTTAGCACAAATCCAACATCAGTTACATTAAAATTGTTTTGGACTTTCTGGTTATAACCGTACCCCATGTCCTTCAGATGTTCATGCAATTTTATTGCTTTAACGAATATGAAATGCATTGAAAACCTTATATCATGTTAATGTTGCACTGCTTAATTTTTCGATTTAATATGTATTTAAGTAATTGAATTAAATTGTAAATTGGACCCCATGTCCTGTTGGAATCGTTGAGGATTACGACTTTGGAGTGATCTTTGTAAATGCTTACATATTAAAAGCAAACTATGTTTATTGATGACTGATGACCTCAGAGTCCATGGTTAATATTTCCTTGGAATATAATTTCTGGGTAGTTGGTCTTCATAAAAAGGACCATGAAAATCATATCAATTATATATACAAACCGTAAACTGTTGACCCAATAAAAAGGTCAAAGTGAATATTATTTCTTGAAATATATGCTCGTGCACAACTATGACCATTGCAGGGATTGTTTTAATAAAATTCATCACCCAGATTGTTTGAGAATTCATCACCTATTCACCTAGCGACATTTTTCCTTAAATTTCAAAGATGGTTGGAATTTTATGATCTATCTTTTGATTGTGATCTCATATTATTTAAATACAGGTCATCATCCAGATCTTCATCTTGTCGGATGGAACAATGTGACAGTTGAGATATGGACACATGCTTGTGGTAAGTGTTAACTACAGCTCTAATCTCATATAATATTCAAAGTATCTAGGTTGTTGACCTATTTCCTAAGCATACTCACTGATGTCCTGACCTGGTTATTGTACTTTTCGGAAATTGGCTAATTTCGTAATTTAGTAGACAAGCAAAGTGACGAGTATTGTAGGTAAAATCAATATGAAGTGACAAGCCACCTCTTGAGAAATGGGCTAATTTCGTAACTATACTTAATTGAAATGCACTGGCTTGGTAATTTATTGAATCACGTTATTAAGTTGTGATGAACTGATCTTGCATTCAACATATTTATTTTAGCCGTAAATATGTAATCATACAATTTTGGATTGAGTGGCCGATAGTGTACATATAGATAGATAGATCGAACGTGAGTTTTTAAAAAAAATATGTTAAACATATACATAGTAGATTCAAAAGTGAAAAAAAATAAAAATAAACTAAGGGGGCATGTGAGATTTATCACTACCACCATCTGATGAAATAGAATGAGTTGGCAAAACAACTTTTGGCACCGAGTTTTTTCATTTGATGAAATCACGGTTGACAGTCCTGACGAGTGAAGAGCAGCTTAGGAATATCAAGTATGACACAAGGTTAAAACTTAAAACTTTTACCTAGTAGTTAGGTTTGCTTTTGGGAAATAGAACTGTGAACTAGGGTGATGTTTTTGGTAACTTTCCTTAAATATCAATATAAAGAACATATTGTAAGTAAAGATATCTTAGTATCAATGTAATTTGTGCAGGTGGGCTCACCGAAAATGATTTCATACTTGCTGCAAAAATTGACAAGCTACCACTTGAATCATATATCAGGCGTAGGCCGCAGACATAAATATAATGCACTGAATGCTGGCTCAAAAAGTTGCCTGGATTTTGATCGAAACTCTAGGAAAATCATTTGTCCACTATTTAGTGACATAGGATATGACAATCAAGAAAGCGAAGTTTTTTATGTGCTCATATTGTCTTTGTGGGTTTGAATGCATTATGTAGGAGAATGTAATTCAAAAGGGTCAAAACCTGCAGTTTCTCTTTGAAGGTGGCAATATGAACGGGGTCACTGGTAGTTTTTGTAGATGTTAAAGACGGTCATGTCAGGTTGGTTGAATATGTTTTTTTATATATATAAGTAGAGTGTTGAATTTATAAGTTCGCATGATGGCAATTATCTTCCCAAACTTAGCAAACAATTATTTCAACACAATTAATCAATGAATGATAGTAACTTTTAAAACGCCTCTTTTGAGTCGTTTTCTATGATTATGACTGTAATCCTCTACGTAATACCCCTATTAGTCTTCCGATGCTAAATTGAAATTTAGAGGGTGTTACATAAGTGTTAAGGACTCGATAAAAGGGAATCTTTGGCTTACACGAGACGGGTTTGGGGCTTAATGGGCGCAGACAGTTACGTACTTACGCATTATGGAATCGAGCTCATATAATCTACGGGAAACTAAAGAGATAGAGTTACGATCATTAGCATTGTATATGTAAGAAATGATAATCAGTCTTACTGGTGTTTTGGGGTTTTGATTCACCAAAAATGGAGAAGTTTTTGGTCCCTGAAATTCAAATTGGTGGTGTTTAGGTTTGCTTTAAAATAAATAAATAAATAAATAAATAAAAACACTTTTGGTATGCAACTTTCAAGAATTTCTTGCAAACTATAGAATGGATGAGGTCTCATCTTCTCCAAGTCAAACACAAATGGTATTAGTTGCTCATACCTTAGGTTATGTGCCATGTATAATTAGTTAATGTATCAACTAATTGTACATCATGCTTTATGAGTTCCAAACTAACTTCCAAACCCACCTACCCCCACCCCCCACCCCCCAATGCCTCTAAATTTAAACCGAAGGGCCCCAATATTGTATTACTATATATAGTAAAAAAGTGTCAAATGCGCCATGTGACATCATTGGGCTCTAGAATTTTTTTTTGGCCCAACAACAAGCCCAATTTTGGCTCAAGTAAAAGCCCAAAATAGTATTTATAAAACATACCCTCTACTATATAATGTGTTAAAAAACAGCCCAAAACACTATTTACGAAACATACCCCTGCTATATAATGACTTGCGAAAACTACTTTAAACTTTTATTTAACATATGTTTAGCGAGCCCCGTCGCAAAACGCCATCAAGAACCACGCCGTTTTAATTTTTTTCCGAACTTTTTAACCCCGCACCGAACATCTGACCCACTTTCTACTTAACAAAAAAAAATAACGTGCAATAATCAACGACATGAAACAACGCCCCGCAACGCGGCGGACCGTTGCCCACCTCGTTACGATTAAATTTAGCCACCATCCATGGACTGGATTTATACGTGCACTATGTAGAGCCTTTAGTCCATTTGGGCTACTATCTTAAAAACTTAAAGGCCATATTGCCTTCAGTCTATTTAATTGGGCTAGCAACTTTAAGCCCATGGGGGCTTAATTTTTCTTTTTGAAACGGCAATCTATAACTTTTTTCACACACGTATGTCAGACGATATTTAAATCCAAAACTGCAGGTCGAAGAATCATTCACATACCATCGAGACAAAAGTGACAGGGATTTATGCAATTAGATACATGACATCGACATATTCTCTATCTTGTAGACAAATATTATGGGTATAGATTTGACGTGCAACGAACGTAAGATGTTGCCCCCACTCAATCCTACCACGCTTACAGCAAAGACACTATCCTTTATGACAAGTACATCTCATGATTTTACTCTCAAACGCTAAACCTTATTTCATGAGTAGTAAGTACATTTACACACACGGCACACCTTTTTCTTCAACTACTCATGCGACACAAAAGCAAGAACCTAAGATCGAGAAAATGACAAGTTATGTTATTGATTTTCTTATTCGATTCACGAAATAGTTATTTTCTAGTGATATGATCAAGTTAGAGTACAACTTTTATAATTCGATACTTGAACTTGTTTATATTAATCTCGCATGAAATACTTAATGGATTAGAAATGATATTAGTTGAAAACTATCTTTTTAGAGCAAATTTGCTACGGTTTTGATTAAATATATAGGGTTTTGCTAACCACAACTCATGGGTTGTGATTAAGTTTACTTTAATTGAAAAATCAACAATTAATAAACATCAAACATTCCATCTTTATCAACATATTCTATAATTATAATCACTAAATATGCATAAATTTGGAAATAATCTTTACATTAAAGAAGGATGATGCTTTTAGGAAAGCAATTTATCTTATAAAACGGTAACATGTTTTACTTGATGTCCATTTTTCAAGGCATGATTTTGAGTTTAGTCTAGAGACTCCTAAAACTCGAGGACGGTCGTGTTAACTATGACAATCTGTTGAACTTTTGGATAATAGGCATGACAAATCTGTGATGTTTAGCTTTTCCCATTTTTGATCCACAATGGCTATGTTTGTCAAAACTAGTTGTATGTTGTATTTTGTAAGCCGTAAGCTGTAAACTGCAAAACTGTTAACATGATTTACAAATTGTATTTTTTTTTCTCAATAAAAGTGTTTGGTAAATTAGCTGTCAAATGTTATTAGCTGTTAGAAACTTTTTATTATTATTATTATTATTTTTAGGGCAATTGTGGCTACAGGCCTATAAGGCGTAGCGAGCCCACACAACCAGGTTGGGTCCAGCCCAGAAGACAATGGCACTCTTCCCTTTACGCACGCGGGGGAAACCCCTATCGCCATAGACAAGACTCGAACCTGAGATCTTGCCTAGGAGGGTAAAACCTCCATACCGCTAGACCAGAGGCCCATTTGTTAACAGTAATTTTATATTTTAACAGCTCCAAAATATTTTAAAAGCTTCATGAATTTCATTTTGAAACTACTTGTTTAAATTAAAAGCTTGAAGTTGATGTATCCAAACAAAGCTACTTGTTTTGGAAGAAATTATATTTGTAACAAAAAGCTTACGGCTCTTAAAAAGCTGCGTACCAAACCGGCCCGATATGTTCGTGCTTGATTGCTAATCACTTCGTTGTACCTATTTTGTATTGCTCTTGTTAATCCTTCCAATTTGGATAAATGAATACATGTTTTGTGTCATATTTCCAATTTGGATAATGACCAACATCACCATGGTTAATTTAATTGGTTAGTCAATAAAATCATAAACGAGCTTTAGAAACGAGTCAAACATGATTTCAACACAAAGTGAACAATAAATAATCTAGTGGTTTCATAATATGCTTTACATCGATCTCGACTAGATTAGATAGCTCGAAACTCGAATTAAGCGGAGTCGAGGTGAAACAATGCCAAACTCGACTAGATTAGATAGCTCGAAACATGAATTGAGTTCGACTGAGCCATTATTTCACTCAATCTCTAGCTCGTTAGTTAACTGATACTTTCTCAACTTGACTCAAGTACTACTACTAAGTACTAACAATTTTGTCACAATTACTTAATGATCAAATTAGTCATCTTATAAAACTTTTACACTTATATTTAATACATTGATTATTTATATTTAAGAAGAGTTAATTGCATAAATCGTCCCTGAACTTTGGGCAGATTGCATGTTTCGTACAAACCATTTTGAAAGTGCAGAAATCGTCCCTGTGGGAAACCTTTGAGTAAATTTTCGTCCCTAATTGGGACGAAACATGCAATTTGGCACTTTCGAAACATGCAATTTTCGTCCCAACCAGGGACGAAAATTTGCTCAAAGGTTTCCTACAGGGATGATTTCTACACTTTCAAAATAGTTGGGAGGAAACATGCAATCTGGCCAAAGTTCAGGGACGATTTATGCAATTTACTCATTTAATAAAGATAAATTATACTAGTAATAGATCTAAGTCCTAGATAGTAACAAGAATTAGTTGAGTGCATTTTTCAACCAAACAGTTAATTTCCCTCCAAAAGTTGTTATTTTAAAACCCTTGCCTTTCTCTATAATCCTTTTATAATGATGTTCTAAATTCATGCATCCATCTTCAAATTCTCTAAATCATTTGCATCCCTCTTTAAAGCAATTTCGCTCGATTGATAAACGTTGATCTTCATTTGGGTATCGTCTCTTCAATCTCCAAATGCTTTCTTTAATTTTCTTCTAATCGAAAAAAACCATTCTTTTTAATTTCTTTCTTTTGTACGTGCATGCAGTTTCTTGATCATTTCTATCAATGGATAAGGACACTGACCATCAAAAATTGTGAGTTAATTATATATCGGTCTTGTGCTTATGCATGTTATGCAATTAACGAATCAATTTGTATTCAGTGAGTGTGTGATTTTGTCTGTCTCTAAATTTGCAGACTGGATTTATACATTCTTGATTACATGAAAAAGAAAGGCTTTCATACAGCAGCAAATACTTTTGCTCGAGAAGCACGTGTTAATGAAGAAGAGCCCCCTGGTACATACAAATTCATTGTTAGTTTCTTGTTTATTATAGTTTCTAATTTATGTAACAATATAATTGTGAATCTTGATAATGTATATATCTAATTATCACATTGTGTTTTCTTGAATAATGAATATATTATTAAATCCGACTGCATGATCTTCAGTTTGATTGAATTGGCTTGATACTTAATTTGGATGGTTTCTTGTCGCATAAAGTATCATGATTTTGTTAAAATTTGTTTATAGTACTAGACGGGGTATTGAGCGATTGGTGGGGAATGGTATGGGACTTACATAATTCAAAAGGAGAGAAGCAATGTCCAGAATACTCTCATCAGGTAATCACTGACAGAAATTAATGCATCTTAGTTAAATGTTGCTGATTTTGGGCTAAATGTATGCTAAATATTGTATTTCTTACACAAGGGTGATCAGCACTATGATGTCTCGAATTATGTATCAAGTAATCCTGAACTCCGGATGCCCATGAATAACCAATTGGCCTTGTCCCCTGGTGATCATCCCCAATATATCGATCTGGATCCAGAAACTATTGATCAGGTTTGTCAACATTTATCCAAACGCGATCACCCCCAATACTCCACGTTTTTACAATCTATTAGTACTTATTAAGAGTTTAAGAGAATTTGATTATTTAAATGTGACTTTTTGAGATTTATGATTAATAAAGTTGCAGCTTTGTTCATATATGGTTATATGTTATGCGTTTTATGAGTCTAAAATATCATGTCATATGCTTCATTAGGGTAACCCCATCGACGAAAATAATTGGCAAACTCAGATGCCCTTCAATCAGGAATTTCCCTTGTACAGTAACTCATCACCAGCAATTGATCATCCCTCACATCTCTATGCGGCTCAAAATATTATTGGTGATCAGGTTTGTCAAAAATAATCAACTTATCAACATATTGTTCCTTACTATAGTTGCTCGACTAAGGTTGCCAATAATTTCAAAGCGTGTGACAATTTATGCATTATACTTGCATAGTTTCTTACTTCGCCAGCATGTACATTAATTTTTATTTGTCTACTTGGGAGTGATTAACTAAGATTGTCTTGAGTTGGTTTTTAGGATCAACCTTTTTTGGTGGTAACATAACGGAAAAAAAGTACTCCGTAGTATTACTTAGTTATCAGTGAATTTTATGTTTCTATGATGCATATGTAATGTAATCTGCGGCATCTGCCTTAATGTTTGTATATTTTATAGGGTAACAACTTTTTTCCAAGTATTCCACAAACTTCACATCAGCAAATGGCAGCCCCGCAAACATTGCCTCGACAAATTCTAAATCAATATGAAAACAGAGGTATTCGCCGTCCAAAAAGAAAGCATGAAAACAGACGTCAAAACATTATCCGAACCTTGCCCTCCATACCAGAAAACCAGGTTGTCGAAATTGATCTCATTTCAATTATTTAAACAATGTATGTTATAAACTTGACAAGTTGACAATAAGTGCTTCATTTATGGACCAATGTTGCCTTTTTTTTCGTCACAGGATGTTGACGATCCTTCTATGAGGATACCAAGAGGTGCTCCATCGATAAATTTTCATGATGAATTCACTGCACGTAAGAGACAAGTAAGTCCATGCTTTTACTTTCCAGGAATGCACATTATAAAGCTTTTATGTGAATCTGACTTAATAAAATTTTGCAATTGACATGGTTTCAGTTGTGCTCATAGTTACATTTTTTTTGAGTTAATGACTTGAAATCTTATATGCTTTGTTTCATATTCTTTTGTGTAACGAATTCGTCTTACCTAATCAACAAAGTCAGATGGTTGACACATCAACAGCAATCCATCATCCCCCATATCTCGATGTGGCTCAACACACTATTCATCAGGTTTGTCAAATTATAATTTCATTTACGCATTGTTGGTGCACTAAGGTTGACGATAATCTTTTCATGTGTGTGTGACAATTTTTGCATAATCCTATATACATTCTCTGCATATATAAAATTATGTTCTGATTATTAATTTGGAAGATACTTACTGATTTTCCTACTATTTTTAAGATTGCCCTTTTCTAATCACCTTTTACAATAAAAGAGTACAGTACAGTATTTCATAATTACTTAACGCGCTTTGGTAGTAATGTTTTTAAAATCTCATATGTGATATCATGTAGCTTATATTTTTGATATTCTATAGGGTAGCATCTCCTCAAGTAATTCGCAACCCACCAATCAACCATCAGCGGCACCCCAAAGCTTGTCTCAACAAATTCTAAATCAGTTTGCAGGAGATCAAAACAAAATTGAGGCCTTGAGTTCCATACTAAAAACGCCACCTCATCAGGTTTCCAGAAAATTATCCCAAGTAATCCATTTTAAATCCTACATTTACTTGACAAGTTGCAAATTAGAGCATCATTTATGCTGCTGCATTTTTTGTCACAGTTTGTTAACTCTCCTCCTAAACTGACACCAAGAGGCGTTCCATTACCAATCAGATGTGAAGGATTCTCTTCACTTGGGAGCCAAGTAAGTACACTGATTATGATGTAATATTAGTTTTATTACCAATTAGAATTTCTTTTATGTATGCACGGACCAAGGTTATATTTGCTATTTGTTTAAGCATTATTCATATTACTTCATCATATATGCAAGTGACTTGCTGAGAATTATAGTTGACCAAGTTTGCGCTATGTTCATTTCTTTCTTTCTTCACAGGAAGTTAACCCTCCTATACAGATACCAAGAGGCGTTCCAGTGGCAGATCTCGACAAATCAACTTCACTTGAAAGACACGTAAGTCTAATGAATTCATGAATTATATATCAGAACGGTCATGTCTCCAGCCTTATCATGTTTTTTGTCTCCTAAAATCAAAGCTTTCGACTAGTCATCTTATAATTTTCGGTCCATTTCTTCGTTTACTTACCAGTTTTGTTTCAAAATTTAGATGGAAACATCTAAGGCAATTGTTATATTGTTTGATTTGAATTGATTTACTTCTCCATTCATTCTGTGTTTCATTGTTTGATTTGAATTGATTTACTTCTCCATTCATTCTGTGTTTCTTCGCTGATGTTGCTTTTCATTTTATAGGGTGGCAATGTTACTCAAGTTGATACGCCCACGGAAAAAGATGACAAGATCTCTTGAGTCTGAAGATTGTAAATGATGTGAATAGTTTTTGTTGGATTGTGTAACATTTGGATAATAATAAGTAGCAAAACTGCAATTGATGGTTAGTTTTTCTCATGTTTCACAAGACATGCTTCCTAATCACTTTGCCGTGCCTTGTGTGGCTCCTACAGATTAGATCTGATTCAGATAAATGCATATATTGTTTGTTGCTTTACATTTCTAAATAACGATCTGTACTTCTCTACAAAACTTTATTTACTGTAGTATATTTTCTCATAATATCCTAGGAAGGAATATAAGATCTGGTAACAGTTTCTTCTTCAACCCACAAAATGCTACTCCGTATCATTTAATCAATAAGACCAACCTCATGTTGATCATTGATGACAAGCTCTAACTATTGACTTATAGTTATGAACAATGCACCATATAGGGTTAGTCAATAAAGCTACAAAACTATCTTTTAAAGGTAACTGAATGGTCAAGACCATTGTGAATGCCATTTAAAACCAAAAACAAAATATGTCTAAAGTGTAATTGAATGGTCAAATGTGTGCAAGAATGAAAACGCTTCAACCTGACTATACAACATTGGATTTACAATAATTAGGATCTCCAAACAAATGAAAACTGAAAAACTATTCTTCACTGGTTACCAATTTTTTACATTCCAAATATAGGATACATGCCTCTTAAATTTACTGCTAAAGATGTTTGACTACAGGGGATAAACCACTGCTATTAAGAGCACTCCCATCTTTAACACAGTGGCACATCAACGCCACATCAGCTTTAACACTTTCAGCTTAACTAACAAAAAAAACACCCTCATTCATAATAACTCAAATTTAACTTAACTATTTTCAAATTCAACCCTAAACTAAAACTAATATTTCATTTGATAACTAAAACAACATTTATAAAACACAACTTATATTAATACTTAAACTTTAAACATACATTAAATATAAAACACGAATTAAAATACATAAAACATGGTATTGAAATACATTAAACAACTTACGATTAAAATAAACTACGAATCAAGAAAATGATTCAGTCTGTGACATAACCCTCGTCAGTCGAATAGGAGGCACTCGAATCGTCATCACTCGATGGCACATGGTCTAATCCCATTTTCCATCGCCATTCTGCTCGACGGTTTCGACGATCCTGTTTAGCTTTTGCTCGCGCCTCGCGAGCTCTTGCCTCATGTTCTTCCTCTGCTTGAAACTCTAAGAAGACTTGCATATCTTGCTCGTACAGTTCTTCGTCAGTCAACCCAAATGTATTGGGTTGGTTTTGAGGTGGATAGTTTGTCGGTTGATTGTTTTGGGGTGGATAGTTTGCTGGTGGATTGTGTACCGGTGGAAAAAAAACCTTCCAGTGGGGTGTTTGCCGGTGGATTGTCATATGGAAAGACGGGAAACAGATCTTGTGGTTGATAGTTTTGTGGTTGATTGTCGTATGGGAAGATGGGAAAAAGATCTTCGGGTGGGGTGTTGTAAATTGACTCGTTATCTGGTGAATTGCTGCGAGACATTGTTTTGAGAGAATTGTTTGTGAATTATGTATGAGTTGTGTGTGAATTGTGTGTGTAAAGTGAACATCTGAGAATACATATTTATAGGACTGTTTGTCCGCTCTTTTTATGAAATTTGAATTTTAAACGTTTTAATTTTTAATATATACCGCTCTTTTTTAAAATTTGAATTTTAAAGTTTTTACCACACGTTTTTTTTAAAGGTTTAAGCACATGTTTTTTTATTTTTTTGAATTTGAATTTTAAAAGTTTAACCGCCCATCTTTTGAATTTCAAATTTACACATATCTCGCTCTGTTTCTGAAATTTGAATTTTTAAAAACCCCTATATAAAGAATGCCATAACATACTATTTTGCACACACTTCACTTTCTAAACAAGTTTACAATGGCTAATTGTTGGTCCGTTGAAGAAGAAAACTTGTTAGCCGACATGTGGCAAATCGTTCACGAATTTCATGGTGAATCCGTTTTTTGGAATGAGGTTACAGAAAGGTTCAACAAACAATCTGACGGTCCTTTTCGTACCAAAAGCCAGATAACGGGTAAGTGGGCAAGAATGAACTGTGAATGTCAAAAATTCAATGATATTTACCTGAGCGTGCAGCTTAATGACGAGTTCAATGATCGTCTTCATACTGCAATGAACATTTTCAGAGAACGCTTTGGTGGTTAAGGCTTCAGATATCTTAACATGTGGTTCATTTAGAGAAGGAGCCCCATATGAAACAGATATAGGGATTAATGGCTTTTGTAGTTCTGTATCGTCTGTCTTTGTATTTCCGTATCGTTTGTGTTTGTATTTCCGTATCGTGAGTATTTGTATTTCCATACCGTATGTGTTTGTATGTCCGTATCGTGAGTATTTGAATAAAAGGCTTAACGGCTAGTTTCCATTTACAATATCTTCTAACGGATAGTTTTTCCCTATAAATCCAATTAAACAACACTTCATATTCTCACACAAACACAATGGCTAACGAACCAGTTGAAGTGCAAAACACTATCCTTACCCGATTACGCAATGAACAGGAGAAAGAACTTAGGTTGATTAACAGTTTGCTAGGTGAGATTACTCCTTTTATACGCCAGATGCATACTTGTGCTCCAGAGGTTGAAAGATTGCGTGAGCTGCCTCAAGACCATCCAGCTATCATAGTCGGTCTACAAACTCTTTTAAGAAATGATGAAACAGATCTGCAACTTCAAGTGGCCTTGAAAATGGTCAGGGAACAAGTGTTTCAAGTTTGGGAGGAAAAATCTGAACTCATCGATAATTAAAAGTCTTTGTAAACACTTACCAATGTTTCGTATTGTTTTTTTAACCGTATCGTTATTTTACATTTCGTATGTTTTTATTTTCATGTATTGTATTTTTAATTTAATGAAACGCATTTAGTTTAAGAACTACGGGGGGTGTTTTGTAATATTCATTTTCTTGTACTCAAAATATAAAAAACTTTAAAGGGCCAAAAGTGTCAAAAAAAAATTTACACAAATCGCCCTTAACGTCAAGTTAAGGGCTTAACTTACCATGTTAACGCCTCTTTAACGCAAATGGTCCCAACGCCTAACGCCCGTTAACGCGGGTTAAAAACCACCTTAACGCACCTTGTTCGTGAGCAATGAGAGTGCTCTAACAGCACCAAACTTACCTACTGTAAGAACAAATTGAATCCAAAATTTCACATTTACCACCCTTTAGCTATTTTTGTTTTACATATGATGCTCTTTGTTTGGGTTATTTCAATTTTCAACGCAGTAGACAACTTCCCTGCAGTTTTGCTGCAGGGATCATATTCCCGAGACTTAAACCTTGTTTTGGTACTAGGAAGCTAGGCAAGTTTCAGGTTTTCAGCCTTTGGGTAAGATAGTATATCAAGTTTTGTTTGACAACAAAAATTCATAAGAGCTTGTGGAATATAAAACTCGTACAAACTATTTGAAGTGGCTTTTAAAGAGTATGAAAGATTTTTGAAATAGTTAATTAAATTATTTTCGTTTGAATATTTGACTTTCCAACTTCAATTACTTTATCAAACTTATCTAAGAATAAAAGCTACGGAGTATAAGTGAGCTAGAGGCAGCTCGGGTGAATAGCTCGTTATTAGTGTGTCAACTCATCACTTCACCAATAACTAAAACACCTTCATCAACAAAAAACCAATAACACTTATTCGTACATGTAGGTCTTACAAAATACTCAAAAAAAATACTCTACTCACTCAAAAAAAAAAAAAAAAAAAAAGCCGCCAACGAACGGGGATGCCATACGTGTGTTATTGGCGGATGGCGGACAAAAATCTTATTGCACCGTGCTCTCTAACTTAAATGATTTAGTTTTTATGATCTTACAACTCACTCTTATTCTTGTTACATAAAAGCAAAAATGTTCAAATATTTACTAAAAAATATTAAAAACTCAAAATAAGTAATATTGTTAAAATAAAACATACTTATCTATAAAATCAAAACAATCTACGGTATTAATTCATCCCTATTAATCAATCAATGTTTTCAAAATCGGGACCTAGGATCGTTTTTATTTTTGCAAGATCGTAATCGTAAGATCGGATCGGGATCCTAAAATCCTACTATAATGTTGATATTTGTTATATTATTCAAATCTACAAATTATTATATATTATAAACACGATATTATATGAATGCTTCATGAAATTATTGTTCTAAATTATGAATATGAAATTTTTAAGAAAAATCACATGTTGTTTTTTAAATTATATAAAAACATATATACAATAAGAGGTGAGTTATTTTATAAACTAAGTTTTTGTTACAAACTGAGTGACAAATCCCCGCCATTCATCTACTTTGATCTAATGGTGGGATTAACCTAAGATTTAATAAAACAACCTAAGTCCATGTTTTTTTTCTTGTCCTTTTTGTCTATCTTATTTATTCATTTTTTTTCCTTTTTTCTTTTCTTTCTTTTTTTTTTTTCTTTTTTCTTTTAACTTCACTTTTTTTTTTCCTTTAATACAAGTTTTTTTTCTTTTTAATTATTATTTGAGTTTTTTCGGTTTACGTTTTTTCGTTTTTCATACATATTCGTCGGTTTTTTACATTTTCGTTCGTTTTCATACATTTTCGTCCGTTTTCATACGTTTTCATCTGTTTTCTTACGTTTTCGCTCGTTTTCATACGTTTTCGTCTGTTTTCTTACGTTTTCACCCGTTTTCATACGTTTCGTCCATTTTAATACGTTTTCGTCCATTATTATACGTTTTCGTCCGTTTTTTTACGTTTTCGTCTGTTTTCAAACATTTTCGTCCGTTTTTATACGTTTTTGTCCGTTTTCGTACGTTTATATGCGTTTTTGTCTGTTTTTATACGTTTTGACTGTTTTTATACGTTTTCGTTTGTTTTCATACATTTTCGTATGTTTTCAGGCCTTTTTGTCTGTTTTCATACGTTTTCGTCCGTTTTTTTACATTTTCGACTTTTTTCAGACGTTTTCGTCTGTTTCTAAACGTCTTCCTTCGTTTTTTGTCCGTTTTCATACGTTTTCGTCCATTTTATACGATTTTGTCCGTTTTTATATGTTTCTATCCTTTTTTATATGTTTTTGTCCGTTTACATACGTTTTCATCTGTTTTCGTCCGTTTTCATACGTTTTCGTCCGTTTTCGGATGTTTTCGTCTATTTTCAGACGTTTTCGTCCATTTTTATACATCATTGTCCGTTTTCAAACATTTTCGTCTGTTTTCGTACGTATTCGTCCATTTTCTTACGTTTTCATATGTTTTCGTCCATTTCTAAATGTTTTCGGCCATTTTTAGATGTTTTCATACGTTTCTGAATATCGAAAGTATTATTCTTTGATACTCAGAATATCACAAGTGATATTCTGAATATCACAAGTGATTTTCAACTAATGTTTTGTAACATGAAAATCACTTGTGATATTCAGAAAATCACAAGTGATATTCAGAAAATCACAAGTGATATTCTAAATATCACAAGTGATTTTCAACTAATGATTTATAACATAAAAATCACAAGTGATATTCTAAATATTACAAGTGATTTTTCAACTAATGTTTTGTAACATGAACATCACTTGTAATTTTCTAAATATCATTTGTTATATTCAGAATATCACTTGTGATTTTAATGTTACAATGCATTAATTAAATATCACTTGTGATATTTAGAATATCACAATTGATACTCTGAATATTACAAGTGATATTATGAATATCACAAGTGATTTTCAACTAATTTTTTGTAAATTGGAAATCACAAGTGATTTTCACGTTTTTTTAATTTACGTTTTTTTCACTTTCATACGTTTTCGTTCGTTTTCATACGTTTTTAATATCACAATTGATATTCAGAATATCACTTGTGATTTTCTGAATATCACTAATAATATGCTGAATATCACTTGTGATTTTCTGAATATCTATCACTTGTGAATATCACAAGTGATATTTTGAATATCACAGAATATCACTTGTGATATTCTAAAACGTATGAAAACGTCTGAGAATGGCCAAAAACACATTATATCAATTGTGGTACTCAATATATCAATTGTGATATTCAGAATATCAATTCTGATTCGTTTTTGAATATCACAATTGATATTCAGAATATCACTTGTGATTTTCTGAATATCACTAATAATATTTTGAATATCATTTGTGATTTTCTGAATATCTATCACTTGTGAATATCACAAGTGATATTTTGAATATCATAGAATATCACTTGTGATATTCTGAAACGTATGAAAATGTCTGAGAATGGCCAAAAATACATAATATCAATTGTGGTACTCAATATATCACTTGTGATATTCAGAAAATCACAAAATATGACATGTGATATTCAGATAATCACTTGTGATATTCCGAATTTCACTTGTGATATTTAATATATCACTGGGGTGATATTCTGAATATCACAAAATATCAGTTGTGATATTCCGAAACGTATGAAAACGTCTAAGAATGGCCAAAGATATTGAAAAACGGACAAAAACGAATGAAAACGATGAGAATATAAGAAAATGGAAGAATATGTATGAAAACGGAAGAAAATATATGAAAGCATAAAAACACGTATGAAAAAGGAAGAAAACGTATGAAAAATAGAACGAAAATGAAAGAAAACGGATGAAAATGGACGAAAATGAAAGAAAACGGATGAATAAATATGAAACGGACAAAAACATATGAAATCGTTTAAATTCGTCTAAAAACGGATGAAAATGTATGAAAAATAGGACGAAAACGAAAGAAAACGGATGAAAATGGACGAAAACGCAAGAAAACGGATGAATAAGTATGAAACGGACGAATAAGTATAAAACGGACAAAAACACGTGTAAGCGTAAAAACACGTCTAAAAACGGATGAAAACATATAAAAATAGACGAAACGGATAAAAAGGAATGAAAATGGACGAAAACGTGTATAAACGTATGAAAACGGACGAAAACGAATTAAAACATCTGAAAACGGACGAAGACATGTATAAACGTATGAAAACGGACGAAAACGTAAGAAAGTGAAAAAAAAAAACATGAATTAAAATAAAAAACATGAATTTTAAAAAATACACGTGAATTAAAAAAAAAACGTGATTTTTTTTTAAAAAAGAAAAAAGAAAAAAAAAGTGAATGAAAAAACATGGACTTAGGTTTCTATATTAAATCTTTGGTTATTCTCCATCATTAGATCACAAATGAACTTTTCTCTATACAATAAATTTGTAGTTTTGTAGTTTGTGGTTAGAAAAAAGTAAGATTGGATTTGAATAGATCTTAAGATTCTATGGTTAAGATCGTGATCCTATAAGATGTTAAAATCATAAGTAAGATCCGGATCATTTTTAATTTGTAAAATCATAAAATTGTAAAATTCTAATATCAGGATTTGGATCTTAACAACTATGATACTGGATTAATTACTACCAACTTACTAACACATAGACTTATTCAAATCTCATATACTTGATAAATAAAGGCGCACCCAAATAACGCTATAATACACAGAAACCGTTATTAAGTAAATAAAAAGTCAAAATAAGTACAAATTTGATTTTATAATAATAATACACGTGTAAGAGAATATAGAATAAAAAAAAATAGTAATGGATAAAATGAACGTGGATAACCAGAACACCAACTGTCATCGTCTTTCTCACTAATGGCGTTAACGAATCCAATTTCTTCACAGTTATTTCACTTTCATCATCCCCCATCTAAACACATTCCATACACCGCGATCCGGTTTAAATGTCACGTGATCGCTCTTCGGACTGATCACGTGTTCCCCGGTCAATCCAAAACTCTATTCAAATCAAAAGATGGGTTTAAGACGTATTGTACAAAATCCACGGAGGAGAGATCAGCTACTGAGATATTTTCCAATGAAAACAGTGATGATGATGATGAGTACCGTGATGAGAGTGGTGATGACGTGGATAAGGTGGAGGATAACGGTGGTGGTGGTGGTGGTTATCGGAGGAGTGTGTCGTCGGATGCGTTGTATTTTGGCATTCGTGAACCGGTTTATGAGGTACCGTTTATTATGTCATTTTAAACTTTATAATTACTGTTACAACTACGATACTTAACACTATTATAAAACAAACAACTACGGCTAGTTTTGTAAAACATAATGTAATTTTCAGTATTTTGTTAGTTTTCGCTTATCTAAATAATACTAGTGTATATATTTGCCTTGTACTGACTGTCTTTAGTTTGCGGGTTCTGCTGTGTAAATATTTTGTTTTACCTATTTTATCAACATTCTTTGATATGTTGTAGTTTTTTAATACTTGTGTATCTTAAAAGGTTGTTGAAGTGAGTTCAAGTGGAATGGTGTCAACTAGGAAGATTAGTAGACGGGATCTGCTAAAGTCAAGCGGTAAGTGCAATGTTTTTATGATCTTATGTTCTACGTTGTTTGGAGCTTCCTTTTGCTAGTGTGTGATGAGTAGAACGAAATTTAATTTGCTACTTGTCACTCTGTATTCAACTTAGCATATTACAACAAGTTGTGTCACTTGTATTGAATCTTATAGTTGAAACTGCCTCTAGATGCACATTCATCCACAGCAACTTGTAGGGTTGTTATATGCCTATGTGTGCGCAGACAACTTCTTAAAATGAGGTTTTGATTGCAGGTCTTCGCCCTCGAGACATTCGGAGTGTTGATCCTTCACTATGGTTGACCAACACAATGCCCTCGTTGCTGGTATGGTACTAACTCATATTACCATTATGGTGTTACTAGTTTATGCATAAAAAATCAACACCGTGTACCGTATTTGTTGGCATTGATGAATGCGTTTCTATAACTAGATGTTCCATATACTCGCTGCAATTAAATACTTTTCATCTGTGGTTGATGATTGGAGGGATTCTTATATTAGATTTTCTTTCGTATACAGGTTCGTGAGAATGCGATACTGTTGAATTTAGGCTCACTGCGGGCGATTGCTATGCTAGAAAGTGTCTTTATATTTAATTACAACCGGTAAGTATTGGTAGTTGAAGATGTTTCTCTTTATTTTAATCTTTAACCCCCCTTCTTTTTATGGGAAAGTCTAGTTAATGTACATCTTTCTTTCTGGTTTATATGTTACGTATCTCAGGAGAGCAGGGAAAGCTTTCATTGACGCGTTATTACCTCGCTTAAATCCTAAAAACATGAATGGTGGTCCTGTAATGCCGTTTGAACTTGAGGTTGGTTTTGGCCTACATGATTTTATCAGTTATTTGTAATGTAAAAAGTTTCGGCCTTCTACAACAGAAGTAAAACACATGTGCTTCTACAATAGTAGTTCTGCTGTTATCATCTGTCATTCAAAAAATATCCAATCGCATTCCTTTGTCATTGGCTGATTTTCAGGAATTTTTGAATTGATATTTCAGGTGGTTGAAGCTGCCCTACATTCACGAATACAGCGCTTTGAAGATAAACTAATGGATTTAGAACCACGTGTGAGTATGGAAACACAGTGAGTATATGCAATTTAATTATAGCACTACTTGGATAATTATTGGTTATGAAGAGCGTTTTTGCTATGCTTCAGGTTCAAGCTTTACTCGAAGTTCTGCCAAATCGATTAACTGCTGGCATACTGGAGCAACTTCGTATTAGCAAGCAAACCTTGGTACCATCCGTCATATCATATCAATTTACCATATATTTGGCTAGTTGGCTGCATGTGTATGTGAACTGAAAGTAAGTATCCCTTTATTGTTTTGCATGTAAGGTTGAACTGGGATCCAAAGCAGGAGCACTCAAACAGATGTTGTTTGATATACTTGAGGATTCTCACGAAATACGCCGAATCTGTATTGTGGGCAGAAACTGCATCCTGAGTAGAAACGATGATCTAGAATGTACTGTTCCACAAGATAAGCAGATTGCTGAGGGTAATTATGACATGATTAAAGAAAGCAAATATGCATATTTATTCCTTTTGCTAATATTTGGACTGGTTAATCTTTGCAGAAGAAGAGGAAGAAATTGAAATGCTACTGGAAAATTATCTGACAAGGTAATATCATGGTACCTTAAGTGCTTAAAGATCAGAGTGTTTGTCATTTTGATTTGTGTCTGCTTATGATTTCGCAGATGTGAATCATGTCATAATCAAGCAGAAAGACTTCTTGAGTCAGCAAGAGAAATGGAAGACTCGATATCAGTTAACTTAAGGTTAGCATGAGTCTGCTAGTTCATGTCTTTGAGCATATTAGTCTTCTTCCATTATAATATTATCGTTAGAAAGACAATTTGATTCATCTAAGAATCTGGTATGTTTCCTTACCAGCTCTCGGCGGCTTGAGGTGAGCAGATTTGAATTGCTTCTTCAGGTTGGGACTTTTTGTGTTGCAGTTGGTGCTCTAGTTGCAGGTTAAATTCTATTACGTTCGCATTTCCTGAACCCCAACCATCAACCATCATACTCATGCTTATAACTTTATCAGCTAAATGTCAGCAGTGAAATAGGAGGCTATCAATTTGTAGAATTAGTCGAGTGTATGCTCTATCATTTTTCTCATGATTATAACTATTACTTTCTTCTAAATGTAAAAGCAGCCATTAAGCATGCTGAAAGGAAATTAGCTAATATATGAAATTTGAAGCACATGAACATTCAATCATTCAGTGTTAGATCTACGGTCTCAGTCACCCTATTTCTCATCCTACAAGCTCACTTCTGTTTCCTTAACTTTTTGTGTAGGAATCTTTGGGATGAATCTAAGATCTTATCTTGAAGAACATGTGGTATTCTCTTAAAGTCCCGTAAAGCTTTCTTACTGCTAATTGTGTCTGTTTCATATCTTGAATTTCGCCTTTTTTGGTATTCACTTAAAAAGATACCTTGGTATTTGGTATGAGGTTTAAAATGATTATTTTAACTCTAGAAATCAGAAGTAGATAATATTTTGATTGAAGACAGGGATAGTCAAAAGTCCTTCCAAAATTAATCCCAGTACTTAGTTATTCAGCAAATTCTTACCTAGTTTTTCAAAACTAACTTCTTTGGCTATAAAATCAAAATAAGAATGAGTGTTATCAAACGGACAATTAAAGGCACCCCTTTATAGTTCCATCTAATGTGAAAGTTGAAACATTCTTTTGTGTTGTCCATTGATAACTTCGACAATTCCTTTTATAAAAAAGCTTTATTGAAAAGTTTATTCATTTGTATAATGAAACTAGAAGTTGGCCAAATTACCAATTGATATTAACCTTTAACCAATGCTTATAGGTTATATTAGCTACTAACAGGGTGTACAATTGGATGTTATTTCCTTTACTGTACTTGCCTTTTCTATAGAAAGTAATAATAATCTGTCTGTTAATTATGGCTGTAAATGAAAAGGGTTTTCTTGATTAGGTTTAATCATATTCCTATATATCATCTTTTTGGAGTAAAAAATTCAATGTACGATTAATCAACAATCGATTGTATCAAAATGTCATTATGACCCATACAAATATCATAAGCGGATACACAATAAGACAATCCTTTTGAACCACTATGATACACCCACAAATTTTGGGTGAGGAGCTGGGTACTTTACAGAATATAATAGTTTTCCTCGCTTGTTTGCAGTTTGCATTTTGGCTCACAGCTGGAGGGATTGTATTTGGTGCGGCAGTTGCATTTTTTCTTATGTACACGTACCTCAGAACAAGGAGAATACTTTAGGCTTCACTAGTAGAGAGACACGTATATTAGCCAACCTCCACTTAATTATCGTTGGGCTCTCAATAGGGATATACCTGACCGCATAAGAGATTTATGAGTGGTGTACTCATCATAAGAAATGAAGATACTCAGAACATGGACCATATAGATAGATATGTTTGCCTGGCCAAGTATAAGATAAAGCATACAAGAAAAATTGAGATATTCAAAGCTCTCATGCTCGTTCGAGAAGGCATTGACAATGTTCTGATTGACATGGCAGACTGGACCGGATGCCATTAGTGGATTTTTACTGTTGGTGCATTATATGTTAACCTGTTAAGGTGATACAGATGTCATTGTTAACGGTTAAGAGTATCACTTATTGTGTGGTGATGCTCAAAACTGTTGGTACATATATTCTTGAAATAGATCAAAGTTATATTGCTCCACTCCATTAACTGGTTTGGATCAAAGTTATATTTTATAAGGCCGGTAACTGTTATGATCATAACATCATCAACAGATGGCTTTGCAGCGAATGGGAGTTCTGCCCGTTGACTTGTGTGTAATGATTTTACCTTTCAAAATCAATAGATATATTATTGATTTTACCTTTCAAAATCATTCAAAAGTAAGATATATAGTCATTAGTGTAATGATAGACTTTTAGGTGATCAAATTCAACATATGATATACAATGGAAAACCGACGAGTCTAAGAATCAACCCAACCCAAACTAAATCATCTATACTTGACTATGTTCTAACACGTTTATTGAAAGGGACTACTTTGACTAAGCAGACATCTCAGCCTGTTTGTCCTTTGTTATATCTACCAACGCTCACGCAGTCACGCCTATAAACAAAACCATATATCATAACTTTGAGGTCTTTAACATAGATGAATCTTTAAAAAAAGTTTGTTATACATATAAAATGAATAGTGTGTCCAAGCATCATTGATTAAGACTAGGAACAGGATTAAGATCAGATAAGCAGGACTTGCTGTTAATAGAGACGAATGAGCAAAAATATTTCAGCTAATTAAAAAATCCACAGAACAAGAAATGCATTCTCTCACATGTTTGATAGCAAATGAAAAATCAGGGATCCGATGAGATGTACAACTGGGATCATCACATCAAAGCCAATTGCAATACCATCTCCGAACGGAATGCCACAATACATATATCTCCCGTAACACAAACTTGCATAAATTGTACAAAAGAATATGGGGACTACAAGAAAATTGGCAATGTTTCCTTTTTCGAGTGAAGCAATGGTTCTTTTTGCAACAAGCCGACGGTCAAAAATATGAATTGCCAAGGGTGCACATCATTACTGAAAAGAAAAAAACACAATGAATAAAAGAACATAGCATCTGTAACAATACTCCAAAATAAAGATATGTTGCCACTTAAACAAAGTTGTATCAAGGATCCGAAAGTTAAGTTGTCATTCAAACATATGCTGTTCTTCTGTAAATGTCTTATAATTTGCAAGATTGAGAAACTTTGGTCAATAAGTACCATATATTCTAGTAATTTTGTTGCATCTACGTAGGTCAAAAAAATAACTCTGAAAGTGCTTACTCTAGACATATTCTCATTGATAATGCATGAGTTAAAGCAACATGCCAAGTGCTATAGTAAGGTATACAAATTAATCATTTCTATTTTACAGCTTGAGGCAGTAGAGGTGGCAATTTCGACCCATTTACTTATAAATGGGTCAAATTAACTTATGTTCAGGTCGAGTAAATAATTTAGCTAAAAAATGCCACAAGGTCAAATGGATCTAACAGGCCAAATGGATCTATTGGTAGAGGGCACAATGAATCTCCAAAGCATCGATCATCGTTGTAGTACTATTTAGCGTTGCAAATAATAATAGGGAAAAAAAATGGACAAAATGGTGTTCGCAAGTCAACCTCACCCGGTCCATATTGAACCAAAGTCACCTATCTTGCCACCTCTATGAGAAAGTATTAGTGAGAAAATATCAAAATGAGCTTACCAATGAAGGCATGAAGCTCAGCAAGCTTGTTTTGATGGTGACTTTGAAGCTCC
This sequence comes from Artemisia argyi, assembly GCA_030686995.1. Taxonomy (NCBI): domain Eukaryota; kingdom Viridiplantae; phylum Streptophyta; class Magnoliopsida; order Asterales; family Asteraceae; genus Artemisia; species Artemisia argyi. The sequence goes on along the minus strand of CM060708.1, from coordinate 239,904,152 downwards.
CCCAATAGCTATGTTTCCCACTCCAGCCTCCAAAGCTTCCCTCTCATCCTTCTCTTTGGTTTTCTCGGGAGTCTTATTATCATTGGCTTGGGGAGTAGAATTAGCAGCAGGAGTGAGATCCCGAGATGGTCCTCCAGTAAACCACGGGTGGTTAAGCAATTCGGCAGCTGTAGGCCGTTTTTCGGGGACAAAATCAAGTATCGGAACAAGAAAATCAGCCAACTCAGTAGCATCTTGTTCACTGAACTCGTATTTCTCCTTGAGCACCTTATGCAACGGCCAAAAACGTAATCGCCGTATGTGCCTCAAATCACCATGTCTATTAAAGAATTCACGAGAGTAACGCCCACCTAAAGCTATCTGCAGAATATATTTGTCAAGTTATATACTTGCACAGAAATGATCAAATATAAATAAAGTCCCGCCCAATTATTAGAAAAAAATTCAAGTAAACTGGGAGTAAGGGACGATAAATTTGTGCTTGCTTGTAGTACAAAATAACATCAAACCTTCCGAGGCATCATTCCAAGAAGTTCCATCATTAGAGCCAAATGATCCTGTAAGGTTCAGACGTGATCAAGTATTGTCTGGGTTAAACTAATAAATATAAATTAGCATACACAATAACTGATTGCAGGTTTTACAGGGAGATACATCTTTGCTATTTATTGGTAATCTGATAACTTCAGGACAAGGAAAAACAATGCAAATATAGCAGCACACACAAAATAATTAGGCAAAGATGACAGGAATCGAGCTAATACACCTCACCAGCTAATCACAGATAGCTATTGATTGTTGCGAGGCTATCAATGGGATAACATGTTCAGCATATGGTACCTCATGTGTTACTATATTGCATAAAATTTTCAATAGACTGTAACTAGAAGGAATGAAGAATTGATAACTGAAATAGGACAAGAGTTTATTAGTAGGAACCGAGAATCCTCAGCTTCAGACCTAGAGTAGCTAGGATCTATTAACTAGGGGCTGCATCCCAACTGATATTGGTTTTCTATATATTCAAAATAAAATTCTACTAAACCTTTTAACATAGAAAAAAATAGCATGGACTCAACTTGTGGACCACCAAACTAGTAATATACTCGTACTAAACTAACTATAACGACTAAACTACCCTAACCTCAAATGTAGTACTAAACTAACTATAACGACTAAACTACCCTAACCTCAAATACTGATAACCAAATACTAATTGCATTAACTTGCAAAACTGATCATAATAATAAGACTTTTATGATTGCAAGTCAGAATTAAATGGCCAAGCCAGATCTATCAGTGAAGGTAATAAAAGCATGATCAGAACAAGAAGGAAAGACCTGCAAGGATTTTAGTGCAAGCAAGATGAAAAGTTGAGAAGTGAGAACTAATATTAGATTTAAGGCCAAGAGATATGGCCTTAAGCAATAGAAGAAAAAGAAGCCCGACCAATGATCATGACAATGATGTATATGCATTATGCAGCCAATGCTTTCATTATATAAAGTAATTTTATGGATCTAGCACTGTGGACTATCTAGTGATAGGGAAGATATCCAAACTTTGCATTATGCTCTTAACTACCTAAGAGTAGAACTTCACCAAAAACCAAGAGGCATTCTAAATAGTGAAAAAAGTCTAATAGATAAAGAGCTCTGAAGCCCAGACACGAATATACAAGTTAAGCTAGATAAAATATAGTCAAACCCTGTCCCCTTTAGAGACCAACAAAAAATTATATGTTGCACCATTAGTGATAATTCTGAATATCATATCATACATACCTATGGATATAGTGTAAAAAGAGGAAAGGAAACAAATCATGCTAGATAAATGGGGATAATATAGAACACACGGATCAATAAGAAAAATATCTATCCCGGTGATTGTAAACAGTGGAACATTAAAGCAAAATATACCTCATCTCTATCGTAGTTGTCACCACTATGAGGATCAAAGAGAACATCACCAGTTGCAAGTTCAAAGCATATACATGCAAATGACCACAAATCAGCAGATGTCGAGTACTTGGATCCTAGCAGAACCTCAGGACATCTGTATTGTCTAGTTTGTATATCACCAGTAAACTGCTTGTAAGTCCAGCATGCATTACCAAAATCAACCAGCTTGCACTTAACCTCAACCTCTGCCAAAAGCTTCTGCCTCATTGAGCGGCTCCCTCTTCCACGAAGTTCAGTTCCTTGGCGAGTTTCCCTTCCTTCAGAATGATTATTGGGCTCCGGTTTTGCATCCGATGACGTGGCATGCTCTTCAATGGAGTGCCCATTTGATTTTCCATCAATAGAAGAATCAACAGCAGTAGTCTCGGGATCTGCTTCAGCTTCCTCAGACTCTTCCTTTCCAGTACCATTTTGGGAAGCTTTCTTAGCCTTTTTCCTGATTTTCTTTTTCTGATTCTTCGTAAGATCACCATTGTAAACCTTAACTTCTTTAGAACCCCCGGATTCAGCCAAATTATTATCCTTACTGGAAGAAAGGATGAGGGGCGTCCCTGTTTTTGTCCTATCTCTTTCCGGATCAATCATAGACAGAAGTAATATATTTTCCGGCTTAAGATCCGTATGTATAATCGAAAGTTGGCGATGCAAGTAATCCAAACCCCCTAAAACATGGAAGCAAATCTCCTTCACCTTAGAAAGAGGAACCCCTCTATAATCCGAATACTTGATCAACGTCAACAAATTGTCACCCAGATACTCAAAAACCATACAAACATGCTGCCCGTTTGGTCCAGAATGCTTAAAATGATCCAAAAGCTTCACAACAGCCTTTTTATCATCAGGATCCCCCTCAGCTATCTGCTTCAATATGGTAATCTCATCCATTGCCGCCTCTGTATAATGTTGAGCGCTCTTTTGTACTTTCAAAGCTACATATCTCTACAAACACAAATCAGATAACACTTCAATTCACCAGCTCAAAACATCATATATCCAAAATACAAGATTGCAAGCAACACTTTTAACTATATAAATTTAGGCGCTAAGTTCATACCAGCATATGAGCTTTAATCCAACTAGGGGGGGGGGGGGGGGGGGGGGGGGGGGGGGGGGGCTTATAAAAAAGCTTAAGGCTTGAGCAAAAAAATCATTTCTAAGCAGCTTTAGCATAAATCTCTGTATCCATTCTCAATAAGCCATTAAGCAATTCTCAATGAGTAATTATACAGGCATATTGCAGTATGATCATGCAAGAAGTTATTAACCACCTTTGATAAGCTTAGGCAGACACCTCCTAATAAGCAACAACATAACTTTTATTTCTAATGTTTCTTTCAATTCACTCACTCAAAAATATCATGTAACAAAAATACAACATAACAAGTACCTTCTTTAAAAAAAAAAAAAAAAAAAAAAAAAAAAAAAAAAAAAAACACTCAAACACACACACACACAACTGTAATATATATACATTCTCACACACCAGCACAATCTCTCGCAGAACTTCAACCCACAACCTCTTAGCTGGTGGGCATAACAACCTCACGGATACCATTGAACCAAAGTCCCATTGCTTATTTAATTTCAGCTTATGCTTATACTTCTCCTCATAAATAAGCACTTCAAAAAATATAGCGTTCAAATTTTGCTTAATTATGTTCTATATTTTCATCATTACTCTAAAGATTAGAGCCTTTTAATAAAGTCTTTTCATAAAAGGTTTTAAGTCAGAAATTCAAATGTTAATCTTTAACAAGGCACTCCGAAATGAGCAGCGCCTTACATGCTTTACAGAAAATGCTTAATTTACCTCAAAATAAGCATACGCCATTTTGACAACACAAAACTACTTCTGCTAAAAAATAAGCATAAAGAATAAGCAATCCCAGGCATCTCGAACTTATTAGAAAAAAAACTTATACCAGCTCAAAATAAGCAGTTTGAATAACAAAAAAAACTCCGGATGATTAAAAATAAGCACTTAACAACTTACAGATTTGTGGGTATCCCAAGCGAGCCAAACAGTAGAAAAATGACCCCAGCCAAGTTTACTCTGAACAACATATCTTGAATGTTTAAACTTATCTCCGATACGAACAGCGTGATAACCACCGCGTCGATAATCTTCAGTTCCTTCGTCTTCTGATGTGTAGTCACTGGTTTCACTCCGATCATCTTCTTCCTTGTTGTTATTGCTTCTTCTGCTGTTGTTGTTATCTTCTGCCATTGATCTGGAAAATAGCAGCTAGGGTTTGGTTAGTTGAGTTGTGTCTCTGTGTCTTTGTTTTTGTGTTTTGTTTTGTTGTTTTACGGAAACTAACTTAACAAGATTAGTTGGGTTTTTTTCTTTTTTTTTTTTTTTTTTCTATTTTTTGGTTTTCTTTTTTACAAGTGTTGTGTTACGTTGATGGTTTGATTTTTTAGATGTCGATGATGATTTTGATTTTGATTTTTTTTAAATGTCGATAATTTTGTTAAACAAAATATAAGTAAGGCTTTTGGGTTTTTTTTTTTTTTTCTTTTTTGTTTTTTTCTACTTTTAAACTTAAGTGTGAAATCTATATGTATACTATCTAATAAACGTTAATATTGGATAACCATATGAACCAAAAATGCAATATATTCTCTCACGTGTCTCTTCTGTGATTGGTCGTGTGTTTAATGCGCACAAGTTGGTAATGTAATTATTTTTTCAAATCTTATCAGTTTCTAATCTTTCTTCTGTACACGCTCCCATATCGGTTACAAGGATTAAATGGCATTCGTTTCTTTTGTGTTTTTTTTTTTTTTTTTTTTTTTTTAACATATTTGTGCATTCATATACGCTCCCTAAATCAAATAAGGTTTCAATTTTCAGTTTCAATTCACCAATCAAATTCAATGCATTAAAAAAAATCCAAAAATAACATACGAATTGATCTATATATTTTTGATTTAAGGATTATTATCAACCCTAATTCAGGACTGAAAATTCGTATTATTGAATCAAACTCAATAATTTCAGTAAGTTTTAATTTTATTGAATCGATTTAGTTTGTATTATTACTAATTTGTTTTATGTTTATGATGTAGACCAAATAATTCAGGACGCATGCAAGAAGATTAGAAGACGTAGTTTTTGGGAACTTTACTCTTTGATATGGTATACTAATTATCTCGAATGATATTTTATCAAATAGATGGGAAATGTTATAACTTCTTAGCCGCATAATATGATAACTTTCTTTAAATGTAGTTTTTAAGCATCAAGTTGTTGTTGTTATAATGTTTTTGTTATTCCAAATGTGGCTTTAGTCCATATGAAGAAACCAACTCTATAATTCATCTTAACAGGACTTATGGCTCATTTTGTGCAGTCATTGATTAATGTAAGAAGTGGTTGAATACAAGCTCGGAACAAAGAATAATTTTAGTGTCAAGGTTAGTATAATGTTTTTTTTACCGTGGGTTGTTCATTATTGTCTTACATATATTTTGGATCGACCCTTGATCGACTTTCTACCATTATATCTGGCTATGGATTACTGATATGTAAGTTTAGATAGCAAATTTATCTTTAATTGGTATTGAGTTATCCCCTTATGCATTAGCTTCTATATGAAGTATGATATTCCTCTTAATTAGTAGCTATCAAGTTATCCTCTTATTAGAAAGGTTTCACGTTCTTTGACTGCTACCATCATGTGTTCATTTTAATGTTCCTGTGTTTTGACCTTGAAATTGGGTTTTATCCATATTAATTTTAAGTTGAATCATGAAATTAGATGTTTAAGGGGATGTTTGGATGAGTGTGATAGGGTATGTATATCCAATTTCTATTATCGTATTCGTAGCTTCATGCTTATATCATATTTTACTGATGTACTAAAGTTCGACCTCTTACAACCTTTTTTTTTTTTTTTTTTTTTTTTTTTGTAAATTATGTTAATAATATATAAGAAACAATTGGCATCATTTTCTAATTTTCTTATGCAACCTTTCTAATAATCGATGCATACAAGAGTATTATTTATCATTGGCTTTGTAAAGTGCATTCTAAATAATGTTTTAAAGGTTATAAGCACTATTGCATTGGTTAACTTAAAAGAATACGTGTCTTCAATTCTTCAACCAAATATTGAGTAGTACCTGTTTAAACTCTAAGGATTAGTAGCTAAATGGTTCCTCTCTATATTAATGAAGACATTAAAAAAATACTTCTATACTCCGTTCTTTAAAATAAAGCCTAATTAGTGATATAAATAGTCATATCAGGGATTGTTTGATGTTATTAGAGTGTGTTTGGATGATGTTATTATGGGATTTTTTGGATACTGTAACCATGGTTTTCTATTGCCTAATATGTGAGTTTGGTAAGTGCAAGTTATTACATGTTCACCTACCCAAATGAAAGTTTGGGTATTTATTTTATATTTTTGCTTAGTACATTTGATAGGATAGTATTAAGTAATGTTGTATTTTATAATTAGTGGTTTTCTATTGCCCATATGTGGTTTTTTACCACATATGTGTTACTGGTATGTTTGTGAGTTTATATAATATTTAATAAATAAATAATTTGAAATGGCCTTATAGTACGACGCATACCATGCTTAAAAAAGCTTTCAATATTGTATGGTAGGAATAGAAAATTGTATAAGCAAATGATAGGATCCTTTTCTGTTTTCATATCTCAAAATTAGGAACACATTGTTCAAACTTCAAATTGAAGGATTAGTAGTTGTATAAGTTATGCTTAGTATTAATGGTAGTTTTCATATTGTATCGGCTTTTCAGGTATTAGTTTATAAAATTAGTTTGATTATAGTGAATTAAAGATAATGGGTACTTTATTATCCTTGAACAGATGCCAAACGTCTTATGGTCAGAGATATGGTGATGCATCAGTACAAAGTAATATCAAGCTATGGCCTTTTTAAGGTTACTTCTGGTCCAGCTCAGAAACCAATGATTTCTTTCAACTCTTAGGGTGCGTTTGGTTCAAGATATATAAATGGCATTATTTAAAGTTCTAAGCAAATGTAAATTCTTTCCATGTGGGAGGAAATTAAAATGGCCCACTTTTAGCCTCAATCATGCAAATAAATTTCTTGGGCCCATATATTTATTATGAACTAAACAAGTTAATTGAAGCAAGTTTAATTTCAATTCACTTCAATTATCTTGAATTTACCCCAACCAAACACCCCCTTAGAGGCAAGCAACCAAAGATGCTGGTGTGATTTCGGGCCAGTAATGGTCACCTCCAAGTCTACCGCTTATCCAGCTAATCATTCCCGTAATTGTGCCATCACTTCCTCAATAGGACCTGCTTCCAAGTCTCCTGCCTACCCGCCAACAACTTTCAGTAATCTACCAACTAATTATAATCAATATTATGAGGCGTGTGCGGAAATATTAAATATGTTATTTCACAATAAACTTATTTTGACCTGCTACCAAGTAAATTATTATATATAATCTGTTAATACGTGTATTTAATTCTATAGCAGGACAACAAAAGTATGGAATAAGGAAGTGATTTGGAGACCAACCCCATAGATTACTTCTTCAGGTGTGGAACATGCACGTTCTTTTTTCTTTTAAATAACGGACGCTTATTCCAAACGAAAATAATGACGGTACCATGTATAGTAAATTTGTACAGGAATATGATAAGAGTTTTAACAACCTCTTATCACGAAAAATGGAAGGTAATTTATGTCTTATACCCAAGCAACTCAAATTAAAATGATATAACAATTAAGCAGTTTTAATTAAATAATTCCAAACACCCCTAATACCAGCCAGAACAAAAGAGACGCAATTACAAGAAAAGTTTGGATTTGCAGCTCACTGGATATAATAGAAGCAAGGTGATTGCATGCATTCGTCATTTATACTACAGATGGTTGTTTTAGTCATCCAATAATCAGGTAATTGTCTTATTCTTTATAGGCCAAAAGTGCAGCACGTGTTGTATTAATTGATCTTTTGCTGATGCGGAAGCTTATCTCTTTTTCAGGTTCCAAATTCTTTTCAAGAGACGATGAGATTAATTTCCATTATGAGGTATTGGATGTACGAAAATTCGCACTAATTGTTTTCATAAATAAAGTGAATTAAGACTATTAAATTATTGCTTTTTATGTAAATGTATTTTTTATCTTAAATAAAGGGGTGTTTGGCTAAGGTGGTGTTGTTTTTTAAAAAGTGCCTCTTAACAGCCTCTTAATTTGACTCGTTCAGACGCGGTCATACATTTGGGTCATTAAGTGCATTTGTTTTTTTCTTCTCGTTCAGAGGCAGTTAAAGGCTCAAACCTCTTAACCAACAAGATGTGTAGGGGATGTCTTGTTGCCTCTTAATATCTTTTAATGTTTATGTGTCGGAAGAATAAAGTTGCATCATATTCATATCATTGAGATAATTTTTTACAAAAAAACAAACAATACTATTTCATTCAGATTCAAACATTTACGCCTCATATTCAGATTCAGATTCAGAGCCTCTTAATAAACAAACAGCACCTAAGCTTATTGAAGGAGTGTAATAGGATATTGTGGAAGCATCTGGATCAATAAATCTTGTCCTTTGATCATTCTTCAATCATGAGCTTTTAATTCACACCCTTGGATCCTTTTTAGACCTTAAATCAGACCAAAAATACCAAATACTAACCAAATATGCCGAGAAAATGTGTGTTTGTATTTGTGTATGTGCAGGTACGAATATGTGAAAAACGGACAAAAACAAAGCCAAAACCGACAAAAAACGAGCACGAGAATGAAAAAGGTCAAAAGCCGGAGCCGAGAAAGCTTAATGATCAAAGAAAGCTCAAAAATGTCAAAAGAAGTCCTCAGAGATTCATAAAGTTTCAAGAATAGTCCCTGGTCAAAGTTTAGAGAGTTTGGCAGAATTAGTCCTCCAAGTTTTACATTTTGACAAAATTGGTCCTTTGATGAAATATTTGAAGAAAAGTCAAAATTGGTCCTTCATGTATCAAAGATTGTCAATTTAGGCCCTTGGAAGAAAGTTTTGGAAAATGGCAGCAAAGGTCCTTGAGAAATTCAGAATTACATAAATGGTCCTTGGTAATTCCTAATCCTAAAACCAAACGAACTTTACACGGATTCTATTACTATTATCTCCAAAGTCCAAAATCCATACCAAAGCTCAACTAAAGCAACAAGCCCACCACCATTTAATATTACACCCGATCCACCACAAACTCAAGTCAAACCAAACCTTACCCAGTCAACCCACGGTCAATAAATAAAAAAACACCCAACTCACATTTTCCCGCCCCCAAATCATATTTACCCAGAAACTAATTACTGTTTCTAGAACCCTAACTCCCTATCCCACAAAATTACCCCATCTCAGTAATTATTATTCAATAATTGGGCTTCTAGAAGTGTCAGGGAATGCCAGGTCAATAATCCGTGTGATGGGACAGTTGGCACGCAATCCAAGGGACGAGATTCTTGCTTATGAATGAAGCTAAGACAAACGGTTGAGATTGATTGTGAAGAAGCACACTACAGAGTTTCCAGAGACTTCTACTCAAACCCTGTCATCCCCCTCTCATCAGCTATATATACCCTCCTCACATCACAATTTGAGGCGTTAGATTTTAGGAGTAGGAGTAGGGTAAATTTAGAAGTAGTATTAATCAGTTTCAGCTTATTGTATTTCTTATTTCAAAATTGTACTCAAATTTCAGTTTTAATACAACTCAAGTTTTTTTTAGTAATTTCCTTGCAATTTATTTCCCAGTTTTTAGTACTTTAATCATGTTCTTAGCTTGCATTTAATATATTCATAAGCTCATTCTAGCTTGAACAATAGCTAGTTGTGAGTTTAGTAGTTGCAATATTGTGGTCAATGAAAGTCAATGGAATTTTAATGATGATGATTCTGGGTTAAAGTAGTGTTAGATTCAGTTTCCTGGTGTGGTTTCAGTCTATTAAAGATAGGCTTGTGTTCAAATGTATCCCTGTTCAGCTGGGATTTGAAGCAGTGAGTTATCTTTTTACATTTGAGCCTATTTTTGCATTATTAAGTTTACTTATCTTAGATCAGTTTTAGATTGCTATTTACTGAATCAGTAGTGTTACTTTATCATTAATTAGTTTAGTTGTTGCTTATTTTATTTTTTTGAAGTTGATTGCATCTTATTTGATCATAGTTGTTTCGTACTGCCTTACATTAGTTATATTGCATTTCTTTCTTATTGTAGTAATTAGCTGCATATTACTGTTAATCTAGGTCTAAAATCAGTTAGTATTCTAGTTTTAATAAATAGTGTGATGTTTAGAAGCTTAAATCTCATAGACTTAGTATAAGTTAGCTGTTTAGGTGTGTTTGGATCAGGTGGTTTCTATTTGATCTTGCTGTTTGTTTGGAGTCAGGTCTGCATAAATAAGCTGCACTAGGTTAATTTAGGTCATTCATAACATTAAATCACTAGGTCTAAGAGAAAAGTCAAAATTCCCTTGAAGACTAAATTATGTGTTCACTCTTGATTGAGAGCAACTGTGATCTTGTGACCAGATAGCTTTAGGATAGATTTAAGTGTCATAAGTGTTTAAATAGCTTATAGTTACATTTAGCACAAGATTTGATTAGTAGAAACTCAGAACAGTCAAACTAGGTTTGTATCATAAAAAGTCAAAGTTGATAAGTATCTGTCTCTAACAACATCTGCTGTAGGTTCATTTAGGGGCATCAAATAAGTTTTAAATTTGTTAAATCTTGTTTCTGGAGTTAGTTTGTAGTATTGATGCGTGGGAATCGCAGCAGGCTTTACCTCTCGAGGGATCTCGAGAAGCTTACAACCCCCACCAGGCAGTGTACCTGATCGTTGTAGTATAGTATAGTGACAAGTACCGGGGGATTGATCGTTCAGCTAGGAATAGTGTCGTTAGCATTGAAATTAATCTAACTAGGTCTAAAGGTGAAGGATGATTCTTTTTATGTTTTTATATTTTATGAAAAGCAAGTAAAAATCTCGGGTTTTGGAAGAAGGGGCGGAATTAGTTGCTAATCAACTAACCCAAAAGCTACTAATTAAACTAATTAACAAGAGAAGTAAACTAGGGTTCTACAAGATAAGTGGAGCATGTCTACCTATGATATGTTATTCCTTGCTAGCTATCCAATCCTACCTATTGAATTGTAACCTTGTTTTAATTGACGGGTTGTATTCCTTAATACCATTCATGGGGTATCGCACATAACTCCCCAATTCTATGAGCTCTTATCTCCTCCTATACCATGCCCAGCACAACCATAGGGATTGTAAACAGTGGCTCATGCATTAAATACAACCAATAAAGACCTTAGTGCAATAGGTTCATGTTTCCTAAGACGTTCAAGCATGTTACCATTTGGAGATCTGCCAGTTTTCTTAAGCCTAACATATAAATCATTCAATCAAAACAAGAATCAATAGGAAATAAAGATTATAAACTAAACCAACTAGATCTATTGAAGTTGTCACGCCTTAATTGATGGAGATAGACACAACATCAACAAGAAATCAATGAGATCTAATCAATTATATACAAGTTTCACATAATCATAAGTAGACACAAGGTGAATTAGCAAATCATCATCAAAGAAGAGCAAACAACAATGATAATGGAAAATATAATTAAGATAGAATGATCAAACCAATACATGATGTTTATGGAGTGATTGAAACCCTCTAAGTTGCTGGAAAAACACCCACCTAAACCCAGGAATCGACCTTAGGGTTTAGGGCTTACAAAAAGTGAAGTTATGAAGTTATATTTATAGGCATGTTTTCTGTCGGCCCTTCTTGACGGCGTCAGCCCGTTACTCTTGACACTGTCAAGACCATTTTTCACCAAATTGTAGATCTCTTCGTCCTCTTCGCGTGGGCTTTTGAATCACCTAAATCCGAGTTCATATGCAAAAGTTATGACCAAAACAATATCAGCTACTCCGCGCGCAAGTTTTGACAAGTTAACACGTGACGGCCTTGGGTGACGCCTTCAAATTCTCTCTGGGCCGTCACCACTTTTACTCTTGACGCCGTCACCAAAGTGCTCTTGACGCCGTCAGGTACTGTTCTCAGCATGGAAAATTAAGTCTTTGGCGTTTTCTTCACTTTTATGCTCAAAAAACGTCCAAAATGCTTCCTTTTCCTGAATTCACTCCCAAAGGACCTAAAATCACAAAAGGAACGATTTAGGGCAATATTTGATCAAATAAATTCGAATTCGGGCTTAAATGACCCCCTAAAAAGAGATCATTTTTCGCCTCATCATATACCCTTACACTTGAGATTTGCTTGTCCTCAAGCAAATGCGCTTTTATTCAAGTCAAAATACAAGTTAGGGGTCATTTAACACTAATATAAAAGTAATTACAACAAATAATCGTTCCACTAAAGACCAAAGACAAGCACGGAGGTCATACACTAGCACCTCACAAATAGTGTTTAGATACTCACATCTCTCGGTGTAATAAAGTATAAATTACAATATGGAAACCGAAGATATCTCTCACTACCTGTCATAGCAAAATAGATTACCATAGGCTTGGGAAAGGATCAAACCTCCACCACATGGCGTAAGCACCTAGGATAAACTATCAAAGAGGTCTTTTAAAGGGTTGTAACGTTAGGTGTAGGGATATGAAATACACGGTTTTGTTGGATAAAGGAAGTTTTACTGGTGGAGAGTTAACAATCTTAGTTAATTACATGTACAAGATGGCGTTGCTAAGCCAAGACTAGACTCGACTTAAGCTAATAAATACAAAATAACAAAAACATAAAATGAACATAGAATGAAAAGGGATGGTAGTCCGTATGTTTTTTCTCTTTTTCTTTTTATATATATTTTTTTCTTTTTTTTTTCTTGATTTTTTCGATTTTTTCGATTTTTTTTTTTTTTTTTTTTTTTTTGCATACACTCTTACGCTACCATCCAAAATAATACATCATAGGGAATGAACATTCCCCTTACACTTGAATCTTTACATACTTTACATTAAACTAATCTAATAACTCGAATTAAGAAAATCAAAACACTCGGAGCACTTTTAAGATTAACGTACATATGGGGGTAATAAATAATGTTCTTCCCCATTACTCCATAAAATAAGTACTTACCCATGAGTCCCAATCGTCCCAAAACAATATGTACAAGGATATGACTCGACTTAGCAACCATGTAATCAATTAGATAGTTAACTTAGGGTTTAACAAATAACAATAATGCACTAAAAATGAGCGCATACACGGAAGGCTAAGGCGATTTGGTTGTACATTTAAGTGGGGTGTAACAAATTCATCCTTTAAGTAAAACGCTTAAAGTTAGAAACGAAAAGATAGGCTCGGAGGGGTGTACTAGGGGTTTCGTGTACTAAAAATGAGTACAACGCTAAGGGTGTGGGAAAAATTAGTTGACTTAACTAGCCAAGTAATATGACTTAAATGGTCAAGTAATTATGATACGGGTTTAACACAAGGGTAATCCTAATGCCTCTTATCATGTAGTAAATCCTACCACACGAATGTAGTCTCACTAGCGGTCTCGGGATGCATCACTAACGCAAGTTCTAGAATCTAAATGCTACCGGTACACTCATAAGCACTACTAGTAAATGCTTTTCCTATCAAATCTAAAGGCGAACCTCACATATTTGGGTGGAAAATTTTTCTGAATATACGGTTATGTGCTAGTCATACAATCTCCTATCCATGAGACGCTTGCTATGGCTAAAGTTTCACTCCTAAATGTTGCAAAAAGATTTAAATTTGGCGCTAAAATTGCACTAACAAGTATTTCTCATAGTTTTATTACACATCTACCATTAAACAAAACAAACTCAAGCGAAAGTGCATATGTAAGGTATCATCTTTTTACCCTCCCCTTACACTTAAGATGAACATTGTCCTCAATGTTCAAGTAAAGAATGTAAAAGTGAAAAAGTTAAAAAGAATGAAATCAAATACTCCCCTAATTCGCTCGGTATGGATAATAAGGTGGCCAGGTTAAATCTTCCTCCAAGAAAATGAACAATCAAAGCTTCCCTTCCAGAATATAAATCATCTTCTTGTCAAACATAACCTGTAAATCCTGAGAAAACAAACAAAAAACACAAAGCATCAACCCGAACAAAGATAACTCACAACTAGATGTAATTCCAGACTTAGGAATAGAAACAAAACAATTAAAGATATAATGCTTGTGGAATAAATGTTTGCAGATTTCCTGGAGTTTATAAAACTAAAGAATCAACAAAAACTTTAAGACTCCGGTATAAACAAAACTAGCAAAATTTCCAGAATTTTACACATGACGCCGTCAGAAGTGACCTGCAGAAATTCTTATGTTAAGTTTCCGGAAAATTTCTGGAAAAACTTCGTCCTACTTCCTGGAAAATCCTGCAAAACATCATTACGACTCGATACAAGCATTTGACTCTAACAAGTACTAATACACATGTCCATTTAATATTGTTGTGGTTCATGCTCAATTTCGTTCTTATAAACAAATTTGGATCTCCCTTACACTTATCTTTTGCAAAATACCTTTATATGCAATTAAGACGAAGTTAAAAACAAAATAAAGCATTTTCACAATTTACTTTGAAACATGAGCCATAAACAATAAAAACAAAACATGCATACGGAAACAAATAAAATCAAACAAACAAATAAAAACATACAAAACATGGGTTGCCTCCCAAGAAGCGCTTGTTTTTGTTCGAGTCACGAGCCTGACTCTACCCTTATTTAACGGAAATAGGGAAGGTTTTCCCTACACTTAGGATTAAGTGTGGGTGAAAGTAGCGATACATACCCTTAGGGTGTGAATATGCCACGTGAGGTGAAGGGGGTGAGTGAATGGCTTCCTTCATCCTAAAACTACCCGGATAATATTGGTTGATGGTTGGGTCGGTTCCTCTTTTGTCTCCAAGAAATATATCTAAAGATGGAAAGTTGTGTAAAGGTTGAGGTTCCGGTTCATCAACATTAGGAATTTCCCTAGAACTAGGAGTAAGGTTATAACTACAAGTATACAAACCTATATCCTCTAGTGGTGCCTGGTCCAAGGGTTCTACCTCCATCGGAATTCCTAAAGTTTCTTCTACTTCTTCTGGGTAAGTCACGGGCGGTGTGGGTGCCTCAAATGATGGTTGAGTATTTTGTGGGCTTATGTTATTTACCTCATCATTCCATGTGTCACGATCACCTATATCCTTAGGTAGTGATAATAACAAACCTAGTGCTTCATCAAACTTATGGTTTATTGATACGGCTCTATCCATAATTCCTTGGCAAACTAGGTCGCTTT
The DNA here is from genome assembly GCA_030686995.1 of Artemisia argyi. Taxonomy (NCBI): domain Eukaryota; kingdom Viridiplantae; phylum Streptophyta; class Magnoliopsida; order Asterales; family Asteraceae; genus Artemisia; species Artemisia argyi. The sequence goes on along the minus strand of CM060708.1, from coordinate 239,888,875 downwards.
TTCTATTAGCCTCACTAAAACGAGATCCTAAACATGGAGGTTGTTCATAAGAATCTATCCTAGGTGAAGGCTCATATGATTCATAGGTGTCTCTAAATGAGGTATTTTGCACTTCTTGGTGTTCTAGCCACTCAACCATATATTGCAATCTTAGAAGTCTAAGTGAAGTGTCCATTTGAAGCAAATTACATACAAAATCACAAAGAAAAGATAGACTACGAGAAAGCTACAAAGTAAAAGGAAAAAATCTCACTTGATAGGAATCTAATGAGTAGACCTAATAAAAATCAAATTCAACCTAAACAATAACTATTCCCCGGGCTACGGCGCCAAAAACTTGATGCGTGGGAATCGCAACAGGCTTTACCTCTCGAGGGATCTCGAGAAGCTTACAACCCCCACCAGGCAGTGTACCTGATCGCTGTAGTATAGTATAGTGACAAGTACCGGGGGATTGATCGTTCAGCTAGGAATAGTGTCGTTAGGATTGAAATTAATCTAACTAGGTCTAAAGGTGAAGGATGATTCTTTTTATGTTTTTATATTTTATGAAAAGCAAGTAAAAATCTCGGGTTTTGGAAGAAGGGGCGGAATTAGTTGCTAATCAACTAACCCAAAAGCTACTAATTAAACTAATTAACAAGAGAAGTAAACTAGGGTTCTACAAGATAAGTGAAGCATGTCTACCTATGATATGTTATTCCTTGCTAGCTATCCAATCCTACCTATTGAATTGTAACCTTGTTTTAATTGACGGGTTGTATTCCTTAATACCATTCATGGGGTATCGCACATAACTCCCCAATTCTATGAGCTCTTATCTCCTCCTATACCATGCCCAGCACAACCATAGAGATTGTAAACAGTGGCTCATGCATTAAATACAACCAATAAAGACCTTAGTGCAATAGGTTCATGTTTCCTAAGACGTTCAAGCATGTTACCATTTGGAGATCTGCCAGTTTTCTTAAGTCTGACATATAAATCATTCAATCAAAACAAGAATCAATAGGAAATAAAGATTATAAACTAAACCAACTAGATCTATTGAAGTTGTCACGCCTTAATTGATGGAGATAGACACAACATCAACAAGAAATCAATGAGATCTAATCAATTATATACAAGTTCCACATAATCATAAGTAGACACAAGGTGAATTAGCAAATCATCATCAAAGAAGAGCAAACAACAATGATAATGGAAAACATAATTAAGATAGAATCATCAAACCAATACATGATGTTTATGGAGTGATTGAAACCCTCTAAGTTGCTGGAAAAACACCCACCTAAACCCAGGAATCGACCTTAGGGTTTAGGGCTTACAAAAAGTGAAGTTATAAAGTTATATTTATAGGCATGTTTTCTGTCGGCCCTTCTTGACGGCGTCAGCCCGTTACTCTTGACGCCGTCAAGACCATTTTTTCACCAAATTGTAGATCTCTTCGTCCTCTTCGCGTGGGCTTTTGAATCACCTAAATCCGAGTTCGTATGCAAAAGTTATGACCAAAACAATATCAGCTACTCCGTGCGCAAGTTTTGACAAGTTAACACGTGACGGCCTTGGGTGACGCCTTCAAGTTCTCTCTGGGTCATCACCACTTTTACTCTTGACGCCGTCAACAAAGTGCTCTTGACGCCGTCAGGTACTGTTCTCAGCATGGAAAATTAAGTCTTTGGCGTTTTCTTCACTTTTATGCTCCAAAAACGTCCAAAATGCTTCCTTTTCCTGAATTCACTCCCAAAGGACCTAAAATCACAAAAGGAACGATTTAGGGCAATATTTAATCAAATAAATTCGAATTCGGGCTCAAATGACCCCCTAAAAACCGATCATTTTTCGCCTCATCAAGTATAAGCTTTAACATATATCACTTTCAATCATTTCCAACATCATTTGCATAGTAAAATTAAACCTACAAATCAGCACTGTTCACAAAAGTTAAGCATGTTAGTTGTTAAACACATTTGTTTTAGGCTCAATTTAGGTAGCAATTAGACTTAGAATTTAGGGATTTTGGTGTTTTTGAGCAGCTTGTAGTTATAGGATTCCAAAGATACTTTCATTTTGGTCAAATCAGCTTATTAGTATACATGAACTTAGGCTTGAATTAGGGTGTGTAACCTGCCTTTTCTGTCCTTAGTCTAAATCTGCCAAAGTGCTTAGCTGCTTATGCCAAGTGCTTCTTTGAGAAAAATTAAGTTGCTAGGTGCTTATATTAGTTACGTGCACCTGTTGTGAGAGTTGAGTGTTCATTGGTGTGCAACTGCTTATCCTTATTGCTTATTAGAATTGCTTATCGGTTTATATTTGTGCTTCTGTGGTCCATTTGAGCTTATCCCTGTTCATTTGAGCTCATTTTTGTAAAATAAGCCTCTGGTCAAAGTTTAATTCAAATTTGGTCAAGAATGCTTATTAATAAGCACTCTCAATAAGCAGTTTTTCAGCATTAAGCTCTTTTCAAGCTTATTTTCCAGTATTTAAATTTTTCCTAGATTTAGAATAATATTTCAGAATTTTCCTGAATTTTTCAGATTTTTCTAAGTAGTTTGTTATTTTTCTAATTAAATTTTAGTTTTTATTCAATTTTTAATACTTTCAAAAAAAAAATCAGAAAAAACCTAAAAAATCCAAAAATATTTTAGAAAATAGTTTTCATTTATTTTATATTTTTAGAAATTAATTTTGCATTTTTCCCATTTATTTTCTCATTTAATTTGAATTTTAATTACTTTTTAATTAGTTTAAATAGTTTTTAATTCATAATAATTACACAAAAAGCCAAAAAAATATTTTTTCAATTTTAAAATTAGTTTTTAGTTAATTTTTAATTCATAAAAATTAAATAAAAAGTCAAAAAAATATTTTTCTTTTTATCAAAATTTTCTTTTATCATTTTTAACTTAGAAAATTTATTTTCAAGCCCGTAGGATTAGTATAGCTCCAATTTCACTTTTTATTTCGCGCGTTTACGTTTATTTTACGTTTTAGCTTTACGTTTTTTATTCTACGTTGCGTTTTAGGTTTGGTAACTTGATTTACTTGCTTAATTGATTAATTGTGCTTCATTTTCATATTCATTAGTGTAATCTCTTTGATATCATTTTTTCTCACTTTCACGACACGTATCACGAACCGGGAATTTCAGATTCCATTCACACCTTCGCTGGGAGAACGACCCGGGGAAATACTTTCACGAGTATTTCTTTGGAAAAATAAACCTATACTTAAACGACTAAATCACACAGCCTGCCATGTTGTCATTCTTTCTTGTCAGCCTCTGTCAGGTGTGTCAGGTCCTTCTAGAAGAGGTTAATTCCATTTAAGTTGGGTGAATTGAGGTGCAGGGTAATTGAGGGTTAGGGGAAGTGAACAGTAAAACCAACGGAAAAGGCGCGGTTGGTTTTGTTTATTTTATTTTGACTTGGGTGGGATAACGGGGGTTTGACCCGGGTTAAATAAAAGGAGTGGATCAGATTAATTGTGAGAGGGGAGTGGATTGGGCTTGGGGTTTTGTTGGTGGACTGGACTGGTGGGATAATTCAAGGGGTGATGGGTTGGTTTAAATAAAAGTGGGATTGGGTTTATTTAAGTTTTGGCAGTTTTGGTTTTAGTATAAATTTAGGATAGTTAAAGTTATTTTAGGATTAGGTTTAAAATTGGTTTTAGGTTAAGGGACCAAAAGTGTACATCAGGAAAAGTTGCTTCAAGGACCATTTTTGACAAGTAGATAATCTTCAAAGGTTTACTTTGACTTTTTGATCAAACTTCACGGGTTTACTTGACATCTCGGGCTTAATTATGATATTCCATTGAAAATAGCATCCCCGGCCTCGGCTTTTATTCTCTTTTCCATTCTCGTGCTCGTTTTTGTCGGTTTTGCTTCGTTTTTGTCCTGTTTTCACATATTCATACCTGCACATACACAAATACAAAAACACACATTTTCTTGGCATATTTGGTTAGTATTTGGTATTTTTGATCTGATTTTGGGTCTAAAAAGGATGTGTGAATAAGCACACATCATAAGGGAATGACTCACCAACAGAAAAATACAATCTTTTCAGACTTAAAAAAATATTTGTGGGATGAACCCTACCTATTCAAAATATGTCCCGACGGAATAATCCGTAGATGCCTATCTGGACCCGAAACTCGTGCCATTCTTAATAAATGTCACCATGGACCTACCGGTGGACATTATGGTGCTACTACAACTGCTAAAAAGTATTTGAATCAGAATTTTATTGGCCAACTATATTAAAAGAAGAACATACTCTAGTTCGCTTATGCGAAGCATGTCAGAAAACTGGAAATATTTCTAAAAGGAATGAAATGCCTATGAATTATATTCAAGTATGTTAAAATTTTGACATTTGGGGTATATATTTTATGGGACCATTTCCCAAACAAAATTTAAATACATCATAGTTGCTGTTGACTATGTATCAATATGGGCAGAAGCTCAAGCTCTTCAAACAAATGATGCCAAACTTGTTATAACATTTCTCAAAAAACTGTTTTGTCATTTTGGTATGCCAAAAGCTCTCATAAGCGACAGAGGCACTCACTTTTGCAATAAAATGATGGAAAATGCCATGAAAAGATATGGAGTCAATCATCGATTCTCTACATCCTATCACCCTCAAACGAGTGGTCAAGTCGAAAATACTAATAGAGCTCTTAAGAGAATACTTGAAAAAACAATGAAAGACAATCCAGCTGTTTGGTCAAAGAAACTTGACGATGCTCTATGGGCTTTTAGAACTGCTTATAAAACACTAAATGGAACAACTCCATATAAACTAATATACGGTAAATCGTGTCACTTAACTTTTGAAATAGAACACCGCGCATACTGGGCTCTTAAAAACTGTAATTTAGATTTAATTGCCGCCGGTGAGAAACGTATGTTTCAACTTCATGAACTAGACGAATTACGCTTTTATGCTTATGAAAACTCTAATCTTTACAAAGCTAGAACAAAGGTTTGGCATGATAGAAAATTAAAAATAAGAAAAGAATTCAAGAAAGGAGATAAAGTCTTTTTGTTCCAATCTAAGTTCAAAATCAAACAACCAAAGCTTACGAGCCGTTGGCTTGGACCTTATACTGTTAAACATCAATTTACATCTGGATATGTTGAATTGTACGGACTGGACAATAAAAATTTATAGTTAATGGTCACAGACTAAAATTATACCATGAGGAAGAAAGTTTCAACGATAGAAGGGAAGAATCAACCCCCTTCTTCCCAAACAATTAAATCAACCTTAATTAATTTAGCGTTTAGCGGGAGGCAACCCGTTATGTTTCATTTCATTTTTATTTTCTCTTTGTTTTCACCACACTGTCAAACTTAAGTGTGGAGGTAAAATATAAAAAAATAAAAAAATATAAATAACCCAACAAAACCCAAAAATATTTTCCATTTTTTTTGTTTTTTGTTTAAATTTGCAGATTATTATGGTGAAGAAGAAACCGCATTTGGGATAGCTCAGCTCTTCATGTTTTCACATATGGCCCGGGAAGTTTCTGTCTCTTTAGTAGTTTTATTTTATTATTATTTTTCATATTTTCATTTATTCCCAGTTATAAACATTGAAGGCAATGTTCAACTTGAGTATGGGTGGGGGTGGGTGGGGGGCGGGGGAGCCAAATAGTAAAAAAATATATATAATTATTCCATAAAAATCGATTACATGATAAAATAATTGCTTTCAATAAAAATTATAAAAATTGTTATTTTTACAAGTTATTAAGGCAAATCCACTTGGATTGACACTATAGCTAGACACAATTTCATTTACCACAAATGTGAGATCATTATAAGCCTTTATAAGTGTATATCTGCTACACTTTCCTCCAATTATATGAGTGAGCCGACGATTTTAAATTAGCTCTAGAACTTGCACTTATTCATCAATAACGAATGCCGCAGTGAGATTGCATTTTTATGCTTTATAGACAATTTTACATGATATTGAGGCAAAGTTAGGATTTACACCAAATAGCCATCCTGTGAAAGTTATAATCTAGTTGAATACACTGGTCACTAGTATCATCCATAATTAACCTTCTAGCGCTCATTTTTAGTGCTATTGCCACCTAGAACAACATGTTGAGTCTTAGCCTTTTTCTTTGATCACATTAATTATATTTGCTCAAAAAGAATGAAGTTTCATTGATTATTGTTGCATAATGAAGAAGAAAAGAAAATAAAGGAGAAAAAGAAAGAATTTGGAAATGTATTCGCTAAATCGAAAGTAAGAAAAATGTTTGTGTTGAAAGAAAGAAAGAATGAGATGAAGATCTAAGAACACCCTCCATATCGTTAAGCAGCTTATTGGTATATCATTGTAAGAACCCACCTAAAACAAAATAAAAATTATCCATGCCTTATTCATACCCCTAATCCTAAAGCCAACCCGGAAAGTCCTCATTGATATCATTGTCTAGTGCTTACACCTTGTCGGAGTTGTCTTTGTGATTTGTGCAAGCCTATGGTAGCTATTTAGTCATGTCTGTGCATTTGAGTGATATTACCCCTACTTGAGTGAATTATGTGAACCATTTAAAATAATCATTCGTGAGGTGTCTTTAGTTATGTGTCAATGCCTTTTTAGCAAAATAATGAAATCTTGATAATATATCTTCATGATCAAAAACAAATTGAATTTTCTCGCTTGATTTCTTGAGGGGAAGCAATAGCTAAGTGTAGAGGTATTTGATAACGCTATAATTATTTATATTTCTCGAGCATTATATTATATGTTTATGATCATTTAGTGTGAACTTTTGGTACTTAATAGCATGAAATGAATGCAGGTTCACTCTCGGACGTTCGGAAGCATGGAACACTAAAAAGAACAAACTATCTCATCATTCGAAGCAATAAAATAAGAAGTCCATTATAATCCTAGCAAGTGCGCCGGGTTTCCATCTAAGTACGCCGCACTTGTCCTCTCGGTCACAGGAATCCAATAAGATATATTAAATAAAAGTGCGCCGGTTTTGTATTTTAAATGCGTTGTACTTCCTCTGCATTTATGAAACTTTGGCGCCAAGAAAACAGCAAAGTGCACCGCACTCATATCAAAGTACGTCGTACTTTGGACATCAGAAGCCTATAAGTAGAGCTCATTTGCAAGCATTTGAACTCTCCACTCAATAAGCAGTTCTTGCGAAGCAAAGATAAGAAGTACTACGTGATCTTAAGTCTTAGCCAGATGTGAACGAGTATAGCAAGGGGTGTTGAATGCGTGTTGGTGTCGAGATCTTGGTTACTTGTGACACTTGTGTAATCCATTTGATCAATCTGATTCGTATGTCTCTTTTTTACTATTTAATCATTTATGTTGTTAGGAACTCATTAGCCATGAGAGGTTAAACCTCTTGTTATTGCTTGGATATGTGAAATAATAAAGTGACTTATGATTATGTTTTGATCTTTATCAATTTCAAGTTTGTGTTGTGAACTATTTTATCTCTAGTCTTATCCCGTTTTGATATTGAAACTGGTTGAATATAATGTGCTAGGATAGGTCGAAAGAACCAATATGTTAAAAGCAATTCTAGGGACTTGTCTGCGTTCCTAGCCCTTGAAAGGAGAAATCCACTTAGGAGAATCAATACTAATCTAGACTTGATTTGAAATACTATTTCGAGAGAAATCACTTGATAGATAAACATGAATCTTGAATTGAACCTATAAATTATGAAATTGCTCTTTTGACAAAAATAGCGAGGTTATAAGTTGTGCACTACTAAATTATCAAACTGAGATCAAATCATAAGCATTGTTACTAGATTATCTAAGCTATCCAAGCAATCGTATGTTTTATTATTCGAATCCTTCATATTATCATATTTGGTATTTGTTACTTTTTGTCTTGTTTACTACTTACTTATACTTAAACTCGAACGAACTAAGTCCCTGTGGATATGACCTGGTTTTACCTAAAACTTACATTACCAACGAGGTTTATACTTTACCATTGTGTTTGGTTTTTTAAAATCGGTGAAACCTAGAATTATAAATTTAAAGCTTTCCTTACACATCATAGTTTAAGCCATATTTTAGGCATTGTATATTCTTATTTTAAAAGAAAGTTTGTCATACCTGATGTGTTTTGAACTGCAGTAGAAGTTAACGTGCCCCGACCATTACAGTGCTTGCCCGTTATTCCACCTGTAGTGAGTTTTTAAGCTCTCTTTTTTTTAAGGTTAAACTCCTTGAAGAAGAAGAGAAAGAAAGAGTGATGAAGAAGAACGTAAGGAGCGAAGAAGGTTAAAAGAAAAAGAAATAAACTCCGTAGAAAAGATAGACTGAGGAATGATAAGGAGAAAAGTGTACCACTTTGAGGGGTCATTTAAGCCCGAATTCGTAATTATTTGATCAATTATTGCCCTAAATTATTCCTTTTGTCATTTTAGGTACTTTTGAGGAGAAATCTGGAAAAGGAATCATTTTGGACATTTTTGGAGCAATTTAGTGAAGAAAACGACAAAGTCTCAAAATCCTTGCTGGGAACAGTACCCGACGGCGTCAAGGCTATGCAAGTGACGGCGTCAAGCTTGGCAAAAGAGGTGGATGTAGAAAATACACATGACGGCCCAGAACAATTTCAAGGCAATTTGGCCTGACGGCGTCACCAAGGCCGTCAGGGTCAAAATACATGTGACGGCCCAGAGTAATATTACACATGACGGCGTCAGAAGTGGATCTAGGCAATACGAATTTTATCTTGGCGGCGAGTTGACGGATATATATATATAAGGGTTTCAACCCTTGTTCCATCCATGTTCAATTGAAGATTAGTTTTCCAATAATCATACAATATGTCTATGTGTTGTGTGATTCTATCTTATGCTTTTCTTCTTTTTAACATGCTAGGCTAGGTTTTTCTTGTGTTTGCTTAGATGTAATGATACCTAGATGTTGATTATTGGTTGATGGTTTGTTTATAGTTGTTATGGATGATTGTATTCGATGTTAGGCTTAAGAAAACTGGTAGACTTCCAATTGGTAACTTGCTTGAACGTTTTAAGAAACATGATCGGAGGTGTACTACGATTTATGGTTGTATTTAATGCATGAGCGAATTCTAGTGATCCCATGTTAGGAGCTTTTAGTCGGCTCGACATAGGAGTTAAGTAGCAGCTTATAGAGTTAGGGAATTTTGTACATGGCCCTACGACTGGTATTAAGGAATATAACCCGTCATCCATGCAATTGTAACAAGCTAATCAACCGGTAAAAGATATCTAGGGAGTAATGAAATCTAAGTAAACACATTTTCTCTTATTATTGTTTACACCACATTAGTTTTAGTTTATTTTATTTTATTCTGATTGCATATTTAGTTAATTGGGTTAGTTGACTAGCAACTAATTCCGCCCACTCCTTCAAAACCCGAGATTTTACTTGCTTTCATAAAAATATAAAAATACAAAAAGAATCATCCCTCACCTTTAGACCTAGTTTAGTAGACTTTTTAATCCTAGCGAACACTATTCCTGAGTTGAACGATCAATCCCCCGGTACTTGTCACTATACTATACTACCACGAACAGGTACACTGCCTGGTGGGGATTGAAAGCTTCTCAAGATCCCTTGAGAGGTAAAACCTTTTGCGTGGGTGCAATTCCACGAATCAAGGAATAAGGAAAAAGAAAGGGAGAACTGTCAAAATAATCAAGTTACTACTGTTTCCATTCCCCATGAGGAGGAACTAACAACGAGTATTCACGAGTCGAATTCCAGTGACAAAATAAATTCCTTATGTAAAGAAGAAAAAGAAACTGTGCTATCTATTCCTACATCAGAAGATTATATTTGGGATGAACAGAATTTGGACCATGATTCCATCTGGAATGCAGAGGAGAATGTTTCATATGCAAGTGATTACTCAAAACACTCACATAGGAAACCAAAATTATTCCGTGATCAATCATCAAAGTGGTCTAAAAGTGGGGGTATGGTAAGCAAACCCGACCTAATATTCACAACTATGGTTTTGAGACTTCATTAAGGGGCAACAGAACAGACTAAATAGACTTAAGGGGCAACAGACTAAATAGATGGGTGCCTTGAAGAAAGTTATAATACATGGTTATAGTTTCAATGTGCTCAAGTTAGTGTCTCTTTACACCAAATATCATGATTACAAATCAATGTGGTCGGGTTATATTTAATTTCAAACGGGTAAAAAACAAGCATTCCAACTACATAAGAAAAGGGTCCACCTTTAGGCCATAAAAATAAAGATCATTGAAGTTCGGTTTTATCAAATGAAAACTGCTAAACCATTATACGGATAATTTATAAATCATAGGTAACAAAATCTACTCTGAATCTCTGATTTAGTGTATCTGGTCTGTACAGACATCCCATGGTTATTTTGTAGCTTGCAAACATACATGAAAACTTTCAATTTTGGTTGGGGTCACTTAAGAATATTTAGAACGTTGGATTTGTACATGTGTTTTGAGTTGGTCTTTAGGTTAATGTCTTTATAAACATAAGTCTCTTAATTTTCTCTATAAATCTGAGTTGACATGCAACACTCATTTTGAGATTTTACAAAAGAAACCTAAGTGTTGCAATTGTGTCGCATCTTTGGAAGAGCATGTTTTCATTATGTACATATTGGTTATTGATGCAAAACATTTATGTACACTTTATGCATAGAAAAGGCATTTGTGATGAGGATAGTAATATCTCTAAAACTACAACAAATGTCATCTACAAAGAAGTACTTCAAGGTCTATTATGAGAAGTCCAAGAGATATGTACAATATACATATCACATGTTTTTTTTACCATATTTTAAATTATAATTATAATATATTCTGATTCACAACCTACTTCTACTTACATTTTCTATGGATTATTAGCTGTTCACAGAATGGACATTAGCTATTAAATTGATTAGCGCTCACATACGCCATTTGCTATTCAAGACCATCAAATTTGGAGACGACAACTTATGGACGTTTATTATTTTAATTGTTACAAACTCAATTGTTATCGAATAGTTCATGTATTATCTCATTGTTTATTTCATATATTAATGGAACATGTTTACATTCGTTATTTTCATATATTAATGGGTCTTTAAGCTAGTAATATTATATTTTGATTGGTTAATATAATTTACAATTAAATCAGAATTTTCAAAAGTGGTTAAACTTAAAATTCAGTTTTATTGCTTTAAGTATAAATTCTCAAGTTTCATAATTTAGTAAATTTATAAAGTTAACGGATAACCAATATAAAATTTATAAAGTTAACGGATAATCAATATAAATTAAATTTAGTAAAACAACTTTTATTATTATTATCACTATAATTATTAAATTGACCTTAATATCTAAAAGACAAAAACTCGGAATGCGTAAGGTTATAAATATCAAGCCTAACGTTGTGTTCTCAAGTTACAGTTAAATAAGAAAATGAAAAGGAAACCGAAGATGTAGTGTTCTCGAGTAGCACTTCAGGAGGAGAGGAAAAGGAAATAGAATGAAAGTTAGTGTTATTTTGTTGATTTATAAAGTTAAGTGTTTTGATACGTCTTTGGATAACTATCTTTTATTTAGTAGTATTCGAGTCATATTAGGAAAGAGTCATGTGAGTCATTATCTAGGAAAGTATCTTTTATTTAGTGAGTTTATCTGGTAGCGACTTGTGATACAAGTTAGGGTTTATTCGGTATTTATATACCGCGTCATTCATTAATGAAAAGTATGATTTGTCTAATAAAAATATCTCTAGTTTTCTTCTCTAATATTCTTAAGGAGCTTGAGCCCGCTTAAAGTGATGCCCTATCCTGATACAACCCCTAACCGGGTCGTATCATTTGGTGCTTTCATTGAGAATCGAACTCAATGAAAGCTTTTATTTTAAAAGTATATTTTATTTTGTGAGTTTATCTGGTAGCAACTTGTGATACAAGTTAGGGTTTATTCGGTATTTATATACCGCGTCATTCATTAATGAAAAGTATGATTTGTCTAATAAAAATATCTCTAGTTTTCTTCTCTAATATTTTTAAGGAGCTTGCGCCAGCTTGAAGTGGTGCTCTATCCCGATACAACCCCTAACCGGGTCGTATCATGTTTCCTCTCAGTTTTACTTTACATTATTTTACTTATTTTTACATTACATTATTTTACTTTACATTGTTTTTCTTTAATAATAAAACTAAAGAACACAATGTAAGTGCGAATTATTGAGGTATGCAAATAAATATAAGAGCATTGGACTTCAAATACTAAAATGTGTGTATGAACAAGATTATAACATCTCTTATATGATAAAGGAAAAAAATTAAAATGGATCATTAGCATCAATCAAATTGGACCAATAAGAGAGTTACATTCGTGCTTTTAATAAATAGAAAGTAAAATTTGAATTGAATTGGTCAACATTTCTTAATTTATAGTCTATATCAAAAATTTACATGAAAGTACATGTGTAGAAAAAAAAAAGTTATTTTCAAAATTTAGTGATTATGTTTAAACTATTAATAAATTCGATTGTAAATTGATGGAGAAAAAAATCTAAAAGAAATGGTCGTAAATTGTTAATAAAGAAATCTAAAAAGGAATAAAGTAATCAATTACAGTAGAATTAAAATGTTGAGTTTAAATAACATTATATTTGATGTTTAATATAATTTAAATTTAAGTTCAAAACTTTATAAAAATATATAGTCCAAAATTTTATATAATAAATGGTTAGGATTCTCTCGTGTTCAAAAGGAACACAACAGGTCATTGAGGTTGTTGTGAGAAAGATAAAGAAAAAGTGGGTTATTCTTACGAGACCTTTATTTTATTTTAAATCAAATTACCACTTACAAGTCGCAACAACCTAACATGATCTTTCAAGTTTGCTTTAAACATAAGATGATCATAAATACAAAATAAATACCCCCATGGACTTTAAATTTATTATTAAAAACAACATTTATTGTTATTGTTGTAATTTATAAATATTAGTATCATATTTTATTAAATCGATATGCACAATATTCTAAACATCAAAATGAAATCACGGATTACTTAATACATGAGACGAGGCAGGCAGAACCCGTGCAACGCACGGGCTAAAAATCTAATTGTTAATCATGTATTCTTTCTGTATATTGGCGAGTGTATACTTAATTATTGTTTAGAATGGTGTATGAAATGTTTTAACTTTCTTGTATAAAAATTTAAAAGTGTTTGATTTTGTTTTGGTTTTGTGGTGTTGTATTATATATATGAGCTTTTAGTTATTAAGTTGTGATTGCTTTGTTTCTTTTGGCATATTACTTATTTGCATGATAAAAAAAATGGCTTTGTTTTTTTTTTCTCTATTACTTAGCCCTACAATACTTGTCTATTAGATGGCTTTTGCATGGTAATATGAAGCACACGGGGTCTATCTAATTGGTTATAGTTTAATGTGCGTTAAATATTTTCTTTATTAAGTTTGTGAGTTAAAGTTTGTGTAATAATGTATATATAATAATGCCACATAAACCGTATAAAAATCGTTATAAGCCTTTTTAGTTTCATCTCATTTTATTGTACAACTAATTTTATTGAAAATTAACATTTAAGTCTAACTAATATTAATAAATTTTATCAATAAACTCAATTCTAAATAGCTAACTAAATGAATATTGATTAACACACTATTAATAATTCCTAAAACCTTTGGACTTCACTATTATGTCTTAAACTTAATTTTTTTAATTTACAAATGAGTTTGAGCAAAAATATGTACTTTTTCTTTTATATTTATTATTCAAGTTGCATGCTTACATAAATTAATCACGCTAAGTATCATTTAACAATTTAAATATTGCTTTACATACATGCTCGTGCATATTTTGTTGAATCAATTCGCACATGTGAGCTACATCAATAGAAAACACACATAAATTACTTGTATATGAAAATGCATTAACATAATACATATATCATATATAATGCATTAGGTTAAATCATCAATTATTCGTGCAACCTTTTCAACTTCATCTCAATCCATAACCGACTTTTAATTCTATACCAATTACTAAATATCATGTGATAAATTCCGGCAAGCCTTGCACTTCCATCTCGATGTTGTATATACTTCATATTAAATGCACTGGTTTTGTTTTTCGATAAAAGTTTGAACTTTTGCTTATGTTTAAAACTCAATTTTTTTTATTTGATATTATAATTTACAAACGGCTTTAAGTCAAAATTATGTATTTTTTTCCTTTCTATTCATTACTCAATGTGATATTTTTAATATGTCGTATTTTGCTATTATGGCAAACTCATTTAATGGGCGTAAATATTGGTTTCTCACTAATGATTTTACGTATAGAAAAAGAAAACACTTTGCGATGTGCGGACCTTGTTCTTTTCAATAATAATTCAATTGCACACGATAAATTCATTCTAATATTTCTCAAAGAGCATTCGAAAGCAACTACTTACATAAACTAATCACGCTAAAAAGTATCATTTAACCATTTAAATGTTGCTTTACATACATGCTCGTGCACATTTTGTTGAATCAATTCGTACATGTTAGCTACATCAATAGAAAACGCACATAAATTACTTGTATATGAAAATGCATTAACATAATACATATATCTATATATATGCTTGTCTATAACAATCACCTAAATATGTAAGAAACAAAGAAAATAGTTGGTATCCCAATTTTTGGTTTCATTTATCTGAGCATGCATGATCTTGTGTGATTTTCATGGTACCTGCGTATGATAACTAAATTAAGAAAAAAAGAAGACCAACTTAATTACAAAGATCTAAAAGATGTGTGAATCATCTCCAAAATGTTGCAAAAGAGAATTTACACACCGCTACCAACAATCAAAGATCTAAAAGATGTGTGAATTATCTTCAAATATACATACTAAATGTGCTTTTGGCCGGTTTATATAGGCAAGAATTAGGTTAAATCATTAATTTTTTTCTTGCAACCTTTCGCAACTCTTGCAACCAACTTTTAATTCTATACTAATCGCCTTGTGATCAATTCGGGCAACTCTTGCACTTTATCTCCTTTCATGATTTTATAGTTATTATGAGGCTGCATTGAATTTCGAACATTAGCTATCTTGTACTCTATGCAATCTTGACGCCTACATAATAAATTAAATGGTCTAATCTTATAGTATTATAGATATTTATTAAATTTAATCAAAATTTATGTGCATGCACAAGACTCCAAAACTAAGCATGTTTGCACAAATCGTTTCTAATTCCTTAAGTTTTAGTTCATGTAATTGGTCTTTTGTCAAAAGAGAAGGGAATAAGGTTGCGCATAATATAGCTTCTTGGGCTTTGGAATGTAGCGATGAGTTAATCTTAGAAGGTAGCGTTCCACAATGTGCATGTATATGTGCAACCGATGATGTAATTTCTTCTAATTGATAATTTAGCTTCTCTTTTTGGATCAAAAAAAAAAAAAAAAAAAAAAAAAAAAAAAAAAAAAAAAAAAAAACTAGTAGATATATCGATATAATTTGTACGAAAACAAGTAATATCTCTCTCTCTCTCTCACACACACACATACATATATATATTGTTTTAGAACGACAATTTTAACTTTCGCACAATATTTAGAACACAAATCTATCTCACATGTGTTAAGCAGGACTTGATTCTACAACCATTTGGTTGAGGAGCTTTTCACATAACATAAGGTACCATTGAGACACAAACCATTTGATAAGTAATCACATAATTTATTTTCGCCGACGAGTTTTCTAGACTTCTATAAGCGTTTAGGTTTAAACGTTTACGTTTGTTTGGTAATGAGATTTTAGTTGTTGGATTCCGTTTAAACCCATACAAATTCTGATACATCATGTACTTTTTTTGGTTGACAATGTTCAAATCACAATATATCATATTATTCTTCTTCCACGGTACAAGCAAACCAAAATAAGAAGTCAAATGTGTCTTTTTTTTTTTCTTTTTTTTTTTTTTCTTTTTTTTTTTTTTAAATGACCCGGATTAAATAACTCTATCCCTAGGTGGATGTGGTTAAAGTTGGTGCCCAATGCTTGAATATGAAAAAAGAAGATGTATCATATATTTATCCCTAAGTTTGATGTGGATTATGGTCTATTGGTTACCTAAAAGCATGGACACTTGATTATTAAAAGAAGCAAGTTATTATGGAGAACAAGGCAATTAACATGGCTTTCGGGCAAAGCAACTATCATTTTTGTAATAAGTAAATAAAATTGACAATATAATATACGTATCATACTATATTATAATGGAGGAAGGCCTATTATTAATAGAAATACTAAAAATTAAGCAATACAACTTTTAAAGCTATAAGTACAACAATCAATGCTACTTATAGAAATTTCTTTCATATTTAATTCTAACATACAATTAATAGTAACATTAATACAATAAATAAATCATTATATACATTAAATACAATTAATTAATTGGTCAATAAATATAATTAATGCACTTATTAAAACACCCATTACATAAGAAATACAAATTATCAAACATATTGTACAACCAACTTAAACACAATTCCTGCATTAAATGTCACTAATACAAATAATAAAGCATATTATACAAATATTCAAGCCTGAACGGGCAATGGGCCAAATGGGCTCTAGCCCGAACGGACACGAGCCAACGAGCTCGAGCCCGAACGAACACGAGCTAAACGAAATTTTTGATATCCGTAAATTTATTGTCAAAAAGAACATAATAAACTAAAATATGTTCACATATTGTACAAATCAAGCAAACTACTAAACAAAAAAAATAAAATAAAATAATACAAACTAAGCAAAATTTTTATCAAACTTTTGCTTTAAAAAAGTAATCAGTAAAACTATTGCCAAAAAAACGTACAAATAAAATAAATTATTAGCCGAAAAAATTAAATTACAGGGTGCTCGAAGCTGGACCGCGCGGGACGCTGCTAGTAATTTTTAAAATATGTTTACCTTCATTTGAATAAAAGAAATGATTTGCATACTCTTACACTCTTACCTTTAAGTTGCACACATATTTAATGTTATAAACAATTATACATTTGTTATATGTTGTTTATTCAGTTTGTACATTAGAATGTCTAAATAAAAAAAATATAAAAAAATTATGTGACAATCAACTTTTTCTGATTAAGTGTTTACTCAGATTTTATTTTCTTATCGTTCTAACAAGTTATACGTAATAAAGAAGTTTTGTGTATGGTCAACTTATTTCTTTGGCATTCTAAGCTCAATTTTAACAAGTTGAGTATATATCTTTCATTGTCATAATTATATTGATTGTCTGAAAATAAAATATTGTTCAATTATTTAAAACAGTGCACACTTGTATAATTGTTGCTAGATTAAAATAAACTAGAAAGGTTGAAGATGATTGATGTTCAACTTTATCTGAGCAAGCAAATGATTATTCAATTTATATTTTAATGCTAAAATATAATAAACCATATCCTATTGGGTTGCTTGAAAATTAGATTACATCAACAAGAATGTTCAAATATAGACCAAGTAAACAAAATAAACATCGAATAAAAATAACGGATAATTATCTAGAAATATATTTGAGTTATCACTTTCTCTAATAGTGTGTAGTTTTGTTTTTTCTTTTTCTTTGCTATTATATGCATCAAAATTTTGAATTTCGATCTTTGTGTGTATTTGCTCATGTAAAATGGTCATTTTACTTTTATATTTTGTAACACTCTATTGACATCAAATACTAAAATGATTATTTTACATAAACAAAATACACATAAAAGTGGAAATCAAAAGTTTAAAGTACATAATAGGAAAAAATAACTACACACAATTAGAAAAAAAAAATGACAAGCTATATACATTTCTAAGTAGTTATCCCAAAAAAAAAAAAAAAAAAAAAAAAAAAAAAAAAAAGTCCAACATTAGTACAAATAAAATAAAAAACACTAATACTAGCATTTACTACTGGTGGCTAAGAGTTGGAAAATTGGTCAAGGAGTAGTTGTTTGTGTCAACATTGTCAAAGTCCAACCATGTTACTGGAGTCGACTACGAGAAGCTTTTATGTCCTCCAAAGTCTAAACTTTAAAGCACCCATTCATGTGTTCCCAGTCACGTTTAAGGCCTTAAAGGGTGTTTGAACTTTGAAATTGTTTAATAGACTGTTGTATTTTATGATATCAGATAAACAAATTAAAAAAATATAGATGAGATTCTTTGTTGAAAGGGTATGTTAACCAATCCATTGATCCGTTGATCCACCTTGATTTAACAAATTTAACAAGGAACACTGAGCCATGTGTCAGGGTGCACCCTGTCCTCAAACCATGTGGCGGCATTTCTCCTCGAGTACAATAACTAAAATCATAGAACAAAGGACACAAAACATGAGAAAGCAATGTCAACTCGTATTTCTTTATATATACGTGGTCGTATAAACAGGTAATGTTACAAGTAACTTACAACACAACTTCATTACGAGTGTGTGTATAAGTTACTCAAGGCTCAAGCAGAAAGAAGTAATGTCATAATTCATCTCCTAATGTGGTAAATTCTAGCAAGCAGTAGAATTTAATCGGCCCAGTGGAAAAACTGGAGAAAAAGAATGAAAAAGTTCATAAAAGAACAAATGATATGATACTACAAAGAAAAACTACTACAATGTTAATGCTTTCTGTAGTATAGACGCAAGTATAAGCATTGGAATCAATTGATAATAAGACATCTTCAATGAAGTGCTGCTCCCAATCTGACCGGCGTTTACGACTTCACTTTTGCCCCCAGTTGAGGTTGCAGAGACATTCACAGACGACGAACCTGAGAACATGATTATAACGACATTCAGAATAAGCATTTATTGCAGTAATATATTACTAGATTTTTATTTATGTTTAAATAACCAGGTTCCTAATTGCTTCTTTTGCATTACTCTAACAAATTGTCAGAAGTGAAGAGAACTTACAATCATAATCAGCCCAACCAAGACGTTGACCACCCAAGTCATAAACGATAATCTTGTCCTTAAGAACAAGGTCTGCATCACCAAATAAAATAAACAAAGATCAACACATGTGAAAAGTAGCCATAAATTCATAAGGAATTTCAGTTTCCATGATTATAATTTATACCTCCTAAAATTGTAATTCCTTGATTCGGAATTGATTGAAAACCAATGCACCAAACCTCAGCACCACCCTACAAACACATTTTTTTGTTAGAATAAGCGAAGTCAAAATTCAAATCATAATGAAAAAGATAACTTACTATAGTCAATTAGCATGATGTCATATAACTTACCACTGAATTTTGCTGAAGAAGGTAATCCTGAGGTCTTAAATGCATTGAAGCGCCACCCTGAAAGTTCAAGCTTACGGGCGGGAATATGCTGGACACGCTGAAATAACAATAGACGCTTCTTAATACATTTTAAATATTTAATGAAAAATAGAATGTAAAGGCTTGTCAACCTTCTATTAATCGATTTAGTACAAAATATGGAAATCTTTTATATAATAAAACAAAACCCTTATTGGAATTTTTCATTTCAAAAAAATCAATTCATACCTTATTTAGTAATAATTGTATTTAAAAAAAATATTTTATTTTATATTTATCCATAACATAAGTAGAAGATAAATACAAAAAAATATAGATAAAATACAATTAATAATAGGATTAAAATTTTTAAATAATTATCTTTAATAATAAAAAACTATAATTAAACATCATAAATCAAACAAAACAAAGATTAAATTATTTGTTTTTTAATAAATAAAAATATATGATTCAAAAAATTAAAAAAAACCCGCGCGTGCGTGGGTATTATAACTAGTATGTAATATACACAATCAGATTTAAGATCATGACAAGTAAACACGCATGAATCCTTCATGGACCAAAGGAATACAAGAAACTTAATGTAGCATACTGCAAGTCTAAAATCATTGTATTTATGAATTACGGAGTAAAAGGGAAGTGCTATAGTTGTTTATTAATTATAATTGTTGGGTAAAGAGGTGTACCTTGAGGTGATTAAATAACACTGATTTCCCTTTGAAATAAGGGGCTGTACAGACTCTGAAACCGCTTGTGAGATCTGCACCAACAAAGTGAGACCAACATTAAGATAAACACGAAGCATCCCATCCGTTATAACGTAACTGCAACATCCATCATGATGACACAAAAAGGAATCTTTTATACTAAGATTATATTTGCCAGCATTTTGTAGCAAATATTAACACACAAACAGGTAATTTCACAAAACTATTACAGAAAATTTAGATAGAAGGAATATAAGACTGAAACTTAGTCAGAAATAGGAATGTTGCTGTTTCGTTGAACAAACGCAGTAATACAACATTATAAATATATGACATATTGTACTTACAGCATCCACAAATGGGGTTAAAGCATCTTGAGTTAGGTACGCCAAAGTTGTTCCTGAATCAATAATAGTTCCTCCTTGGTTGTCGGATATTGAAAAGGTTGATGGATCAATGGACAAAGTTTGTCCGTTTACAGAAATACTCTGCAAATTTACATTATAATGTGGCCTGCAAAGTGCAAATATTGAATTCAGAGTTAGTCTACCTTCTTCAACTTCACGCGTTTACATGGATTGAAATCTCATTTTATATAACTTCACATGTTTCACTAAGCATTTTATGTCACAGAATGGAAATTGTGGTTTGATTATAAAACATATATATATATGATAAACCCAAAGATAATATATCCAAACATGAAAATTTCAAAAGTTTCTAACTTCTAAGATAACTGTATAAGCAAACGCAAACAAAATGTTACAAAAACATTGCCAATGAAACTAAAGAGCAAAACATTATAACCAAAAGAAAACTTACTGTGATGGGACAAGTGGAGTATAGACCATATTGGGCTCCATTATTTGACCGATAACCAAAATACCACCTCCATTGTCACTTCCAACAAGACAATGAGAGAATGAATCAGGAGCAATCCTTTGTGAAGAAAGTTGGGAAATTACGGACAAGCCCTGTTGACCAAATCCAAAGATCCCGTTAACCGCTCTATCAGATTTAGTCAAGTCACCAGTTTCGGTTGTACTACAACTGTTGCATATATCAATTGAATAATATAGTGAATCAGTAACGAAAGATAATCAAAAGCTGAAATAAACTAACAAGTGAAGATTTGCTTATAACCCACCCAAATACAACTTTGGCTGAAGAATTTGCTGATCCGGAATCAACACCAATTGTGTTGAGATGCATCATGTCGGATACATAATAACCTGACGTCCCACTACCATCTCCATATTGGAATCTGTAAGTGCACTGATTATTTGACCGGGAACACCCAGAATCAGATGATTGGCTGGCCTGTGAACATAGTGAGTCTGAACAAGTAATCGGAGAACTTGTTGATGAGCTTGACGGGTCATAGAACTCGAGTGGGATCTGTTAAAGATAAAAAGATAGTAAAATCATTACTTCGTTACTTAACAAAGGTAAATTTATTTAAAGAATACTCAAATAACTACTACATAAGCTTACTTGTAACCCGCTTGATGTAGGGCAACCGTTGCATGATTTGCAACTGACCCACAACACATCGCTTCCCGTGTCAATTTGTACGTAATAGTCCCTTGGAGGCGACCCCAATTGAACTTTTGTGTAATAAAGCCTACAAGGATAAACAACTTTCCATCACATTGCCTTTCAGAAAAGAAAGAAAAAAACTTCCCACTATTTAGAATCAAGATAAGACAACAAAAAGCAACGCAATATACCCATCAACTCCAACGAGTTGATTTACTAACAGATTAAGACTAACCCCAATAACCTCCGAGTAAAACCATAAAGGTAAGTTATTAGCAACAAACTCTTGAATAGCTTATACGTAACTCACACTTCATAATCATATCAAACATTTGAAGGTCATATAATTCACAAGGCATTTGGGACACAGCGCCGCGTTTTGTTCAATTATTCATGCAATTTGAAAACACAACTATATGTTTTCAATAAGCCACTCTCGAACTGAATTATAACTAAAACCATATAATCATAATCCAAATACGTAACAGATTATCTATATTCAAAGCCACAATAATTAAAACAAATAACATGTTACTTTTAATACATATATAATGGTTGCTTTTCTAATAAAACATGAAACCACAAGCAAGCAATCATAGAAAGAATCTTTTCCTTATGTTTTCCGTTTAGGGACAGCTACAAATAATCAAAGCAACATAATTGACTCAAAGCAATCCAAATTTCAATTTAAGTATTATAATAATAACCCAATAATCATAAACTTTACATATATATTTTTAACCATAATTACTAGCGACACGCAGACTCAAACCGAGTAAAGTCCTCTCGCGGTGAGGTTGGCGCGGACATTTCAGAATTTTCACCTCCGCACCAAATAGACTACACAGACTCAAACCGAGTAAAACCTCGCGCGAGGAGGCCATTTCAGGATTGTATGCATCAAATATTCAAACTTAAGGATCATAAGCACCTGCGGAGACAGGACGGGGGAAAGATGGGCATTTAAGTGAAAAAAAATTGTAGTGTAAAATTTTCAAAATATTTGACTACCCTTTTGTAATTTGCCCCTAACGAACCAATTTGCAACGTAGTTTATAAAATTTATCAAAGTTCGCTCTCTCAACCATAACTTTCTGGCCTGATCATAACTCATAAGTCAATAAACAAAATTGAATACAAAGTTGAAATATGAATTACCCAACACGATAAGGATCATATGTACCCTCCACCGGAAAATCAACAACATCACCCCCACCGGACTGCTGTAAAATCCTCCGGTGCCGGAACATATCTCGTTCTCTAAGCTTGCTCATCTCTATAGTATGGTTCACCGGAAAAGCTCTTTCTAACCTATAGCTAGTTGGAAATTCACATAGCACCACAGCAGCAGTTTGTAGCAACAACACAAAAATGGAAAGTGTCAAACTCATGTGCATTTTTATCATATGATTATGTTTCAAAGTTAACAACATAGACAAATATACACGTGTTTTTTGTTTACGAGGTTGTTTTTTGTTTTTTGAAAAAGAGAAAGATGGAAGGAAAAGATTTGAAGGGAAGGAAACAGGGAAGTTTGAAAACTGTAATTCGCTGGAATATATAGAAGAATAATGGAAGTAATCAACTTAAATCATCTTTTCATTATTATATACTAGTGTACTTGTTTTGGATACGTCAATATTCTTGTGTTTTTTTAATATCTTGCTTGTAAAAAGTTGCATAAGTGCCCCCTCATCTAATCACTTTGTGGTACATTTTTATAAAGAAATGACTCTATGGCGCATGGACGGAGCCAGGACCAAATATAACTGGGTGCACAAAATCTTTGAACCATAATACTAGAAACAATTTTCAAAAGACCGGGTGCATTTAAGATGCATTTAGAAAAAATCAATGTATTTTTAAAATTTAACACTACATCGAAAAAATTCATAGGGTTCCTACTTCCTAGGCACCCGCGGAAACCCCTAGCTCCGTCCCTGCTATGGCGGGTCATATTCATTGATCTGACGGTCAATATAACATATATAAATCGTGTAACATCATGATTAAGAGACGACGAGACCGTATTTAAACTCGTAACCCACGTTTTACATTACATGTCACCCATTATTAAGATATCTTAACGAGATGATATACTTTGTAGCAAGTTCAATGTAATGCTATATTTTGGTTTACATGTGTGTTATGATTTGGCCTCAAGGTTTTAAAATGCCTCGTATTACTAGTCATGGACCCAGAAATAAAATGTATAAATATTACAACGAAATTGTCACTTTTCAAAGATAGCAACACATACAGTAGAACGGAACTTAGTGGGGACCGGAAGGGTCGTGGCCCCCAAAATTTTTAACCATGAATACACTTTTAACCTTTACACTTTGTGGTAGTAGGCATTATTATTAGTAGAAATGTAAATGTTAAATGAAAATGCAGAATTAACCCCCCCCCCCCCCCCCCCCCCCCCCCTCTCTCCCCTCTTAACAAATACGTTACAATTTGACCTCTCCAATTAACTTGTCAAGGTCCGTCTATACAGCGCATATACGCTACTAATAAGTTTGTATTTAGAAAAGTATGTAGCATTGAAGGTAAAACAACACCATGCTTGTTTTCTTGAGTTATTTTCAACTAGGAAATGCAATTGAAATGTCATATGATAACCTCACATTACGCCTACAATCAATAAACAGATAAACTATTGACAGTAAGGTTTTGTATTCTAATACTACGAAGATGATTGTGCCAACATGTGTCCACACAATGTAGGACCTTGCATACAAAACCAACATTTGACAGAATAGATTTTCAAAGAAACAACAAATTAAGTGGGGGCACTTGTTTAATTTAGGAAATATGAGGGTTGCAAGAATTGTCATAAAAATCCAAATGGGTCAATTGTGAAAAAGATTTGCGTGCACACCATCATCATCATATACGTGTTACCGACCGCCCCTTCATCCATTTGGTTGCACACCTACATTTCCTTTTGATTTTGACCTAATATAATGCATCAAATACTTGTACCATGTTCATAATATATTATACTCTACTAGATGTTTAAAACTTTGAATTTTCTTTGCAATTTCTTCACCAAGACTTGGTAAACATTATGTTTAAATGTTTTATATGGTTCTATAAGGTCAATGTGTTTTTAAAGCAAAGTAGGTAAACTAATCCAACAATTGACCAAGTTATGAGTGTTTCTTGACTTTCTTTTCTTCTTGCAAGTACGAAAGTCGTTTGTGAGGATTTTTGACAATATAGTCTTTTTCTTCGCAATAACGTAAGGTTGCAATTGGACAGGTTTTTGCGAGCCACATTCCATCTAGTGCATTATATAAAGCGTCACGTAGTCTAAAGCATAGTTAAAGCAAATTTATGTTTGACAACTACAATTTTTTCGTTTTTTCTAATAAGAAATCCATGCAAACTTGAACCAAACGTTGCATTTTTTTACAAACTGTAGCAGAAGCAGAACAGTAAGCAATAGCGGTTAACAATAATTGTTTAATAAAGGTGCTCGATAACATCGTTTTAGCTAATATAATCATAAGTGTAAAATGACATATACATTAGCATAATATTTCTTCAAATAAATAAAAAGGTTATATATGTAATTTGAGAGACAAAAAATTAGCAGCAAAATTTAAATGTTTTTTGAGTGAAACGTTTTAAATGAGAGCAGTTACACAAAATTCAACCGCTAGTTTCTTATTGTCAAACAAGCTTACTATATAAACCAATATTCGATTGTTGCTAGTTACTCCAAAATGCTCACAACCGTTTGCTACGAATCATACTTTCGAGAAAGTAGCAAGTATATATAAATTGAGCCGTCACGTAACATAAGTGCATCTTGAACACTTAATTGTGTTTTTCCTAGTGTGTATAATGTTTACTTAGCATGGTGGGTTGTCCCCACAAACTAAGGTGAATATGGATTCAATACCAACATTCATTTAGAAAATAATTTATTTTCATTAATAATTAAACTTTATTGAGTGGACTCCAAACTCCTTTTCTCTATGATATCGGAAACCTTTAACGTTTTAGTTTATAATATCAAGAATATTCCATATTAAACGTTGTTTTAAATATCCCTAACCAGCTTCGTGCACACGAGATTCGTCAGTGATTCATTAGCTATTCGAACTTTATCCGAGTGTGAAATTTTAAGTTGATACTCACTTTCGAAAAATTTATAGGCCAACCGGAGAGATTTTGTAGATAAAATGTCAAGGGTTCGAGTCTCGGCTCTTGCCTATTCTATTTGGTGCCCCATTAGGTCAAAAGAGTTACCAGAGCTATTCCTTGTGAGGTGGACAATGAACACCCAGGATCACGGTGTTACCGCAACTCACTTTTTTGTGGATTTGGCGCACAACATTGTGGAGTGTTTTGTAGCAACCAGAACTAGTGATTATTGTTAAATATATAAAGCTAATGTGCTAAGTAGCATGTAGCATTCTGACTTTTGTTTAAATGTCAGCTTTATAAATGATATTTAAAAAAACGTTGAAGATAAACGCTAATGCTTTCTAATACTACTTTCAACTACTGTTTAATATCATCGTTAGTTGTGTCAAACACATCTTTATATTATGAAAAAAAAAAAAAAAAAAAAAAAAAAAAAAATTGCTAACAACAACTCTTAAAGCTAATGTTAACAACTAATTTTTCAGATAAACCACAAAAGTCAGTTATATCCTTCTTTTTATCAAACACAGTCATTTTATTATTATTATTAGGGGATAACATAGCTACATTACAATGTAGCCAATTGGCTACATTTCCTTTGAAAAAAAGGGTGGGGACAGGGGGAAAATGTGTGTCAGGGACATACCTCAGGGACTGGACTGTACATTATTAAAACTTTTTTCAAAGGAAATGTAGCCAATTGGCTACATTTGTAATGTAGCTAATATTTTCCCTTATTATTATTATTATTATTATTATTATTATTATTATTATAAACCGTCACTTTTCATTGAAACCAAGAAAATTACATGAGATTGGAGGGGAGTCTAGACACAATCTGTGCTCCCACTCTTTTTTAAATACACAAACTAACTCGATGAAAAATGAAAGCGCCGCTCTTAACGTTGTTAGAGTGGCTGCGGGCAATAGTCCCGATGCGCGAGAGTGTATTCAAAGCTTCCACATCAAGTTCCCCAAACGTGGAAAAAGCGAAAGGGACGAACTTGTATTCATTGTCTTCACACTTGGACGCATACTTCTTCCTTTTCTTTTCCACAGCATTACACAACGCAACCCCAGGAGCCCATGTCGTTATCCCAGTCCCAGCAAACGGAGAGACCCCAGTCACATCCAGACATGCGTCCTTACCTTGGAACCAGTTAAACAATAGCACATCTGCAGGTCGTAAATCACTCCCTTCCTCCGAAATAAATCCCATTGGAGCCTCTTTACGCACCATAATCCCGGCTTTGGAACATATATCAACAAGGACATCACGCACCAAATTATGCCGGAACTTAACACCCACTTCGCTAGCGCAGTGAACCGCGTGATCCCCCCACTGGTCCATACGGTGTACATTGCAACTAGGGGCATAAGCTACCTTCAGAGAACATAGGAACCGCAAGCCTGTAGCATAACACCGATCGAAATTGGCGAGGATTCATCCTTTGTCCGAGACCGTCGATAGGGATGGCGAAGAGGAAGTCCTGCGCATGTGGGGCGCGGATGCTACTAAGTATAGCCACCTGCCTTGGACTTAGTGAGTACTTGGAGACAAGGTCTTTCTCAATGACACCGAAATAACACTTTGCCAATGTTTTCATCATTTGGGGGGCAGAAGCGCCCCCGGTGCCAGTGAGGAAGTCGGTGTTACAAGTAGCGTTGAATATGTCCAAAGCATGCTGGAATGAAGGGCCGTGTGTAGCAATACCCGTCTTGGTGAGTATCTTATCTTGTAAGTCGTTCGTTTGCATCCGAGAAGCGAGGAAAGCGTATTGGACGATATCCCCCGCTGAAAGGATGCCAAGCCCACCGAGCTTTATTGGAAGAGTGGCAAGCCTCCACTGCCAATCACCAAACCCTGGCCCTGAGGCAGTAACAATCTTCTCCAAATAGGCACGTAACGTCTGATCGAACTGAGCTTGGGCCTCTGATAAGTGCAAGGGGGGACATGTTCTCAAAGCATACGATAGTTTCGAAACTCCTGCACAATTACGCAAAAGGAGAAGCTCACATTGCGGATCATTGAGTTTGTTAATTGCCTCGATTAAATGTATGGTTTTGGAGACCCTTTTGGAAGCCAAATCCCGACAGAAACCTTCGTCCAAACTAACCGGACCACCAAGGAGTTTGACACCATTGATTGGGCGGGCAATATTTATAGGAAATACACCCTCCGCTCTGCTTCTAGGGTCTTCGACAGGCCAAAAGAGTTCAGTCTTGTCAACATTTAAAAACAAACCACGAGCGGGGCCCTCTATCCTAATGATATCAAGCGCCTTGGCGACCATGAGCGTATCTCCGACAATAGTTCCATCATCGAGGTACCACGCCTGAAGGGTAAGTTCACATGATTGATTGATAGCATGAATCAAAGGGTGCAAAGCTAGGGCAAACAACAAAGGGCCCAACGGATCACCTTGTTGGACACCCTGACATGACCAAAGGATGGAGTCCTCATAATAGAGCCTGGCAGGGCGCGCATAACAGAACTCAACCCATGGTGCAATAGAAGGGCATCGCCCCCTAGCTTCCTGAAGCAGGACACTCCTGTCAACAAGATTAAAAGCATTCTTGAAGTCCACTAAAAGCATGGAAAGTCCAACTTCACGCCCCTTAGACTCAATGAGCCTATTTACAGAGTGAAGGACAGCCTCGCACCCCCCAGGGACTCCAACCCCAAATTGAAAATCCTGCAAGTAAGAGTTCATGGAGTCACCAACCGAAGAGGAGGCAACCTTTGACACAAGCCTACGCCAAACAGTGCCAACAGCAATAGGGCGTATACCACCGCCGGGTTTGACTAGGGGAGTCAAGGGAGCACTAGCGATATATTCCCCCAGTTAACTAGGGCACTTTCCACTAAGGAACAGATTAACAACTCCAGTAATGGACCCAAGCAGGTCATCAGCAATAGCAGACGCCGCCCCTCCCAAAATATCCATCAAATGTTGTGCCCGTAGCCCATCACGACCACATGACGTCCCCTTGGGGACAGTGGCGAAGCTTGGATTTTGTAAGTGGGGGGTCGGGATCTAATTTTTTTTTCCCTAAGGCTATATTTCAGGTATACCGAAATTTTTGGGGGGTCGAAACCGAATATACCGAAATTTTTCTACACGAAAACTATATACCCCTACATCGCAAAAAAAATTTCCCCGGCCCCTATGAAGCTTCGCCCCTGCTTGGGGAAGCTGCGGATCCTGTTAAGTACCAAGTCCTTGTCGACAGAAAGGGCGTTCTCATCAAGTGACAAAAAGGACGGGGTCGGCTGGGGGGCATAGGGGTGTTTGGCCTCAAGCTCCAATAGAGTGTCAGGTGTGGGTGGGGCGATTCCAGAGGACGTGAGCACCTTAATAGCAGCAGTAAAATGCCCGTCCCCAAGTTTACGTTTGCACTGACCCAGGTTGACCCCGTTGTGATCCTTGCGTTTCGTCCCCCCAACGAAAGATGAAGGCACTTCGACTAACCGATCCATCACCAGACCAAGCCTGTCTACGGGATCCCTCCATCTGAGGATGGCACGGGAAATACAGTCGAGCTGGCATCGTTATCTTATTATTATTATTATTATTATTATTTATGAGTTTACAAGAAATATGTAGAAGTTGATCTAGATGATGCTTCAATAATAGCGGTGTTTCCAAGCTAAAAATATTTAGTTAGCATTAAAACTAAAATTGCTATACAAAGAAAAATACTCCATTATCAATCACACCAACTAAAATCCATCTAAATTTAGTTAACAATGAAAGCTTGCCAACATTTTTTCTTTTTTCTTCTTTATTTATGCTTGTTCTTTTTTACTTCGAAAGTTTCACACACGTTATAAACACGTAAATTAGTGGAGCTTTCTATGTTTAGTTTATTCGGAGAAAGACATAAAGTTAAGTCTCTTAACTCAAATGTTTGTTACCTAACCGAATTATTTCTCTTGCAAGGACATAAGTTGTCTAACCACTAGCGCATTTAGTGATGATTTTTCACACATCTATACTTTTAAAAAGGACATTAATTTTGTTAAAACATCAACACAAAGCATATATACCACCACATTATATTATGTCTTATAAATGTATTAAACAAAACTTACTCATAAACTTTTGATTGATGAACTCAATCATTGATAATGTTCATATGAAAATTTCGATATTTTGATAATCATGCTGATATAATAATTCAATCATAAAATATGGCATATCCCTTAAAAGCAATATCACTAAAAGAATATTCATATTCATCAAAGTTTAAAGTTTCCTAAAAACTTCAGTGAATAAGGATGATTTGACGACAATTATGAAGTGCAAATTTTATCTTGTGACTATGCACTTTGCCAAAAAGTTATGTGCCCAATTTTTGTCGATAATCTTTATTAGCTTTATTTGGTGGATTTTCTTTCAGGAAAACATGCATAAAAGTATTATTTAATTAAAAGTTGCTTTGTTAAACCGCAATGAGTTGAAAGAAAACGGGTTTTAGGCAACTATATAAAACATTAGTCATTGCAAAGACTATATAGACCATCCACTCATTTAAAACTTGTAAAAATCATTTGACATTATTTAAGATCAACATAACCAAAAAAAGACCCCCTATATACATTTTCAGTTTTTTTTTTTTTTTTTAAGAATGATATGTACTTAAAGTTAAACTATCAAAAATTCATTACGAAAAAATAAAATTTACACAAGGGATGTTTTTCAAAAAAATATGCACGTACATACCCTCTGCTTTAAGTATCTAACCTCCGATATATGATGAGACTCAATACTTCAGTTTTGTTGAAAAGTGTTGATACCCCATTGTATATTGAAACTTTGGTTTTGTTTAGTGATGAATATGCTTATTAAGACACTTTTTTTTTTCTTCTTTTTTTGACTTAATATGCTTATTAAGTCGCATTATGCATATCTAAGCTGACATAGTAACTAATAAATCCTTTTGAAATTTTGTGTCAAATGGCGATAATAAAAATTTAGGATGTGGCACCTTTTGTTAAGTACGCTGTTTATGTGGATTAATTGAGTTACTTAAGTGAAAGTCACGGTTTATTTATTTGTCAAAGCCATCACCGGTCATCCCTATAACCAACCATCATGACCAACACTATTTCATTATAACCGGCCTCCAAATACTTCTCTAGAAATAGATTAATTGAACATTAGACTTTTGTGAAGAAATTGACTGCGATTTTAATTGCGCGTGATACCTTGTCAAGATGTTTCTAAAATGATTCACATATGTGTTTCTATCTAATTAAAACCCGTATCTCTCGCTACTCAATTATTGAAGATAGATTATGCTAGTGGGACTTTAATTTGTTGTGAATCTATTGTGTTTGTCACTGTCGAATCACACTTTCTTCTTTTTTTGTTATGCTAATAGCCTACTAGCCAGTATACCATTGGTGTGTATAAACAACTAATCAAGTTTATTGCAAAAAATGCAACATAAACACTCTGTAGCAATAGGGCCATAAGCCCATAAATAAACATGTAATGGGCCAACTTTGTACATTCTTATCACAATAAGATTCACATAATAATCATCTTTGAAATAATCAAGAAGAAGTTACCACCTATAAAACGATCCATAATTCCCCATATCATATTATCATACGCATCTGTCACTATTTATCTATTATATTTTCCTTCTTATAATCATATCAATCTTCAAATACAAAAATTGAAATGAATAATAGCAGGTTTGATAAGGTCTTAAAGTAGAAACTACATGCATGTAGTTTCCGTAAAAATAAATAAATAAACTCACAAGATTAATAAAAGTGTTATTTGCATGAATAACTTTATAAGTTTACATTTAAAGATTTTCTAACATGTGCCTTTAAGTAGGGATGGCAATCGAGTCGTGTTCGTGTTGACATATTCGGGTTCGCGGATTGGCGGGTTGAAATAACCTCAACCCAAACACAACCCATTTATTAATCGTGTCAAGAAGCTCAACCCTAACCCAGACCTGCATAAACGTGTGACCCGTTTGTGACCCGTTTAATCAGTTTAAGTAAATAGGTCAAGTAGTGAATAAGATTGGTGGTTTGTTTATTTAACTAGCTTAAATGCAAAAATAATATAAGGATCTAAAATATGATAAAAATAACATACAAATAATTATACGACAATTTCAATGATATTTGAGTTATAAGTTATAAGCGTCAATTTCAATAAAATATGAGTTATAATCATAAGAACATAACAAAATACATTTAATCCATATCCAACATTAAAACCAAGTTATATATTTTACGAGACATCATGGCCCGTGCGATGCACGGGCTTTATTCACCATCAAAGAATCATATTTGTATTTGAGGTAAAAAATATGTTCGGGTTAATTTGAGACATTGATTTCTTTTGAATACAACATTTAAATCAATGGATTTTATTATTCCATTCCATTACCTTGTGATAGACACAACACATCGCAACAAAATTATAAATAACAAATCGATAATTATTATGTGTTGTATTCCTTATGGTCTTTTATTTAAGTTAACCTTATTTTGTAATAACCATAACTAAATCTTAAGCAATCAATTATCATCCTCTACCCTTTATAGGCTATAATTTAATCTTGATTTTATATGTTGTGCCTTTGCTGAACATAAGTTGTGCTATACACGTAAGTTTTTTTTTTTTTTTTTTTTTTTTTTTTTTTTTTTTTTTTAAGTTATTTATGAACTAAAATTATAAAATTTTAAAATTAAGAGATTAACAAAAACCATTTGAATCTGTGAGATAAGTTATAGTCAAGGAACATGAGTGTGGATTATCTTCAATGAACTCATCAACACTCGAAGTTTGCAATTTCTCAACTTTTGGCTCTAATTTAATTTCCCCTACTTGGTTAATCCGATACATACAAAGAACCCAAATTTAACAACATTTATCATTAAGTGGTGATTCACATTACCACTTCTTATTTAAGTATGACAATGCAACAAAAATGTGGGCTTTAACTTAGATAATACGCTGTACGTATGAATATTTGCAGGATGACCTTAGTGGTGTTAAGAATATTTCCTTTTCGTGATGCTAATGAAAACAGAGCTTATTTCGAACACAATAAGCAAATAAGCACCATTCATTTCTTGCTGCCATATGTCTTTTTAAGAGTATCTAGAGTAACAAATTTCCATTTCATCATCATCACCTTTTTCCAAACTTATTTATCAACTCAAAGCAGACATTATGGCTTCAAGCTACTTTAATAAAGAACCTTGTAGAATCTATATATATATATAAAAAATGAGTTCCCATATTGAATGTTAGCATTAATGGTATAAGCCAAGAAACTTAAATATATTGTTTAGAAATAGTCAAGTTTCTCATACCAAGTTTCAAATAATCAATGCTCACTAAGCGAGTAAGCGTGGATCATAAATAGT
Source organism: Artemisia argyi (assembly GCA_030686995.1). NCBI lineage: Eukaryota > Viridiplantae > Streptophyta > Magnoliopsida > Asterales > Asteraceae > Artemisia > Artemisia argyi. Next base: position 239,855,696 of record CM060708.1, on the reverse strand, counting down.
TCTTTGGTCTTTCTTTGCTACTGGAAACACATGACCAAACTACCAAAACTATATATATATATATATATATATATATATATATATATATATATATATATATATATATATATATATAGGGGATCTTTATTTTCAGAACCCTGTTAAGTGCGGGAACTGCGAGAACTCCAATTTTGCATTAGAAAACATGCATGTTCATATAAAACATGTATGTTTTCTTACATACACCTTAATACACATGCCTGCGTATTAAGGGTATGTAAGAAAACATACATGTTTTATATGAACATGCATGTTTTCTAATGTATAATTAGAGTTCTCGCAGTTCCCGCACTTAACAGAGTTCTAAAAATAAAACCATTTTGCATTGATCTGTTGCACCTTAACAGGTTTTTATATGAACATGTGTGTTATGCATGTATGTGTATTAAGGTGTATGTAAGAAAACATACATGTTTTATATGAACATGCATGTTTTCTAATGCAAAATTAGAGTTCTCGCAGTTCCCGCACTTAACAGGGTTCTGAAAATAAAGATACACTATATATATATATATATATATATATATATATATATATATATATATATATCTCAAACTTTGATTTTTCAACATATTCAAGAACATTTTACTAACTTTAAATACATTCTTGCAAATATCTTGACAACTTAACGTGACCTGTGATAAAAAAAAATATGCAATACCTGACATTATACATGAATTTAATGGCAACTTTTCAGTGGCTAAGGAAACATGAACGCATGGAAACTCGACCAAACCATTTGTTCGTTAGCATGCTTAGAATATACATAATTTCCATCTAATTTTTGAAAACCAGAAGATTTATAGAACATATTTCACTTCTATTAACAGGTGAAATCACAACCTTTTTAAGATTACACAAATATTCAATCAAAGAACAACAAAACACAAACGGTTCCAAACCACTTTTTGATCTTTTATACAACATCAATATGTCTGCTTATGCGTGGTTTTTTGACAGTTTTTGATCCAATGAAATCCAGGGTTGATCCATCTTTGATCCTCTTAAAGCCTGTTGCAGCCACTTCTTTCGTCTTTTCAAACCCGTCTTCTAATTTATCCTTGATCTTGCTTCGGCTGCTATGTGTTTGTTGAACGTAAAACATGCTTAATATCGGGCTGATTCTCCCATAAGTAAAACCTTTTGTCGAGCTCGGCTGCGTATGAAGGTCTTTAGTGTGTGTACTATATATATATATTGACATAGTAGACAGACAATGCATCTTACAAAGCAATTTTAATAGTGTCAGATAATAATTAGATCAAAATGAAGACTAACTTAAACCGCAAATGAGATTTAACATGTAATAATGTTAGATCTTTTACATCCATTAGCTCAAGAACTGACTTGGGTGTTGCTCCTAAAATTCATTAAGAAAAAAAGATATGATTAGTACATGAAAATACAACAATTCAAGTTACATATGAAAAAAATACTACTATATGAAGATGAAATGTTGAAAATACCTTCATGACCACCTAATAGCTCAACATGAATAAAGCGAGCATGAAGAGTTGTCGTCCACCTCATCCTCGGAGCTCTCATGAACTATATATAAAGTCATAGCTTGTAGGCATATATTTTCTCATTTATTGTTAAAACTCAATTTTTGTATACCAAAAGTTACACATTACGTTTTTTCTTGCAAACCAAGGGTTCTTATAAATTAAAAAAGACTTTCCAACTTTGCAAGAAAATTTAAAAGCTTTCAAATTAAGCACACATCCACGAATTTATGAATGAGTTTGCAAGTTTTTTGAGTTTATTAATGTAAAGGCAAATTAATGCTTTATAACAATAAGTGAGGCTTTACACATTTCAGCTTTATGTATCCTTAAAAGCTCTTAAAAGCTTCAAAATAAGCTCCGTGTATACTAAATTCATTAGCTTAAACAATATATTTAAGTTTCTTGGCTTATACCATTAATGCTAACATTCAATATGGGAACTCATTTTATATATATATATATATAGATTTTAGAGACTTATATACTTAAACGGGTTCACGTGTTGACATGTTTAACACTTGCTTAACCCAAACACGACCCTTTTATTAAACGGGTTAGACGGGTTGACCTGTTTTTTACCCAAACTTGTTTATCCTCAACCCAAACCTGTTTAACTTCGTGTTGGGTTCGTGTCGTGTCGAGAATTGCCACCCCTACCTTTAAGTACATGTTAAGTTATATTTATTAAACGTCAACTTTTCTTTTATATTAGAAAATGCATTTAGTTCTCATTGAACATAATTATTAGTTACCATAATTAAATGTAAATTTGTATTTAATAATCTCTAACTTTACTTTTATATAAAACTCAAACGTGTCGCTAGCACAAAACTTGAGCTCTACCAAGGACCTTCATCCGACAATATGTGAATGACTCGTCAAATAAGAAGAGGTTGTGTGTTAAGTGTCATTTGAAGCATATGTAAAGATTGTATATAGTGATAGTAGATTGTAAAAGTTTATTTCCAGAAAAGGCTCTAACAACAACTAGCCAACGAGCTTTTTGAACAAGACAACATTTTACAAATTCTTCCTTTCACTGTTGGCACACTGCCTGTTAGGTATTTAGGAGTACCTCTGATAACCAAAAGGCTGAGCATAAAGGATTGTAAACCATTGATTGAAAAAGTTAGAAGTAGAGTACAAGATTGGAGGAATAGAGTCCTTTCCTATGCAGGTAGAATGCAATTGATTGCCTTAATATTATCCTCAATGCAAGTATATTGGGCATCAGTTTTCATTTTGCCTAGAACTGTGGTCAAAGATATCAATAAACTGTTGAAGGGTTTTTTGTGGTGTCAAGAGGAGTTAGCAAAAGGTAAAGCAAAAATCTCATGGGCTAATATTTGTAAACCAAAAGATCAGGGTGGTCTGGGATTTAAATATTTACTAATGTGGAATGAAGTGTTGATTATGAAACATCTTTGGAACATTGCAGCTAAAAAAGATACATTGTGGGTAAAATGGATCAATGTTGAAAAGTTGAAAGGGAGAAACGTGTGGGAAGTTCCAATTGAAAGCAATAGCAGTGTAGGTTGGGATAATATTCTTAAACTAAAGGATAAAATGAGAATGCACATTGGTTATAAGATTGGTAATGGTAAGTTAGTATTTGCATGGTATGATAGATGGTGTAATGAGGGTCCTCTAAGTGAGTTTATAACTGCAAGAGAAATCTATAATGCCCGATTCAGAAGTGACAACATAGTGGATAGTTTGATTAAAGATGGTTCCTGGTGTTGGCCTATGGAGTGGTTAAATAATTTCCCTGTTCTGAACAATATACATATCCCTACTTTGATCAATGAAGTGAAAGATAAAGCTGTGTGGATAACTAGTAATGGGCATAGAACAGAGTTTGCTACTAAAGTAGTGTGGAAAGATTTATGCTGCCAGGGAAACAAAGTATCATGGGATGATTTGGTTTGGTTCCCACATAATATACCCAGGCACTCTTTTGTTCTTTGGTTAGCAATACAAGAAAGATTGTTAACACAGGATAGAATTGTTGTGTGGGACCCAAACAGAAATATGGAATGTGTGTTTTGCAGGCAATGTCTTGATTCCCATGAGCATCTGTTTTTTAGTTGTGATTTTACTCATAAGGTTTGGGAAGGTTTGCTGAAATTACTGGACAGACAGTTCTCTTTCAATTGGAGCAGAATAATTGATGAATTCTCTAAAAGGAAAGCTAATAGAAGCATATGGAGTATAATGAGAAGGCTGGTTATGGGAGCAGCAGTCTATGTTGTTTGGAGTATAATGAGAAGGCTGGTTCTGGGAGCAGCAATCTATGTTGTTTGGCAGGAAAGAAATGCCAGGTTATTCAAGAACAAGGAAAGAAATATGGAAGTGTTGATAAAGAATGCTATGGAAAGTATAACTTGGAGAATAATGATATTTGTGGTGAAGAATACTTGTGTTGTCAAAGCTGTTGAAGATATTTTGAAGGTGAAGATTAAAAGAACCACTTATAGAAGGATTGTATCTAGTGATAGAATGCTTGTAGTTATGTCAAGCTAAGTTGTTCCATCCCATTTACAAAGACATCCATGGTCCTCTTTATGGAGAACCAAGCTTTCATTATCATGATCAACAACAAGAACCAGCTCAAGACTTTTCCCAACAATTTGAGTCCATATTTCCTACTTATGAGGAAATAGAAGCATCTTTGTGGACCAAATCTCCAAACACTCATGAAGAACTTAACACCCGCTTGGAAAGCCTTTATGCTTTCAAACACATGATTGATTCTCATCTCACCCACGCCATGAATTTCCAAACCGCAATGTACTCATCAATTGTAGGAAACCAAAACACCTCTCAACCATCCACCTTTACTCCCGCTACAACCAATGCTCCATCCTCCACCAATGATCCACCAACAACAAACCAAGTTCCACAACTACCACCTCTTCGTCATGATTGCATCATGTGCGAAAAAACCGCTCATATTAGTGAGAGATGCAACATCTTGATACATGAGCTTCAAGATGAAATACAGTTTATCCTCAACCACATTTTGGAGCGTCTAAACGCCATCTCTCACTTGCCTCAAGCTTAGAGCCTCATTAGGAAGTTCAAATAATGGTGGAATCTCACCTAGGACTCTTTCCTTTTATAGGTGTAGTTGTCATTTTAATTTCACTTTGTATCAATAGTAGACTTTTTCAAGTCTTTAGGTTTGACTTTTTTAGTCAAATTAAAATTCTACTTGAAATATAATGGTTCTACTTCTATATTTAGTTGGTCATTCTCTTTCGGTTGTTTATTTACTTGACGATTGTTGTTGTGAGATGAATGCTTATTCTCTTATATGTTAGTTAGCATTATGTTCTCATACTTATTTCTACAACAAACTAACTTTTTCTTGTAGGACCAAAATTCATGTATCCTCTCTTGGCACTCCATTTAGGGGGAGTATGGTCCAAGGGGGAGCGTATGGCTTGAAATATTTCCGCTTCGCCACTCTTCTTTTGTTTCGACAAAAAATGGGAGATAAATATATTTAACCAAATCAACTTTGTTACGTTATTTAAAATGTCATACTCAAAAGTTGAAATAATCATGTTAAATATAAATTTTTTAAAAAGGCTCAAAATCGATAATTATCCATTTGCGTAAAAATAAAATTTATGTTTTGTCGTCAACAAAAAGGGGGAGATTGTTAATACAAATATCGCTTAAAAACGTTATTTATATTTTACGATCTTTCTTAATTTTGTTAACTACAAAAGGTAAAGTTTATTTTTAGCAAATTGTAAATATAGTTTAAAAGTCTTTTACTTAACATCACCCAAACTACATTTACATGTTTTCACAAAGTGATGTCTAATCAAGTATACTTTAGTTTAAGTACATGTGTTAAAAATGTTTTATAAGTATATTTAGCAAATTTTCTAAATAGTATGTCTTATTAGGATATAAACAAGTAAACTCCTTTTGGTAAATCATTCATTGCTAAACATCTCAAACAAACATTTTTAAGTCTACACATAAACTCTTTTACAAGTATACTTTCCTTTTCAAGAATATCTAAATTAGAAATCATATGTATACTTACATCATCACTTGCATCACACATGTCCCTTCAAGGAAACATGTGTGTAAGAGACATGTTTTATTTTGTATAGATTCATACTCAAGATCTCAAAGTTGACTTTATAAGATCTTGAGAATATTGTGTTAGATTATGTAATATCTTGTGCAGGATTCTGTCAGACCTTCTGGCGGAACCCTCAGGCATAACGGACGGAACCAAGGTAATGGTTTCGCCGTATCCGTGGGTTAGCCTGGAAGTTTGCCTATAAATAGCAACCCACTCTTTGAGTTTTTCTTATCACTTACTATCATAACATACTGCATATACTTCATTTATAACTTCGTACAATTTCATATTTGTGCGTCTTTCTTTGTAGCAAGAAGATCACGACCTTACAAGCTTCAACACAATGTTGCAAGACTTGTTAAGCATAGCATAGTGTAAACTAGTAAAGTTTATACATCATTGTATTGTATCCATTTGTAGTGATCGGTTAGTATTTTAGTCCTCAAAATACTTAGAGTATCGGGAGTTGTTGTACCCTTGTAAAAGAACTATTGGGAGTGGTTGTACCATTGTGAAAGAACTCGACATCTAGCTTAGTGTCGGAAATAGTGTGTAAGCAACATGTAAGGTTTTCTCCGCCGGATAAAGGAGCTTGTTGACTAGTGCAAGAAACTCTCGAGTTGGATACTCGGAGTGTGGAGTAGGGCAAGGAAATAGAGTCCTTGTAGCCGAACCACGATAAACATCCGTGTTATGGTTTGATCGTTTCTTACTTTTATTCTTGCATATTATTTAGTGTTTGGTAAGTTTTGTTTGTCGATTACACGTAAAAGTTTTCAAAGAAAATCAAGTTAAAACCGGTAAACTATTCAACCCCCCTTCTAGTTTTCCACAAACATCATTACAGGTATGTTTCATCGCATTAAACGTTCCATCATAGCCAGTGACGGACCCAGCAAAATTGGATGTGGGGGGCATTTTTTTTTTTTTTTTACAATTGCAACAAAATGCGTAAGAAAAAACTATGATTGTAATGATAAATCGAGTATTTTTACATAGAGATGAATGATTTATAAGGCTTTAGAGTGTTAAATTTTAGACTTTAGTACGTGGGTGGGGGCAATTTGAGTTTTGAGTGGGGAGGCATTTTCGAAAAAATGTCAAAATTAAATAAAAATTACGCTAAAATCTCAACTTTTTCGGCTAGCTATGGGGGCACCAGCCCCCCATACCTTGTACATGCATCCGTCCCTGATCATAGCAAGGTTTTAATCAAGAAGAATTGCCACACTCAACTCAACAATCAAAACTATCTTTTCATGTCATCATTTAAAAAGTTAATTATCACGTCTAGTAGGCTCTTAATTCATTGTATTCGATGATTTTCATATACATGAATAAAAATATTTGAGTTGATGTACTTAAAATTTAGAAAGAAGTTAAAAGGCCGTTTGGTTTGTTGCTAGGAATCACAATGGGTATCGGATTTGGTATGGATTAAAAGAAATAAAAATTGAATGATAGTATTAGGGTCCGTTTGGTTTGTAGACGGGTTTAGGATTTGGATTTGGATTTGATGTATGAAAGAGAAAATATATTATAAAAAGATATATTGTTATTTTATAAATTTATATGTAAATTTAATATTATATTAATTATATTTGAATGTATAAAATAGAGAGATAGAGAGAAAAAAAAAAGTGAGCCCCATAATCCACTCAATCCCCACCATTTACCCTAGGATTTGAGGATGGTAGATTTTGAGGGTGTGAACCTAAATTTTAAATCCTCTCTTTCATACCAAACAAAGGTTTTAATGTGCCTTTGAGTCTAAACCCACCAAATACCCCCTAACAAACGGGCCCTTAATGTTGTTTGTTTTGTAAAATGTAATTGGTAATTGGTTTTATTTAATATTATTATATAATAAAGATGGCCCACTTAATTATATTATTAAAACAAATAGAAGAAAAGTAAAAAAAAAAAAATAGTCCTAAATATCATGCCTAAAGACACATAAAACCAAGGGTACTTGGTGGGAATTGTTAGGGGCCGTTTGGTTTGTAAAAGGATTTGGAATCGGATTTAGATTCGATTTAGAATGAAAAAAAATGACGTAAGAGAAAAATAATAATATTTTATTAAAAAGTTTATTTTGGTAATTGATAATTGGATAGAAAGTGAGATGGTTTTGTTTTTTAATAATTAATTTATGTAGAGATTGTGAGAGAGAATATAGATGTGGGGTCCAATTATTTGTCAAAGTCACCATACTTGCCATGAATAAATCTTTGATTCCCGGTAACACTTCAATTATCAAAAACTTGAACCAAACAATTAATAATATGATTCAATCCATTCTTTTATTGCTACACCCTCATACCAAACGCACTCTTAAATTACCCATCTAAGGGTGTCAGACACTGTAGTGTAACTGAAAACTCCAACCAAACAGTTTATTTTAGTTATCATAGCAAGCCAATAGTGCGACACCCGCAAACCACACGGGCCCAAAGTTGTTAGAAGGTTTGATAACTATTAACATGCTACAAGTTTGACATTTATTTCATAACAAGTATGAAGGAGAAATGAAACCGTAGTTGCAAGACTAGTATGAATTACCACTTTTTAAATTATTAAAGGTATAAATGTAATTTTCTGGTAAAACAACGTTACAATTTTTGAATAGTATTTAATAAACTATTATTTTCAAATTTATGCATATGTAATGATTATAATTTTAAAGCATGTTGTTGAACATGGAATTTTTCATGTTAATTAATTGTTTAATTTTTAGTTATGGTAACATTAATCACAACAAATAAGGTTATTAACGAAACCCTTATTCTTTTATGTCATTTTACACATAATAGTTACAACTACATTTACTTTACCAAACACTTTTATGAAACAAAAAGTTACATAACTATTACTATTAATTGCGAGTTACTAGTTATATTGAGGATGTGATGTGAGATCATGAATTAGTTACATCTATCAACCTATATCTACCATCTTAGAGGCTGAGGTGGCATGTGGCAACGTCACTCCACGACACCAACTCTTGAAGCCAAAGAGCAGCGTGATGACGGGCGCAAGCCCTTGGCATATGCATTAGCATGGAGCTTGGTATTTTTTTTCTTTTTGATTTAAAATGGGTTTTGTTAATACAAATATCACCTAAAAACGTTATTTATATCTTACGATCTTTGCTAAGTTTTGTTAATGACAAAGTATGAACTTTAGCTAAGAGTAAATCATCACTTTAAGTGTTTAAGTCTTGTTTAAAGTAAGGTTTACATTTCCATTTAAACAAAACATTGTTTTTATTTCTTAAATTAGAAAGTGTCTTGTCACATTGATGAGTGCTCAAACACTCATAGTTTTTGACGTATTTAAACTGCCAAAACATACAAAAAACAATCAAAAAGATATCAAAATACTTAAATTATCCCAGGGATTGTGTTTTATGTGTTTTAAATGCAAAATGAGCAAAAACAAAGAAAAAACGTACAAAGTTTGCAATATTGGCAGTTTCAGTCCCCCAAGCTTTAAAACTTGTCAAATTTAGTCCCTATGCATTTATTTTGAAAGGAAAAGTCATCCCAAGGTTTTGAAAGTCAAAAATCACAAAATATTACACTTGGGTAACAAGTTTTCCAAAAATTACAAGTTTAGTCCCTGAAAATCTGAAAATGGCAAAATAGATCCCTGGGAATTTTGAAAAATCAAAAAATGGCAAAATTGGTTCTTGGTTTATTAATGATTGGCATAATTGGTCCTTGGAAGCAAAATTGGAAAAGTGCAAATCCAGTCCTTGAAGTTTGGTACAATTACAGAATTGGTCCTTGTCACTAAACAAACCAACCGGACCCTTTATATCTAAAACCAAAACCAAACCCATCCCCATTGCCCAGTCCATGATCCAGGCCCAATCCCCAGCCCACTTTCAAACTAATAAGCCACGGGGTCAAACAGTCAAAGGGTCAAACCCTTTGACCCTCCTTCTTCCCCAACATACCCGCGCAAAACCAGGGAGACAATCCCCCCCCCCCTCCTCACCTTTTTCACCAATTCCCCCCCACAATTAATGCTCCCCACCAAACAAACCCACCACAATTAATACCCACACCAACACCCACCAGTACCACTCATTTTTAGCCCTAACTCAAATTTGGCGGGAAATCCCAATCTAGGGCTGTGATTAATCAAAATACAATTGGAGGGTGAGGATTTGGTCTCTGGTCAAAGAGAAGACATGTGGGACTCGCAGATTTCAAGGAAAAGCCATGTGGAAGCTTATTGTCTTAGTTTGTAGCTCATAATATATAATTAAGCTCATAGAAGCTTTGTAGTGTGTAATATCTTTAGTCTTTGTGTTTTTCAGTTTATTTTTAATGTATTGTAACCCTTATTATCAATGAAAGTCTGTTTCAAAGATTAGTTATCAATTTCAATTTTCAAGTTCCATTTTCAAATTCTCAAGTATTAAGTTAAGCTACTAATGTGTATACAAGTCATTTACAAGCTTATGTAAACTCAGAAAACAAGTTTCTTTAAGCTTTTTAAGCTTGTGTGAACATTCTAACTCAGTTTTTATAAATATTAAAAATAATCAAGAAAAATCAAAAATAAATAAAAAATGGTTGATCAATGGTTGAACAAGCTTGGAGCACAGTAAATAAAGGATGGCTGTGGGTTAGGGACCTCATGGGAGGTCAGTAGGTTGGATAATTTGGTCATTGGTACTTGGCAGCCAAGCTTGGAAGGCTTTGTAAGCTAAAAATCTCATCTCTTTAGTATTAAGTAGTTCTAACTGTTTATTTGAGTTTATTTTAGTTAAATATTAGTAACTAGATCAGTGGTAATCATTTGTTTGTGTTTTATGTTTGTCTGAATCAAAATCTCATCAATAATTGTTTTTATAGGAGTGTTTGGTTGTAATCTGTTTAAGCTATTCTACTTGTTCATTTGTGCAAGTCTGTGTTTCAACAAGTTGTTTGGTTGAATAATAGTTCAGGGGAACAAATAGTTTGTCCTAAAACATCACAAAAGTCAAAATCACAAGGAAATACTCACCACGGTTAACTGTGGTGAGTTTTGAAGTCCAAAACTCATCAAACCATTTCACAAGTTGGATTTTTTACTTAAGTTAACTTTTATACAGCTTATCATAATATTTTAAGTCATTAAATTAGCAATCAAAGTTCCCAAAAGTCAAAACTCAAGTTTTTCTAAAAAGTCAAAAAGCTCAATCTCAGACTTTTGCCAAAATGGCATGAATTAAATTGATTTTTGTGTAGTGATTCAAGACCTGAAACTTGTTGTGTGATTACTCTATCAGCTGATCTTTGGAATTTCATGATTGGTTGATTTTTGTGATTTTTTCTTAATGACCAAAATGCCCTTGGAACTGACTTGCAGGGCAAGATAGTTGCCCTGTCTCAGCAGACTCAGGTCACCCACCCAAGTTTGGTGGTGTTTTGTGGCTAATCCAGTGGGTCCCACACCCCCATTTTGGTTTTATACAACCCCCTCCTACCAGGGAGTAAGGGTTGACCATTTGTTTGACCTGTAGACCAGTGGACCCCACTTAGTTTGGCATCAAAAGTCTGTCCCTAGACTGCCTCAGAACCAAATAAGCCAAGTGCTTATTTTGGTGTTGTAGCTTATTTAAACATCTTATTTATGAGTTATCTGTTTAAACTTGTTCATTACACTTGCTTACATTTGTTTTCACCAAAGTGGACCCCACATAAGCTGATTTTGGCTTATTTCCACTCTTGGTCAAGAAAAGTCAACTGTTAAGGTTTTAAGCACTTGAAGTGCTTATTTCCTTGACCACAGTCAAAGTCACTTCACAAAAGTTGTCTAGAATCTTATAATAAGTAGTTTGGAAAAAGAAAATATCAAATAAGCCCAACTTAATAGAAGTGATAGCTTCTATTTAAGCCAATTGGCTTATTCATCAGCTTATTATTAAGCAATCTCCATTTTTATAATTTTCCTAGGCTTCTGGTGTGTAAAAACAATTTCTGTAGTTTTTTCAGATTTTTCTTTTATCATCTTGTATTTTTCCTAATTTAAAATAGTTTTTAGTAATTATTAAATAGTTAATAATTAATAATAATTAATTAGTAAATCAGAAAAATTAGTTTTTAGTTATTTTTAATTTTTCCAAATTTTATTTTCACTTTTCTAGTGTATTTTAATAATTAATTAGAATTTAGGTTATTAAAAAGTAATTAATAATTAATTAATAATTAGTAATTATTAATTAAATAGTCTTAAAAATATTTTTTCATTTCTAAAATTTGTTTTATAGTATTTTAGATTTTTCTAAGTTTAATTTTTATTTTTCCAAGTTAATTTCTCATTTATTTATAATTTAGGTTAATTTAGTTAATTAAAAGTAATTAGGAAAATAGTATTTAATTAATAGTAATTATAAAATTAGTGTAAAAATTAATTTTAAATTTTCAAAAATTTTCTCTCATCATTAAGATTGTAAAAAGTAAATTTTCATACCAGTAGCCTTTCCAGATCACCGTATTCACGTTTTTGTACATTTGTTCACGTCTTCGGCAAACGTACGGTTTTTAAGTTTTAAGTGATTTCTTCTCAATCTCAATTCCCGTAATCATTCACATAGATTTCCTAAGCTATTTCTGTTAATAATCTCCAAATAATTCTCAAAACAAACCCTTTCTGTGAATAAACACCCGATCACAAAGCACGCTAAAGTTACAATTCACACCTCAACGGGATTTAACGACCCGGTGATACCTTATATTACCCGGAGCATTGATCTAGGCTATTTGACTTTGTTGACCATTCTTTGGCCAATGTAAGTTGGTGGTTTAGCATCAATCAATTTTTGGCGCCGCTGCCGGGGAGGTGTGCGCGTTTCTGCAGCATCTTTTGAGATTAGTGTTATCTCACCTCACTCACTGTACAAATACCATCACTTGTGAATATTTTCAAAATCAAAACACAAAAAAAAAAAAAAAAAGTCATTGACACTTTTCCTAAAGTGTTAAAACACCAAAAAAAATTAAAAAAACAACAAAACATATCGTAGCGTTTTCTGATTCGGTTTTCTTTTAAGGTGATTCTTAAAGAGAAACGATTCTGGATTACGGGACGATAACAAAAATATTGTCCAAAAAGTTTTTATCCCTAGTGCATGCGCACTCGTTCTTCAAGGTCCACTAGCCCATTACGTGAGCTTGTCCGGAAACCTCGAAGACCTCGTAGACGTTCTGCACCAACAGTCGGATCTGAGATCCGTACTGTTCCACCTTCAGTTGTCGTCATGGCGGCTGAACCCACTATGAATGAGCTTCTCCAAGCACCCGTCGAGGGTTACGGAGATGCTATCGTTGTTCCGGCAATCGTGGCCGATAATTTTGAGCTTAAGACCGGGTTGATAAACCTGGCCACCTCACGTCAATTCTACGGTTTTGAGAGGGACGATCCTCAAGATCACATTCGATGGTTTAATAAAATCACATCCACCATCAAATGCAAAAATGTCCCTGAAGAGGCTATCAAACTTCTTCTCTTCCCTTTTTCTATCGATGGGGCTGCCCGGGTTTGGCTTGATAAACAACCCCCTCGATCAATTGAAACATGGGAAGATTTGAATAAGAAGTTCGTAAATGAATTCTTTCCTCCTTCCAAAACCACGAGTCTTAAGAATGAGATCATGAAATTCACGCAAAAATTTGATGAATCCTTTAGTGAGGCATGGGATCGTTACAAGGAATTGCTCCGAAAATGCCCTCACCACGGTTTCTCCGATCTCATGCAACTTGATACTTTCTACAATGGTGTAAGCCAATCCGATCAAGACTCTCTAAATGCCTCCGCTGGAGGTAACTTCTTGAATCGTACCACAAAGGATGCTTTAGCGATCATTGAGAATAAATCAAAGGTCCGCATTCCCCGAAGCAAACCGGTTGTTTCCCAAGGGAATGTTGTTCCTTCTACCTCATCACCCGTGGCTCAGTCTAGCACCGATGCTAGACTTGACAAACTCACGGAAGCTATCCATGCATTGGTTCTTACCCAAAACTCAGTTCTGACTCAAAGTCAGAAACTTTCTTCTCCTCATTCTTCCCCACAAGCTGAAATCAAAAAGATAGAAGTTTGTGTCACTTGTGGTGGTCCACATTCATATTACAATTGCACTGCCACCGAAGGCAATCCATTCGAAGTAAATGCAATAGCCGGCAATTCCAACCAAGGAGGTAACCAAAACCGTCCTCAAGTGGAACCAAATTACCGGGCTAGCAACCAGGGTGGACCACCCGGTTTTCCTACACCTCAAAATCCAAATAGGTTTAATCCTAATCCACCAAGGGGGCCTAATGTGCAAAATCAAAATCATGCCCCCGTCAATCAGTACCCACCCCAAAGGGGTAATCAAGTGTATTCAGCTCCGAATTATCAAGATCCCCTCCCAAACGAGCTCAATAACTACATCAAAGTTAATGAGACCAAAATGAGGGCAATGCAAAATCAAATCTCAAATTTGAAGAATGATTTCCAATCATCAATAGCCAAACAGGGTCATGAGCTGAAGAGTGAGTTGATGGCAACAAACAACAAAATTGATCAATCTCAAAACAAGATTGAGAATATGTTTGCCAGTCTTATGAGTCATCTCACTCCACCCTCTACATCAGGAGGTCTCCCGGCTAATACAGTTGTCAACCCCAATGGTGAACTCAAAGCTATTACTACACGTAGTGGTAAAGCTTATGAAGAACCACCACTTCCTCCTATTCCTCCTCCTCTTTATTCCGAGGAAGAGGAAATTGAGCCTGAGGCAACCATGGACAAGGTGCAATCTACTAGCCTACGAAGTACCGCACACGTCCACCCTCAGGATGTACCAGAAATTGTACCACAACCAGGAATTGTACCAAAACCGGGAGTTGTATTTGAACCATCGACAACTCCTGGAGAGAACCCTAAATCCAAACCTTCACTACCATATCCATCTAGGTTACAAGACCAGAAGCTCCGCGAAAAAGCAAACCATCAAATGGAAAAGTTTTTTCAAAACTTCCGTGATATTCATTTTGATATCAGTTTCACGGATGCTCTCCTGTTGATGCCTAAATTCGCATCGACAATCAAAAATCTGTTGAACAATAAAGAGAAACTATTCGAAATGGCTCGAACTCCACTCAATGAAAACTGCTCTGCAGTTCTTCTGAAAAAGCTTCCCAAGAAGCTAGGAGATCTGGGAAAATTTCTCATTCCATGTGTTTTTCCCGGAATGGTTGAGTGCTTCGCCCTAGCCGATCTAGGTGCGAGCATCAACTTGATGCCTTATTCAATATGGAAAAAGCTCTCTCTTCCAGAACTCACAACCACCTGCATGACTCTCGAGCTGGCAGACCGCTCAACATCTCGTCCCCTCGGCATTGCCGAGGATGTATTTGTGAAGGTGGGAAATTTCCACTTTCCGGCAGATTTTGTGGTTGTGGATTTCGATGCTGACCCACGAGTTCCTCTCATTCTTGGGAGAGGATTCTTAAGGACGGGTCGTGCGTTAATTGATGTGCACGAAGAGGAAATAACTCTTCGTATTGGTAATGAAGCTGTAACCTTTAACCTCGATCAAACTTCGAGGTACTCCTCTAATTATGACGCCGAAACGGTTAACCGGATTTATGTCATTGATGTTGCGTCTCAGGAGTACGCTCAAGAGGTTTTAGGTTTTGTCGATGATTCTCCGAGTGAAAACTTCACTCCATCTTCTCACCCCATTATTGCCAATTCTTTTCCTTCCCTCACTCCGTTCGAGGGAAGTGACTTCATCTTAGAAGAAATTGAGGCCTTTCTCAAAAGTGACTCGATTCCCGATGGAGTCGATAACCAAGAGATCGACCTCGAGAGGGATATTCTCATGCTTGAAAAGTTATTAAACGAAGATCCCTCTACTCTTCCTGTTCTACCACAAATATTTCATAAGGAGGAAGTCAAAAATGTTGAGAAAACTGATGACTTTCCCGCGGTTGAACTTAAAGACTTGCCGCCTCATCTTGAATATGCATTTCTGGAGGGTGATGATAAATTACCCGTCATAATTGCTAAAGACTTAAGTGTTGAGGAAAATGCTGCTCTTATAAAGGTTTTGAAGTCTCATAAGCGAGCAATTGCTTGGCGTCTCTCCGACATCAAGGGCATCGACCCTGAGTTTTGTACTCACAAGATATTAATGGAGGATGACTTCAAACCTGCGGTCCAACATCAAAGAAGGGTGAATCCAAAAATTCACGAGGTTATCAAACAAGAGGTTTTAAAACTTCTTGATGCCGGATTGATTTACCCTATCTCGGACAGTCCTTGGGTCAGCCCAGTTCATTGTGTTCCAAAAAAGGGTGGCATTACTGTTGTCACAAACGAGGAAAATGAGTTAATTCCAACTCGTTTGGTTACGGGTTGGCGCATCTGCATTGATTATCGTAAATTGAATGACGCCACCCGTAAGGATCATTTTCCTCTGCCCTTTATGGATCAGATGCTCGAGAGATTAGCGGGGAATGAGTACTATTGCTTCCTCGATGGTTTCTCGGGTTACTTTCAGATTCCCATTGACCCACAAGACCAAGAAAAGACCACTTTTACGTGCCCCTATGGAACTTTCGCATATAAACGTATGCCATTTGGCCTATGTAATGCTCTGGGCACGTTTCAAAGATGTATGATGGCCATCTTTTCCGACATGATCGGGAAAAGTATGGAGGTCTTTATGGACGATTTCTCGGTCATTGGGGATTCGTTTAAATCATGTCTCTCCCATTTAGACAGCATGCTAAAACGTTGTGAAGACACAAAGTTATGTCTAAATTGGGATAAAAGTCACTTTATGGTCAAAGAGGGCATTGTCCTCGGCCATAAAATTTCAAAGAACGGGATTGAGGTTGACAGAGCCAAAGTGGACGTTATTGCAAAATTGCCTCATCCCACGACTGTGAAAGGTGTTAGGAGCTTTCTGGGTCACGCCGGTTTTTACCGTAGGTTTATTCAAGATTTTTCTAAAATCGCCCGGCCTATGACCCATCTCCTCGAGAAGGATGCTCCTTTTATCTTCTCCCCTGAGTGCATCGAAGCCTTTGAAACATTAAAGAAAAGGCTTACCGAGGCACCGATTCTTGTTGCCCCCTATTGGGACTTGCCCTTCGAGCTCATGTGTGATGCTAGTGATTATGCTATAGGGGCAGTCTTGGGGCAACGCAAAACAAAACATTTTCAGCCTATACACTATGCCAACAAGACTATGACCGAGGCTCAAAGTCATTACACCACCACTGAAAAAGAATTATTAGTTGTGGTGTATGCTTTTGAAAAATTCTGGCCATACTTGATTCTGACTAAAAGCATAGTGTATACGGATCACTCGGCTTTGAAGTATCTATTTGCAAAACAAGATGCAAAGCCGAGACTCCTCCGTTGGGTTCTCCTCCTTCAGGAATTTGATATCATTATTCGTGATAAAAAAGGAGCTGAGAACATCTCTCCCGTCTTGAAAACCCCCACCAAGATGCTTTCGAGAAAAAGGAAATAAATGAAACATTTCCTCTCGAAACCCTCAATGCGGTTTCATTTCGTGGAGACTCGATTACCCCATGGTTTGCCGACTTTGCAAACTATCTTGCGGATAACTTCATTGTGAAAGGGATGTCGTCCCAACAAAAAAATAAAATTTTCAAAGATGTAAAACATTACTTTTGGGACGACCCCTACTTGTTCAAAATATGCGCGGATCAAGTCATCCGGCGGTGTGTGTATGGTCAGGAAGCCGCTGAAATCTTAAAGGCTTGCCATGATGGTCCCACGGGGGGCCACCACAATCCCAACTACACCGCCAAAAAGGTGTTTGATTCCGGCTTTTATTGGCCCTCGATCTACAAGGATGCCCAAGATTTGGTCAAGTCCTATGCCGCTTGTCAACGTCACGGGAATATTTCACAAAAGAATGAAATGCCTCAGAATGCAATTCAAGTTTGTGAAATTTTTGACATCTGGGGCATCGACTTTATGGGCCATTTCCATCCTCTCACGGCAACAAATACATACTCCTGGCAGTTGACTACTTGTCAAAATGGGTTGAAGCGAAAGCTTTACCCACAAATGATGCCCGAGTAGTTGTGAAATTTTTAAAAGCTCTTTTTGCCCGATTCGGAACTCCACGTGCTATTATTAGTGATCGTGATACGCACTTCTGTAATGACAAATTTGATAAAGTCATGCAAAAGTATGGTGTAACTCACCGTCTTTCCACTGCGTACCACCCTCAAACGAGTGGACAAGTCGAAGTTTCCAATCGGGGCATTAAAAGAATATTGAAAAGAACTGTAGGTGAAAATCGTGCATCGTGGTTGGACAAATTAGATGATGCACTTTGGGCTTTCCGTACGGCTTACAAAACACCCATTGGGTGTACGCCTTATAAACTTGTGTACGGGAAAGCGTGCCATTTTCCGATCGAGCTTGAGCACAAGGCCTATTGGGCCCTCAAGCATGCCAATTTCGACCTCAAAACGGCGGGTGATCATAGAAAAGTTCAACTAAATGAATTAAACGAACTTCGTGATCAAGCTTACGAGAACTCTTTGATCTACAAAGAAAAGACAAAGAAGATTCATGACTCAAAAATCAAAAACCGCGTTTTCAACGTTGGTGATCGAGTCCTTCTTTTCAATTCTAGACTCAAGATCTTCTCGGGAAAGCTCAAAACCCGATGGACTGGTCCATTCACTATCGCTAAGGTTTATCCTTATGGCACCGTCGAATTATCTCGAAGTGACGGTCCAAATTTCAAAGTGAATGGACATCGTTTAAAGCACTACTTTGGAGAGGACATACCATCCATGGTTGTCTCGGATCTCCAAACTTTCCCCAAGGACAATTGAATTCGGGGATCGAGTCAAGCTAGCGACTCGATAAACAAAAACAATAGCACAATACGGGTTTTCACCCGTATCTCTGATTCTTTCTATTTTCTACCACCTAGTGTGGGGGAATGGCCAACCCCCCGCTGTTTGAAAAAAATGTATATATGTATATGAAGTTCTCAAAAAAAAAAAAAAAAAAAAAAAAGTTGTATATATATAGAAATAAAGTGAAAATTGGTATTTCCGCAGTTAGATTCGAATCTTGGCTTTTTACGTTCAAAGAGTCGGCATAAGAGCCGGGACTTTGAATATTGAGGACAATATTCATTTCTAAGTGGGGGGGGGGGGGGGGGGGGGAATTCTATCGAATTTTATCAAAATATCTTCAAGTACCCCCGTTTTTGGCCAAAATTTTCAAAATTTTTGTGGTAATCAGTCCGCCAGGTCTAACCGACAAAAAGATTGGCTAATCCAGGAGCAAACGGATCTTGGTAAAGATAAATCAAATCTGTTTACGGCTTGCAATTTGCCCAAAATTGTATGATTCCTCAACTCCCCATCATCCTCAAAAGCTAATGAGTTGGCTAGCCCGCAAGATTATAGCTTGTGGTAAAGGCCGTGGAAAATCCATAATTGGTAATCAGCTCACCAAGGTGTTGACTAGGTCCATCAAGATGCTGGCTAGTCCAGGAGCAAACGGCTCTTGGTAAAGACTAAACAAATCCGTTGAAAGCTGGTGGTTTGCTCAAAATCACACGGCTATCAAGTGTGCCACAGTTCTTACACCTGGCTACTCCAAAAGTGATGGCTTTTGGTAAAGAGTTTAAAATCCATCAGGTTTTCTAAAAAGATTGCTAGGGACTAGCAATAGTTTAGTGTGGGGGATTGATGAGTGCTCAAACACTCATCGTTTTTGACGTATTTAAACTGCCAAAACATACAAAAAACAATCAAAAAGATATCAAAATACTTAAATTATCCCAGGGATTGTGTTTTATGTGTTTTAAATGCAAAATGAGCAAAAACAAAGAAAAAGTGTACAAAGTTTGCAATATTAGCAGTTTCAGTCCCCCAAGTTTCAAAAGTTATCAAATTTAGTCCCTATGCATTTATTTTGAAAGGAAAAGTCATCCCAAGGTTTTGAAAGTCAAAAATCACAAAATATTACACTTGGGTAACAAGTTTTCCAAAAATTACAAGTTTAGTCCCTGAAAATCCAAAAATGGCAAAATAGATCCCTGGGAATTTTGAAAAATCAAAAAATGGCAAAATTGGTTCTTGGTTTATTAATGATTGGCATAATTGGTCCTTGGAAGCAAAATTGGAAAAGTGCAAATCCAGTCCTTGAAGTTTGGTACAATTACAAAATTGGTCCTTGTCACTAAACAAACCAACCGGACCCTTTATATCTAAAACCAAAACCAAACCCATCCCCATTGCCCAGTCCATGATCCAGGCCCAATCCCCAGCCCACTTTCAAACTAATAAGCCACGGGGTCAAACAGTCAAAGGGTCAAACCCTTTGACCCTCCTTCTTCCCCAACATACCCGCGCAAAACCAGGGAGACAATCCCCCTCCTCCTCACCTTTTTCACCAATTCCCCCCCCCACAATTAATGCTCCCCACCAAACAAACCCACCACAATTAATACCCACACCAACACCCACCAGTACCGCTAATTTTTAGCCCTAACTCAAATTTGGCGGGAAATCCCAATCTAGGGCTGTGATTAATCAAAATACAATTGGAGGGTGAGGATTTGGTCTCTGGTCAAAGAGAAGACATGTGGGACTCGCAGATTTCAAGAAAAAGTCATGTGGAAGCTTATTGTCTTAGTTTGTAGCTCGTAATATATAATTAAGCTCATAGAAGCTTTGTAGTGTGTAATATCTTTAGTCTTTGTGTTTTTCAGTTTATTTTTAATGTATTGTAACCCTTATTATCAATGAAAGTCTGTTTCAAAGTTTAGTTATCAATTTCAATTTTCAAGTTCCATTTTCAAATTCTCAAGTATTAAGTTAAGCTACTAATGTGTATACAAGTCATTTACAAGCTTATGTAAACTCAGAAAACAAGTTTCTTTAAGCTTTTTAAGCTTGTGTGAACATTCTAACTCAGTTTTTATAAATATTAAAAATAATCAAGAAAAATCAAAAATAAATAAAAAATGGTTGATCAATGGTTGAACAAGCTTGGAGCACAGTAAATAAAGGATGGCTGTGGGTTAGGGACCTCATGGGAGGTCAGTAGGTTGGATAATTTGGTCATTGGTACTTGGCAGCCAAGCTTGGAAGGCTTTGTAAGCTAAAAATCTCATCTCTTTAGTATTAAGTAGTTCTAACTGTTTATTTTAGTTAAATATTAGTAACTAGATCAGTGGTAATCATTTGTTTGTGTTTTATGTTTGTCTGAATCAAAATCTCATCAATAATTGTTTTTATAGGAGTGTTTGGTTGTAATCTGTTTAAGCTATTCTACTTGTTCATTTGTGCAAGTCTGTGTTTCAACAAGTTGTTTGGTTGAATAATAGTTCAGGGGAACAAATAGTTTGTCCTAAAACATCACAAAAGTCAAAATCACAAGGAAATACTCACCACAGTTAACTGTGGTGAGTTTTGAAGTCCAAAACTCATCAAACCATTTCACAAGTTGGATTTTTTACTTAAGTTAACTTTTATACAGCTTATCATAACATTTTAAGTCATTAAATCAGCAATCAAAGTTCCCAAAAGTCAAAACTCAAGTTCTTCTAAAAAGTCAAAAAGCTCAATCTCAGATTTTTGCCAAAATGGCATGAATTAAATTGATTTTTGTGTAGTGATTCAAGACCTGAAACTTGTTGTGTGATTACTCTATCAGCTGATCTTTGGAATTTCATGATTGGTTGATTTTTGTGATTTTTTCTTAATGACCAAAATGCCCTTGGAACTGACTTGCAGGGCAAGATAGTTGCCCTGTCTCAGCAGACTCAGGTCACCCACCCAAGTTTGGTGGTGTTTTGTGGCTAATCCAGTGGGTCCCATACCCCCATTTTGGTTTCATACAACCCCCTCCTACCAGGGAGTAAGGGTTGACCATTTGTTTGACCTGTAGACCAGTGGACCCCACTTAGTTTAGCATCAAAAGTCTGTCCCCAGACTGTCTCAGAACCAAATAAGCCAAGTGCTTATTTTGGTGTTGTAGCTTATTTAAACATCTTATTTGTGAGTTATCTGTTTAAACTTGTTCATTACACTTGCTTACATTTGTTTTCACCAAAGTGGATCCCACATAAGCTGATTTTGGCTTATTTCCACTCTTGGTCAAGAAAAGTCAACTCTTAAGGTTGAAGTGCTTATTTCCTTGACCACAGTCAAAGTCACTTCACAAAAGTTGTCTAAAATCTTATAATAAGCAGTTTGGAAAAAGAAAATATCAAATAAGCCCAACTTAATAGAAGTGATAGCTTCTATTTAAGCCAATTGGCTTACTCATCAGCTTATTATTAAGCAATCTCCATTTTTATAATTTTCCTAGGCTTCTGGTGTGTAAAAACAATTTCTGTAATTTTTTCAGATTTTTCTTTTATCATCTAGTATTTTTCCTAATTTAAAATAGTTTTTAGTAATTATTAAATTAGTAAATCAGAAAAATATAAATTAAATTTTAAAATTAGTTTTTAGTTATTGTTAATTTTTCCAAATTTTATTTTCACTTTTCTAGTGTATTTTAATAATTAATTAGAATTTAGGTTATTAAAAAGTAATTAATAATTAATTAATAATTAGTAATAATTAATTAAATAGTCTTAAAAATATTTTTTCATTTCTAAAATTTGTTTTATAGTATTTTAGATTTTTCTAAGTTTAATTTATATTTTTTCAAGTTAATTTCTCATTTATTTATAATTTAGGTTAATTTAGTTAATTAAAAGTAATTAGGAAAATAGTATTTAATTAATAGTAATTATAAATTAGTGTAAAAATTAATTTTAAATTTCCAAAAATTTTCTCTCATCATTAGGATTGTAAAAAGTAAATTTTCATACCAGTAGCCTTTCCAGATCACCGTATTCACGTTTTTGTACGTTTGTTCACGTTTTCGGCAAACGTACGGTTTTTAAGTTTTAAGTGATTTCTTCTCAATCTCAATTCCCGTAATCATTCACATAGATTTCCTAAGCTATTTCTGTTAATAATCTCCAAATAATTCTCAAAACAAACCCTTTCTGTGAATATACACCTGATCACAAAGCACGCTAAAGTTACAATTCACACCTCAACGGGATTTAACGACCCGGTGATACCTTATATTACCCGGAGTATTGATCTAGGCTATTTGACTTTGTTGACCATTCTTTGGTCAATATAAGTTGGTGGTTTAGCATCAATCACACATCACATTTATTTCTTAAAATAGTAATGTCACATCACATTTAGGGCAAGCTTTGCCAATATATATTTATGGTAAGAAAGAGTGTTTGACTAACCATATGTTTGCTTGCAAGTCTTGTGTTTGACTAGGTGTAATGAGATGTGACCTTGTTTGGTTTGGACGATTTATTGCAAAACCAACTACAGCCCTGATGGAACCCTGGGGGTACACGGGCGGAACCCATCTGAGGGTTCCGCCTGATCCGCCAGACCTGCAGAATAGTTTGCTATAAATACCAAACCATTTGTTAGTTTTGAGTGATGACTTTAGGACATATTTTCATATACTCTCTCAACTAACTCAGTAACATTTGACTTGTGTGATTCTCTTATGTAGCAAGGGACTTCACAAGATAATTCAAGAAGTTACAAGCTTCAACTCTAAAGTTGCAAGTCTTGTTAGCTTTGTTATGTATAAGCTTTGGTAGTTTATACTTCATTTGTATCATGTATGTAGAAGTGGTTGGTTAGTATTTTAGGCCTCAAAATACACAGTGTGTAGGGAGTTGTTGTACCCTTGTAAAAGAACTAACGGGAGTGGTTGTACCCTTGGTAAAGAACTAGACATCTAGCTTAGTGTCGGTAAAAGTGTAAGCGACGATGGGAGTGGTTGTACCCGTGTAAAAGAACTCGACATCTAGCTTAGTGTCGGTAAAAGTGTAAGCGACGTTGTAAAGGTTTTCTCCGCCGGTGAAAGGAGCTTGTTGATTAGTGCTTATAACTCTCGAGTTGGAAACTCGGGGCGTGGATGTAGGGCAAGGAAAAAGAGTCCTTGTAGCCGAACTACGATAAAAAATCATGTTGTGGTTTGATCGTTTCTTTCTTTATCTTTGCTTATTACATGTTGTCTTTTAGTTAGAATCGCTAGTCACATATAAAGCTTTTCAAAGAATTAAACAAGTAAAGTTGTGTTTATATCTTCAAACAAATGTAAAGTTTTTCAAATAACTAAATAAGCAAAGTTAGGATCATCACAAGTAAAGCTTTTCAAAGTAGAATTGTTATTTACATGAGAATCTCTTCAAAGAATCAAACATATAACGTTGTGTTTATATCTTTAAGCAAACGTAAGGTTTTTAAAAGGATATTCAAGCTAAAAAGGATTTAAAAAGCGGTAAACTATTCAACCCCCCTTCTAGTTTTCCACAATTGGCATCAGGAGCTACGTTACTCAAGATCTTTAAAATAGAATGTATTTTAAAACTTGGATCGATCCATGGATTTTGGAAATCTCAAAGAAGGGCAACCTATTCAAAACCCACCGCTATTTGAATAAGAAAACTTACTTGAATGGAAAAGTAATTTTGAAAACTATGTGAAATCAATTGATCAAGATCTTTGGCATATTATGTCTTTTGGTGATTTCAAACCAAAGAAAACAAGTTTTGAAAACCAAGATAACTATCTTAACCTTGATAAAAATACTAAAGCTAAAACAATGATTTATAAAGCTTTAGTACCTAATATGAAAGAATGTATTTTTGTCAAACGGCTAATGATATTTGGAAAAATATGTTAAACTTTCATCAAGAAATATGTCAAGTCAAAGATGATCAATTTAAGCTCACATATGAATTAGAAATCTTAGAAATATTAATAGATAGACTTTTAGTTGAGATAAATACATGTACTACTAGTTTAAATGTTTTAAATGAAGGTGTAAGTGAAGATGATTACTCTTGTCGAGCTCTTAGTGGACTTGCTTACGATTCATGGAATAACACGGATGAAGATGAAGCCAACCATCCGGTTTGTGATTCTCAACTAGATAAAACATCAAGAAAGGTACATTTTGAAACCAAACACTTTTGCTTTGACAAATTTATTCTAGAGTTTTCTAAACTAGAAAATGAGTCTAAACTTTTATGCAACATGAACCTAAAAGCTATCTTTAACAATGAGTCTTCAAAATCTTTTGAGAATATCTCTGAAAAGGAAATCTTGTTAGAAGATAAAATGTCTAGACTTGAGAGTAATGTTGCAATTTAATAGGTACGCATTACTTCAACTTGACTTTGACTGTCTCTTGTTTCTAGCATTATGTGTTGGAATATGTGTTATTAGTTATACTCTAAAGTGTTTACCTGCTATTAGTAATAACTAAGATTAGATTCTATGCAACAAGGAATTTCGTCATTAGTACTAGTAGGAGATATAAGGTGTTTTGGTTCTTTAACCATCAAGAGATAAACACGAGAAACTCTTGAGTGAGTCTCACTCAACTCTTGCTTACAAGTGAGCTAATTAAGAATTTCCTAAGTGTTAAAATGTCTAACACTTTTGTGATGCTTGCAAAACAAACCTTTGTTAAACAACATTCTCAAACACCATACTTTGAGTCTTAAATTGTGTCTTTCTTCAATCACTCCTTTATGATAATCTCACATAAAACACACATGGGGAAATAAATCACATTAGCTTACATTAGGATGTGTGGAAGAAAATGAGTTTTCAACATCTAGGATTTACACATCAACTGTGACACTTAGTCTCATGATGTTGTACCTCTTGGACTTTTTCAAAACAAATAGAGTTCATAGTGTCTTAAGTAAGAAAACCCAAAGAGTCGAGGAGTTGTTGAATATAACATTTAACGAGTGATATCCTCCTTCTAAGATATCATCTTTGGTAGATGATAACTTAGTCGAAAGTCCAATGATGGCAAGACAAGTATGTTGTGTAAAACATTAAGAATAAAAGTACAAAATAACATCTTCTCACCTTGAGTCAAACATTGAACCAAGCAAAATTGACGTAAGTTATAAAACTTGATTTATAGGTCATAGTTGTGTCTAAACAAATTCAACAATAATAGTTTTTGAAATTTAGAGTAAAACAACTAGTGAAACAAAATAAATGTTTCGAAGTAATCATGTGATTATAAGTGTCAATAATTGAAAGTCTTTTTGATTATAAAAGCAAGCTCCAAAAGCAAGGGATTTTAACTTAAAGACATTCCTAGTTACTCTCTTGTTCTCAATGGTTAAGTTATTTATGACTTTTCAAGAATGAGATTAGTAAATCCGTAGGTAAAACTAAACGTAGAGAAATGTTCGGAAGACTACTTGTTCTCATAACAATTAGATCCAACATTATGTTTAGCATTTGTCTATGTGTTCGTGTTAAAGAAGATTAGTTGAGCTTGTTTGGATACATCATAAGGTACTACACAACTAGGATTATGGTATCCCAAAAGAACGGGAATAGAAACCATAGTGTATGCAAAATGGAATTATGCCGGTAATAAGTTGATAAGAAAAGCACAAGTGGTACTTGCACTTTTATACTTACTTACCCAATGATTCTCCAAAACACGTAAGGTTCTCAAATTAGTTTCGGATGGAGAAGCACATCAACAAGCTCCACGTGTACAAGCGAATTCGTGTCAACAACGGAATTCTTTTATCAACATTGTTATCCCTTCAACAAAGGAATCATCGACTTCGGCAACAATTCAATCCATTATGGTCTTAATAGACATATTGTGATCCATCATCATCGCCTTGGTAAGATTGTTCATTGAGGAACGTCTTAACTAAGAAAGTCTTCTACGTTAACCATTTTATCAATGTTTTCACAAAACCTCTCGAATGTGAAGCATTCATCATTCCTAGGCTTAGTCAAAGACTCATAAGACCTAAAACCTTAGTTTTGAGCATTAGGATAAAACCACAAAAATCAAGACAATCCCTTTTGAATTTTTCCCTGCAGCTCCCACGGTACCCTCAGACCATACGGGCGGAACCCTCCTTTTGGTTCCGCCTGGTCCGCCAAAGCTACAGTATGTTTTATTTTTAATTTCAAAACCAAACACCCTCTTAACTTAATCATAAACTTTCAAACAGCCATCACCCTCTCAAAAACACATAAGCATACGAAATTTAGGGCTTTCAATCAAATCTCTTCAAATCCAATTAACTTTGTAAGTATTCAAATCACAATTGCATTTTTGATTCAAGTATAACATTCTCATTTACATTCATTAACTAGAATCTTAGGTTCATGAAAAACTTGGTTGCTAGCAAATCATGTCTTCCATTAGTTAAGAAATGTATCATTTTTGTTGTTACTTTGATTTGCCAAACACACCAAGTGCATTGTCTTTCAAAAATTGCAATCCAAGACTAGAACATAATTCTTCACCACATTGTTAAAACAAATGAAAAACATCATTGAAACATCACTTGCATATTATCTCTTGAATGCTAAAGGGAATACATAACTAATATGTATTTTCGGGTACATTCAATTGAAGACACATTCAATTAGGAGAGTTTTGGTTATCTTTTGTTTTTATAACAAAATTTGCATAACAAAACAATTTGGGCATCAAAATGAGTCAAGATAACCAAGTCTCCACATTGTTTGCATATAGGAACACACTAGAACATCCACATTGTTAAAAGTCATTAACATATAATTTTGTGTTTTCTAGGAATCAACATGCCTCCCGCAAATAAATCCGATCACAAGGAAACCCTTAAGTACATGCCCAAACACCATAGGACCAAAGGTCTCAACAAAGTTCAAGTAGAAACATTTAAGGCACTAGAAAAATGCTATGTTTACGAAGGTAGAACCATTGATCCATCCTTTCTAGAAGGAACATCTATTCGCCAAAGCTTTGCCACAATCAACTTTATTGTCTCCTTGATATCGATGAGCCAATTTGTCCTAGGTTCATCTTAGAATCCTATGCAACCGTAAACCTCTCCATAAATGATTTTGGTAAGATATCATTAAACTTCACAACAAATCAAATACCAAATTTCATAAATTTAAAAGACTTAGCTATCATCTTTGGTGTCCCAAATGCGGGTACTTGTCTCTACACGGATAAGTGGCCTATTTCAAGCCTTGACTCGATTGAGCGTTTACATCCATACGACAACCCTCTAGCTAGTAAGGAAACAATTAAGGAACATCTCTTTGTTAGAACCTCTACCACCAGGAAGAATCGTTCGGGGAATATTGTGGATAAGGATCCTTTTGGTATGGAGCTCAATGAGCTTAAACCACAATTTAAGAAGTGGGAAGAAATTCTTAGAGCTAACGTCATAAGTACCAAGGAAATAGAGATCATGTCAACACATGCCTTTGCTACATGCTCTATAGCATTTTCACCGGTCAACCATTCAACTTAACCTACTACCTAGCCAAAAGAATGGCCGACATACCCTTAGTTGGAACAACCGCTCTTCCTTATGGAATGCTTCTTACTTGCCTCTTTAGAGCAATCTCACTCATTCCTCCTAACGATAATGGAATGCGCCTTGACTATTCTCTCGTTCCTCACATCTTCGTTCCTCTAAGTGATAAACGAGTTTTCAAAGGCAAGGGCAAACGTACTCGCTCACCTACACCATCATCATCATCATCCGACATGAGCAATGACGATAGACTTCCTAACTCTAAGTTACCTCCTTTAGAATACATTCAAGAACTCCCAATCATTGACAATGCATCTGAAGAGTTCAAGCAAACCAAAGGAATGTTCAAGTGCTTTGGAAGGTACCTAAGCAAGCTCAATAAGAAGATAGACCGGTTGTGAGAAGATTAAGGAGTGTTTGGCTTATGAATGTTTTAGAACCTTTTATGTGTTAAACTATGTGTTTTGTATTGTTTTTCACATTCATGTTTTATTACGTTTGTCGTATTAAGTTTGTATGAGCTTTTATGCATAATGACAATGTTTGAGGTGTTTGTCAATTTTTTATGCTTATGGCAATTTTTACTAAGTATAATGAAATCCTCGACCTCAAGGTCAAAGTCCTATGATATGTGTGTTTACGTGTCTATTTTTTGCATTGCCTAACCAGAAATGCATTATCTTTTTGATTTTAGGAGTTTTCGAAAATTTTAAAAATCGTCTCGCGGGTCAAAATCGCGGACTGCCAAATTTTGCAGCCCTGGCGGATCTAGCGGTACCCAAAATTGGGTTCCGCCAGTGTATTTTCTGGGCAACCCAGAATTGGCCCAACGGACCAGACGGAACCCACAACAGGGTTCCGCCTGTGTATCATGAGGGTTCCGCCAGTCACCTGCAGAAATTTTTTTTGATCTTTCTTAAGTTCAAAACTTGTAAAGTGTCAAACCATTATCCTAAGTGAGAAACATCTTCCATTAACTCCAATAACCATATTAGAACATCTCTCATTCACTAAAACAATTAGGAAGCCACTTCCCTCCAAAAATTCAAATTCAAACATAACTAACCCAAGGAATCCTTTTAAAGGATCCTTCAAACCATTGAAACATTTTCAACCAAATCACATCCCATGATCACAAAGCATTGAGTGCATATGTTGGTCTTTCACTCCACCCTATTCCATTGGATTGACATCAAATGATGTGACATGGTCATGAAAATCATTTGAAACCTCATTCTTTGAATGGTAGAACATCAAATCCAAACACCCATTTCAACACCTTTTCAACCTTATAAATTTGAAAGTTTTGCAACAATTCAAATCACACCATAACCATCAAAATCCTTCTCAAAAACCACTAGGATTAGGGTCAAACCTTGTTGCTTCAACAAAACTGTCAAGTCAAACTCATCATCTTCAAGTGATGCTTCACTTAACATTTCTTCACCTATCCAAGATTTCCTTAACCTCACTACCTCAACACATTACAATACCAATGTAATCACCTTTCAAGATTTGCTTAATCTTGATACTCCAACACCCTCTCCTACACATTGCTACACAAACATAGCCACCATTCCTCCAACAACTAGACCTTCAAGTGATTCAACATCACCTTCTCAAGCTCAACCATCAAAAACTCCATCACCTCAGTCACCAACACTTACACCAATGGAACTTTTCCATACACCACCATCATCACCACTACCCTATTTGGAAACATTAGAAGACCTATCACCCAAATCATCAAATCCACCATCCTTGTCACTCTTTGACACCATTGCTCAAATGGAAACCCAACAACAATCTATTGAGCAACTAGATGATGAACCCCATCAACCCTCATTGGTAGAACGGTTGGCTTATCGTTATGCTAGACTATCCATTTTCCCAAATGATCAAGGTCATACCCACTCATAATCATTTGTGTTTCACCCAATTTACAGAGACCTTCATGGCAATCCTTCCGGCGAACCAAGCTTCCGCCATTTTGTTCAAAATCAACAACCACCACAACAACAACAATCATCACCACAAGAACCTTCCCAACAATATGAATCTATACTTTCTTCGTATAAGAAAATAGAAGCATCCATATGGGAAAAACCTCCAAACCTTAATAATGAGATTGACACTCATTTAAACCACCTTCATGCCTTCAAACGTATGGTTGACTCTCAAATCAACCATATTATGGTTTTACAAACAACACTACACTCAACTAATGAAGGAAGCAAAAAGACCACTCAACCATCCACCTTTGCTCCTTCAAGTTCAAACCATCCACTACCAACAAATCAAACCACTCTTCCACCAAACTTTCCCCGCCATGATTGCAACCATTGCGAAAGAACCGCTCACATTAGTGAAGGGTGTCAAAGGGAAATTCGTGAGCTATCCGAAGAAATGAGGTTTATACTAAACCACATTTTGGATCTTCTACAATACTTGTCTCACACACCTCAACCTTAGAGTCTCCAAAATGAAACAAAACTGTTTCTTTCGGAAAATGTTTCCCATTTGAACCAACAAACCAAAACCGTGTCATCCGTTCAACCTTCAAAATAAAGCCCGCTACAACCTCCAACACACATTTTCATCCTTAAACAACCTTAGTCTTGTTTTTTGGAAAATGTTTCTCATTAAGGAAAATGATGATTTCCTTGTAGCTTTTTATGTTCTTAGTTTATTTTTAGTTTTTATTTATTTTTAGAAGTGGGATGGTGTCATCCAAATTTCTTGTCTTTGACTTTTTAAGAGTCAAAATTTTACATGAAATGAATTTCATTCTGCTACAAGGTTTGCATTATTTGTTGACCATTTAGGTATAATAAGTGAACTATACCTTGCTATGGTAGCATACATATATCTTGTGTTTTAGGAACTAACCTTTATTTTTGTAGGATCATTATCCATGTTTTCCTTCCTTGATACTCCATTTATGGGAGTAATATTCAAGGGGGAGCATGAGTGTTGCATTATTCCACTTCACAACTCTTGGTTGTGTTCTAGACGTGAAATGCTTTGATGAATTGTCTTGTGCGGCAACTAACCTTTTTCTTGTAGGTTCAAAATCCATGTCTCCTCTCTTGGCACTCTATTTAGGGGGAGTATTATCCAAGGGGGAGCAAGTGTATACTTCCGCTTCGCTACTCTTCTTTTTGTTTCGACAAAAAGGGGGAGAATTTAGATATAAACTTGTTTCAAAAAAAAATTTTGCATATCAAATCATCTTAGCAAAAGCAAGTTTTTATACTAACCTTATAAGACTTAACACTAAAACTAGTGACTTACTTATAAATAAAGTTTATGTTTTGTCATCAACAAAAAGGGGGGAGATTGTTAATACAAATATCACCTAAAAACGTTATTTATATTTTACAATCTTTGCTAAGTTTTGTTAATGACAAAGTATGAACTTTAGCTAAGAGTAAATCATCACTTTAAGTGTTTAAGTCTTGTTTAAACTAAGGTTTACATTTCCTTTTAAACAAAACATTGTTTTTATTTCTTAAATTAGAAAGTGTCTTGTCACATCACATTTATTTCTTAAAATAGTAATGTCACATCACATTTAGGGTAAGCTTTGTCAATATACATTTATGGTAAGAAAGAGTGTTTGACTAACCATATGTTTGCTTGCAAGTCTTGTATTTGACTAGGTGTAATGAGATGTGACCTTGTTTGGTTTGGAAGATTTATTGCAAAACCAACTGCAGCCCTGACGGAACCCTGGGGGTACACGGGCGGAACCCATCTGAGGGTTCCGCCTGATCCGCCAGACCTGCAGAATAGTTTGCTATAAATACCAAACCATTTGTTAGTTTTAAGTGATGACTTTAGGACATATTTTCATATACTCTCTCAACTAACTCAATAACATTTGACTTGTGTGATTCTCTTATGTAGCAAGGGACTTCACAAGATCATTCAAGAAGTTACAAGCTTCAACTCTAAAGTTGCAAGTCTTGTTAGCTTTGTTATGTATAAGCTTTGGTAGTTTATACTTCATTTGTATCATGTATGTAGAAGTGGTTGGTTAGTATTTTAGGCCTCAAAATACATAGTGTGTAGGGAGTTGTTGTACCCTTGTAAAAAAACTAACGGAAGTGGTTGTACCCTTGGTAAAGAACTCGACATCTAGCTTAGTGTCGGTAAAAGTGTAAGCGACGATGGGAGTGGTTGTACCCGTGTAAAAGAACTCGACATCTAGCTTAGTGTCGGTAAAAGTGTAAGCGACGTTGTAAAGGTTTTCTCCGCCGGTGAAAGGAGCTTGTTGATTAGTGCTTATAACTCTCGAGTTGGAAACTCGGGGCGTGGATGTAGGGCAAGGAAAAAGAGTCCTTGTAGCCGAACCACGATAAAAAATCATGTTGTGGTTTGATCGTTTCTTTCTTTATCTTTGCTTATTACATGTTGTCTTTTAGTTAGAATCGCTAGTCACATATAAAGCTTTTCAAAGAATTAAACAAGTAAAGTTGTGTTTATATCTTCAAACAAATGTAAAGCTTTTCAAAGAACTAAACAAGCAAAGTTAGGATCATCACAAGTAAAGCTTTTCAAAGTATGAAACAAGTAAAGCTAGAATTGTTATTTACATGAGAAGCTTTTCAAAGAATCAAACATATAACGTTGTGTTTATATCTTTAAGCAAACATAAGGTTTTTAAAAGGATATTCAAGCTAAAAAGGATTTAAAAATCGGTAAACTATTCAACCCCTCTTCTAGTTTTCCACAGGTTTTTTGATTTATAGAATATGTGTGTGTTTTCTTTTTGACAAGGACGATGGATGCATATCTTTTAAAGAAATTTGTGTTATTAGTTGGTATAAAATAATTTATACAATTTGTAATTTATTAATAAATGAAAAGTTATTTGATTTAAGAAAATGGAAAGGAAAAGAAAGTGGGGGTCTTAAAAGGAAGTGTAATGACTAGGGGTGTTAGTTAGGTTGACCCGGTTGGGTTCGGGTCAATCCGAGGTTGAGGCTAAAAAAAACATACCCGAACCCCACTCTATTTAGAACTGTGGTTAGTCGGATTAGGGTCGAGTTAATTCGGGTTGGGTTAATTCGGGTTCAGGCCAACCCGAATATTAGTGAAATGATTAAAAAATTTGCTTACTTCAATAAGTTTACATTGTAAAAGTGTTAGTCGAGTCGGGTTCGGGTCAATTCGGGCTGAGGCTAAAAAAACATACCTAAACCCGACCCTATTTAAAACTCGGGTTAGTCGAGTTGACACGAATAAAATATTGACCTGAGCAACCCGACCTAAATAGACTTATTTGGGTTCGGGTCCAGTCGGCCATTTTGACACCCCTAGTTATGACATGTTATGAGAGAGAGTGATTTCGGTGATGCAATTGATGTCGGTGTTAAAGCAGATGTGGCACGTCATGAAACAAAAAGGAGGGTTTGGCATGTGATGCTAGCTGGTGCTCTTAGGCTGGGTACAATGAGAGATGGCCCACCACCAAAATCTCATACCACACGCCACCACCTATTTTGTTTTGCACTTTTGTAGAGAATCGTTTAAGCCCATCTAGGATATGTTTTACGAATAACATAAATGTGCAGCGAAATATAAAACAATATGTTATTCAACAAGGTTTTCATTATTCACTATATCCCCAAGATCAAAAGATCCTTGAGGCTAAACTAACTAATACATAGATCGATCTGTTACTAATAAACTAACTAACTAATAAACCCTAGGCGTCCATTGTAGGAACTTGAAGCCTAGACACACACACACCTTTAAGTCGACAACATATTTTCTGTGCACTCACAACATAATGACCCATGTCCTCTTTATATAATAGAGGATTGTGGTTTACAAGAAAGACAATCATAATACAATTAGGAAAGTAAATATTCTCCAGAATCTTCTAAAATCTCCATCTTTTTGTAACTTTCCTTCTTGTCATATTAAGCCCTTGTGTTTCATTCATCTTCATATACTGCCGCGGAAGTACTTTGATTCAAAGTACTTTTGGTTCAGCAGTACTTTGGTAAAGTACTTTGATTCAGAAGTACTTTGATTCAAAGTACTTTCATTCATCTTCATATAAGCACATGTAGTTTTGTAATCATCAAATCTATAATTCCCAACAATCTTCCCCTATTTGATATTATGTAACACCCCTAAAATCGGGTCCAGCGGAAGCATACATGTTACTGGGGTGCTACTCAATCGGTATCATAACACAAGTACAAAGAACGGTTTTTATCTCAACCATTTAGAATAACTTTCATTATCAAAAATATTCAAATTTACATCGTTCAAAAATAGTGCGGAAATACTGGCCCATATAAGAGTTTAAGCGGTCCCAAATACATTTCAAAGTTGTCTATGACCATGCCATGCCAAAGCCTTCAATAGTTAACTATCGCCTTAAACCTGAAAATACATGTTAAAAAGTGTCAACACAAGGTTGGTGAGTTCATAGGTTTGTAATAAAACAGTAGTATTGTGAGTTCACATGAGAGTTTTGTGACCATTGTGTGGCTCACAATGTCATGAAAATAGTGTTTACCTTATAGTAAAATTAGAGTTGTGGACCTTGAGTAGAGTGTGTGATCATTACAACGAATATAATGTCACATAGTAAATAGTCTATTACGCTAGCACTAAGTTCATGCAACCGAAGCTAGACAGTTCAGTGCGCTACAATGTAGCACATAAATAATAATCAGGGGCCCATAGCGAGTGTTTAACCCAATACACTCGTAGTCCGACTTGATATACGCTCGCATTGACCCGTCTGGCTAACCGAACGAGGGGAGTCACCCCAAATAGATCTATTTATATCAATCGCGCTTCCCAGCAGGAATTAACGGCTCATGAAGGTGGGCATAACAGTGGGTTCAGGGGCTTAGGCTAACTGCGCAATAGTTTTGAGCAAATAAAATAGTATTGTGGTCCAGAAAACGTTTTGCGTGTTTCTCACCCCATAGTTGTAAAACAAGTATAAGAAAAGTGGGGCTATAAACTAACACTTGTGTCCATAATAAGGTAATCCAGTATGCAATAAGTAAATAGTCATGTTTCAAATAAGAGCAAGTAACAAGTTTAAGTATAAACAAGAATTGAGTTTAGTTAAAAAAACGAGCATGTATTCTCCCCCAAAACAATTATAAAACAAGTAAAAGTAGGGGCCATGAACTCACCTCAGCAATTAGCAGTCTGCTAGTAAAAAGTCAAGTAGTGATAGAGTGTGGCACCGACACGCGACCTAGATTATTATGGCAAGCTTAGTTTATAGTTTCAGGTTTGAGACTCGAAGTTTAAATAAGTTTAATAGTTTTAAGGTGATTGTGTGTAATACCCCCAAAATTCGGGTCCAGCGGAAGCATACATGTCAGAGTGCTACTAAATTGGTATCATAACGTAAGGTACAAAAAATGGTTTTTATTTCAGTTATTTGGAAGGAGAGTTACAATACAAAAACATAGAGTTTACATTTTTAGAAAGTTGTGCGGACATAGGCCCATAAAACAAATAAAGCGGTCCCAAATAAAAATCAGAGTCGCCTATGACCAATGCCTCTTGCCAAGCGCCTTCAAATAGTGAGCTAACGCCTTAAACCTGAAAATACATGCTAAAACGGCCAGCTTACGCTGGCGAGTCCATAGAGTTTGTAAAAATGAAGCTGTGAATGATATTAGGTAGGACAATAGTGAGAGACAATCAATTATAGCATGAAATGAAAGAAAGGTTTTAATAGCGCTAAACTGAACCTGCCAAGATGTCACACAAATAAATAATAGCGGGGAGCGACCCCGGATAGTACTATCCTTATGCTTCGGCCCCATACGGAGTTAAACAGTAGCGCATGCTCGCAAACGTAATAGTATACCACATAGCATATAATTGCAATCAAACTCACATAATTGTCCAAAGTAAGGCATGAAACATTTAGTCACAGCATGAAAGCAGTTGAAAAGCATTTAGTACCATTCTCCCCCAAAGAAAACATATAAGGAGTGGGATTACAAGAACTCACATAATTGCCCAAAGTAAAGCATGAAAACGTTTAGTCATAACATGAAAACAGTTAAAAAAAAACATTTAGTTTAGTTAAAAAGAACGTGCATGTATTCTCCCCCAAAACAGTTGTAAAAACTAGTAAAAAGTAGGGGCCATGAACTCACCTGGGCCACAGCAATGCAAAGATCACAACTGATACAACTGGCATCTAGCTAATCACAACGACATCCAGAAGAAAGGTACGACGGTACGGAAATGGCGAAATCCAAAACAGCAACTCATCTTGACGTCTAAGCGCATGATTCTCCATGAGCTGACCACTCCCAAATAATACCCATTCTTAAATCTCCATATCTTTCGTTATCCATTTATTAGTGTTTGTGTTTGGTATCATTGTGTGTAGTGAGAACACGATACATACTCAGTGAACTCACGCCAAACGATAATCAAGCGAGACTGAGGAGAAATGCAATAAAACTCAAGAGTACACACGCCAAAAGATGAACAACATACGACCTTTGTCACGAAGCAAGACAAAACTTAATACAAGGCGACCAGGTCAAACTACGTAATCCATCCAAAGCAATCATACTTAAATGGCTACTAAGTAAATCTTACGGTCAAGGTCATATTTGAAATCTAAACCTCGATATTCCTACAAAGGTAAGTCTCGATAAACGTGTCCTCGAAACGTTTAATAACTCGTCAGTATTAAATTAAATACCGTTTCCTTTGTTATTTCCACAAAAGGTTAAATAACGTTGTCTTAGTTATTTAATGTTTTTCTTTCTTATTTAGAAATATTAATTAACGTTTTAACGTCGCTTAATATTCCTTATTACATAGAAAACATTATATAACTTCTTATCGTCATTTAATACTTATCGATAACTTATGAATATTAAGTAACGATGTGTAGTCGTTAGTTAATATTTT
The DNA here is from genome assembly GCA_030686995.1 of Artemisia argyi. Taxonomy (NCBI): domain Eukaryota; kingdom Viridiplantae; phylum Streptophyta; class Magnoliopsida; order Asterales; family Asteraceae; genus Artemisia; species Artemisia argyi. The sequence goes on along the minus strand of CM060708.1, from coordinate 239,818,696 downwards.
AAAGCTACTAATTTAACATATAAATCTGCCATGTAACGTTCAAATATAGTTTATATTTTCTCGAGTTATCTCACGTTTCGAGTTCACCGTTATCACGGGCCAAGTAGTCCACATTTAAAGTCTAATTGTAATAAGAACATGTCTATTTTAACTCGTCGGGTGCCACACGAGACTAGAAAGTCTTGATGACCCCCGACATGGCTCAAATCACCAAACATGTACATATATCCACTTAGTATCTATTTCGCCACAATCACAATTTCAACCATAACGGCCATCTACGACGCGTTAACCATTCCTACTCCCCGTCACTATATTATCTCATTACCAAATTTAACCACAACAACTTCAACAAGTGACGGCCGAACTACGGCGCGTTAACTACTCCTACTCCCCGTCACTATATTTCCATCACCACAATCTTCTCAACAACAACAATAGCCAATCAATCTAATACTTGCCGAGACCCTAATGGTCTCGGCTCTATCTCACTGCCACAACAACAACAGAAAACAAGAAAACAACAACAGGAAACCAACAACAGGAACTCTACAACAACCATAACAAGAGCAAGAACAACGAGAACAATAACAACGACAAGAACCTCAACGAGATCAACAACAACAATCTGTCACCCTTCTAAATCCGATTCTAACTCTCGGCAAAAACGCAACACAACCAAATCCTTCTCAAAATCAAATCCTAGACCTCGGCTAAACCACAAACACCTCCAAAACCATCTCTAATCTAATCCTCAACCTATACCCACTTCCAAAACTGAACAATAGACAAGAACAACAACGAAACAGCCAAGACCGTGGGTCTACCACCCACGGTATCACCACAACAACCAAGCACGAACACAAATACAAAACCACAATGATACCACACATGTTTTTAAACTCGTTATTATCATTTTTAGCTCATTATAATTATGAAACCCTCGAAAAGATTGGATAACAACTCGTTAATAAGGATAACAAATTAAATAGGTGTTTCTATGGTTTGTTTCACGACTGTGGAGGCGCGTATATCGAGGTGGGGGGTGTTCTGGGCCCGTATGCTATGTAGAAAGGATGGGAAGGCTGTGAGGATCACCATGGTAGTGGCGGTGTGGTCGAGTGACCGGCGGTGAGAGCTCCAATGGCCGGGTTTGGTCGGATTTTTAGAGAGATAAGCAAGAGGGAGGGAGCGGCTGTGTTTAGGAGAGAGAGAAGCCAAACCCTAGAGTGATTATCACAGGGTATTTATAGGGTGGTTGGGACTAAGGACAAACCCTAGTGTGCCCTCAGGGACCAATTGTGTCAATTTACTTGTATTTTTAACAAAATGAGAACGGGACCAATAAAACGTACGATAAATCTTTCCCGAGCCCCCTATATTATTTCCATTAACATTAGAATTGTTAATCCGCTAAAATTGATTATAAATATTTACATCTTTATTTTCGTTACTTTAATTAAGTAGATAGCGCGCTTTAACCGTAATTGTGCCAAATCTCACGTGAAAATATTCTAGGCCACAAAAATTGCTCCCGAAATATAGATAAAGACTATAAGAGAATAAATGTAAGGAAATTCCGAATTTTACGAGTTGTTACATTGTGTTATTGTTGCTTGTGTGGCAGCATTTAAGTTTGAAAACAGCTTTTAAGTGTCTGTAAGTATTGGCTCTTGGAAGTGCATGAGTGTGTAAATTAATAAAGTATCAAAAACAAATAAATCTCCAGTTCAACGGTAACAGAAGGACGATGTACGAAAACAAATTGCGATTAAATATTAGACGTCGACGGGATATGAGAACATTGTTGCTAAAAGTATACATATGACTAATTGTACATATAAATTTCCAGTTAAAACAAAAGTGCCTAAATAATTATTTTTAAGTAACAGTCTTATTTAAAACGTTTGTATTTAAGTAAACCCGTGGATATAAGTTATGTGCAAAACTTTTCATTGTCGGTTGTAATAAAACATGCTAAGTTTATATATTTACTAGGTGTACATCTATGTATACATTTTCATGTCACCATTAGTAAAAAAACATTTACGTACTATCTTAATTTAAATATATCTGTAATTAGAAAATTCGATGTAAGGTATGATATGAAGTTGCTATTTGTTATTACAAAAACATGATACGCTATATATGTATTTTATCAAGTTAAGTACTCAAATTAATAATTGTAAGCGAATGTTTACGAGCTCATGTTTTTAATAGCTATAAGTATAAGATATTTCCTTTTAAATTATGAGGAATGCAAAAATATCAACTTATAGTTTATGTGTAAAACACATTTTATTTTAACAAATAGGTTTCCAAGTTTTGTTTAGTATTTACATTTTTACTATTTGATTTCGTGACCTGTGTGCTCGATATAAGACGAGATGAGTCGTTTAAGTTGTGTAGTAACAAGTCGAGATAACCGGAAATTGGATAGGCGAATAGTGGAGGCGAGTCGCGTGCAAAACAGTATCACAAACATACTCTTATGTTGAGAATGAGTGGGCTCAGGCCCATGGCCAGTCCACACAACTAACCCAATCTCCAATTTTAATGTCTTATAACAGATTATGTAGATTCGTCACACAAAAGACTACAAATGATTTTTAACAGTGGGCTGCTTATTCGTGGAAATTGCCATATGTGCGTGACAGGAGAAGTATGTGAACAAGGACATGATACAACCTCCAACTAGATAATGAAAGGGTATCGACACACCAAGCCAACATCACCCTACTGTTGGGTCTTGACACCATTTAATCTAAAACATTTGCTTACCAAAGTGCATTTTCTTTTATTTGTATGTTACGACCAACATGTTTCAACCCAACCTCCACTCGATACACACAACGAGATGCAAGCGAAATTTACTCTAATACCAAACAAACCCATTTCAGGGCTGTACGCTTATGGCCAAAGGTGCAAATAGCAAAACCAAAAGCTCACGAGCCACAGTGGGTTTCGACTCGCAACAAAACTAACATAACCCAACTCAAAGTTTGACAAGAAAAGTAAAGTGATAAGCACTTCCAGTACATCATGAGCCATATTAAAATCTAGTTTTAGTTTGTTTATTGTTTTCCACACAAGGTTCAACAACGACACCAAAAATATATCATTCGCAGAATATGGTTTTAACAAATTGACACCCAGAAAAATTAAAACAACATTTACAAGAGCATATACTCTGATTCGTGAGTTTCATAAAGGGATTTTAGACTCATCATCCAACAAAATCAGTAACAATTCAAGGTTTCAAATATTCACAGAAACATATACATATTAGAATGAAATCAAAACAACAAGGAGTTTAGAACCTTACAAAAGAATAGAACCAATTAACAAAGGAGACCAAGAAGATCAAAGCTCGAATTCGATTTAAGCAAGCAATCCCCTCCACAGCCCTTCCTTGTATCTTGTTTTAATTTGAGTGATGGGTTTGCTTTGTGAACCGATTGAGAAATAAAAAGACTAACACAAGGGACGTTTGGCCCTCCTCAATCCCTTTGACAGTCGACTTGAAGCCGTTTATGGCACTCGTCCCCCTCTAGGCCTCATCCTTATGCGCTGACCACCATAGTTGGGACAAGGGTCAGACCCGGGTGGCTTCAAAGATGCTTGGGACCTCATATTGGAGCCTTGTTGTCAGTGATATATATTCAGATCTGTGTTGCTTCATATGGTGGGGGAGAGAGACGTTCAGAGAATCAGAGGGAGAGAGAGGCGTATGAGGTTGTGGGGATAAGGGAGATGAAAAATGTCTTATCGTCTTATCGTTTTTTTTTTTTTTTTTTTTTTTTTTTTTTTTTTATATTACTTTTTATTTTAAATTGTTTTGGGCATTTATTTAAAGTGTGTGTATAGGTTAAATGGTGAAGAGTTAAATAAAAGTGAGGTGCTGAAATGCTTTTGATTTCGTATAGCACGCGGGGTTTTAAGCGAGCCCCGTGTTTTATTGAATTCCGGTGTGTTTCCGGGTAGTCGTGGACACGATCATTACTGTTTTCAAGTGTGTTTTATAATAAAAATTATAAAAATACTGTTTTTAGTTTCTGTTCAGCGAATGTGTGTTTTTTCCATTACTAGATTTGAGTTGGTACGCGTGTGGTGTTGTGTGCGAGATAATTCTCGTTTTAGTTCATAAATGCTCGGTGCCAGTCAGCATTGAATGGTTCACATCGTCTGATAAAATAGACCATGAATTAAGTTACTGTAAGCTACAGTGTGCGGGTTTGTTTTCCCAAAAAAGTTATGCAAGCTCGTGAATGCTTAATTAAACAGTTAGGTAATAATAAATTAACATTTATTATTTAAAATTAGTTTGGAAAATTATGGTTTGTTACATATTACAAAACTATCTCCATGAATGAAACAATCTTCAATGCTTCCCCTTGACTTAAGATCTTCTTGAACATGTCACCACATATAAATAAGCTTCAAATCATATCTCTGTAGTCTTCTTCCCCTTTTTGTAATCATCTAATATGCGTCTTCTGTAGATATACAACTTTGATCGTCACTATCCCACATCATATATCAAAACTTCCAATCCAGTCTTTCCAATGTATTGAATTACCCTCTATTAAGAACACCAAAAAGCTTGCGAAAAATGAACTCAAAACAATAGAAATTTTTAACTAGCAGTATTAATGATGACTAGAAGTAGTAATGAAACACTTCCCCTTAAATGGTGCATGTAGATGGTTAAATAATTAAACAATAAGCTTCCCCTGAAACTAATATGTTTACCATCTCTTGATTCTTCAATTCTGTAGGCTTTATGTAATGATCACTGATGAAGAAAACTGAGTATAACGAATTTGATGAAGAAGTTGAATTTCCCAAACTTGCGTCTTATATCTTGTACTAACCACGTGACTCCAAACTCATACCAAACTAGAAAGTGTAAGTAGACCTCAACCTCTTGATAAATCCTCAACTATATGAGATACTGAGCATTACAATGTAACTCCTTAAAGTGATAGCAAATGTGAGCAGTAAGCACCTTCAGTTTGTAGATCACACACCTTTGCTAGATTCACCAAGTCTTTGTCACAACAATAAAGCACGAACAAGTTATCTCCAAAGTGTAACACCCACCTTGAGATATGATAAGAACACGCACCTGTGAAACTCAACTACACAATTAAATAAATAATATTCACCTTTCTTCGTAATCAATTAAGCAATAAGAACGAGCCTTTGAAACCTTTAAGAACAGAATAACCAATCTCCTTGTGTGTATGAACCAATATCCCATGTGTGTGTAAAACATCTTCAAATCTCAATCAAACTTCGTACTTTTCACAGTAGCATAATCATCACACCAGCAACATTAACCAATATAAAATCGTAAACCCTAATTATGGAGTTAGGATTTAGAATCGATAAAGCATCAATAACAGACCTTGTTTCCAAGGTTGAGAGAGTATAATTAGGTTTTTAATCTACTTAGGGTTTCTTTAAAGCAAAAGAACTGATTTTGAAATTCAATATACCCTAAACGATTAATTGCTTCGCCAAAGTTGCTTTCTTTCTTGAATCATTGACACCAAACATCATATATCCAACTCTCATAATGAATTATACGAATAGAACATGAATTCATGAAGTTGAATCAAGAAAACCCTAAAAATTCAACTTACCAAAACCTTGTCTGCAACAGTTTTCGACAGCCTATATCTTACGCATAAAGGCTCCAATTCAAGATCCCTCCGGTGAAAAGTTAGCTTGATATGCAGAGAGTCAACACAAAAAATTTCAGCCCAATCCAACGGTTAACGAAGGATATGTTTTACGAATAACATAAATATGCAGCGGAATATAAAACAATATGTTATTCAACAAGATTTTCATTATTCACTATATCCCCAAGATCAAAAGATCCTTGAGGCTAAACTAACTAATACATAGATCGATCTGTTACTAATAAACTAACTAACTAATAAACCCTAGGCGTCCATTGTAGGAACTTGACGCCTAAACACACACATACACACACACACACCTCTTTAAGTCGACTACATATTTTCTGTGCACTCACAATCTAATGACCCATGTCCTCTTTATATACTAGAGGATTAGGGTTTACAAGAAAGACAATCATAATACAATTAGGAAAGTAAATATTCTCTAGAATCTTCTAAAATCTCCATCTTTTTGTAACTTTCTTTCTTGTCATATTAAGCCCCTGTGTTTCATTCATCTTCATATACTGCAGCAAAAGTACTTTGAATCAAAGTACTTTTGGTTCAGCAGTACTTTGGTAAAGTACTTTCATTCATCTTCATATAAGCACATGTAGTTTTGTAATAATCAAATCTATAATTCCCAACAATTTTTAATAGTAATAACCGTTAAAGTTGAAAGATGATGATAGCGGTGATGTGACGTTGACGTAAAGTTAAGGTAATGATCACCACCGTGAGTAGTCTTACAACTATATTTGCCAAGAAAAACACAAACAAACCCGAAAATTACATAGTCGGACACTTCGGGAAGTGGTTTATAAAACGAAGACATCTTTCCAACCGTTATCCAATTTATTCACCCATTTCGTGACCTCAAAAGTGCAAATGGGGAAATACATTCGAGCACTCCCACCATGAAACACGTCCAACACTTGTTGCATTTTTTTTTATATAAGTCGACAAAGATTTCGCCCTATGACTCACCTGGAAACCTACAAAATGGTGCTCTTACACCATATCAACAACAAGAACAATCGAAAATCTTAAAAAAAAATCTCAATAACTTTATAAAAAAAGAAAAAGAAAAAGAATAAAAAGATAGATTTCTGTTAGTAGTATGTTTTGATAAGCCCAAGTTGTGTTTGTATGTGTTAAAGCCCAAGTAGTATTTGATACCATCAAATACTACTTGGGCTTTAACACATACAAACACAACTTGGGCTTATCAAAACATACGACTAACAATTTCAAATATCCACACAACCCATTCGAGATTATCCATCTTTTTGAACCATACTCCATCAAGAGTGGAATAAAAAAAAGATTGTGAGATGGTTTTGATCTTTGGGTAAAAGGTTTAGAAATGGAAAGAGTGGAATAAAAAAAAGTGTTTGGTGATTATTATTGTTATGTCCTGTATGTTTTTTTTTGAACGGCGAAGATTTTATTGAACCTACCAAGAAGCTAGAAACTAAAACACAAACAGAAATTACATACCGGAAATAAGAAGAGATGGGATTTGAAGCCAACAAACCCAACTCAAGATTTTGGGTCTACATCTACTATTGACCTACACAAACAATTGCGTTACAAATTTATCAAAAAATAAATTGTTTTTCGATCTCACCTTTCCAAATTTATCAAAGTTATGTTGTGTATGTTATTAACTAGTGTTGGAATTATTTTTGAGTTTGAAATTAAATTGTAATAAGAAAGAAATAACAACAACACAGATTTAGGTGCAAGATAAGAAGATTGATATTGTCTAGGAGGTATGCGTGGATCTTGTGGCGTTAAGATGATAAACTTTTAGTATGGAAAAGAAGAACACACAACTGCTTTTGTATGAGTGAATGACATTTGTGTGAAGGTTTCCAATATTTACCCATGTGTGTAGGGTTGATAGATATATCAAAACACGAGAAAAACGTAACTACATGGCTTATAGCTATAAAGTAAAGTAAAGTAAATTAGTACGAAGAGAAAAATATAAGAGCAATTTGTGTATGAAAAGTTCGTTGGAGCGTTATATTGAAATTTTAAACTTGCGTGGTGATTATAGAATTTGTGTAATGATTATGGAGCTTTCCAATGGGATTTGCACCATTTTGTGGGTTTCTAAATAGGCCCTTAAGCGAAATCTTTATCAATTTATATATACTCCATCCGTCTCAAACTTATTGTCAAAAGACAAAAATCACAAAGTTTAATAAATGTGTGACCCTTATAATTTTTAACTAAGCAAATGGAATATTCCCCCACTAAGTTCTCTTATTTTTACTTAAAATAGAAGATGGATAATTAATTTGAGACATCAATAAAAGAAAATGTGGACAATAAATATGAGAAATGTGGACAATTAATATGAGACGGAGGGAGTATAAAAAAAAGACAAGTATTGCATGTGTTTCATGATAGGAGTGCCCAAATGTATTTTGCTCCTCACACTTCTCACTTTTGAGATCACGAAATAGATGACGAAATTAGATAACGGCTGAAAATATGTATTCATTTTTTAAAACCGCTTCCCAAAATATCCATCTATATAATTTTCGGAAAACAAAATGTCCATATAGCCTTCTCTCTAAGAGTATCAGGTGTGGAAAACTAGCTTCTCCTCTTCATTCGGGCCTCATATGTGCCACATCACCCAACATCTCTTAACAACTAACCCCATCACTAAACAACTAACCTCAACCTCTTCATTTGAGCCCCACCACTAACCTCAACCTCTTAACTAAACAACTAAACAACAACTAACCTCAACGTTTAAATCTTAAAACCTGCAAATCGTACAAACAATCCCTCGTTGTGGCCACGAGTAGAAGGAGGACAACGAGCAACGGCGAGCTACGCTTGGTGTGGCTGCGAGCTCGGCGAGGCTGCCACCTCATACGGCGACGGCGACAACCACACCTGATGCTCTAATCATCAAACAAGTAAAAAACTGTACTATTACTAACATGTAAAAAACTGTACTAACAATTCTACTTTAACAACTTTACGTCTTTACCTCTACGTTCCATTAAAAATGACAGTACTAACATGTAAAACACGATATCAAGTCAAGTCAATGAAACAAACAAACAAACAAACACTAGTAGTGTATGAATCACATCTCCATAAACCCCAAACAACCAGCCAACCAACCGATCTACAAAAATGAAATCTCCCCAAACTCAGTTAATCAATTTCAATTTCAATTTCAATTTCAGATCCCCAATTTAAATAGATGCAGCAACCAGTACCATCACCATTTGCTTTAATTCCACTTGCTTTAAATCACAATTACAATAATTTATCACCTGAAGGTTTCCATCTTTCTAGGCTTTTATTTCTACCTTCACTTCTCTTATCTCCCGGTAAAGGCTACACTGACACTGACAGTGACGGTGACGGTGTTGGTATGGATTTTTCGAAAGTCGGTGAGAAGTTTTTGAGCTCGGTTCGGTCTGCGAGATCTCTCGGATTCCTTCCGTCGAGCTCTGATCGTCCCGAGGTAGCTAGGTTTCGTTTCGTTGCGTAATTTGTGAATGTAGTGGTTGTTTGGTAGTGTAGTGTAGATTAGTGTAATAGATCATAGTGTTTGTTAGTTTACGCGAAATGTTATCCTGTTTGTAAACTGTGAGGTAGTTAGGTTCAAACGCGTTAGTTATTTGATAGTGTAGTGTAGATTAATGTAATACATCATAGTGTTTGTTAGTTTACGCCTTTACGGTGAAATTGAAATGTTATGCTGCTTATTAGTAAACTGTGAGCTGGTTAGATTTTTGTTTGATTTATTTCGTTGCCTGATTTGCGAATGTAGTAGTTGTTTGATAGTGTTGTGTAGTTTGATTGAGGTGCTTGTTAGTGAAGTGTGAGTTTATGCGGCTTTTGTTAGTTGTGTTTAGTTCGAGGTAATTCTTAAGGTTACGGTTTCTGTTTGAGCGATTTCGTTGCTTAGTGTACGAATGCGTTAGTTATTTGGTAGTTTATTGTAGAATGTAGATTAAGGCAATAGATCATGGTGCTTGTTGGTGAAGTGTGAGTTTATGCGTATTTGTTGATATGCGGCTATTGTTCATTTGTTTGTTGTGTTTAGTTAGGTTCTGTTGTGGTGTAATAATGTTTAGTAATTTGAAAGTTACGGTTTTGGTTTGATTTATTTCGTTGCGTAAGTTACGAATGCATTAGTTAGTGATCACACTGTTTTGTTTGTGAAGTCTTAATTTATACTTATCTATCGGCGTGCGGATTTTATAATCAAGAGGCATTGTAAATTAGTTGTAGGACTTCCTCAGTATATATAAAACTTTTTGTGCTGGTTAGTGACGAAAACTCTATTCTAGACAAGTTAGCATACAGTTATATAAAACGACAGAGAGAGGGAGAGCTAAAAATTTGTATTTATGCAAGATTTCTTGATGAACTCCCTGCATGACTAAGGCTATAATATTAGTTTCCTGGATCGTAATTAGCTTTGGAAGTTTAGAATGTGCAGCCTACATGTCTGGATCGACTTCAGTTAAACCGGCTACACTAGTAGAGGTGTCATAGTTGGTTCTATGTCGGTGACCAAGGCCAACTTGTAGGCGAGTTTCTCTTTTATGAGCTTGTATTTCGAGGAACATAAATTTGTCAAATGTCTATAGGGTTTTCCTTTTCTCGGCAAGACTTTGTTCATTTGCTAACCACCACCGAATGGCCTAGTGGTAAGGCTCCTAACCTCCTCACAAGAGGTCTAGGGTTCAAACCGCACTAGGTACACATTTTGGGGTGCCCAGGGAAAGGGTCGGAGACGGTCACGGGGATACCTTGATTAGGCAGCATACATCTGAGTCAAATGCTTGCCCTCCGTGGGCAAACTGAACAGGAAAAACCTCATTGGTTTACTTTGTTCATTTGCTGTTTATTACAGAATAAATGCAATTTGGAAAATGATGCTCACAATGTGGTGACATAACTGTTCATTTAGATTTTTGAGATGATTCCAGTAATGTTTATATTTCTCGATAGGATTTTGCTATATGATTTAGATGTAAACGTAAATTGATTGCCTTACAGGTTCCAGAACGTGCTGCAGCTGCAGCAACAATAGCTCGCGCACTTGCATCTATTCCTCCACATCAAAGGCACAATATCGCGTCAAGCTCTGAAGAGTTGACTTCTATATATGGAAGTGAACCTGCTGGTCAAGCACTTGAAGAACTTGAGGAAGAATTCTATGAAGAGGTTTGGCATCTGTGTGATCTGTAAATATATGTTTCCGTACGATGAAATGCACATGCTGTACACTATTCTGATTATACTATGTATAATGATGCTATACAAATGAATCATTAGAATGCATTAATTGCGACTAGGCACTTCCTTGTACACTTGAGTGTTATGATGCTAGTATGAACTACACATGCTCTTCCAATTTTGGAGTTGCCAACGTCATTTTTAAAAGACATGCTTCCAGGAGAATTTTGTATTGGATATAGATTAATCTGTAAAGTTTTAGGAAATATTTCCTCCATTCTTTGATATATGTGATTACAAAATACAAACCAAGGACATATTCTATTCTAAACTCTACAATTATATTTTTGGCAATCAAATGGTCATCGTGGATACTGCCAACTTTTCAAAGTGGCATAATTCTGCAAGATATGCAACTGCAATGAACCTAATATCCTGTCAATAGTATTAGGAGAAAAAAAAAAAAAAAAAAAAAAAACCCTCCAATAAGAAGTAAGTGATTAGACAAGAATGGACATACTTCTTATCTCCTGTCTAGATAGGGTATGATTTATGACAGTGCCTATGTAAGCATGTGAGGCAGTTGATATATCACCTTCTGCAATATCCTCACAAATGAATCAGTTGAAGATCTTATCCAAACTTTTCACAAGCTGGTTAGACACCAGGGAAGTAGAAAGTTGTTCTCCATTCCATATTTTTAAGTCTTGCAAGAATAATTCTCATAAGTATGTGCTCGCATTCAACATTTGTTTCCTTGCAAAATCATGGTAAAGTACAACTGGTAGACAACAATGAATATTGCTGAATTATCTAGCAATTTCATATGTATACTGCCGATGTTCTGTTATATAGAATTTAAGTATAATTGTTGCCTCAAATCTGAATCTTTGTGCATGTGATCAGTTTAGTTATTCAATTTTATCTTGTGCTAGTAAAAGCTAATGATGCTGTAATTCTGTGCATAGGAGTTTGATCCCGTTCGACACACCTTAGAGAATCTTCCATCAGAAGAAAGTGATCTCGCATATTTTGAGGGGAAGGTAATTTGATCTGCTTCCTCCTTCTAGTGAAACTATTTGAGGTTCCACTTATTGTTTGGCCAACAAAATTTTCGTTACTCTTTCATAGACTTTTTTTTGGGACTTACCTAACTTTGTGCTTTTGGTACTGTGCTGGGTTTGGATGTATGCATGACTGCATGTTGTGTTTTTATCTTTCATGTAGGTAATTGATACTTGCACTTTCTCCCTTTCCCCTTTCCACACCCGGTCTTCATGCTCATCCTCATACACATTCACGTGTTGCATGTATATGTTTTGCATTTGGAGTCTTCTCTCTGTATACCATATGCAACTACATTATGCTGTTTATAGGCATTCATAGTGTATTGCAATCACATAAAAAGTGACCAAAACTTTTTCCTGCCAAGTATGAACTTTTGCTTAGTGTTCGGTGCCCCTGGTACCTTCATCCTCTCTCATTTGACAGCTTATTTAGTTTTAAAAATGTGAAAGCATGATGGTTAGTTGAAAAATGTGCACTTTTTGTTTAAGCACATTGTAACATGGTTCTCTGTGCGAGTCTGTGAAACTCTTTTAGAAAAGGAGAATGGCTAGCTCATGCGTTTATCCATCAAATTACCATCTAATGTCTATATATTGTTTACAGGCTGCTCTAAGATTATTACAACTGGATAAAGTGACCGAAAGTTTGTCACGCCAAGTGATGGAGCATCACGAAGTAATGGGTAAGATTACTATCATATCTATTTAAGCTTCTGTTGTGAATTATTAATTATATAATGAATTGTTTACTTGCTCCTTTCTTGATTTATCTACAAGCTAACATACACCACATCCAATCTTCCTCCATCATCTTGCAACTATTCATCCTATCATGTTTAGTTCTGTATGTCTTCACGTATGTGGTTCATAATGGCATCTTTTGTCGAAGTGATACATGTAACCAATTACTTATACTCTTTAGCTCATATGTGGTTTATTTTTCGTTCTTGTATTTGTATGTGTATCTTTAGCAGTGTCTACCTGGCATTTAATAAAATGTGGATTTTTAATAAATTTTTATTCAGTGAAGGGAATGGACTTGGTAGGCGAGTTGGAGAAAGACTTGAAGGTTGCAAACGTTATCTGCATGGTAAGCATGTGATGGTGTTTATGTTTATGGCTTTATGAATTATGCCTGATTTTGCGGAATAATAAGCGTAATGGTAGCTAAAGTTGGTCTAGCTATATAAATTAAACATGAAGATTAATGTATACTTTCTTTTTTCTCAACTCAATAAGCATGTTTATTTTGGATGCACAGAACGGACGGAGACACCTCACTTCTTCAAGGAATGAGGTTTCGAGGGACCTTATTGTTAACACAAGTTCTAGAAGGAAACAAACTCTTCTGGTATTTCTCGTTCTCAGGGACCCTTAAAACAGTTTTACCTTTTGTTGGATTAATTAGCATGCACATGTGGTGGATACATGACAGGCTTTTGGAAATTAATGTTTTGACTCAAGTTGTCTGGTTCTATAATTATGTTTAGTATGTGCCTATTGGTGCATGATGTGATATAGTTTCAAAGTTTCTAAATTGAAATCTTTTATGTGGGTAGTTTATATCATTTTTTGTTTCACTGAATCCTTTGAATGTAAGCATATGCATTTCTTAATCCATTTTTTTTTCTGTACAGCTTCAGATTTATTTGTCATAATCTGAACAAAGGGTTATGATAATGCATAAAATTTTAAGTTGACTTTCAATCCCTGTAGAAAACAAGCTGTACCAGGATAAAATAGTGAGTCAACCTTCAGAAAATATTGAAAACAAAAAGAAGGCCAATAAATATCATTATCCTTTGCTTAATGCACACAATGCATTTTTGGGTGAGTCACCTACCGACCCAGTAGTGGTTCATATGATAGAGTTTTGTCGATACCTTAGTCAGTTACACATATTGCTAGATATCCAACACCTCTCTGTGGAAGTAGTTTGATTTATATTGCATGTTTTTTGGTGCAAAGACATCACACATTGACAAATTGATTTATTTATTTTTACATTAGTTATGTTTGAAGACGATGTGAGTTCTTATATTAGTTGATTGTCTGCCATCGGTGTTTATGAAAGCCGTTTTATGGTATATTAACATCTCACAAAAATGTGAAACTATTTTGCAGGACATGCTTCAAATTTTAACAGCACTTCGACGTGCAAAAGAAATGCAATTAGAACTTGAAACCCACGTTAATGAAGCAAATTTCTCTAAGGTGAGTCTCGTTTTTTGGAAGTTATTTTTCTCTCAGGCGTTTTAGCCATTTCTGGCTGGTCTCAAAGGTCATAGATCTTTTTATGATCTCTGTATATGGGACTGTAGCTATATGCTAGACTGGTTCATTGTGCAGGCCTTCCAGGTCCTGTCTGAGTATCTTCAACTTCTGGATAGCTTATCCGAGCTTTTGGTTATACAGGAAATGAGTCGCGGTGTGGAGGTAACAATTTTCATAGACAGTAAAAATAGATCATAATAAATAAATAAATAAAAGGTGTATGATTTCCTTCAATCTTTCCTTGTTTCGGTTGGATATAATCATCACACGTTTACATTGCAGATCTGGCTGGGAAGAACCTTACAGAAGCTAGATTCACTTTTATTGGGAGTGTGCCAAGACTTTAAAGAAACAAGCTTTTTGACTGTGAGTACGTAGAGCTAATGTTTACACCTATCTATTTTTGAGCCATCAGGCATATATCTTACTTTTGGAAAGTGTAATGCTGTTTGGATTATAAAAGTTGTTCAGTTGTAGCTATTAAATGTACTTATTATCTGTATGTCTTTTTATGTTCTCTTTCTTAGTGCAATATGGAATCTGTTGACGTTTTGCAGGTGGTAGATGCTTATGCATTGATTGGTGATGTTACTGGTCTTGCTGAAAAGATACAAAGCTTTTTTATGCAGGAGGTTATATCTGAAACCCACACAGCACTTAAGAGCATTGTGCTAGAGGTACACCTATTACGAGTTACTTGAATTTCCTTTGAGAAAAGTTTTGGACCACAATCACTCCCACCAATATCTAGTTATAGTGCTAATGTGGAATAGTTTTGGATTGAGCTCTTTCCAAAAAATGAAATATTGCATTTCTTATGAGACAACCAAAATAGAAAGTGATGCATTATCTTTTGGATGAAGGGCAAATATATTTATGAAATTATCATGGTAGAAGTAATTTAATTGCTTGTTACTTTATTAGATCCCCAAGGCATAAGGTCTATATCGATTTTATGTAATTCTAAACACTTAATCCGATTGTTACCAGCGGGACAATAATTTCAAGCTGTTGAGACACATTAAATTACTTTAATTATTGGCTGATCTGTTGATTCAGATCTGTAGCTTATGGTGCATCTTACTGTGAACTTGAAATGAATTACAAACAATATCATAGTTCAATTATAAGTCACCCCCATATTGCTGAGAGTTATAAATTTCTATCCTTTCACTAATTTAAAAATCATTGACTACTTAAATATAACAGGATCTGGAAGCGGCTGAAATTCAAAGTACCAGGTGCAGTTTTCTTGTTTTTTCATCTGTTATTTATCCTACCTAAAGCCGTCGTGAGTTTAATTGCTCATAAGCTGTTTTTATTTTATATCTCAGGCTTACATACAGTGATCTTTGCACTCGGATACCTGAATCTGAGTTTAGGCGGTGTTTATTGGCAACATTAGCTGCCCTCTTTAAATTAATGTGCTCATATTACACAATTATGAGTTTCCATTCAGAGTATAAGGTTTGATCCATATTTTGTCATTTTCTTGATTTGTCTCAAATCTCAAGATCTCACTATTCTTATCCTAGTCGACAAAGTTGTCAAGTTAGAAGTAGTGGACGGTCATGTCATGTTTCCTAATTGCAAGTGGTTCTTCAATATCCTTAGCAGGTTACATTGGGCCAGTCATCGCACGAGGTACATAAACAAGGCGACGGACATGATCAAGGACATGATCCGTCTGTTACAGAATCAAGGGATGATGGAAGTGGCGCTTCAAGCAGTGGGTCCCCATGGTTTCAGCTCCGAAATGATGCCACAATATTGGTTTCACAAACTTTACAGAGAGGCCGCAGGAATCTTTGGCAACTTACAACAAGCCGTTTGTCAGTATTGCTCTCTTCTGCTGCAGTTTCTTCTACTAGCATTCATCAGTTTTTAAAGATATATGAAGATCTTAATGTGTTCATCTTGGCTGGGGAGGCTTTTTGCGGGTCTGAAGCATTTGAGTTTAGGGCAAAAGTGAAAGCTATTTGTGAAAACTATTATCATGCTTTTCACAGACAAAATATACATGTGAGTTTGCTTCTGGAGTTTTTGTTTATACTAACAAACCTTAAATCATATACTCCATCTGATCCCCAAATAGTTTCCCACTAGACACAAACACACAATCCAGAGAATGTATGTCACTGCTATAATCTGGCAGAATGACATGTTTACCCTTTGACCACTAGTTAATGCTTTCTTTGAGTTTTATAGTAATAATTTAATAAAGGTGATAGTGGAAACCTAATCAGTTATACTTTTCCTTTCTTAGAAGTGAACAATTGTTCTGGGACATATTGAATAAGTAAGATGGCCAATAATTTTGGGACGGGAGGCGTAATATGTAGCCTGTCATACTCAAGACTTTGACATATATAACATTGCACTTCGATATTGCATCTAACACTCTGTTCCGAGTATAAACCGAAAAGAAGAGAGATGGAGAGGGAAAAAAAAAGAGAAGTAAAGAGGAGAGGATAAGAAATGATTTTTTATTTTGTGTTCCCAAGTTGGAAAGAAAAGAGGAGGATGTAAGCAAAAAAAGGCTTTAAAATCAACTTCTTCATTTCATCCCAATTTGGGAAGAAGATTAGGAGAGTAATTTTGGTGTAATTTACTATCCTTTACTTTCTTCTCCTCTCCTAAAAAAGTCTCAGGAACACAATTTTTTTTAATTACCTTCCCAAACCTTTCCCTTTCACTCCAAAAAAATAAACTAGGGAACAGAGTGTAAGTCTGCTAGAAACCTTTTATAATAAAGGAGTAATATCATATTTCATCTTCCAGGCTCTCAAAATGGTTTTGGAAAAGGAGAGTTGGTTCATGATGCCACCAGAGACAATTCAGGCAGTGAGTTTTGCAGGCCTTATTGGTGATGGAGCTGCATTGATAACTCAGTCTGCTCGAGAGTTTCAGTCCCACAAGTCATCTGATTCAGTAAAAACTAGCACCAAACAAGGTGGATTCTCCCAATGGATTATAAGTGGGAATCCATTTAGTACTAAATACGATTCAAAGGAGTGTAACGGTTCCCCCATTGAAAAAATCAACGGGGCATCTCACAAGAATGACTCGATACATAATGGTGACGCAAATAATAATAATGGTCATGCTGATGTTTTGGAAGATGAGAATGAAGATCTTCTTGCAGATTTTATTGATGAGGATAGTCAACTACCAAGCCGTATTGTTAAGCCCAAACATGCAAAAAACCATTCCTCGTCTTGGAGCCCTGAAGATATGAGTGCACACACAGGATCATCAATTTGTGTGTTAAGGTGAATTATGTCTCTAGAACTTAACTAGTAAGTCTCATGAGTGTACTGAACCGGATATGATCTATTTCCAAAACAGGTTGATGGATAAATATGCAAGGCTGATGCAGAAACTAGAGATAATCAATGTTGAGTTTTTTAAGGTATGATCTATTGATCCCATCTTTTTCATGCTTTGTCGCATATTATAATTTACTCATTTCAACTTAAAGTTGTGTTTGTCTTTACATTACTTTGTCTAAACAAGTTGAATTCTTACAGGGCGTATGCCAGTTGTTTGGAATCTTTTTCCATTCCGTGTTTGAAAGCTTTGGTCATCAGAACACCAATCCTAGTGTGAAAGCGAGTAATGATGCTGTCACTTGTGAGTTTCGTTGGCTCCTGTTTTATATTATTGTCCCCTTTAAGTCATTTTTTTTTTCACCAGGAGGATATTACGTCAAAATAAGATTTTTGCCTGATTTAGTTGCTATTCTTGATATATCATTCTCTTTTGTTAATCAGATCGGCTGAAAACGGCTTTATCCAGAATAGTTCAAGATTGCAATCAGTGGATAAAGAGCCCATCTCTTTCAGATTCTTACGCTTCACACACAGCTCCGAACACGCCATTTTCTCATATGGACATCACGCCCACTAGTCCACCTATTGCACATTTAACCTCTTTTGGCCTCAAGGTAATCTACTATTCTGTGTATTGGTAGGCAATTTTTTCATTTTCTAACAAGTGTTTACTTATGTTGATGGTTCATTAAGTTGCACACTTAACAATGCTTCAACTGCTTCTTGCTTATCAGAAGCTAACTGTGTATTATGTCTGGGTTA
Source organism: Artemisia argyi (assembly GCA_030686995.1). Lineage (NCBI taxonomy): Eukaryota > Viridiplantae > Streptophyta > Magnoliopsida > Asterales > Asteraceae > Artemisia > Artemisia argyi. Next base: position 239,800,342 of record CM060708.1, on the reverse strand, counting down.
TTCATATATCGAAATTTAATATCATGTTCGGTGTTGCTTCAGGAAAGATGTGCAGGAGCTGACACAATATCTCTTGTTGCTCGATTATTATACAAGTCTAAGCCTCATCTTCAGTCAATACTTCTGACAAATAATGCAACAGTTGTTGAAGATTTTTATTCGCATTTGGTACGCTTTTGCTTCTTTTTCTTTAATAATTATGATTTTGTATTTGATAGCACGGGATTTCTGGCACCCGGTTTCTATTTTATTTGAAAATTTCAGTTTGACCTTTTAACAGGTGGATTCGGTGCCAGATCTGACACAGCAGATTCATAGAACGACTGCAAAGTCACTTCTACATATCAGTGGGTAAAACGTGACAAACGCTCTTCTGTTCATTCTTTTTCTGTTATTTGCCTTACTTTGTAAATCAACTGTTGGAATTTTGAATTATTTTTGGACAAGCCTAATCATCTGATCATCCAAATATCGAGTTTCTATTCCTTAGCAGATGTATAATCCTGTGTTCTTAACCTGGAGTTATTGGCAGGTATGCTGATCGAATTGCCAATGCTAAATGGGAAGTTAAAGAACTTGGAATGGAACATAATGGGTAACCATCTTCAATACTAACATCTTTATTGATAACATGTGTGTCTCATTATCTGTTATTACTAATTAACTTCCAGTCCCTATAACGAGTTGATTGAACTATTTTTCTGAAGACTAATTTAATGTGGTTAATAGGTATGTTGACCTGTTACTGGGAGAATTTAAGCACTACAAAACAAGGCTAGCTCATGGAGGTATTAGGACTGAGGTATGTATGGCTATTGTTTTGATACTTGAATTGCCTACTGAAATTGGCATCTTCTTGTAGTCTTCTCTGCTAAAGCTCTAGTGAGGATTAATTAACTCATCATATCCATGTATACTTTTAAGCTGTCAGTAGCAATGGGTTAAAATAATTAGTTATCGAGCTTTTACTGTTAGAAAAGCAAACTTGAATGAGTGTCTGATTCTACAAAGACATGAAATATTATCAGTTTATCATCCTTGTAACAACTTAATAACTAAAAAAGTAGCTTAAAGGGGAATGTGCTGAAAACAGCTTCCTCATATTCTATTTTCAGTGCGTAAAAACTCCTAATTATTTTTTGTGGTACATTCTTTCAAACAAACAAAAAAGGACCAAAAAGCATGCTTCAACCCATCCTAAAGATAATATGTTTTGACCCAAACCCATTTTAGCCCGTTACTGAATTCTTCGAACGTTCATCTTGCCACCTCTAATAGTCATATCTTGTAATGGTTGCTAGCCACCTAAAAAGTAAAATGTAATACAAACAACTATCTACATTATTTATAAAAAGGAAAAGAAATAATTTAAGTCTCCTCTTGTAAAGCAGATTCAAGATCTCCTAATAGAGTATGGACTTGAAAATATTTCTGAAACTCTCATCGAAGGACTCTCAAGAGTGAAACGGTGTTCTGACGAGGGTCGAGCCTTGATGTTATTGGATCTTCAGGTTTGTCTTAAACTATGCCCCTGTCGACTAAGCTTTCTTTATTTTCTTGTTTGTATGATACATAATGAGTGTCTGTTATTATTTCAGGTTTTGATCAATGGCCTTCAGCATTTTGTCAACGTTACTGTTAAGCCCAAGTTACAAATTGTCGAAACTTTTATTAAGGTAATTAAAGTTTTTGATTTGATTGTACAATTCACCTTAAAGTTGAGTGACTTAAGTCTGTACTTCAAAAAAAAAAAAAAAAAAAAAAAAACTATGTATGATGGGAATTAATTGGTGATACTCTGATCTGACAGGCATATTATCTTCCAGAAACTGAATATGTGCACTGGGCTCGTGCTCATCCGGTAATATATACTGGCTTATGCTATTTTCTTTATCATTGAGTTTTAATCATGATATTCTTCAAAATCAAACAGTTATATCAGAATGCCCCCATCATAATGCCACTGTGATATAAACTCTAGTTTAGTAGATTCTTTTTCTGATAGATGTCCCTAGCAACAATAAGTCCAAGGATATCACAGGTGCAAACAATTTGGCCAAAATGGAAATTTCAGACAACCCAACCTAGAGAGGGCAATTTCAGTTCATTTACTTATATATAGGTAGATTTAGGAATGGATCATTCAGATCAAGCTTAAGAGTATAGCTAAAAATGGGCAAAGCTGGTTGAAAGTCGTTTATAGTGTTAATTGAATAATTTCAACCTTCTAACCATACTAATCTTAACAAATCAGATTTTTTTTTCTACTAATATATAAAGGTTATAAATAGCGTGAGGCGTGGCGGCATGACCAAGCCTCACGCCTTAGAAGCTATGGCGAAGCCATAGCGTTTTCTAAGGTGTCATTTTAAGCGGCACAAAATATGAAAATATGTATAGATTTATATATTAGATCATATTTCATATATATCGAGTTTATAAAAAGTGTTGTACATAAGGAATTAAATCAAGAAACTATCCTTGCATGTAATATTCTTTATTTCTTTCGGAAAAACCTTTTTTCATCGGAGTTAAATTCAAAAAAGGCGCCACGCCTCGCGCCTTTTCACGCCTCGTATCACGCCATGCTTAGAGCTGACGCCTTGGTCTATTGCGTAACGTGGAGGTCACGCCTTGCGCCTTAGCGGCGTTTTAGCGCTGCGCCTTTTAGAACCCTTAATATAATACAATAATTGTCTCTAAATTTTGTAATTTGGACGCAAATGCAATGTCAGTTCAACCTGACCAAACCCGTTTTGTCAGAAGTTGAAAATTACCCTTAAACTATTACCCACCGCGTCCCACCTGCTCATTTTACCACATCGACCTATTGTCTTTGTTTCTTAGATCTTCTGAACTTAGAAAACCATCATAAAAATGTGAAATGAGGACCGGAAGGTATTCGATTATTCGATTTACGTGCAAACATTATACTCACGTAATCTTACATTACTAAACCATGAGAATGCTCTTAATGATGATGCAGGAATACACAAAAAGCCAAATGGTGGGCCTAATCAACCTCGTGGCTACAATGCAAGGCTGGAAAAGGAAAAACAGACTCGAAGTGTTGGAAAAGATAGAGGCAGCAGGCATGTAATTAGCTTTCATCATATTCCCCATTTATGATCTGGTTTGTGTATATTGAAACCCGCAAATCAAAAGTCGTAATATAAAAGCTTCCCTCTTTTAGGGCTTGCTAAATTGTGATTCCAAAGATGATTATATATTCAAAATGTACATTTAGTACAATCTGTATTACTGATTATAGTAACCTTTTGTGTGGAAATAATACGGAATAAATCAATTTTCTCATACTTCCAGCATCGGGATAACTTTACAGCAACAAACAGCTTTTACTAGATGTAGTAAATATCGTCATAATTCCGCTATGCATTTTCAGTTGTATTTGTCCACAAGTAGCTTGCTACATAGTAGAAACTTCAGACATTTGACCAGATATATAATTTAAAAAAAAATAAAAAAAAAAATGTTGAAAGGCTTAAATTTAGTGGGGTTAAATGTTATTGCCGCGGACGGAACCATGACATAATTAAATTGACCAAGTGCATTTATCGTTAACTAAACAAGACTGGAAACTCGATCTCTTTGGACTAGGTGCTTTTACAAAAAATCAAGATTTTTTGCAAAACTCTATGAGGGTTCGGGACTCTCAAAACCCACCCTAATTCCGTCAATGGTATTGCTTTTCATTTCAAAATGAATATACTTCATCAATATGATTAATATTTCGATGATTGGAGATGATTTGACAATACCAATAAATGTTTAAGAGAAATAAATGCTCATAAAAGTTGTCGCATTAAAACCTTGTAACAAACTTTTTATGATTTCTTATACGATATCGACATCCTAGCAATTTGGACATAAACGTGCAGGTCACGTGCAAGATGAATGAGCAGACCTAACCAAAGTACCAAACTGACAGTGCCAGTGGTAGTCCAAATATCGTGTATTTCAGGTATTGTACCTTAATTGTTTAAACCAACTTTTCGGATTTTCTCGTTCGTACTCCTTTAAAGTTCCAACTACCAAAGTCTAGAAAAGTGATGCTTATATAAGTTTTCCTTTCAGCTTTTCACAGATAAATTATACAAGTAGCTTATATCATGAGTAACTTACAAATTCTCATGTAAGTTATCTTAGTATACTCCAGAATTGTAGAAGCTCGGTGAAATATTAGGCTTTACAAGTCTTGGGAGAGTTGGAGGTGGTTTAATTACCTGCCACAATGTCTGGTTACTAAACCCGTTAGTTACCAGCCATTTTGACAGGTAAATGACTCATACGTGAGTTACCTTTGAAAGAGAATTTTAGGCAAACATGTAATGATTTATATGAAAATAAGAAGTTCATATGAAATCATATGCGAGTTATCTTTAAACGATAAATAACCTATGTAGTCCATAATTATAATTTGATTCATACCCATGACCACTTGTTGATCGCGGAACTTCAAGAATATGTTGCTGTTCCAAATTAAAATTAGAATGTGAAAATTCCTAAACAAAAAATTTCAATTGAGACTACAAATGCTGTGCTCTATATTAATTTTACTCTATCAGCTTCTATCTTGCAGTATGTCCTCTTCATTATTCGTTTCTTCTTCTTCTTCTTCCCCTTATCATCATTTATTTGGTGAACGAGTGATGTTACCCACCATGTCCAATGTTACACATGGTTGATTCACTGGCACCTGAAAGTCACAGTTTTGTTAGCTCATTATGGTTCATTACTTTGAACAAGTGAATCTTTGTTCAGAAATTACTTTAGACAACGTAAATGATGGTGAAATGAGTGTAAAAGAGTAGAACTTACAAAGTGACCAGCTTCAAGGATCCAATAGAAATGAAAGTTTTTGTAGGACTTGGTAAATCCTCTTGTTTTTCTGTCAGCTCCGCAATACATTGGAGTTCTATCTATGTTCAAGAATTTCTTTAGCCCTTCCCATCTTTTGTAACAAGAAAAAAACACATTACACAAGGGAAGTATAGTAATATAACTGTTAGATCAGAAGAAGAAAATTTACTTGAGCTTCTCAACCCACGCTTCAACTCCCTTTGTTGCACATATGAGATCAAGCTGCAAACCAACCATAATCAGAAACCAGCATTGCTACCAAGTACGTAAAAGAATAATACTTCATAAAAACGTAACTTACTTGACCATTATATATAGTTACGTTAACTCCTGCCCTCAAGAGTTTGTCGACCTATAAATGAAAAACAAAAATGATGTTAACAAAAACCTCTTCCCGAATTGTTAATCTCTTCATTTACAATTTACAACTCACCTCATTGATCTTCGGACTCATGAAATCGCCTGATAAGTACTCAAACACAAGATCTGACTGCCCTCCCCATCTGTCAAAAACCATATTTAGCTCGAAAAGTTTTTTTTCCCCACAAATGATTACAAAAAGAGGGGAAAACTCACGTGACATCTTTCGGAATGATTTTTAATTTCTTTTTTATGACACCATTCATTAAAGTGTCTAGATCACCATCTCCACCGGCAGTAACCCTCAAAGAATCAAGATGTCTTAAGTATTTATGTGTCACGGATATCGTTGATATCATGGATGTTGTCATTGACCTGCCACCGCTCCCAGAATCCGACAAAAAGTTGTAGAAATCCTATTATTAAACAAGCATTACTACGATTTTATAAAAAAAAAAAAAAAAAAAATTAAAACAGGGTAAATAGATCATGAAAAGGAGCATACAACAGAGTTACTGCTATCAATAATCACTCCTTCAAGATCACCCCATAATTTAGTGGCCTCTTTCATTGATCCATTTGCGATTTGTTGTCTTATTGTTTCAACTAGACTGTTTCCTGAAATGGGTTTGTTAGATCAAAGATATCCTAGTCCAAACTTAAACTTAGAAACACACACAACACCATCATTCACAGTTTCACACAGTTGATCAACCTATTTGATTTTACTAAGCCGCTGTTGTCGATTCTTGAAAGATCTTTGAGCAGAGGACCCCATGAAGCCTAAACAATTTCCATTCCAAAAGTTCAATTTCAAATAATATGCTTGAAAATGACAACATATCTACAAGCATTAAATAAACTTTACTCACCACAAAATCCATTGGTGACATCCAGCTATTTCCTAATGCAATCCCTACATAATCACATTAAAAGTTTTGAATTTTTTTTAAAGGCAATATATATTATATAGATAAACTGGTAAGATGTTAAAATTACAAGGACACAAACATAACAAACTGAGCAAGCTACACCAATGAACCGACTCGATGACCAACACCTAGACTCGGATCAAATAAGGATATCATAAAGTGAATATCCTTCATACCACGATACAACTCCGACACACCAAACCTACCAAACACAGTGACACTAAGGGCAAACACCCGGTAGAAAGTATGACACGGGTTGAAACTGACCACGACATACGCCATTACGACCTCACACAAGAAACATAACTGTAAGAACCTCAAAGCAAACCGTTCAACACACAATCACAGAGTCTGACCAAGTGGTGTCACTACGAATAGCAAGGACGGTAGATTGAAGTGAATACCCCAAGTTTAAAAAAAAAAAATGTATACCTCCAAGTGTGAGTTTGATGTTAGCTTTATGGCATTTTGTATTCTCAAGTTTTAAATAAAAAGGTATACCTCCAAGTGTGAGTTTTAACTTTCCAGCTTTAATGGCTTTGAGAGCTGACAAACCAAGAGTGACTGCATATTTTCCTCCATAAGACTCTGCTACAATATAAAGAGGGCTTCTTTGTAAAGTCTTATTTCTATTGAATAGTTTAATCAACAATGTAGTTAAATCTCTTCCAGCTTCTTCATCAGTTTTCACCAACAGCTCTTTGTCCTCCACAAAACTATATCCAGTCCCAACAGGATTATCCTAATTAAATTCATGAAGATCAACTTATTAAAAAGTCTAGCATTTAATGTCTAGTGATGAAACATAGCAGAAATTTAACTAGAATTCCATACCACAAATAATAGGTCTCCCTTTTTGAGCCATGTAGAGTTTCTTGGGTTCAAGAAATTGTCCAATGGTCCCACCTCTTCAAAATTTCCTATTCCAACCCCTGAAGCACCCTGCATTTCATTTCATAGACGTGCCTAATTAATGATATCATCTAACATAGAACTAGTGAAAAAAAAAAAAAAAAAAAAACCCGTTTTTCATGTTTACAGATTTAAATAGAAATACTATATGTGATAATCACTTTCAAAACACAATGCCAAACACCTTTTGTGCATTTTACCACAAAAACATAACTACCACTAACTATAAGAAAACTATATATTATCATTAAACTATATAGTATGCAAGTACTTACAGGTCCACCTTGTAACCATAGAATAATTGGCCAAGGCTTGTTTGGATCTTGAGTCCTATAAGGACTTTTATAGTGCCACCAAAACATGTGAGCTCCTGTTATCACACAAAACAAATATCATATTCAAGAATCCCATAAATCCATTCTTAAAAATGGCTATTCCTTACTTTCCTAATTTAGAAACTAAAAATCCTCCATTTAATATAAAACTGTAACCAAATTAAAAAGAACAAGACAATTGTTAAATCTTACCAGGTCTGACTTTAACATAACCCCATTGCTCTGACCCATCTTGGGTGCCTGCAGCATTAGCTAATCCACCATGAACATGTGGAAGAATGATTATGCATATTGCAGTAATAACGAATAATAAAACTGCAAAATGTGATTTGCACATTTTGTTAAAAAAAATGAGTAAATAATAAGTGAAGATGGGGTATTTAAGTGTCTGTATTTATATGCATGGAATGAAATATGGAGGAAGTTATTACGGAGTATTGATAAGGATGGGTAGAGGCGTGGTTTTCTAGGTATAAAAACTGAATTCACAAAAAATGTGGGATTGATTCTTGACTTACTGACAACAATGTAGCTAGCAACTTATTGCAACTTTGACTTCACATGTTAATTCCAAAAATCACGCTACATAACCAACAAAATGTATACAAAACGATAGTGTGAAACTTTTTGGCATAAATATGGTAGATGGTGACAAGAAAAAAAATTATAAACTTTAATTTAAGTCTAGTCATCTTGTGTTCCTGACTATGTGTTAACTGTTTTTCTATACTTATAAAGAATATTATTACAAATACATTTAATAAAATTGTGTTTAATGGCAGCCTATGTATATTTTATACAATAAAACAAAACCTCGGGAACATTTTATATTTATCTATAACATAAATAGAAGATAAATACAAAAAATATAAATAAAATGCAATTAATAATAGGATTAAAATTTTTAAGTAATTATCTTTAATAATAAAAAACTATAATTAAACATCATAAATCAAACAAAACAAATATTAAATTATTTATTTTTTAATAAATAAAAATATATAATTCTAAAAAAAAAAAAAAAAAAAAAAAAACCGCGTGTTACAAGGTCACCAAAAAACGTTACGACCCTAGTGAGTAAACACATTTTATGAAACTCCACATCAATATTACATCATCATGAACTCTATCTCTAGTTATTTAATGTAAAATTAGAGCAATGAAAGTGTTATTTTACTAAATTGATTTTCATAATTTCAATACCTAAACTTATATATTATTTAAGATCAACATCTATGCGTTGAATTTTTAGGCCCGGACAAACAAGAGTTTTACTTCAAGATATATTGGGATTGAGTTCACATAACTAAAACAGTATTTTATTTCAATAAGCAAATTTTCTAAATTATAATTTTGTATATTAAACAAAATATTTATATTACAAATGATAGCTCCTGGTTGAAAAAGCACATTGAACTCTTGCGTATTAAAACGTAAAAACTAAAACTCACATTACTTATTACTGTCTACTAATGTTGAAAAGGTCATTTATGTAATCCAAGTGTTAACTACAAATCGCCAATAATTGTTTTTCACAGGGGAATCAATATAATTTAGGTGTCTGCTAAATGACGGGAAATAGTCACATGATAAATAATACTCCCTCCGTTCTTTATTAAATGTCCTGTTTGAATTTTCAAAGTATTTCTTTCTCAACTTTGACCTTAAATAATTTTGTTTGTGTAATATAATATTTGATACAAAATATATGAATAAATTAAGTTTTAAATGTATTTTCAATGCGTATAATTTTTATCAAATAATATATAACACAAGTAAAAATATTCAAGGTCAAAGTTGATAAATAAAGACTTGAAAAGTCAAACATGGACATTTAATAAGGGACGGAAGGAGTAGCATGATTCGCTAGAACTAACAAGATCATTGTCTGTCACATGCGTGTTATAATTTGGATTAATTTAATAAACTAGGATAAAAAGGCGATGCACAAACATGTAGCAACTATAGAGGTACTAAGATAACACGGACGCAGCTAGTACCAAATATTATCGGGTGCACAAAATCTTTTGAATTGTAATACTAAAAACACATTTGAAGGACCGGATGCATTTAAAATGCATTTAGGAAAAATCATTTTTTTTTTTCCAAAAATTAACACTATATCGAAAAAATCCATGGGGTTCCCGGGCACCCGTGAGAATCCCTAGCTCCGTCCCTGCTAAGCTTTATGGTCACACCTCGACCGAGGATATTCACCTTCTCAGAAGTCTCATGGAGAAATATAGAAAAAAACAAAGAGACTTGCATATAGCTTTCATTGACCTAGAAAACGCCTATGATAGCGTTCCACATGAGTTGATATGGAGAACTTTGATAGATAAAGGAACCCCTAGGAGATACTTAAGGGTCATTAGAGATATGTACGAGGGAGCGTAGACCCGCGTACGGTCCACTGTGGGGACCACAGAGTTTTTTCCTGTGGAAGTGGGACTTCACAGGGATAAGCCATTAACGCCCTTACCTCTTCGCCTTGATTCTTGATGAGCTATCACGAGGGATTCAAGAGTGCATCCTTTGAAGCATGATGTTTGATGAGTGTGTAAATACTCATCATTTTTTGTCAATCTGAACTGCAAAAACATTTAAAAACACTAAAAAATGCATCAAAATACTGAAAATATTCCAAAGATTGTGTTTTATATGTTTCAGATGCAAAAGGAGTAAAAACAGATGAAAAACGAACAAAATTTACATAATTGACAGTTTCAGTCCCTGAACTTTCAAAAGTTGTCAAAACTAGTCCCTGGTTATTCAAAACATGGAAAAATATCATCAAGTCCTTGGGGATTCACAAGTTGTCAAAATAAGTCCTTTAAAGTTCAAAATTGCAAGATTACAGCTTTAGCCCCCCCAAGTTTCAAAAATGTCAAAATTAGTCCCCGGGTTTTAAAATTGGAAAATTATAAAACATAACCCTTGTACTATTCATCTATGGCATAAATGGTCCTTGTGATAACTTTGAGAATGTTACCTCATCAAACCCCACAAAATCCAAATAATACAACTTTGGTCCTTGGGCTTAAATTTATACAAACCAAACCGGACCCTTAAACTTATTTACTAAACCTATAAAACCCTTAACCCAAATAAAACCCAACACCCTTTGGCCCATCACAATCCAGCCCACACCCTTTTTAATATTACCCAGGGTTTGAACCGCGTTGACCAAACCATCTTTCCCCCCCAAACCGTTTCCCTGCAATACCACCTCCTCCATACCACTGGTATTCACCCAACTTGCTCCACCACCCCACCTTATCCTTCCCCATTACACATCCCAAGGGCAATTAATGTCATTCCCCTACACACGCATCACAGACCCCCCCAATTGGCCTCAACAGGTTTTCCCGCCAAAATTGAATGGACGGCTAGGATGAATTTGACTCAATCAAAGGCCAAGATTGCAAGTGGGATATGCTCAGAGTCATGTGGGGAGTCCAAAAGATCTTTAAATATCAAGAAAGATGTAGAAGAGAGAGGCAGTTAGTTAATTTAGTTTAGTAGTAGTTTAGTTAAAGCGTATTAGTGTAATTTTGTTCTTTCAATTGTAATTGTTACTTTAAATAGTTGTAATCTTTATGTTTCAGTATAATTCAAACCTTCTTTAATTCCAATTTCAAGTACCTTTAATCAGTTTTGATATTATTCAAGTAAAAGTGACAATTTACTTAAATCTTGTTTAAACTTATTAAAACCTGTTCATTTAAGTTTCTTTAAGTTTAATTATGAGTTTTTAAAAGCTTTTTAATACATTTAAATCTGTTTTGTGTCATAAACCAAAAATACAAAAAAAATATAAGAAAATAGGTAAAAAATAAAAAATCACAAGAGAAGGTAGAAGAAGAGAAGAACAAGGTGCATGATGGATTGCTTTGGGTTTAGTAGCTTTATGGGAAGCTTAGGATAGTGGTTAGAGTCCTTGTTACCTTACTTCTGTGCTTGGATCCATTTGTAAGCCAAATTCTCATTTTTGGAATTTTTACTGTAGCTCTGCTTATTGCTGCTTATCTTTTTGCTTTTATGCTTATTTAGGGTTACTTAGTCATAATATTTCTTAATATATGGTCCTTGTTCACTAGTTCTCATTTGTGCTCATATTTCCATTTTGACTGCCATTTTTAGCATCTTATAGGATTCTAGGAATTTGTGGTCTAGGCTTATGCTTTTGTGTTTATTTTAGGTCACTTAATCATATTAAGTTGTTGTGGATCAGTCTCATAACCCCTAGTAATCATTTGTGTCATAAATCATAAAATTTGTTTATTAAAGGAGTGTTTGGTTTAAGGAGTCTCTGTGTGTTCTAGTGTGTTTTAGTTAATGTTAGTAGTTGCAACAAGTCATAGTAGGTCCAAATAGTTCATTCAAACCATAAAATCCAGTACATATTCATCAAAAAGTCAAAATTAGCTTGTCACCCTACTAATTCCTTAACTGTTGGTGTTTAGGGGTGGTGATTCCATCATTTCAATTCATAAACAGAAGTTGTAGCCTAATATAGCTTACTTGTAGCCTAATATAACATAATCACTCAGTAGAATAGGATTTAAGTTCATTTAAGTCAAAATTCCATGTTTCTCAAAAAAGTCAATTACCCATTTGACAAAAATCTCAAAACTTGCAAGATTTGTTTTGATTTTTGTGCTTGGTACTAGGGCTTGAAACTTTCACAATTCATAGCCCCCCAGCTAAAATTTGAAGTCCTATTACAATTTTATTTTTGCAATTTTTTTATGTTAGCCCCACAGATGCCCAAACACAGCTGCAGGGCAAGCTGCTCCCCTGTGCAGCTGCTGAATCAGTCCACCACCACCACTTTGGTGGGTCCCGCAGGCCACCTCAGTGGGCCCCACATACCCCCTTGGTTTTTTGGACTCACAAGCTAGCCTTCTTTCCAGTGGTACCAAGCTTTTGAGCTTAAACACCCTTGTGGGCCCCCTAGATCATTTCCAAATCTGTCCCATTTCTGTGTTTAAACCAAGATTCCAAGTGCTTATTGGAGTGCTTATTTGCTTATCTATGGTATTTTCTTGTTTATTATTGCTTACTTCTATCCACTTAGCTATTCTAAACCAAAATCCACCTCTGTGGGCCCCACAGAGGCTCATTTCCTTTAGAAGTCAAAGAAAGTCAACTATATAAGCATTTTGGTGTGCATTTGGCTTATTTTTAAGCTAGAAAAAAGTTGTCTTCACAAAAGTTTCTTATTTTCAGTAGTTAAATAGATTTCCAAAAGAAAAACCAGAAAAATCCAAAATAATATTAAGTGATAGTTTCTATTTAATATAATTTATCTTTTTAATTTCCATTTTTAGCTTTTTATTAAGTAATTTGCATTTTTATATTTTTCATAATTTTCTTTTATGTTAAAGTATTTTTAGTAATTTTTCCAGAATTTTATATTGTCATTTAGTGTTTATTAGATTAATATTAGCTTTATTAATTATTAATTAATATTTAATTATTAAATCGCATAATTAGTTTTTATCAAGTAATACCTAGTTTTTATATTTTTGCTAGCTTGTATATGTTATAAAAAAATTTTAGGAATTTTCTCATAATTTTCACTGTTCATTTTCTATTTTTTAGAATTTAGTTAGTTTAATTAGTAATTAATTAATAATTAAGATAATAATTTGTAAAATAGTCTAAATATAATTGTTATAAACTTTTTATAACTTTTAGGATTCCTGTAATAGTTAATTAGTTTTATAAAATATTTCTTAAATTTCTAAGTCATTTTTAGTATTATTAGTAATTTATATTAGTTTAAATAGTTTAATTAATATTATTAGTATTTAATTAATAGAAAATCACAAAAAGACAAAAAGACATATTTTTAAGTTTTTATATAATTTTTAAGTTAATTTAGAAGTTTTAAAAATAAATTTTCGTTTTCTTAGTTTTTATTTAATATTATATTATATTTAGTATAAGTTAAATATTAATAATAAGTAATTAAATAGTTTTAATTAATAATAAATAATAAAATAATCAAAAAAATAATTTTCTTTTTAATTTCATTTTCTTTTAAAATTAAGTTTGTAAAATTTTCACTTGCACCCACTCTAGTTTTAAATTGTTTAAAACTCACCTTTTCTTTAGTCTGCAATTATTTCTGGTTTCCAATTTGCATACGTGTAATTATATCTGTGTATCTGTTCTTATTAATACTGTTTCAATTGTTCAAATACCAAGCAATCAGTAGTATAATCACTTCCCAATCATCTTTGGTTACTGTCCTCAGTGCCACTCATTCTCAAAAACGTTTTCAAGCACTATTGCAATCTCGTCGGGACATAACGACCCGGGGAAACACTATACTATCCACGGAGCATTGACTCTAGATAGTTTGACTTTGTTGACCAAATCACTTGGTCAATAATACCTGACTGTTTTGAACCAATCAAAATTTGGCGCCGCTGCCGGGGTGGTTGTGCGCGTTATTCTAAACGGTTTGCAGATTAGTGAATCTGGATATACGCTCATTTTATATTTATCCATCCTTATTCATATTATTATCATATAAAAACAAAACGGTTCCCGAAAACATTTTAAAATCAGTTTTCAACGAACACAAAAACCCAAAAAGATTTTTCTTTCTTATTTGTATAAAATGTTTATCAAAAATCCCAAAAATATCCATCTTTACCCTCCTACCTTTTTGATTCTCCATTTCTTGCCCTCCCAAGCCTTTTGATTCTTTCTATGTCTCCTCCACACCTTCTGATTTGTCAATGATGTGGTGGTCCTCATAATGGTGGTAATTGCCCTAGTTGTAGCATGGTAGAGTCAGGAAACGTGTAACATCCCCAATTCATGATTGCAGCGGAATTCAAACTGCTGCAGCTACGGCTGCTCGTTCCGTTGTGAGTGCTGCGTTGACACTGTCTTTAACTAGTTTGCGAATAGCAGCTTGAGTCATTGCTGGTGGTGTCTTCTTCTTTGGCGCCATGATTCTATTGTTCAAAAGATACGTCGTGAGTAGAGAGTTGTGAAATAAGCATGATTTTTGATGGGAAATGATAGAATAATTATGTTGAAGATTTAAAGGCATAACACATGATAGTATAAAACAAGAGTCTTATTCGTACAACGTTGGTTGATTTACAAAATCGAAACCTATTACAAGCTTCTTCAAAATTTACTAACTGATACTTTCAGTTTAGTAATTACAACGTTTTTACTATCGCTAGTTATTACATAGAAATCGTAACATTTACTAACTGAGTCTAATCAGTTTAGTAGTACAAAAGTTAACTAGTATCATCACACTAGTCTATTGTGGGTTAGAAGGTCCGAGCAGCTCTGATTGATCGGCAACTTCTTGGTTTAGTGTGTCATAAAGGTACGAGTCGATGAAGTTTGAGAAGCTGTAGTTTTTATGTTGACTTTCTTGATGGATCAATGGTGGTCGAGGCACGATCCATAATGAGTGATCCAAATCATCACATGTAGGGATATCAAAGGGAAGTGATAGTGGTGGTGGTAATGGCTCTAGTACATATTCATACTCATTATCCTCCTCGGAGTCTGCCTCAACCCAATTTTGTTCAAAATAATTAGAAATATTCATCGCAAAATTAGTCGGCATTGGTTCATCCTCTTCTTCGTCGGTTGAATCTTCGAAAGGTTCTTCTTCGTCATCAGAAGCGAAGGCATTTACGAAGTCAAATCCGAACTCGGGTGAGGGTGGTAAGACTTGGAAGTTATTAGGTAGAGTGGGCACATAATCGGAAGAAGTGGGTACGCACATGATTTCTATGAGAAGAATTACAATGTTAAAACAATTCAATGTTTATGGGAAGTGCTCAAAATATGGCAAGCATATATATAGCAATATACTAATATGTTTATGTAGCATAACATGCATAATAAGTCCATAATCGTCTGGAGGATGGAAGGCACGAAGAGCGGAAGGCTATAAAATGTTTTTGCTTGTAATCGTGGTTATAGTTTAGGTCTCAATTAGACCCGTTTCTCTATAATCATGGCTCTGATACCAATCTGTAACACCCCCAATTCATGATTGCAGCGGAATTCAAACTGGGTGTTACTTGACGGCACAATAGTCACAATAATAGAAAACGAACTCCAATTGAGTCGTTTTAAAAGATTTATCATTCAAATTGTATAAATATCAGAGATTACAAAATGAGGTCCCAGATGGTTCCATGTTTACAAATTACATTAAATGAGTTTTTGAATGATAATAAAATTTATAGCCCTCTTGAACATCCGCGCCCTTCCGTGCCATCCTTGATCGCCATGAACCTGAAATACATGCTTGAGAGGTCAACACAAAGGTTGAGTGGAATTCGTAGAGTTTGTAGTTAAATCGTTTGAACACAATAATCGTAGTGTGAGCTATAGACTCACACTCATAGTTGGAAAACAAAATCGTTATTTATTTCACTAAGCTCATGCAACCAAAACATTAACATCGAACCAAAAATTGGCATTATAGAAGCCCTATCAAGGTACTTTTGCCATTATACCGCTAAATCTCAAATATAGTGCATTTGTGTGAACTCGTAGTTGTTCAACACAAATGGGATTCGTCAATCCCAATAGATCTATTCACAATATTCGCGCTCACTATAGGTAGTGACTAATGGTTCATGATATAGGGACTTCGAACATGGCAATCGTTACTTAGTGACAACAAAACATAGTCGGGTAGCATACAGTAGAAAGCATTGTGTTCGAGTAGAAAAATAATAGCATGTATTCCCCCCATGGGTTTGTAAAATAGTTAAACAATAGAAAGTGGGGCTACGAACTCACCTTAAGTTATGTAGTGAGTAGTGAATGTGATGGTCGAATTGCGAAGGTTTCTACGAGCAACCTATAATAGAATGTTGCGACTTAGGATCGAAGTAAAGAATATGAATAAGTGCCTATATATATATATCTTGCATCTAGTCCATGATGTGGTATGATGTATATTGTAAGTCTTTGAAAGAAAAGATTCATGAAACATGTATGTTTTATATATCGTTTACTACCGTTCGGGCCGACATAATTCAGAAGTCATGTTAGTAAACGTTCGAGGAGCCAGGACACTTTAATTCGTAAATCCACAACTCATCTCGACGGCTTACATAATGAACTCCTCACATGAGGCTCCCTACTATTGTAGTAGTTGATAAAGTATATAGATATAAGTTTTGATCCGAAAAGTTACATGTCCGATATTTGAATAAACTTAGGAAAGTTTATTCTTACATGAAGATTGTTATTAGGGTAAGTTTCATAAGTCTTGTATGACCATTTTTCTTTGTATTATCTCATGGTTCTTTTAAGTGAAGTAGATCCAAATTGTTTGTTCAAGTTATCGCCAATTCCTTGTTTCATGTTTACGCCTAAGTAAGCTTGTATGGTCATTTAGTCATGGCCTTGCCATGACCTTTGGTCCTTGTTCAATGGTCATGAGACTCAACCTTGGCTCTAGCCATGGTTGTGGTCTTGATTATAGGTCATAAGACCTCTTGTTCCTTTTAAAACATAACCAATATATAGTGACTTATATATATGTAAATAGCTGTTAAGAAACTGAGAAATATCTCATTCGTTATTGATTTTCTGGAGACGTGCACCTGAGTTTTTGAAGAAAACGTGATTCCGGACAACTTTCATGTTTTAACTTTTTCATGAAACGGACCAGAAATGCCTCTTTTTGCGTGTTTTAAGTTTCTGTAACAGAAAGTTTTGGCAGCTTTGCATCAAAGTTTTGGTAACTTCAAATGGTCATAACTTTTGACTCGTATACTCGTTTTAGGTGGTTCAAATTGCTACGGTTTCCTTGTTAGGTCCTCTAATATAATATGTAATGATCCAATATCATATTTTTACCATTTTGATCAGGTCTTACCAAGAAAGTCACTAGTTTACTTGTTTTAATAACTTATATTAACAATCAATTACAACAACTTGTTTTACTCATTTTTATACATCATGGACTTGCATACAAGACATAATATAGCAAGAATAATAGGTAAATAACATGAAAATGATATTTAACAAGAAGTAGGTTAGGGTTTGCTTACAACTTTGGGCTTTCTAAGAAAGGAAGTAACTAGTAAGGATATGACGTTGATTGATTATCTTCACTCTTTGCAATCTTTGATAAACCAAGGTTATTTGAAGATTATAACGACGCCTTCTTGAAAGTCCGAAGCTATTTGAAGATTATGACTACATCTTTTTGGAGACTTTAAAGTTATAACAACTTTTCTTAGAAAATTTCCAAGATTGAAGATCAAACACTAGTTTTCTTTCAAAAACTAGTTAACTTTCTTACAAAATATAAGAAAAGTGCCTTAGGTTTTAGGACTTGAAGGTTATAAGAAGGTGTGGTGCAAGGAATTTCATGTGTTTAGCTTGGTATTTATAGGGTAGGAAGAATAGTTAACCATATATTGGGTTAGAATTTAACGATGGTTAGTTAAGACACTTGTAATGATCTAAAGAATCAATGGACAAGATCAAGCCACACCAAGGTGACTCCCCCCCTATTGGAGATTTCAATAAGCTAGGGAGGGTGAGGTGTGCTTTGCTTGATATTATCCAAGATATTGGATGAGTTTTGACTCCGGGAAAAGCTAACCGTAAATGATTAAGCCTCAAAACGTAAAACCGGGTGTCGTAAAATTATGGAACTTGAAAGTATGGTAAAACATGTCAATATGTTCCATAATAAAATATAAAATGAGTGGTAGGTTCCATTGGGGTGGTAAAACCCTGCTAAAACTGGAAACACAGGTCTAAAACGCGTAATACGTAAAACGTACGAATATTGCGTAAAATTGAGAAAAGTAAAATGTTACTTTTCTAATAGGATAAAAATGATTTAAAAAGACTTATAATGTCTAGACTGGGCTCAGTCTAGTGTCGGTTGGTATTAAATGTCTTTTAGACATCAAACCGTAAGCCTAAAAATCAAAGAATGACTTATAAAATCAAGGAATGATTTTTGGTCAAAGGAGGAGGGAAAAATATGTTGACTTATTGTAATAAGTTGAAAACTCAAATTGCCTTAGAAACGCGGTGCAGGTATAGGCTAAGGTTACGGCTGAGTAAAAACGCTTAAAAACTGAAAATTCCAGTTTTTCACGGCCGAGGCTTATTTTGGTCATGTTTTTCACAGTCATGATTAATTCTCAAATAAATCATGAGTGTGTCAAACATTTTTCTGATGCGGGTTCACTTAACGCGGTCGAGTTTCGTTGTGCGTAGAATTTTTGAATGACGTTTTACCCTAAAACGTGTAATTCCTTAATAACTTTCACGAAAATGAGCTTATGAATGTCAAACTTTTAATTTGTCATGGAAATGATTTATCACTCGAGGCCAAGAAACAAAAATCAAGTTTCGGGAGAATTTCGGGAAAAATGAATAGTGAATTTTCCGGGAATAGTAATTATCCTGAAAATGCGAATTGTTACAGTCTCTACCCCTTACGGGGAACTTCGTCCCGAAGTTCTATGTGTGTTATACGTTGGGGTGGTGTCGATGAAGAGGTGTGGTTACTTATGAGAATTAGAGTGATGTAGTTTGATTTGTCGTTTCAGTGTATGGCGTAGGATGAGGTTACTTATGAGAAGTTTGTTTCTAAGAAAACATACGGGTGACTGCTCCCAGCATAACATGATCCCTCCTGAATTAGACATGGGTGATCAGGCTATGTATAATTTAGGACCGATAATGTGATGTTCGGTTTAGTTACGTAGTATTGTGTTTCCTAAAAGTTTTAGATGGTATTCAATTTTGTAAAGCTGATGAGAGTGCTTGTGGTGTAACTAAGGATGATTTGAGCTTTAAAAGTGCATCAAGATCAGAAAGTGAGCTTATGGGATTAAGGGTTGTGAAGATGATGATGGTGAGAAGGTTAAGAAGGTTTGTGTTCTTCATTTTGGTATGTTGAGATTTAGTGGTTTGTGATGAAAGTTGGAAATGAAGGCATGATATTGATTTATAGGGTGTTATCAACGAAGTGATTTTTCTAAGATGGTGGTAGGATATCTTGGAGTAAAATGATGTGAAACAATAAAGTGATAACAAAATAGCATGAAGTAAAATTTGTTGAATGGTTTATAAGATAACTGGGTAAATCTTATAGAATGGTAATAGTCTACTAAACAATCAAATTGGTTTGGAGATAAAAAGTACAATAGATGAGAATTATCACAAAGAGTTGTTTATTGAATAGTAAATATTCTTAAGTCATAAAACTCCCATTACTAGGGATGACATACACGTAGTACAACATAGTGCATAATATGACTGCTAAGTTCTAAACTTCATTGTTCTGCAGTGTTGTTGAGATTCTGATAAGCTCCTTCTCCTCTTATCATATATGCTCACCCCTGGTTGTCTTCAACTTGTTGACCTTGGTTTTGGGGACATCGGTTCTTGTAATGTCCACTTTCTCCACACCCGAAGCATATAACTATCGGCTGTGTGTTGCTACCGGTAGCTACAGCCTTGACTCTACAATCTCTGGCAAGGTGTCCAGTGTTTTGACAGTTGCGACACTTAGCTGGGCAAGGACCAGAGTGATGGAAGTTACACTTATTGCATAGTGGAGCATTCCCGGTATACCCTGCGCCTCTAGTTGGTGCAGCCACATAAGCCTTTGCGGCCTCTTGTCTTTTGTTTTGCTGGTTATGATGGTTGTTGTTTTGAGTTTGGTTGTTGTTGTTGTTGTTGTTGTTGTTACTTCCATGGTTACCATCCCATGGTCGCTTGTTGTTGTTGTTCCTATTGTTATTGTTGTTACTGTAGTTGGAGTTGTTGGTGTTGTTTTGTCTTCGGGTTTCTGCCATACGCACCACCTGATCCATGAGGCTGCGAGACATCCGCATAGCTTCATCAAGTTCCTTGGGATTTGTTGAGGTTACATTCCCTTGTATACTTGGTGGAAGTCCCCAGATATACCGTTCCAACAATTTTTCTTTTGTTGAAACCATTGTTGGACACGGTATCCTCAATTCTTGGAATCGACGGTTGTAAGTTATAATGTCATTTCCCTTAACAGCATGATCCGAGAATTCTACCTCTAACTTCTGTATTTCACTACGGGGGCAGTACTCTTTGATCATCATCTTCTTTAAGTTATCCCAAGATATCTTATAAGCATTTTCAATGCCTATTGGTTGAGATATTGAATTCCACCATGATAATGCTTCATCTAGCAGTGTACTAGTGGCATATTGAACTTTATCGCTCTCGATACATTTGCTGACCAAAAATACCGACTCCGCTTTCTCTAACCAGGGGTCAAACCTACGGCTCCTTCAGTACCTTTAAACTTTATGGGTTCGCATTTCAAATAGGAAATGAATGAGCAACCCTTAGGTACTGAACCAACATTTGTCACTGGAGGGATAGTTGGGCTTGGTCCTCCAATGTTAAGGCTGGCAATTCGGGCAGCTTCTGCAGCTATAGCAACTTCCGCAGCAGTGGCGGCTTCAGCGGCTGCTGAAACATCAACAGCTGTAGCATCTTCAACGGCTGCTGCAGCACCAGCAGCTGTGGCGGCTTCGGCAGCTGCTGCAGCTACGGCTGCTCGTTCCGTTGTGAGTGCTGCGTTGACACTGTCTTTAACTAGTTTGCGAATAGCAGCTTGAGTCATTGCTGGTGGTGTCTTCTTCTTTGGCGCCATGATTCTATTGTTCAAAAGATACGTCGTGAGTAGAGAGTTGTGAAATAAGCATGATTTTTGATGGGAAATGATAGAATAATTATGTTGAAGATTTAAAGGCATAACACATGATAGTATAAAACAAGAGTCTTATTCGTACAACGTTGGTTGATTTACAAAATCGAAACCTATTACAAGCTTCTTCAAAATTTACTAACTGATACTTTCAGTTTAGTAATTACAACGTTTTTACTATCGCTAGTTATTACATAGAAATCGTAACATTTACTAACTGAGTCTAATCAGTTTAGTAGTACAAAAGTTAACTAGTATCATCACACTAGTCTATTGTGGGTTAGAAGGTCCGAGCAGCTCTGATTGATCGGCAACTTCTTGGTTTAGTGTGTCATAAAGGTACGAGTCGATGAAGTTTGAGAAGCTGTAGTTTTTATGTTGACTTTCTTGATGGATCAATGGTGGTCGAGGCACGATCCATAATGAGTGATCCAAATCATCACATGTAGGGATATCAAAGGGAAGTGATAGTGGTGGTGGTAATGGCTCTAGTACATATTCATACTCATTATCCTCCTCGGAGTCTGCCTCAACCCAATTTTGTTCAAAATAATTAGAAATATTCATCGCAAAATTAGTCGGCATTGGTTCATCCTCTTCTTCGTCGGTTGAATCTTCGAAAGGTTCTTCTTCGTCATCAGAAGCGAAGGCATTTACGAAGTCAAATCCGAACTCGGGTGAGGGTGGTAAGACTTGGAAGTTATTAGGTAGAGTGGGCACATAATCGGAAGAAGTGGGTACGCACATGATTTCTATGAGAAGAATTACAATGTTAAAACAATTCAATGTTTATGGGAAGTGCTCAAAATATGGCAAGCATATATATAGCAATATACTAATATGTTTATGTAGCATAACATGCATAATAAGTCCATAATCGTCTGGAGGATGGAAGGCACGAAGAGCGGAAGGCTATAAAATGTTTTTGCTTGTAATCGTGGTTATAGTTTAGGTCTCAATTAGACCCGTTTCTCTATAATCATGGCTCTGATACCAATCTGTAACACCCCCAATTCATGATTGCAGCGGAATTCAAACTGGGTGTTACTTGACGGCACAATAGTCACAATAATAGAAAACGAACTCCAATTGAGTCGTTTTAAAAGATTTATCATTCAAATTGTATAAATACCAGAGATTACAAAATGAGGTCCCAGATGGTTCCATGTTTACAAATTACATTAAATGAGTTTTTGAATGATAATAAAATTTATAGCCCTCTTGAACATCCGCGCCCTTCCGTGCCATCCTTGATCGCCATGAACCTGAAATACATGCTTGAGAGGTCAACACAAAGGTTGAGTGGAATTCGTAGAGTTTGTAGTTAAATCGTTTGAACACAATAATCGTAGTGTGAGCTATAGACTCACACTCATAGTTGGAAAACAAAATCGTTATTTATTTCACTAAGCTCATGCAACCAAAACATTAACATCGAACCAAAAATTGGCATTATAGAAGCCCTATCAAGGTACTTTTGCCATTATACCGCTAAATCTCAAATATAGTGCATTTGTGTGAACTCGTAGTTGTTCAACACAAATGGGATTCGTCAATCCCAATAGATCTATTCATAATATTCGCGCTCACTATAGGTAGTGACTAATGGTTCATGATATAGGGACTTCGAACATGGCAATCGTTACTTAGTGACAACAAAACATAGTCGGGTAGCATACAGTAGAAAGCATTGTGTTCGAGTAGAAAAATAATAGCATGTATTCCCCCATGGGTTTGTAAAATAGTTAAACAATAGAAAGTGGGGCTACGAACTCACCTTAAGTTATGTAGTGAGTAGTGAATGTGATGGTCGAATCGCGAAGGTTTCTACGAGCAACCTATAATAGAATGTTGCGACTTAGGATCGAAGTAAAGAATATGAATAAGTGCCTATATATATATATCTTGCATCTAGTCCATGATGTGGTATGATGTATATTGTAAGTCTTTGAAAGAAAAGATTCATGAAACATGTATGTTTTATATATCGTTTACTACCGTTCGGGCCGACATAATTCAGAAGTCATGTTAGTAAACGTTCGAGGAGCCAGGACACTTTAATTCGTAAATCCACAACTCATCTCGACGGCTTACATAATGAACTCCTCACATGAGGCTCCCTACTATTGTAGTAGTTGATAAAGTATATAGATATAAGTTTTGATCTGAAAAGTTACATGTCCGATATTTGAATAAACTTAGGAAAGTTTATTCTTACATGAAGATTGTTATTAGGGTAAGTTTCATAAGTCTTGTATGACCATTTTTCTTTGTATTATCTCATGGTTCTTTTAAGTGAAGTAGATCCAAATTGTTTGTTCAAGTTATCGCCAATTCCTTGTTTCATGTTTACGCCTAAGTAAGCTTGTATGGTCATTTAGTCATGGCCTTGCCATGACCTTTGGTCCTTGTTCAATGGTCATGAGACTCAACCTTGGCTCTAGCCATGGTTGTGGTCTTGATTATAGGTCATAAGACCTCTTGTTCCTTTTAAAACATAACCAATATATAGTGACTTATATATATGTAAATAGCTGTTAAGAAACTGAGAAATATCTCATTCGTTATTGATTTTCTGGAGACGTGCACCTGAGTTTTTGAAGAAAACGTGATTCCGGACAACTTTCATGTTTTAACTTTTTCATGAAACGGACCAGAAATGCCTCTTTTTGCGTGTTTTAAGTTTCTGTAACAGAAAGTTTTGGCAGCTTTGCCGCAAAGTTTTGGTAACTTCAAATGGTCATAACTTTTGACTCGTATACTCGTTTTAGGTGGTTCAAATTGCTACGGTTTCCTTGTTAGGTCCTCTAATATAATATGTAATGATCCAATATCATATTTTTACCATTTTGATCAGGTCTTACCAAGAAAGTCACTAGTTTACTTGTTTTAATAACTTATATTAACAATCAATTACAACAACTTGTTTTACTCATTTTTATACATCATGGACTTGCATACAAGACATAATATAGCAAGAATAATAGGTAAATAACATGAAAATGATATTTAACAAGAAGTAGGTTAGGGTTTGCTTACAACTTTGAGCTTTCTAAGAAAGGAAGTAACTAGTAAGGATATGACGTTGATTGATTATCTTCACTCTTTGCAATCTTTGATAAACCAAGGTTATTTGAAGATTATAACGACGCCTTCTTGAAAGTCCGAAGCTATTTGAAGATTATGACTACATCTTTTTGGAGACTTTAAAGTTATAACAACTTTTCTTAGAAAATTTCCAAGATTGAAGATCAAACACTTGTTTTCTTTCAAAAACTAGTTAACTTTCTTACAAAATATAAGAAAAGTGCCTTAGGTTTTAGGACTTGAAGGTTATAAGAAGATGTGGTGCAAGGAATTTCATGTGTTTAGCTTGGTATTTATAGGGTAGGAAGAATAGTTAACCATATATTGGGTTAGAATTTAACGATGGTTAGTTAAGACACTTGTAATGATCTAAAGAATCAATGGACAAGATCAAGCCACACCAAGGTGACTCCCCCCCTATTGGAGATTTCAATAAGCTAGGGAGGGTGAGGTGTGCTTTGCTTGATATTATCCAAGATATTGGATGAGTTTTGACTCCGGGAAAAGCTAACCGTAAATGATTAAGCCTCAAAACGTAAAACCGGGTGTCGTAAAATTATGGAACTTGAAAGTATGGTAAAACATGTCAATATGTTCCATAATAAAATATAAAATGAGTGGTAGGTTCCATTGGGGTGGTAAAACCCTGCTAAAACTGGAAACACAGGTCTAAAACGCGTAATACGTAAAACGTACGAATATTGCGTAAAATTGAGAAAAGTAAAATGTTACTTTTCTAATAGGATAAAAATGATTTAAAAAGACTTATAATGTCTAGACTGGGCTCAGTCTAGTGTCGGTTGGTATTAAATGTCTTTTAGACATCAAACCGTAAGCCTAAAAATCAAAGAATGACTTATAAAATCAAGGAATGATTTTTGGTCAAAGGAGGAGGGAAAAATATGTTGACTTATTGTAATAAGTTGAAAACTCAAATTGCCTTAGAAACGCGGTGCAGGTATAGGCTAAGGTTACGGCTGAGTAAAAACGCTTAAAAACTGAAAATTCCAGTTTTTCACGGCCGAGGCTTATTTTGGTCATGTTTTTCACAGTCATGATTAATTCTCAAATAAATCATGAGTGTGTCAAACATTTTTCTGATGCGGGTTCACTTAACGCGGTCGAGTTTCGTTGTGCGTAGAATTTTTGAATGACGTTTTACCCTAAAACGTGTAATTCCTTAATAACTTTCACGAAAATGAGCTTATGAATGTCAAACTTTTAATTTGTCATGGAAATGATTTATCACTCAAGGCCAAGAAACAAAAATCAAGTTTCGGGAGAATTTCGGGAAAAATGAATAGTAAAAAATGAATAGTGAATTTTCCGGGAATAGTAATTATCCTGAAAATGCGAATTATTACAAAACGGGTATGTCTATAACCAGAATCCCTATTCGTACCATGACACAACTGATTCATTCCATCAGCTTCCACACCGTGAGACTCAGCAGTTTTACTGTTGTGAGTACTGTGGTGGTTCACACTACAGTTCTGATTGTCAATCAGGAAACACGCTTGTCTATGAGCAGTTTCCTGATAAAAATTATGACTCCAGCACCTATGACTCACAACCACATCAGTTCAACTGTTGTGAGTACTGTGGAGGTCCACACTTTAGCTCTGATTGTCAAACAAGGAATTCATTTCCTTGTACCAATCACGACTATTCGTATCAAAACCAACCTCCACAATGCCAAATGACTCAAACAACTCCTCAAATCCAGCAAGACCTTTTCCTAGAGGTTCTTGAGAAATTTAAAGAACTTAAGGAGGAGTTAGCTAATATTTCGCTCCGCCATACTCCAAGTTCCTCTTGTGCGTATTGTAGGGGTCCTCATGATGATTTTTAATGTCAACCTTCCGGTTTTGACACATCCACACCCCCACAATTTCCACTCATTCCAAATTCTCGTGGGAAAACTATGGCAGAATTACTTGCTGAAGAGCGAGATTCTGGAAAAAGCATGGAAGAATTACTGGCTGAGCAACGAGCAGCTAAAATACGTGCCAATCTTCGCAATACTGCTCTAGTTGATGACGATGATGACAGTGATGATGATGAAGATAACGTTGTTATTATTCAAAAAGATTCATCGAGTACATCAGTTGAAATCCCACCAATCCAAAAATCGCAGGGAGAAAAGAATACTAAGGAATTACTAGCAGAAGATCAAATGGAACTCGTAAAATCCATGAATGCTAGCTCCTCTCAACTCCCTCAGTCTGCTGTTATCACACCCGAAGTTCCCACTCACTCTCTAAACATGGGGGACGAGCATCTTAGCACTGTTCCTGAAAAGGAATCGGACGAATTCATAAAGTCTAGTGTTGAGAACCTTGTCCCAATCCCAGGAGAGTCACAGGGAACTTTTGATCATATGTGTGATTTACCTTCCCCTCTTGAGTGTCCAAAAGATCAATTTGAGACTTTCTCCGATTGTAGCAAAGATTGTGCATCTTATGGAGACATCGAGTATGTTGAGGCATCAATTCCACATTCTGATGCTGATCATCTTCTTGAGGAGTTCACCAATGAACTCACTCACATCAATTCACTTCCAACAGGAAGTGACGATGATCTCTTTGACTTTGAAACCGATCTAGGAGAAATTGAAATTCTCTTATATCATGATCCGTCACTCAGTTCTGATCCCAACAGTCCAATAGAGAATGTTAATCACTTTGTTCCCGAAGCATTCAAAACTACTCTCACCAATCCTCTATTTGAATTCGCCTCTGAATTCACTTTGATTTATGATAATCCAATCTTTGGTACTCAGAATGAGGATAGTGATGAGTCCACAATGGAACAAGAGTTCACAGATTCACACCATGTGAATGATTCTCTTCATGAGGAGTTCTCCGGTGAACTCACTCATATCATAACTCCTCCGGAGTATGATAGCCCGAGGGGAGATGCACTCAATCATAAGGATTTGTAAATTCCCACCCTCCCACCCATGATGTTTTCAAACCCAATGAGCTTAACCCTTGAAATCCAAATTCAAGCAACTGAGCCTGATATCGAGGAAGAAGATCTTATCATGATTATCATCATGATCTTCTTTCTTTTCTTCACCTACCGGGTGAATTCTCCTGTTCTTCACTCCTTCGGGAATGAAGACATTATCTTTGACCCCGGCATCACCGCTTATAGTTTATACTATCTTAAGCCAGGGTCTCTCAGTATATCTCATCGGTGTGGAACTTTCACGTACTTCAATGTTTGTCCAAACATCTTGAATGAAAGTCCGATGGAGATTGTCTCTTCCACATGATACTTCCCCAAGGACAATTGAATTCGGGGTCGAGTCAAGCTAGGGACTCGATAAACAAAAACAGTAGCATGTATACGGGGTTTTCACCCTAAGTGTGGGGGAGTTCCCCTGCTGTTCAAAAAAAAAAAAAAAATGTGTGTATAGAAGTAAAGTGAAAAATGGTGTTTCCACATTTAGCTTGTAATGTTGCCTTTTTACGTTCAAAGAGTCGGCATAATAGCCAGGACTTTGAATATTGAGGACAATATTCAATTCTAAGTGTGGGGGGGGGGGGGGGGGGGGAGAGGGGGAAATTCTAGCGAATTTTATCACATTATACCTTCTAGTACCCTGTTTTTGTCCAAAATTAAATTTTTTATTTTCACTTTGTTTCAAAATTTTTATGGTTATCAGTCCACCTTGTCTAAACCACATAAGGACTGGCTAATCCAGGAGCAAACGGCTCTTGGTAAAGATATATCAAATCCGTTTATGGCGGACCATTTGCCCAAAATTGTATGGTATTCGACTCACCATATCTAAAAAGTAAAGAGTTGGCTAGCCCGCAAGGTTATGGCTTGTGGTAAAGGTAGTGGAAAAACCATAATTGGTAATCAGCTCACCAAGATGATAATTGCATCAAGAGTTGGCTAGTCCAGAAGCAAACGGCTTCTAGTAAAGACAAAACAAAACCGTTGACAGCTGGTGATTTGCTCAAAATCACATGGTTATCAGTGTATCATAGTTCTAACTTGAACTGAAACATTTGGCTACTCCAAAAGTAATGGATTTTGGTAAATAGACTTCAAATCCATTAAGTTTTCTCAAAAGATTGCTAGGGACTAGCAATATTTTAGTGTGGGGGATTGATGAGTGTGTAAATATTCATCATTTTTGGTCAATCTGAACTGCAAAAACATTTAAAAACACTCAAAAATGCATCAAAATACTGAAAATATTCCAAAGATCGAATTTTATATGTTTCAGATGCAAAAGGAGTAAAAACAGATGAAAAACGAACAAAAATTGCAAAATTGGCAATTTCAGTCCCTGAACTTTTAAAAGTTGTCAAAACTAGTCCTTGGTTATTCAAAACATGGAAAAATATCATCAAGTCCTTGGGGATTCACAAGTTGTCAAAATAAGTCCTTTAAAGTTCAAAATTGCAAGATTATAGCTTTAGCCCCCCAAGTTTTAAAAATGTCAAAATTAGTCCCAGGGTTTTAAAATTGGAAATTATCAAAAATAACCCTTGTACTATTCATCTATGGCATAAATGGTCCTTGTGATAACTTTGAGAATGTTACCTCTTCAAACCCCATAAAATCCAAATAATACAACTTTGGTCCTTGGGCTTAAATTTATACTAACCAAACCGGACCCTTAAACTTATTTACTAAACCTATAAAACCCTTAATCCAAATAAAACCCAACACCCTTTGGCCCATCAAAATCCAGCCCTCACCATTTTTAATATTACCCAGGGTTTGACCCGCGTTGACCAAACCATCTTTCCCCCCCAAACCGTTTCCCTGCAATACCACCTCCTCCATACCACTGGTATTCACCCAACTTGCTCCACCACCCCACCTTATCCTTCCCCATTACACATCCCAAGGGCAATTAATGCCACTCCCCTACACACGCATCACAGACCCCCCCCCCCCCCCCAAAATTGGCCTCAACAAGTTTTCCCGCCAAAATTGAATGGACGGCTAGGATGAATTTGACTCAATCAAAGGCCAAGATTGCAAGTGGGATATGCTCAGAGTCATGTGGGGAGTCCAAAAGATCTTTAAATATCAAGAAAGATGCAGAAGAGAGAGGCAGTTAGTTAATTTAGTTTAGTAGTAGTTTAGTTAAATCGTATTAGTGTAATTTTGTTCTTTCAATTGTAATTGTTACTTTAAATAGTTGTAATCTATATGTTTCAGTATAATTCAAACCTTCTTTAATTCCAATTTCAAGTACCTTTAATCAGTTTTGATATTATTCAAGTAATAGTGTCAATTTACTTAAATCTTGTTTAAACTTATTAAAACCTGTTCATTTAAGTTTCTTTAAGTTTAATTATGAGTTTTTAAAAGCTTTTTAATACATTTAAATATGTTTTGTGTCATAAACCAAAAATACAAAAAAATATAAGAAAATAGGTAAAAAATAAAAAATCACAAGAGAAGGTAGAAGAAGAGAAGAACAAGGTGCATTATGGATTGCTTTGGGTTTAGTAGCTTCATGGGAAGCTTAGGATAGTGGTTAGAGTCCTTGGTACCTTACTTCTGTGCTTGGATCCATTTGTAAGCCAAATTCTCATTTTTGGCATTTTTACTGTAGCTCTGCTTATTGCTGCTTATCATTGTGCTTTTATGCTTATTTAGGGTTACTTAGTCATAATATTGCTTAATATATGGTCCTTGTTCACTAGTTCTCATCTGTGCTCATATTTCCATTTTGACTGCCATTTTTAGCATCTTATAGGATTCTAGGAATTTGTGATCTAGGCTTAAGCTTTTGTGTTTATTTTAGGTCACTTAATCATATTAAGTTATTGTGGATCAGTCTCATAACCCCTAGTAATCATTTGTGTCATAAATCATAAAATTTGTTTATTAAAGGAGTGTTTGGTTTAAGGAGTCTCTGTGTGTTTTAGTTAATGTTAGTAGTTGCAACAAGTCATAGTAGGTCCAAATAGTTCATTCGAACCATAAAATCCAGTACATATTCATCAAAAAGTCAAAATTAGCTTGTCACCCTACTAATTCCTTAACTGTTGGTGTTTAGGGGTAGTGATTCCATCATTTCAATTCATAAACAGAAGTTGTAGCCTAATATAGCTTACTTGTAGCCTAATATAACATAATCAGTCAGTAGAATAGGATTTAAGTTCATTTAAGTCAAAATTCCATGTTTCTCAAAAAAGTCAAAATTACCCATTTGACAAAAATCTCAAAACTTGCAAGATTTGTTTTGATTTTTGTGCTTGCTACTAGGGCTTGAAACTTTCATAATTCATAGCCCCCCAGCTAAACTTTGAAGTCCCATTGCCATTTTATTTTTGCGATTTTTTTATGTGGGCCCCACAGGTGCCCAAACACAGCTACAGGGCAAGCTGCTCCCCTGTGCAGCTGCTGAATCAGTCCACCACCACCACTTTGGTGGGTTCCACAGGCCACCTCAGTGGGCCCCACATACCCCCTTTGTTCTTTGGACTCACAAGCTAGCCATCTTTCCAGTGATACCAAGCTTTTGAGCTTAAACACCCTTGTGGTCCCCCTAGATCAGTTCCAAATCTGTCCCATTTCTGTGTTTAAACCAAGATTCTAAGTGCTTATTGGAGTGCTTATTTGCTTATCTGTGGTATTTTCTTGTTGATTATTGCTTACTTCTGTCCACTTAGCTATTCTAAACCAAAATCCACCTCTGTGGGCCCCATAGAGGCTCATTTCCTTCAGAAGTCAAAGAAAGTCAACTGTATAAGCATTTTGGTGTCCATTTGGCTTATTTTTAAGCTAGAAAAAAGTTGTCTTCACAAAAGTTTCTTATTTTCAGTAGTTAAATAGATATCCAAAAGAAAAACTAGAAAAATCCAAAATAATATTAAGTGATAGTTTCTATTTAATAAAATTTATCTTTTTAATTTCCCTTTTTAGCTTTTTATTAAGTAATTAGCATTTTTATATTTTTCTTAATTTTCTTTTATGTTAATGTATTTTTAGTAATTTTTCCAGAATTTTATATTGTCATTTAGTATTTATTAGATTTAATATTAGCTTTATTAATTATTAACTAATATTTAATTATTAAATAGCATAATTAGTTTTTATCAAGTAATACCTAGTTTTTATATTTTTGCTAGCTTGTATATGTTATAAAATAATTTTAGGAATTTTCTAATAAGTTTCACTGTTCATTTTCTATTTTTTAGAATTTAGTTAGTTTAATTAGTAATTAATTAATAATTAAGATAATAATTAGTAAAATAGTCTAAATATAATTTTTATAAACTTTTTATAATTTTTAGGATTTCTGTAATGGTTAATTAGTTTTATAAAATATTTCTTAAATTTCTAAGTCATTTTTAGTATTATTAGTAATTTAAATTAGTTTAAATAGTTTAATTAATATTATTAGTATTTAATTAATAGAAAATCACAAAAAGACAAAAAGACATATTTTTAAGTTTTTATATAATTGTTAAGTTAATTTAGAAGTTTTAAAAATAAATTTCCATTTTCTTAGTTTTTATTTAATATTATATTATATTTAGTATAAGTTAAATATTAATAATAAGTAATTAAATAGTTTTAATTAATAATAAATAATAAAATAATCAAAAAAATAATTTTCTTTTTAATTTCATTTTCTTTTAAAATTAAGTTTGTAAAATTTTCACTTGCACCCCCTGTAGTTTTAAATTGTTTAAAACTCACCTTTTCTTCAGTCTGCAATCATTTCTGGTTTCCAATTTGCATACGTGTAATTATATCTGTGTATCTGTTATTATTAATACTATTTCAATTGTTCAAATACCAAACAATCAGTATTATAATCACTTCCCAATCATGTTTGGTTACTGTCCTTAGTGCCACTCATTCTCAAAAACGTTTTCAAGCACCATTGCAATCTCGTCGGGACATAACGACCCGGGGAAACACTATACTATCCACGGAGCATTGACTCTAGGCAGTTTGACTTTGTTGACCAAATCACTTGGTCAATAA
The DNA here is from genome assembly GCA_030686995.1 of Artemisia argyi. Lineage (NCBI taxonomy): Eukaryota > Viridiplantae > Streptophyta > Magnoliopsida > Asterales > Asteraceae > Artemisia > Artemisia argyi. The sequence continues at coordinate 239,768,117 of CM060708.1, read as the reverse complement.
TACCTGACTGTTTGGAACCAATCAATGTTTATAGACGACATTGTGTTGGTTGCAGAATTGACGGAATTGTTAAACAACGGACTTGAGCATTGGAGGGAAGCACTAGAATACAATGGCCTTCGTGTAAGTAGAGAGAAGACAAAATACATGATATGTGATTTTGATAGGATCGAGATCGGACACAATGAAGTAATAGATATCCATATCAGCGACCAAATCCTCCAACCAAATGAGTCTTTTAGATATTTGGGTTCGATGATTCACAGATCAGGGAGGATAGACAATGACGTAACTCACCCGTATTAGAATAGGCTAGTGAAATAGAGGGCGCTGTCAGAAGTACTATGCGATAAGAAAGTCCCCTTTAAGTTAAAGGGAATTTTTTATCGGGTGGCAATTAGACCAGCTATGCTTACGGGTTAGAGTGTTGGCCACTCATGAAAGCTCAAAAAACATGCATGGTGGAAGTGGCGGAACAGAGAATGCTAAGGTGGACTTATGGTAAAATCATGCTTGACATGATTTCCAATGGAGTTTTCAGAGCAGAACTTGAAGTCGAATATGTAATCTCGAAGATGAGAGAATGAAGGTTGAGGTGGTTTGGTCATGTCAGGAGGAGGCCAAGACCTCAGATAAGAATGTTTGGAGAGATAGGATTAAAATATGCGGGTAATTCGGGATAGGTTGGTTTAGACCTTATAGGTGTCTCTTAGTGGACTTGCCACTTACATGTTTGATATAGAGCCTCTTAGCTTGTTCCATTTAGGCTTTTTAGCTGTTTAGTGGTCTATCTTGTCCCTTTTGCTTTGCCTTAGCTTTAGGCCCCTTCGCATTGCCCTGCTTTGTTCTTTGCTACTTTATTTGGTCTTGAATTTTATTTATTTATTTGCCTCTGGCCCTTGTCTTTGCTTACGTTTCCTTGGTGCTTTTACCCTTTTGGTTTTTTTTGCGTCTATGCTTCTATGCTTGTATGCATTTGCTCGTGCCCCCTCGCCTCTTTTGCGCTTTTTCCTTTCTATGTTATGTGTTTCCTTTGCGGTGTTTGCTTATTTTTGTTAATAACATTTTCTCTTTTGTTCTTTTGTTGTATTTATGCCTTTATGTTTTGTTTGCTTGTATGTTGGCTTTAGTATTACCTTTAGGTTTTCTATATGTGCGTGCTTTTTCTACTTTTGTGCCCTTTCCCAGTTGCTTTCTCGCTTTTATACTCTTTTGTTTTTTCTTTTGTTTGTTTATGCTTTTGTTCCTTTGCATCTCTCGCGCTTTCTTTTGCCTTTTGTCTCTGTGTAAGTGTTTCTCCTACGACTTATGCTTTTTGTTTGACCTTTTTATCTATTTTTAATGGTTTTTGTTTATGTCTCTTTGCTTGCTTCCCGTCGTGTGTTTTATGCTTTCCCTTATACTTGTTTATGCACTTTCACGCTCTTTTCTCTTGAACTTTTCATATGCACAATTGCACTCTATTACACTGGTTGGAGGTTCTTCTGGAAGCAATCTCTCTACCATTAGGATTATCCTGGTGGTAGGGGTAGGATCTGTCTACATCTCACCTCCCCCTTACCCTGCTCTGGCGGGATTGAGTTTTGCTTGTTTGTTTTGTTTGAACCAATTTAGTAATTCCATGTTAGACGAACAAGGGCGCCTCAACTTTTACGGAGACCTAAAATTAAACTTTAAAACCAGGCATTTTTTTCAAGTTATTTGTCAAAAAATCGTTTATATAGACTTTACTTTTCTAGTTTTTTATAAATCAAAATCTTTGATTAGTTATTGAATCTAAATTGGTCAAATTTATTTTTAAATGATTAAATAGCTGGCTCTACAATGTATAAGAAATATTCGGTTATAAAAATCTATTCGTTCGATTTTTATAGTTTTATTGTCAATAATATTATCGCATTTCTATTTCCACAAGTAGTTCGGTTTTGTTTCAGGTTTTCGTAGTACATTCTTTTTTTTTTTTCTTTTTTCTTTTTTTTTTTTTTTTTTTTTTTTTTTTTTTTTTTTTCTGGCAGAAATTAAAGCATCCTTAAAAGCAGCTTTTGATTGATGAATGATACATGAGGACATGTGAGAAAATCAGATAGTAAAAGTATGTTTGTGGGTGTGGAAAATTAAACGTTAATCCATTAACCAAAGGGCTTGTGCGTCAATAGCATATCTTGTTGTGTGAGAAACTCCACAATCAAATAGTTGTGAGTTCAAGTCCTGCTTAGGACATGTGAAAAACTCCACAATCGTAAAATTGACGGCAAAAAAAATGTGTCTAGCTGATACGTGGGAATCGCACCAGGCTTTACCTCTCAAGGGATCTTGAGAAGCTTACAACCCCCACCAGGCAGTGTACCTGATCGTTGTAGTATAGTATAGTGACAAGTACCGGGGGATTGATCGTTCAGCTAGGAATAGTGTCGCTAGGATTAGAAAACCTAAATACTAGTTCTAAAGGTGAGAGATGATTCTTTTTGTATTTTTATATTTTTTTAGAAAGCAAGTAGAAATCTCGGGTTTGAAGGATTTGGGCGGAATTAGTTGCTAATCAACTAACCCAATACTAAAGATGCAATCAAAATAAAATACTAGAAATGAAAATAAACTAAATTATACTAAGGTTGTGAGCAATAAGTGGAGAAAATGTGTTTACTTAGATTTCACTACTCCCTAGACATCTTTTACATGTTAATTACTTGTTATAGTTGCATGGATGACGGATTGTATTCCTTAATACCATTCATGGGGTGGCGCACTTAACTCCCCAATTCTATGAGCTCTTATCTCCTCCTATACCATGCCTAGCACAACCATAGGGATTATAAACAGTGGCTCATGCATTAAATACAACCAATAAAGACCTAGTGCACATCGGTTCATGTTTCCTAAGACGTTCAAGCATGTTACCATTTGGAGATCTGCCAGTTTTCTTAAGCCTAACATATAAATCATTCATCCAAGACAATTATAAACAAGTAATCAACACATAATTAACATCTAGGTTTCATTAGATCCAAGTAAACACAAGATAGATCTAGCCTAGCATGATGGAATTAAGACAAGAACAAGATATAGACAACCAACACATAGACATATTGATTGAATTAAAAGAACACTTATCTCAATTACACATGAAAGGTATCAAGGGCTTAGAACCCTTGAAAAACCTGTAAAATTCGCACCAAGTTCGTACTTAGGGTTTCTCCAAAACTTCTCTCTTTTTAATGTGAAAATTAGAAAACTATATATAGGAAATAGGGTCTGACGGCGTCAAGACCAAACTTGTGACGCCGTCACCTCGCCGCCAAAACTCTTCTCGGACTGCCTTGATCTACTTCTGACGCCGTCATGTGTTGTGCATTTCCAGGCCGTCATGACTTTTACTCTTGACGCCCTACTTCGTGACGCCGTCCAATATGTACTGGGTCGTCATGGAATTTATTCTTGACGCCGTCAGGGTGTTGCTCTTGACGCCGTCATCTACTGTTCCCAGCAAGGAAAGTTAAGACTTTGGCGTTTTCTTCACTTTTATGCTCCAAAAACGTCCGAATTGCTTCCTTTTCCAGATTTCACTCCCAAAGTACCTAAAATCACAAAAGGAACGATTTAGGGCAATATTTGATCAAATAAATTCAATTCCGGGATTAAATGACCCCCTAAAAGTGGTTCATTTTTCTCCTCATCATATACCCTTACACTTGAGATTTGCTTGTCCTCAAGCAAATGCGCTTTTATTCTACTCAAAATACAAGTTAGGGGTCATTTAACACTAATATAAAAGTAATTACAACAAATAATCGTTCCAGCAAAGACCAATAGACAAGCGCGGAGGTCATACACTAGCACCTCACAAATAGTGTTTAGATACTCACATCTCTCGGGTGTAACAAAGTATAAATTACAATATGGAAACGGAAGATATCTCTCACTACCTGTCATAGCAAAATAGATTACCATAGGCTTGGGAAAGGATCAAACCTCCACCACATGGCGTAAGCACCTATGATAAACTATTAAAGAGGTCTTTTAAAGGGTTGTAACGTTAGGTGTAGGGATATGAAATACACGGTTTTGTTGGATAAAGGAAGTTTTACTGGTGGCGAGTTAACAATTTTGGTTAATTACATGTACAATGTGGCTTGCTAAGCCAAGACTAGACTCGACTTAAGCTAATAAATGAAAAATAACAAAAACATAAAACAAACATAGAATGAAACGGGATGGTGATCCGTATGTTTTTTTTCTCTTTTTCTTTTTTTCTATTTTTTTCTTTTTCTTGATTTTTACTTCGATTTTTTATTTTATTTTATTTTATTTTTATTTTTTTTGCATACACTCTTACCCTACCATCCAAAATAATACATCATAGGGAATGAACATTCCCCTTACACTTGAATTTTTACATACTTTACAATAAACTAATCTAATGACTCGAAATAAGAAAATCAAAACACTTGGAGTACTTTTAAGATTAACGCACCTATGGGGGTAATATATGATGTTCTTCCCCATTACTCCATAAAATAAGTACTTACCCATGAGTCCCAATCGTCCCAAAACAATATGTACAAGGAGATGACTCGACTTAGCAACCATGTAATCAATTAGATAGTTAACTTAGGGTTTAAACAAATAACAATAATGCACTAAAAATGAGCGCGTACACGGAAGGCTAAGGCGATTTGGGTGTACATTTAAGTGGGGTGTAACAAATTCTTCCTTTAAGTAAAATGCTTAAAGTTAGAAACGAAAAGATAGGCTCGGAGGGGTGTACTAGGGGTTTCGTGTACTAAAAATGAGTACAACGCTAAGGTGTGGGAAAAATTAATTGACTTAACTAGCCAAGTAATATGACTTAAATGGTCAAGTAATTATAATACGGGTTTAACACAAGGGTGATCCTAATGCCTCTTATCATGTAGTAAATCCTACCACACGAATGTAGTCTCACTAGCGGTCTCGGGATGCATCACTAACGCAAGTTCTAGAATCTAAATGCTACCGGTACACTCATAAGCACTAATAGTAAATGCTTTTCCTATCAAATCTAAAGGCGAACCTCACATATTTGGGTGGAAAATTTTTCTGAATATACGGTTATGTGCTAGTCATACAATCTCCTATCCATGAGACGCTTGCTATGGCTAAAGTTTCACTCCTAAATGTTGTAAAAAATTTTAAATTTGGCGCTAAAATTGCACTAACAAGTATTTCTCATAGTTTTATTACACATCTACCATCAAACAAAACAAACTCAAGCGAAAGTGCATATGTAAGGTATCATCTTTTTACCCTCCCCTTACACTTAAGATGAACATTGTCCCCAATGTTCAAGTAAAGAATGTAAAAGTTAAAAAGTAAAAAGAATGAAATCAAATACTCCCCTGATTCGCTCGGTATGGATAATAAGGTGACCAGGTTAAATCTTCCTCCAAGAAAATGAACAATCAAAGCTTCCCTTCCAGAATATAAATCATCTTCTTGTCATACATAACCTGTAAAACCTGAGAAAATAGACAAAACAACCTTGCGTAAAATCGGCGGTATCCTATATAAGTTACTAAATCCTAGAAAACAAGATAAGATATAATGCTTGTGGAATGAAGTTTGCAGATTTCCTGGAGATTATAAAACTTAATAATTCACAAAAACCATAAGACTCCGTTAGAAAAACAAAACTGGTAAAATTTCCAGATTTTTACACTTGACGCCGTCAAGAGTTAATTCTTGACGCCGTCAGAAGTGACCTGCAGAAATTCTTATGTTAAGTTTCCGGAAAATTTCTGGAAAAAATTGGTCCTACTTCCTGGAAAATCCTGCAAAACTTCATTATGACTCAATACAAGCATTTGACTCTAACAAGTACGAATATACATGTTCATTTAATATTGTGGAGAATCATGATCGGTTTGTTTCTTAAAAACATATTTGGGGTTTCCCCTTACACTTATCTTTTGCAAAAATACTTTTAGGTGGAGTTAAGACTAGGCCAAAACAACAAAGTAAAGTATTTCCACTATTTAGTTTAGAAACATGATCTACCAGCAATAAAAATAAAGCATGCATACGGAAGCAAATAACAAACAAATAAACAAAATCACATAAAACATGGGTTGCCTCCCAAGAAGCGCTTTTCTTTATTTACGAGTCTTGTAGCTAGACTCAAGGTCATGGGTTACTACGTGACCTCATCATTGGTTCCACTCTCTAGGTCGTCTTCTAAACTAGTATCGCTTTCATAGTGTAAGTACTTCGGGTCTTCGAACTCGAAGATATCTTTTCGATACTTAGAACCAAGCTTACTAACATCCTTAAAGAATCCACACGATAAATCAGAAGTGTTCTTACACCCTCTCCTAACATCTTCGTCTCACAAAATAAGTTGGGAACTAATCTTATCAAGCCCGTCACAATCGATTTCCTTAAGGTCTCTTCTCTTGTATGGCGTTTGGTATGAAACCCTCCTAATTCCATCAGCGAAGGTCATAATTCCGTTCCGGTCATCAATTATTAGATTAGTGATCTCACAAAAGGGTGCCCCAAAAATAATTTGTGATAATCTAGGGTCGACATAGTCTTCGATGTTGCCCACGATCGTAAATTCCATAGTGAATGCCATATTTCCTACAAACACCTGGATTTCATGATCCTTACCAACCACTTTCTCTCATTTGTAAATCATTCCCCATCTGCAGATATTGTTATAATGGAATAATGACATAAGATTCTTCGGCAGGAATACGTTAATGTAGATGCTATCGAAGTATTTATGATCGATCGTGCAAGGGATTTTGAGATTATTCGGATCACGCCGTCTTATCTTCCCCGACTCTCCATCCTTTGACCCATATAGATTCCCCTCAAGGGAAGGACGATACTCGTACACCTCTTCATTATCCCTACGAAAAATTATCTTCTTAACACCATTGGTGAATAATGCACTACCATCTTTCTCATCAAGGATTACTCCCGATTCATTGATAAATGGTTTCCCAAGAACAAGGTTGGTTAACGTTTGCTTAGTGAGAGGGTCCACGTCATCGACCACGGTGAGGTCAGTATTGTAAACAAGCTCTCCAATCCAGATTGATAAATTTTTCATTACCTTCTCACACGCAATGCGTTCTGGGAAGGCTTCGTGGTGTAAGGAAAGGGGAATTATGTTGACTGGGAAGCTAGGATCTATATGACTATCGGTTAAGAGCTTTCCCTTAATGGTGCAGGAGATCTTGGAAACTTTAGGGTTGCTTTCCTTAGTCCTATTGCTACTCCCACTAGTAACATCCTCCATTTTTCTCTCGGGTTCCTCCATAATAGATTTACCCAAAATGGTTGGATTCCTCTCATGCTCTTCCGATCTCTCTTTCCCTTCATCTGATTTGCCAGATTCTCGCGCGGTGTACTGCTCGGATGAGTTGGTAGGTTTTCTGGCCAAATCGTGGTCTACCCTTAAGGTCTCATCTTTAGCTGTATGACCAAATTTGTTAGTTTGTTGTTGGGTTGGGTTGCGTGTAGAAGCAGATATCGTGGTGATGGTGTTTACGAAATGGATTGGTCCTAGGAGGTTAACAGGTTCTTTTCCTTTAGGGGATAGATGTTTGAATAACTTGCTAGGACTTTTTATTTTCATAGGGGAGGTTGGTGGACTCATGACGGTAACAGACTTAACCTCATCAACGTGAATGGGTTTATTAACAGCATGCTCTTTGATAGCAGTTAATAGATTACAAATCTTGTTGTTCATATCAGCCTGCTGTTGTTTAAATTTAGCCTCGAGTGTAGAGAGCTGTAATTCTTGAGATAGAATGAATTTTTTTAGAGCATCTTCACAGCTTTGCCTAGGAATGCCTTGTGATGGAAAATGCTCGGACCAAGTGAGTGGTGAGGAGTTATTGAAAGATACGCTCCGCGTTTGGTACCCTCTGAAATTAGGTTTATCCTTCCATGCCTCATAGGCCTCGCCAGAAGTTTGAGGACCTTGACCCACGTGTGATGATGTGAATTCGTTATAAGCACGTTTTGAAAGTTCCATGCATTTATGAGTCTCGTGAGGGCCATTACAAAATTTACATGTAGAAGCGATTCTGCTTACTTGGCTTGAGGATTTTTGAGCTTCGTAAGATTTCATGAGAGACTTGACTCGCCTTCAAGTTCCATGATCCTACGGTCGGGAGTGCTAGAATTGTTCGAAGGCAAAGATATTGCCTTGACCGTTTTGTTTAAATCACGGGGATCATTCCAACTTTCGTTGTCATAGAGAGCAAGATCTTCTATGAGTTCCCATGATTGTTCCGCACTTAGATCACGTAGCTTACCACCGGCCGATTGGTCGATGGCTCGCCTCGTGGAGAGATCGATATGGTCATAAAAAATTTGTACTTGGAGCCAAAGATCTATGCCATGATGAGGGACTTTTTGGAGTAAGTCCTTGAAACGAGTATATGCTTCATAAAGAGATTCATTTTGACGTTGTTGGAACATCAAGATGTCATTTCTAAGCTTAGTAGTTCTCCCCGGTGGGAAAAATTGAGCAAGGAAACGAGTGGTGAGATCATCCCATGTGGTGATGGATCCCGCAGGTAAACGCTCAAGCCATTGACTAGCTTGATCCCGTAGAGAGAATTGGAATAGGCATAATTGGGTTGTCTCTCTAGTTGCAACATCTAGGTCTATGGAATCTACGATTTTGAGGAAGTCCTTAAGATGTTGGTTTGGATCTTCGGAACGAAGTCCATGGAATGCACATCCGCTTTGCACCAACCGGATGGTGTTGGATCGCAAGGGGGTCACATTGGCTCCGGTGAGCTCAATGGTGTTTCGGTAGCCTTGGTGGCTAGGTCGGGAATACTCTCATAAGGTTCGGGGCCTAAGGGGTTCTAGTGGTGGGTTTTGTTGTGGTGGGATGACGGGTTCAAGGATGTTCCCATCGTCCATGATGTCGGGTGGTGAAGTGTTACGAACAAAAACACAAAGAAACACGATAGACTAAAGAAAAACTAAAAATAAAAATAAAATCTTACTAGAACGGAATCTAGCAAGTAGACCTAATAAAAAGAGATTCTAACCTAGACAATAACTATTCCCCGGGCTGCGGCGCCAAAACCTTGATACGTGGGAATCGCACCAGGCTTTACCTCTCAAGGGATCTTGAGAAGCTTACAACCCCCACCAGGCAGTGTACCTGATCGTTGTAGTATAGTATAGTGACAAGTACCGGGGGATTGATTGTTCAGCTAGGAATAGTGTCGCTAGGATTAGAAAACCTAAATACTAGTTCTAAAGGTGAGAGATGATTCTTTTTGTATTTTTATATTTTTTAGAAAGCAAGTAGAAATATCGGGTTTGAAGGATTTGGGCGGAATTAGTTGCTAGTCAACTAACCCAATGCTAAAGATGCAATCAAAATAAAATACTAGAAATGAAAATAAACTAAATTATACAAAGGTTGTGAGCAATAAGTGGAGAAAATTTGTTTACTTAGATTTCACTACTCCTTAGACATCTTTTACATGTTAATTACTTGTTATAGTTGCATGGATGACGGATTGTATTCCTTAATACCATTCATGGGGTGGCGCACTTAACTCCCCAATTCTATGAGCTCTTATCTCCTCCTATACCATGCCCAGCACAACCATAGGGATTATAAACAGTGGCTCATGCATTAAATACAACCAATAAAGACCTAGTGCACATCGGTTCATGTTTCCTAAGACGTTCAAGCATGTTACCATTTGGAGATCTGCCAGTTTTCTTAAGCCTAACATATAAATCATTCATCCAAGACAATTATAAACAACTAATCAACACATAATTAACATCTATGTTTCATTAGATCCAAGTAAACACAAGATAGATCTAGCCTAGCATGATGGAATTAAGACAAGAACAAGATATAGACAACCAACACATAGACATATTGATTGAATTAAAAGAACACTTATCTCAATTACACATGAAAGGTATCAAGGGCATAGAACCCTTGAAAAACCTGTAAAATTCGCACCAAGTTCGTACTTAGAGTTTCTCCAAAACTTCTCTCTTTTTAATGTGAAAATTAGAAAACTATATATAGGAAATAGGGTCTGACGGCGTCAAGACCAAACTTGTGACGCCGTCACCTCACCGCCAAAACTCTTCTCGGACTGCTTTGATCTACTTCTGACGCCGTCATGTGTTGTGCATTTCCAGGCCGTCATGACTTTTACTCTTGACGCCCTACTTCGTGACGCCGTCCAATATGTACTGGGTCATCATGGAATTTATTCTTGACGCCGTCAGGGTGTTGCTCTTGACGCCGTCATCTACTGTTCCTAGTAAGGAAAATTAAGACTTTGACGTTTTCTTCACTTTTATGTTCCAAAAACGTCCAAATTGCTTCCTTTTCTAGATTTCACTCCCAAAGTCCCTAAAATCACAAAAGGAACGATTTAGGGCAATATTTGATCAAATAAATTCAATTCCGGGCTTAAATGACCCCCTAAAAGTGGTTCATTTGTCGCCTCATCACTAGCTTTATATATAGCTGATAGAAAAGGCATTTAGTAGAAACATAACATGCCAAGTTTTTTGATAATTTAACGTTTATAGACTAATTGGAGATTTCTAAAAATTGATGGCAAAAAAATATGTGTCTGACTTTATATATACACAAGGTATTAAAAAATTTGAACCTTCATAAATTTAAAGCCTACACACTTGCGGAAATTTCAATAGCATGTTGCATACACACAAATAAACGTTATATCTAAAAAATTAAGTGTATTAAATTCGTAAAATTGTAACAACCCTCTAAATTAATACAACCCATTTAAACCATCTATCAACTTGTAACAATTCATTTAAAAAGTCATCTATACACCACTCAAATATTAAATGAAAAACTCAAACACCAATATTTTTATCCTATCTCATCTCACATAACATCCGCAACACACCATCCAACCACCATCTAGCCACCATCCGACCACCACCAAGAGCCAACCACTGCCACCACGAACAGACCACCATGCACACCATCCGACCACCACCACTACGAGCCAACCACCACGGTTTTTGAGGTTTTGTGTAAAGTTATTGTCTCCGTTCAAAAAATAAAGAAATTTAAAGCCTAAACACGAGCAATATTTGCTTTTATCATGAAGCCACCTTGCACATGAATTCACAACTCACAAGCAATAACCCATTATTTTTCGTAAACCATATGGACCACGACAGACACACCATTCATGTGTGGATTTAGGGAATTAAAGACAGGCCTACTAATTTATTCGTATTTATCTTATCAATTTCAGTTCCATCTTCATTCTTTAAGTTTCAAATGGGTGACAATGCGATCATAGGCCTATCTTAGAGGATCCATTATTATAAACATTTTAAAAAGATTTATATATTAACACATCATTAATTTTTAGACATTTTGATATTATAAACTTACATTTACAATAGTATAAACCTTTACAATTTCATAAAATGTCTTATAGAACAAAATGAATTAAATGTATTGAATTTATAAAGAGTTTCAAGAATTTGGATCTCTTCATGCTATATTGACATGAAATGAGTGTCCACTATTGTTAAAATGAAACATAAACACTTTCATCTTTTTTAGATATTATCATAAACCTACCATAGTCGATGTTCTTATTGTGAGTTTTATGTATACAATATTTTACTTTTATATTAAACACAAATTTTATTTTTAAATTAGATTTTTCATTTAATTCACATTAATCAACTTATAAATTACAATAGTAATTATGATTTTTAATTTAATAAACTCAAAGTTTTTTTTTCTTTTAATGAAAAATGCAAAAATTGTCCTTGTGGTTTGATCAAATTGCAAGTTCAGTCTCTATCCTTTCAGAAATGCATAAACCATCCATGTGAAAAACTTTAGGTTGCAACCTTCGTCCTTAATCGAATAAGATCACAATTACTTTTTATTATTTACCTTTAAATTTAAAAAAATTTTAAAAATCAAAATGATGAACTCCATGAATCATTAAATTCTAAACTCCTAAAATCAAACTCTAAGCAGTTGCTATAATCTAAACCTAAAAAATGTTTCTCACTACTTCTATAATAATTATTCACACATACACACTAACAATGATACATAAATATGTTTCAAACACACTTGCTCCCAACGAATGGGCTCTTGATTTACTCTCATTTTTATTCAAACACACACAATAGCACCACATTTAAGATACATATTTTGTGTAAAATATGCTCCAAACGTACACAAAGCATCGGATGTTCAACCACTTGTCAAAGGCTACTAAATTTGTTCCAAATGTAACACCCCCATTTTCACAGATCGCAGTGGATTTAGTGTTTGGGGTATTACTTCATGGAAACAAAGACAAGATAATAGAAAACGACTCGAAAAGAGACGTTTTTGAAAAAGGTGTTATCATTCATTTATTCATCAGAGCTTTTACAGTAAAAGATATACTTTTACCAAAAGAGAGGCCCCTTAAGATACGTTTTAAGGAAAAAAAATGAATGGTAACTATTCTGGACGTCCTCATGTCCAGTACTTCTCCGTGGCAGGGTTCCTAAAGAGCTCAATTACCTAGGATAACATGCTTAAAGAGTCAATACAAATGTTGAGTGAGAGTCATAGGTTTAAGTAGATAGGGTGTGTGAATACAAGTTCCACAGGGTTCAGCTTAAACCCTATATGTGGAAAAGTTTAGAGATAGCGGGTATATTGCACTAAGCTCATGAATCACACGTTAATGGTCCAGATCATGGGGTCTGCAGACCATACTATGATGGGACAAAGAGAAAGGATAACTTGCCAAAGTTAATCCTTTAGAGGGTTCTGATGAGGCGAAAAATGATCCGTTTTTAGGGGGTCATTTAAGCCCGGAATTGAATTTATTTGATCAAATATTGCCCTAAATCATTCCTTTTGTGATTTTAGGTACTTTGAGAGTGAAATCTGGAAAAGGAAGCAATTCGGACGTTTTTGGAGCATAAAAGTGAAGAAAACGCCAAAGACTTAAATTTCCATGCTGGGAACAGTGTTTGACGGCGTCAAGAGGAAGAATTTGACGACGTCAAGAGTAAAGACCATGACGACCCAGTACAAACATGAAGACGTGACAAGTAGAGCGTCAAGAGTTAAATGTGTGACGGCCTGCAAAAGTGGACTACATGACGGCGTTAGATGTAGATCTAGGCAGTCCGAGGATTATTTTGGCGGCGAGATGACGGCGTCACCCATTTGTTCTTGATGCCGTCGGCCTCTAATATCTATATATAGTTTTCTAATTTTTATTCATTAAAGGGAACAAGTTTGGAGAAACCCTAAGGCCGAACCTTGTACGAATTTTACAGCTTTTCAAGGGTTTTCAACCCTTGAATCCTTACATGTGCTATTGAGATACATATTTTCTTAATTCAATCAATATGTCTATGTGTTGGTTGTCTATATCTTGTGCTTGTCTTGATTCCACCATGCTAGGCTAGATTTATCTTGTGTTTGCTTAGATCTAATGAAACCTAGATGTTGATTATGTGTTGATTACTTGTTTATGGTTGTATTGGATGAATGATTTCAATGTTAGGCTTAAGAAAACTAGCAGATCTCTAAATGGTAACATGCTTGAACGTCTTAGGAAACATGAACCGATGTGTACTAGGTTTTATTGGTTGTATTTAATGCATGAGTAAATTCTAATGATCCCATGTTAGGAGCTTCTTGTAGGCTCGACATAGGAGTGAAGTAGGCACTCATAGGATTGAGGAAGTAAGTATACCACCCCATGAATGGTATTAAGAACTACAATCCGTCATCCACGCAACTATAACAAGTAATTAACGTGTAAAAGATATCTAGGGAGTAGTGAAATCTAAGTAAACACATTTTTCCCACATATTGCTCACAACATTAGTTTAATATAGTTTTATTTTCATTTTTAGTATTTTATTTTGATTGCATCTTTAGTATTGGGTTAGTTGACTAGCAACTAATTCCGCCCAAAATTCTTCAAACCCGAGATTTTAATTTGCTTTCTAAAAAAATATAAAAATACAAAAAAGAATTATCCCTCATCTCTAGAACTAGTATTTAGGTTTTCTAATCCTAGCAACACTATTCCTAGCTGAACGATCAATCCGCCGGTACTTGTCACTATACTATACTACAACGATCAGGTACACTGCCTGGTGGGGGTTGTAAGCTTCTCAAGATCCCTTGAGAGGTAAAGCCTGGTGCAATCCCTACACATCAAGCTTTTGGTGCCGCAGCCCGGGGAATAGTTATTGTCTAGGTTAGAATCTCTTTTTATTAGGTCTGCTTGCTAGATTCCTTTCTAGTAAGATTTTATTTTTATTTTTAGGTTTTCTTTAGTCTATCTTATTTCTTTGTGTTTTTGTTCGTAACTTTTCACCACCCGACATCATGGACGATGGGAACATCTTTGAACCCGTCATCCCACCACAACAAAACCCACCACTAGAACCTCTTAGGCCCCAAACCTTAGGAGAGTATTCCCGACCTAGCCACCAAGGCTATCGAAACACCGTTGAGCTCACCGGAGCCAATGTGACCCCCTTGCGATCCGACACCATCCGGTTGGTGCAAAGCGGATGTGCATTCCATGGACTTCGTTCCGAAGATCCAAATCAACATCTTATGGACTTCCTTAAAATCGTAGATTCCATAGACCTAGATGTTGCAACTAGAGAGACAACCCGATTACGCCTATTCCAATTCTCTCTACGTGATCAAGCTAGTTAATGGCTTGAGCGTTTACCCGCGGGATCCATCACCACATGGGATAATCTCACCAATCGCTTCCTTACTCAATTCTTTCCACCGGGGAAGAATGCAATGCTTAGAAATGACATTTTGATGTTTGAACAACATCAGGGTGAAACTTTCTGTGAAGCATGGGCTCGTTTTAAGGATCTCCTCCATAAGGTCCCTCATCATGGTATAAACCTTTGGTTATTAGTTCAGATTTTCTACGACCATGTTGACTATCACACTAAACGTACAATCGATAGGGCCGCGGGAGGTAAATTGCGTGATAAGAACGCCGAGGAGTCCTGGGCAATTATTGAAGAGCTGGCCGCCGATAATCAAGAAATGTGGGAGTTTAATCATACGATAAAGCGGCCATCAACGCAATCTCAACACCTGGAGGGACCACCGAAATCCCCGATGAACTCCTATGCAAACTCGAGGCAAAAGTTGACTATTTTGAGGAAAGGCAAAGGAGACCTTTAAGTCCTAGATGGGCTACTGTCAATTCTGTCTCAAAACCGACTTCAACACCATTATCAGAGTCACCCTCTAGAGAAAATGTCGAGACTTTTCAAAACGATGCCCCACCTTATCCCCCTCCCGAGGAGCTTAGCTCAGAATTTGAAGCTAGAATGAGATAATATATGGCAACTCATTCAGATCGGCTCGCTAGATTCGAGGAAGCAGTTTATAAGCAAAAAGAGGAGATGCAAGAGAAAATGAATGAGATGATGAGTCTATTGGAGGAGTATGCCAACCAGAGAACCCCCGAAAGAATGCTACTAAGGAAAGAAAGCGTCACCCCCACTACCCAATTTGTTAATTCCATCACAATTGTCCACAAGGATAATGAGAAGGTAGAAGCCCCAACTAAACAAACCTTAGAAGAGCCACCAAAATCCCAACCTTTGAGTTACTACCTGAAACATGATATAAACGAAAACACTATAACAAATTGGATAAAGGGTGACGGGCGTAACCAACCTTCCAAACAGAGTTCTGAGAAGGAGGAAGGGGGAAAAGACAAGTATGATACGTTGCTTGGGGGGCCAATATTCGAGAGACTATTGGTACAAAAAGTGGCTACTAAGCAGATGGCGTGTGGGAACTTTGAGATACCAACTAGCATCGGGGATTTGAAATATCTTAGTGCTTTTGCCGACCAAGGATAGGAAGTAAATCTTATGCCCCTAACTATTTACATCCAACTAACGTCAAAAATGCCAGCCCTCACTCGTGTTAGGTTATCCCTCGATGGACACTCGTACGTATACCCCCTAGGAATCGCAGAAGATGTGTTAGTTAATATCGCAGGATTCATGTACCCCGTTGATTTTATGATCATCAATGATAAGGGAGATGGATGCATGCCAATAATCCTTGGGGCACCATTCCTCGCCACCGCTAGGGCTGTCATTAAGTATGAAGGCAGGAAAATTGAGCTTAAATCTGGAAAAAGAAAGATTAGCTTCCCCATGACCCCGCGAAGTGGGCATGAGAATTTGAGTTGGAGAAAGCTCAAAAACAACATTGACACGACACCCATTCGTGTTCAGAATAAAATTCTTGCATGGGAGGCAAGAATCAGAAGCTACAAGGAGGCTAAATATGAAAGAAGCAAAAGCAATAAAGTTCATGTCGAGTTCGAACATAATCGACCAGCAGAAAGCCATGTACCATTCGAGGAAGGGAACTTAGTACTCTTAAGACACTTGGAAACAACAATACCACCCGATAAACCAAGTCCTTAGTGGTATGGGCCTTTCACAATTGAGAGCATGAGCCAAGATGGGATGGCTAACCTGAGAAGTAAAGTAGGTGGAGAGGTGATTGCAAGTATCGACAGATTGAGGCACTACCACCATAATAGTAATGATCACAACTACATGGGGTACATCATCTCAAACGATGAAGTCACGTAGTAACCCATGGCCCTGAGTCTAGCTACAAGACTCGTAAATAAAGAAAAGCGCTTCTTGGGAGGCAACCCATGCTTTGTGTGATTTTATTTTGTTTGTTTGTTATTTGCTTCCGTATGCATGCTTTATTTTTATTGTTGGTAGATCATGTTTCTAAACTAAAAAGTGGAAATACTTTACTTTGTTGTTTGGCCTAGTCTTAACTTCACCTAAAGGTATTTTTGCAAAAGATAAGTGTAAGGGGAAACCCCAAATGTGTTTTTAAGAAACAAAACCGATCATGATTCTCCACAATATTAAGTGAACATGTATATTCGTATTTGTTGATACAAAAGTTGGGCGTTCCTGATTATGGGTTCTTGCTCTCGTACCAATTCGCTTCTTAGTACTTGTAACCTGCGCACTAAGAAAATAAACAACACCGTTAGGCTTATCGTGGGATTGTCTCCCACGATTAGACTCCGGCGTGAGAGTAAGTAATCGATTTAGGATTCTCGTAAAGAGTTAGGGTTTGTATATCGTACCTTTGAATGAGAGATGTCATTCCTTATATAGGGGCTGAAACCATGTAGGTTTCTTGCTCCTTACTCTTCGTACGCGTAGTGCTTATCCAGGATAAGGATATCTATTCTATGAATAGAAGATCCTTATCACATGCCCGGTTAGTTTAGTTGAGCTTTGGGCTTTGTGAGCCCAAGCCGTTATTATTATGGCCTGAGTCATTCGTTATGATAGCCCACTCATGGTGGGTTTGGGCCGAGTAATGTTTATCATTTGGGCTCGTGGCCCATATATAGACTATACGTCATCATGTCCCCCCAGTCTAGTGTGCGCGGCTCGTAGCCGCGGATACTAGACTAATATTAACAGCGGTAAGCGTGGCGGGAGAACATTGAAATATTGCCGCCCATTTAAAGTGCAATGCACCTAGTCATAGGTATTTCAAACGTATACCTCGAAAATTGGGGGTAGTGTCCACGTGGCCCTCGTAAATCGGGAAAAAGTGCATGTACCGGTTCAGTTCCAGCCACACGTTTTTGTTAGTGGGATCCACGTGGGGATAATCTAGGGTTTCCTTCCTCCCTATATAATAGTTACCGGCCCCCTTTTTACAATTACACACAGTAAAACACACACTCAACATTTTCACTTTCTTGAAAGCTATCTTTTCGCAAATAAGCATTTCTGTAGGTGCGTTTTTCTAGTGAATAAATGAAAATGGTTGCCCAGTTAGGGGATCTTCGCTCTGCGATGACGGTTGAGGATGTCACTGAGTTTTCATCTAACTATTTTATTCCTCTGGACGTGCGTCCAGAGGCTCCGGACGTAGACGCGTGTATAGCTGATTTCCCCGAAGGGAAAATAGGTTTATACACGAAATTTTTTGAGTACGCGAATTACCGCGTGCCAATTTCTATTTTTCTGAGCGATTTGCTCAACCACTATCACCTCCACATCTCATAGCTGCACTGTATAGGTGCGGCTAAGGTGTCGAATTTTGAAGTAAACTGCCGTTTACTTGCGATAGAGCCGACCATAGCCTTGTTCCGCTCCTTTTACCAAACTACGTGGTCAAATGGATGGGTTTCTTTTGTAAAGCGCCCGGGGGCGCTTCAGTGTTACACCGATAAGGTAGACTCCCTAAGAAATTGGAGGGAGTATTTTTTCTGGGTTGATGATGTGGTCTTTCCATCGCCCTATGAGTTTTATACTCAGGATACATTGCCAAGGGATGGGCGCCCCGCACCCGGTTCCTATAGGCTGGTTGATGCGCAGACTCTTGATGCCAACCGCCTGTCCATTAACCCTTATCCGGAGGTGTTTTTGGTTCACATGGGATTGAGTCGCAATTATTACGGCGCTGCGGTCGAGGTGCCAACCTTTATTAGTGAGGATGGCCGGGGTGGGTGTTCGTCCCTTCTTCTTCGTGTTTTGTAAGTCTATTTTGTATGCGCACCTTTAATAACTAATCCTTTCTTCTTTGTTGTTTTATTTATGTGCGCAGAGATGATCTATTTGCCGTTGTGAAGCTGGACAGGCCGAAGCACGTGACGATAGGGGTGCGCCCTCTAAGAGAGGGTGAGCAGCCACTATTGGAGGCGACTGAGGGTCGATTGACCGTGCTGCCAGAGGTTGTCCCTGAGAACACGCCACCGCTCCAGGTGACGCCTGTTCAAAGCGTAGCGCCTGAGGTTGAAGTGGTGCAAGAAGAGGCGCGCGCTGAGTCGTCCGACAGCATAGAGATCCTAAAGCCCGAGGAGGTGCTGAAGGAAGAAGTGGCACAGAATATTAAGTGCAAAGGGGAGGCGGAGACCAGTGGCCCCAAGAAGAGACGATGCTACCTCATTGGGGATGCAGAGTCGTCTGCGGAGGCTACATCTACGTCTGGCGCGGATAAGAAGGCTGTTGAGGCCTCTCCCGTTCTGTAAGTGTCTGCATCTGTATTATATTTTCTTGTATATTACTTGTCGCAATATTTATTAACTGTCTTCTTTATGTTTTTGTAGGGATGATGCCTCGAAGAATGATGGAGTCTTCGTGGATGTGGTTTCCTCTCCGCAGAATGAAAACAAGGAGGGGAAAGCCAAGGTAGATGAGGGTGGAGAGGCGCATCCGTTGATAGATGAGCTGGCTGCGACCGCTGCTCGCCAGGCTGAGCTGGTGGCTCAGTTGAGTGAGAAGTATGCTGGGGAGGGCAGTACTCTCGCCCAGAAGGATGAGGAGCTAGCGAAGCTTCGTGCGCAGTTTGCGGATGCGCAGGTGGAGTTGGAGTCTTCGCGGGTGTATACTGAGAAGATCACCCATGAGAAGTTGTCCGCCTTGGCTGAGGTGGAGAAGGCGCGTGGAGAACTTCATCATTATAAGTCTGACTTGACTTGGGACGTGCGCTTCTTGGAGGAGAAGAAAGTGGAGCATTTTGCTAATATTGCTAAGTTCAAGGAGGATATGATGAAGATTGTCCAGCTGCAGGAGGACAAGCTGCGCAGCATGAGCATTGAGTATGACGAGGAGTTATATCCTCATTTGATGTCGTCCATTGCTGAGCGCAGGTATTTCTTATGTATTTTTCTCCTTCGTAATTCTTTTTGTTGCTATGCTTGTTACTAACACAACTTATCTTTGTTGATGTAGGTGGTTGATTAGCCACGGGCTGCGCCTGGCAACAATGGGTACTCTTGAGTCCCAAGAGGTATTAGAGGCCTTTGGGAAGGTTGTTCACAGCGCGGTAGCTCGTGGGAGATCGCAGGCTATGGAGGATCTCCATGAGGCCAAGCTGCTGAAGAAGGACTTGGCGGAAGTCCCTGGGTATAGTGTTGCTGCATATGATGAGCTGATGCAGGCTATGGCGGGGTTAAAGGTCCTCGAGCTGCCGCACATTGGGAGGTTGGAGCGCGACCAAGACAACCCCATAGATGTACTTATGGTGGGGTTGACGTTGGAGCGCCACCTTGGAGAGAATGCAGAGGGGCAATCAGATTACTTTCTGAAGCCTGATGTGTCGCAGCTGCAGATTCCTGTATTTGCGCAGCCTCGTGATATCCTTAACCCATTTGCTCTTGAAAGGGAGATTCCTTTGAAAGAGGTTTTGGAGCGTCATGAACAGAGGGCTGCTTAGAAGAAGGGCATTAAGGGCAAGGCAGTGTTGTGTGGCGTGGGCGCTGCGCACATCCCTAGGTCTGATGGTGTGCCCGTAAGTGTTCCTACCGTATCTCTTAAGGATACTTTGATTCTGAGGAAGCTGCAGGAGGTGGGGAGTTCTGCTGCTCCGGAGGAGAGCCCTGAGCATCGCCATAGCGTGTAGGCTTTTTTGTATATGTACTATGTATCATTCCTTGTAATTTTGAATAAGATACCTTTTTGTTGATTAAGTGCATAACTTAAGAAATGTACTTGCATTGTTTGCGAAGTTTTATTATTTTTGACCAAGTGTCTTGGCTCGTTATTTGCTAAGCTTGTACAGTGTACTTAATATTTGCGCACCCGTCGTGAGATGCGCACGTGAAACTTACCTCGACGTCTCCAAAGTAAGGCGCTTAGCAAGGATGCGTGATCCAATGTTGATGGGTTTGCAACCCTCTTACTCAACGAGTGAATTAGTAGGTTAACTCATCCTTTATGCCTTCGTGGGTCTTTAATTAGTGCATGCATGCCATGTCGGCAAAGATATAAGATAACAATATTGACATATATAAGTATGTATGTAATAAAGTGAAATACGCTATGAAGTTAGCTAGAAACCATAACATTTTTATTGATACTTGCAAGTTTTTGAAAAAAGAAAAATACAATTCCTAGGAAAGTAAAGAAAAACAAACACTTATTGGGCATCTCGTAGGATGCAAAGGTGTCTGTGTAGTGGCCGTAGCCTAAAAGTAACATCTTTTAAGATTGCAGATGTTCCAAGTGCGCGCTAGGTCGTGACCTTCCATGTCGCGCAGTCTGTATGCGCTGTTGCCAAGCGCATCTGTGACCTCGTAAGGTTCTTCCCATTTTGGTCCAAGCTTGCCTGTGTCTTCTGCGTGGCTCGCATCATTAGCGCGGTAAACAAAGTCTCCTGGTCTGAATGAAGTGTGTTTGACCTTTGCATCATAATACTTCTTCATTTTTGCCTTAGCCTTTGCTTCGCGTATAGCTGCGCGTTCACGCCTTTCTTCCAGTAAATCTAAATCTATGCGCCGTTCCTCGTCGTTTGTTGTGACGTTGACCTCTGCTATGCGTATAGTTGGCATTCCTATCTCAGCTGGTATGACGGCTTCTGTTCCATAGACTAGGGAGAATGGCGTGTCGCCAGTACTGGTTTTGATTGTTGTGCGATGCGCCCATAAGACATGCAAGAGCTCATCTACCTACCTTCCTTTATTTCTGTCCAGGCGCGCTTTTATTCCTTCGCCTAGGCTGCGGTTTGCGCGCTCAACTAGGCCATTGGTTAGTGGGTGTTTCACTGAAGCGAAGTGTTGCGTGATGTTCAATTGCGCGCACCAATCTTTGAATGGGTTATCACAGAATTGTTTTCCGTTGTCTGATATAATCTCTCCTGGTAGTCCGAAGCGACAGACAATGTTGTCCCAGACAAAGCGTTTGACTTGGTTTCCTGTGATGCTCACCACCGCCTTTGCTTCAATCCACTTCGTAAAGTAGTCTATGGCTACGATGAGGAACTTTACTCCTCCTGCTGCTACAGGAAAGGGTCCTGCGATGTCAATGCCCCATTTATAAAATGGCCATGGTGAGGTAATAGGTGTTAGCTCTTGTTGTGGTCGGCGCGGGATTGGCCTATATACTTGACAATTGCTGCATTTCTTTATCAGATTGCGTGCGTCGCGATGCATAGTTGGCCAATAATACCCTGACCTTAGAGCGCTTGCCATCACAGATCGTGGCCCTGAGTGCATACTACATGATCCAGCGTGGATTTCTCTGAGTACGTAGTCTGCTTGAAGAGGTCCAACACATCTGAGCCAGGGTTGTAAGAAAGAGCGTCGATAGATTATGTTGTCTCGTAGTTCAAACCGTTGCGCTGTGCGCCGCACTCTTCGAGCGTCTTTATGATCTTGTGGTAAGATTCCCTTGCTGATGAATTCAATGATAGGCGTCATCCATGTAGGATCTTGTTCTTCTATCACTGTGGATATCTCTATTTCCAAGATTGACTTATTTTTTAGGGTTTCTACCAATACCTGTTTTGAGAGGTGCGTGAAGCTTGTGGATGCGATTTTGCTGAGCGCATCTGCTTTCCTGTTATCTCCTCTAGGCACCTGTTTTATTGTGAACCTGTCAAAGTTTTTTATTAAGGACTTGGTCTTTTCTAGGTATTGGATCATGTGTTCATCCTTGGCTTCATATTCACCTAGCACATGGTTAGCAACTAGCCGAGAATCTACATTCGCTTCCAGGTTGCGTAGACCCATTTGGATTGCGATGCGTAGTCCGGCTAGTAGGGCTTCGTATTCTGCCTCATTGTTTGTGGTTGTGAATTCAAAGCGCAGCGCGTAGGTGAATTCCATACCTTCTGGATTTATAAGAATAAGGCACGCGCCTGATCCATCTACACATGAGGATCCATCTGTGAACAGGATCCAGGGTTCCTGTAGATCCGATTTGGTTTCAGATGTTGGACTGTCGTTATCTGGATTTTCCACAATGAAATCGGCTAAGATTTGTCCTTTGATTGCAGTACGCGGTCTGTATGAGATGTTATATTCACTTAACAGTACACTCCACTTCTGTAAGCGTCCTGATGCGTCAGGTTTAGAGATAACTTGTTTGATTGGCTGATCAGTGATTACAGCTATTGGGTGCGCTTGAAAGTATCTGCGCAACCTTTTGGTTGCGAATACGAGGGCTAGGACCAGCTTTTCCATAGCGCTGTAGTTAATCTCTGTCTTCTTCAGGGCTTTGCTTACAAAGTATATGGGCGTCTGGACGGAGTTCCTATCTGTCAATAGCACTGTACTAACTGCTCCGTGGGTTGCCGATAAGTACATGATTAGCTCTTCCCCTGGTCGCGGTGCGACAAGTTTGGGAAGAGATGCCAGATGGTGTTTTAGTTGTTGGAAAGCTTCCTCCGCTTCTTCGGTCCAGCGAAAATCTCCCTTTTTAGTGCACTTCGTGAGTGTTTTAAAGAGAGGAAGGGATTTGTCTGCTGACTTGGATAAGAAACGGTTTAGCCCTGCTAACTTTGCATTCAATGACTGGACTTCTTTGAGTGTGCGCGGTGAGGGGAGATCAATAACAGCCTTTGTTTTTTCAGGACAAGGCTTGATTCCATCGGGTTCTATTAAGTATCCAAGGAACATACCCTCGGTTGCGCCAAAGGTGCACTTCTTGGGATTTAACTTCATATTTATTTGTCCCAATGTTCTGAACATTTCCTCTATGTCGCGCTCCAATTCATCCTCTGTGTGGCTTTTGATGACAAGGTCGTCAACGTAGACCTCCAAGTTGCGGCCTACTTGTTTTTCGAAAGCTGTGTCCACCAGTCGTTGGTATGTCGCGCCTGCGTTCTTTAAGCCAAAAGGCATTTTTGTGTAGCAGTACACTCCTTGACTGGTGTGGAAAGCTGTTTTTTCTTCATCGTCGACTGCCATCTGAATTTGGTGATACCCTTTGTATGCGTCTAGGAAGCATTTGAAAGGGTATCCGCACAGGGATTCTACCTTCCAGTCTATTTCTGGCAGTGGGTAGCAGTCCTGTGGACATGCTTTGTTGAGGTCCGTGAAGTCCACGCACATTCTCCAACTGCCATCGCTCTTCTTTACCATGACTGGGTTAGAAAGCCAGTCATGGTAGTACACTTCGCGCATGATGCCTGCATCTACGAGCTTATGTACTTCTTCCAGAATAGCTTTTGCACGATCTGGGGCCTGGCCGCGCATCTTTTGTCGTATTGGGGGATATCCTTGTCGGATTTGTAGCTTATGCTCTGTGATAGAACGTGGCACTCCTGTCATGTGTTTTGGTTCCCATGCGAAGATGTCCAGGTTTTTCTGCAAGAGTGCGCATACGGCTGCTTTACCTTTGTCAGATAAAGATCCACTAATCGAAACTTGTTGTTCCGGATAATCGGGATGAATAGCGACTTTCAGGTTTGGTGTTTTTTCTGCGCACTGTTCTGGAATAGTTTCTGCTTCAGTTGTTACCGCATTGCATTCTCTTGGTGGTACTGTTGTGTTATAGAGGGTGACAACTCCTCCTTCCACTGGAAACTTAAGCATTCCGTGCGCTGTGGATGGCACTGCGCGCATGGATGATATTCCAGGTCTCCCGATGATACCATTGTATGGTGAGGGAGATTTTATTACCATGAAATTTATCCATGTTGCGGTTGAGTGTTGTTCATCTCCTGCGACCACTAGCAAGCGTAACTGCCCCATGGGCCAGATCTTTTCTCCTGTGAATCCAGTCAATGACGTTGTCACTGGTATCAATTGATTTTGGATTTCAGGTCACAGTCTCTTGAAACAATGATCATACAGGATATCTTCGGATGCTCCTCCGTCAATGTACATGCGGTGGATGTCATGTCCTCCCGTATGTATTTCAATGGTCAGAGGTTCTACGACTGCGTTGTCCGCAGCTAAAGTAGGGAAAGATATCTCTTTTTCTGGAGAGAATTTTTGGCTGACTTTTTGCTTTATCTTGCGCTGCCATGACTGTATCATGTATATGGTATCAGCTTTTTCTTTGGGGGTCTCTTTCTTACTTCCGCTCTTTTGTTTGTCTTTCCCTTCTTTAATGTGTTTTACAAGGTGGTCCATCCTGCCTTCTCTTACTAACTTTTCAATTAGTTGTTTTAGCTGGACGCACTCATTAGTTGTGTGGCCTTTTTGACCATGGTACTCGCAGTATCCGCTCCCTATGCGCTTTTCCTCTGCAGTGCGCATTGGTGGTGGTTTTGGGAAGTTTGCACCTTCTGTTACAAATATTTCCCTCAGAGTTTTTGTAAGAGGGGTATATTTGTCATTGTCTCTTCCACTGCGGTAATTCCTGTTGTGGTTGTTATTCTGATCATTGGATTGTCTCCGAGGCTGCTCTTGTTGCCTATAGTTCGAATAACCCTTTTTGCTGTCCGCAGTAGCTGCTTCTCCTTGTATAAAGGATCTAGTGCGCTTTGTTAGCTCATCAAAAGTCTGTGGAACTTTGTCGTTTAGCTTTCGGATGAGTTTTAGGTTATTAATCCCATTCATAAACCCTGAAATTTTTAGGATTTCTGGACATGCTTTGACTTGTATGCACTCATCATTGAAGCGTTCCATAAAAGCGCTGGTTGATTCCCCTTGACGCTGTTTCACTCTTGCTAGCTCAACAGGGTTTTTAGCGCACTTCTTTCACTGGGTGAAGTTTCGACGGAATGCTTTCCGCAATTCCTCGAACCCACCGATGCTCCTCCGTGGGAGTTTGCTAAACCATGTGCGCGCGCTTCCTACTAACGTAGAATTAAACATGTGGCACCACACAGGCTGTGGCCAGTTTTCAATAGTGGCGGCTGATTCGAAAACTTTTAGGTGATCATCCGGATCACCTGTTCCATCATATGTTTTCACGTTAGTGGGCATGCACCTGCTTTTGCAGTCTGAGTAATCGCTGATGCGCCGTGTAAACGCGTCAACTTTCTGGCGACGCCATGGAAGAGACATATCTTCGTTCTCTTCATCGCGACGCCTTCCTCTTGACTTCCAGGTCCTGTCTCTTTATCCTCGTTGTCCGAGGAGTCACTGGAGGAGTAGTCTCTTTTTCGGCGCTTGCGCCGGCTTCTTTCAGAAGAAGAGCTTGAGGAATCTCTACTTGGGGATCTTCTTTTCCCCAATCTGTTTTGGGTCCTCTTGCTTCCAGGTTTGGAGGATCCTTGGCTTGGCGAATGTTGAGGTCCTAATCGGTCTTGTATCCCCCGACTGCCAAGTCTGGAGTGAACATTAGTGCGCCTCTCGCTATCTTCTGAGTATTGTGAATCAGATATCGTACCCAGCCTATCATGGATAGTGGTACGTTCTGCGCGTCTTCCTCGTGGGTGACGCAGTGGTGATGGTTCGCATTCAGGACCAAAATTTAGTCGAGCTTGTAAGCTCGTACTTGCCCTTCTCCTTGCTTCTTCCTGCATGAGGGCGGTTAAGGTTTCATAGTTTTGGGACACAAAATTTCCCAAAGTTAGATTGGGTGCATCCTCAGTTGTTGCAAGAATGTCTGCCTCAGCATTAGGCACCCTATCTCGGTTAGGCGCGCCTGGTGGCACAGTGTTGTTCACTATGGGTACAGTTTGGTGAGGAGTAGTGAAGAGGGTGCGCTGAAGTTCCTCAACGCTTGGGATCACTGGGGTTACTTGGGTAGTCCTTATAGGTAGTTCTACCGCTGGAAGAGGTTGGGTAGTCCCTGCCTCTTGGTGACCAGGTGCGCTGGTTGTTCCAGCGACCTGTCTAGAGGTCAAATCTTGTTGATTCTTCCTCTGATGGTCACGTTTTTCTGACTGCGGAGTCCGCTGGCTTGAATTCTTATTCTTTGTCATTCTAGTCTTTAGTTCTTAGTATGGTCCCACGGATGGGGCTACTTGTTGATACAAAAGTTGGGCGTTCCTGATTATGGGTTCTTGCTCTCGTACCAATTCGCTTCTTAGTACTTGTAACCTGCGCACAAAGAAAATAAACAACACCGTTAGGCTTATCGTGGGATTGTCTCCCACGATTAGACTCCGGCGTGAGAGTAAGTAATCGATTTAGGATTCTCGTAAAGAGTTAGGGTTTGTATATCGTACCTTTGAATGAGAGATGTCATTCCTTATATAGGGGCTGAAACCGTGTAGGTTTCTTGCTCCTTACTCTTCGTACGCGTAGTGCTTATCCAGGATAAGGATATCTATTCTATGAATAGAAGATCCTTATCACATGCCCAGTTAGTTTAGTTGGGCTTTGGGCTTCGTGAGCCCAAGCCGTTATTATTATGGCCCGAGTCATTCATTATGATAGCCCACTCATGGTGGGTTTGGGCCGAGTAATGTTTATCATTTGGGCTCGTGGCCCATATATAGACTATACGTCATCAGTATTTGTTAGAGTCAAATGCTTGTATCGAGTCATAATGAAGTTTTGCAGGATTTTCCAGGAAGTAGGACCAAGTTTTTCCAGAAATTTTCCGGAAACTTAACACAAGAATTTCTGCAGGTCACTTCTGACTGCGTCATGAGCTTGCTCTTGACGGAGTCACGTGTAAAAATCTGGAAATTTTGCCAGTTTTGTTTTTCTAACGGAGTTTTAAAGTTTTTGTTGAATTATTAAGTTTTATAATCTCCAGGAAATCTGCAAACTTCATTCCACAAGCCTTATATCTTATTTTGTTTTATAGGATTTAGTAACTTATATAGATTACCGCCGATTTTATGCGAGGTTGTCTTGTCTGTTTTCTCAGGATTTACAGGTTATGTATGACAAGAAGATGATTTATTTTTCTGGAAGGGAAGCTTTGATTGTTCATATTCTTGGAGGAAGATCTAACCTGGCCACCTTATTATCCATTCCGAGCGAATCAGGGGAGTATTTGATTTCATTCTTTTAACTTTTTCACTTTTACATTCTTTACTTGAACATTGGGGACAATGTTCAGTCTAAGTGTAAGGGGAGGGTAAAATGATGATACCTTACAAATACACTTTTGCTTGAGTTTGTTTGTTTGATAGTAGATGTGTAATAAAACTATGAGAAATACTTGTTAGTGAAATTTTAGCGCCAAATTTAAATTTTTAAAATATTTAGGAGTGAAACTTTAGCCATAGCAAGCGTCTCATGGATAGGAGATTGTATGACTAGCACAAAACCGTACTATTCAGAAAAATTTTCCACCCAAATATGTGAGGTTCGCCTTTAGATTTGATAGGAAAAACATTTACTATTAGTGCTTATGAGTGTACCGATAGCATTTAGATTCTAGAACTTGTGTTAGTGATGCATCCCGAGACCGCTAGTGAGACTACATTCGTGTAGTAGGATTTACTACATGATAAGAGGCATTAGGATCACTCTTGTGTTAAACCCGTATCATAATTACTTGACCATTTAAGTCATATTACTTGGCTAGTTAAGTCAATTAATTTTTCCAACACCCTTAGCGTTGTACTCATTTTTAGTACACGATACCCCTAGTACACCCCTCCGAGCCTATCTTTTCGTTTCTAACTTTAAGCATTTTACTTAAAGGAAGAATTTGTTACACCCACCCAAATCGCCTTAGCCTTCTGTGTATGCACTCATCTTTAGTGCATTATTGTTATTTGTTAAACCCCAAGTTAACTATCTAATTGATTACATGGTTGCTAAGTCAAGTCATATCCTTGTACATATTGTTTTAGGACGATTGGGATTCATGGGTAAAGTACTTATTTTATGGAGTAATGGGGAAGAACATCATATATTATCCCCGTATGTGCGTTAATCTTAAAAGTACTCCAAGTGTTTTGATTTTCTTAATTCGAGTCATTAGATTAGTTAATTGTAAAGTATTTAAAAATTCAAGTGTAAGGGGAATTTCCATTCCCTATGATGTATTATTTTGGATGGTAGGGTAAGAGTGTATGCAAAAAAAAAAAAAAAAAAAAAAAAAATCGAAAAAAAAAGAAAAAGAAAAAAAAAATAGAAAAGGAAAAGAGAAAAAACATACGGACTACCATCCCCTTTCATTCTTTGTTCATTTTATATTTTTGTTATTTTTCATTTATTAGCTTAAGTCGAGTCTAGTCTTGGCTTAGCAATGCCACATTGTACATGTAATTAACCAAGATTGTTAACTCGCCACCAGTAAAGACTGCCTATATCCAACAAAACTGTGTATTTCATATCCCTACACCTAACGTTACAACCCTTTAAAAGACCTTTTTGATAGTTTATCCTAGGTGCTTACGCCATGTGGTGGAGGTTTGATCCTTTCGCAAGTCTATGGTAATCTATTTTGCTATGACAGGTAGTGAGAGATATCTTCCGTTTCCATATTGTAATTTATACTTTATTACACCCGAGAGATGTGAGTATCTAAACACTATTTGTGAGGTGCTAGCGTATGACCTCCGTGCTTGTCTTTGGTTTTTAATGGAACGATTATTTGTTGTAATTACTTTTATATTAGTGTTAAATGACCCCTAACTTGTATTTTGACTAGAATAAAAGCGCATTTGCTTGAGGACAAGCAAATCTCAAGTGTAAGGGTATATGATGAGGCAAAAAATGATCCGTTTTTAGGGGGTCATTTACGCCCGGAATTGAATTTATTTGATCAAATATTGCCCTAAGTCGTTCCTTTTGTGATTTTAGGTACTTTGGGAGTGAAATCTGGAAAAGGAAGCAATTCGGACGTTTTTGGAGCATAAAAGTGAAGAAAACGCCAAAGACTTAAATTTTCATGCTGGGAACAGTGTTTGACGGCGTCAAGAGGAAGAATTTGACGGCGTCAAGAGTAAAGACCATGACGACCCAGTACAAACATGAAGGCATCACAAGTAGAGCGTTAAGAGTTAAATGTGTGACGGCCTGCAAAAGTGGACTACATGACGGCGTCAGATGTAGATCTAGGCAGTCCGAGGATTATTTTGGCGGCGAGATGACGGCGTCACCCATTTGTTCTTGACGCCGTCAGCCTCTAATATCTATATATAGTTTTCTAATTTTTATTCATTAAAGGGAACAAGTTTGGAGAAACCCTAAGGCCGAACCTTGTACGAATTTTACAGCTTTTCAAGGGTTTTCAACCCTTGAATCCTTACATGTGCTATTGAGATAAGTATTTTCTTAATTCAATCAATATGTCTATGTGTTGGTTGTTTATATCTTGTGCTTGTCTTGATTCCACCATGCTAGGCTAGATTTATCTTGTGTTTGCTTAGATCTAATAAAACCTAGATGTTGATTATGTGTTGATTACTTGTTTATGGTTGTATTTGATGAATGATTTCAATGTTAGGCTTAAGAAAACTGGCAGATCTCCAAATGGTAACATGCTTGAACGTCTTAGGAAACATGGACTGATGTGTACTAGGTTTTATTGGTTGTATTTAATGCATGAGTAAATTCTAATGATCCCATGTTAGGAGCTTCTTGCAGGCTCAACATAGGAGTGAAGTAGGCACTCATAGGATTGGGGAAGTAAGTACGCCACCCCATGAATGGTATTAAGGAATACAATCCGTCATCCACGCAACTATAACAAGTAATTAACGTGTAAAAGATATCTAGGGAGTAGTGAAATCTAAGTAAACACATTTTTCCCACATATTGCTCACAACCTTAGTGTAATATAGTTTTATTTTTATTTTTAGTATTTTATTTTGATTGCATCTTTAGTATTGGGTTAGTTGACTAGCAACTAATTCTGCCCAAAATTCTTCAAACCCGAGATTTTAATTTGCTTTCTAAAAAAATATAAAAATACAAAAAAGAATCAACCCTCATCTCTAGAACTAGTATTCAGGTTTTCTAATCCTAGCGACACTATTCCTAGCTGAACGATCAATCCCCCGGTACTTGTCACTATACTATACTACAATGATCAGGTACACTGCTAGGTGGGGGTTGTAAGTTTTTCAAGATCCCTTGAGAGGTAAAGCCTGGTGCAATCCCTACGCATCAGGTTCAAATATAATACTTATTGGTACCCTCCAGAGAGAGGTAGTACCAACGGGAGTTGTCAAACTCAAATAGATCTATCAATTATATTCACCTTCCCTTGTGTAAAATATCATAAGCGATTAGATTCATGAATTTTGTTATGTAGGGGTGGCAGATAGTTTACTCGTGCAACAACCAAAGAAAAAGACTCGTATTCGATTTAAAGCATGTATCCCCCTCACAGGGTTGTAAAGCATTTAAAAGTGAGGCTATGAAAACTCACATGGGTCTAAGGTAAGTAGGGTAGGGTTTAGACAGCTCACTCACGTATCCTGGGGTTATGTAGGGGGGTGTGTGTGTGTATGTAAAGTCTTGGTCTAGGTTTTTAAGTAATCACTCTTAAGGTTTCTAGATATAACATAACACCGTTCGGGCCATCATAATTCAGAAGTATAAGACTCCTCACATGAAGCTCCTTACTATTGTATTATGTTATCAACATAATACCGTTCAGGCCATCATAATTCAGAAGTTAATACTCCTCACATGAAGTTCCCTACTATTGAGTTAGGTTGTTATTAAGTTTTAGTTATAACATAACACCGTTCGGGCTATCATAATTAAGAGGTCATGCAATAATTGTTTGAGGTGCCAGGGCACTTTAATTCGTAAACCCAACAAACTCGTCAAAACGAAATATTTACATGATACCCCTCACATGAAGCTCCCTAGTATTGTGTTATGTTTCTAACTCAAAATAGGTTTTTATACTTTATATGAAAATCGTCTGTTTATACCCTTCAAGTTTACATATTTACACTTTCTACCCTAAACTTATAAACTTATAACATTTAAGCATATAACTTTCTATCTTTTACACAATTAGTCCCTATACTTATATATTTTAAAGAAATGGCAGAAATGGTCCTTAAACTACACTAGCTTTCAATAATTACCCTTTATACCCTTAACTTAACAATATTTGCAAAACTAGTCCTTATAAGTTTATAACTTATTTTACTTTTTATCCTAAGGTTTTAAAACTTTGCAAAAAGGGTCCTTGTACTTATAACTTTTAAGAAATGTCAAAAAAGTCCCTAAACTTCATATTTTCAGAAATTTACCATGTATACCCTTATGCATGAAAACTATTGCAAAACTAGTCCTAAAATAAAGTAAACTATATTTTTATGAAACAACTAAGTTTCTTTGCTTAGGTAAAGCTAATATATGTTCATCTAAGTCATCTAATTCAGATTATAGCACATAATAAGGCAATTTAGCATATAAACACATAATGAAAATGGTCAAGGCTACTCTAAAGGTTCTAAGGCATATCCTAGGTGTTCTATATCAGTACTAAGGCTACTAGGATAAAAATAAAGCTTACCTAGGTCGTGGGAGGCTTAACGTGACCAACCAGGGTTTTCTCGACTCAAACTAGAACTCGACTAGTACTAGGCCTATTGTACTCGAATTCATAGGGTTCTAAGGATCTTATACTACAGAAAGGTGTAGGTAAAGAAGAGAGGGGAGGTGTGAAGAGAAATGGTGGAGGGGTGTCGCTATTTATAGGGTGTGAAGGTGTAGCGAGCAAGAAAAAGAAGAAGGAGGTGGCGAGGAGGGGGGAGGTGACTAAGCTGAGCTAGGTGGTGTTGTGGAAGATCTAAAGGGTGACTAAGGTCAGCTATAATGTAGCTAGGGGGCTGCCTAGGCCGGTTGTGGCTATGGTGAAGTTAACGAGTGAAGGTAGTGACAAGGAGGTGATCCACCTCCTTGCTTGCTTGCTAGAGAGGTGCTAGGGTGTGTTCTAGGTCTAGGGGAGGTTCTAGGGTGCTTGGTTGAAGTATTTGAGGTGCTAAGGTAGCTTAGTTTAGGTGTTAGGTTTAGTTTTTAACCTAGTTTTGTCTAGTGAGAGTTTAGGGTTTTTCCTAGGTTTTAGTGCCTAGATTAGGGTTCTATGAGTGTTTATTGATTAAGATTAAGTCCTAGGAGGCTTATACTAAGTGGTGGTAGCTTATGGTAAAGATTTGGGAAAGTTTAACGTAGTTTCGGGAAGTTATAACCTAATTAGGGTTTTGTGCTTAAGGGACTTGTACCTAGGTTCTTGGGAGTTTTATTATGATCTAGGAAGTCTAATATATCCTAAAGTTTCTAATGTAACTCATACCTAAGCCTTGAATACTTTCAAGCTAGTTCAGATAAGCAATTAGGGTTTTAAAGTTAACCGAAAACACATAGGTGCAATTAGGGTTTTTTGATGAGTATAGTGTACTAAAGTGATAGTTTACTTAGTGAAAATATGTTTGTAACCTTGACTTGACATACCTGGATGTTTACATGAAGTAAACATAGTGATGTTTGGAATAAGTAGATACGCGAGCTTGTCTAGAGGTTAGATAGGTAATAGTGATGTTATAAAGCAAAAATTTCACTCGGGAAATAGGTATAGGCATATCTAACCTAGATAGTGCTTAGTGAGGGCATAAATTAAGTTAGTAAGGCTTTGCTAACTTAAGGGGATCTAGTAGGGAAGTTAGTGGGTTGCTACACCAAACCCACCTCATTCTCGTCCCTGTGGTTTCCGGCGCCAATATACAAAGAGTGTGTGTATAATTTTTTATTTGGTAATGGGTTTTTGATACAAACCTATCTCATATTAGGCTCGTATCGGTTCATAACTTCAAGTGTATAACTTACTAAAAAAAACTAGCTTATAAAAAGAGGGGACATCTAGACATTATAAACCACCAACCAATCTCATACTTGGTCGATGTAAGATAATGACAATTTTCAATTTACACATTTATTTTTGGTTTTTATTTTCATGTGGCTTGAAGTAAAAAAGTTTTATATTTGATCATATACTTTTTTGTTTTTTGTTTTCTCATGCGTGACTACCGATAGTGATTTGGGAAGTATGATTTACAACATGTTTGGCACAGAGCGGTGTGGAGCTTTTTAGAGCCGTGAGCGGTGAGCAATAAACATTTTGATTTTTAGTAGTCGTTTGAAAAAAAGCGGTGAGCTTTGCTATTTTTTAGAAATGCTCATTTTTCCAATGCTTCTTTGAGAAGCTGTGAACGGTGAGGTGTGGTTACTGGTCACAGCTCACTACTGCTTACAATTATTTTTGACAAACACCCTTAATTTGACTATTGAAACTTGGTTTGTGATAAATCTTAGAACAAAGATCATTTGAGGACTAAACATTCTTTACATACCAAGGGATCAATCCCCACATTTCATTCATTTTGATCTAATGGTTTTGATTAGAGTTAATATTTACACTACAAGGGTATTTTAAGACTATTTAAATATTATTTTTTACTCTCATTTCAATTAATGCGTCATTTTTTTCACACACACTTTGTGTGTGTTTTTTTCTTCTCTCTCATCTAACCACCTCCTCTAACCACCTCCTTCATCGCGTATTCGCGTTCATGAAAGAAACCCTAATTTTTTCTTCTAAATTCATTAATTGATCTCATTCTTCATCCCGTACATCACCTAAACCTAATTTTTTATCGTTTATTTTTATTTAAGCTTAATTCAAAGCTGAATTATAAGCTATGTATTTCTATAAGCTGAATTATCAGCTAACTGACTTATTTTTTTCATATTATATGCAGGTTTTATGGATTCGCTTCAAAGTTCTGTTTCTACTACTTCTGAAGAGATCGCTGTTAATGATTCTTCTACTGCTTTTGAAGAGATTGTTGTTAGTGATGATGTTTCAGCTAAGTATGCTGAGGAGATTGTTGCTTATGAACACGGTGATGAATCCGAAGCAATTAAGAGTAAGTTTTTTGATTATTTTAATTTTTTCTATAATCCGTTTGTTAGTGTTCATAAGCTATGTTATTAAGATGTTATAAGCTCTGAATGTGTTATTAAGATGTTATTAGCTCTGAATAAGTAGTTTTAAGCTTTGAATTAGTGGCTGATAATATTTGTAGTTTGGATATCATATATGATATATCACATGTGATATATCAATGTTTTTGTATCATGATATATCACATGTGATATATCAAGCTCAGCTTTGAATAAGTAGTTTTAAGCTTGTTATATCATATATGATATAGCACATGTGATATATCAATGTTTTTGTCTTACATGTGTTATATAAGATATGATATAATTAGAACATGTGTCTGTGATTTCATTTTTAGTGAACCACTGTTTTTTTTTTTTTTTTTTTTTTTTTTTTTTTTTTTTCTTCAGATTTGAATGTTTTGAAAACTCCTGAATCATTTGCTACTCACTCTAATTTTGATACTCCTGGTGGAACTGTTTATTATATTCCGAAAGTTCCTGTGGATGTGTTACTTGTTAAGGGCAAAGTTTATAAGTCGATTGATGCGTGCATTGCTGCTTATATGAAATATGCTACTAAAGCAGGGTTTGTGGTTAGGAAGTCATGCTAGAAAATGTTGAGGAATGGTACTGTGAAGCAAAAGTATTTAGTGTGTAATAGGGAAGGTTGTCCAAAGGGAATTCATGTGGACACGTTAGACTTAAAGAATAGTGACAAGCAGGTTAGAAGTTCGAACCTGCATATCACAGGGTGCAAAGCACGTGTTATTTTTGATTTGATTCCTGGTACTTCTAAGTACATGTTGAATGTCTTTGATAGTATTCATAATCACGAGCTTGAACGTGAAGAGTATAAGCATTTGTCAAAGACTGAGAGGCAGTTGACGTATGCTGAGCAATTGTTCATTGTTAAAGCTGCTAGCATAAATATAGGCGCAACGAAAGCTCATCACATCTTAACTGGTTTGAAGGGTTCTTATTTGCTTGTTCATGGAACGACTTTTGATTTTAAGAACTTTTTTAGGGGTGTGAACTGTTATATAGGTGATAGTGATGCGCAGATGCTTATATCTAAGATGGAGAATAGGAAGAAGCATGTGCCGGATTTTTCATTTGATTATTTGGTCGAAAATGCTGAGCTTGCGGCTATTTTTTGGGCTGATGAAGTTTCTAAGTTCAACTATAGAGAGTTTTTGGATGTTGTTTCGTTTGATGCTACTTCCAGAACAAACAAGTAAGTATTTGTATGTTCAGTATGATATTTTGATTATATGATTTTCTATTTAATCTGTTATTTTAAGTATTTTTGTTTTTTGTTTTTTGCTTTTCAGGTACAAAATGGTGTTTGTTCCCTTTACAGCCATAGATAATCATCGAAGGTGTGTAACAGTCGCAACAGGCTTGTTAAAGAATGAAACTACAGCTTCGTATATTTGGTTGTTGAAAGCGTTCATAAAGGCGTTTGGTAGGGCTCCAAATATTGTTGTTACTGATCAGGATGGGGCTATGAGAAATGCCATTGAAGCTGAGTTTGTGGGTTCTAAACACAGACTTTGCATGTGGCATATTACTCAAAAGCTCCCTGGAAAGGTATTTTTCTGCCTTTTTGTTTATCATATGTGATACTTGATTCTCTGTGTATTTCTTATTGATTTATCACATATGATAATTTGAACTTTTTTTCAAATAATATGTTAAATCATATGTGATACTTGATTTTATTTGTATTTATTATTGGTTTATCACATATGATAACACATATCTTTTTTCAAATCATTTGTTAAATCAAATGTTATTTGTTTTGTTTACAAATATGTTGAAAAATCTATGATGATACTGACTTTAAAAAGAAGTTTAATCAAATTGTATGGAATATGTATATCGGCCCGGAGGAGTTTGAGGATAGATGGTCAAAGTTATTGGAGGAGTTTAGTTTGCAGAATCATAAGTGGTTAACAAAGATGTTTAATATACGTTCGTGTTGGATTCCTGCTTATTTTATTGATTCCCCCTTGTGTGGTTTGATGAGGACGACGTCTAGATCTGAGAGTGAGAACTCTTTTTTCTCTCATTTTACGAATCAAGGTTCCACTCTTATGAATTTTATGAATTGTTTTGAGACGGAAATGGAAAAGCAGAGGCATATACAAGAGAGGCTTGATCATAAGACTATTGATTATGTTCCGAAGTTTAGAACCTATCTTAAGATTGAACGTCATGCTTCGAAGGTTTTTACTCGTCCTCTGTTCGAGCTGGTTCAAGCAGAGATATTTGCAGGCACATGGTATTGTCAAATAGAAACCAAAAGCTTGGTTGAAGGATCTGAGGTCTCTGTTATTAGAGAAACAAAATTTGTTGATGCACTAATGGAGAAGAAGAAAGCTAAGTTGAGAGAGAAAGCTAGGAAGAGAGTTAAGGATAAAGGTAAGGATAACGACAAAGCTGAAGAAGAAGAGCCAGTTAACCTGTTTTATAGAGTTGATGGATTATATAAGGTATGTTAGCTACTTAAAAAATATTGTTTATTTTTTTATCATATATGATTTTTTACTACCTTATATCTGTTGTTTTATCATATATGATTTTTTACTATCTTCTTTCTTTTTTGCCCATTAAGGTGTTGCGTAACCAAGAGGATGGATCAGTTGTATGTTCCTGTCAGCTTTTTCTTCGAGTTGGAATATTATGCAGGCATTTTTTTGTGTGTTTAAGAACGCCAATATTAAAGTGATTCCAAGTCAATACATATTGAGGCATTGGACAAAGAATCTTATACCTGCTGCTTTGAGGAACAAAAGGAACAGATATGGTGAGAACAATGAGATTGTTGAGAATTATGCAAATGAGGCAAGTTCCATTGTTGATCACTGTATCCATATGTTGAGTAAAAATGAGGCAAGGTTGTCTTCTTTTGTTGAAAAGTTGAGGTTGCTAAAGATTGATGCCGAGGCTGATTGCCCAAATCCTCCTTCTAAGAACAAGGCTGATAATTTGGAGGAACTTGTTGGAGTCCCGAAGCCAAATGAAAAAACCATTAACAATCCAGCTCTTGGTAATCCTAAAGGCCGTAAAAAGTTGCGCATAAAATGAGGGAAAGAGCAAGCTCTTGATAAGAATTCGAAGAACAGGAATGCGTGTTCGTTATGTGGAGAGACAGATGGTCACAACAGGAGGACGCGCCAAAAAAAGTTTGCAGAAGAGGCCGAGTTGGATCAAGTTGAAGTTACAAGGGAAGGGGATTTGGATCAATCAGAAGTTACAAGAGGAGAGGTCTTGGATCAACCATGAATTTCAACATAAATCGTCCGCATATTTTTTTTTAATTTCTTTGATTATTATTTGTTTTGTCGGATTGTGTTGAAGAAATTTGAGTAACAGACCTAGACATGATTGTTTGATTATTACTGAGTTTTATATGAAACAGATTGTTACTGATTGTTTTCAAGAGTTTTGGTTAGTTTCATTTCAGTTATCACATATGATAATTCAGAAGCAATTTTTTAGGTGTATTATCATATATGATAATTCTCCGAAATCATATATGATTTTACACTTGGTTTTTTCCTTTTTGATTTATCATATATGATAACTTATAAACAAGAGTATATTATGATTGTGTTCAAGTGTTTTGGTTACTTTCATTTTAGTTATCACATATGATAATTGTGAAGCAAATTTTTTAAGTGTATTATCATATATGACATTTATGTTTGATACTTTTTTTTAGGCAGTGTGTTATAAAACAGAGTCGATTAGTGATAAACAACAACTATTACAATTGATTTATCAATTTTTGCAATAAAAACTTTGTGAAAAACTTATTTTAAACTTACAGAATACCTTTTTCGTGATCTTCTAAAATAAGTTAACTTTAACGTTTATGGGGTCAAGGTTGTTACACCTTTGATCTAGGATTTTGGCTATGAAAAGCATGATGATAATATTGGCGGAATATTCTAATGAAAGAAACAATACTATCACAACAAGGTTTTTGTCAAACTTTCTCAGTGTTATTACACTTACAGCCCCAATGCTATTTGATCAAATATAGCACGGTTATTCTAAAACAATAACAGGGATCGAAGATCCTTGAGGCTAAACAAACCTAACAACATTAGACCCCATGTCTAATGTTCATCATACCCCTCGTATGATGTTCCCACACACACTCATTTTGGTGCTTTACATTTTAACACACTTGGTGTTGTTGTAATATGTAAGTATGAAGCACCATGGTGATTAACATCTAACCACACTTTTTATCTAATGGTGTGATCTTCCTTTTATAACATAAGGAGATAAGATACAACTTGTATCTTGAGTGTCCAACTTGATAAGCTTTAGTCATCCACTTGCTTCATGATGTGTCAAGTCAATAAGATACAACTTGTATCTTGAGTGTTCAACTTGATGACTTCATAAAATATCTAGATATTATATTTTGTATAATCATGACTCATACAAAATAAATATCTTTTTCGATCTTATCCTTGTAGCAGCATTGTGACTCATTGATCCAGCAAAATCCATCAGCAGAATCTGTCTTCAGTAGAATCCATATTAAGCAAAATCATTCTTTGTACCAGCAGTACCTTGTTTTGCTCTAGCAGTACCTTTTTTGAACTGGCAGTACCTTTAAATACACTAGCAGTACCTTAAGAATGAACTAGCAGTACCATCATTCTAGTATATTTTGGTTATCATTTCAGTATTCTTCATGTTTCATTCTTCTTGCTTTGTATCATCAAATCTATGGAATATTTAATTCCTAACAACCTTAAACAAGACATTCAAAATCACATCCATAAATGTTTTGCCATTTTCATTTCTTGACAAATGATGGCAACGTAGTACCTAGAAAGTTAAACCATTATCCTACCTGGAAATTTTAACTGTCTTGTGATATTCTAGCATACGACATACGAAATAAGACATTGTTTTAACATGTTTAAGCCATATTATATGGCATACGATATTACATAATAAAGTCTAAAGAAATTAGATCTTAATCTGCATTAGTGGCCCCAAAAAGATGTTGTACGCCCCCGCCCTTCTATTCTTGTATTGTCAGTCCCACTTCTGAATTTTCCACCACTAACCGCTAACCTTTTCCATCATATTGTACTTGCAACATGGTCCCTTGCCTGCTCTTCCTTCTTCTTATCAATCTCTTTTCTTATCAACCTCTGCAACTCTTCCTTGTTTGTGTATGTCTTTGCAAACTCAAATGCTTCTTCATTTATCATTTCTCGGTGATTGTTCAGTTTATGCGTTAACATCTTGGCTGCATACTTGATTCTCATTCTTATTATCTCCATCTCCTGATCTTTTCCTTAATTTGGAAATTCAAAGTTCCAGTTCTTCAAAGCTTCTCCACCATAGTGCTCCATATGCATCATTACGAAAATACCACAATCAATGACATTCTGTTTTGTTCCCCACTTTAACTTCATCATTATTGTCTTTTTTTTTTTGGCTATGTCAGATGTTTTTTTATGCTTGTGGGATTCCAGATATCTTGAAAACAGTTTTTTCTACATAAAATAGAAAATTCATTTTAATAAAGACAATTCATTATCTCATATGCCGAAGGCGTTTTCTGCGGCTTTGTCGCAGAAGACGCATTCGGCTACAGCTAAGCTGAAGGCTTAGCTGAATAAGACCCTTCAATATAAATTTATAATCTCTATCACTTACCAGAACATCACATTGTTTTTATTTTTTTATATCATATATGATACTTGATTTTCTTTTGTATTTTTTTATAGGTTTATCATATATGATAATTAACATGTTTTTTTAAATCATTTGTTAAAGCACATGTGATACTTTTTTTCCATATATGTGATAGTGAAAACACAATAATAAATCAGTACGCATCATTACTTGAGCATAATCTCTAATTACTTACCAGAATGTCACATTCTTTCGAGTATTTTGATTCATAAGTCGCCCCTGAGTTGGAGTTGTCAATGATGACAGAAGTACCTTTGAGTAGATTGAAAACAACCAGATAAAAGTGTTCATGCGCAATTATTGGAAAGAATGCCTGTATAAATAGAGTATGAAAAATCAGATTCATTTTAATACAAGTAAAACATTTTTCATAATAAGTCAAATTATTTCTTATCAATTCCACATTTCCACATTATCCATTGATTTTTCTTCTGGATTGGTTTTAAACACGGTTGTCAAGTTTACACAAAACTCTTTATACTACTTCTCTTCATCTTCCTTTTTTGCTTGCACTATTTGTGTTGTCTGTTTTTATAAATCAACATATGTTAAAGAAACAAATTTAATATTTTAGCAATTAAGTTCTAATTTTTTAGGTAACTTACAAGTATTCCCGTGTGAAAATACTGTTTAATCTTTTCTCCTCTGTTGTTGATTGTTTCTTCATAGCTTAAAACACAAGCAAACCTGTCGATTACACTAGAGTCCACTTTTAAATGTGCTGCTAGTGTTTGCATGTTGTCTCTGAGTGTTGCTGCGCCCCATGCCTATTCTGTTTGAAACACAAATTCGCTACACAAATAGTTAAAGCATAGTTAGATATATTTTTAGCACAATTTCACACTTTTTCTTCATTTGATTCTTTAATAATTTAAAGCATGCTTACTATGGATTTCCTTGCATGGAGAATAGAGCATTGGTTACCATCATTTCATCTGGCTGAGATGGTGTATTTATGACAGTTTTCTTGTTCATATATGGTGAAACCAGATATCTTGAAGGCTTTTTTGCTCTTTTTACAAGTTGCTCTTCTTCCTCTTTAGCTTCTTCAGCAACTTGATTTCTCGTTCTTTTTGGAATCTTTGGTGTTTCAATTGCAGCCGTTTTTTCAATCTTTTGTGTTTCTGCTTTTGTCGCCGTGTCATCTTCTACAGCATCCCTTTTTTCAATCATTGGTGTTTTTTCTTTTGCTACTGTGTTAGTTTGAACTGCAGGTTTTATGGTAACTGGGCTTATACCAAGACTGAAACTTGGTGATGAAATCGATTTCATTCTTCTTGTCACTTTTTGCTGTGGTGAGGTGGATTTTCTTGCTGTGATTTTTGTCGATTTCTTTTGTTATCGATTAATATTTTCCAAATTTTCTTGTTCTGGACTCATAAAGGTTTCATAATTATCATCCACAGCGAAATAGGCATCTAGTTCTTCTATTCCTATCATAGATGGTTGATCTTTTTCCGAAATCTTGTCTGGACTCTCTTCATCGATGCCCTGTTTTTTTAGTGTCTTAAAAGAATGAATTGGACTTCCCTTTAACTTCTCAACTGCTTTTTCTTTTTCCTTTTCCACTTCTGTTTCCTTTTGCTTCTCGACTTCAATTTCTTTATCTTTTTCTTTCTCAACCGGAATTTGTTTTTCCGTCTCCAATTCTGTTTCCATCTTATCCTCTTCTTCGCTATGTTCTTTTTCCTCTTGTTTTTCTTGTTAAACACCTGTTTTCATTTCATCTTCACTCCCACTCTGTTCTTCACTGCCACTCTCTTCTTCACTCTTTTCTTCCTTTTTCATTGTATTTTTCTTCTCACGTTCTTCATTTTCAATCCCACTCTCTTCTTTACTTCCATTCTCTTCGTCACTTCCAGTCTCTTCTTCACTCCCACTTTCATCTGTATCATCACTGACATTTTCTTCTTTTTTATCTTTAGATTTATCTTCCTTATCTTTCTCATCGTCATCATCACTTCCATGATCACTTCCATGATCACTTCTATCATCAGTGTCTCCATCATCACTGTTGCTTTCTTCACTATTTTTTTCTTTTCCTTCATCAATATAAATATCTAGCTCTTTGAACATTGATTTGTATCTTTTACATAAGCTGAACAACTGCTTGTCTCCTTTGAACTTCATCATACCCTCCCTCATCGTCTCAGCTAGCTCTTTCCTTTCATTTATTATGATTTCAAACTTCTCTTCTATTCTTTCATAGAACTCCTGTAAAATTAGTAATATGTATTAGTTTTTTTAATCTATATTTAAAATCATATGTGATATTTTTTATTTCACAAAAACATATGAAGTATCATATATGATTTTCAAAATTATCATATATGATTTTTCAAAGAAATTTAAATCTTATTTAAAATCATATATGATTTTTCAAAGGCTTAGCCATAGGCAATGCCTTTGGCTTTAGCCAAAGGTAATGACTGTGGCTAAGCCGCAGGCATAGCCTTCTGCTATAGCCGAAGGCTATGCTGCAATTTATAACACAATCAATTTATATAGCAATCAAAATAGAAGGTAAAAGTAACCTCTCTGGTTTCTGGTCTCTTGGGAGGCAATGGTTCATTGTACACATCATTTCCCTTGTATAAATTCAGACCAGTTTGCTCTTCGTCTGGATCAAATTCTTCATTATGATCAAGCTTCCCCAAGCATTCTTCCTTCATTTCCATTCCTATCCTCTTCCTCATCGCCTGAGTGTTCCAACTTCTCATTGCTGGACGATGACGCATAACTTGAAATGTTGGGAAGTTTGTTGAGTTCAAGTAGAACAGCTTTTTCATACAAAAAATAAATTTGTGTTAGATTGTAATATTTGTATAGTATTGAATCACATTTGATAAATGCATAGAAACATGTACAACAAATCACATTTGATAAATGTATAAAAACATGTAGAACAACTTACACATAAGAAGGTTGCTGGCCCATAATAGTAGTCGCCTATCTTCACCTTTTCCCAATTATGCTTACTTGTTTGTAAGCAATCCATTATGTATCCACACCAGTCAATATCCGAAATTTCATCACTTTCTTTGACATGTTTTAACACTTTCTTAAACACCTTTGCACCATTGTCTATT
The DNA here is from genome assembly GCA_030686995.1 of Artemisia argyi. NCBI lineage: Eukaryota > Viridiplantae > Streptophyta > Magnoliopsida > Asterales > Asteraceae > Artemisia > Artemisia argyi. The sequence goes on along the minus strand of CM060708.1, from coordinate 239,724,721 downwards.
GTCCTCATGGTACTAGCAAATAGTGTCAAGAAGTTTATTGTGAAGATGAAATAAGCATTGGATGTGCTAGATATCTCCGTCGATATTGCAGCTGGTGTGATTTTTTTTACTTGAGAGTATTGTTTTTCCCATTCTTTGATGAAAAGATCCTCATGATCTCTTTCTTCTAGCTCTTCCAATTTCTTTGTTCCCATTGGCACACCTAGCATATCATTAATTTTTTTGTCTTGTTATCTTTATTGACCCTTTCTCTAATCTTAATTCCATGCTTGGTGGATGGAATTTATCAACCACGTGGTATATCAAAGCACTTGGAAGTTCAGTTATCGGGAAGTTTATGAATCTCTCAAAACCAATATCTCTCAGACATTTCTTTCTCATTTCTGTTAAACCAGCCATGGCATCAAACATAGCTTTTGGTGATGACCTTGTAATGCAGGTTGGGTATATCACCTTTTTGGTTGCTTTTTTTTGTTTTTGTTTTGTCGGTTTTTCTTTTTTCACCTTGACAACCTTGCGTTCCTTCTCCTCCTCGTCCTCGTCCTCCTCCTCTGTATCATCTTCTTTTTCTTTAATTTCTATATTTCTCTTTTTTGTTTCCTTTTTCACTTCCTCCTCTGTTTCACTTCCATCCTCCTCCTCCTCTTCTCGCTCTTGACTACTTTCTGCTTCTTCATTTGTTACACCCCACTTAAATGTACAACCAAATCGCCTTAGCCTTCTGTGTATGCGCTCATTTTTAGTGCATTATTGTTATTTGTTAAACCCTAAGTTAACTATCTAATTGATTACATGGTTGCTAAGTCGAGTCATATCCTTGTACATATTGTTTTGGGACGATTGGGACTCATGGGTAAAGTACTTATTTATGGAGTAATGGGGAAGAACATCATTTATTACCCCCATATGTGCGTTAATCTTAAAAGTGCTCCAAGTGTTTTGATTTTCTTAATTCGAGTCATTAGATTAGTTTAATGTAAAGTATGTAAAAATTCAAGTGTAAGGGGAATGTTCAACCCCTATGATGTATTATTTTGGATGGTAGGGTAAGAGTGTATGCAAAAAAAAAAAAAAAAAAAAAAAAAAAAAAAAAAAAAAATCAAGAAAAAGAAAAAAAATATAGAAAAAAGAAAAAGAGAAAAAACATACGAACTACCATCCCGTTTCATTCTATGTTTGTTTTATATTTTTGTTATTTTTCATTTATTAGCTTAAGTCGAGTCTAGTCTTGGCTTAGCAACGCCACATTGTACATGTAATTAACCAAGATTGTTAACTCGCCACCAGTTAAAACTTCCTTTATCCAACAAAACCGTGTATTTCATATCCCTACACCTAACGTTACAACCCTTTAAAAGACCTCTTTGATAGTTTATCCTAGGTGCTTACGCCATGTGGTGGAGGTTTGATCCTTTCCCAAGCCTATGGTAATCTATTTTGCTATGACAGGTAGTGAGAGATATCTTCCATTTCCATATTGTAATTTACACTTTATTACACCCGAGAGATGTGAGTATCTAAACACTATTTGTGAGGTGCTAGTGTATGACCTCCGTGCTTATCTATTGGTCTTTAGTGGAACGATTATTTGTTGTAATTACTTTTATATTAGTGTTAAATGACCCCTAACTTGTATTTTGAGTAGAATAAAAGCGCATTTGCTTGAGGACAAGCAAATCTCAACTGTAAGGGTATATGATGAGGCGAAAAATGAACCACTTTTAGGGGGTCATTTAAGCCCGGAATTGAATTTATTTGATCAAATATTGCCCTAAATCGTTCCTTTTGTGATTTTAGGTACTTTGAGAGTGAAATCTGGAAAAGGAAGCAATTCGGACGTTTTTGGAGCATAAAAGTGAAGAAAACGCCAAAGTCTTAATTTTCCTTGCTGGGAACAGTAGGTGACGGCGTCAAGAGCAACACCCTGACGGCGTCAAGAGTAAATTCTATGACGACCCAGTACATATTGGACGGCGTCACGAAGTAGGGCGTCAAGAGTAAAAGTCATGACGGCCTGGAAATGCACAACACATGACGGCGTCAGAAGTAGATCAAGACAGTCCGAGAAGAGTTTTGGCAGCGAGGTGACGGCGTCACAAGATTGGTCTTGACGCCGTCAGACCCTATTTCCTATATATAGTTTTCTAATTTTCACATTAAAAGGAGAGAAGTTTTGGAGAAACCCTAAGTACGAACTTGGTGCGAATTTTACAGGTTTTTCAAGGGTTCTAAGCCCTTGATACCTTTCATGTGTAATTGAGATAAGTGTTCTTTTAATTAAATCAATATGTCTATGTGTTGGTTGTCTATATCTTGTTCTTGTCTTAATTCCATCATGCTAGGCTAGATCTATCTTGTGTTTACTTGGATCTAATGAAACCTAGATGTTAATTATGTGTTGATTACTTGTTTATAATTGTCTTGGATGAATGATTTATATGTTAGGCTTAAGAAAACTGGCAGATCTCCAAATGGTAACATGCTTGAACGTCTTAAGAAACATGAACCGATGTGCACTAGGTCTTTATTGGTTGTATTTAATGCATGAGCCACTGTTTATAATCCCTATGGTTGTGCTGGGCATGGTATAGGAGGAGATAAGAGCTCATAGAATTGGGGAGTTAAGTGCGCCACCCCAAGAATGGTATTAAGGAATACAATCCGTCATCCATGCAACTATAACAAGTAATTAACATGTAAAAGATGTCTAGGGAGTAGTGAAATCTAAGTAAACACATTTTCTCCACTTATTGCTCACAACCTTAGTATAATTTAGTTTATTTTCATTTCTAGTATTTTATTTTGGTTGCATCTTTAGTATTGGGTTAGTTGACTAGCAACTAATTCCGCCCAAATCCTTCAAACCCGAGATTTTTACTTGCTTTCTAAAAAATATAAAAATACAAAAATAATCATCCCTTACCTTTAGAACTAGTATTTAGGTTTTCTAATCCTAGCGACACTATTCCTAGCTGAACGATCAATCCCCCGGTACTTGTCACTATACTATACTACAACGATCAGGTACACTGCCTGGTGGGGGTTGTAAGCTTCTCAAGATCCCTTGAGAGGTAAAGCCTAGTGCGATTCCCACGTATCAAGTTTTTGGCGCCGCAGCCTGGGGAATAGTTATTGTCTAGGTTAGAATCTCTTTTTATTAGGTCTACTTGCTAGATTCCGTTCTAGTAAGATTTTATTTTTATTTTTAGGTTTTCTTTAGTCTATCTTATTTCTTTGTGCCTTTGTTCGTAACTCTTCACCACCCGACATCATGGACAACGGGAACATCTTTGAACCCGTCAACCCACCGCAACAAAACCACCCACAAACCTTACCACAACCAATCCACCCACCTATAAGGTCCATCCGTTTGCAATCCAGCACCATTCGATTGGTGCAAGTCAGGTGTGCATTCTTTGGTTACTTTTTCGAGAACCCGACCCGACACCTTGAGAACTACCTAAAAATTACCAATTCTATAGGATTAGGTGTTGATAATCATGAAGGGGAACTCTTAGCCCTCTTTCAATTCTCTTTACATGGTCGGGCTCTTCAATGGTTATTCCAACTCTCGGAAAGGTCCGTCTCCTCTTGGGACGATCTTGCTTCCTACTTCTTAACTAGATTCACCTTGCCCAAGGAAGTTATTTTGCAACATAACCAACTTAAAACGGAAAATGATGAAATAATGAAGGTCAATGTGATGAATGAATGTGAAATCAAGCTAGGGATTAACACTCGTAGGGAAGGGCCATGGGATGATAATAGAATATTTCGGAGTTCCACACCGACCCTCGAGGAATTGAGGTACCATAAGTTCCTTCTAAAATGCCCTTGCCCCGCAAAGTACCGAAAACGCCCATGGATTAGGAGACATAATTCTATCAATCTTAAGGTCCCATGCATGATTGGTCATATGTTTAGAGAACACACTTATATCGATTTAAAGGCACCAATGAACATCGTGTCTAGGCTTTACTATAATTGGATCATGAACGAAAAATTGAAACCTAGGCGGGACCCTTACAACCCTAATCGCACGTGTAATTTTGTTGAGCGGGTTAGAGGGTTACATGTTTTCGTTGGGGATTTTGTCTATAGGTGTGACTTTATGATCTTAGAAGATGTTAGGGGGATTATTGATCAATCTTTATGTCAGATTGTTTTAGGAGAACCTTTTGTCAAAACCTCTAAAATGACTTACAACCATGATGAGGGCACTATCACATTCGCAACCAAAGAGAAAAACATTAGATATAGGATGCCCCGTAAAGAAGAGAGGTTTAGAAAAGTTGAAGATCTCGATGTTGACAACATCCCCGTGATTAAGATTGAAAGTGAGGAAGAGAGAAACGTTGGAGGTTACAAAAAGAAAGAGATCTATTACTCGAAATGTTTAGCTTTAGGCCCCGAGTATAGGAAGGATGAGAGATTGATTAAGATGTTTGAAACCGCATTCATTTTGCGGGATAGGAAAACGTAGTAACCCATGACCTTGAGTCTAGCTACAAGACTCGTAAATAAAGAAAAGCGCTTCTTGGGAGGCAACCCATGTTTTGTGTGATTTTGTTTATTTGTTTGTTATTTGCTTCCGTATGCATGCTTTATTTTTATTGTTGGTTGATCATGTTTCTAAACTAAATAGTGGAAATACTTTACTTTGTTGTTTTGGCCTAGTCTTAACTCCACCTAACAGTATTTTTGAAAAAGATAAGTGTAAGGGGAAACCCCAAATATGTTTTTAAGAAACAAACCGATCATGATTCTCCACAATATTAAATGAACATGTATATTCATATTTGTTAGAGTCAAATGCTTGTATTGAGTCATAATGAAGTTTTGCAGGATTTTCCAGGAAATAGGACCAAGTTTTTTCAGAAATTTTCCAGAAACTTAACATAAGAATTTCTGCAGGCCACTTCTGACGGCGTCAAGAGTTAACTTTTGACGGCGTCAAGTGTAAAAATCTGGAAATTTTACCGGTTTTGTTTTTCTAACGGAGTCTTATGGTTTTTGTGAATTATTAAGTTTTATAATCTCCAGGAAATCTGCAAACTTCATTCCACAAGCATTATATCTTATCTTGTTTTCTAGGATTTAGTAACTTATATAGGATGCCGCGGATTTTACGCAAGGTTGTTTTGTCTATTTTCTCAGGTTTTACAGGTTATGTATGACAAGAAGATGATTTATTTTTCTGGAAGGGAAGCTTTGATTGTTTATTTTCTTGGAGGAAGATTTAACCTGGCTACCTTATTATCCATACCGAGCGAATCAGGGGAGTATTTGACTTCATTCTTTTTACTTTTTCACTTTTACATTCTTTACTTGAACATTGGAGACAATGTTCATCTTAAGTGTAAGGGGAGGGTAAAAAGACGATACCTTACATATGCACTTTCGCTTGAGTTTGTTTTGTTTAATGGTAGATGTGTAATAAAACTATGAGAAATACTTGTTAGTGCAATTCTAGCGCCAAATTTAAAATTTTTTACAACATTTAGGAGTGAAACTTTAGCCATAGCAAGCGTGTCATGGATAGGAGATTGTATGACTAGCACACAACCGTATATTCAGAAAAATTTTCCACCCAAATATGTGATGTTCGCCTTTAGATTTGATAGGAAAAACATTTACTCTTAGTGCTTATGAGTGTACCGGTAGCATTTAGATTCTAGAACTTGCGTTAGTGATGCATCCCGAGACCGCTAGTGAGACTACATTCGTGTAGTAAGATTTACTACATGATAAGAGGCATTAGGATTTCCCTTGTGTTAAACCAGTATCATAATTACTTGACCATTTAAGTCATATTACTTGGCTAGTTAAGTCAACTAATTTTTCTCACACTCTTAGCGTTGTACTCATTTTTAGTACACGAAACCCCTAGTACACCCCTCCGAGCCTATCTTTTCGTTTCTAATTTTAAGCATCTTACTTAAAGGAAGAATTTGTTACACCTCACTTAAATGTACAACCAAATCGCCTTAGCCTTCCGTGTATGCGCTCATTTTTAGTGCATTATTGTTATTTGTTAAACCCTAAGTTAACTATCTAATTGATTACATGGTTGCTAAGTCGAGTCATATCCTTGTACATATTGTTTTGGGACGATTGGGACTCATGGGTAAAGTACTTATTTATGGACTAATGGGGAAGAACATCATTTATTACCCCCATATGTGCGTTAATCTTAAAAGTGCTCCAAGTGTTTTGATTTTCTTAATTCGAGTCATTAGAATAGTTTAATGTAAAGTATGTAAAAATTCAAGTGTAAGGGGAATGTTCAACCCCTATGATGTATTATTTTGGATGGTAGAATAAAAGTGTATGCAAAAAAAAAAAAAAAAAAAAAAAAAAAAAAAAAAAAATGGAAAAAATCAAGAAAAAGAAAAAAAAATAGAAAAAAGAAAAAGAGAAAAAACATATGGACTACCATCCCGTTTCATTCTATGTTTGTTTTATGTTTTTGTTATTTTTCATTTATTAGCTTAAGTCGAGTCTAGTCTTGGCTTAGCAACGCCACATTGTACATGTAATTAACCAAGATTGTTAACTCGCCACCAGTAAAAACTTCCTTTATCCAACAAAACCGTGTATTTCATATCCCTACACCTAACGTTACAACCCTTTAAAAGACCTCTTTGATAGTTTATCCTAGGTGCTTACGCCATGTGGTGGAGGTTTGATCCTTTCCCAAGCCTATGGTAATCTATTTTGCTATGACAGGTAGTGAGAGATATCTTTCGTTTCCATATTGTAATTTACACTTTATTACACCCGAGAGATGTGAGTATCTAAACACTATTTGTGAGGTACTAGTGTATGACCTCCGTGCTTGTCTATTGGTCTTTAGTGGAACGATTATTTGTTGTAATTACTTTTATATTAGTGTTAAATGACCCCTAACTTGTATTTTGAGTAGAATAAAAGCGCATTTGCTTGAGGACAAGCAAATCTCAAGTGTAAGGGTATATGATGAGGCGAAAAATGAACCACTTTTAGGGGGTCATTTAAGCCCAGAATTGAATTTATTTGATCAAATATTGCCCTAAATCGTTCCTTTTGTGATTTTAGGTACTTTGGGAGTGAAATCTGGAAAAGGAAGCAATTCGGACGTTTTTGGAGCATAAAAGTGAAGAAAATGTCAAAGTCTTAATTTTTCTTGCTGGGAACAGTAGGTGACGGCGTCAAGAGCAACACCCTGACGGCGTCAAGAGTAAATTCTATGACGACCCAGTACATATTGGACGGCGTCACGAAGTAGGGCGTCAAGAGTAAAAGTCATGACGGCCTGGAAATGCACAACACATGACGGCGTCAGAAGTAGATCAAGGCAGTCCGAGAAGAGTTTTGGCGGCGAGTTGACGACGTCACAAGATTGGTCTTGACGCCGTCAGACCCTATTTCCTATATATAGTTTTCTAATTTTCACATTAAAAGGAGAGAAGTTTTGGAGAAACCCTAAGTACGAACTTGGTGCGAATTTTACAGGTTTTTCAAGGGTTCTAAGCCCTTGATACCTTTCATGTGTAATTGAGATAAGTGTTCTTTTAATTCAATCAATATGTCTATATGTTGGTTGTCTATATCTTGTTTTTTTCTTAATTCCATCATGCTAGGCTAGATCTATCTTGTGTTTACTTGGATCTAATGAAACCTAGATGTTAATTATGTGTTGATTACTTGTTTATAATTGTCTTGGATGAATGATTTATATGTTAGGCTTAAGAAAACTAGCAGATCTCCAAATGGTAACATGCTTGAACGTCTTAAGAAACATGAACCGATGTGCACTAGGTCTTTATTGGTTGTATTTAATGCATGAGCCACTGTTTATAATCCCTATGGTTGTGCTGGGCATGGTATAGGAGGATATAAGAGCTCATAGAATTGGGGAGTTAAGTGCGCCACCCCATGAATGGTATTAAGGAATACAATCCGTCATCCATGCAACTATAACAAGTAATTAACATGTAAAAGATGTCTAGGGAGTAGTGAAATCTAAGTAAACACATTTTCTCCACTTATTGCTCACAACCTTAGTATAATTTAGTTTATTTTCATTTCTAGTATTTTATTTTGATTGCATCTTTAGTATTGGGTTAGTTGATTAGCAACTAATTCCGCCCAAATCCTTCAAACCCGAGATTTTTACTTGCTTTCTAAAATATATAAAAATACAAAAATAATCATCCCTCACCTTTAGAACTAGTATTTAGGTTTTCTAATCCTACCGACACTATTCCTAGCTGAACGATCAATCCCCCGGTACTTGTCACCTAACTATACTACAACGATCAGGTACACTGCCTGATGGGGGTTGTAAGCTTCTCAAGATCCCTTGAGAGGTAAAGCCTGGTGCGATTCCCACGTATCATTGACATATCTCTTTTTTTTTTTCTCTGAACAACTTCTCGTTCTTCTTTTTTAATTTCCTTCTTTTTTGGCTCTTGCTTCTTTTTGTTGTTATCCTTTTCTATTTCCATGTCATCAACATCTTCTATATGTACTGCAAAAAAATATTAAAATTTTATCACATGTGATAAACCAATAACAAATACAAAGAAAATCGAGTATCATATGTGATAAAACATATTATTTGAAAAAAAAAATATGAAATATCATATATGATAAAGCATTTAAAATATACCTTTTGCAGCTTGTCTTCCTTTTGTGGATGACTTTAAGAACGACAATATTGTTATTACTTTTTACACATCGTCTGTTTCCTTTGCTTTACCTTTATGTACATTTTTAAAACACGTATGTTTAGTAATTATGTTCAAGCAGACCAATTAACATACATCATCAGTTTTTTTTCTCGAAGGCTTAGCTGCATTGATAGCCTTCGGCAAAGCCGAAGGCTATCACCGCAGTTAAGACAAGTGTTTTTTTTCAATATCATATGTGATAAAATACAGTCAATATCAACTTAATCTATTTATAAGTGAATATTTTTGATATATCATATGTGATAAAATACAGATTAAGCAGCATCCTACGGCATTTTCTATTCCAAATGCATAGTATTTGTGTATGCCAAAGGCATTTACATATATGCCGCATCCTATGCGTTTGTGTATGCCAAATGTGTCTTCATTTATGCCAAAGGCGTCTTCTGCGGCTTAGCCATAGCCAACACCTTTGGCATAGCCGAAGGCGTCTTATGCGGTTTAGCCGCAGAAGATGCCTTCGGCATTTCCTTCTTCTGCGGCTTAGCCGCAGCCAACGCCTTCTTCTGCGGCTTAGCCGCAACCAACGCCTTTGACATAGCTGAAGGCGTCTTCTGTGGCTTAGCCGCAGAAGATGCCTTCGGCTTTTCCTTCTTCTACTGCTTAGCCGCAACCAACGCCTTCTTCTGTGGATTAGCCGCAACCAACGCCTTTGGCATAGCCGAAGGCGTCTTCTGCGGCTTAGCCGCAGAAGATGCCTCCGGATTTTCCTTCTTCTGCGGCTAAGCCGAAGGCTTAGCCGCATAAGAAACCTTAAATAAATGCTTCTAATCTGTGTTTTTTATTTCAACATCAACTGATTTAGTCTGTTAACTTTAAAAACCTAATTTCTATTTACTTATTTCTTCAAAAAATCACAATAACTTGCATAAACATTCAATAATCAATTTAAATTCATAACATCTTCAGTATACTCTCTATACATAGTACGCATCAATAGTTAAAACATATATGATAGTAAGAGATAGTAAATTTGTTGTTTAAAATGTATAAGTATACCTTTAATCGGTTTTTTAACTGTATTTTTGTTCTTCTTTTTCTCCGGAGATGGGTATAGTTTCAGTACTATATCATCTCCGCCACTTTTCGCTATTTTTTCCGGTGAGATTGGTAGATCTGGTGTGTTTCTAGGGTTTGGATTTTGATCAGTTTGTTTTTCGTGAGTAGTGTATGTTTTTAGTGTGTGTTTGGTGAGGGAAGTTGTGATGAAATGAATGCGGTAGTGGTCTTTGTTGGAAGTGTAAGTTTACTAAATTGCCCCTCCGTGTATTTTATTAGTAGTAACTGTTTTGATCTCAACCGTTGATCAAAATTAAATCAATGGTCCATATATGTCCCTTGGTATGTGAGTAATGTATGGTATTTGAAATAACTCAACTCTAAATCTTAAGTGATTCGATTGATCTATTTAAAGTAACACTTGTTTGATTTTATTTTTTTAATGATTTTTGTTCATTTATACTTGAACTTAAGGGTAATTATTTATTGTTTTTGAAATCTTGACAACAATGGGCACTTTTACTTAATCTGAATTTTGGGGTTTAAAATTATATTTGATCATGCTTTTAATTTGGATTTGCGTTGAGCGTGTATTTTCTAGGAACGAAATATTTGTAAATAATAAAAAAACTTCAAGTGTAACTACAAGAGGAAAAGACAACATGTATTTAGTCACTTAACTTCTATCAAGGATTGAATATGCAACCAAAATTGCACACAAAGATGGTCGCTAATAATGAATGAACTTGCAATTTGGCTAAACTGCACGAACGATTTTGGCCATTCTTTTTTTACATTTTTTTTTCATAATTACGTTAAACCCAGCCCTGAGAGCACCTGTTATACAAGCCCTTATATATATATATATATATATATATATATATATATATATATATATATATATATATATTAAATTTATCAAACATTCATCTTTGTAAAACACAAAGTACGTGATTTATGCACAAACGGACATAATCCAAAACAATGAGAGTAAGGAGGATCTCTTTACCCATTTTGTTGAGTGCCAAACCATAATTTACAAAATACTTATTTTTACATAAACACGGTGTAGAAGATATTATAGCTCAAAACATGTAAAACCACTGTTAGATGGAAAAACTTGGAGCATTTATAGGTATGAAGACTAATCTTCCTTTCGAAGAAAACATCAAAGTGGTAAATGGATTAACGATGAGGACAATGATCAAGAGGATGAGCATGCGAAAGATGACATGAAGAAACGAGTGCATATAAAGCAAAGTGATGGTGTCTACCTTAGTATTTTGCCCTGAGCATAGATCTTAAGAACTATGCTTAAGTCAGAAATTCAACTCATAAAATTTTTGTCGTGGCATACAATCTTAATATCTATGCTCAAGTCCAAAAATTTTCGGTTTAGTTATTTATGAAAATTTAAGAGTTGTTTAGGGATACTTTCTTTATATTTTATTTAGGTTTCTTTTTCCCTTAGATTACCTTCTTTATAAATATAGGGCTTAATCTCATTGTAAAACATCTTGGAGTTTATTAATAAACTTGTGTTTAAGAGTTATTATCTTATTAGGGTTTTATTCCTTTGAGGCTTCACCCTCTTTTATCAACCCTTGGACTAGGGTTTATCAAAAGTTTGCTTGCATGTCCTACGTCAGTTGACATAAGAGCTTGCTAGTATCCTGATGGTGAGTGGTGTAGAAGATCCAAAAACCCGTGCTACTAGTGGGGTACGGTCGACTGAAGACATGGATTGTGCAATTAAGGAACTCACATCCAAATTCACGAGTAAGTCCACTGCTCTTGATGAAATACGGTCCTCGATCGCATGTAATGGCAATCACTCAAATTGTGATGGTAACAATCATGGTATGTGTAGGCTTTGTCCTAACAACGATGGATTCTTTGATAATCTTGATCGTAACTAATCCCCCGATCAAAACTGGGGACTTGTTGATTCCAACATTTGAGGAAGGAGGTTATGGAGTTCTTTCCGGAAGACTGAGAGTATAGTTTAATAATCATATGGTTATGAATAGGAGGAATGAGGGTCAACATTGCTATAGAGATCAACAAGGGTCTCATGTCAAGGCCAAGATTCCTAATTTCTTGGAAATCTTGATATTGTAGCTAAGTTCAATTGGTTGTGTGAGGTAGATAAGCTCTTTGATATCATGGACATTCCCGAAGAAGAACAAATCAAGATCATAACTTGCAAGTTACATTAAGGAGTTGGAACTTGGTGGCAAAACGAACAAGACAACTGTCGGAGACAAGACAAATATCCAATCAACACATGGGAAATTATGAAAAGAATGATCAAAGGTACGTTTTCACCCTCAGAAATCGAGCAAATTTATACCAACAATATCATAGTTGTGTTAAAGGAAAAAGAACCGTGGTGGAATACACAGGTGAATTGTTGAGGTTTCAAACTAGCTGTAACTTGAAGAAATACAAAGAAGAAACTGTTGCTAGGTGTATTAGTAGGTTAAATCAATCAATCCAAGAATTGTTGAGTTTGGTGTTGATTTGGACAATTGATCAAGCCCAAAGTTTAGGCATGAAGTTGGAAAGATTAATGTCAAAACCGACTTCAAGATTTGGAAGGTCATTAGAAGAGAATTTGTATGTGTGATTGGCTCCAAACGGTCAACCTAATTGACCAGGTAAATGGTCAACCAAGTCAAACTGCCTAGAATCAATCTCCGTGGAAGTATAGGGTTTCCCCGGGTCGTTATGTCCCGACGAGGTGTGGATGGTATAAAAACGGGTTTGTGATCGGGTGAATTTGGACAGGAAAGGGTATAAGTGAGTTGTGATGATTACACTACTGGAATATGAAAGATAATAGCTTAAATACACTATATTAACAAGACTGGAAAGTTTGAAAACCCAGAAACGTTTAAAACCTAAAACGCGTACGTTCACGTTTAAATAAAACGTAGACGTACAAAATAAAAAGTGAAAACGGAAATCTGAAAACACCCAGGGGGTGAAAATGACTTTTTTACAAACCTAAGGGTAAAAGAAAATTTTTAGAAAATTAAAATAAATTTTAACCCTAATTAATTATTTAATATTAATTAAATACTAATTATTACAAATTATTAATATTTAAAATACTTAAATACAATACAATATTATTTAAATACTAAAAAGGTGAAAATAAAATTTCTAAAATTATAAAATAACTAAAAATAAGTTTTACACACTCATCAATGTGGAGTCTACTCAAGTAAATCAATCTAATCAAAATCAATTGACTATTGGAACTAATACATCTTCAAGTTTGATTCAAAAGTCTTGGCTAGTGAAAGTGGCGTGGTAAACTAGTTGTTTCTAAGAGGTTGGACTCCAACCCATATGTCAAACCTATGACACCTAAGTGTTTTAGTTGTAATCTACCAGGTCATAGGTCGAAAGGATGTCCTAAAAGGAGTTTGAATGCCTATGTTGAGTTGAATCATGAAAGCAAAAAGGGAATTAGTTTCGGTGATGATTTAAAACAGATTAATGGATTTGCTCAAGTTAAGGTGAGATTGTGAATTTGATGGTGAAACGTACTTTATGTGCAACAAGGTTGGAAGAAACTTCGCAATGGAACAAGATCTTTGAAACTAAGTGTTTGGTTGAAGACAATCTTTTCTCATTAATCATTGCTGGAGAAAGTTGTGAAAATTTAGTATCCAAAGACTTAGCGAAAGCTTTGAAATTACCAACCGGAATATATTCGACTCCATATAAATTGGGTTGGATAAAGAAGGGGACTGAGGTGAAGGTGAATGAGGTTTGTAAAATTCTAATAGCTATTGGAAATATTTATCGTTGTGTGGTACCTTGTAATATGATGGATTTAGGAGCTAGTCATGTTTGTTAGTAAGGTCATGACAACATGTTGTGAATCCAATTCATAGAGGAAGGTTGAATTTCTATGTATTCAATTTGTGTGGAAAGAACATAGCTATTTTACCCAATGGTACAAGGCCATTGGATTTGAAGACGGATTGTAAGGCAATATTCATTTGCTCGTGGTTTGAAGGTGGTGAGAACTCGATGGCAAGTTCTTTTCAAGTGAGGGACAATGATGAGGACAAGGATCGAGGTATGAACTTGTGTAGTGATGCGTCGAATTGCACCCTCGCAAAAGGTTTCACCTCTCAAGGGATCTTGAGAAGCTTGCAATCCCCACCAGGCAGTGTACCTGTTCGTTGTAGTATAGTATAGTGACAAGTACCAGGGGATTGATCGTTCAACTCAGGAATAGTGTTCGCTAGGATTAAAAAGTCTGCTAAACTAGGTCTAAAGGTGAAGGATGATTCTTTTTGTATTTTTATATTTTTTTTGAAAGCAAGTAAAATCTCGGGTTTTGAAGGAGTGCGCGGAATTATTTGCTAGTCAACTAACCCAATTAAGATGCAATCAAAATAAAATAAAATAAACTAAAACTAATTTGTGGTGTAAACAATAATAAGAGAAAATGTGTTTACTTAGATTTCATTACTCCATAGATATCTTTCACCGGTTGATTAGCTTGTTACAATTGCTTGGATGACGGGTTATATTCCTTAATACTAGTCGTAGGGCCGTGTACGAAATTCCCTAACTCTATAAGCTCCTACTTCATTCCTATGTCGAGCCAAGTAAAAGCTCCTAACATGGGATCACTAGAATTCGCTCATGCCTTAAATACTACCATAAATCCTAGTACACCTCCGATCATGTTTCTTAAGAGTTAAGACGTTCAAGCAAGTTACCAATTGGAAGTATGCCAGTTTTCTTAAGCCTAACATCGAATACAATCATCTACAACAATTATAAACAAACCATCAACCAATAATCAACATCTAGGTTTCATTACATCTAAGCAAACACAATAAAAACCTAGCCTAGCATGTTAAAGAGAAGAAAAACATAAGATACAATCACACAACACATAGACATATTGTATTATTATTGGAAAACTTATCTTCAATTGAACATGGATGGAACAAGGGTTGAAACCCTTATTATCACAGAAAATTCGTCTAGGGTTTTTACAAAGAAGCTCTCCAAAAGTTCCACCCCACATGAAAGAAAATTAGAATATATATAGATTTTACACCTTGATGGCGTCACGTTTTAGCTTGTGATGCCGTCAAATCGCCGCCAAGATAAAATTCGAATTGCCTAGATCCACTTCTAACGCCGTAATGTGTAAATTTACTATGGGCCGTCACATATATTTTGACCCTAACGGCCTTGGTGACGCCGTCAGGCCAAAGGCCGTCATGTGTATTTTCCACATCCACCTCTTTTGCCACTCTTGACGCCGTCACTTGCATTGCCTTGACGCCGTCAGGTACTGTTCCCAGCAAGGATTTTGAGACTTTGTCGTTTTCTTCACTTTTTCGCTCCAAAAACGTCCAAAATGCTTCATTTTGTAAATTTCCTCTCAAAAGTACCTAAAATGACAAAAGGAACGATTTAGGGCAGTAATTGATCAAATAATTACAAATTTGGGCTTAAATGACCCCCCAAAAGCGGTACACTTTTCGCCTTATCAAATGCTCTAACACTTGAGATTTGCTTGTCCTCAAGCAAATGCGCTTTTATTCTAATCAAAATACAAGTTAGAGGTCATTTAATACTAAGATAAAAGTAATTACAACAAATAATCATTCCACTTAAAACCAAAAACAAGCACGGAGGTTATACACTAGCACCTCACAAATAGTGTTTAGATACTCACATCTCTCGGGTGTAATAAAGTATATATCACAATAAGGAAATGGAAAACATCTCTCACTACCTGTCATAGCAAATAGATTACCATAGGCTTGGAAAATGATCAAACCTCCACCACTTGGCGTAAGCACCTAGGATAAACTATCAAAGAGGTCTTTTAAAGGGTTATAACATGAGGTGTAGGGATATGGTAAACACGGTTTTGTTGGATAAAGGCAATATTTACTGGTGGCGAGATAATAATCTTGGTTAATTACATGTATAATATGGCGTTGCTAAGCCAAGACTCGACTCGACTTAAGCTAATAAATAAAAAATAACAAAAACATAAAACACACATAAAATGAAACGGGATGGTAGTCCGTATGTTTTGTTTTTTTTTTTTTTTTTTTTTTTTTTTTTTTTTTTTTTTTTTTGCATACCCTTTTACCCTACCATCTAAAATAATACATCATGGGGAATTTGCATTCCCCTTACACTTGAACTTTTACATACTTTACAATTAATTATTCTAATGACTCGAATTAAGATAATCAAAACACTTGGAGTACTTTTAATATTAATGCACATATGGGGGTAATAATTGACGTCATCCCCATTATTCCATAATACTAGTACTTTACCCATGAGTCCCAGTCGTCCCAAAACAATATGTACAAGATATGACTCGACTTACCAACCATGTAATCAATTAGATAATTAACTAAGGGTTTAAACAAATAACAATAATGCACTAAAGATGAGTGCATACACGGAAGGCTAAGGCGATTTGGTTGCACAATTGGGGTGGATTGTAACAAATTCTATCTTTAAGTAAAATGCTTAAAGTTAGAAACGAAAAAGATAGGCTCGGAGGGGTGTACTAGGGGTATCGTGTACTAAAAATGAGTACAACGTAAAGGTGTGGGAAAAATTAATTGACTTTGTTAGTCAAGGCAATTGACTTAAATGGTCAAGTAATTATGGTACGGGTTTAACACAAGGGTGATCCTAATGCCTCTTATCATGTAGTAAATCCTACTATACGAATGTAGTCTCTCTAGCGGTCTCGGGATGCATCACTAACGCAAGTTCTGAATCTAAATACTACCGGTACACTCATAAGCACTAATAATGAATGCTTTTCCTAACAAATCTAAAGGCGAACCTCACATATTTGGGTGGAAAATTTTTCAGAGTGGTACGGTTTTTGTGCTAGTCATACAACTCCTATCCATGAGAGGCTCATTAAGGCTAAAGCTTCACTCCTAAATGTTGTAAAAAATTTTAAATTTGGCGCTAAAATTGCCCTAACAAGTATTTCTCTTAGTTTTATTACACACCTACTATTGAACAAACGAACTCAAGCATAATTGTATTCTCTAAAGTATCATCATTTACCCTCCCCTTACACTTAAGCTGAACATTGTCCCCAATGTTCAATGAAAAGATGTGAAAGAAAATAAGGTAAAAGAATGAAAACAAATACTCCCCTGACTCGTTCGGTGTGGATAGTGTGTCAACAAGGTTAGATCTTCTTCCAAGAAAAATGAACTTTGAAAGCTTCCCTCCAGAAATATAAATCATCCTCTTGTACAATGTAACCTGTTAAACCTGAGAAAACAATCAAGGCAAACCTCGCGTAAAATTGGCGGCAATCTATATATATTAAAAATCCTAGAAAGCAAATTAAGATATAATGATTGTGGAATGAATGTTTGCAGATTTCCTGGAGTTTATAAAACTAAAGAATCAACAAAAACTTTAAGACTCCGGTATAAACAAAACTCGCAATTTTTTTTTTTCAGAATTATAGTACCTGACGCCGTCAGAATGTTCCTGCAAAAATCTCATGTTAAGTTTCTGGAAAATTTATGGAAAAAACTTATGCCTTACTTCCTGGAAAATCCTGCAAAACATCATTATGACTTGATACAAGCATTTGACTCAAACAATTACTAATATACATGTTCATTTAATATTGTTGTGGTTCATGTCCAATTTCGTTCTTACAAACAAATTTGGGTCTCCCTTACACTTAGCTTTTGCAAAATACCTTTATATGTAATTAAGACGAAGTTAAAAATAAAATAAAGCATTTTCACAATTTACTTTGAATCATGATCTACAAACAATAAAAATAAAACACGCATACGAAAACAAATAAAATAAAACATATAAAACAAATAAAACATGGGTTGCCTCCCAAGAAGCGCTTTTCTTTATTTACGAGTCTTGTAGCTAGACTCAAAGTCATGGGCTATCCTATACGTGTGAGCTCCTCGTCGAGGGCATCCTTGGGATCAAACTTAGGTTTCAATTTCCTATCGGTTTTCTTGGTACGGTATGACTTTTCAAACTTTTCTCCATCTGGATCATATGGAATTATCTTCATATGCCATGATCCGTCACCTTCCTTAGGTGGCTTGTCCCAATTCCATTTACACTTATCCCCTTCCCTTTTCCACTTGTTCATTCCTAAATTGATAGGCATCACTACTAGGAATTCAATCATTTTCCTAAAGATGAAGGGATCTTCAAAAGGGTTTAGTTCTTCATCCCTAGCTATGAGTTGTTCCATCGAATGTGTTTTGTTTATAAACTCCTCTTCTAAATAAAATGGGCGTTGAGGTCCTATGAAATCTCCATTAACCCAAGGCCCATACCTAGATGGTCTCCTATTCACATCTACCCAATGGGGTGTTGGTTCCTCATTAGTGTCATAGGTATGTTTCCTAACATCATAGACCGACCAAGTTTCTCCTTCTCCTACCGCTATCCTAAACTCCTTACAATCAATCATCGCACTTGCGGTAGCTAAGAATCCTCTTCCTATTAATAACGGGCATGTAGTGTCACTAGCCATATCAAGGACGTGGAAGTCGACTAACATTGTCAATTTTCCTATATGCACTAACACGTCCTTCACTACCCCAACCGGATATGCTACACTTCCATCCACGAGTCCTATGATTACCTCTGTTTCATCTAACTTTCCTGGCTTAAGAGTGGTGTATAGAGATAATGGTAGAAAATTTAGGGTTGACCCAAGATCGGCTAGTGTGTCAAAAGCCTCAGAATTTCCGATCTTACAAGGTAACACGAATATGCCCGGATCATCTAATTTCTTAGGCAACTTGTTTTGAACGAAGGCGGTCCCATTCTTACCCAACTTAAGTTTCTCTTCATATTTTTCTAAAAGGGAATTGTAATAGGGAACACGGGCTAAGACATCAATGACGGGACGCTCAAGGTGAAGTTCCTTGAATTTTTCGCCAAGATCTTGTGTAGGAAGTGTTTCAACTATGCTATTGACCGAATTGATGTTTGGTGTTACATTCAATTTGTCCTTTCGAAAGATTTGGGTTTGTTTGAAACACGTGCTCATGGCATTGACCGAATAATATTGTGGGCAAGAAGTAGGAGACAAACCAGATGATATAGCCTTAACGTTTAGTTTCGGATTCTTGACCATGTTACTCGGGAGTGCTCCCATTTCTCAGTCATTGAGAACTTTCAACAATGTGTCAATCTTATTGGTCATCTCACTTTGCTTTTGTTTGAAATCGGCTTCAAACTTTGCTAAACGAGTCTCTTGAGATGCCATAAATTTGGACATTAATCCTTCAAAATTAATGGTAATATCATAGTTGTTGGAAGGATTGTTGTTGAAAGTACGGTTAGAGGGTGAACCGTTTGGTTGGTAACGATTAGGTGGATTGGAAGAATTGTTTTGGGGCATGTTTTGGTTTTGATTCCACCTAAGGTTCGGGTGATTTTTCCAAGAGGGGTTGTATGAATCACCGTAAGGGTTTTGCTCGGGTTTGAAAGTGTACCACTTGTCTCCCACTCCGTCGGTAAGCGAGGATGCGTAATCCACAAAAGCTTGTTTGGGGAGTTCCATGCAATCACGAGTATCATGGGGACCACTACATAATTCGCATGAAGAAGTGATTTTGTTCACTTAGCTTGAAGGTTTAGGAGCTTCGTAGGATTTCATAAGAAACTTGACTTGGTCTTCAAGTTCCATGATCCTACGGTCAGGAGTGCTTGAATTGTTCGAAGGCAAAAATATTGCCTTGACCGTTTTGTTCAAATCACGGGGATCATTCCAACTTTCGTTGTCATAGAGAGCAAGATCTTCTATGAGTTCCCATTATTCTTCCGCACTTAGATCACGAAGATTTCCACTGGCCAATTGGTCAATGGTTCGCCTTGTGGAGAGATCGATATTGTCATAGAAAATTTGGACTTGGAGCCAAATATCTATGCCATGATGAGAGACTTTTTAGAGTAAGTCCTTGAAACGAGTCCATGGTTCATATAGAGTTTCACCTTGATGTTGTTGGAACATCAGTATATCATTTCTAAGCTTAGTAGTTCTCACCGGTGGGAAAAATTGAGCAAGGAAACGAGTGGTGAGATCATCCCAAGAGGTGATGGATCCCGCGGGTAAATGCTTAAGCCATTGACTAGCTTGGTCACGTAGAGAGAATTGGAAGAGACGCAATCGGGTCGTATCTCGAGTTACAACATCAAGGTCTATGGAATCAACGATTTTAAGGAAATCCTTGAGATGTTGATTAGGATCTTCGGAACAAAGTCCATGGAATGCACATACGCTTTGCACCAACCGGATGGTGTCGGATCGCAAGGGGGACACATTGGCTCCTTGAGTGAGCTCAATGGTGTTTCGATACCCTTAGTGTCTAGGACGAGAGTACTCTCCTAAAGTTCGGGTTCTAGGAGGTTGGTTTTCTAGTGGTGGGTTTTGTGGGTGGTTTTGTTGTGGTGGGTTGATGGGATCAAAGAGATTACCACCTTCCATGATGCCGGATGGTAAAAGTTACGAACAAAGAAACGAAGAAATAAGATAGACTAAAGAAACTTATAAAAATAAAATAAAAATCTTACTAGAAAGGAATCTAGCAAGTAGACCTAATAAAAAGAAATTCTAACCTAGACAATAACTATTCCCCGGCTGCGGCGCCAAAAACTTGATGCGTGGAATTGCACCATCGCAAAAGGTTTTACCTCTCAAGGAATCTTGAGAAGCTTGCAATCCCCACCAGGCAGTGTACCTGTTCGTTGTAGTATAGTATAGTGACAAGTACCGGGGGATTGATCGTTCAACTCAGGAATAGTATTCGCTAGGATTAAAAAGTCTACTAAACTAGGTCTAAAGGTGAAGGATGATTCTTTTTGTATTTTTATATTTTTTTTTGAAAGCAAGTAAAATCTCGGGTTTTGAAGGAATGGGCAGAATTAGTTGCTAGTCAACTAACCCAATTAACTAAAGATGCAATCAAAATAAAATAAAATAAACTAAAACTAATTTGTGGTGTAAACAATAATAAGAGAAAATGTGTTTACTTAGACTTCATTACTCCATAGATATCTTTTACCGGTTGATTAGCTTGTTAAAATTGCATGGATGACGGTTTATATTCCTTAATGCTAGTCGTAGGGCCGTGTACGAAATTCCCTAACTCTATAAGCTCCTACTTCACTCCTATGTCGAGCCGACTAAAAGCTCCTAACATAGGATCACTAGAATTCGCTCATGCCTTAAATACAACCATAAATCCTAGTACACCTCCGATCATGTTTCTTAAGACGTTCAAGCAAGTTACCAATTGGAAGTATGCCAGTTTTCTTAAGCCTAACATCGAATAAAATCATCCACAACAATTATAAACAAACCATCAACCAATAATCAACATCTAGGTTTTATTACATCTTAGCAAACACAATAAAAACGTAGCCTAGCATGTTAAAGAGAAGAAAAGCATAAGATAGAATCACACAATACATAGACATATTGTATGATTATTGAAAACTTATATTCAATTGAACATGGATGGAACAAGGGTTGAAACCCTTATTATCACAGAAAAGTCGTTTAGGGTTTTTACAAAGAAGCTCTCCA
The DNA here is from genome assembly GCA_030686995.1 of Artemisia argyi. NCBI lineage: Eukaryota > Viridiplantae > Streptophyta > Magnoliopsida > Asterales > Asteraceae > Artemisia > Artemisia argyi. The sequence continues at coordinate 239,703,361 of CM060708.1, read as the reverse complement.
AAAGTTCCACCCCACATGAATGAAAATTAGAAAAATATATATAGATTTTACACCTTGACGGCGTCACGTTTTAGCTTGTGACGCCATCAACCCGCCGCCAAGATAAAATTCGTATTGCCTGGATCCACTTCTAACGCCGTCATGTGTAAATTTACTTTGGGCCGTCACATATATTTTGACCCTGGCGGCCTTGGTGACGCCGTCAGGCCAAATTTCCTTGAAAATGTTTTTAGGCCGTCATGTGTATTTTCCACATCCACCTCTTTTGCCACTCTTCACGCCGTCACTTGCATTGCCTTGACGCCGTCAGGTACTGTTCCCAGCAAGGATTTTGAGACTTTGTCGTTTTCTTCACTTTTTCGCTCAAAAAACGTCCAAAATGCTTACTTTTGTAAATTTCCTCAAAAAAGTACCTAAAATGACAAAAGAAACGATTTAAGGCAATAATTGATCAAATAGTTACGAATTCGGGCTTAAATGACCCCCTAAAAGCGGGACACTTTTCGCCTTATTATGTAGTATCACATGAAGCAACGATGGTATATAAAGTGTGTTTGCCTTGGGTACAAATCTTAAGAACTATGCTCAAGTCTAAAATTCAACTCACCAAAAATTTCTTGTGGGAATAGATCTTAAGATCTATGCTCAATTCTGAAAATTTCCAATTTTGTTATTAATGAAAGTTTAGGGGTTGTTTAAGGACATTTTTCTGTTTTATCTAAGTTTTCTTTTCCTCAATTTTATTAATAAACACGTGTTTAAGAGTTGTTCTCTTTTTAGAGTTTTATTCTCGTTAAGTTCACCCTCATTTATCAATCATTGGATTATGGTTTATCAAAATTCACTTTGCATCCTACGTCAATTAACATTTTCAAAAAAAAAAAAAAAAATGTTATGTAAAAACTAAAACCAGTTACAAATTGTGCCAATAGTAGGGGTGAGCATGGGCGGTTTGGGGTGGTTTTTGGCTAAAACCAATCCCCGAACCAAAATTTTGGTTTTAAGTCTTTTAAAACCAAGCCTCGCACCAAAAGTTCGATTTGGTTTTTCGAATCTTGGTTTTTATAGTTCGGTTTTTTATTTTTTTGGTTTGTTCATTAGAGGGTCATCTTTTCTACAAGTTTGAAATCACTATTGCAAACTGTTACCACATGAATTTAGACAAATTATCTAAAAGATAAAGATTTGTTAAAGAGATAAATATGATTATGATTGTATTATAGTTGTCTCATGGTTTTTTAGGCCTAAAGCAAAAAATTTGAAATGTGACATTTTTAACAATAATTTTTTGTTTTTAATTTAAATAATTTAAGGAAGTTGTCAATAACTAGTTATATTACAAATTTGGATATCATAAATTTGCAATGATGGTTTAAACCCATTATTTTAGCTAAGTTTATCTTATTTTTTATTATTTTTTTTATTTTTTTTTCAATTCGGATATTCGAAATTTTGGATAACAATTTTATATATTCGAATATCAAAATATCTATATTTTTTAGAAAACTTTTATATGAGTTACATAATTGACATTTCATAAAACCCAACTTTCTAAAAAAATCGGATCAAATTTTCGGATATTCGAATACGGATATTTTTTGAACACCTACAACTTAAATCAAGAAATCCTAAAAAGTACGTTGACCATCTTGTCGAAAATAATAAGATTACATAACACATATATAAAGATGAGTTGTTCGAACATATATGAAATAAAGAAAAATAACTTTACGGATTTATTGTAGCGTTAGCTAAATAAACATCTGTTACGAATATCTACTAAACGCGCCTCTTAGTTTTTGGATTTTGGTGATTACTTGTATCAAAACTAATATGTCTATTTTTTTTATTAGTTTTATGAATATTATTATGAAGCGTTTCTGTTTTTTCGGTTTGAGTTTTCATATAAAACCAAACCAAAACATTCGATTTAAAAAGAAAAACAAAAATCATGCCATTGATTTTAGAATCGGTTCAGTTTTTTGGCCTTTTTTTTGGTTTTTGGTTCGGTTTTTAGGTTTTGTTGCTCCCCCTAAATATTTTTAAGCAAATCTGTTTACGTACCATTGCTATAACCACATATTCCATGTGTTATGTTGCAGGTTAAAAGTACCATATTGGAACAACATGATGGTGATGTTGATGTTGATGTTGAAGATGAAGATGATGAAACCGAGCTTGTTAATCATTTGCACTCGAAGGAAAAATGGGTAAATTGTCAAAGCAAATTATTTACTCGATGCCTTACTTGTTTTCATTACATATAACTAATTAAAAAGAGTAGTCTTGGATATTAGGTGAAGGCCTTTCTTGAGAAATTGGACGAGGAGCTAGACAAGGTGAATCCGTCTTACACGGATAAAGAAACCGAATTCCTTAAGAGGAGAAATGCTGAAAAAACATCTATAGATTTAGTTACACCTCCAACAGATTCTTGATTGCCATAGAAGAGAACGGTCAAATAGTCGTAGCACCAGTGGCAGGTTCAACTCATATGGCCACTACATCACTGACTCTGGTAACTTTTCCTTCAAATGATGAAAAACTGATTAAAGGCCATGCTCAAACATGTACTAGGTCACTACTTTATAATCAACTTGTGGTAGCAACTATAATATATAATATAATTAATTAATATATGAATACTTAATCAACAAGCAAACATACATGCTTTAGTTTACAATACGTGCAATAATTATTAAATTTTTTTTACTTAAGATAAATTAACATGGGGCATGTATATAAGCAAAAATTGCATCCAAATTTGGTAAAGGTGATGGAGAGACACAAACGACAGATGGTGTGATATACGCTTTAAAAGAAACGGTATCAACCTTGTTGTCGCAACCATGAGGAGAAAGCCTAAAAAGAGAAAGCCTAAAACATCAATAAGGATATTCCAAGCAAACACACCAACACTAATAATAATAGCAGTTACATCAACGCTATAGGAGGATCTAGTTAACAACCCCAACAAACAAGGTGAATACATCAATAGAAAGAAGCTCCAATGTGCCAAAAAAAAAAAAAAAAAAAAAATGATTAAAGGGGCTTTCGTCAAGCTTTATAGAGAGGGGTGAGCATGGGGCGGTTTGGGGTAGTTTTTTGGCTGAAACCAAACCCCGAACCAAAAGTTCGGTTTTAAGTTTTTAAAACCAAACCCAGCACAAAAAGTATTTTTTTTAATTATTATTATTATTATTATTATTATTATTATTATTATTTTTGCGATTCGGTTTTTGATTTTCTTGTTTTTTTCATTGAGGTTCATCTTTTCTACAAGTTTGAAATCACTCTTGCAAGCAATTACCACATGAATTTAGACAAAATAATCTAAAAGATAAAGATTTGTCAAAGAGGTAAATACGATTATGATGGTATCATAGTCGCCTCATAGTTTTTTTGAGGCATAAAGCAAAAATATGAAATGAGACATTTTTGACAATAATTTTTTGTTGGTAATTTCAATAATTTAAGTGACTTGTCAATAACTAATTATATTACAAATTTGGATATCCGAAATTTGCGATGATTGTTTTATGATAGACCTATTATTTTAGCTAAGTTTTTTCAATTCGGATATCTAAAATTTCGATAACAGTTTTATATATTTAGATATCCAAATATCTATAATGTTTAGAAACTTTTATATGAGTTTCATAATTGACATTTCATAAAACCCGGCTTTTTTAATAAATTTTGATCAAATTTTCGGATATCTGAATACGGATAATCAATTAAACACCCACAACCTACATTAAGAAATCATAAAAAGTAAGTTCAACATTTTGTCGAAAATAATAAGATTAAATAACATATATATAACGATGAGATATTCGAACATATAAGAGAAAAAAAATAGCCTTTACGAATTTGTTGTAGTATTAGCTAAATAAACATTTATTACAAACTAGCTTATAGACCCATCAAATTGACGGGGTTTTAGAAGAGATTATGCAAAAAAAAAAAATAATAACAATAACAATAAGCATGTAAACAAAATAAGAAAAAAAAAAAAAAAAAAAAAAAAAAAAAAACCCCGAAAGCTTGTAAGTAATAAGTCAATGATGGTATAAAGTACAATTCTTTTAGCTAATAATGTGATAAGAAATAATAAGTAATAAGTCAATAATGCTATAAAATACAATGCTTGTAACTAATAATGTGATAAAACGCCATTCATCGTGTCATTCGTTGTTGATGGTCTTCAAAAGGAAATGTTTGTATTGAGCGTTAATTAAGTGATAAGCCAATGCATTTCGTGAGCACCTAATAAGTTTAAAAAAAGTGTAAGTAAAGGAAGTTTGTGATAGATAATGTACGTAATTTTAAAAAATGGCATAAAACATTTCATATGTATTCTTTAGTTACCTTGAAGTGTAGCAGCTTTTCCAGAAGCTCTTATGCTTTACTAACAATAGCCATCCTTGTTGCCATGCTTGCCTGATACAATCAAATAAAGAAACTAATAAGCGATGGTAGATAGCAAGTACAACTAATGAACACATATATATACCTCTGCATGGTTATTGTAGCAGAGAAGCTAAGCCTAAACCAATTTAAGGTTAAAACTTTGTTTAACTGGAGTATTATCTAATTCTCCGCTAGAAGCATGACTTATATATAAGTACGATGGATTTCTTCACGCAAAGCTTGATTCTTAGCACGTTGCATGCCTGACATAACATTTGGAGCATCCAATGTAATCATCCATGACCCATTTTCAGCCGTGGCATTTTAATGACCCTGTATTCAAATATGTACAACAAAATAAGAAATTGTGGAATACCTATGTCTTGAATCTCAATGGAAGCAAACTAATAGTAAGCACACAAAATGAAGTGTTATTAGAACATTAGATGAGGCTGTTTGTGCAGAGAAGCCAAATGGGTGTGTTCAAATGGGTATTTTTAAGTCAGGGAACTAATCATAAAAGTTTAAATAACAATAAAGTGAGTATCATATAAGGGTATTGTCCGAATGGGTGTGTTCAAATGGGTATTTTTAAGTCAGGGAACTAATCATAAAAGCTTAAATAACAATAAACTGAGTATCATATAAGGGAATCGCCGGGTTTTTAAAGAAATAATGCATCAAGAAATAATGATTGAACTATTTTTTTTGTAAAGAATAATAATTAATAAGTCAATAATACCATAAACTACTATGCTTGTAACTATTAATGTAATAAACGTTCATGTATCATGCCTCCAATTTTAATGGTCTTGAAAAACAAATGTATGTAGTGAGGGCTAATTAAGTGATAAGCCAATGTCTATTCCGCGAGCACCTAATAAGTTTAATAAAGGATGTAAGTAAAAGAAGTTTTAGATTAATAATATATGTAAATCTAAAAGATGTCATACGTGCTCACGGAAAGTTTAATATAGCCAACTATATTACACGTGAAAGGTCATGACCAGTTATTTCTAAGATCCATGACAATATTTGTCAGGTCTTGAAAAGCATAAGCATGTAACACACAATATACCTATGAGTTTTTAAGCATAAGCATCATATTTTAGATGGTAAATATCATTATAACATAATTAATTAAGAATAAAATAGCATACCATCAGTTACTTAACATGATCAAGGAGATCAAAGTTGTATTATATTATGCCAATCCACTTTAACATGTTAGTAAAACACTATTTTATAAGTAAAGCTTAAACATACGCATCAAAACACCCCTTAATCTATCAACATTGGGTTAAATAAGTTCAGAAGTAATAAGAAAATTCCAGCACATATATTTCAGCAACCAAATTGGTTCAAAGATACAGCAAAGAAAATTCCAGCACATATGTTTCAAAACCAACACATTTAATAACCGAATTCTGCGTGGCTAGGTCGACCTCGGCCTCTGCCTCTACAGAAAATTCCAGCACATATGTTTCAAAACCAACACCTTTAATAACCGAATTTTGCGTGGCTAGGTCGACCTCGGCCTCTACCTCTACCCTTCCTCTTCCTCTTTCTCGACTACTTCCGTTGGCATAAGGAGTCTCGGGCTGCAACTACAAAAATAATATAGTTATTTATTAAAAAAAAAAAAAAAAAAAAAAAAAAAAAAAAAAAAAAACCTACTGTACTTTTTTATTGAAAAATATAACTATTTTTATGATCTCACTTGCACACCATTTACGTTAAAAAAGTTCAAACGTAAAGTGCTTCATTTCCATCCGACCGAGCCATACCAAAAATAGTTCGCTTTAACCTTACCAATACCACCTAACCAGCTCAAGCTCTTACCTATAAATAAAAACTATAAAGGGAAAGAGCTAAATTCACCTGGAAATATTTGGTAATTTGAATCACCTTGGGCTGAAATAGATTAAAAAAAACATATCTTATAAGTTTTTGATTTACTTATCCACCATTAAACATTTTGTCAATGTATTCACACAGAACATTGGGTTCAAATGTAATTACCTGTGAAAGTCCATTTCCAAATCATTTTGTCTTGATACTTTTCACATTATTACCTTGTTACTCATAAAATGTAGTTCAATTACCCACAACTAATGTTGCTCCATGTTAACTCAACTTCTATGTTAAAGTATTTAAAGAGGGGACTTGCAATATTTGTTACATCCAAGACAAATTTTATTACAAATACATAAGTAGAAAAGCATAATAAAGAAGTAATCGCAAACACCCCCTTATTAATTGCAGTTCCTGTACAAAACTACCCATTTTAACCCAGCCCGTTACTCACCCTGCCCATTTTGTCATCTCTATTTAGCAACATAAGGTCAGATGTTTGCTCATAGATTTGGACACAAAATCGACGGATCCAGGCCTGCTTAATTTGCATTGTATAATATTATCAATTTTTTAAGCAGTGTCACCAATCTTGAAGGCACCAGCTAGAATCCCACCTTATTATTTGCAGTTACTTCAGCTAAAATGAAAGTACATAACCGAAAAAGTAGAAAAAATAGGTAATGCCAAACACCCTCTTATTACTTGGTCCTAACCCGTTGCTAAATAAATTATTCATTTAGGAGTTACAACTCGTACGGAGGTTATATAACATAATCAGACTGGTCCTAACCCAACTCGTACCATGGTTCACCCATTGTGACTCGTACCAAGGTTCACTCATTGTTAAATAAATGTAATAAAAAAGTACGATCTTAGAGTTTTGACCCTTAAAAAGACTGGAATTTTCTTTGAAATAGGTTGATAAGTGAATCTCAAAGTTAAATGATGCATGACCCACAATAAATACCTAAAAGTTAAATACGAAAGCAAGATAAGTCCTCATTAATCCTAACCTCTCTTATTTTAGTCCACCCGGGGTCTTAGTGTCCTGTGTGCGTTTAGTTAGACATGTAATAATCTATTCCAATTGTGTGAGAATATCATTAACTCAATGTTAAGCCTAGTTAATGACCACCTACTGACATCATATAGTATAAAACTTGTACTAACAAAAGGGTGTGATGTCACTACAACATCTGATAGTAATAAAATTGTACTAACAAATGGGTATGGAACTATAAAATTTTAAACACTTGTATGAAATTGTTATGCATAATTTTGCTATTTTCAGTTTTTAACATTAGGTTGGTTTAAAATATTCAAAAATAACAGTACATGTATAAATTGTTACTCTACTTTTTTAAAGTGTGCGGCTTGGAAGTTGCTCATAAAATCACTTATTCAAGCTCATCAATACATTTTCATATGTATCAATCTAAGTAAAAGTGTTCAGTATTGGTCATATTTAGTTCATAATATAACAACAATTGTATTGAAATACTATCCTCGTAAAATGGCAAGACGCCAAAGTTCGCCAAAAGTAAATTCAATAAGAGGTTAATCAAAGTGAGATGTATCTTAATCACTACAAATGCAGCCAATTCCTATCACAGCTCATGAAAAAAAAATGGCGCTATAGTTATTATACAAATGGCAAAAAGTTAAGAAATCACCAAGGCACCTATTGATGTCTACATAATTCGTACAGATTGAGCCAAATTCTGCAAGATTTAAGGTCTTATCATTTTCTCATGTATTGACAGTATTTTATATTCTTATCATAATTATCATTGATGGCCAAATTATATAAAGTCAAGCAAAGAACAAAAACATAAGAAAAAAACACAAACACAAATCAAAAGAAGATTTATCTAAATTTCACCTTTAAGTAACAGTAGAGTAGGAACTGAGCAATCATTCCCTTAAGTATCGCATAAACTGCTACAACCGGGTCTGTATAAGAAGGAACACGTATCACCCTTTCTGCACGAAGTATCTGCTCTTCAGCATATGCTTCAACTGGCGCCCCGCCATACATAACTCCATCCCCAACTTGTCGGCCAGTTATTCCAGGGCCCACAGCTATTACCACTCCCACTGCATCCACACCTTCAAGCAAAATGTATAGTTAATTGAGAAAAACATTACATTTATTTTGTGACGGAAGAGAGTAGTACACATACATACACTATTATCTCATAATCAAAATCTGTGTCAAAGAAGAGACGATATAAGCATCGAACCTAGTGTCAATGGCATCGATGGTGCCTTGAATATAATAAATCTACTGATATAAACATCACAAAAGTTTAACCCGGTGCCCTTGTTTCTCACCTCTCCATATTACTCAAGCTGACCCGTTTTGACCTTTTTCGGAACTTGTGACACCCACCCATTTTTACCTGCATCCATCATTAACAAAAAAAATATATATAGTGGTAACAAAATATTAACCCATTCACCATTCTCAGTTCGGTGAAAACAAAAAAAAAATTGTTACTAAAACTCACTTTGCATAGTGTGGTAACCGTAATGTTGTGTATGTAGTGTATTTAAACACAATAAACAGTTTTAATAAACAACTCCAAACACTCCTTATATATTTATGATCACTGAAAGTGTGTTGATGGTTGTTTAAAAAGGGATAAAAGAGAGATCATATGGTTTGATAATAAGGATCTCAACAGGAGTGGTGATCATATGATTTAATTAATTACGTCATTCTCCTGGCTTTTCGATTAATATTCTTTAACCACATACACAAATTAATTCATCAACGTCAAAATAGTTGTACTACGGAATTTAAAAATCAAAACTCTATAATAATAGATGTGATACTTACCATTAATTCAGTATTTTAGTGTTAGTCATAAGATTTCGTATACGTTTTTGAATCATTCATGGTTAGAGAGGAAGAGAATGAAACATTGTGTGATTAAAAGCAGAAGATTGCTTCATAGACATTTTATCGAACATATGGTGGCAACACGAAAAGTATCGCAATAGAAAAACATATACCTGTCATCAAGATTGAATTCCACATTACCATAATCCCTACAAAAAAAAAAAAAAAAAAAAAAAAAAAAAAAAAAAAAAAAAAAAAAAACATATTACAACAATTACAATCATCTCGTTGACATACAATTTTCGTCAGATATACAAAGAAAATGTCCATAAGATACATGTTGTGATTTCTCCTAATTTATGAATGAATTGAATCCGTAGAACACACAAATTATAAAAACTAATTCATGAATGTGATTTCCCCTAATTTTTCCTAGGGTTTAGCAACACACAAATGAATTGACATAAAACACAGCCAAATATAGGATTTAAATTCAAAAATCGTAACTAATTTTGGGATGATTTTTGAATACAATTAATGGTGGAGTTGAAACTTGCGCTTTGAATGTGTCAATCACCATCATTTTTATAAACCTAACCATCTAAGACTATGCTGGGAACTCTTCTAACAATGGCTCAACATGATTCCCATCCTCATAAAACAAAGCCACCTAAAATAGCATACATGAATAGCAACATCGATTCAAAAATTCATTCATAAAATACATTATAAAAAACAATTAAAGTGACAACATAAAAACAACACATCCAAATTGTGGTACTATGTGATTCAAATCTAAACTAAATAGAAATTTGAATATAAGCAATAATTACCGATTTTAAGGTTTGAACAGCAAAAAACCGACCGGCATAGATCAGCTTCTGAGGGATGGTGAATCTGGGTGAATTTTAATAAAGAATTGTATAGGAGAAGATTGAAGAGAGAATAAAGAGGAGTTGTAACTACCAAAAAGGTTTTGAAGGAGCGTGTTTTAAAAGCTGTGTGTCTTGAACGTGTTAATTAAATGTGGTGTTGAAACTGCCCATTAAATGTGTTAATTCAAATGAAAAGCGTATGAAGGAAGATTTGAAGAGAGCTTAAGAAGAGTAGTACTATCCAAAAATACCGTGAAAGATGGTGCAAGACACATCAGATTTTTAAATGCACAGGGTGCTTTAGAGAGTTGTACAGAACTCCCTTTTATTAGAATACATAGATACTAATACATGTGTCTTTTGATCTTGATTGATAGTTTCTTTAATAAAGAAATCATGCATATTCTTGATTCTTTCAGTAAGATGAGTAGATGACTTAAGTCGTCTACAAAATGTATCCAAGCCCAACAAGTGGGTACGATTCATAGTCCATATTCAGACATTTTCATGATAGGTGTAAGCCCAGTGAGGTAGATACTTGGCCCGTCAAACGAATATAATACATGTAACTTGTAAGATATTAAATTTTGTTATCAAGTTTTTTTTTTTTTTTTTTTTTTTTTTTTTTTTTTTTTTTAATACGTTATTCATTGGAAAATACATTTGTCTTGTTAAAATTAAGTCTGAAATTGACATGCCTTAAATCCCCCGAATGAGGCATCAAAAGGACTAATGGTCGATTTCACATTTATCCAACTTAAATTTCAAAATATTATATTTACCAATTTTTTTTTTAACTACATCGTAATATTGCACTCCAAACTTATATTTTGAAAACTGATATAGTTTGTCATATGTTCATATGATAATTATCAACTCTAATAATCATACCCTATTTACGGGGAAGGTATTGTTAAATATATCTCAGTTGAACATCAAATCTTGTAAACCGAAGTGTTGAAGATCTCACGACACTGGTTCTTTTAGACATATTTATTAAAAAATAATAATAGAATAAAAATAAAAGTTAAAAAAAATTACAGTTATAAATTTATTCAATATTTCTATACTACTTATATAATAGAGTAATGACTCTCTTTCCAAAAAAATTCAGATGTACAAAAAATGATGCATGATTTACAACACTTTAAAGCAAATAATTTTCATAATTACAACAACCAAAGCATTGTGTATACAAAAAACTAGCATGAATCAAAATTCAGACCACTTTCCATAGAATTCCACATTAATAGCATTAAAAACACCCATACACCCAATATTACAATCATTTAAACACAATGTACAACCCCCATTCTACATTAATAGCATTAAAAACACCCCTACACCCAATATTACAATCATTTAAATACAATATACAACCCTCATTCTACATTAATAGCATTAAAAACACCTTACACTTAATATTACAATCATTTAAATACAATGTTTTTAATATCATTAAAAACACCCCTACACCGAATATTATAATCATTTAAATACAATGTACAACCCTCCATCTTAACCTAGACACGAACATGTGAACAAGACTCGACTCAATAAAACTCGACTCGATACACAAGGCTGTGAGTTCAAGCTCATGGCATCCCTTGTTTTCGCGACTCAATAACAACGACAACAACAAAAAGAAAAAAAATGATACTAAACAATTATTTAGCTTCATATTTATTAATTTGAATCTTTATTTAATTAAAAACTCTTGAAAATTCATGTACTTATCCCCCACCGTCGCTAGAATGACAGAAAGGGTGGTGGGTTTTCCTACCTTCGACCGCCGGTATCAACAAAACGAGAGAGAGATGGTTTTGGTGATGAACTCGAGCTGTGGTGGTGTTAATCGTGGTGTTGGCAGGTGTTCTAGGCGCGTGATGTACGTCAAAATGATGAGGAGGTTGTAAGGAGTGTGGTGGTGGCGGCGGTGAGTTTAAGTGGCCGACGGTGGTGTTTGTTTGGCCAGAAAAACGACTGGAGAAGAAGAAGAAATAGGGTGCGGCTGATTTGAGAGAGAAAGGGTGTCAAACCCTAAGTGAGGGTAATGAGGTTTATATAGGAAAGTGTTTTGGACCTTGTGTGAACCCTATTGCACCCTTAGAGACTAAGATTGTAAATATATGCTAGGGTGGGAAGTGTAGTTTACCAAATCTTTTAGTATTTCGTTCTCAAGGAAAATTTAGGTGTCGAAATGACTTCCCGTAACATTTTTTTATTAATTTTATCAAAAAATATTATTTTAGGGTACCCGCCGCTGCAACTCGCGGGTACCCTACTAGTACTATATTATGAGAAAACACATTTATTTAAAATCTCTCTAAATAAGAAATATAAAACTACTAATTTAAATTTACCCATACTCTTTTATTTCTTTCAATATTATACCTTACACCAATATACTTTACACCTACAACTACTTACTCTTGTCGACCCAAAATTATAGTCCCCTATTTATATTTTGAGATGTCTCAAATAGTCTTCTTTTGGTGTCAACCAATCAAAAAAGAGTTTAGTAGGTGAGAATGATATTTGATTTGTTGAAGAGTGAGTGGTCTCACTTTTTAAAACTGTGTCTGTGTATGTTCTTGTCTGTAGACAGCAATTTTGAGGCAGATGGAGTATAGGTTAAAAATTTGACCCAATAAACAATGTTCATTCATTTTATACATTAAATATTTAATCACAATTTCACAAATAAAATTACTAGCCGCTTTAAATTTCTAGCACTATGTGCGGATGCTCATACAAGAAAATAAAAAATCATATTGCAATTAATGAGGGATTTCAAAATTGCCCTATGCAACTTTTTTTTTTTTTTTTTTTTTTTTTTTTTTTTTTTTTTTTTTTAACGGCGGAAATTTATACACTAGCAAGAAGCTAGAAACAAAACAAACAATTACATAATGGAAGTACACAAAGTCGGGTTTTGAAGCCAACCAACCCAGCTCAAGTGTTTAGAGCTACATCCACTATTAATCCGTAAAAAAGATGCCATAACAAGGTTATCAAAAAATAAACTCTTCTTTGGAGGCATCCTTCGAAACACATGAGTTCCGATAGCACTATACATGCCACCATAACGATATAAATGACGCTTCGAAGAATTGCTTCTGAATCTTGCTTAGCCGAATAGACCCAAACCACTCCAACCATTTAAAACAAGATCGCAAATCTGAAATATTGATATCCCACCGCATAGATAATTTACGAAAAGGGAAGAAAGAATTATATGGTAGACAAAATTTCGGTTAAATCTTGGCTAAAATTCATGTACTGGTACCTCGTGGGAAGGAATATCTGAAGCATGAATGTTCAATTGTACATCCGACACTCTCAAACATATTTTAAACTTCACCATTTGTACTTGTACAATTTACAATAACAAGGACATAATCCAACTGTGGAACTCTCTGAAACTTACGTGCAATAATAATACGGCCAAAAAGTGGTAGGGTGTCACATTGGCTTTGTATTTGTGTCTATACTCATTAATTCAATTGCCTTTCATTTTACATCATCATGGTATCCTATGTCAAGTTACATCTTGTTTTCTTAATTATTGATGTTTGTACTACTATATTTGTGAAAACATGTATATGGTTAATACATGGAGTCAACATTTTAGTAAGTTTTTTTTTTTTTTTTTTTTTTTTTTTTCCCTAAATGTGGTTTTTCTATTAGATAATAAATTGGGATTTACATCAAGGTGGTAGGTAAGCGGGCAACAAGCTGCGCCGGCACCCCTTTCTGAATAGCAAACCTAAAAACTTTTCATTTTATAGCCACAAGTTTTTTTTTACAGTACCACTTATACCTTTTCTCTTTTCATGTCCAATTATATCTTTATTTAACAAATATAAATGGAAATATACAAAATGAAGAAAGCATTATTGAGAGAAGAACATGATACTAAGAATACAAGGAAAATAAACATATATTTATTTTCGAAGCAGGTAGAGTACTACAATATGCATTGTTCGTCTTAGGATGCCATTCTTGTAAGACATTAAATCAATTTAGTAGGTATACTGATAAAGAAAATTCTCAATCTGACTAAATAGATGATATATAATTTATTCTTATTCTAGACATACATTACGTGTATATGTTTGTGTGTTTACATCATATTTACGTGTAAAATAAAAAATATGCATAAGCACGAAATCTGGTTATTAATCTTATGAATTATGATCAAAGAAAACTAGCTTAGTTAGCTTGTTGGTCAATTTCAAACTCTAATTTCAAAAGCAAATAATACTAATATTTGGTCCTTATTGGTCACATTCAAAGGAAAAGTCATTACAACTAACAATATTCAACACATATATCCAAAATAAAAACAAAAGCAAAAATTATTATTTCAAAAAACAGCTATGCACTGAAGAGTTGCTTTCATCCCTAAAATTAACGTAGATTAACATTGGAGCTTTAACTAATAATATATGCACAGGTTCATATATATGTGTGTAAATATATATTGTAAAAACTTACCAAGAGATAATTAATTCATTAACAAAACCACAAAATTTGAAATTATTATTGAATTATTAATCCATCTTTGATATTTTATATCAAAGCTTAATCCTGAAAAGTAAACTCGGACTTACGTGAAACGTTGACATGGACAATAAAATCAACATTTTTATGTGAGAAAAGAAAAGAATCCAAGATAGATAACATGCGACCACCTAAATTATAAAGAAAGATTGTCAAATGTACGATATCTCTCTTTCTCTCCAGTTGATCACCTCAGCAATGTCTAACAAAAGTTACCCGAGCCCAAAATCCATAACGAAACATGATGATAAAGCATTAGAGTCAAACAAGAAAGATAAGCTAGAAGAAGTTGGTGATTATGGTTGTCAAACTCCAACATCCGATGATCACAAGATCCCGCAACTCCCTTTGCCACCGCCACGTAGACACTTGCACAAGAGACGAAAAAGGTCGTCGGATGACGTGGAATTCTTTGAGAAAACTAGACGTGAAGAGGTAGATGAGTTTTTTAGATTGTTTACCATTAGGGTTTCTTCTTCTTTTTCTTCTTCTTCTTCAAGGAAAAGACGTAGTCATAGTATATAATAGCTAGTAATCAGTTTCTGTTATTTCTGCATATTAATTGATACATGATCGGAAGTATATGACACTCGTTTGTAAAAATAGTGTATATTTAAGAATCAAGCGAGCCTTCAGTATTTCTGCAGTTTTGACGGTTCTTATTTATTTATGCACATTTGATAAGTATTTCTATCAAGAACTTAAGATCATATATTATAGGCAAATAATAAAAAAAGGTAATATACTTGCCACAATTTCATCGAATGGGTAGTGAACTATTTTTTTTTTTTATTATTATTTTTTTAAATAGTTTTGAGGGTAATTTTCATTCAAAATCATCATCTTTAGGGTATTTTGTAAAAATTTTGGACAATTTTGCCTCTCATAACTAATACAAATTATTTTTTCCCGAAAGGCAAAATTGTCCAAAATTTTTGCAAAATACCCTAAAGATGATGAATTTGAAAGAAAATTACCCTCAAAATGAAAAAAAATAGTTCACTACCCATTCGATGAATTTTTGGCAAGTATATTACCTTTTAATATCATTTGCCCTATATTATAATTCTTAGAAACAAGAAAGGTATATATGCATAAATAACGTACTGTTCAATCGATACTAGCTAGCTGCATGAGTGTAAGAGTACCACGATTTACTTTCATGATTTTTATGTGTACTTGTTCAATAAGATCGACTCTTTTTGGCTATTTGATGAACAAAGTAGTATGTTGTCTATATTATATTGTGCTGAAGTATTAGTCGAGCCTATTGCTTAATTATCATGGGGCAAATTCCCAAATCAGGACAATTATTTTTCGGGTTTATTTTTTCAGTACAAACCCAACCTCATTTCCCAATTTGGTCAAGTGCGATCGTGCGATTCTCTTAGTTTCTTGACACTTGTCACACCCACTATCTCTTGTCCCCCACTATCACTTGCCACTTGTCCCACCCACTATCTCTTGTCCCCCATGTGTCTAGACAAAATTACTTATTTACCCTTAGTTCTATAAGTCAAATAAATGCGCGATTTTTCTACTTATTAAATGTGCGAACGTGCGAATTCAATTTATTTCCAAATTCCGGCAAATTAAATGTGCGATTTTAAATGTGCGAACGTGCGAATTCAATTTATTTCCAGATTCCGGCAAATTAAATGTGCGAACGTGCGAATTCAATTTATTTCCAAATTCTGGCAAATTAAATGTGCGAATTAAACAATTCTAAAAAAAACTAAACTTATCAAGAACACAAGTACACAACTTATACAACATATCTTCTATCTTGTCCCCCTACTAAATGTGCTAAACTGCCTAATCCTGTTCACCATATCTTCTATCTTTTTCCTAAACAGAGGATGTGATGACAAATAATAAAATCAACTCAAATCGCCAAAGTCATTCCTAAATTTTGGCTACCCATTCATTTTCTTCGGTAGCAATAAATACCAAAAATTATCCCTCTTTTTCCATAAACATAAAAAAAAAAAATTGTTTCTAATCTATATCCGCAAGTACTTAGTAGTATACTACGGCCTACGGGATGCAACTCTTTTCATATCTATCACAATGTATACCATAATCTAAATCTCGGCCACCACCGTGACTCACCACCACCTCGACTCACCACCACCTCTAAATCTCGGCCACCACCACCACCGCAGCTACACCATCATCAAAACAACCATAAACCCTCCCTTAGATCACCTCCGTTGTCTTAGATCCGTGGTGTACGCGTCGTAAACACACCTCTCCACCACTTCTTTTCCACCTACGTGCCATAAACAACCATCAACACCACTCCTAGCCGTCTCCATTTTGTAGGTCGAGAAGAAAAAGGTAGAAAACACTGATCCACGCGCTGTGTTGACCCGGTGTCAGTCAACTCGTGACTCACGAGTCACGAATCTTGATTTTCGGGCTTAAAACTTATGGGTTTACCAAACAAGATCCGTGGTGATGGTGTCGGATCTGGTATATTAATTTTGTGAAGAAGAAATGATAGAGATGGAGAGATGAAGAAATGATAGAGATGGAGAAATGAAATATGTGGTATATTAATTTTGTGAAAGTGGAAAAGAGAGAGAGAAAGGGTATTATAGTCTTTAATACCCACAAGTGGCAAGTGATAGTGGGGGACAAAAGATAGTGGGTGTGACAAGTGTCAAAAAACTAAAAGAATCGCACGATCGCACTTGACCAAATTGGAAAATGGGGTTGAGTTTGTACTGAATAAATAAACCCGAAAAATAATTGTCCTGATTTGGGAATTTGCCCATTATCATGTTTATTATTAGTAGTGTTTCTTTTTTGGAAGAGATCAATTAGTATATCATTACAAAGGAAGCACCAAAAAATTTGCAGCCACAATATAGAGTTATATGTTCAATTTCGATCATTATCTTTTTGGCATTAATTAATTAGCTAATCTCTTGCACATGTGTTGCTCGGAGGGTTCGAAAGCCTCTACGTGAAACAAGTTTCTTTCATTTGAATTGGGGTATTTATGTAGCTAAAACTATTTTTAATGGTAATCGACGATATATATCAAAATTTGAATTTCGCACTTAAGTTTTTAAACGAGGAGAAGATTACTATCCTTAATTTGCAGCCTTGTAGGTCACATATTCTAGATTAATTAGGTAGTACAGTCTTATACTCTTATTCCATCCACACACACAAAAAAAAAAAAAAAAAAAAAAAAAAAAAAAAAAAAAAAAAAAAAGGTGTACGTGTTCATATGGAGGGGGAATTGAAGTTCAAGGACCACTTCTTGATCGCTCCATTTTTGGCAAGACCGTGTTTTTTCTATTTTGGGCAGGGATACGGATACTTTAACAAAAAGAAAATAACAAGTAGCTAGAGAAAACAAGAAACAGCACTTTCATAAAAGAAAAGATTGGATCATTAGCCAATAGACCCATATGATTAATCATTCACTAATTATGTTCAAGATAGACGAGGGAGAATCAGGTGATACATTGGATCAAGGTTTAGTCTAATGTAATGAGGTACAGTATAATGTATGTTGTCGAAATATGGAAGAACATGCAGAAATTCAAGCCCTCAAAACACGCTCTGTTTGTTATCAGTCCCTTTATTACCCGATTGCACACCCACCCTTGTTACCAACCAATTCAAAACAGAAATCAAAAGATAACTCTCATTCGAGTCTCGATTGCATATTATTCCGAAGAGTGAAAACTAATTACGCTCTACAATGAAACCTACACTAATCTATTTATAGCTAAACAAAGGGTATTACTCAAACATGAAACTGACATACAATTCAACTTACATAAAGACTAATGAAAACAAGGATTAAAGGCATAACAAAACCATTATTGGTAGTGGGCAATAAAACCAAATAAATGTCCTTTATTTGTGTCGTTTCAATCCCATTGAATGACTCATCAATTCCAACCCACTGAACCGAACCATGACATGCCCATCAAGATTATGCAACACGCTCTACGTTGACAACTAATTGATTTCAATATGCCAAAAACCATCTCTAAGGTGGCAAAATGGTAAGTCGTCCTCAAAGTCTTATAACTAGGGGAAAAACCTCGTTAGGTGAAATTTTTTGGGATGGCTAGGGGTTAAGAAAAAGGTTAAAACAGCCATAAAAATACAAACAGACGAGTTTTACTATTCAACCGATATCACAACAAAAGAACATTTCACACAAACATGTAATCAATAGAGCTTTAATTTGGTTTTGCACGTTTCCTAAAATATGTACGACAAAAGGATATTTTGGTACATCCCACATTCCCACTCTTTATATTCTAAAAAATAAATAATTTCAGAATAGGTACAGTACAAAATGTATACTATTGGATTCTCATTGTTTCCTTTTGGTGGTGCTCACCATGTTGGAGGGTCTGCTTTAAACCAGACTACGTGATGCGAATAAAACAAATAAATGGGTCCAACTATCCTAAAACACGGTTTAGCATGAAACGTCCTAATAATCCCCAGCTCACCTGTTTATTCAAAACAAAACGCCAAATGTAACACAAGAAGAAAGATATGATATTTAGAAATTTGTATAATATACGTAAGTTGGACACATGTAAATGATGTGAATTAAACGATACACGGCTTACGTTTGTATGCATATAAACTAG
This sequence comes from Artemisia argyi, assembly GCA_030686995.1. NCBI lineage: Eukaryota > Viridiplantae > Streptophyta > Magnoliopsida > Asterales > Asteraceae > Artemisia > Artemisia argyi. The sequence goes on along the minus strand of CM060708.1, from coordinate 239,684,171 downwards.
CGAACATAGAAGTTAAGTATGCATACTACTTTTCATATTTAACAGTTTTACTATGTTATCTACATGTTATTACTTTATTAAGATTAGTAGATTAAACTAGCTAGATGAGGTATGCATACTATACATTTCATGTTTTACTATATACTTTCCAGTACACATAGATTTTCTGATCGAATAGAGATATCATCATTGGACTATAAAAATACATAACTTTGAGTCTTACTTATTGCTATCTTCAATATACACATTAGTTCAAACATCAAAGACAAATTATATAATTTACGCTTGCTATATAATTACCTCATCACCCTAGCTTATCCACCGATTACAACCACCTTTGAGAAGAACAAATATAACTTAACAGATTTGAAAATAATTGTAATCAATCAGAGTATCAGACAATCGAATCTAGAAAAAACATTTAAAAAAGAATGAGCTTAAAATATAAACCGAAAATCTGACACCCTATCTAGTGTTACATAACTCAGACCAACAAATCGAACATGTCTAGCTATATTGGTGCTAACAAGTTTAATCCTAAACTCTGCGGTCCCATAGCCCCTTACATAAATAATGAAAACAAAACCATGCCAATAGAAAACAGTATCTCCAAATATAAATAGACTAATAAAGGTTACAAAAAATAAACCCTTGTTATTTTACATTCGGTTAATCTAATAGGGTGTCGTTTAGGGGTACCCTATAGGATTTTGGCACCCACTCACTCACATTTATTCACTCCGTTGACGGAAAATACAATTTCTCACCGTTTTCTGTTTCGTATTTTCTGTCTTTTACTAGTTTTGACTTATCAATCTTTATATTTTATGTCTATTTTTTCAGTTCTATAGTTGTATAATAAAAATAAATTATATGAAGAAGAAGAAGAAGGGGTATCAATATCTAATATTATACTATTAAGATATAATGTATAGTAGTAACGAGTTTATTTTATATTTTATTTTATATTTTTATTTTATTTTATTTTAACATCAGTATTTATGAATTGTAATCAAGTATTGATTGACATTACTAAAACGTATATTTAAAGACACAACCGATTCATAAGAACTTATTCACTTATACATAAAATGTGTTTTCTCAATTGATTTTGACACTTAAATAAAATTTCTAGTTTTTAACTTAGGGTGTGTTTGTTTTTTAAAAAAAGGTCTTACTAGCCATCTTACTCCCTCTTACTCTTACCAGTAAGAGGTGGGCAGACGTTTTGCTTGTTTGTTTTTTTCTTTTGAGTAAGACCCAGTTAGACATATAACATCTTACTCAGTAAGAGGTGGGGGACTTGTCTTACTGCCTCTTACTCGATAAGAGAGATTGAAGACTCGTATTAATATAATATATTTGATGGTTTATTAACAATGTTATATTTATGATAAAAAGTTTTGTTTCATATTTACACAAGTTACTTAAATAAATTGCAGAAACGAGCACTTAAAACCATTCGGACAATTATACAAAAACAAACAACATAATTTCGTTTAGATTTAGATGTTCTAGCCACATATTACTAGTAAGATGTGGTAGTCAGATTCAGACCTAAAACATCTAAATGAAACAAACACACCCTTAGTCTCATAATTAAATTAGTCATCTCAATCATTTTTCATTAATCATTTTCCATTGTAATTTAGCATAAGTCATAAAAATAGAATTTATGCGTTTTTTTTCTTTATTATTATTATTATTATTATTATTATTATCTCCGCTAAGAATTACTCCGTAATTCAATTACCTAAACTCAATCGATATATGTATATTATCTTTATTGTTCATCGCTATCAATCAAGAAGTGGGCAAGGACTGAAGTCTATATACTATAATTACAAACGTAGAAATTTCCAAACCTTCCTTTGTAAGCTTTGACAATCGTATTTGCTTATATACATGCGTGTCTTATTGAAATACACAATTAATTAATATTACTAAAAGAAAATAATTGAAGTCTAATGATATCTTAAATGGACTTGATTAAACCATGTTCAAATACATCGGTACAAGAATCTAATTAAACACTAGCTAGCTCAATTCTTTTTTAAAGAACGCCACATATTTTGAACGCCGAATTTATAAAAAAAAAAAAAAAAAAAAAAAAAAAAAAAAAAAAAAAAAAAAAGCTACAACAACAGTTACATGTTTTATATACTTCAGTCTTGCACTCTTGCAAAAGAAAAAACACTAAATAAGCCCTACTTATATTAATTGGTGATCCACAGAACAAGTGTATCTCGAATTCTCGGCCAGGTGGTTGAGTGTAAAATCACTCCAAATAAACCCAAGTTGTGATATAGACCACTACATATATTGAAGCAAAAATCATTTATGGCCATATAAATAAAATATCTACACTCTGGGTTTAGGCCATTTTAAATTTGTAGTTTTAAATTTTTTAAGAACAAATTCATTTCTATAAAAAAGAAGTCACTTTTGCTAAGTATAAAAATTCAACACGCATAATTAATGTCTTAATTAAATTCTAATACTTGTAAAATCCTCCAGTATTGATGCATCTTATTTAAATCATATGAACACTTGTAACAGCCTATTAAAAATTGTAATAGCCCATTAAATCGAGTCTTACCCCAAACTTAAGTATACATTGATGCACATAAGCGTATCACACACCAAACACGTAAAAAACATACACAACCCACTGACAGGTTTTCTCTCGGCTCACTTACGTTCGTCACCACCATCATTGCCGCCACCGCAAGCAGACCCCTCCACCACCGGACCCCTGAAAAATATTTACTCACCACAAAATAATCACTGAGTACTCGCCACCACATTGCGCGTATCCATTCTGGTCTATATACATGCATCTGTGAAAATGATCAACATTGTCATTTTGGTTTTTTTTGTTTCCTTCTCCTTTGTTCTTATTGTTTTAACTGTTCATAGCCTGTATATATACATCAGGTGGGTAAATCACTAAATCCAAACGTTGTCAATTAAGTTAATTAGTCACAGTCTCACAGATATCTTTTTTCTCTCTCTCTAAATATACTATTCCAAGAAAAACATCTGTAGCATGGAATAATATGTAACATGATAAGAACTATGAAGTGACACAATTTTAAACAAATCAAAGAAAGATTGTCAAAGAAGCTATCTCTTTCACTCTACATATCTTATCTCTCTCTCTCTATGCTAGCTGAGCTCCAAATGTCCAAAAGACCCAATGAATCCATGGAAAAACATGGTGATAATCAAAAGGATGATGATGATCATGGCGAAACATCAAAGTCAAACAACAAGCAAGAGCTTGTAACACATGTAGATGATAGTAATTATGATTGTCAAACTCCAACTTCACATGATCACAAGATCCCTCCACCAACCTTACCATCACCACCACGAAAGAATGTACAGAAACGAAGGAGGAGGTCGTCCGACGATGGGACAACGACCGAATTCTTCGAAAAAAGAAGACGCGAAGAGGTACGTGCGTTTTTTCAATCTTTTCCGGTTAGGGTTTCTTCTTCAACTACTTCTTCTTCTAGGAAAAGGCGTAGTCATAGTATATGATATATATTGTATGTTGTTTGTATAAATTTTTGTTGTATTACACATTGATTATTAGATAAATGGAAGCACATGGATTCATTTGTATCAATAAAACAAATTTAAGAATCAATTAGTAGATTAATTGTGTCATGTTTTTATATTGTTTCTATTAAACATTCCTAAGAACTATCGTTCTTCTGTTTATCTACGGTGAGGTTTTTATTTTGTCCGATCCCCATGATAAAGTATGATCTTTATGTCTCTAGCGTCCTTGCTAGAGCCATAATTAAATCATTGCCGTTCAAAAGAAAATTACTGTGATTATTATGTGTAAATTATTACACACTATCTATGTTAAGAATGAAGATTTGTACACAACCCACCAATGTTGTTACTAGTACTAAATCACACGCAATAGGGCTCATTATTGTTATATATTGCACACAACTCACGTACGTTGTTCCTGGTATATGTTTTCACGTACGAAATATGAATAAACCCCGTGAGTTATTATGTTTATTGAATCGATCCATATTTATAATTAATGCAACTTACATAAAAACCTTATAGCGCTCAGTGGATCATAAGACCATAATTGGGCTAGCTTGACCTAAGTAACTTCAAAAATATTAGTCCTCATAATTCATTCTCAGAAAACAGAAACACTAAAATAAGGTGATCCGCCCGGCCTATTAGCCGCCGGTTGACTACTACTTTCAAACCCCACTTTAACCGTACAACGTACACCACTGCACCACCACCTGCATTCGTAAACAACAACCGATTTCTTTTCCGGTCTCTAACCACGGCACCAGATGTACGTAGTAGAAGGCATGTTTCGTTTAAATGTGACTGTTGCCACATTAATATTCGCGTTCGGCCTTGGTATAAGAATGAAAAAGGCGTGTGAGGACATATTGCATGTAAAGAGGCCGGTCCGAGAAAGAAACCAAACTGTCTTATGATATCACCGGTTTGAAGGGGGCGTACGAGAAGTCGATAACAGCAGAAATTTGGAATGGCAGTCTATTAGTGGTCGGGGGACGTGTGTACAGGCCAAACAGAACTTCAATTCAAAAGTTCTACGATGGGATGTGAAGTTACCAAATTACTGGTATTATGCTGGAGCCAAAAAGACTGCTAAGTTTTACCCAGATCTTGGATTACTGGTTGTTGAGATTTCCGGGTTCGAAGGACACAAATGTATCAAGATTGAAGTTGAAGAAAAAAGTAAAGTTGAATGATTTTACTTTAGTACTTCCAATATTTTGGTTTGCATTTATGGATACTTCACATACTGTTGTTAATATATTTGAATCTACCTCTTTATTTAATAAAAGCCTTTAGCCACAACTTTGTACGTGGCTTTTAGCCAGGATTTGATTGTGGCTAAAAGCCCCGATTCTTGCAGTGGTGTAATTGTGTAAACATTGATGTGTGATTAGAATTGCGCTTGTAAGTACGGAATTACAATACCATACAATCATTTTACTGATCAAGGTCTACATGCTAAATATATGTTTTTCACTGTTATAGCTAGTTTACGAATATCATTTTCGTATACCCTCCAGCTAGCAAGATAGTTCTATATGCTTTAGTCGCATTATGAAGTTTTGAAGCCAGTACTATTAATGATGCACAGTACATCAAGGTTGAACTTTTCATTATTTATTTCTGTCTAATAAACCAGAAACCATGAATGGTGCATTAATGATAAAGAAATATGGAGAAATAACCGTAAAAGGTTTATATGTGTTTAATTTGCTGTGACCCCTACTCGATCGTACTTAAGCCTGCTCAAAGGCCCCGGCCTACTAAAAGATTTACATGAAAGCGGCCCCCTACAATGTGTATATGAATGCCTACATCAATTATACAGATTTACGTCTGACAATTTATGTCCTTTTAATTTTGTGCTCAAGGTGAATGAATTGAATTTCGTATATGTATAGTTTCTTTGTAATTAATCAGATAGCTAGATTAAATGTTAACTGCTCAAATAGGACCATAGTCCATACATAAGAGTTCATATATATGCTACAACTTTGTTCTTTCAAGAACAATAAAGGCTATAAGTTAATGATAATAAAAATGGTGTTATAAATTATAGAATAAGTTATAGAAATTATCCCCGAGGTATTTTGGATAGGATGGATATGGTGACTCCTGGGAACTATATATATACCAAATGGTCCATATATATTACGTTCACTATACTGTTTGCATTTTTTTCATTCTTTGTTATGTTGGGGCATACTCGGAAATGACCAAGATCTACCAGCTAAGGCTATGTTATATATTTAGGGGAAGGACACATACATACAGTCTTGTAACCTCCGGTTGAGAGTGAAGAATTTACAAAATTAGTGATGGGTCGACACATGCATTGATACATGACCATATATATGTCTCCGGCAGGTTCGGAGATGTTGAGACAATAACTTAGGATGCTTGATCAAGCATCCCCATGAAAATAGCTTAATCAAGATATGGTCTCATACACACTCAACTACCCCAAAGTTCTACCCAATATTATCTCATCTATGGATCGAAGGTAAGAATGCTCAATAGCCGTTTATACTCACAAAACGTTGTATGTCTTCTTACGTTATCTTAACTTGTCATATTACAAAAAATCTACATGTTATCCGCAAAGCACTTATTTAAATACGACATTTACTGGTGTACACACATGCACCAGTTGGGTAATGATCTATCGTTCGGGTTAGCATATTGCATGTATAGTTCTGGTCTGCATGTGGTGTCCTAATTTTCGAAGGCCCTCGATTTCCAGAACCTTGTATTATATAGCGAGTTAGTCAATATTTTTTTGGCCGTTATATTTAGAGATCCTGATTATGTAAGGCCCCAAATTAGCCGATAAATTTTAAATAATTGAAAGTTTCGGTCCTCTTATATTTATGCTTTTAAGCTTACAAGTTATAGAAGATTAAGCTCAATATACCAAGCCTCGGAAATAAAAAATGCTTTATAAGCATTGAATAAAGTTTGCACCGTACCTAAAACATAACATGATTCAAAAACTCTAGCTAAACATGAACTAGGTAATTCTGAGTTTTAGTTAGGAATGGTTATTAGGTATGACGTGTTATTTGCAATCAATTCCGTTAGCAAAAATTTACAATCAAAATACATTTGTATTAGTAATACTCTTAAAAAATATGATAATGGATTTAAGGATGTTTTAACTTTCGCCAAATAATTAAACTGCTAAAGAAATAAATGTAGAACTTAAATTTGAAGAAAAACGAACTACAGTGTAATGATGATAACGTTGACAATGAAACTACAAAAAAACCCCGAAGAGATTTCTAAAACTGATTATTTCTAATACATTGTACATCGGACTATTTCAATACTTATCTAAAAAATGATTGCAATAAAAAGCATAACAAATAGTAGCTGATCGACTTGAGAGGCATAAAAGACACCAATAAGATCTTGTACGTTAAATCTCTGATTTTGTTTGATGTACATGATGACTTAATTGAAATACATGTATGTCGAAAACAACGTGCCAAAAAACAAAAGTAGAACAATGCAAATCAACAGAGTAAATCATTATGATTTGATCATGTTTTAGTCAGACCCGCAAACGGGCAAAAAACAGCTATTCTTACTAGTTACGAGTGTCTAGAGTTTGTGAACACAATCTCAATATCACATGAGTTATACTCAAAAGCATGCTAGCAAGTCTTAAACGAGTCTACATACACAAATAAACAACTTAAATGTTTTCGTTCAATACAAACATGACAGCAGATTTTAATATATCGTAGAAGTTTATGGAATTGCCACATCCATATAATCTCGAATATATTATAAATCTAAATTATTTCCCTATACCTATAGTTAGCTAAAATTTATTTTCCGGTGACAATTTCCACAAGTTAGCTAAAAAATGATCTAAGATCGAAAATGTTTCAAGAAAGATTAAATGGATCAGTTCATTTCGCATAAAAAATAGCTAACTTTCTTTGTATAAACGATTTTTCAGCAAATATAACTTTGATAAAAAGGCCCCATTTTGAAGCTTCGTTTTAGGCCTCCGTGAAGGTTGAGCCGCCCTGCAATGAAGTCTTCCCCTGTAGCATTCTTCGTCTTTCACCCAGATCATCCGAATTACTTATTTTGACTTAGCAAGCTTTCTAGGCTTTGAGTATGATTTGATTGAAGTTGGCATTTGATATCAACAACAGTCCTGATGATTATAAGACATTTAAGTTTTTGTTCTTGGGTGTTTCTGGAGTTCGTCATTCGAGTAAAAAAGATAGAGAAAGCATATAAATAGGTTATAGGAGATATACAAACATTTGGACCAAAAAAATACAATCAAATAGTTTCGAGAATGGTTAATTACAATATTTAAAAATAATAATAATAATAATAATAAATAAATAAATAATAATAATTTTAAAAAAAAAATCTATATATATGATATACTCTAAATAATATCAACAAAACAAACATTTGAAAGGATACATTCGACAGTATCCAATGCGAGTATGTATAGACCATCATATATAACTAGACATGAAATATGAACCCAAAGTACCCGATATTTGCTACAACAAAGAAAATGTTTACCACTTAAGTAGTCGGAGTTTAATGTAAAACAACACAAAAACCTTGAGTTCAAGTTGAATCATACTTCATTTTATACCCTATTGATGTCGAAAATTACTCTATAAAAAATTAAAAATTAAAATTACAAGCAAATGCATAGCATGGTAAACTACTAAATTACTACTCAAGTGCTCAAATTGTATACTCGTTTGGTAAGATAGTGCTCTCCAAGTCTCCATATTGGAGAAGAGCCTAAATCCTAATGTACTGTCAATGAGCTGGTGGGTTTAACTTATTAAATTGGGCCGGCTTGGTTTTCTTTGTCTAGTTATCAAAAAAACCAAGGCTGAGCCTGCAATGTCTAAATATAGCCCCAGCTCACTTTCAGAGTTTCAGCAATATTTTAGAAGGAAAATGATTATTTTAGAAATCAAGTTATAGAATTTATTTAGGATAATGTATACGGAAGTCACTCAAGTTTTCAACTATTAACATATACGCTACCCATATATTGAAATGAACTTACCAGCCGCCCAACTATATGTTTGTTTTCGTTTGCACCAATTCCAACTAAATTTATGCCCAAAAACTATAAAATATAAATAATGCACCAACCTCTAACTTATCCAAGCAATACGGATGAAAAGTTTGATATGAAATACTGATTATACTCGCAATTTAAGTATGAATTTATGCTATTAAAAGTAATTTAGGAAGATAAAACTGAAATTTCGCTACTAAGTTTTTTACTTTTATTAGTTTAATATGTTAGTCTTAGGTTCATTACTTCCGTATGATAATTATCTGAATCATCTGGATTAAATTTGACCAGAATTGATGTAAACGAAGATAAATACATAGTTCGGTGGCTTATAAGTTACTTTCGATAAATGAATGACTGAGAAAAACTTAAAAGTTGAGTGGGTTCATCGTATATATTTATTTATGCCATATCTTTAATAGCGGGTTGGTTACACCTACAACCGAAATGGAAGCGAAAGGAATGAGCTCGGCTGCTTCTCCTCCAAACTTCCTTCCTTTTCTCTGTGCCCGTTCCGCATGCGCTTTGCGCGCCATTGGCGCTTTGTTCATCCCTACTCCAAACAGACGATTTTATTTCATCCACAAACATATATACAAATTAGTCATGTATATGACACATACCCGACACTCAAAAAACGGACCTACCAAAATACCAAATGACATTGCACATCATTAATCTAAAATTTACTTGTCAATAAGTTCATAAACAATTTATGTGAAAAGTTTGTCGTGGTTGGGCTACGGCTACACAATGTTTACCATTATCTCGTTCTTTTCAATGTGTGATGTGTCTACAGTGATTTGAAAGAGAGGGTTTTGTCATCTATGTGTTACTGAGAATAATAAATAAAGGATATAATGGATTAAATCTATAAAACACACGATATGTATATAAAAATTGCGGTGAACAATACATATTCAAACGTGTTCGCATACGTGACCATGTGTTTTGAGAATATGTAACAAACATTTATATTGAAGCATCTAAGAAGCATACCCGAAACTTTTATTTAAAATATGGAAATGTGTATAATACGTACAAGTAGCCATAGGAAAAAATAAATAAATAAATCAAAAAATTGGTCGTTTAAAAACAAAATTTTTTTCCTGTACATTAGTTAGTAACTTAATTAGTAATCTAAAATCACTTTGATTTTTCTTTGTAAATTAGTTAATAATCTAATATTACTTTGATTTCCTATGCAAGTGGCAGAGATAGATCCGATAAAAAGAAAAATTAAAAGAAAAAAAATAATAAAAAGTAATTCTAGTCACACCTTTTAAATAAGAGATGAAATTTTAATGGCATGTGATTCTATTTTTTTAATTACATCTGAAATACGTGGTTATGGTTTTTTCTCGCCTTCTGATTTTAATATTTCTTCTCACTTGATCTTTGTACACCATTCTTCATCAAGATAGTCCATTGCATAATTAATTACATATACAATTTCTGTTTTCACACTTCACTAATTTCGGCTACTCTTGTCTATTGTGACGATGTGAATGTGGTGTATTTATCATATAATCTCGTACAACATCAATGTATGAAGTATATTGAGATTGCTATACGTTTTGTTCGTGATTTGGTTGCTGCTGATAAGGTTCGGGTTTTTCATCTGCCCTCTTGTTATCAATATGCTGACATTTTCAATAAAGGCTTACCTACGACGTTATTTGAGGAGGTTTGTTCCAGTTGGAGTGTTCGTTCACCTTCCACTCTAATTGCGGAGGATTGTTAGTGTATTATTATTAGTCTAGACCCGTTGTAATTTATTGAAAAACCTTGGCCAACTTGTTATCATTTATATTGTGATCTCGGATAATTCACTTATTCATTCACCCAATAGTTTGCTTGTGTTTGTGTGGTGCAAACCAAATATAGACGAACCTAATCCACCACTTTTGGTTGTGGTGCTACTTGTACCAAACCCTACTCATTCCTTTCCCATGACATCTTGTCTTTCTCGACACACTTGTTCGACTTCGTGCTCCACACAACTCTATCACTTTCACACACACGCGCCACAACTTGTACGAATGCGATTTTGGCCAAAACAAAACCAAAAATTCGGTTTCTTAACTAATGCTAAATCAAGGAAGTTAGTCTATTTGCTTTAATTTATGCCTAAAAAACAAGTGATTAAAGTCCACACACTCTTGAGATTAGAATCGTGTAAGGTATTACATGTGTCAAGTGTATCAAAGCTTGATTTTGTTTCAAAACCAGTTTTTGTCCTGATTTAAAGTCCGAACACTAACTTGTTGCACCACAGAGTTATATATACAAAAAGGCTTAAAAACATACAAGATTTTGAATTTAAAGATAAAAAAAACATCATTAAACATGGAAAACCAAATATTAGAAAAGGTTTTAAAAAAGGAAAGATGCTTATTTAATGTATCACTCACTTTACGTGAATGAAAGGCAAAGCATGACATGCATCACATTATCGGTTTAACACTTGGCCACTTACTCAAAGTATTCTTCCACACTCACTAGTCACTACCATCCTACTGTTTTATTTAACAAACTTAATTGACCCTATTAGTATTTTACTGTAGATATTTTGATGAATATGAGTTTCTTAATAATTATATATCCAACATCTGAATGTGGTAGTAGTCTATTATAGTTAATTCATAAAATTTTAAAAATGTCACACTAGCTGCTAGGGGTGAGCAAAACCGACCGACTCCCGAATCCTGTCTCGATCTCGAGTCCTGAATCCTGTCCCGAAACCAAACCGATCTCAAATGGGTCGGGACTCGGTTTGTGTTTTTCATTTTGTCGGGATTTGGGATAGTCGGGATCGGGTCGGGACGGGCCGAAAACCAAAAAACAACAAACAAAACCGATCAAACCGACCGATCCCGTCCCGTCCCGACTGTCCCGAAACCGAATCGAGCTTAATCAGGTCGGGACTCGGTTTGTGATTTCTGGCTTGTCAGAATTCGGGATAGTCAGGATATGGTCGGGACGGGTCGGGAGCGGCCCGATGCTCAGCACTACTAGCTGCTAACAAAATCTATATGCTTTTTTAGGTACAATGGGAGCCTTAAGCCATTTAATTTGGTGATGGTTATTGATTCATTTTGAATATTGACACATATTTTTTTAGAAAAAAAGGCTTAAATATATACATATAATATTATAGTTTCAAATCTACATATATATTTTATAACTATGAAAATGATCTAGTCTTTTTACTTAACATTCATATACATTATAAATTAATTTAATCATTTTATTAGATTTTCTGGCAGCTACTTGAAGTCTTGAATTGTGAACTTTCTTTTACATATGTATAATGTATTGTAAACAACCTAAAACATGTATGCTATATATCATTAGTCAGTTAATATAAAGTATTGTAACATGAAACTCAAATTAGGACATTGCAGCTGTAAAATTGTTTAAATTAACCTTAATATGGTAATTACTAACTACTCTGCGGTTTACATATCAGTTTCAAGGTTTCCTAGCTTTTCTTCAGTAATGGCAATCCACCAATGCAGCGGCGGGGTAGGCAAGATGTTGTTTTGATGAACCCGACGTGAACTGAAAATTTGAGTGAACGTCGTCTACAACCTCTGGTGCAGGAAGGTTTAAATCTAATGATAGCATAGGTGACTTTTCACTAGCATATTGAGCACTTGTAGCATTCATGTTTGTTGATACAACTATTTGGTTGGTAGAAGGCGGAACTGTTCTGTGTCTTCTCATATGACCGCCAAGAGCTTGTCCTGAAAAGAACTCTGATCCGCAAATTGAGCATTCGTGAACTTTTGCCTTGTTTGTCTTGCATCCTGTTGGGAGAAATCCAGGTGGTGGAGACGGTGACTTGTTTGTTGTAGTGATTAGGTTTTTCTCTTGTTCTTCGACCAGAACTTTTGGTTGATCTTCTATGAATAATTCTGTTTTAGTGGAAACAGAATTATGATCTTCCTCAACTGCGAGTTTTGGCTTTTTGTGACCGGCTCTGTGTCCACCTAGCGCTTGAAATGAATGAAAAAAGCGGTTGCATGTCTTACACTCATATTTATAGGATTCATATGTGATGTTGGATAAGCTCCGGTGTTTCAATTTCTCGGTGTTTTCTGAACTTAGGTGTGAATTGTTTTGTTTGGCTGGAGAAACACTTTGAGCTAACATAATCAAGCAATTCGCCATATCTTCCTCTTCCTCTGAACCAACGTTGTAGGAGCTTGAAAAAGGCCTTGGATGGTCCATACGCTTTCCTGTGATAATTTGGTGTGCTTGATAACGGCTCGTTTCTGCAGTGGATTCTGGCAAGAACTCCATTCTCCTAGTGTGTATTAAATTGTAAAGGTGTAATAGAGGGAACTTGGTAGTGGTTTATGGAAAGAGTGATAGTGTTGGTTACATATATGTACATTGTGAAAGGATATGACTTGTAAAGTCTAAACCAAAAGGTAAGAAGGTTAGTAAAATAATTGCATACTACTAGTATGAATATATACATAGATTTACAAACTAGATATTCTTTAAGTGAAAGGTATGTAAACTTTATACTAAAAAGGTAATTTGTATTTTAATCTTTAACTATGCTATAGTACTGTATAATGTATTGGTACGAAATCTCAATGATTTAGAATTATGCGTTTGAGATTAGCAATATTAGATAGAGGAGCAAATTCTTTTTACATTAAGCTAACAATACGGAACAACGGGGAATTAAGAAAATCCGTAAACTTTGAGGGAGTAGGCCACATTCGCCAAGTGAATAAATACTTTGAGGCTTTTCTCTCAATCATTAAAAGTCGACCATGTCGATTGTCACAGAGTGAACAATTCCTTCAAGGACATCACTGTGGCTGATGCTATTGGTTTGAGGTACATTTTGATTTTTTAGTTGGCCACTTTCTGTACAAGTGGAGAGTAGGCAAAGTAGGAGTATGATATGTAGAACCACTTAACTAACAAGTACATATATGCCTAAATACTAAAGTATAATCTGCGAATAACACAATCTAACTTGAAAATTCTCATAAAAATAATGTGCCAAATTGAAAATACGCACAGTGACCATTAGATTGTCATATTGGAGATTTGAAGCGAAACTAATAGCACGTATAATACCAAGGGTTCAGAAACGACGATTAGTTCCAAATCAATAAGGATACTAAAGGCAGATCAAAGGTTTAATGAGCAATAAAGTCTTGCCACCAGATACTTCTTGAACTTATGCACAATGACACAGACTTGCATATTCTACCATTGCAAAAGAAGTGGTCAAAAGGTTCTAAAGTACTAGTTCCATAACAGCATATATATTACTTCTTGCACTCTACACCAGTATTGCACTTTGGAAAGCAACATTTCATACATAAAATATGCCTTAGATATATGGAAAACCATTAAAGTTAGAAGCATGTTATTGGACATAGCTAATAGAGCTTAGGATGAGTACACCGGCCAATAAACAAGTGATCGAACCTAAAGCCATTCCATATCGACCTTCACTATGTTGGCATGTTCTAAAGTTGCAGACAATATTATATAATGTCTTTTAATAACCAAATTAAGCGGTTAATATACACAGTGATCATAGGAACAGTGTTCATGATCACCTATGGATATCCCGATTGGTGTCCACTTTGAATCTTACCCTTTGACATATTGCTAGTTTCACAAAAATGGTGGCCCAACCATTGAGCATTCTTTAGTGGAAAGACTTTGCATAAAGCTATTATTCTGTTTACTGAACTACATACCGCTTATAAAATTACGTGTTAGTGCTTGCCTACGTAAAAAATGAGCCATTTTGAGCGGTGAAGGGGGAATATATAACCTAAAACGATAGAAATCATCTTGTATGTATCTGGTTTTTAATCCAAAAGATTCCGCTATTATTATTGGCAGGGAAAAACGCATTTAACTAAAAAGTCAAACACTTCACGGAGTTAAAACTTCTTTTAGATGTCTTTTATAGGGAATCATATACATTGCTTTAGTTAAGTTTTACATGTGATTTCCTCATGATGCTTTCCATTTTTCATCTTTATTTTCTACTTCATAATGGTTGGTAATCATGAACTTTAATTTTACATGTGATATTGTTATCAATTTTCGTTAAGGCCCGCTATGCATGACTCGTTATATATGCCAAGTAATCATGATTTAGTTACAAGTTGTAATCAATGGTCACATGGAGGTGAGACGATGATCCATCCACACGACATCATAGTTAAACGAACCTTTGCTTGCAAATGGAGGCAGAATTCACATATATATACCGAGAAGTGAAGTTTGTGGATGCATCTGTGTTGCTTAACAATTTCTACACACAAACGCATACAAAACTATTCCAGTTTTCTGCCTACATTTCCACTAATGACAACGAGTCTCTGACAACCTAAGCAAAGAACATTAATTATTAGACAGATGAAAAATTCATAAAAGCAAATAGACTTGAGACAAAGAAAACTAAACCTGAGAAAGTCCACAATCCCTGAGCTTGTAGATGCATGATTGGAAATCCATGTGATGCTGAGTTGCAGACTAAACAATGAAAAAAGCTAAGTGTACCTATCTTGTGTATGTCAACATAATGAAACCAGTTTCTAAAGTAACACCAATACCAGTGCAGCTGAAAGTGGCTTGTAGATAACTTTGATATATAGTTTGATCATTTTGAATTTTTGATAGGCGTTTATTGTTAAAATGTCAAACAACTATTATGCAGTTTTAAAAAACATCACAGTTGTTCAAACAAGTTTAAAAAAAAAAAAAAAAAAAGAAAAAAAAAAATCATTGAACTCCACTCAATCGAAATTATGACTCAAAAATCCCACCAAAGGGCTTTGACTCAGTTGGCACCTACCTCCGACAAACCCATTGGCCCACTGGAGGGATTTTGTGGATAAAAGGTTAAGGGTTCGAGTCTCGACTCTTGCTCACTCCACTTGATGACCCATGGGGCATGCGCAGGAGAGTGTAAACCGTGTATTATTATTGATTTTGAATAGGTTACAATATAGGATATATATATATATATATATATATATATATATATATATATATATATATATATATATATATATATATATATATATATATATATATATATATAAAAAGCCATACTATTGGGCCACTAATACGCACATAAGCTAAGACTACATACAACTGGGCTTAGCCCATAAGAATAATCCGCTAACCCCCCCCCCCCCCCCCCCACCCCTCCCCCCGCGCGCGTAATTTGAGCGGGAGAGGAACGAACACTCAAGCTAGAGCGAAACTCATCAAACGAAGCAGTAGGTTGGCCTTTGGTTAAGATATCTGCATACAGATAGTGAGATAGAACATGAAGAACACGTACATGACCAGTGGCCACCAAGTCATGAACAAAGTGAATGTTAATCTCTATCTGCTTTGTACGCTGATGTTGCACAGGATTGGAGAGAGATAGACATCAGTCACATTATCACAATCGACAATCGTAGCAGTCGAAAGTGGTGCATAAAGCTCCCGCAATAGATTGCGTAACCAACAAGTCTCAACAACAGTATTACCAACACCTCGATACTCAGCCTCAGAACTTGAATGGGACAGTGTAAACTGACGCTTAGATGACCAAGAGAGAAGATTATTACCAAGAAAAACACAATAACCTGAGGTAGACCGGTGTATAGTAGGACAACCAGCCCAGCCTGCATCAGAGTATGCAACTAAAGAGGATGTGGATGATGAATAAAGTTGTAAACCATAGTCCAAGGTCCCTCGAACATAATGCAAGATCCTTTTGAGAGCAAAAAATGCGGCTTTCGAGGATCATGCATAAAAAGACAAACCTGCTGAACAATATAAGATATATCCGGTTTGGTAAATGTAAGATACTGTAGAGCACCTGCAAGACTACGATGCAAAGTGGAATAAGAAACTGGATCAGCTGCAAGTTTGGTGTCAGTGTCTACTCGAGTCTGACAAGGGTTACAATCAAGCATATTGGCACGCTCAAAAACCTCAGTAGCATACTTCGTTATGTGTCACATAAATGCCCAAAAAATAATTGAGCGGACCAAGATCAGTTATGGAAAACTCTACGTGAAGTAAAGCAATAACCTGTTGTAGAAGAGTTTCAATCAGAGAAACACTTTTCAGGGTAACAACAATCAAAATCAAGGGAATTTTCAAAACAATTGTGTTCAAAATCCTCCTGTTCAAAATCAAAACGTTGTTCCACCCTCGTCTTCCTCCAATGTTGAATTTAAACAATTCATGAAAGCACAAGAGGAGACGAATCGGTTATTGCTTAGCACGATCTCTGAGCTTTAGAAGTCTTTAAATGATCGACCCTCGGGCCCGGGTACACTACCGAGCAACACGATCGCTAACCCGAGGGGCGATGTCAAAGCGATCACCACCCGAAGTGGGGCATCTTACAATGGACCCTCGATTCCTTCTACCTCTTCTTTTCCTCCTACTAAGGTAGCGGAACATGAACCTGAGGTTACTACGGACAAGGTACTTCCTACTAATAACGGAGGTATCAACAACGTCCACCCTCAAGTTGTCCCGGTCCCGGCTCGTAAGCCGAAAGTTGTATTTGATCCCCCTGTGAGTTCTGATGAAATCCCAAAGAATGATCCTAAGCCGTCAATTCCATATCCTTCACGTTTGAATGATCAAAAGAACCGCGAAAAAGCTAACCATCAGATGGAAAAATTTTATCAAATTTTCCAAGAATTACACTTTGATATTAGCTTCGCGGACGCTCTTCTTCTCATGCCTAAATTTGCTTCAACAATCAAAAATCTGATAAGCAACAAAGAAAAACTTTGTGAGATGGCAAAAACTCCTCTTAATGAGCATTGCTCAGCAGTGCTCTTGAAAAAGCTTCCCGAAAAGCTTGGAGATCCCGGGAAATTTCTCATTCCTTGTATTTTCCCGGGGATGGTTGAATGCTTTGCCTTGGCCGATCTTGGCGCAAGCATTAACCTGATGCCTTACACAGTCTGGAAAAGACTCTCACTTCCTGCTCTCACTCCGACCTGCATGACACTCGAGCTTGCAGACCGTACTATATCCCGTCCTCTCAGCATTGCCGAAGATATCTTCGTGAAAGTAGGAAAGTTTCATTTTATGGCAGATTTCGTGATTGTTGATTTCGATGCTGACCCAAGAGTTCCTCTCATTCTCGGGAGGGGGTTCTTAAGAACGGGTCGTGCTTTAATCGATGTATTCGAAGAAGAAATCACTCTACGTGTTGGTGGCGAAGCCATCACATTCAATCTTGATCAGACTTCAAGATACTCCTCCAACTATGACGCTGAAACGGTTAACCGAATTGACATTATCGATGTTGCGTCTGAGGAGTATTCTCAAGAGGTCCTTGGTTTCTCATCCAGTGGCAGTCTTTCTACTGACCCTATCATTTCCGACCCTTCCCCTTCCCTCACTCCGTTTGAGGGAAGTGACTTCCTTCTGGAAGAGGTCGAGGCATTTCTTGCTCAAGATAGCCCAATCCCAAGTGGGGTTGATGAAAACTATCTTGACTCGGAGGGGGACATTCTTCTCCTTGAAAGATTGTTAAATGACGATCCTTCACCCTCTCCGTCTCCAAAAATACTTCATAAAGCGGAAGTCAAAAATGTTGAAATAACTGAAGACTTTCCCGAGGTTGAGCTCAATGACTTGCCTCCTCATCTAAAATATGCATTTCTAGAGGGTGATGATAAATTGCCCGTCATTATTGCTAAAGACTTAAAAGTTGAGGAAAAGGCAGCACTCCTAAAGGTTCTAAAGTCACATAAACAAGCAATCGCTTGGAAACTCTCCGACATCAAGGGCATAAGCCCGAACTTTTGTACTCATAAAATTTTAATGGAGGATGACTTTAAGCCAGTAGTGCAACAACAGAGAAGGGTAAATCCAAAAATTCACGAAGTTATCAAACAAGAAGTTCTTAAACTTCTTGATGCGGGATTGATTTATCCTATTTCTGACAGTCCTTGGGTTAGCCCAATTCATTGTGTCCCTAAAAAGGGTGGCATTACCGTTGTCACCAACGAGGATAATGAGTTGATTCCAACTCGTTTGGTAACGGGTTGGCGAGTATGTATTGACTATCGAAAGTTAAATGACGCCACCCGTAAAGACCATTTTCCTCTCCCTTTTATGGACCAGATGCTTGAAAGACTTGCGGGGAATGAATACTACTGCTTCTTCAATGGTTTTTCGGGTTACTTCCAAATCCCCATTGATCCCCAGGATCAAGAGAAGACTACCTTCACATGCCCCTACGGAACTTTTGCTTACAGACGTATGCCTTTCGGCTTATGTAATGCTCCAGGCACGTTCCAGAGGTGCATGATGTCTATCTTTTCCGACATGATCGGGAAAACTATGGAGGTATTCATGGATGACTTTTCAGTCATCGGGGATTCATTCCAGTCTTGCCTCTCCCACTTGGAACAGATGCTTAAACGTTGCAAAGAAACGAATCTAAGTCTCAACTGGGAGAAGAGCCACTTTATGGTCAAGGAGGGCATTGTCCTCGGCCATAAAATTTCAAAAAACGGGATTGAGGTTGACAGAGCCAAAATCGATGTCATCGCTAAATTACCTCATCCCACCACCGTAAAAGGTGTTAGGAGCTTTTTGGGTCATGCCGGCTTCTACCGTAGGTTTATCCAAGATTTTTCTAAGATTGCCCGGCCTATGACCCATCTCCTCGAGAAGGATGCTCCTTTCATCATCTCTCCTGAGTGCATCGAAGCATTTGAAACATTAAAGAAAAAGCTTACCGAGGCACCGATTCTTGTTGCCCCCGATTGGGACCTACCTTTTGAGCTTATGTGCGATGCTAGTGATTTTGCCATAGGTGCGGTCTTGGGGCAACGAAAAGCAAAATACTTTCAGCCTATACACTACGCAAGCAAAACTATGACCGAGGCTCAAGGTCATTACACCACCACTGAAAAAGAACTCCTAGCTGTGGTGTATGCCTTTGAGAAATTCCGGCCATACTTAATCCTGACCAAATGCGTGGTGTATACGGATCACTCGGCTTTGAAGTACCTATTTGCAAAGCAAGATGCAAAGCCGAGGCTTCTCCGTTGGGTTCTCCTCCTTCAGGAATTTGATATCATTATTCGTGATAAAAAAGGAGCTGAGAACCTTGCTGCTGATCATCTCTCACGAATAGAAAACCCACATCAAGATGTGTCCGAGAAACAAGAAATAAATGAAACATTCCCTCTCGAGACACTCAGTGCGGTTTCTTTTCGTGGTGACTCTACTACCCCATGGTTTGCCGACTTCACAAATTACCATGCGGGTAACTTCATCGTGAAGGGGATGACGTCCCAACAGAAAAACAAATTTTTTAAAGATGTCAAACATTACTTCTGGGACGACCCCTTCCTCTTCAAAATCTATGCCGATCAAGTCATCAGGCGATGTGTATACGGACAGGAAGCCGCTGATATTCTCAAGGCTTGCCATGCTGGACCCACCGGGGGCCACCATAGTCCTAACTACACTGCCAAAAAGGTGTTTGATTCTGGTTTCTATTGGCC
Organism: Artemisia argyi; assembly: GCA_030686995.1. Lineage (NCBI taxonomy): Eukaryota > Viridiplantae > Streptophyta > Magnoliopsida > Asterales > Asteraceae > Artemisia > Artemisia argyi. The sequence continues at coordinate 239,663,972 of CM060708.1, read as the reverse complement.
CACGATCTATAAGGATGCTCACGAGTTAGTCAAAGCCTGTGATGCTAGTCAGCATCACGGGAATATTTCACAAAAGAACGAAATGCCACAAAATGCTATTCAAGTTTGTGAAATCTTTGACGTCTGGGGCATTGATTTTATGGGGCCATTCCCATCTTCTCGTGGAAACAAGTATATTCTCGTGGCTGTTGACTATTTGTCAAAATGGGTTGAGGCTAAGGCCTTACCCACTAACGATGCCCGAGTTGTTGTGAAATTCTTGAAATTCCTCTTTGCTCGTTTTGGAACTCCACGTGCCATCATTAGTGATCGCGGTACTCACTTTTGCAATGATCAATTTGCAAAAGTCATGCTTAAGTACGGTGTTACTCATCGTCTTTCTACTGCGTATCACCCCCAAACAAGTGGGCAGGTGGAGGTTTCCAACCGTGGTATAAAACGGATTCTTGAGAGGACAGTAGGTGAAAACCGTGCTTCGTAGTCGGATAAACTAGATGATGCACTCTGGGCCTTCCGTACAGCTTACAAAACACCCATTGGGTGTACTCCATACAAGCTTGTATACGGGAAGGTGTGTCATTTACCGATCGAGCTCGAGCACAAAGCCTACTGGGCCTTGAAACATGCAAACTACGACCTTAATAAAGCGGGTAATCACCGTAAGGTTCAACTCAATGAACTAAACGAACTTCGTGATCAAGCCTACGAGAACTCTTTGATCTACAAAGAAAAGACAAAGAAGATCCACGACTCTAAGATTAAGAACCGCGTTTTCAACATCGGTGACAGAGTCCTTCTTTTCAACTCAAGATTAAAGATCTTCTCGGGGAGATTAAAAACCCGATGGACTGGACCATTCACTATTGCTAAAGTATATCCATACGGGACTGTTGAGTTATCTCAACCCGAAGGTCCCAACTTCAAAGTGAATGGTCATAGATTGAAACATTATTTTGGAGAGGACATACCACCCATGGTTGTCCCGGATCTCCAAACTTTCCCCATGGACCAATGAATTCGGGGATCGAGTCAAGCTAGTGACTCGGTGAACAAAAATTAGCACCATATATGGGTTTTCACCCGTATTTCTGACTTCTTTCTACTTTCTACCACCCTAGTGTGGGGGAGTGGCCGTCCCCCACCGTTTGAAAAGTAAATATGTATATAAGTCTCATTTCAAAAAAAAAAAAAAAAAAAAAAAAAAAAAAAAAAAAAAAAAAATTGTATGTACAGATAAATAAAGTGAAAAATAAAATCGATATTTCCACAGTTAGATTCGAATATTAGCTTTTTCCGTTCAGAGATTCGGCATAATAGCCGGGACTTTGAATATTGAGGACAATATTCAATTCTAGTGTGGGGGGGGGGGGGGAATTCTTACGAATTTTATCACAAAACTCTCTAAGTACCCCCATTTTTAGGCCTAAATTTTTCAAAATTTTTCACTTTATTTCAAAAAATTTATGGTAATCAGTCCGCCAAAGTCTAAATGACAAATGGATTGGCTAGTCCAGGAGCAAACGGCTCTTAGTAAAGACATCTCAAACCCGTTGATGGCTTGCAATTTGCCAAAAATTGTATGGTTCCTCAACTCCCCGTTATCCTCATAAGCAAATGAGTTGACTAGCCCACAAGATTATGGCTTGTGGTAAAGGCCGTGGAAAATCCATAATTGGTAATCAGCTCACCAAGATGTTGACTTAGTCCATCAAGATGCTGGCTAGTCCAGAAGCAAACGGCTTTTGGTAAAGACAAATCAAATCCGTTGACAGCTGGTGGTTTGCTCAAAATCACACGGTTATCAGGTGTGCCACAGTTCTTACTCCTGGCTACTCCAGAAGTGATGGCTTTTGGTAAAGAGAATTTCAAATCCATCAGGTTTTTGTCAAAAGATTGCTAGGGACTAGCAATGTTTTAGTGTGGGGGATTGATGAGTGTGTAAATACTCATCATTTTTACCATTTCTGAGCTGCCAAAACATCTAAAAACACTCAATATTGAACCAAAATAGTGAAAATATCCCAGGAAAGTGTTTTACATGTTTCAAATGCAAAAGTATCAAAAACAGATGAAAAACGCACAAAGTTTGCATAATTGGCAGTTTCAGTCCCTCAACTTTCAAAAGTTGTCAAATCTAGTCCCTGGTCATTCTAAAAACTTGAAAAAGTCACCAAAGGTCCTTATAATTCAAAAAGTTACATAATTAGTCCTTTGGTGAAAAGTTTCATAAAATGTCAAGTTTAGTCCCTGAACTTTGAAAATTGTCAAAAATGGTCCCTGGGATATGAAAAACTTTGAGAAAAACAAATTTTGTCCTTGCACTAACCTTTTATGACAGGATTGGTCCTTGGTGGAAAGTTTGGTGAGAATTACACAAATGGTCCCTGAAGTTTGAAAGTTTGACGGTTTCAGTCCCTGGTGAAAAATAAATTTGAAAAATCATCAAAGGACCTTGCACTATTCATAGATTGGCATAATAGACCCTTGGAAATAATTTGGAAGCCTGCCAAGTTCACACCTCAAACTTTGCAAAAATTACAAAAATGGTCCTTGTGTAATCCATAAACCAAACCGGACTATTAAAAACAATAATACTACTCCTAAACTAATAGTCCAAGCCCACCCTTCCTATTCTTAGGCCCAAAATACACCAAAGCCCACTCAAAGCCCCAAAGTATAATACCGGGGTCAAACCTTTGACCTAGGTCAAACCCGGTCAAATCCCCATCCCTTTCCCCTTTTCCCTCTCACCTAGAAAACCACCAAACCACCCCTGGTATTGCTCCACCACCCCACCACTTGCCCATCCCATCACCACTAACCCACACCCATACACCTACCTAAGCCACCACAATAAATGCTGCCCCCCCCCCCCCCCCCCCAGTTGCCTGAACCAGAATCAAATTGCAAAAAGTCTTTCCCGCCAAAAATACGTGGAACCTTGAGAGTGGACCAAAGTTATCAGAGAGAGGTGGGAAATGATGAGGATACAGCATGGAACCCTAATCTTCAAGTATAAATAGAAAGAAGAGTGCAAGGAAGAAGTAGTTAGTTAATTAATAGATTTTTAGGTCGAATTTAGTGTAATTTGAATTTCTGTTGGATTCTTAAGCTTTTAAGCATTGTAATAGTTTATTTTCATGTAATTTCAAGTTTTTAATCAATCAATTTCAAGTTTCATTTGGTGTTTCAGTTTGTGCCATTTTCAAATAATTTTGAATTTTTAAGTGTACTGAGTTGTGAAGTGAAAGCAAGTACCATGGACTGAAATAGCTTCACATAGGTTCCAACAAGCTTATTCAAGCTTTAGAGACTCTATAATCCAGTTATATTAGAAGAAAACTAAAAATACAAAAAAGGTCAACCTTGGTCAACTGTTTGCTTTTTGAGTTTGTTTTCAGGTTTGGAGAGCATTAAGGAGCAAAGCTTGGATTGGATTAAGCCTATTTAAAGATAGGCTTCTGTGGAGAAGCCCCTTGTTCAAGCTAGGGGTTGGTTGTAAGCCTTTGCTCATTTAACAATTCCTCTAAAAACCTTAGTTATTGATATTATCTGGTTGCTTATTTGTATTCTGTGTTTATTTGTGTAATTTGATTGTTGTTTAAGTTAATTTTAGCTTAATATTAATAGCTTGTTAGTTAGAATAAATATCTACTTAACATTTTAGATTTGACTGTCTCAAATAAGTTTAAGTGGTATACTTGTGCTTTCATAGTTGCTATCTGTTTTCAAGTACTTAAACAAGTTATATTAGTCATAATTTGTGGTTTGGAATTAAGCTTACACCCCCTAGTGATCATCTGCTTTAAAAATCATAAAACAGTTAAGCAATAGGGGTGTTTGGATTAGTCTAGTTGGTTGTGTTGTTGTTGATCTCAGAAGGTGACCATATCTCAAACAGCTTTCCTTAGGCATCATTTGGTAATATAGACCATAAAAACCAGCTTTGTTTCACAAAAAAGTCAACACCTCACAATTTTACCCTTCACAGTTAACTGTGAAGGTTTTTGGTGTCTAAATCCATTTAATTAGTTACATTAGTTGTTAATATAGTGTAAACTAGCTTAAATATATCTTGTAACACCATTTTTAATCAGTAGGGATCATTAGAAGTTCACATGAACTAGTTCATTTTCTAAAAAACTCAAATTGTGCATTTTCAGATTTTCTCAAAACTAGTGGGATTTTTATAGATTTGTGTATTGAGATTCAAGCTTTGAGCTTTTGTGGACTTGTTTTCTACCAGCTAACCTTTAAGACCCCACTTAGCTTAGATTTTTGCAAATTTTACCCTGGGCCCCACAAGCTAAGGAAATCACTTGCAGGGCAAGCACTTCCCCTGCACCACCAGACTCAGTCCATCACCACCACTTTGGTGGTGATTTGTGACCACCTCAGTGGGCCCCACTTGTCATACTTGGCACCATTGAACCCTCCTCCTACCAGGGATCATACTTTGACCCCTTGTTTGACCTAGGACTCAGTGGACCCCACCTGGTTTAGCCCATCAAGTTTGTCCCCAAATCTGTGTTCAGTTTCACATTGCAAGTGCTTATTTGATTGCATTCAGCTTATTTGTGCTTATTTCTTGCTATTCTCTGCTTGTTTAAGTTTGTTGAGCTTATTTGTAACCATTTACACCATTGTGGACCCCACCTACACCCATTTGAGCTTATTTGCCCAAACAGTCAACCAAAGTCAACTAAATAAGCAAAGGGGGTGTTTATAGCTTATAAATAAGCAATTTTCAAAAGTGTTTTCACAAAAGTTTTTCATTTTCAGTAGTAAAGTAAATTTGTAAAAGAAAATCTAAGAAAAATTAAGTTTAAATTCAGTGATAGTTTCTATTTAATTCAATTTAATTTTCATTTTCATTTTTAGATTTTTATTAAGTATCTAGTAATTTTATATTTTTATTAATTACCTTTTATATTAAAGTAAATTTAGTAATTTTTCTGGATTTTTATTCTGTCATATAGTATTAATTAGATTTAATTTTATTTTTCTTAATTATTAATTAATATTAAGTCTTAAATAGCATATTTAGTTTTTATAAATCATAACCTATATTTTATATTTTTCCTAGCCTTAATATAGTATAATAGACTTTTAGAAAATATATTTTGAATTTCTACTGTTCATTTTACATTTTTCTTATTTTAATTGTTTAAATTAGACTTAAGTTAATTAAAAGGTAAATAATTAGTGGATTAATCTTAAAAAAAATTTTTTAGAGTTTTTATAATTTTGTATTATTCCTGTGATGGTTAAGTAATTTTATAAATTTTCTTATAATTTTCTAAGTTAATTTAGTATTAATAGTAATTAAAAGTAGTTTAATTAGTTTAATTAAGTTAAATAGTTTTTAATTTATAAAAAATCCATAAAAAGACAAAAATATTTATTTTTATTTTTATACTTTCTTCAAGTTCTAATTTAAGTTTAGAAAATATTTTTGCTAATTTTTAGTTTAATTTATATCATTTGTCATTTTTTAGTTAATTTAAATTAGGTTTTAATTTAGATTTTAAATAGTTTTATTAATTAAATAGTATTTAAATATTATAATAATCATTTTTATCATTTCATTTTCAATTTAAAATTTCTTTTTAATTTTAAGTTTCAAAAAGTGTCCAAAGACCCCCTGTAGTTTGTTAAATACCAAAATCCCACTTTTTCAGTCCGATTGCGTAAATCTGAATTGTGAATACGTACATATATCTGGTATCGGATTTTTGTGAATATTATATCTGTGTACAAATACCAAAATAACAGTAGCAATATCAATTCCACATCATCTGGTTACTGTCCTCAGTGCCACTCACTCATAAACGATTCCCAAAGCACCATTTCAATCTCGCTGGGACTTTAACTACCCGGGGAAACACTATACTATCACCGGAGTATTGGTCTAGAGAGTTTGACTTTGTTGACCATCTACTTGGTCAATTTAAGTTGACTGTTCAGAACCAATCAGGAACAACAACAACAATAATAATAATAATAATAATAATAATAATAATAATAATAATAATAATAATAATAATAATAATAATAATAATAATAATAATAATAATAGTGAGAGGGGAGTGGCTAGTTAAGTAAACACAAGGACCAATTCCGTAAACTTTTCAAAGTATCCTGACACCCTCAACTCGAACTTGTTCCCAATATTTTAAAATTTCACGATACGTTCAGTAATTATATAAACCAAACCGTAAATCAAAATTTTAATTGTGTTAGGTTATTTCTAGTGCCGGAGTCAACGTAGTGCCTAAAAGTCGTCTCAATCATAAATCACGACATAAATTCCATATCAAAACAATAATTCAAATTTAATTCCACAAAATCTTCATGATTTAAAACCACGGTTTAAATTTTACGAATCCGTTGCGAATAAAATTTCAAACATTTAATTATCATTAAACTTTAACGTAATGCGGGTTTTAAAATGTCTCCCTAAATTGCCAGTTGTCACAATCGAGGATCCCGAAAGCCAGGAGGCTAATGCATATAAACCATCTCAGATAGAAAACCATGTAGAAATGCATTCTTGACATCAAGCTGATGAACAGGCTAATGTCGAGAAATAGCGAGACTCAATATTGTATGTATAGTAGCCGGTTTTACAACTGGGCTAAATGTTTCATCAACATCAATACCTGTAAGGTGCGTACTTTCGTTCGCCACAAGACGGACCTTGTAGAGACTAAGACTACTATCTGCGTTATGCTTGTGTCGAAAAAGCCAAATGGAATGAACTCTCGCGTCCGGTGGCCGAGGAACAAGTATTCAAGTATTATTCTTAATTATTGCATTATATTCATCCATCATAGCACTAAACCAATTTGGGTCGTTAAACGCATGGGTGTATGACTTGGGTAGAGGTGACACGGTGGACAAATTAAAAGTAAAACATTTTGTGGGATGAGTAGAACCAACACGAAAGCGAGTAACCATGGGGTGAGTCGACACTAGATTAGGATTGGGAGGTGGTTGCGGTTGAATAGTTGCAGTTGGGTGTGTGGTTGAGTTAGGTGCAATAGACTGATGGAGTGGGCCGAGGGTAGGAGTTGGTCTGGGAGTAGAAGGTGGGTTTGGGAGAAGAAGGTGGGCTTGAGCATGACTGGTGGTTGGAGAGGTAGGTGTTGGGCCAGAAGTGAGGATTGGGCCAGGTGCAGTTTGAAAAGTGGGAATCGGGCCATGTGCGGTTTGGCGAGTGATGGAAGTTAACGAAGGGGAGGTAACAAGTTTGGTCAGTATGTGTGGGTGTATCATGGTAGGTAGTGTACGAGGGTGGCAAGTTAGGTATCATCGAGCCATATGGAAATATTGTCTCATAAAAATTCACGTAGCGGGAGATGTTAACCTTGTTGGTGTTGAGGTCAAGACACCTATACCCACGATGGTTTGTTGGATACCCAAGAAAAACAGAGGGCGTGGCACGAGGTTCTAGTTTGTTGTTGGTATCTATGTGAGGGTAGCAAATACAACTAGGGATGAGCACGGTAACGGTCCCGTACCGATCCCGTACCGAATTAGTGGTACGGATTTTTTCCCGAGCATAAATAATGGTACCGGTACGGCGGTACCGTACCGAACGAGATTCGGATACCGGTACCGGTTTCGGTACCGATACCGGGAAATCGGGTTTTTCCCGTTTTTATTCGGAAATTTCCCGATTTGGTACCGGTCCCATACCGAATTAGTGGTCCCAATTTTTTTTCACCTTATTTCGTAGTCCCGGTACCATACCGTATATCGGGAACGATACCGTTTCGGTATGGTACCGGTACGGTTTCGGGATTTGGGTCGAAATGCTCATCCCTAAATACAACCAATGATACGAACGTCCGCATAATTGGGCGTAGTTTTATAAAGCCGTGTGTGAGGAGTTTCATTGTTTATGGTAGATGAAGGCAAGGTATTCAATAGATAGGTTTCCATGTGGAGAGCTTCAACCCTAAATGTGGGTGGTAAGTGTGCTTGGAATAAAAGAGTACGAATAGGGTTGTTAATAGTCTATATCATTCGCTCGAACTTACCATTCTGTTGAGATGTTCTTGGACAAGAGAATCGAATGGTAATGCCATTGGAAGCAAATAATTGGTGTAGGGCCTTGTTGTCAAACTCACCGCCATGATTACATTGCAACGATTTAATATCACAATTAAATCTTAACAAATGCAAGAAAATGAATAAATTTAGACAACATGTCAGACTTGTTACGTAAAAGATACACCCATAAATAACGTGATAAATGATCTAAAAACAAAACATAGTATTTAATACCCATAATACTCGAGAGGTCCACAAGTCGAAATGAACAATATCAAATGGAGACTTAACAATAGTTTCAAAAAGCGAAAAAGGAAGTCGCACGTGTTTGCCAAGCTGATAAGCATGACGTAACATGGGAGACTTAGTCTTATCACAAGAAATGAAATTATTAGAAACTAAATAGCGTAACACATCACTTCCACCAAGTCGTTGGTGCCACTTGTGTTGATATTGACAAGGAGGGATTGTGGAGGAGTCGGGGAGGTGACAGAATAGAGGTCCCTGGTGCTATCACATTTGAGGAGGATTTGGCGGGTCTAGTAGTCCTTCATAAAAAAACCGAACTCCTCAAACTCAATTGTACATTTATTATCACATACAAACTGACGCACAAAAATTAAAATTTTAACAATATGAGGGGTAATAAGTACATTATTTATGTGAAGTGTTCGGTGACGGGTGATTAAAGTGCTATGGCCCGTGTTGGTGACGGGAATAAATTTCTCATCACCAACAAAAAAGGAAGGATAAATGTGAGGACGCACCAGTGTCCATGTTCCAATTACCACTGGCGGGTCTTAAAGTGTCATTGCATTGAAGGCTTGAGGGAGAAGTGTTTCTTGACCATTTAGAGAAACCTGGGTACCTGAACCGTACATTGCCTGAGCGAGGAGTGCATGCTGTTGTGGAGACAAAGTAGTCGTAGCCTGATGTGTACCTTGTTGCCCAAAAACATTGGTCGAAGCATGCTATGTACCAGATAGCCCAAAACTTGGCGGTGTTGTCTCTGGCCCAATAAGGGAGTGGACTGGGGTTGGGTCTGTTGGGAAATTAATTGTTGTTGGGCTTGTAAAAGGGCTAACAAATTAGATGTACCACCACACAAGTTTTTATATTGAGTAGTAGGCACAGTGAATGAATTGGTGTGCATTGACCACGAGAAGTATTCCCAAAAGTTGACCGAGAGTTAATGTTTGTTACAGTAGCATGCCCCATACGACTTGTATCATGAATGATCGACAAGTATTGCCCCACCTACAAATTCCACGAGAAAAGTTTTGGTATACCTTTGGTGAGTTTGTTCAAGTATCACGTGAAGTACGTGAGTCTTGGCCACGATTGGTATTGTTGGTCTCGGCAATGAGTACTTGAGGTGTCGATGAAGACATATTGGTAGATATAGTTGATGGACGCGAATTAAGACACATCTCATCGGTTATCACCATGGAACGCATTGTTTCAAGGTTGGGAAAAGGGTCTTTCTGAGCAATAATAGTCGCTAGGTTTCCAAACTTCTCACTTAGACAATTGAATCGTCCGACATAGGTGAACCATGATCATTGATAAGACTTAAGAGTGACAATGGATTCTATTTTTCTAAACTACGCATCGGCACTAAGATCACCCATTTGTATGACACGTAACTCACCTTTTAAAGCAATTGTACACGTACTTTTGTTGTCTTGAAAAATCTTTTCGACGTGTTCCCAAGCGGCCTTAGCAGTAGGGAGATTGGCTTTGATCAATCTTCCTTGAAGAGTGGGAGCAAGAGTTTAAAGTGTCCACGATTTCATAATGTAATCGGTTGTGAGCAATTCTTCCATTGGTGGAGCAGATGTAGAAGAGCTTTCGGTAACACCTTCAATGTGCTTTAGAACACCGAAGTTGTTGCAATGGATTTTGAAAAAAGTAGCACCACGACGAGTAATTTAACTCATCGATGTTGAGTTTTACGGGGACAACGCTATTGAGGTTGTTGACATCATAGAGTTTTTCAATCAACGTGAGGGCAGGAGGTGATGATGGTGGATTACCATTTGTCATTATAACGTTGTTGGTAAGACAGTGTCACGATAGAATAAGGGGAAGCTGTGAAACGATTGGTGGTGATGTTAGGGTTTTAGAGGATCGTTTATGCCCTCTAATACCATGTAAACCGTGTATTATTATTGATTCCAAATAGGTTACAATATAGAATATATAAGCCATACTATTGGGTCACTAATACAGACATAAGCTGAGACTACAACCGGGCTTAGCCCATAAGAATAATCCGCTAACAGAGAGCTGCCGGAGCTATTCCTTGTGGGTGAACAATGGCTGGTGCAAAAAGGCACACGGAATCGAGGTGTGCACGTCAATTCACACCTTTTTGTGGACGACTCAAAAATCCAAATATCCAATGGTTGAGTATTAAAAGTTCATTTGATCAACTTTAAATAGTCCTAAGACGCCTTATACATCAGTAACTTTTATATTTTGCCCATGTATCATTTTCAAGCAAATTTTGGGCTTAGGTAAAATTAATGTAAAAAGTTTCTGTATTTTAGTTACTTAAATAAACTCATTCATGCACATTTATTTATAGCTCAAGCGGCAGTCAAGTTATATTATTTGTCAATGTAAATTATACATGTGAATACAAGACGACTGATGTAGAAGAACATGTAATATTTGCACCAATGAAATGCAAAAGGCAGCCATTGGAATTTAGTAAGCTGATAGAAGTTACAACTTAAAGTCATGTGTGTAAATCTTTTAAAAGGCAAATGATATATTAATTGGTGTGGCAAAACTTTCCCTTTCAGGATTGACAAAATAAAACATGCATATATTATAGAGATGAAACCAGCATACGTTAAGATTGTGTTACCAGGGTCTAATAACGTTCAAAGACAAATGTTTTAATGGTAGCTAATGTATGAATGTGAGATATCGTTGCCCGGCCAACAATGAACCTATGGTCTGGTTAGAGGCTCTACTAACGCTCATAGATACAGTATCTATACTATATAAAAGTTAAACCCCTTAATTTAATGTGCAAGTGTATTGTGCTCAAATGGGTGGTACGATACAACATAGTTTATGCAACATTTTAATTACATCAAATACACGAATTTACATCTACATATTAAACTCCGAGGAATACAAACAATCATGTAATGATGGAGTGAACACAAAAGGGTTCCTGGAGTTACACTTTTACATCTACATATTAAACTCCAAGGAATACAAACAATCGTGTAATGATTGAGTGAACACAAAAGGATTCATGGAGTTACACTTTTTTGAACATTATAAATACACAACTATCGAACCATTTTCACCATATCATTTTTTGGCACTAATCTTCACCACCATGAAAAAAAAAAAAAAAAAAAAAAAAAAAAGCCCGATGTGCATTTAATCATAAACCCATATCATACACAAATATGTCTCGAACACAAACGAGACCTCGCGATTACCAACAGTCACAACAACACTTACTCGAGACCTCATACACAAGATCTTAAAAGGATCTTGAAGCCGAATACTTCTTATTAAAAGATCAAAACAAGAGTGTTTTAATCTTACTTTCATTCGGTAAAAGAAAACAATATACAAAAAACACGAAACCTACCCGCGACCCGAATAGGATATTTGAAGCCAAACTGTTAACGAATCATGCATAAAAGATAAGTATCAATGGTTTAAGGTTTTGTCCCTTCGAGGACATCCGATAGAATTGGAACAAAAATTTAACCAAAAAAAAGGTTTTGTCGTTCAATGAACACGAGAGAATGGTGGTTGCAAAAGAAAATATTAGGTTAAACAAGTTTTTGTGAGAGACGTTTGGATTTGGATGAAGTACGTTGGGTTTGTCAAAAATGGGCAATATTATTTGTAAGAAGGTTTATGATTTTATGACAAGTTGTAAGTTGTGCAGTGAAAAGTGTACATTGTATTTAAAGTAGAAAGTAGGAATGATATGCCTAAAGTGTAAAAGATTAGTCAAACCATTTTTCTTCCATTTCTTGATACAAAGTTTTTGGTTTCCTACTGTTACACGAATTGCCTATTTGGTAATTCATTTTATTCCTTCATTTCGAATTATTCCAAGTTATATCTCTATTTATTTGTTTTTATTTATTTTATTTATTTTATTTATTTTATTTATTTTTGTTATATCTGAATTCCAAGCATCAAAGTTATATATTTGTGCAAATTAAGGCTTATACGTTCCACATGGACAATTAGACAAAATATAGCCCATTTATTTTGAAAATCACGTATACTATATATTAAATTGTCGGTTGTGTAATGTTTTAATATAAAAATGGTTACTTAGGTGCAATTATTTCAATGTTTGTTCTTCGCATCTGAATAGTAGGCACAATAACTATTTGTAAACCATCTGTTTCATATAGTCAATTTTTTATCAATCAAAAGATGTATAAGTTATTTGCAAAAGATTATTGATAATGTGAAAAGACTAGTTTAATTGTAACTTTTAATGTAAATAAACTAATTTAAATACAAAAGTTATGATAACATTACAATCAAACCAACTAAAATAAATAAAATACATTACATATAACTAATTAAATAGACTAAAATAAAATGACAATAAAATAAAATAAAATAAAATAAAATAAAAACCTTATAAACTTCTCTAAAATGCATCTAAGTCTGCACCAATATTACGTACAAAACACGTATATATTCAAAGCTAAATATGACCACACAATAAAATAAAATAAAATAAACCTTATAAACTTCTCTAAAATGCATCTAAGTCTGCACCAATATTACGTACAAAACACGTAGATATTCAAAGCTAAATATGACCACACGAGTCAACATTATATTGAATATCACCACACGGGTCAACATGATATTGATTATGACCACACGGGTCAACATATAATTAAAATCTTAAGGATTTACCGGTTCATTCTCATATGTCATAGTGCAACTTATAATTAGCATGGAATTTCATTTGGTAGGGCTGACAGGTAAACATTACGTTACGTACAAAGCATGTAACTTTCCCCTTTTATATTTATAAAAAAAATCCCATTTATAATTAAAATTTTACTACACACGTAAATAAATAATTAATAACAATCAACCTTCATATGCTGTGTCTGTACTAATATTACGAAAAAAAACACATAAAAACAACCCGTCCTGTGCATCGCACGGGTTGTATAAAGCCTCGTATAACAAAATAATTGAACCATATATATGGTTGTATGATCCATGCTAAGTGCCAACACTTACAACTATTCTTTCAACAACGAACTTCGGATAAAACATTGCATCAAACAAAATATGAAACGGTAACACAATACTGTACGTATTTAAAAAGATGTTCAAAAAGTTGCCGAAAAACAAAATATTCCTCATGATATCATTGAGACAAAGACAAAGGTTTCCGAACCACCAGAAATACTTCGTGCAATGGGTAATGTAGTTCAAGACAAGGACAAAATAACCTATAGTGAAGCTCGGGACCTACGTTTCATCTCCAGGCTAAAGGTCAGCCTAAAACCTGTACGTATTATTAAGTCAACAACATTTCATCTAGCTATTTCACAATTTTATTTTCTAATTCAATAAAAATGCAGACCGACAAGCGAGATAGGGAGAAACATATTAGTGAGAAAAAAGCTTTGTTCCAAGGGAATTTGAGAAAAAAGCTTGGATGGACCGAATCGGCTGCGGTTTAAAAGTATGTTTGTGTTAAGTTTGTGCATTTTAATGAAAACTTATGTTGTTTAGTAGTGTATTATGAATATTTAAGTCTAGCTAGCTTCGTCCTTGGAAACTGGTTAAAATTGTAATTTAATTGCGGAACCTTCTAATGCTTGTTCAACCCAAGAACACAAGTAGACATACAAGCTAGTCCCTCGAACTTTAATGAACCAATATCGAGTGTATCAGCTTGAAAAAGGTGTAAGCATACCGTTATGGCTTTTCTCACAGAGGTGTTGAACAGAATCCGATTAAGAGTACAGGAATAAAATTTGACTAAGAGAAAACTAATCAAACACCACATGCTCTAGTAGTTGCTTAAAACCCAATAGGAAGCCCTACCAAACATTGTAACAAAAATCAACCGTGTTATAAACCTGATTCTGAGGTTGGGTGAAGATTGAACCATTGCAAAGAAGCAATGGTATTCACTGGTTACAGAATGGAAACTTTAAACTTACAAAGTGTCATGGGAGAATAGAAACTTACAAAATGACCAAGAAAGCTATGTTGTTGGCATAGTAGACGGTCACGATTATTTTAGTTTTTTATCCAACGGCCCAAACTTGCTTTCTTCTCAGCCACCGTCAAAAACAGTATAATCGTGCTAGTCATGTATGTTGCATCGAGTCTAACTATTATTAAACGTGGAATTAACGTTAACGCTATGCACACAGATATTCTTATTTAGCATTTTGTTTATGCATGAGATTTAAATAATAAAATGAGAATCTATGTTTAAGACGGACGGGGCCATAGGTTTGGGTGAAATGAGAATTTAGTGTTATCAATCTTCAGTATTAAAATGAAATCACGTTCTCGGTCTCACAACTTTAGCTTGAATTTGAGAAGCAACATGTACACTCTATATGGATTATGATATACTCGTTATTATCAATAAATAACCCACCAGATTGTAATGCTTGAGACCGACTTTTGTAAAAAAAAATTGAACTCTTTGTAAAGTTTTTCATTGGATGTAACGCAATTAGTGTTATTGTTCTTGAGTGACCCACACTCACACTTATGAGTATATATATAGTCTTGTTTTACAAACCTGTGATACATTGCATTAATGATAATGGCTGTTGTTGTAAACCCTACATGGTCTTATCCGATATTTTGTAAAGATAGTAATGATTTTAAGAGCTCAACTAGAGTACCAAAGTAACCTGAACACAATCCGGATGGCGTCCACCATGAATCTTACCCTTTGACATATTGCTAGTTTCACAAAACTGGTGGTCCAACCATTGAGCATTATTTAGTGGAAAGACTTTGCATAAAGCTAATATTCTGTTTACTGAACTACCTCTAATGAAAGTATGTGTTAGTATCAGTCTGCATATAAAATGAGCCATTTTGAGGGGTGAGGGGAATATATCTCTAAAACGATAAAAATCTGTATCTGGTTTTTAGTCCACAATATTCGCTATCTGTCATTTTTGGAGGGTATAAAACGTGCTTAACTAAGAAGTCGGCAACACCTCACGGAGTTAACATACTCATAGAGGTCTCTTAAGAGGATCATATATCTTGCTTTAGTTAAGTTAGATGTGATATCCAATGATGCTTTCCATTTTTCATCTTTATTGTCTACTTCATAATGCTTGGGTTGGTAATCATGAACTTTAATTTTACATCTTATATTGTTATCAAGTTTTGTTAAGGCCCGGCTATGCATAACTCTTATATATATGCCAAGTAATCATGATTTGGTTACAAGTTCTAATCAATGCTCACATGGAGGTGACACGGTGATCCATCGATATAGCACATTATTTGTACAGTTAAACGAACCCCTGCTTTTTGTTGCGGATGGATACATAATTAACTTTTTAGTGAAGAAATCTTTGTGGATGCATGTGTGTTGGTTAAAAAGTTCAACACACAAACATACAAGCCATTCCAGTTTTCCGCCTACATTTCCTCTTAAGAGAATAAATCTATGACCACCTAAACAAATAATACTACACAGATTGAATCATCCTTAAGATGTGTATGTAAATTGACTCGACGCTATATAAAGGAGCCAGACAAAGAACATTCACTACTAGAAATAGGAGAACTGGCGACGATGGTTTTCCCGATCGACAACACATTGTCGTCTGCAAAAACCACTAAACGACAAAAAAAACGCTTGACCGAGAGTCCAGTGCGTTGAATTTTGAATCCAAAATTGTACCGACGACATGTCGTCAGGATATATCATGTCAAATTTGACTTTTGGCCCTGATGACGACGAGGCAGTCCCGATGACACCATGCCCTCGAGATGTCATCGACAGTATATTATACCACGACAGGGCAACGGGACCATTAAAAAAAAGTCGTCGGGGAGAGCCCTGTTTGTACTAGTGATTGCGTGCCAATCATTCTGAATAAGTACCTCAGCCTGCTGCGATGCATTATTGGAATCCATGTGATACTGGCTAAAATGAAAAGCTACATATGCGTTTTTGGGTTTAGATGGTGGAACTTGTTTCTGAAGTTCCATAGTTAATTACCGTGTTGTTCAAAGTGGCTTGTAGAGCACACTGATTCACATTTTGAGTTCTCGTAGGTGTTTATAGTTACACAAAATATCTAATTAAAAAGACGGCATGCAGTTGTTAAAAGAGCATTGTGAATTCTCTAACAAGCTTCCAAGAAAAAAAAACTAAGAAGATTGAAAGTTTAATAGGCTCACACAGAATGAGTTCTTCTCTTTTTATTATTTATTTATTTATTTTTATTATTTTTTTTAAAACAAAAACTTGTACTATATTCTGTTTGTCAAACATGTTTGACATGTTGCGTTTTTGTCCTCTAAGGTTTATTATTAGTCAATGTGCACTACACATGTGAATAGAAGAGGATTTATTAAGAAGAACATGGAATATTTGCACCAATGACAATATGAATGCAAAAGCCGCCCATTGAAATTTCACAAGCTGTTAGAAGTTACAGCTTATTTAAGAAAGAAAAAAAAGCCATACGTTTAGATCCTTCTAAAGGCCAAATGATATATTAATTGGTATGGCATATATATTACAGATAAAACAACATATGGTAAGATCAAATGTAACAGTACAAGGGTCTAATAATGTTCACAGATATTTAATGAGAATAATGAGATAGCTCGATATAAAATTTTGCAAATTTTCCTTAGTCTCTCATATGAGGTGTACGGTACGATCATACAAGGTTAAAGGGTATCTACTAGCGTTTCTAGCGTGTATAACAAAAATATGGCAACTATACTTACAAAGGTGAACTTACTCAAGTTTTTTGGGTGAGATGTTTAACTTTAGGAAAACTTAACGTTGTACCGAGTATCAAACAAAATATGAAATGGTGTGCATTGGCTACGTACGGTTACCATGTCATGTCTCGTGTGGAAAAACGTTGTAACAAACTTAGAGCTGCGATAGTGCTACACGATATTTCTCCTTGCATCGAGTTAATGGGATATGTATAAGAGGTCAAGGTGCATGTGCGGTTTGTTCTTTGCATAAACTACACGTTACTGTAGAAACTGAGGTTTTTATGTAGGGTCCTGTGAGACTCGTCAGTTCTAAGTCCAAAGCTAAATAAGAAACCGAGAAAAAATTGTGGTTTAAGAGTCAAGCAAGTGCGTAAATTAGCAGGATTAATGAGAAAGACCGGATATGAGTTTATATATTATGAAGTCATTTTCTTGTAATTTTATATTAAGAAAACTATGCAAACAATTTCAGAAGATGAAATATTTTCATTAATAAAATAGGTTTCTAAATTACAACCTTTAACTAACACGGAGTAATTCCTTTTACCATCACTTTTTTATGTTTTTTTAATCATAGCTAGATATTAAAAGTATGCAACAATGATAACAATTATTTACTAATTCACTCGAATGTTTGGGTTTTCTTTGAATCAACTTTTAGCGTTCTTTACGGTGTGGACCTCTTGGGTCTCCAATGCAGCGACTTAAGGTCTTTCAAATAAAAGGCATAATTAATGTATTCTATCTTGGAATTTTAGGGGCAAAGAAAAGTTATTTCCGTATAATATAAATTGACAAGGACAAATCTCTCATTTCATATTAAGAAGTTAATTTAACATGTATTAGCAACAAGTAAACCAGATATTCTCATAGGCGAGTTGTTGACCGGTATGGTTACATTATGATTAAACCGAGCGTCTGTTTTCAAGTATCGTATCAACATTTTTGAACAACGAGCTGAGAGGAATTAACTAATAGTGATTTTCGTTTGTTCATTCAATCAAGTAGTAGTAATCAATTAACGGAAATTAGTCACATTATGGTAGATCTTGATTATGATTTGTGGGTCCAACCCGAACCTACCAAGTGAGACCCATCAGTTTCTAATCGTTACACTCCGAAATGTGCCATAACCATATGAACTCCGTGAGGTTACTCGCAATGGTAAATTTTTGCTCGTGTTAGAAGGCTCTCAGGATTGCTGTCGCTCTAGTGGTAACCATTGCGGTGGTTTAGTGGTATACTCGTGGTCAAGGAGCTTGTGCTCCTAAAATTGAGGAAAACACAAACTTTCCTTTCTTTCTTTTTCAATTCCAACAATGGTTAGTGGTAGGTATTGACCTTTGCTAAATAAGGTTAAAATGCTAAACAATGACCGTCTTGGATGCTTTCTTGAATGCTCTAACTGTTAAGCTTTTGATCACTCACTCATACATAGTTATCTTTGCATTTTAATATGGTATTTAGACAACTTTTATACCGTTTAGTATCGCTTTTACAAATTAGTATATGATCATTTGTGATAAGTTGTCTTAAGTAAACAAAATCAAGTTGCTTATACCAAACTCCTTGTTTCATATTTCAAATGCCAAATAAGCAAATTTTGGAGATGCTTTAGGGCTTGCTTAGTTACTTATGCTTATATAAATGATATGTTTCAAACATCATTAGCCATTAGGTGTATAATTGAGGTAAACAGATGAGGTTTTCCACGTCTAGGTTATTCGAAAAGGGCAAGCATTTTTTATTCAAATGTACGGGGGCTCATATGATTAATTCTAGAACCGTTTCCGACCCTTGTCCGGCCTATACACCTAGCCAGATGTATACTTTAGGTGATCAAAAAAAATATTAGTTACAGAAATTAAACATGTATATACATATGAGTCAAAAACTCGCATCACCGGTAACCCGGTAGAAACAAGGTTCTAAACTAGAAGAAAATAACATCAATGATTATGCTAATCATATGAATCTATGTATAAAACAAGTATATTAATTATATCATCTTCAAATTACAATACTAATGAACTCATCATTGTTCATTTAGTAGAAAAATCATGCAGCTTAAACTACTTATAATCATTCAACTCTAAAAAAGTCAATAACTAACCCAATATTAAGAAACCCTTTGATACTTAGTCTCACTAGAAGAATCACAATCTTCATAAAAAACTCTTTTCTTACTAAACTCACCACAGTTTACCACATAACTCACCGGAGGTGGTGGGACCACCAAAGGTGGCGAGGGAATCTGGTGGCAGTTTAACGGTGGTGGTGGGTGGCGCCAATGTGGCAGTTGTCCAGCTAGAAGGAGGTTATTCAACAATGGTCCAGCTTTCATGACTGCTTCTAAAAATTTCCCATTTTCCGGCAACCCTTTTGCCGGAATTTCAAATTTTTCCGGCGCCGGTGGGGATGATACAATGCTTTCTTCACAGTCTGAGGATGAAAAAGAAAACCCATGATTTGTAATGGGTTCATCTTCAATACTTGAGATGTTTGAGTACGGGGGAGCTGGTGTAAAGACTCGCTCTTTCCGGATAACCTGAATAGGAAAAACCTCACCTGTTTTTATAAGTGATTTTTCTAAAAGGAGAGATTTGTATTTGTTTTGAGCTTCATTTCTTTCATTAATGACGTCATTAAGAAGGTTTTTTAGGTGGTTTAGTTCATCATCTTTTGCTTTGATGTCTTCTTGAACCTTAATCTTTGTTGCTTCAAGCTCCATTGTAGTTGACCAAAGTGTTTGAGTTAACTCTTCTGTATTCTGCTTCATTTCATGCACAAGATACAAATTATACATTAAAAAAGTTACTACAATAATCTTTATTGAAATTATGGTTCTTGATAATGAAATTGTGTTAAAAGAATGGATGGAAATTTAATAAGTGAAAAAAGCTAGCTAGGTGTAAAGTGGTAGTTACCTTTTGTTTGTACAAGTATGGCCAATTAAGAATGTAGTTGGGATGATCTTCCATGAGCTTGTAATGGAGAATGTGTTGAGTGGAGCGTGAAGAATGGGGAACATTGAATGTTGTTGTTTGTGTGTTTTTGGAGTGAATGATAGTTAACTTGTGGTCTTTATATAAAGGGTGCTTTTTTATCACTTCCATTTGCTCTAGAAGACGATTCAAACATTTTTTTCAACTAGTATTTTACAGTAGTAGTAGTATGAGTAAGAATTTATTTTCGATAATTATTAAAATCTTTCATAAGCTCTTTCCTTTGTGTCCATGTCTTCGCTCTATGGCAATTTATGACACATCTATGTTATCCGAGTCTCCAACTATTTAATACATTTAGCTATTTAGGACCCAATTTCACCCAAACATGCTCACAACCATATTGTTCCAACACTGAAATATAAACCTTGTCATATAATGACACATCATGTGACTAAAAAGGTCCCATTCATCGTCTATGAAATTGGATACAACGATGCTATCCAAATTATATATATATATATATATATATATATATATATATATATATATATATATATATATATATATATATATATATATATATATATATATATATATACTAGACGAGTACCCGTGCATAGCAACGGATTTTCTAGCGGCAAATAGTTATAGGTGTGATATCATGGTTAAGTATTTTATGTAACGTTTATACATAAAACAATAAAAATGATGTGTGGAAAGTTCTCTTTTAGCTAATCGAGAAGATGAAACTGATGGTTGTTCCACAGAATCAGAAGGGGGTGTTGTATTATAAGTTGTTGCAATAGGTATTGATGAAGCACGTGTTACCACATCCTAGAAGACATGGTCAACAACATTTTTTTACCAATGAGATTAGTGAATAGTGCAGGTAGTATTTGACTTATGGCATTTCCCAAAAATTTTTGCATATATGATTTAGAATCAGGCTTTCTTTTAGACAATATTGCCTTTAAAAAATAACATGTTATTTTTTTGCAATTCATTAATAACATGTCATTTTTTTAAATGCGACAAATAGTTTATTCATAAAAAGTTTATAGCAACGGGATTTTATAGCGACAAATAGTTTATTCATAAAAAAAGTTTATAGGTTATTAACGAAAAATAATAAAAGTTTGGAGATTTGGGAATTAAACATAATGTTTTGAAACCCGGTTCGACCGGTTGAACCATTCCGGTCGAAAAATTGTTCGATTTAAACCGGGTCAACTTGCTAGGTTGGGTCAAAAACGGGTCAAATTAAACCGTTTAAACTCGTCGGGTTTGAAGAGTCCCGGGTCAACCCGCTTCGTGATTTGTATTAATTGGTTGTATTTAATTTGATAGATATGTTTTTAATTGGTTGTATAATGTGAATAAATCATTGTACTTTTAAGTAATGGGGTGTTTTAATAAGAGTATTAATTACATTTCATAATTTCTTTTAATAAATTTTTTTCAAGATTTCCACTTTTTAAGATTGACAATTTTTTCAAAATTGACAATTTTTCCATTATAAATAGTATAGATATATATATCCACATCCTGGCCCTGCATCTTGACATTCCACATATTCACTACGTAAACTGATTTCTTAACCAAAATAGATTAAGCCGGTTATGTAATGGGTTAAGATGCTTGATAACATGTATTTAGGATATGATGTTACTTTTCCTCATGAACTTCCTTTGATTTTGAGACTGTGATTTAATTTGTACCAAACTACCAATCTTAAGTAACGTTTAATGATGTCGTTGTTTAAAAGATTAATTTACTTGAGATTTCGAACTTTCTTTGAAAAAGATACATGGAGTAAAAAAGATTATAACTTGTGATCATAAATATTTCTATATATATTCTATATTATTGTTAGATATGACTTACACGTAAATCTTCTTTACGTACATGATTGAAACGCGTAATTAATCATTTTTTTATCTTTTACTAATCATCATTATTAGCTAGTGCTTTCTTACTTTAATAATTAGCATCTAAAACTATTTATATAAAATTCTCTTTGTTTATTTTATGCTTAGACTTGGATTAACATGCACATGCATCGGCCATGGCACAACGCTATTTCACACACACGACACACACCATCATAAATATATACACACGTAATACTTTTGCCGGCCACGATGTTATAAAATACATCCTTACAACTATGTTAATTGCGTCGACATAAAATGGCTCATCAACTAAATTACGTTATTCGAGTGGCGCGATATAGCTTTAACATAAGTTAATTACCAATAACATATATAATCCACTGATAAAAATTAGAGATGAAGCCGAAACAGATGTTGATCAGGTGCATTCGAGAAAAAAATTTTAAATAGCACCAGAAACACAATTTTTTTAATCCGCACTTAACATAATCAAAATTCTTTTAAAGAATGGTAAGACTACGACGTAAAAGCTTATGAATATTCCAAGACACCGAACTCACCTTGTCCCTGATGAAAATATAGAAACAAACATTTAGTTGGTAAGTGCATGTTTTTTTTGTCACATTATGATGAAGAAATAAAATATATCATGTGCCATTTTTTTTTTCTTTTCAAATGAAGTGTTCTATTGACTGATACATCAAACGTGGTAAACGATAAAAAATTACTGTTATCAATTTTCAATTGAGGTGTATTGTTCGAGAAGCGTACTATCATTTATGTTTTGATATACTTTGTATTTATATATTGCTTTCGATGAGTATGTATCAATAGTAGTAAATCAAGAACCCGAGATATTTATAAAAGACCTAGAGGAATATCAATCGTACGTATCACGTCCACTTAGTCATTAGTGGCTTGACCACTTTCTATAAGAATCAAGTTGTAGGTCGTCGATAGTTCCTACATTATGCAATTAATTTGGCAAATTCTATGCTCCGTGTATTCCGTATTAAAAGAAAACAAGCAACCATGCACTACTTAATGTTTAAATCTTGATATCAATATAAAATGTCTTCAAATATATTACATTGATTTCTTAAGTTAAAATTTGAAGGGAAAAATAAAGAAAAAAAAAATGTTTTTTGTGATCTTAAGAAAAGAAAATGAAGTGAAAAGAAAGATGTGAGGAATTTGTGTTATATACCATGATAGTGACTGTGAAAACTCTAATTGATGCATTTGAAGAGAGTTTTTTTTTTTTTTTTTTTTTTTTTTTTTTTTTTTTTTTTTTTTTTTTTAATAGCAATTAGATTAAGAAATCTAGCAAGAGGCTAGAAAATAGTACAAGGGGAGATAAAGCGTTACATGGGTAAATAAGCCACTCTATCCAATTTAAAACCGTTGTCTTACATCTAGAGGAAATCCAATTGTAGGACATTAGTTTGATGTCGTTGAGAAGAAGGTCTTTGCTCGGGCGAACATGAGAGAAAATCATGTTGTTTCTAAATTTTCACAGAGACCAAACAGTGGTTTGGACAACAACATCAAGAAACTTTGAGTGATTAGTTTTAATGCTTGCACTATCTGCCAATTGTATCACTTCTAGGAGGGTGTCAATAGAGACATTAGTAATTGTCCACCATTTAAGAACCTCTTTCCAGACATCAACCGCAATCTTACAAGTGACAAAGACATGGTCTTCCGTTTCCAAATCATCATTGCACATAGGAAATCTCACTGAATCGAGATCAATACCTCAATGGTCAAGATTTATCCGAGTAGGCATTTTTCGATTCATCACCATCCAAGTGTTGATGTTGACTTTTGAGGGGGCAGCTTAGTTCCTTGTCGTCAATGAGATCTCAGAATTTAGAACTGAGGTGGTATGAATTCCCATGCCCTTGATGGTGCAGGATTTCTGACCAGGTTTTAATATTTATAGTTGTCTCATCTACCAATGGTCTACTTTATGCACTCATGGGCAGTGTACCCGGTTGTGTGTAGTGTAGTAATCGGTAAAGCCGAGGTCGTCCCAAGAGCTATGCGTTTAGATCCTAATTTAAGTCTATGTCACGTTTTAATAGGGGTTTTGAGTTGAATGATTAATTAAACTAATTAACAGAAATGAAATGCTGAAAGTAAATTGAGTTGAATGCAGTAGGGAGAAAGTGTACTAGCCTAGTTACTCATCCTATCATGCAATGACTATGTTCTTTAATTAAGCTTCCTATCACTTCAAGTGGACCATAAGAATCACTAGACTCCTTTGGTCAATTCGTCTAGCCTATATCCCCAGAATCCTACTCAGATATCGTAGGTCTGAATCCTAAGCGAATATCAGAGCTTGCAGGGAGGCTTCACAAATAAGCTTACTAGGAGCTTATGAACTAAACTAGAGTGCACTGATGAATCAGTGTACAAACATGGATCATGCAACTATAAGGTCTACATTAAGCACTCAAATAAGCATATGGATGGAATTCAAACACTGGAATATAAATTTGAACTGAGGGGCTTCCTAAAAACGCAAAAAACAGAAGCTAAAACTCCCTATTGGCCAAACTACAAGCTTATGATAATGAGCTTGTGAACTAGGAGCAGGGCAAAAGTCATTCCTAAGGTAGCAGCTGTAAGAGCCAATTAAGCCAAGGAATCAAACTAGAGAGACCAATCTGAACTCATATACTTGTAAACCTGCAAGTTACGCTTACCAACAAACCAATATTCAAAACATAAGCTAATGATAGTGATCTAGCAAAAAGGGCTATAGGAACTAGCTTTTACTGATGTGCAGCCCCAATGGGGCATCTTGGGGGTTAAAAATAAGCAAGAAACCAATAAGCTTATGCAACTACAAGCTGGAATCTTCAGCAACACTCACCAAAGATCCTGAACTCAAACTTAAAGCTAATTTAGGCGTGATTGAAGCTTAAAAAGGGCAACTGAATTTGGGATGGTTTTGGACAGGGCAATGGTGCAGGGGTAAAACAGGCCTATGGGGGGCTAATAGCAGGCCAAGCTTAAGCTTGTATAACAAGCTCAAAAGCCAAAGAGAAAACTGGAATTAGCAAGCTAGCTAGCTAAGCTTTCCAAAGAGCCCACAGGCTCATCTTAAGCTGGATGAATAAGCTCAAAATGAGCTTGTGACTGTGACTGCTATGGCACAAACTGGGGGAGCAGGGCATTTACAAGCTCAGCTGAGCAACTTTAAGGCCAAATAAACTGACAGAAAAAATTATAAAAAAAAAATAAAACAAAAATAGTAGCTTGTAAACAAGCTGGGGGATAAGCTAGATATCAATTTTTAAGGCTTGAGAGCTACTAATGAGGAAACTAAAAATACTAACCTAAGGGCTGTTGGGGACATGCAAGCTGATACAACAGTGGGTTCAAATGGGGTATTTGACTTGGAAAAGTCCAAGACCAGTCCTAACACAAAATCTAGGTGGTCGTTTGAACTAGTTAAGACTAAGAAAACAACAACAACCTATCAGATGAATTACTTTTGTCCTAACTGCTAGTGTATAACAGTTAAAAAAATACTTTTTGGAACAACTACCCAATTACTTAAGAATTGATGGAAATTAAATTTTTTTGATTTAGGACAACTAAAATCATCTACTTAAAGTTAATTAGACACAAGACTTTGGTTGAAACTACTGTTTGGACATCAACTCTCTTTATCCCAAACACTCCCTTAAATTTTCAAATTGCATATTTAGACTAGAGACAGTTGATTTAAGCAACAATTTTGGAAAACAAAAACTAAACAAATTTAAGAACCACCTAATAAACATACATTATATCCTAATAAGCATTTGGAATAAGCAATGGACAATAAGCAGTTAAACTAAATTGCAACAGTGAAGGAAAAATAAAATTTTAAGCTTTCACTCCATTGAATTAAAGAGTACAAGAAAAACTATCAATACTAAAACTAAAGCATACTCCTGATACTACCTAATTACCTACTATTAATTACTCTACAATCCTAATCAGCAATTGAAACAAGCAAGAAAGCAATAAGCATCATTAACTGAAAATAGAATTTCAAAGACTTGAACTGAGAATTTTTTCATTAATACAAGAAAATCAGTACATTAACTTTTAATTAACACTAAAAGCTTAACTAAAATTAAAAATCTTACTGAAACTACTACCTACTACTAATTATCTAAGAAACTAACTACTAACTCTTTCTCTCCTCTTTTCTTCTTCCTTTTATACTGAAACTTTAGGGTTTCTGAGAGCCCACAAGTGCTTTCCCACATCTCTTTGAGCCGTTGGATGGGCTTGTTTTGATCTTAGCCCTTGAATTGGATTTGGTCCCCTAAAATTGTGACATTAGTTGCCAGCGTGGAGGAGGCAAGAGTGAGTGGGGTTGACTTGTGAGAGGGTTTAGGGTGGCTTAATAGGTGTAGCTGGGTAGGAGAGGAGGGGACACAGATGTTGGAGGTTGCAGGGGTTGTGTTTGTTTTTGGCGGGCAAAAGAGAGGACAGGGAAGGGTGTGGGTGTTGACTTTTTGTTTGACCCTGGGATGGGGTAATAATATTAAGCAGGGTGTGGGGTCGGATTTTGGTGATGTTGGGCTTGGGGTGGATTAGGTTTAGGTTTATAGATTAGTGTTTGTGTTGGGTTGGGGTGTTATAAAAGTGTTGGGCTTTTTTAAAGGGTTTAGTAGTTTAGGATTAGGAATAAATGACAAGGAGCAATTTTGTAATTCTTGAAACTTGTGGACTGATTTTGTCATTTTTCCAAAGTGTGCTCCAAGGGATCATTCCTGCCAATTCTTATTTATTAAAGGACAATAAAAGTTAATTTCCAAAATTTGAAATCCTGAGGACCATCTTTGCCAAATTTCAAACTCTAGGGACCAATCTTGCATTTTTCTCAAACTTTTCTCCCAAAGTCCATTTTTGATTACTTTTGATTTGTCAAGGACTTGGGTTGAATTTTCTTTCAAAATAAACGCTCAGGGACTAATTTTGACAAGTTTTGAAACTTGGGGGACTGAAACTGCCAATTATGCAAACTTTGTTCGTTTTTCATCTGTTTTTAAGCATTTTGCATCAGAAACATATAAAACACAATCTTGGGATAATTTCAGTATTTTGATGTGTATTCAAGTGTTTTTAAATATTTTTGCAGTTCAAATACAATAAAAATGATGAGTATTTACACACTCATCAATCCCCACACTAAACTATTGCTAGTCTCTAGCAATCTTTTAAGAAAAATTTAATGGATTTTAAACTCTTTACCAAAAGCCATCACTTCTGGAGTAGCCAGATGTATCGATTCAAGTAAGAACTATGGTCCACCTGATAACCATGTGATTTTGAGCAAACCACCAGCTGTCAACGGATTTGATTAGTCTTTACCAAAAGCCGTTTGCTTCTGGGCTAGCCAGCTCTTGATGGAATAGTCAACATCTTGTGAGCTGATTACCAATTATGGTTTTTCCACTGCCTTTACCACAAGCCAAAATCTTGCGGGCTAGCCAACTCATTCACTTTTTTGGATATGGCAAGTTGATTTACCATACAATTTTTGGCAAATTGCAAGCCGTAAACGAATTTGATATATCTTTACCAAGAGCCGTTTGCTCCTGGATTAGCCAATCCTTTTGTCGGTTAGACATGGCGGACTGATAACCACAAAAAAATTTTGAACTCAAGTGAAAATTTTTTAAAATTTTTGCCCAAAAACAGGGGTATAAGATAGTAAAATGTGATAAAATTCGCTAGAATAGCGAAATACCCCCCCCCCCCCCACACACACACACACTTAGAATGAATATTGTCCTCAATATTCAAAGTCCCAGCTATTATGCCGACTCTTAGAACGTAAAAGGGCAACATTACAAGCTAAATGTGGAAAACACAATTTTTTTCACTTAATTTGTAACCACAGTAGGGGTAACTCCCCCACACTTAGGGTGAAAACCCTATAAGTATGCTACTGTTTTTGTTTACCGAGTCGCTAGCTTGACTCGACCCCGAATTCATTTGTCCTTGGGCAAGCATGATGTGGAAGAAGGAATCTCCATCGGACTTTCATTCAAGATGTTTGGACAAACATTTGAGGCACGTGAAAGTTCCACACTGATGAGATAAGTATCCGGCTCAAGATAATGATACACGAAAATGCCGGGATCAAATATGGTATCTTCATTCCCGAAGGAGTGAAGAAGAGAAGAAGTCACCTTATAGGTGAAGAAAAGGAAGAAAACCATGATGAAAATCATGATAAGATTTTCTTCCTCGAGAGCAGGCTCATTAGCCTGAATTTGGATTTCAAGGGTTAAGCTCAAAAACATCCCGGGAGGGTGGGTGGGAATTTGCAAATCCTCATGATTGAGTGCATCTCCCCCCGGGATATCAAACTCCGGAGGAGTCATGATATGATGAGTGAGTTCACCGGAGAACTCCTCATGAAGAGAATCATTCACATGATGTGAATTTGTGAACTCTTGTTCCGATATAAACTCATCACTCTCCTCGTTCTGAATATCAAAGAGTGGATTATCAGAAATCAAAGTGAATTCAGATTCGAATTCAAATAGAGGATTGGTGAGAGTAGTATTGAATGATTCGGGAACAAAGTGATTATCATTCTCTATTGGACTGCTGGGATCAGAAGTGAGTGGTGGATCATGATATAGGAGACTTTCAATTTCTCCCAGATCGGCTTCAAAGTCGAGGAGACCATCATCACTTTCTAGTAAAAGTGGATTGATGTGAGTAAGTTCATCGGCGAACTCCTCAAGAAGAGGATCAGCATCAGAATGTGGAACTGATGCCTCAATATACTCAATGTCTCCATGAGATGTACAATCATCATTAAAATCTGAGAAAGTCTAAAATGATCGTTTGAACACTCAAGAGGGGAAGGTGAATCACACACATGATCAAAAGTTCCCTGTGACTCTCTTGGGATTGGGACAAGGTTCTCAACACTAGACTTTATGAATTCGTCCAATTCCTTATTAGGAACAGTGCTAAGATGCTCATCCCCCATGTTCAAAGAGTGAGTGTGAACTTCGGGTGTGATAACAATAGATTGAGGGAGTTGAGAAGGACTAGCAGACATGGGTTTTACAAATTTTATTTGTTCTTCTGCTAGTAATTCTATCATAGTCTTCTCTCCCTGATTTTCCGAGGAAGGAATCACAACTGATGAATTTGATGAACCCTTACAAAATTGAGAAATATCAAGGGTAACTTCAACATCATCATCATCGAGAAGAGCAGCATTGCGAAATATGGCACGTGTTTTAGCTGCTTGTTCTAAGACTAGCAATTCTTCCTTGCTCAATTCGTTTCTAGCATCTCGTTCTTCAACAAGTAATTCTGCCATAGATTTCTCACGAGAATCTTGAAACGTTGTGGTAGCTAACTCCTCCTTAAGTTCTTTCAATATCTCAAGAGCCTCTAGTCAAAGGTCTTGCTCAGTATTATGAGGAGTTGCTTGGATCATTTGGTACTGTGGAGGTGGGTCTGAAAACGAATGGTTGTAATTGTTACAAGGAAATGAATTCCTTGTTTGACAATCTGTGCTAGAGTGTGAACCTCCACAGTAATCACAACAGTAAAACTGATGTGGGTGTGGGTTGTATGTGCTAGAGTCATAATTGTTATCAGGAAATTGCTCATAGACAAGCGTGCTTCCTGATTGACAATCAGAACTGTAGTGTGAACCACCACAGTACTCACAACAGTAAAACTGTTGAGTCTCATGGTGTGGTAGCTGATGGAATAAATCAGTCGTGTCATGGTAGGAATAGGGATCTTGGTTATAGACAGACCCGTTTCCTGACTCTACCATGCCACAACTGGGGCAATTACCACCATTATAAATCTACCACACCACTGGCAGATCAGAAGGTGTGGATGAGACATAGAAAGAATCAAAAGGTTTGGGAGGGTAAGGAATGAAGAATCAAAGATGTGAGAGGGTAAAGGTGAATATTTTTGGATTTTTTGATAAACATTTTGTACAAATGAAAAAGAAAATCTTTTTGGGTTTTTTGTGTTCGTTGAAAACTAATTTTAAAAAGTTTTCAGGAACAGTTTTGTTTTTATAATAAGAAACTATGAACAAAGGATGGTAAATATACAATGAGTGTATATCCAGATTCACTAATTTGTAAAACCGTTTAGAATACGCGCACGACCTTCCCAGTAGCGACGCCAAAATTTGATTGAGGCAAAAGCAGTCAACTAAAGTCAACCACGGATGTGGTCAAGATAGTCAAACTCCTTAGGCTCAATTCTCCGCGGAAGTATAGGGTTTTCCCGGGTCGTTATGTCCCGACGAGGTGTGATGTTAATCAAAACGGGTTTGTGATCGGGTGAATTTGGACAGAAAGGGGTTGTGAATGATTACACTACGAGATGAGGAATGAAAATAACTTAGAAACAATATATTAACATTTACTGATAATCAGATATACTAAAAACGTAAGCTAAGTCTAAAAATACATTCATATGATTTAATTCTACGTTAACGTACGAAATAAAACGCGAGTTTTAGTGAAATAAAATACCTACGAATATGAAAATTACATTTTTATAGGGTTTCCCCGGGTCGTTATGTCCCGACGAGGTGTGATGGTAATCAAAACGGGTTTGTGATCGGGTGAATTTGGACAGAAAGGGGTTGTGAATGATTACACTACGAGATGAGGAATGAAAATAACTTAGAAACACTATATTAACATTTACTGATAATCAGATATACTAAAAACGTAAGCTAAGTCTAAAAACACATTCGTATGATTTAATTCTACGTTAACGTATGAAATAAAACGTGAGTTTTAGTGAAATAAAATACCTACGAATATGAAAATTACATTTTTACGATCCTAGTGATAAAAGAAAATTTTTAAAAAATTAAAATTAATTTTTACACTATTTAATTAATTACTATTAATTAATTACTATTTAATTACTAATTAATAATACTTAAAATACACTAATTATGAATTTAAGCTAGAAAATTGAAGATTTAATTCTAAAAATTCTAAAATAATATAAAAGTAATTTTAAAACTAAAAATATATTTTTCCTACTTTTTCTCTATTTATTATTAATTAATTACTATTTATTAATTACTTAAAACTAAATTAAATTAAAAAATAGAAAATGAACAGTGAAAATTATGAAAAATTTCCTAAAATTATTTTATGATATATAAAACCTAAGAAAAATATAAAAAAGTACTGTTTTTAAATAAAAATTAATAAACCTATTTTATTAACTAATATTACTTAATTATTATTAAACTATTATTAATTATAATAAATACTAAATGAAAGGATAAAAATCTGAAAAAATTCCTACAAATACTTTAATATACTAGGAATTTAAGAAAAATATAAAAACAGATAAGTACTTGACAAAAATTTAAAAAGAAAAATTAAAAAGCTAAATTATATAAAATAGAAGCTATCACTAGAAATTAAATTTGGTTTTTCTTGATTTTTCTTTTACAAATCTAATTATATACTGGAAACATGAAACTTTTGTGAAGGTGGACTCTATGGAACTAAAAAATAAGCAGTGTGCACCCTAATAAGCTCAATAGATGGCTTATGGCTTGAAAATGAGGTTTGAGCTTTTGAGTAAGCTTGAAACAAGCTACTTAGTGGACACAAACTATAGATGAAGCTGCAAGTGAGTGAAGTATACTAGTAATAAGCAAAAACAGTAAGAAAAACACAAGCTATCAGCTGAAATTATCAAATAAGCAAATCTAAATACACTACCTGTCAAACAGTTACAGCAGGCAATTTAAAGGGCCGATTCAGCTTATCAAATTAGCTTAGAAGCCAAGAATAGGTCATGAACTAGTAAGCTGGGTCTGTAGGCTCCACATAAAACTCAATATCTCAAAATAGGCTTCACAAATAAGCTTACTAGGAGCTTATGAACTAAACTAGAGTGCACTGACAAATCAGTGTACAAACATGGATCGTGCAACTATAAGGTCTACATTAAGCACTTAAATAAGCATATGGATGGAATTCAAACACTGGAATACAAATTTGAACAGAGGCGCTTCCTAAAAACATAAAAAAACAGAAGCTAAAACTCCCTATTGGCCAAACTACAAGCTCATGATAATGAGCTTGTGAACTTGGTGCAGGGCAAAAGTCATTCCTAAGGTAGCAGCTGTAAGAGCCAATTAAGAAAAGGAATCAAACTAGAGAGACCCATCTGAACTCATATACTTGTAAACCTGCAAGTTATGCTTACCAACAAACCAATATTCAAAACTTAAGCTCATGGTAGTGATCTAGCAAAAAGGGCTATAGGAACTAGCTTTTACTGATGTGCAGCCCTAATGGGGCATCTTGGGGATTAAAAATAAGCAAGAAACCAATCAGCTTATGCAACTACAAGCTGGGATCTTCAGCAACACTCACCAAAGATCCTGAACTCAAACTTATAGCTAATTTAGGCGTGATTGAAGCTTAAAAATGGAAACTAAATTTGGGATGGTTTTGGACAGGGCAATGGTGCAAGGGTAAAACAGGCCTATGGGGGGCTAATAGCAGGCCAAGCTTAAGCTTGTATAACAAGCTCAAAAGCCCAAGAGAAAACTGGAATTAGCAAGCTAGCTAGCTAAGCTTTCCAAAGAGCCCACAGGCTCATCTTAAGCTGGATGAATAAGCTCAAAATGAGCTTGTGACTGTGACTGCTATGGCACAAATTGGGGGAGCAGGGCATTTACAAGCTCAGCTGAGCAACTTTAAGGCCAAATAAACTAACAGAAAAAATTATAAAAAAAATAAAACAAAAATAGTAGCTTGTAAAAAAGCTGGGGGATAAGCTAGATATCAATTTTTAAAGCTTGAGAGCTACTAATGAGGAAATTAAAAATACTAACCTAAGGGCTGTTGGGGACATGCAAGCTGATGCAACAGTGGGTTCAAATGGGGTATTTGACTTGGAAAAGTCCAAGACCAGTCCTAACACAAAATCTAGGTGGTTGTTTGAACTAGTTAAGACTAAGAAAACAACAACAACCTATCAGATGAATTACTTTTGTCCTAACTGCTAGTGTATAACAGTTAAAAAAAACTTTTTGGAAGAACTACCCAATTACTTAAGAACTGATGGAAATTAAAATTTTTTGATTTAGGACAACTAAAATCATCTACTTAAAGTTAATTAGACACACGAATTTGGTTGAAACCACTGTTTGGACATCAACTCTCTTTATCCCAAACACTCCCTTAAATTTTCAAATTGCATATTTAGACTAGAGACAGTTGATTTAAGCAACAATTTTGGAAAACAAAAACTAAACAAATTTAAGAACCACCTAATAAACATACATTATATCCTAATAAGCATTTGGAATAAGCAACGGGCAATAAGCAGATAAACTAAATTGCAACAGTGAAGGAAAAATAAAACTTTAAGCTTTCACTCTATTGAATTAAAGAGTACAAGAAAAACTATCAATACTAAAACTAAAGCATACTCCTGATACTACCTAATCACCTACTATTAATTACTCTACAATCCAAATCAGCAATTGAAACAAGCAAGAAAGCAATAAGCATCATTAACTGAAAACAAAATCAAAGACTTGAACTGAGAATTTTTTCATTAATACAAGAAAATCAGTACATTAACTTTTAGTTAACACTAAAAGCTTAACTAAAATTAAAAACCTTACTGAAACTACTACCTACTACCAATTATCTAAAAAACTAACTGCTAACTCTTTCTCTCCTCTTTTCTTCTTCCTTTTATACTGAAACTTTAGGGTTTCTGAGAGCCCACAAGTGCTTTCCCACATCTCTCTGAGCCGTTGGATGGGCTTGTTTTGATCTTAGCCCTTGAATTGGATTTGGTCCCCAAAAATTGTGACATTAGTTGCCAGCGTGGAGGAGGCAAGAGTGAGTGGGGTTGACTTGTGAGAGGGTTTAGGGTGGCTTAATAGGTGTGGCTGGGTAGGAGAGGAGGTGACACAGATGTTGGAGGTTGCAGGGGTTGTGTTTGTTTTCGGCGGGCAAAAGAGAGGACAGGGAAGGGTGTGGGTGTTGACTTTTTGTTTGACCCTGGGATGGGGTAATAATATTAAGCAGGGTGTGGGGTGGGCTTTTGGTGATGTTGGGCTTGGGGTGGATTAGGTTTAGGTTTATAGATTAGTGTTTGTGTTGGGTTGGGGTGTTATAAAAGGGTTGGGCTTTTTTAAAGGGTTTAGTAGTTTAGGATTAAGAATAAATGACAAGGAGCAATTTTATAATTCTTGAAACTTGTGGACTAATTTTGTCATTTTTCCAGAGTGTGCTCCAAGGGATCATTCCTGCCAATTCTTATTTATTAAAGGACCATAAAAGTTAATTTCCAAAATTTGAAATCCCGAGGACCATCTTTGCATCAGAAACATAGAAAACACAATCCTGGGATAATTTCAGTATTTTGATGCGTATTCGAGTGTTTTTAAATGTTTTTGTAGTTCAGATACGATAAAAATGATGAGTATTTACACACTCATCACATACCCACTATAACCCCTACCCCATCTATACCTCACTACACTAGTAAAGATCGTTATGTTGCCAAAATATCTTCCCCTCCCCGTAAGAAAATACGTATTATACCGCCTTCACCTCCCCTAGGTTTGAAATAGGTAGTAGTTCCTATAAAACGCCTTTAGAAAGGCATGAGGAACAGATAGAGGATATACTTAGTCATTGAGAAAAGTTATCCTTATGACATATAGAGGAAGTAGAAAATAAAATAAGTTCCCTAGGAAAAGGTAGAATTATAATTCAAAAAGACTATAATAGGTTAGAAAATTAATTAGAGAAAACACGTAGTCAAATCTTTAGGTTACAAACAAAATATGAAGGACACTCCGATGAAGTAGTTACAGCACACGTTAGGCTTTCCACTATAGAAATGATCATCGAGGATATTAGGAATAGTCATAAGTCTGATATAGGAAATCTGTTAGCAGTAATTCAGGAACTCAAAAACAACAAAGCGTCAAACTAGTAAGGTTATAGGTTAGTTTTATAGGTAGTTTAGCTATAGATAACTTAGTTTATACAGGTACTTGATATGAATAAAAAGTTATAGTTTGCCTACATTTAGTTTTCTTATATCAAGTATCCCGTATTAGGTTCCCCTATGCCTTAGGAAAACGCTATAGGCCTACCTTAAGTCTAAATAAATCGAGGTCATTAGAAAATTTAAAACAAGTAGACTTACCTAGGAACACTAAAGCTTAGAATTATGATCCCTTAGATTAGTCCCACAATGCCTTTAGATGGGGGGAAGTGAATTTCTGGGAATATAATCAATCTAGGAAACCTGCCCTCTTAGCTTAGGATTCCCTACCTATCCTTTTCCCCGGTATCAGACAATGTTCTACGAGTTAGAACTTGTACCATCCGTCTATACGCAAGTTTCTATTAGTTAGAACTTGCAAGAATGTCTTAATTGGAAATGACAATATTCTTATCTCATCTTAACTCCTACGAACGTCTATAGAATGGCACGTACGAGAGCCAATACTCCCACTACTCCTACTACTCCCGCCATGTCTCAGGAAGACATTCGGCAACTAGTTGCTGACAGTGTAACTGCAGAACTAGATGCTAGGATTGCAAACATGGCTAGAAACCCCGAAATTCCTGTAATGAAGAAGCGTAACTACAAGGAATTTATGAGTTATCAGCCCTTCAATTTCAAGGGGACAGAAGGGGCCATAGGATTGATTCACTGGTTTGAGAGATGTGAATCGGTATTTTCCCGTAGTAACCGTACTGAGGATTGTAGGGTTAAGTTTGCGACTGGTACGCTTACTGAGGAAGCGTTATCTTGGTGGAACTCGTATGCCCAACCCATAGGAATAGAAGAGGCATACAAGTTATCTTGGGTTGAATTTAAGAAACTTATGATTAAGAAATAGTGCCCTCGAACAGAAGTCAAGAAAATGGAGGATGAATTTTATAACTTGACTGTGAAGGGGAACGATGTTAAAACTTATATTAGGAGATTTCAAGAGTTGGCAACTTTGTGTCCCACAATGATGCTAACTGTTGAAAAGACAATAGAAGTTTTCATCGGAGGTTTGCCCCGGAGTATCGAAGGGAATGTTACTGCCTCAAGGCCACAAACCTTAGAGGAAGCCATTAACATCACTTTGAGGTTAATGGATCAAGTAACAAAGCACAACTCTTTTCTAATGCCCAACGATAATAAACAAAAGTCCCACGATGGGAGAGCTTTCGGTAGTACCCGTAACACCTATGGTAATCATCGTACCAACCCCTCTGTGTAGCCACTTCAAATGAGGGAAATGGTTATGCTGGAAAAGCCCCTCTGTGTAAGAGGTGCAATTGGTATCACACAAGGCCTTGTTCCATTAAACGTAATACATGTAACAAGGTGGGCCATCAGACAAAGGATTGCAAGCACAAAGGACCAGCTACTGGTGGTAATCTGCAACCAGTAACGGTCATTTGTCACGCTTGCGGAGAAAAGGGACACTATACGAGTAGATGTCCAAAGAAAAATACCGATGGTGCCCAAAGAAGAGCGTATATGTTGAGGTATGGGAACGATCTACAGGATCCGAGCGTAGTCACGGACTTAGGACCAAACACGTAGCTTTAGATACCTACTATGAGATAGAAATGGCCGACAGAAACTTAGTTAGTACTAACACCGTCATCAAGGGTTGTACCCTAACCTTACTCAACCACCCTTTCGAAATCGATCTCATACCCATTAGACTTGGTAGTTTTAACGTTGTTGTGGGAATGGATTGGTTGTCCAAGAATCAAGCTATGATTCTTTGTGACGAGAAAATCATACATGTACCTATCAACGGTGAGACTTTAACTATCCGAGGAGAT
Source organism: Artemisia argyi (assembly GCA_030686995.1). Lineage (NCBI taxonomy): Eukaryota > Viridiplantae > Streptophyta > Magnoliopsida > Asterales > Asteraceae > Artemisia > Artemisia argyi. The sequence goes on along the minus strand of CM060708.1, from coordinate 239,627,198 downwards.
CGAAGTAAAACCCGACTTAACTTCATTTCATGTATCAAAATGGAACGATACATGTCACGAGGATGTCAAGTCTTCGTTATTCAAGTAACGGAGACTAAGCCAGATGAAAAACAACTGGATGAGATCCCTGTAGTGGGGGAATACATAGAGGTTGTTCCTAAGGATTTACCTGGCTTACCTCCCGTCCATCAGATAGAATTTCAAATCGATTTAATTCCCGAAACGGCACCTATAGCTCAAGCCCCCTATAGGTTAGCCCCTTCAGAGATGAAGGAACTCTCTGAACAACTCAAGGAATTAGTCGATCGAGGTTTCATACGCCCAATTACATCACCCTGGGGAGCCGGATCCCCTGTCTTATTCGTAAAGAAGAAGACGGCTCTATGAGGATGTGTATCGATTATCCTGGAATGAACAAACTTACTATCAAAAATATATAACCATTACCCAGAATTGATGACTTATTTGATCAACTTCAAGGGTAAAGAGTACATTCAAAGATCGACTTACGATCAGGTAATCATCAACTGAGAGTGAGGAAAAAGATATCCCTAAGACCGCTTTCAGAACAAGGTATGGGCACTATGAATTTCAAGTTATGCCATTTGGTTTGACAAACGCACCAGCGGTTTTCATGGACCTCATGAACCGGGTGTGTAAACCATACTTGGATAAATTTGTCATAGTATTCATAGATGATATCCTTATCTATTCTTGTAACGAGGAAGAGCAGGCTTAACACTTGAGAATAATCCTAGAACTACTTAAGACGGAGAAAGTTTACAAAATAAACGCCCTCCTACTGGCTGTGGATCGGGTATACAGTGGGTAAAGACCCGTCCGTCCTCCACGGTGTTACTTAAACTACTATACTACTAATAATAATAATTAAGTCTACGAGCTATCTTAATTCTAATAGATCATTGGGGTGATCGAGTCTTTTATAGGCGTATTCCTAACAATCCCCCCTAACGAAGGTCACCCCGGAAATTACAATTTGAATTCTAGCATTCTAATTTTTGAAGTTAACTTTGTAGCTCGTAGTCTCTGATTCTTCGTTGTCATAATCTTTGTGCTTCCAGCAGTGGACTTTTGATGACTTGTTTAATATCTTGGATGATCATTGACGATTCACTAAGTTTATCATCCAAATGTGTGTATCCAAGTCATCTTTGAGCACTATCGAATCCATGTGACGTGGACATCTTTGCATCGGCATGCTCACACTTTTCTGGATCATGATTTTCAGCATCAGAGTTGTAGAAGCATAGTTGAAGGCCTTTCAATTATCATGATTACTTTGATTATGATGTCGAAGTTTGAGCATGTGGTGATGGATCAGTATCTTTGCAGCAAGTCAACAGCAACCGTCAGAAATTCCTGCAAGCAAACAGTTAGCAACAAATCATCCGGCACTTACAGGTTCGGACTTCGAGATTGTTAACAGCATAGTGTGAAAACTTTCTCTAATCCTTACCAAGGTCTTTCCCAATCGGATACCCCTGAGAGGGCATACAAGATCTACCTGAGTAGATCAACGATTAGGTGAGTCGCTGGAGATCACTCCACGACTGTAGACCATTTGAAACCACCGCGATCACTAAGCGTAACCCACAAAGAATTACCGAAGATACCTACTTTCAGGGCTGTTTGATGTTGACTCTGGCAGGAATTTCCATTCAATCACTGGGAATTACATACGTATATTCCCTCATAAATGTTCTAGCAGATTGCTAAGATCTGCGTAGGACTCATAATATTACAGCTGGTGTCCTTAATGACGAACAACCATTGTAGAAGTAGCACGTGTTCCTATGAGATCTTTTGATGTGTCTCGTGGCTCTAGACTCGATAAGTGCATAATTTGGTCGTCGGAGACTGGAGCGGTGTCTCCTATTTCAATATCAACATGGCTCGTAATGAGCGGTCGATAGATTATGCAGGGTTCCCCGTAAGAATGAAACAAGTTCTTTTAAGAGAACTTGAGTGGCTAGAAGGTTTAGTGCAGTGGGTCACTGGGTCCATGACGTCTTGTCTTTAATACAGGGGTTACCTTAGTAACCACTTGTAGCATATGAATTGAACTCGGTTTCTGCCCTAAGCTTGAATAATTGGAGGGCTATTTCTTTTCACCCTTTCTCATTTCATTTCTTTTTAATTCTTCAACCCTTCTTTCTCCTTTCTCACATTACTCCTTTTTTCTCATAATCATACCTAAGGACTTTCTAATACTATCTATTATGTATTGTCCTTGGGTAGATCCCTCTGGCTCTGGCGGATCATAGGACGGTTTTCCTAACCTTAGCCACCTTATAACTTCATGACTAACCTATGTTTCCATTCACCAAATCATTGAAAATTCTCTCAATGTGTTTATGATAAAGAAACACATTTTGTTCACACGTTGAGAGTTTTATCATTTTCAAATGCTCCCCCTTAACATGTGCTCATATGTCATGATAAGAAAATTTGCACATGTTAGGTAGAGTTCGCACTTTTTGAATTGATCCACTCTTAGTGACCATGACCGATTCGAGACACGTTTACATCACTAGTTAGACTAACTTGAAATTATTACCCGGCATGATCAAGACCACTGAGAGTTTCTCGAAACGGTACACTCTACTCAGACAAGTCCTCTTCGAGACACGCTTACATCACTGGTTAGACCAGCTTGAAATTATTACTCGGCCAGGACAAGTCCTTTCGATTGAAGACAACTATTGTTTCGTCAATTCATTGGTCAAGTCTAAGTCTCGCTCATATGAGATGCTAAGATCCTTTTTCACAAACCATTTGCTCCCCCTCAGTATGTGCATTGATATACAAAAGAGTTTAGCACATTGATTGGCCTAAAACGGTCAGATAATATTGACCAAGGAAATTTGGTCAATAAAGTCAAATAGTCTAAGGTCAATGCTCCGTGGATAGTATAGAGTTTCCCTGGGTCGTTATGTCCCGACGAGATTGAAATGGTGTTATGAAACGTTTGTGGGAATGAGTGCACTGAGGACAATAACCAATAAAGATTTGGATTTGATTACACTACTGATTACTTGGTATTTAAGCAAATGAAACAATATTAATAATTACAGAATCACAAATTTAAACAAACGTAAACAAATTAACAATCAGAAATGTTTACAGACAGAGAAAAATGTGAGTTTTAAACAATTTACAACTACAGGGGGTGAAATTGAAACTTTCATAAACTTGATATTAAAAGAAAATTAAATTAAAAAGAAAAATATTTTTTTTGATTATTTTACTATTTAATATTAATTATTTAAATAAAAACTATTTAATTATTTAATTAAAACTATTTAACTTAAAAAGCTTTATAATACAAATTTTAACTAGAAAATTGCAAAATTAATTTTTAAAATTCTAAAATGACTTAAAATAAATTTAGAAACTAAAAATATATATTTTTTTGTCTTTTTGTTGATTTTATAATAATTAAATACTAATTATATTAATTAAACTAGTTAAACTAATTTAAATTACTAAAAATAGCAAATTAACTTAGAAAATTATGAGCAAATTCATAAAATTAATTAATCATCTCAGGAATCCTAAAAAAGTATAAAAAGTTTATAAAAATTATTTTAGACTATTTTACTAATTATTTATTTATTTATTAATTAATATATAATTTAACTAAATTAATTACGAAAAATAGAAAATGAACAGTCGTAATTAAGAAACTATTTTCTAAAAATATTTTATGATTTAAAAAACCTAGGTAAAATATAAAAAGGTGCTGTTGTTAAATAAAAATTAATAAAACTATTTAATTAACTAATATTACTTAATTATTAATTAAACTAATATTAACTATAATAAATACTAAATTAAAAGAGAAAAATCTAGAAAATTACGAAAAATACTTGAATGTAAAAGAAATTTAAGAAAAATATAAAAATGATAAAGAGCTTAATAATAAGCTGAAAAGAAAAATTAAATAGATAAATCCTATTAAATAGAAGCTATCACTAATTTTAATGTTGGTTTTTCTTTGTTTTTTTCTTTTTGGCAACTGATTATATACTAAAAACAAACAACTTTTATGTAGGGACTTTTGTTGTAGCTTATTAATAAGCTGTGTGCACCTCCAAGTGCTTAATAGTTGGTATTTTAAGCTTATTAGGACTTATTGATTATTGAAAAAGCGATATTTAAGCTACCAAATGATCACATAAGCTAAAACAGATGGATATAAACTTGAAATAAGCCAAATGGCACAGATAAGCACACTGAATAAGCTGGGATGAGTGAATAAGCACTTAAGGTTAAGACTGAGTATCAAACAGACCACATGGCCCAACTGTTGGGCCTTGTGGGGTCTACAGACTAGATTGGAAGCCCAAACTGAAGAAGGATCCAATAAGCTGAGCTTATTGACTTTTCAAAAAGCCAAGAAACAGGCTCTGGGTCCCACAAATGAACACAGGAGGGGGCTTGGAACTTAGGCACAAAAAATTGAGTACTCAGTGTACACAAGGAAATGGACAAACTAAAAGCTTAAAGCAGCCATACCAAATAAGCCAAGAATAAGCAAATAAGCTTAGAACCTTGGATATGGGTTTATGGGGTTTCCAAAAAGCCAAAAAGCTTAGGGTGAGGCCCACTAGGGAACAATCTATGATCTTATGAAGTTGGTGGTTATATACTGAGCACTCAGTACACAAGGTCAAAATAAGCAAACTTCCAAGACTGAATAAGCTAACCTAATAAGCACTGAGATCCAAATCTATTGCAAATTTCAAAAGATAAGCTGAAGAGCTTTCTAAAAAATTAAAATAGAAGGCCTAAAGTTTTCATGTGCACCCTGGAGGGGGGTTTGAAAGTTTGACCAAAATCACAAGGTGCCCTGGTGTAAAAGGGTAACTTACCCTGCAGGCTTAAATAAGCCCTTGCACAAGCTACAATAAAAATCACAAAAATAAGCTGGACACAGATTTTGAAAGATAAACTAAGGCACTATGTCTTGTGAAAAGCTTGAGGTTTGAAACTACCCACAAAATTCAGGAAAATCCCTTGGATTTTTGGATTTTTGACAAAGCTGTTAAAATTGACTTTTTTATTTGAAGCTTAGTTTGACTAATATTAACTTGAATCTTGCTTTTATGACTGATTTAGGTTGTATAAGCTATATTAAGACTAAATTAAGCTACAACAAACATTTGTGAGTGGAAATGGGCATAAGCCACTCTAAATCCAACACAGAAAGTTAATAAGGCCAATTCTATGTGATTTTGACTTTAAGCTTACAACCACCTAAAAACCTTGGTGTTTTTTACTGATTTTGTGATAAGAAAGGTGTAGAAACAAGTTTCAACCACTGAGTCTCACAGATACACAACAGAACAGGTTATACCAAATAGCCTGTTAAAATTTTGATTTTTAGAATTTAAGTGAAACTAAAACCACATGCTAATTTATGAACTACACATTATCTAATAAGCTATAATTAAGCAGAAAAAGCAAAGATAAATCACAAACAAGCATAAATAATAAGGTACTCAGATTTAAGTGAAATTTTAGCTTACAAATGCCTTCCAAGCTGAGATACTGAGAACCAAGAACCACAGACCCTTCCTATAGAACCTCCACAGGTTCACTAACCCAGGGCCATCCAAAACTTACCCTGCTCCAGCTTAATCACCATCATCATTACCATTTTTTGATTTTTTCTTATTTTCTTTTTTTTTGGTATTTTTGATTTCTTATTACTAACTGAGTTTTAAGGGTTTCTAAAAGCGTGAATAAGCTTTATAGGAACTTATATTGCCTAATCAGTCCATGATCATAACTACAAACAACAACTAAGCTTATTGAAAATTTTTGAAATAAAATTAAATTGCATAAACTGAGATAGATACTGAAACATGGAATTGATTGATGAAAAAGTTTTAGGATACAATAGAAACACTGATTACATTACTTGAAAGCTTACAATTACACTAGAATTTAAAAAATTAACTAATCGACATACATAAACTAAAATTATACTATATCTTTGCCTTCACTGCTTCATTCCCTTTTATAGTTGAAAATTAGGGGTCTTGGAGGTGTCTTTATCTTTTCCCAGCAACAAATTTGATCATTGGATGAGTATAAATCAATCCTGGCCATATACGCATTTTGGCACCAAAAGAAAATGGAGCAAATTGCTCTGATAACTTGCAAGGGGGGATGGTGGCATTAAATGAAGTTGTCCTATTAGGTATATATGGTAGGATGGGCGGTGTGATGGGATGGTGATGGTGGGGGTATGAGGTGATGGGATGCTGCAAGTGGGAGGGAAAAGAGGGAAGGGGGTGGTGGTGTTTGACTGTGTTGTTGACCAAGGGTAAAACTTTGACCTTGGGGTTTTTGTATTAAAGGGGTGGAAAGGGTGTTGGGCTGTGGATTGGGCTTAGGTGGGTTAGGGATTGGATTTTGGGTTTGGAGTAATAAGAGTCCGTTTGGTTTATTACTAGTTAACACAAGGACCATTTTTGATATCATCCAAAAGTTAGGGACCTGGCTTGCCAATCTTCCAAAGTTGTTTCAAGGTCTATTTCTGCCAAATTTCTATAGTCCAAGATTTGTAAATGATATTTTTCACTTTAGGTCCTTCAGGGACTAAATCTGCCAACTTTTGAAACTCTAGGGACCAATCATGTAATTTCTCCAAACTTTCCATCCAAGGACCACATTTGCCATAGAAGAATAGCACAAGAACCAAAATTGATTTTTTTCAAAGTTTTTAAATCCCAGGGACCATTTTTGACAATTTTGCAAAGTACAGGGACTAAACTTGTAATTTTATGAAACTTCACACCAAAGGACTAAATATGATTATTTGTGATTACAAAAGGACCTTTGGTGAATTTTCTTCCAAAATAAAAGCTTAGGGACTAGATCAGACAAGTTTTGAAAGTTGAGGGACTAAAACTGCCAATTATGCAAACTTTGTTCGTTTTTCATCTGCTTTTAATCATTTTACATCTGAAACATATAAAACACAATCCTGGGATATTTTTAGTATTTTGATGCATATTTGAGTATTTTTTGGATGTTTTGGCAGTTCAGATGAGACAAAAATGATGAGTATTAACACACTCATCACACATATGGGAGAGCTTACATTTAAGTCCAAAACATCACATTTTAATTAGATTTCATATTTAAATCACATTTTCTCCCCCGATCAAAAATTTCCGAACATTCGAGATTTGTGATCCCAAGTGATTTTAATAAGTTCAAAGATGGGAGAAAAATGTGGTCAGATTTAAAAATGACTGATTATGAGACGATACATTGCTCCCCCTCAATCCTTGAGGGAGCATGTTATGTGTTAGAAATGATGAGTTTATAAATGATTGAGAGTTTAACGAGAAACTTATGAAAAATTCAAATACTAACACATAACAATCACATTTTATTCACTGCTTGTTATGAACAAAGATCTTGATTTGATGATATAGATGTTTGAAATCATACTCCCCTCAATCGATGACCCATTTTTAATTTATCGTTTTACTAAAAAAATTTAAATCATTTAGCATCGATTGAGTGGCAAATTTTATACAAAATTTAAAGTCTGATTGATTTTCAAAAGTCATGGTACCACCAAGTTTAGCACAAATACTTTCCCGAAGAATCATTGAAGGAAAAGTATTCGAGATGTAAAGAAGACTTCTCTTCTTATACGAGAAATGATGCACTGAAACATACATCAAGTCGAGGAAACATGAATATAAAGTAATCCATGCCCAGGTGAACTTCACCCGGTAAAAGGAACAACCGCCTTTTTGGCGACGTGTTTTCCCCATCTAGACGAGCGGGTTGCTATATGAAGTAATAGCAAGCCATGTAGGCTTGTTTTAAACTTCTGTTCGAACTTCATTTAAAGACCCGTGTAATTATTGAATGACATTTCTAGGTCTGTAAATGTTATCGATACCAGAAGACATGCCTTAAAGACAACTATTTTTGGTATTTTCTATTTTTCTGATTTTTATGGGTTTTTGTTGGTTTTATATATCTATATACAATTTGGTATAATATATGTACAAAGTATATTATTCAATTTAAGAAGATGTTGACATGAGTACCAAAAGGATATCATTCTGCAGGTTGTAGAAGTGAGTAGTCAACATCTCTTAAATTTTCACCACCAAAGCTTTAGAGGCTCACCAATAATCGTCTGAACTTGTGCCTTCTAAATAAGATGCTTTGGTAGCTTCCCCCCAAACTGGCAATCATCTTCATGATACCACTTCCCCCAGGTAGTTGAAGTGATGCAAAAATTCTCATTGTATGAAGCTCGAAAACCTGAAGAAAATGATAACACCGAAGTAACAGGGTAAAACACGGATCATCTCTGCGGTTATAAATCCAAGAATATATGATTAAGCCCGATCACATGACCCTATTGTGCGTCCCCAATGTACACATAACTCTGCGGTTTGGAGTAGTTGTCTATTCGGGGGAACAAGATATAACCATCTTCATTTCACCAAACACTTCCAGTTATCTTACACATACCAACTCAATCTATATTGTATGCATGTATCCAACACAAGAAGAAACGATGACACCAAAGTAACAGGTTGAAGCACTGACCCTCTCTTCGGATATCAACTTCGGAGTAAATGATTAAGCCCGATCACGTGAACCTGTTGTACACCCCTGATGTATACAAATCTCTCCCCTGATGGTTGCGATCTCATCGGAATCAGCATAGCAATGTGTACATGAATCATTAGCCAGAAGCATTTTACCATAAATCATGTCAGCTCATATGAAGATGTCAATAAGCAATATCATATCACGCTCCAAATATTCTTCTCCTATTTCATCCCACTGAAATATGAAGTAATACATACCACAAGTATCAAGAGACCACTTCCCCCACGTAGTTGGAATAATACACCAAACACCACGAGTTAAGACACTGATTTTCTCTGCGGTTATGACATTTGTCTTCCCAGGATAACTTCAATTAATAGGAAGTATTAAGTTCATCACGTGTATTCGTTATGCATTCAGATGTATGTCTCCTTCCCCCTTGCTGGTTTTGATACCTCAGAATCAGCAACACATTTTACGCACACGTTCTTGAAATCTTGTGAGAAGAACTAAATTGGCATAAATGGATCTGGTGAGCATCAACTGCTACAGAAACTCTCTCTGACTATCTGAACCAACCCTTATGTAGGCAATTTGAAGTGACCACTGATGAAGTAAACCCGATATACCAAACTTGAAACTGAAGTAGAATTCCCCAAATCCGTTACTTAAGCTTGCAATGTTGTTGATTAAAGAACGATGTAGAAGAAACCCTCTAAGTACCCTAGACACTTACCAAAGAGCCAAAATAACTACAACACCTCTTGAGACTATCCACATCCGCATCTGCGTGTGACACTGAGCACTACAATGTAACTCCTTGAAGTGATAACTATAACCCGTGAGTAATACAATGTAACTCCTTCCATCGGGTATAACTAGATAATCCAAGTCCCAATCATAAACTTTAAGAGTTCACGCAAGTCATCAATCGATACATGAAGTTTTGATGATGAAATAAGTAGACGCCTTCGTAAAATACACTTCAATCTTAATTAAGGGATGCCAGTAAACTCCGTGATCACTTGACATTCCATGTCCATATTCTTAGCCGTTTTGTCATTTTATCCGACATTTTCCTTAATGTTCTTGTGGTTGATTTACAAAGTGCACATTTGGAGGAACAACAATCCGTGATGAAATAGAACAAAAGGACGGATCATCATTCATGTGTGCAACTTCACAATCATGATAGTCATCATCAACACCTTGAGGAATAACAGGAGATTGGATTACTTGAGTTGTCTGAGTAATACTTCTAGATGGTGCATATTGATCAATGGAGATTGAGGAAGGTGAACCAGTTGAGTCAGCAAGAACCGGAACAAGAGCTTCATGAACTAGATGATCAACATTTGTTGAAGGTTAGAAGTATTCATCAAACATAAATCCCAGTTATCCTTAGTAAGTAGAACATTAGGTGTTGGAGGAGAGACATATGGCCATTCTTCAAACATCATTAAACATGTAGTACATTCACACTTCTCCCCCTCAAAAATTGCATACGAGCTTCGCCATTTTTGATTGAGGAAGTGAATAAGAATACAATCAATCATGTAGTTTATTCACACTTCTCCCCCTCAAAAATTGCATACGAGGTTGCCATTTTTGATTGAGCATGTGAATAAGAATACAATTAATCATGTAGTTTATTCACATTTCCCCCCCCCCCCCTCAAAAATTTCATACGAGGTTGCCATTTTTTATAGAACAAGTGAATACGAATTCGAGCAAAGATGAGTAGATCCACTTGATGACTGGACAAACATGGAGAAAGCGTGAAGCATGTTGTTGAGAATGGTCAAAACAAGAAGATTTCTCTTCTTCCGAAGATAAGGCGCACTGAATCTTACACCTTTCTTTTCTTTGATGAACGGGGCCTGAATTGTTGTCAGCAGACGTCATTATGTTGTCATTGAGGACCAAGGCTTGAACTGATACGTTCAAACGTCATTTACACACAAACATCAACATTGACTATCTACACCTCCTGAAGTAGGAGATATGCTTGATTTGGGCTTCCAGATTTTGAGTCTTCTCATGTAGTGAATGATCGATGTACCTGCAACTGAGTATGGACTACCTGCACTAACATTACAAATTTGATTGCATATACATGGGTTAGTGAAAACAGTATCCAAACCCTTGGGGGTTTCACGGTCAACCATGGTTTTGCCATTGGTAAGCAGCTTTCCGGTAGGTATCCACTTAAGTCCAACATTCTTAAAAATTCTACCAGTCGGTATCTGCTTATGCATATTGGAAGACTTATCGTTATTCCTAGTTACCGAAGATTTAGCAGTTAATATCCACCTAGGAGAAGTTTTAGGTTTGTTTTGCTTCTTATGCATTGTAGATGACTTACTAAAAATCCTTGACTTAATAGCTTGAACCTTAGCAATGTTCCTCAATAACCTAGGAGGCATCATACGAGGTTGTGAGCCTAAGATTCCATCCTTATGAAGTAGTGCCATTTTCTTAGCCTTTTCTAGAGCATAGTTCTTGTACAAGTCATTTATACCGTAAGAATTTTGAATCTTAATGCTTGGTTTCGACATTGTTTTCAAACTAATCCTAGAGGAGCTGGGAGTTGGAGTAGCTACTTGTTGAGGCTTAATATAACTAGAAGCAGTTAAATTGGGCAAATAATGTGGAGTGACTGGTTTTGTCAAAACTTATTCCGCATCAACTTGGGAGGCAAACCGTGTTTTTGAAAAGTTTGGTCGTTCAGATCTAAACGCAGTCGGTTGTCTAACAACTAATTTGTTTCTATTCGATTGAGAAACTGGTTTCCCCAAGATTGATGGTTTTGCAAACTTAGTTTTCACACCATTCCCTGTTGCTTTTCTTAGCTCATTCTTTAATGTCGTAATAGTGAAACCCTTTCCTGAAGTTGAGCTTTGAATTCATCATTTTTGGCAATCAAAGATGTTGTTTGTTCTATCGTCTTAGTTCTCATTTCCTTGATTGACTCATTAAGAATTTTACAATGCTTTTTCAAAGACTCATTTTCCTTAAGTAATTCAGCCACATTAAGTTCCGATTCAGTGTTTCTAGTTGCAGTGGCATTACTTTCATGTTTAGCTTTTACTTCATTATTGATGCGTGGTTTTGCAACCTTGCAAAAGGTTTTACCTCTCAAGGGATCTTGAGAACCAGGCAGTGTACCTGACCGTTGTAGTATAGTATAGTGACAAGTATCGGGGGATTGATCGTTCAACTCAAAGAATAGTGTTCTCTAGGGTTAAAACTCAATTAAACTAGGCCTAGATGTGAGGAATGATTCTTTTTGTATATTTATATTTTATGGAAAGCAACTAAAAATTTTGGTTTTGGAAGGATGGGCGGAATTAGTTGCTATTCAACTAACCAAAATAACTACAAATGCAAATAAAATAAAATGACACTAAAGTAAATATGGAGAAAACAATAATAAGAGAAAATGTGTTTACTTAAATTTCACTACTCCCTAGCTATCTTTTACTGGTTGATTAGTTTGTTACAATTGCATGGATGATGGGTTATATTCCTTAATACCAATCGTAGGGCCGTGTACGATCTTCCTTAACTCTATATGCTTCTACCTCTTCCTATGTTGAGCCGACTACTAGCTCCTAACATGGCCTCCTTAGTAGTTACATATGAATTAAATATAACCAATTTATCATAGTACACATCCGATCATGTTTCTTAAGACGTTCAAGCCAGTTACCAATTGGAAGTCTGCCAGTTTTCTTAAGCCTAACATCGAAGTCATTCATCCACAACAATTATAAACAAACAACCAACCAATAATCAATATCTAAGTTTCATTACATCTAAGCAAACACAAAGAAAACCTAGCCTAGCATGTTAAAGTGAAGACAAGCATAAGATAGAATCAAACAACACATAGACATATTAAATGATTATTGGAAAACTTATCTTCAATTAAGCATAGATGAAACAAGGGTTTGAAACCCTTAAAAATAAGGTGAAATTCGTCTAGGGTTTTTCCTCTCAAAGTTGCACACTAATGAATGAAAAATCAAAAACTATATATAGAGATTTGAGTCTGACGGCGTCAAGAGTAAATTCTGACGCCGTCAACTTGCCGCCATAAATATCATCGTATTGCCTAGATCCTATTCTGACACCGTCATGTGTAAACTCCCTCTTGGCCATCTCTTGCATTTTGTATGTGACGGCCTTGGTGACGCCGTCATGTGTAGATCCTCCAAAAATATTCTGGCACGTCACATGTATTTTACATATCCACCTCTTTGTCAAAGGGTGACGGCGTCATAAGCAAATTCTGACGCCGTCAGGTACTATTCACATCATGAATTGGAGACTTTGTCATTTTCTTCACTTTTTCGCTCCAAAAACGTCTAAAATGCTTCCTTTTCCAGATTTCTCCTCAAAAGTACCTAAAATGACAAAAGGAACGATTTTGGGCAATATTTGATCAAATAATCTCGACTTTGGGCTTAAATGACCCCCTAAAAGCGGTACACTTTCGTCTCATCAAATACCCTTACACTTGAGATTTGCTTGTCCTCAAGCAAATGCGCTTTTATTCTAATCAAAATATAAAGATAGGGGTCATTTAACACTAATATAAAAGTAATTACAACAAATAATCGTTCTAATTAAATCAAAACAAGCACAGAAATTATACACTAGCACCTCACAAATAGTATTTAGATACTCACATCTCTCGGGTGTAATAAAGTATATATCACAGATGAAAATGGAAAATATCTCTCACTACCTGTCATAGCAAATAGATTACCATAGGTTTGAGAAATGATCAAACCTCCTCCACTTGGCGTAAGCACCTACGATAAACTATCAAAGAGGTCTTTTTAAAGGGTTATAACGTTAGGTGTAGGGATATTATAAACACGGTTTTATTGGATAAAGGCAATGTTTACTGGTGGCGAGTTAAGCATCTTGGTCAATTACATGTACAATGTGGCGTTGCTAAGGCAAGACTCAACTCGACTTAAACTAATCATAAACTAATCTAAAATATAAAATAAACATAAAAGGAAACGGGATGGTAGTCCGTATGTTTTTTTTTCTAGATTTTTTGATATATATATATATATATATATATATATATATATATATATATATATATATATATATGTCACAACTCACCATTTCAGGTCATTTCGGGTCATTTCCCGAACTTTGGGAAAACACTATTCATCAAACACTATTCATCAGTTTACTATTCATCATTTTTGGTGTCAGTTTGACATTCCGAGAAGCATCCAAAAATTTTACTATTCACTGAACACTATTCATTGCGGGAAAAGATTTCATCATTCACGTGCATTACACATTTCATCGTAAATTTAGTTTACGGGTATTCAATAATTCAAATTCGCGTAACCGGATTGGTTTAGGTGCGAATTCATTTCATTAGTATTAAGGACACTGCATACGGACTAGAGACAGTCTGCATATCATCATAACAGCATTTACATGTTATACCACTCTTAGGATTTTCAAATTTATATATTTGATACATTTAACGTTTTCCTTATAATTATTTATAAATAAACGTTAACACCCGGTTTATAAACACGACGAATATATCTAAATATTCCCACAATGGTCCCGACATATTTTTATATCCATTTTATCATCATAAAAGTTATAACATTCATTTACCCAGTATTTTGGAAATTTATTTTATTTATAACGTAAGCTTATGAATATTACGACTGTTTTCGTGGAAAACTAAACAATAATCACCCGATCACTCAGTAATTGTACCCAACATATATTTATCATTTTTATGACTTTATTAAGTCCCGGTCAACTTCGATAATATTTATTTTCTAGCAAACCCGGTACCCGATTATAACTAATACTTACACAAAATTACAACTAATACTACACTAAATTTTGCTAAGTTATCAAAACCGATTTTTCTTCTTTCTTTCTCATATAAAACCAGCCCCATAAGTCCTCTCCTAGGCAAAATATACAAAGTTTATTAACCTAGTGCATTTATGTACCATTTTTATACTATATACTTATCCAAGTATTTACAAAAACCACAAAAACAAACTCCTACATATTTTTAGAATCAAAAAGGCTCATCTCATCCTCATCACCATGAAACCCACGACTTTTTCCCAAGATCCATGATCCATCCATCATTTTTCAAAGTACAAAGCATCAAAGTTGTTCATTTTGTTGTCCTAATCAAGAATCATAACACAAAAACACAAATAATCCAAGGTTTCTAATCATCTCACCACCTATTATTTCAAAGTGAGTATTCAAAATTATTTTCATGTTTTCATCTAATTAACATATGTATCTCATAGTATTCATGCTTAATTTCATGCACAAACTAGTTATACCACTTTATTTTTGCATACTTTTTGAACATACAAACCCTAGATTGTGATTTAGGTGTTCCTTTGTTAAATTAACTTGATTACTAGTCATTAGGAACCCATGGCACCCTAAGAAGGTGTATGGTAGGATTAGTATAGATTTGTGGAGTTTGCAAGAGTTTTGGTTGATGTAGAAACTAGTTTTGAGCAAGAAAAATGGGTTTGTAACAAGTAAATAAACATGCTGTCCCATTTTATTAAATTCTGGAAAATCAGTAAAAATAAAGTAAACTTTGGCCAAATTTTTAGAAAATACTTTCAAAAACGAATCCGTAGGCGAAAGAACGGATTAAAAAGAGTTTATAACGAAGAAGTTATGATTTTTGCAAGTTTATTGACGAAAACTATTTTCCGGAAAAATACATGCTGTTGGACGTTTTTTGTCGGACAAAAAGAGGCTTTAAACGTAACCCGGAGGAGCCGAGCTTTCCAAAATATATTACTACATACTAAGACGTAACCGTGGATATAAAGAACAATTAAAACGGGCTTATAACGACAAAGATATTCACGTTTCAATATCGGCAAAAATCCTCTATAATTGGCAGCTTTTAGAAATAATAATACTTCTACGTACTAAATTCTAGATTTTCTAGAAATATTAACCAAGTACCCAATTTTATAACTAATGAAGTATTAGTTATTACAAGTATATTTTATCACTACGAGGCGTTATTTCAAGGATTTCAACCCGAGGATTTCAACACGAACATTGATACATACGATATATATAAGTATATATATTGCAACTAGCTTTATTTTTCTAATAGCCATATTTTTCCTAAAGTCTTGGAAATGTATATTTTTGATAACAACAAGTATTTTTCAAAGAGTAGAGTGGTATAGGAACATGTGCATGGACATTCATAACATCATTTCATGATCTAAAGTAGATCGTTCATCATTCATATTAGGTTGCGGCTAGTGTGCGCGCCTTGTTTTTCAGCTCATTACATGTTCATGGTATCATCATATCAGGTGAGTCATAGCCCCATTTTTACTGGTTTAATTACTTTACAAACTCTTTGGGGGAGATACATGCTTAAATACTCGTGTTATACTTTTATACGATTTCAAATCCCATGGGGGAGAATACATTGCAACAACTATTTTTGTACATGCCCAAGTATTACAAATTCCATACATTGCTTAAGTTGCCTTACTACCACTTCACGACAAGTCCCCTCTATTATCATGGACCGTTAATTTTAGTGCTAAGCGAGAGTGAATGAATAGATCTATTGAGGGTGACGCCTCCATTCGTGTTTGGGTTGCTCCAACGGGACGAATGCATTTCATGTCTTATCAAGTGAGTGTCTGGTAAACACTCTGTTGGGGCATTACAAAGTCTAGCTTCGGGGTCATGAGCTTAAGAGACAATGTAGCATTTTTGACATTTATGTCGGTTCACTTTATACTTGTGGCTATTGTACATACGAAAATTACTTATGGAATTACGATACTTTTCCACCACTATTACTACGGAATTACGATGCCTTTGCATCAATCTTATGACTGATTTATTACAAACATATTACATTTGGCAGTGGGTTGTAAACACACAGGTTACAAGTCTCTTATGGCGGGACTTGGAACTGAGTGGATTTACGATGCCTTTGCTGGGAAATCTTCATTTCAATGCATTACATTCTTTTTCACAAGACTCTATGAACTCACCAACCATTGTGTTGACACTTTAGCATGTATTTTCAGGTTTTAAGCTATTGGTACGCTACAAGAGGTTTTGGCAGGGCATGGTATGGTCATAGAAGACTCTGATTTATTCATTTGGGGACCGTTTTAAACTATTTTAAGGGCCTACTTCCACATTACTTTTAACAATGTAAAATCAACATTTTGATTTAACTATTTTATTCTAAACGATTCAAGTGCAAACTATTTTTGAACTAGTGTTGTAATACCAATTGAGTTACACCCCAGCTACATGTATGCTTCCGCTGGACCCGATTTTGGGGGTGTGACAGATTGGTACCAGAGCTTTAGCTATAGCGAACTAAGTGTTTTTAAAACCTAGACTATAGCTACTTTCAAGAAAACTTAACCCTATGACTGTCACGTGCCTGCCTGCCAAGCTGAAGCCTCATTTGTGGTTAGTTGCTGACATAGGTGATGAGATTTGTGTCTCATTATCTGATATATTATATTCATTTATTATAGTTGTTTACTATAATTGTCTTTCATATAAGCATGTTCACGTATTATATATATCACCGCATTATGTTTTTCCTTGCATAGTTTCATCATTTGACCTTAAGTTTGGTCACCTGCCTTAGTCTTTTTGAACGTCTTGGTATTTGTGAAGGACATAGTCTTAGTATAACTGAACTGAGTTTTTCAAAATTCATGGAACCTCGGTGGAATATAAACTAGTCATCTATATTCAACCCGGGATAGTGGGACATAGGCTGACTACCTATGTCTGACTCAGAAATGAATTTTGTAACACTGAGAATGGTTATAATAAAATTCTGTCTGGATTGAATCCTTTACTCATTTTCCAAATGTTTCATGCATGTGTGTGTATACCCTCATTGTCAGAACATTCATACTTTTCATCACCTCGTGAACCGCCGCTTGGAAGTACGTCAATTGATCATTTCATCTCATGAACATTCACGTCTATGCATTATACACTTACATCACGGTATTTTCTTTTAGCACAATATCATTTTGTCGCAGTTGTCACAGTCTCTTCCCTTCTCACCATCACTATCATTTCCTTTCCCTATCCCCATATATATAAGGAATTAGCTGACACTTTATGGATTCCTAAACCACTTATCACTCACTACTCCCTATATTGATAAGTGGATATTATCAATGACCTCCTTAAGAAAGACTTTCCATACCATCTAGGAGGAGGATCCCTCGGTACACTAAGATCATTCAAAACTCAACAGAAATATCAGGATATCACAAAACTATTCGAAACACTATCATTGGCCTGATCACCAAAAATTCCATCATCTAGAAAGTATTGGCTTGACTGAATTACAGGATTATTTTCGATACGAGTGCTCACTAAGCCACACCATAGAGATAAATCCAACCTCTTAACCGAGACTATAGATTGAACATGGACTCACCAATAGACTTTATTCAAACATATTAGACATTTATACAATTGTGCAGACATACCTACCTGGCTATTTTATCCTCTTCATACTTTCACTTTTACATGGATTTTTCTCCAAACTACAGTTATGCAGAACATATATCTTGTAAGAAATACTTTTCTGAGGCACTTATTTTGATAAGCAAATTCCTTTTGGTTAATCCTTTACAAAACTATTGAATTGTTAGGAAATTTTAAACATCGATCTTTGGTAAACCATATTATCCACCTTATATTGAAAACTGTCCTATCTTGCATAACTATTAAATTTTGAAACATCAAGAAAAATGTCACTTGGAGAACCGTTTGCTTAAACTTGTAGATTCATTTATTCGGGGAAGGTTTATGAACAAAACACAATCTCAAAACAAACTTTGAAAAATCAATCACTATATTACATCACTTATACATTTAGGATTTTGTGATTTGACGACATAGAGCTTGGGGAAAATCTTAGTAATGGAGACTAAGCATCGTAGGTGGAGAAAGACTCGATTCATGACATCCTGCGGAGGATCACCACCTTATCCTAATCTATTATTTTCAACAACACCCCTTTGACGGACTTAACCTTGTAAGTTTTCTACAAGATTCATGATATCCATTTCAATTATTTCTAATAGAGGAATTTAATTCACCTCAAACACCTAGCGATTACATTAAGATTTCTTTGGAATCACACCACCTATCATCTGCAGATCAATGGTCAGAATTAGAGAACGATTCAAACATAGGGAGATATGCTCAGAGCATGAGTGATTGACTCAAGAAATGGTTGGACTAACCAATTACCATAAATCAAATTCAGTTGCAACTATAGTTATCGCGCGAGCGTAGAGACTACACCATTTGAGGCACCCTATGGTCGAAGTGCCAACATTCATTGACGGATCGAAATTTGGAAAAGCCCAACTCACTAGTCCAGTAAGTATTCATGAAATAACCAGAAATTTCCTACAAGTCAAGAATCAGTTACAAGTTCAATAAGTTGTAAACCATTAAAACTTCATGTTGTTAGACAGAGTTATGTTGAAAGTTCTGCCTAGGAAAGGCATGATATCATTCAGAAAACTTGGAAAGTTAAACCCGAGATACACTGAACAATGTAATATTTCAGACAGAGTAGGCCTAGTGGCCGTCAGACTTGAGCCTTGTTAGAGAACAACAGGACTACACAACCATGTATTGTCATTTTTTTTTCAGATTAGTCACTCATAATCCCATTTGGAAAGGAATCCAACTCAAAGTCAAACATAAACCTTGCAGGAGAACAACTAGAAATCATGGACAGTTAGGTCGAACAATTGAAGCAAAGTCGAATTCCTATCGTTAGAGTTCGCTGGAATTCTCGAATATCATCACCTTTTCACCAATATGTTTTCAGAAACCAACATAAACTGAACTTCGGGACGAAGTTCCTTTTAGAGGGGAAGACTGTCACAACTCACCATTTCAGGTCATTTCCCGAACTTTGGAAAAACACTATTCATCAAACACTATTCATCAGTTTACTATTCATCATTTTTGGTGTCAGTTTGACATTCTGAGAAGCATCCAAAAATTTTACTATTCACTGAACACTATTCATTGCGGGAAAAGATTTCATCATTCACGTGCATTACACATTTCATCGTAAATTTAGTTTACGGGTATTCAAATTCGCGTAACCGGATTGGTTTAGGTGCGAATTCATTTCATTAGTATTAAGGACACTGCATACGGACTAGAGACAGTCTGCATATCATCATAACAGCATTTACATGTTATACCACTCTTAGGATTTTCAAATTTATATATTTGATACATTTAACGTTTTCCTTATAATTATTTATAAATAAACGTTAACACCCGGTTTATAAACACGACGAATATATCTAAATATTCCCACAATGGTCCCGACATATTTTTATATCCATTTTATCATCATAAAAGTTATAACATTCATTTACCCAGTATTTTGGAAATTTATTTTATTTATAACGTAAGCTTATGAATATTACGACTGTTTTCGTGGAAAACTAAACAATAATCACCCGATCACTCAGTAATTGTACCCAACATATATTTATCATTTTTATGACTTTATTAAGTCCCGGTCAACTTCGATAATATTTATTTTCTAGCAAACCCGGTACCCGATTATAACTAATACTTACACAAAATTACAACTAATACTACACTAAATTTTGCTAAGTTATCAAAACCGATTTTTCTTCTTTCTTTCTCATATAAAACCAGCCCCATAAGTCCTCTCCTAGGCAAAATATACAAAGTTTATTAACCTAGTGCATTTATGTACCATTTTTATACTATATACTTATCCAAGTATTTACAAAAACCACAAAAACAAACTCCTACATATTTTTAGAATCAAAAAGGCTCATCTCATCCTCATCACCATGAAACCCACGACTTTTTCCCAAGATCCATGATCCATCCATCATTTTTCAAAGTACAAAGCATCAAAGTTGTTCATTTTGTTGTCCTAATCAAGAATCATAACACAAAAACACAAATAATCCAAGGTTTCTAATCATCTCACCACCTATTATTTCAAAGTGAGTATTCAAAATTATTTTCATGTTTTCATCTAATTAACATATGTATCTCATAGTATTCATGCTTAATTTCATGCACAAACTAGTTATACCACTTTATTTTTGCATACTTTTTGAACATACAAACCCTAGATTGTGATTTAGGTGTTCCTTTGTTAAATTAACTTGATTACTAGTCATTAGGAACCCATGGCACCCTAAGAAGGTGTATGGTAGGATTAGTATAGATTTGTGGAGTTTGCAAGAGTTTTGGTTGATGTAGAAACTAGTTTTGAGCAAGAAAAATGGGTTTGTAACAAGTAAATAAACATGCTGTCCCATTTTGTTAAATTCTGGAAAATCAGTAAAAATAAAGTAAACTTTGGCCAAATTTTTAGAAAATACTTTCAAAAACGAATCCGTAGGCGAAAGAACGGATTAAAAAGAGTTTATAACGAAGAAGTTATGATTTTTGCAAGTTTATTGACGAAAACTATTTTCCGGAAAAATACATGCTGTTGGACGTTTTTTGTCGGACAAAAAGAGGCTTTAAACGTAACCCGGAGGAGCCGAGCTTTCCAAAATATATTACTACATACTAAGACGTAACCGTGGATATAAAGAACAATTAAAACGGGCTTATAACGACAAAGATATTCACGTTTCAATATCGGCAAAAATCCTCTATAATTGGCAGCTTTTAGAAATAATAATACTTCTACGTACTAAATTCTAGATTTTCTAGAAATATTAACCAAGTACCCAATTTTATAACTAATGAAGTATTAGTTATTACAAGTATATTTTATCACTACGAGGCGTTATTTCAAGGATTTCAACCCGAGGATTTCAACACGAACATTGATACATACGATATATATAAGTATATATATTGCAACTAGCTTTATTTTTCTAATAGCCATATTTTTCCTAAAGTCTTGGAAATGTATATTTTTGATAACAACAAGTATTTTTCAAAGAGTAGAGTGGTATAGGAACATGTGCATGGACATTCATAACATCATTTCATGATCTAAAGTAGATCGTTCATCATTCATATTAGGTTGCGGCTAGCGTGCGCGTCTTGTTTTTCAGCTCATTACATGTTCATGGTACCATCATATCAGGTGAGTCATAGCCCCATTTTTACTGGTTTAATTACTTTACAAACTCTTTGGGGGAGATACATGCTTAAATACTCGTGTTATACTTTTATACGATTTCAAATCCCATGGGGGAGAATACATTGCAACAACTATTTTTGTACATGCCCAAGTATTACAAATTCCATACATTGCTTAAGTTGCCTTACTACCACTTCACGACAAGTCCCCTCTATTATCATGGACCGTTAATTTTAGTGCTAAGCGAGAGTGAATGAATAGATCTATTGAGGGTGACGCCTCCATTCGTGTTTGGGTTGCTCCAACGGGACGAATGCATTTCATGTCTTATCAAGTGAGTGTCTGGTAAACACTCTGTTGGGGCATTACAAAGTCTAGCTTCGGGGTCATGAGCTTAAGAGACAATGTAGCATTTTTGACATTTATGTCGGTTCACTTTATACTTGTGGCTATTGTACATACGAAAATTACTTATGGAATTACGATACTTTTCCACCACTATTACTACGGAATTACGATGCCTTTGCATCAATCTTATGACTGATTTATTACAAACATATTACATTTGGCAGTGGGTTGTAAACACACAGGTTACAAGTCTCTTATGGCGGGACTTGGAACTGAGTGGATTTACGATGCCTTTGCTGGGAAATCTTCATTTCAATGCATTACATTCTTTTTCACAAGACTCTATGAACTCACCAACCATTGTGTTGACACTTTAGCATGTATTTTCAGGTTTTAAGCTATTGGTACGCTACAAGAGGTTTTGGCAGGGCATGGTATGGTCATAGAAGACTCTGATTTATTCATTTGGGGACCGTTTTAAACTATTTTAAGGGCCTACTTCCGCATTACTTTTAACAATGTAAAATCAACATTTTGATTTAACTATTTTATTCTAAACGATTCAAGTGCAAACTATTTTTGAACTAGTGTTGTAATACCAATTGAGTTACACCCCAGCTACATGTATGCTTCCGCTGGACCCGATTTTGGGGGTGTGACAATATATATATATATATATATATATATATATATATATATATATATATATATATATATATATATATATATATATATATATATATATATATATATATATATATATTTGCATACACTCTTACCCTACCATCCAAAATAATACATCATAGGGGATTTGCATTCCCCTTACATTTGAACTTTTACATACTTTACAATCAACTATTCTAATGACTCAAATTAAGATAATCAAAACACTTGAAGTACTTTTCAAATATTAACGCACATATGGGGGTAATAAATGATGTTCTTCCCAATTACTCCATAACACTAGTACTTTACCCATGAGTACCAATCGTCCCAAAACAATATGTACAAGATATGACTCGACTTAGCAACCATGTAATCAATTAGATAATTAACTAAGGGTTTAAACATGTAACAATAATGCACTAAAGATGAGTGCATACAAGGAAGGCTAAGGCGATTTGAGTGTACATTTGGGGTGGATTGTAAACAAATTCTATCTTTAAGTAAAATGCTTAAAGTTAGAAACGAAAAAGATAGGCTAGGAGGGGTGTACTAGGGGTATCGTGTACTTAAAATGAGTACAACGCAAAGGTGTGGGAAAATTAATTGACTTTACTAGTCAAGTAGTTTGACCTCATTGGCTAAGTAATTATGACACGGGTTTAAACACATGGGTTATCCTAATGCCTCTTATCATGTAGTAAATCCTACTATTTGAATGTAGTCTCACTAGCGGTCTCGGGATTCATCACTAACGCAAGTTCTAGAATCCAAGTACTACCGGTACACTCATAAGCATCTTTTCATAAAAAATCTAGGTGCAAACCTCACATATTTGGGGTGGAAAATTTTGAGTGGTACGGTTTCTCGTGCTAGTCATACAACTCCTATCCATGAGACACTCATTAAGGCTAAAGCTTCACTCCTAAATGTTGTAAAAAAAATTAAATTTGGCGCTAAAATTGCCCTAACAAGTATTTCTCTTAGTTTTATTACACACCTACTATTGAACAAACAAACTTAAGTGCAATTGTATTCTCTAAGGTATCATCATTTACCCTCCCCTTACACTTACGCTGAACATTGTCTCTAATGTTCAATAAAAAGGATCTAAAAGTAATGAAGGTAAAAGAATGAGACAAATACTCCCCTGATTCGTTCGGTGTGGATAATATGATAACATGGTTAGATCCTCCTCCAAGAAAATGAACGTTGAAAGCTTCCCTCCATAAATATAAATCATCTTCTTGTCCAATATAACCTGTTAAACCTGAGAAAACAATCAAGGCAAACCTCGCATAAAATCGGCGGCAATCTATATATATGATAATGATATAATGCTTGTGGAATGAATGTTTGCAGATTTCCTGGAGTTTATAAAACTAAAGAATTAACAAAAACTTTAAGACTCCGGTAGAAAAACAAAACTAGCAAAATTTTTCAGATTTTTACACCTGACACCGTCAGGTTATAACCCTGACGCCGTCAGAATGTTCTGACAGAAATCTTATGTTAAGTTTCTGGAAAAACTCATGCCTTAATTCCTGGAATTTCTGCAAAAACATCATTATGACTCGATACAAGCATTTGACTCAAACAAATACTAATATACATGTTCATTTAATATTGTTGTGGTCCATATTCAATCCCGTTCTTAGAAACAAATTTAGATTTCCTTTACACTTATCCTTTGCGAAATAGCTTTATATGAAGTTAAGACGAAGTTAAACAACAAGGTAAAGCATTTTCACAATTTATTTTGAAACATGATCTACAAACAATAAAAATAAAGCATGCATACGGAAACAAATAAAATCAAACAAACCAACAATCAAACAAATAAAGCAAATAAAACTTGGGTTGCCTCCCAAGAAGCGCTTTTCTTTATTTACGAGTCTTGTAGCTAGACTCAAGGTCACGGGGTATTACGTGACCTCGTCACTAGTCACTGTTTCTAGGTCATCTTCAATCTTGGTTTTATATTCCGGACCTAGTTGCAAGCATTCCTTGTAGAAACCAAATATTCTATTCATAACATAGTCTACTCCTCTACGTCTATCCTCATCATTCCTATAGTAGACCGCTTGCTTGTGATCCTTTTTGATGTTTGATAAAAGACGAAATTGTTCAATCTTATAGGGCATTTGGTAAGTTATCTCATCATTCTCATCCTTTAACCTAACTATCCCTAGAGATGGGTCATAATTCATCTTAGAGGTCTCAACAAACGGCTTTCCGAACACTACTTGACTTAGGCAACCATCTATTACCGGACGAATATCTTCTACAATCACAAAGTCGGTAACATAAGTGAAGTTTCCTACAAAGACGTGCAATCCTTTCACTCTTCCCACAAAGTTACTCATCCAACCCGTGTTAGGAATCATCCTAGGTCGTAGTTGCTTCTTCATTACCCAATTGTAATGAGTCCTAGTCATAATGTTTATGGGAGATCTAAGATCGATGTAGGCTTTTCACACATGCAAATGCCCAATGTTGCATGGTATGTTGATGTTAGAGGGATCACCCGCTTTGATGATTTGTGAACCAAGGACGTATGGTGTTTCGGAGTCATTGAATAAATCCCTATGGTATTCCCACTCTTCCTTGGTAGGTAACCTATCAAATATTCCTCTACATTTTCTACTTCCTCAACTTTCTTAATCACATCCATATCACTTTCTTGCCTATTATTATCGACTGGCTTAATAGTGACTACGTTGACAAAGTGGACTGATGAGGCGAAAAATGAACCATTTTTAGGGGGTCATTTAAGCCGGAATTGGAATTTATTTGATCAAATATTGCCCTAAATCATTCCTTTTGTGATTTTAGGTACTTTGGGATTGAATTCTGGAAAATGAAGCATTTTGGACGTTTTTGGAGCATAAAAGTGAAGAAAACGGCAAAGACTTAATTTTCCATGCTAGAAACAGTACCTGACGGCGTCAAGAAGGAAAATGTGACGGCGTCAGGAGTAAAATGCATGACGACCCAGAGAAAACGTGACGACGTCAGAAATACGGCGTCAAGAGTTATTTTGGTGACGGCCTGAAGAAGGATTACACGTGACGGTGTCAGCTCCAGATTTAGGCAGTCCGAGAACTTTATTGGCGGCGAGATGACGGCATCAGAAATTTACTCTTGACACCGTCACCTCACAA
The DNA here is from genome assembly GCA_030686995.1 of Artemisia argyi. Classification (NCBI taxonomy): domain Eukaryota; kingdom Viridiplantae; phylum Streptophyta; class Magnoliopsida; order Asterales; family Asteraceae; genus Artemisia; species Artemisia argyi. The sequence continues at coordinate 239,601,203 of CM060708.1, read as the reverse complement.
AATCTATATATACTTTTCTATTTTTCATTCATTAAAGGGAGGAACTTGTGTGGAGAATACTAGGGTCGAACCTAATAAACCCTAGGTCGTTTGTAACAGTATTTTCAAGGGTTTAACCCCTTGAAACCTTTCATGTTCAATGAAGATAAGTCTTCTTTCAATTCATTCAATATGTCTATGTGTTGTTTGAATATATCTTATGCTTGTCTTGATTATAACATGCTAGGCTAGATCTTTTATGTGTTTGCTTAGATGTAATGAAACCTAGATGTTGATTATAGGTTGATTGCTTGTTTATAGTTGTAATGGATGAATGATTTCAATGTTAGGCTTAAGAAAACTGGCAGATCTCCATTGTGTAACTTGCTTGAACGTCTTAAGAAACATGAACCGATGTGTACCAGATTTTTATGGTTGTATTTAATGCATGAGCGAATTCTAGCGATCCTATGTTAGGAGCTTCTTAGCCGGCTCGACATAGGAGTGAAGTAGGAGCTTATAGAATTGGGGAAGTAAGTACGCCACCCCATGAATGGTATTAAGGAATACAATCTGTCATCCACGCAACTGTAACAAGTAATTAACCTGTAAAAGATATCTAGGGAGTAGTGAAATCTAAGTAAACACCATTTTCCCACATATTGCTCACACCACTTGTTTAATTTAGTTTATTTTCATTTTTATTATTTTATTTTGATTGCATCTTTAGTTATTGGGTTAGTTGACTAGCAACTAATTCCGCCCACTCTTCCAAAACCCGAGATTTTACTTGCTTTTATAAAAATATAAAAATACAAAAAGAATCATCCCTCACCTCTAGACCTAGTTTTTAGGCTTTCTAATCCTAGCGACACTATTCTTGAGTTGAACGATCAATCCCCTGGTACTTGTCACTATACTATGCTACAACGATCAGGTACACTGCCTGGTGGGGGTTGTAAGCTTCTCGAGATCCCTCGAGAGGTAAAGCCTGGTGCAATTCCCACGCATCAAGTTTTTGGCGCTGCTGCCGGGGAATAGTTATTGTCTAGGTTAGGATTTATTTTTATTAGGTCTACTTGCTAGATTCCTTTCTAGTAAGATTTTATTTTTATTTCTAGGTCTTCCTAGTCTATCTTATTTCTTCGTGTTTTTGTTCGTAACTCTTTACCATCCGACATCATGGAAGGTGGTAACATCTTTGAACCCATCAACCCACCACAACAAGACTGCCCACAAAACCCACCACTAGCTAACCAACCTCTTAAGCCCCGAACCCTAGGAGAGTATTCCCGACCTAGCCACCAAGGCTATCGTAACACCATTGAGCTCACCAGAGCCAATGTGTCTCCCTTCCGATCCGACACCATCCGGTTGGTGCAAAGCGGATGTGCATTCCATGGACTTCGTTCCGAAGATCCAAATCAACATCTCAAGGACTTCCTTAAAATCGTAGATTCTATAGACCTTGATGTTACAACTAGAGGGTCAACCCGATTACGCCTATTCCAATTCTCTCTACGTGATCAAGCTAGTCAATGGCTTGAACGTTTACCCACGGGATCCATCACCTCATGGGATGATCTCACCACTCGTTTCCTTGCTCAATTTTTCCCACCGGGGAGAACTACCAAGCTTAGAAATGATATCTTGATGTTCCAACAACGTCAAGGTGAAACTCTATATGAAGCATGGACTCGTTTCAAGGACTTACTCCAAAAAGTCCCTCATCATGGCATAGATCTTTGGCTCCAAGTCTAAATTTTTATGACCATATCGATCTCTCCACAAGGAGAACCATTGACCAATCGGCCGGTGGCAAGTTACGTGATCTTAGTGCGGAAGAATCATGGGAACTCATAGAAGATCTTGCTCTCTATGACAACGAAAGTTGGAATGATCGCCGTGATTTGAACAAAACGGTCAAGGCAATATCTTTGCCTTCGAACAATTCTAGCACTCCCGACCGTAGGATCATGGAACTTGAGGACCAAGTCAAGTTTCTCATGAAATCTTACGAGGCTCCTAAGCCTACAAGCCAAGTGAACAAAATAACTTCTTCATGCGAATTATGTAGTGGTCCCCATGACACTAGTGATTGTATGGAACTCCCCGGAACAGCTTTTGCGAACTACGCATCTTCACGTACCGACGAAGCGGGAGATAAGTGGTACACTTTCAAGCCCGAGCCAAACCCTTACGGTGATTCCTATAACCCTTCTTGGAAAAATCACTCAAACCTTAGGTGGAAACAAAACCAAAACAATTCTTCCAATCCGCCTAATCGTTACCAACCAAACGGTCCATCCTCCAACCGTACTTTCAACAACAGTCCTTCTAACAACTATGGTAGTACCAACAATCTTGAAGGATTGATGTCCAAGTTTGTGGCATCTCAAGAAGCTCGCATATCCAAGTTTGAAGCCGATTTCAAACAAAAGCAAAGAGAGATGACCACCAAAATTGACACATTGTTGAAAGTTCTCAACGACCGAGAAATGGGGGCACTCCCAAGCGACACGGTAAAGAACCTGAAACTAAACGTTAATTCCATATCATCAGTTTCGTCACCCACTTCTTGTCCGCAATATTACTCGGTTAAATCAACGAGCACGTGTTTCAAACAAAACCAAATTCTTCAAAAGGACCAATCAAACAAAACACTCGATATAAAACCGGTCAAAAGCATAGTTGAAACACCTCCTACACAGGACCTTGGCGATGAATTCAAGGAGCTTCACCTTGAACGCCCCGTCATTGATGTCTTAGCCCGTGCTCCTTACTATAGTGCCCTCCTAGAAAAGTATGAGAAGTTTAAGCTAGGTAAAAATGGGACCGCCTTTGTTCAAAACAAGTTGCCTAAAAAGCTAGATGATCCGGGTATATTTGTTTTGCCTTGTAAGATAGGAAGATCCGAAGCTTTCGACACACTAGCCGATTTAGGATCAAGCCTCAATTTGATTCCCTTGTCCCTTTTCACCACTCTCAAGCTAGGGAAGTTAGAGGAGACGGAGGTCTTAATTGGTCTAGCGGATGGGAGTATTGCCTACCCGGTTGGAATGATTAAGGATGTAGTTGTTCACGTAGAGAAGTTAACTATTTTAGCGGATTTTCAGGTCCTAGATATGGTTAGTGATACTACATGCCCACTATTATTAGGAAGAGGATTTTTAGCAACCGCTAGCGCCATGATAGATTGTAAGGAGTCTAAGATAGCGGTAGGTGAGGGCGATACTTGGTCGGTATATGATGTTAAGAAACATAGCTACGATTGTGAGGATGAACCGACACCACATTGGGTAGAGATGAATAGGAGACCATCTAGATATGGACCTTGGATAGAAAGGAACTTTATAGGACCTCAACGCCCATTCTATCTAGAAAAATATTTCATCGATAAAACACATTCGGTGGAACAACTCATAGCTAGAGATGAAGAGCTAGACCCTTTTGAGGACCCCCTAGTCTTTAGAAATATTATTGAGTTCTTGAGCGTAATGCCCATTAACATAGAGATGAACAAGTGGAAAAGAGAGGGGGATAAGTGTAAATGGAGGTGGGACAAGCCACCTAAGGAAGGTGACGGATCATGGCATATGAAGATGATTTTGTATGATTCGGATGGAGAAAAGTTTGAAAGGTCATACCGTACTAAGAAAACCGATAGGAAGTTGAAACCTAAGTTTGATCCCAAATATGTCCTCAATGAGGAACTCACCCATGTCACGTAGTAACCCATGACCTTGAGTCTAGCTACAAGACTCGTTAATAAAGAAAAGCGCTTCTTGGGAGGCAACCCATGTTTAGTGTGATTTTTTTTATTGTTATTTGTTTTCGTATGCATGTTTTATTTTTATTGTTGGTAGATCATGTTTCAAACTAAAATGATGAAAATACTTTATTTTGTTGTTTGGCTTAGTCTTAACTTCATCCAAAGGTATTTCGCAAAAGATAAGTGTAGGGGAAACCCCAAATGTGTTTTTAAAGAAACAAAACCCGATCATGATTCTCTACAATATTAAATGAACATGTATATTCGTAATTGTTAGAGTCAAATGCTTGTATCGAGTCATAATGATGTTTTGCAGGATTTTCCAGGAAGTAGGACCAAGTTTTTCCAGAAATTTTCCGGAAACTTAACATAAGAATTTCTGCAGGTTACTTCGGACGGCGTCAGGAAGAAATTCCTGACGGCGTCACGTGTAAAATTCTGAAAATTTTACTAGTTTTGTTTTTCTAACGGAGACTTAAAGTTTTTGTTAATCCTTTAGTTTTATAATTTCCAGGAAATCTGCAAACATCATTCCACAAGCATTATATCTTACTTTGCTTTCTAGGATTTGTTAGCATATATAGATTGCCGCCGATTTTACGCGAGGTTTCCTAGTTTGTTTTCTCAGGTTTAAAAGGTTATGTTTGACAAGAAGATGATTTATATTCTGGAATGGAAGCTTTGATTGCTCATTTTCTTGGAGGAAGATCTAACCTTGCTACCTTATTATCCGTACCGAGCGAATCAGGGGAGTATTTGATTTCATTCTTTTACTTTTTTCACTTTTACATTCTTTACTTGAACATGGGGACAATGTTCATCCTAAGTGTAAGGGGAGGGTAAAATGATGATACCTCATAGGAAACACTTTCGCTTGAGTTTGTTTGTTTGATGGTAGATGTGTAATAAAACTATGAGAAATACTTGTTAGCGTAATTTTAGCGCCAAATTTAAAAATTTTTACAACATTTAGGAGTGAAACTTTAGCCTTAGCAAGCGTCTCATGGATAGGAGGTTGTATGACTAGCACAAAACCGTACCACATAAAAAATTTTCCACCCAAATATGTGAGGTTCGCCTTTAGATTTCATAGGAAAAGCATTCATTATTAGTGCTTATGTGTGTACCGGTAGCATTTAGATTCTAGAACTTGCGTTATTGATACATCCCGAGACCGCTAGTGAGACTACATTCGTGTAGTAGGATTTACTACATCATAAGAGGCATTAGGATCACCCTTGTGTTAAACCCATATCATAATTACTTGATCATTTAAGTCATATTACTTGGCTAGTTAAGTCAATTAATTTTTCCTACACCTTAGCGTTGTACTCATTTTTAGTACACGAAACCCCTAGTACACCCCTCCGAGCCTATCTTTTCGTTTCTAACTTTAAGCATCTTACTTAAAGGAAGGATTTGTTACACCCCACTTAAATGTACAACCAAATCGTCTTAGCCTTCCGTGTATGCACTCATCTTTAGTGCATCATTGTTATTTGTTTAAACCCTTAGTTAATTATCTATTTGATTACATGGTTGCTAAGTCGAGTCATATCCTTGTACATATTGTTTTAGGACGATTGGGACTCATGGGTAAAGTACTTGTATTATGGAGTAATGGGGAAGCACATCATTTATTACCCCCATACGTACGTTAATCTTAAAAGTACTCCAAGTGTTTTGATTTTCTTAATTCGAGTCATTAGATTAGTTTATTGTAAAGTATGTAAAAATTCAAGTGTAAGAGGAATGTACATTCCATATGATGTATTATTTTGGATGGTAGCGTAAGAGTGTATGCAAAAATAAAAAATAAAATAAAAAAATAAAAAAATAAAAATAAAAAAATAATAATAATAATAATAATAATAATAAAGAAAAAATATATATATAAAAAAAGAAAAGAGAAAAAAACATACGGACTACCATCCCGTTTTATTCTATGTTTGTTTTAAGTTTTTGTTATTTTTCATTTATTAGCTTAAGTTGAGTCTAGTCTTGGCTTAGCAATGCCATATTGTACATGTAATTAACCAAGATGATTAACTCGCCACCAGTAAAGACTGCCTATATCCAACAAAACCGTGTATTCCATATCCCTACACCTAACGTTATAACCCTTTAAAAGACATCTTTGATAGTTTATCCTAGGTGCTTATGCCATGTGGTGGAGGTTTGATCCTTTCCCAAGCCTATGGTAATCTATTTTGCTATGACAGGTAGTGAGAGATGTTTTCCATTTCCATATTGTGATATTACTTTATTACACCCGAGAGATGTGAGTATCTAAACACTATTTGTGAGGTGCTAGTGTATGACCTCCATGCTTGTCTTTGGTCTTCAGTGGAACGATTATTTATTGTAATTACTTTTATATTAGTGTTAAATGACCCCTAACATGTATTTTGATTAGAATAAAAGCGCATTTGCTTGAGGACAAGCAAATCTCAAGTGTAAGGGTACATGATGAGGCAAAAAATGAACCGTTTTTAGGGGGTCATTTAAGCCAGAATTAGAATTTATTTGATCAAATATTGTCCTAAATCATTCCTTTTGTGATTTTAGGTACTTTTGGAGTGAATTCTGGAAAAGGAAGCATTTTTGACGTTTTTGGAGCATAAAAGTGAAGAAAACGGCAAAGACTTAATTTTCCATGCTGGAAACAGTACCTGACGGCGTCAAGAAGGAAAATGTGACGGCGTCAGGAGTAAAATGCATGACGTCCCAGAGAAAACGTGACAATGTCAGAAGTAGGGCGTCAAGAGTTATTTTGGTGACGGCCTGAAGAAGGATTACACGTGACGGCGTCAGCTCCAGATCTAGGCAGTCCGAGAACTTTATTGGCGGCGAGATGACGGCGTTAGAAATTTACTCTTGACGCCGTCACCTCACAAAATCTATATATACTTTTCTATTTTTCATTCATTAAAGGGAGGAACTTGTGTGGAGAATACTAGGGTCGAACCTAATAAACCCTAGGTCGTTTGTAACAGTATTTTCAAGGGTTTTCATCCCTTGAAACCTTTCATGTTCAATTAAGATAAGTCTTCTTTCAATTCATTCAATATGTCTATGTGTTGTTTGAATATATCTTATGCTTGTCTTGATTATAACATGCTAGGCTAGATCTTTTATGTGTTTGCTTAGATGTAATCAAACCTAGATGTTGATTATAGGTTGATTGCTTGTTTATAGTTGTAATTGATGAATGATTTCAATGTTAGGCTTAAGAAAACTGGCAGATCTCCATTGTGTAACTTGCTTGAACGTCTTAAGAAACATGAACCGATGTGTACTAGGTTTTTATGGTTGTATTTAATGCATGAGCGAATTCTAGTGATCCCATGTTAGGAGCTTCTTAGCCGGCTCGACATATGAGTGAAGTAGGAGCTTATAGAATTGGGGAAGTAAGTACGCCACCCCATGAATGGTATTAAGGAATACAATCCATCATCCACGCAACTGTAACAAGTAATTAACCTGTAAAAGATATCTAGGGAGTAGTGAAATCTAAGTAAACACCATTTTCCCACATATTGCATACACCACTAGTTTAATTTAGTTTATTTTCATTTTTATTATTTTATTTTGATTGCATCTTTAGTTATTGGGTTAGTTGACTAGCAACTAATTCCGCCCACTCTTCCAAAACCCGAGATTTTACTTGATTTTATAAAAATATAAAAATACAAAAACAATCATCCCTCACCTCTAGACCTAGTTTTTAAGCTTTCTAATCCTAGCGACACTATTCCTGAGTTGAACGATCAATCCCCCGGTACTTGTCACTATACTATACTACAACGATCAGGTACACTGCCTGGTGGGGGTTGTAAGCTTCTCGAGTTCCCTCGAGAGGTAAAGCCTGGTGTAAGGAATTATTGAAGATACTACTGATTGATACTGCTGACAGGTTCCTGCGGAAGGCTTAGTGACTTTCTGCTGATGAATGGTTCCTGCAGACATATAGAGATTCTACGGATAGAGTTTAACCGTGGATATAACTTATGTATTTTCGGACAAGATATGTAGAATATCTTTTATTAGTTTTTCATTATTCGTTTCTTGTAAGAAAGGTTAGGGTTTCCACTAGTATATAAGGAACCCTAGGTCATTGTAATAGGAACAAGTTTTCTAGTACGAGTTTCATTAATATTATTAGTTTATCGATCCATAGAGGATCAAGTTTAGTATAAGTTTGTTTTTATATTCCGCATAATTACAAGCTCACAGAGATTATCTAACTTAGTCTAGCTAGTGATTACATTAGTTGACTAACGATCTATTGGCTCGTGATCTATCAAGGTATAGATCCCTACAAGTGGTATCAGAGCCACTAGATACTCTCTGTAACCTCTACACAATCACATAACTATTCAATCAGTACCAATGGGAGACAAACCAGGTGGTGATGTTGCTCTCTCAGAAGCAGGCTCTCTTACTCAACAACTACAATAGGTGGCCTTCTCCAACAGTAATGCGAAACTTCTTTTTCTTAGGAAGGATGAGTATGAGATCTGGGCCATGAAGATGCAGAACTGGATTGCAAGTGTTGACTATAACCTCTGGAATGTTATACTCAATGGTTGTCGTCCTAAAAAGCAAAGTGTTGATGCTAATGGTAAAGTTACAATTTTGGAACCTGTTTCTGCTGAAGAAATTCTTGCTATTCAAAGGGAGAACAAAGCAAGAACCATATTGCTGTAGGCAATCCCTGATGACCACATGGGAGATTTTCATTCCATGACTGATCCAAGAGAAATCTGGTGGGCCATAAAAGCTAGATTTGGTGGGAATGAAGAATCAAAGCGGATGAGAAAGAGTATGTTGAAGATGGAGTTCCAAGAATTCAAGATTACTGAAGAGGAAGGTCTCCACAAAGGTTATGACAGGTTTCAGAAGATTCTGAGTCACTTGAATCAGCTTCTAGCTAGACCTGACAATGAGGAGGTGAATTCCAGGTTCTTAAGAGCCTTACCTCCCTCATGGTCTCAAGTGAGTATATCATTGAAAACCAAAGGTGGCTTGGACTACCTCAGCTTTGATGACTTGTACAACAAACTCAGAGCTTTGGAAGGTGATATAAAGGGATTCTTTCCATATGCAGCAACTCCTTCACAATCTGCATTTGTCAGTTCTAACTCAAACTACATGCCACATACCTACACAAGTCCATCCCCAGCACCTCAGGTTTACACAAGTCCATCCACTCCAAGCCAAAGTCTTCCAATGACCACTTTGTCTTTTTCAAGTGCTAATCCAATAACTCATTCAACAATTAGCAATGTGATGGAAGATGTATTTCATTCATTTGTTGTTGAAGTTGATAAACAGCAACAAATAGCTCATGAAGACTTTGAGCAAATTGATGAACTTGCTTTGGAAGAATTAGATTTAAAGTGGCAAATGGCTATGCTCTCTCTAAAGGTTAGAAGGATTTGAGCAAAAGGTTGGTAAAAAGCTCAATGTTGATGGAAGAGATGCAGCTAGGTTTGATAGAAGGAAAGTAAAGTGTTATGCTTGTGGAGAAATTGGCCATTTTGCAAGAGAATGCACAGCTAAGAAGGGTGAAGCCAGTACCAGGTATTCAGCATACAAGAAGAAAGAAGTGGAAGCTGGAGAATCAAAGGCCTTGATCACTGCTATAGATACAAGTGTGGACTGGAATGAGCATGAAGATGCTACAAGCAGCTCTCCTCAAATCTCCTGCATGGCTAGTTGTGATGATAGCTTTGGTCTCATGGGAATCTCTCCTCAGGTATCTACTTGTATTTGTGATTGTGATTCTAAATATAAAACTCTAAAAGAAGCTTATGATGATATGAAACCAAAATATAATGCTTGTTCTATTGAAGCTGCAACTTATAAAGAAGCTTTTAAAACTTTAGAACAACAAAAGGTGTGGTTTCAACAGAATCAATTAGCTTATGAGGAAAAGATTAGAGTTTTAAGCAGAGATTTAGAATGTGCTAGCAATGAATTAAAATTTTCTGAAAAAGAAAAAGCTAGGATTGAGTCTGAGAAAAATGTTTTGCAAGAAAAACTAGATAAAGAAATAGCTTTACATAAAAAATGGTTGATTTCAGGAGATAATTTAGCTAGTTGTCTTTATGGTAGTCAAGCTGTGAACTCTGGGATAGGTTTAGGGTTTAAAAAATATGTTGGCTTAGAGGCTAGGAATGATGTGGGTAAATCTATACCAGCAGCCTTAGCAAATTATGTTAAAGAAGGAGCTTTGCATGCTGTACCAGGACCTATCAGAGGTGTATTTATGCCTACTACCAAAACCTCTGACTTTGATGGTTCACACCATCTCTTTGGCAACAAGTCTAAAGACTTGCCAAATAAGTCTGAAGTCCCTCCAACCTTAGGAACCCCTAGGCCCTCATCCCATATGGTTGACTTACCAGAATCAAGGGAAACCACTGGCATTAGGATCAATGACTCCCCTGACACTAGAAGTATATCTAGTAATGATTCTAACAATTATGTCTCTTGTTCTTCCAGGGACAAGACCTCAGAGACCTCTAATTATGCCAGCTGTGATTCCAAGACCAAGTTAGACTCACCCAAGTCCTCAATAAAGATTTTTGACAAGTCATCTTACAAGTTTGTGGACTCTGAAGTTGCTGCTGATGAAGTTCTTTATCAACCAGCCTCTTCTGACGACTTGTTATTTACTTCTTATGAAAACAATTCCTTTCAGTGTTTACAAAACAATTCTATTTCTGATGTTTGTTTGAATAATTCTATGTTTAATAAGACATCTTTTGGATTTAATAAATCTTATAAGAAAAAAAAGTGTTTTGTTTGTGGTAGCAAGTTGCATTTAATTAAGGATTGTGATTTTCATGAAAAGAGGATGGGTGTTTCTGTTGTTAATAATAGACCTAGACAAAAGTGGACTAAAACCTGTACCAAACCCTCAGTAGCTCCACAGGCTAAGTATCATGTCAGCAGAATGTATTCCACTCCTGCTGATTGGCCTGTTTATTCCAATAGGTCTGTTCTTAATAATAGATATATGAATACCAATAGAAATAGATATGAATCTTAACCATTTAATGGTGTTAATCATTGGTATGAATATACTGACCAAATGTGTATGGGAAGGGGTAATTGGGATTCTGCTAAAAAGTCCTCAACAGATTGTTCTGGGACATATAAAAGACCATTTAACTACAGGGAATCCAGGAACAATTGTGGATCTAACTCAACATCTTGGGTTCATCAGAATGATCCACAGGGCAGGCTCAAGTCTTTCATGACTTAAGTCTCTTAATACTTGTTGTTGTTGTATATTAACTTTCTTTGTTGTAGGAACATCCTCTTCTTAATAAAGACTTAGGTATTGTTGATAGTGGCTGTTCAAGAAATATGTCTGGTAATGAAGAGAAGCTGCATGACTTTGTGCCTATTAATGGAGGCATAGTGAGGTTTGGAAGTGGAGTAGGAAGGATTACTGGCAAAGGAACCATTAGAACTCTAAAGGTGGATTTTGAGAATGTCTACTTTGTGAAGGAGCTTCAAGGATTCAATTTGTTCTCAGTCTCACAAATTTGTGACAAAAAGCTTCCTGTGCTTTTCACTGAAGATGGTTGTTTCATTCTTTCACCTGATTTCCAAATGCTTGATGACAATCAAGTATTACTAAAGGCTCCAAGAAACCATAATCTTTATACCTTTGACTTGAATGATGTCAAGCCAGAAGGTGATCTAACATGCTTGGTGGCTAAAGCATCCTTGGATGAATCTACAAAATGGCATAGAAGGATGGCACATGTTAATTTTAAAGCCATCAACAAACTTGCTAAAGATGGACTAGTTCATGCACTTCCTTCCAAGATCTTCACCACTGAGCATAATTGTGTGGCTTGCAACAAGGGAAAGCAACACAAAGCTTCTTATAAGGCCATTACTATTGTGAGCACAATCTCAGAACCATTGCAGCTGCTTCACATGGATCTTTTTGTCCTACATCCATCAGGAATATTGATCATAAGTACTTCTGTTTGGTGATCACTGATGCCTTCAGTAGATTCAGTTGGACATTTTTCTTAGTGACTAAAGATCAAACCTTTCAGGCACTCAAAGAATTTATGGCTCTAGCTGAAAATCAACTTAACAAGAAGATTAAAGGGATAAGGTGTGACAATGGGACAGAGTTCAAAAATGCCAATCTCATTGAACTTTGTGGTTTAAAGGGTATTAAAAGAGATTATAGCACTCCTAGGACTCCACAACATAATGGAGTTGTTGAAAGGAAGAATAGAACCCTTATAGAGGCTGCAAGATCAATGCTTACTGACTCTAAACTTCCCACTATGTTTTGGACTGAGGCAGTTGGTACTGCCTGTTATGTATTGAATAGGGTGTTGATTACTAGACCTCACAATAAGACACCCTATGAACTATTGACAGGGAAGAATCCTACCATTGAACATGTCACAACTCGTAATTTCTGGTCATTTTCCAAACCTCGACAATTTACTATTTACAAGTTACTATTCATCATTTACTATTCATCGATCACTATTCATCGTTTTCGAGGTCAATTCGATATTCTGAGAAGCGTTCAGAAATTTTACTATTCACTTGGCACTATTCATTTCCGAGAGGAAATCACTATTCACGTGCATTACTCATGTCATCGTAAAATTTGTTTACGAGTGTTCAAATTCGCGTAACCGTATTGGTTCAGGAGCGAATTCATGCATTATTATCAGGGACACTTCGTACAGACTAGAAATAGTCTGCATATCATCATTAGGGCACTTGCATACTATTCCACTCGTAGGATAATTAAATTATACTTTTGGTACAATTAACGATTTACGTATGTTTATTTTAAATAAACGTTAACACGCGACCAATAATGTGACTAACACGTCCGACACTCCCGACTATGATCCCAATATATTTTTATATTCATTTTAATAATATAAAAATTATAATATTAATTTACCCGGTATTTTAGAAATTTATTTATTACGTATCGTACGTTTAATTTAATTTCGACGGTTTTCATAAAAATTAAACAATAATCACCCGAACTCTCCGTACTTGTACCCGACATATTTTTACAATTTTTACGACTTTATTATGTCCCGAATAACTTCAATAAAATTTATTTCTAACAAACCCGGTACCCGATAAAACCTAAAACCAACCAATACTACACAATCTTACCACTAACTCCCTAAATAATTACCCAACACAACCCCCCTTTTTCCTCCTTTCATGACCGCCCCCCCCCCCCCTCCTAGCCTCCTCATGAGCTAAAACACTCACCAACTCACTTTAATGCTTACCAAACATTTGTCTCCTAAGTATATATTACACCTTTTTCATCCATTTTATCACTAATAATTTTACTAGCTCAAGAAAACTCTTTCTCTCAATTTCTCTTATGGTAGAATCAACCTAGGTGATCCAAGAAGCAAGAACAACAAATTTTACAAGATCTAGGTGTAAACTTGTTTATTTAGTCATCCTTGTTGGAGTTTTGAAATAGAAACTCAAGGATTAGTAGGTTTTTCATCATCCAAACTCCCTAAACCTTCAAGTAAGTTAACAAACTCATTTTTATAATTTTTACAAGTTATTACTATGGTTATATACTTTTCTTACAAGAACTCATGCATATAATGATTTATACCACTCTATTTTGTACATATTTAACTTTGAGCCCTAGAATTGAAAACATGAGGAACCCTTGTTAGATCTAGTGGATTGATGATGTTTAAGGACCCATGACACCCTAAGAAGGTGTATGGTAGGATTAGACTAGCTTTGTGGTGATTGAAAGTGGTTTGATTGAAGTTAGAACTAGTTTGGGGACTTGGAAATGATTTTTGAAACATTAGTAATACCTACTGTCCCTATTTTTGTTTCGTGGGAAAATCAGTGGTTGATGGCTAATTTTTGACCAAAGATTTAGAAAATACTTTTAAAAACGAAACTTTAGGCGAAAGAACGGATTAAAACGAGCTTATAACGAAGGAGATATGATTTTTGCAAATTTAACGACGAAAACTATTTTTATAAAAAAAACTGCTTGCTGTTTGGCAGATTTCGACGGGTAAAAAGAGGTGTTAAACGTAACCTAGAGGAGCCGAGTTATCAAAAATATATTAGTATATACAAAAACGAATCCGTGAATATAAAGAACGAGGAAAATGAGCTTAAAACGACCAAGTTATACCCGTTTTAACATCGTCAAAACTATATATATATATATATATATATTTGGTCACAAATAAAAATAATAACTTACACACTAAATGGTATATTTTCTAGAAATGTTACTAAGGACGATATTCTTAACAAATGAATACGTATGACCCAAAAGAATATTTATACGACTTAACGACGTTATTTTAAGGTTTTCGATACGAGGAATATAACGCTAACATTTTTATACGATATATATACGACAAGTTATATACTCCTATATATGGACTTATTTTTCCTAAGTATGGAAACTATTTTACTATGACGATAACTAGTATTTCCAAATTACGAGTGGTATTGGTATCATGTGCATGTGCATCCATTTCATTACGGCTTGATCTTAATTAGATCACGATTATTCATTTAGGTTGCGGCTAGTGTTCGCGCCTCATTGTCCCGATTACTTTACCATCGTTGTACCATCTTTGTACTATCACTCCAGGTGAGTTCTCATAGCCCCGTTTTTAGTACTTATTTGATTTTAAATCCCACGTGGGAGAATACATTGCACAATTATTTTTGTACATGCCAAGTATTAAATTCCATACATTGCTTAAGTTATTAGTACTATCACTTCAAGTCCCCTTTATTATCATGGACCGTTAATTATATTGCCAAGCGAGAGTGAGTGGATAGATCTATCGAGGGTGACTCCTCCATTCGTGTTTGGGTTGCTCCATAAGGAAAACGAATGCGTTTCATGTCTGAATATTTAGAGTGCCTGATAAACACTCCTTTGGGGCCAATTTTAGTACGTCGAGCTTCGGTGCCATGAGCTTAAGAGACAATGTAGCACTTTTGACATTTTAGTACTTTACTTTATACTTGTGGCTATTGTACATACGATTTAACTTATAAACCTATGATTATTCACCAACTTTATGTTGACCGTTTTTCGCAATGTATTTCTCAGGTTATTAAGGTAGCTCATGTTGCATACATTTGGACCTTCATGGAGTCGCGGAGTCGACGCGTCTCACCATATTTTCTGCACTTATGAAACGTTTGATCTTGTTGAACTTATTTTAACTATATTGGCAAACTCTTTTGGGACCTAAGTTTTGTAAACTATGAATATTTTAATGATCAAACGATGTATTTTTCCAAACGACACATTAGGTCGTTCAATATGACTGTAACTGTGGTGCTATGACAGTCACCCCCAGGTATTCCATTCCGCTGCCATACAGGTAAATTGGGGGTGTGACAGATTGGCATCAGAGCTAAGGTTATAGCGAACTAGGATGTATCTTGGACCCTAGACTATAACCACATCATCATAGCATCTCATCATTTCATCATAGGTGCATGTTCACTATACATGTTGTTTTATGCACACACTGTACGAGTTATTCATACCCATACTCATATATATATATGATTATATTGACCTGGTTCACAAGTGACATGTCTTCAGATACCCACGCTGTTATCCTTTCGTCGGATTCTGACATTGAAGATGCCTTGTCATCTTCCACTACCATTATTCCACCAGCTGTACTTACACCACCATTAGCACTATTGAATTGTCATAAGAGCAAGGTTCTCATTCAGCCTATACATAGAATGCCGTTTGGTAGAGTATTCAGACTTAATTTTAATGGACTTATTAGGACGCTTATTACAAGGGAGATAGCATGTTTTCTTTCCTTCACTAGTAGGACGCTTACTACTTAGGTACTACCACCACCGTTGGTTACTTATTACACTATTGGTCGTCCCATAGTGCGTACTTCAGCTTTACCTCTTAGATGTCGCGAGATAGCGCGAAAGAGGGTAGTATTCCATTCAGTATTATCACCATTATCTCCTAACTCATCACTGGGATTTTATCGTCATCAATGTTATTCTCATCCTTTAGAATACCACCATTGTCAGTGTCCTTTTCCATTTTCACTTGCCATGAATTAGATAACACCTTTCGGATAATACCAAGATTACGGACTCAACAGGAACATCTGCAGGTTCCTCAAGAATGGCTTAGAATCTACACTATCTAGGACTTGATCGATGCACAACTTCATACACCACTTCAGGACTATCTCGACCTTATGATGCCATAAACCTGATTTCACCTAGAAGGACTACAGGAAGTCTTTATACTAGACTTATATCTTTACTAGATTTTACTATTATCCTAGCCACGAGAGGTGTGGCATAGTTCGAAGAAACTTGTGGTATTTTGATTGTTGTACAACGGAATCACCAAGTGTTGACTCTACCATATGGATATGGTTGTGCTATCTATGATATGGGTCCATATAGACCGAAACTTTCATGTGTTATATTCATGTGTTATGAATATGATGATTTTTATTACATATAGATTCTCATGGACTCTTATGATTTGATGGAAATAGATTTAAGCAAACAACTCCAGGCATGACGCAAGCTGCTGTTGGACAATCCATTGCCAGGAACGTAACTACCGCCCTCACCAAGGAACTTACTCACGTGGAATTTATGGGTTGTAATCCCTCCTCCTTTGGCGGAAATATAGACACAAAGGAATTTCTCAAATGGTTCGAAGAAGTAGAAACAATCTTTCAAAGTGGTGACTGCCGTAAGGAGGACAAAGTTAAGTTCGCCACTTGCACTTTTCAGGAGCATGCCCAGAAACGGTGGACTAAGTATGTCCAGGTAGTAGGAGTTGATGCTGCTTACTCACACTCTTGGGAAAAACTAAAAAGGATGATGAGTTTGAAATTCTGTGTGAAAAGTGAATTACAAGCAATTGAGCAGGAAACACTAAACCTTACCATGGTAGGAGATGATGTTGTTAAGTATACTGCTTCTTTTTATGATTTTGCTCGACTAGGCTCTGCAATGGATGAACCGGAAAGCAAGAAACTTGAAAGGTACATCGGAGGACTTTCTCCTAAAATTCGTATGTTGGTCAACTCATTGGAACCCGATACCATGCCTAAAGCTATAAGGATGGCGATCGAAGAAAAGGAACGCATAGCTCACCCCAAGATCTTAGGAAGAAAAAGTGACAATAAAAGGAAGTGGAACAACAACCGAGGTGAGAATGCCACACAAGGACCTCACAAGAGACAAGGAGTTGCTAAACCTAATGTTGTAGGTCTAAAGGAAAAGAATGATTACCTTGGTATTTTACCTAAGTGTGAAGAGTGCCAACATCATCATAACCCAGGACGTTGCCCGGACCCATGTGGCAACTGTAAGAAGGTTACCCACAAAACCAGGGACTGCAGGTTTCCAATTGTGAGGGATAATCAGAAACCACCAATTACATGTTTTGGCTGTGGTGTAGTGGGACACTTCAAGAGTGAATGCCCGGAGTTGGGAAACCAGAATTGGAAGAAGAAGTTTATGTTTTAATTATATAAACCTTAGTTTGAGCCCTCTAGGGTTGTACTTTTCTTTTGGTACTTTCCATAAGTGCGTTGGTGTAACCTAGTAGTATTAAGCACTTTCCTATCTAAATATAATGACTATCTTTTGTTACCTCTGTGATAACCGTAGCCTTTGTTTATTCCACTTTCTATTGCAATTGCGCAATTTTCAATCGTTTAGCAACATTATACCATTGTCTTATTAGGGATTTGACCGATTTCGTATTTGATGGATTAGTAGATTATTACCAATCCATAGGATTTACCCATGTATCCAATAAACCATCCAACGAGTTTAGTTTCAAACTATTTTACTACCTTATGGGGAAATTGTCTTACCAAATTTCTAAAATAAACCGTTTTGTTACCGTACTATAAACTGATTTTTCCGATATTACGCCAAATATTTACTATTATTACACGAAACAATTTTTATGTTACTTTGAAAGGAAATATTAGGATACCATTTTTAATAACAATGCGTTGAACACCATCTAAAGCTTTTGAGAAAAATAATATTATTTTGACTAAATCAAGCATCGCATCATTAGTCCTCAACTATACATAGCCTGATCACCTATGTATAATTCAGGAAGGATTATGCCATGAAGGAAATAGTTACTTTATAAAGTATTGTTAATAACAATCTTCATTTAAAAGCGTTTTAAACAAGTAAACTCTTTTATAAATGTCTCTTTCTGACAAACTCTCCCTGGATACTTACCCCACCTGTCACCCACTTAGTCATTAAGTTGGACTTTCCATTGACTTCTCTAGGAGAGACTTTCCATATCAATTACGAGTAGGATTCCAAGATACCAGAAAAGCAAGGAAAGGATTACAGAACTACTAACCAGGACTAGAAGTACATAACAAGAAGAATTCATAACCCAACAACAATCCTAAGGTACCACGAGACCATCCGACTCACCATCTCTGACCTAGTTGTCCAATTTATTATTCAAAAGTACTAGCTAGACTAAGCTACAGGATCGAACACATTGTGAAGGTACGCTAGGCAGCACCATGGGAATAAACCAAGCCTCCTAACCGATACTGTAGAGCGATTTGATTAAACATGACCTCATCTAAACGCAAACTTCCCTATAATAAGTTTCACCAAGGAAAATTGATTTGAGTTAAGGGTATCGATATAGATTCCCTTAAGGCATTGTGTTCTCAAGAAATTCTAGATAACCTCACCTATACATCGAGAGAGGCATCAGACTCAAGAATATCTCCCCAGCTACATGTGAAGACAATACGGAAATTCATCGACAAAGTATCAATTGAAACCCTCATATTGCCAACATGATGACAATTACAACGATAAACCATCTCAAGACTTAAGTTGGTTGAATACCTAGGCTTGTAGTTTTGCCAGATAACCACCAATAGGCACCATCCAATATCAGGAACCGAACATCAGACATCTATGCATTATGCGAACATTACCTATCCTACTATTTTATCCTTGTTAGTATTTTCACTTTAAGTAAAGTGATTTAAAAATTTGTGTTTATACAAATCACATATCTTGTAGAAAATAATTTTTGAATTGCCTATTTTGAACAAATACGATCCTTTTAATCAATATTTAGCTAAACCATTGTACAATGGGAAATATATAAACATCAAACTTTGGTAAACAGACCTATTTGAAAACCGCGTCACATTCCCTAACTATTGAATTTTGAATCATCAAGAAAGATATTATTTAGTAAACCATTTGATCCATTTCTAAATTCGTTTATTCAGAAAAAGATTTCGACCAAAGACGCAGAAATCGCGAGATAAATTTTGAAAACCAATCACCATGCTACATCGCTTATGCAATTAGGGCTTTGTGACTTGACAATAAGGAATATTGGAATATGTGATGAAGGAAATTAGGAGGAACACCATAGAACGATTACACACGTCAGTAATGGAGACCAAGCACAGTAGGCAAAGGGTGACACATGTCTTAGCAATCCATTAGACCAAAACACAAAGAATCAAACATTGTTACCCATATTCTATCTTCTTCATATAACGCCGTGTTCGAAAGACGTAACGTTGTGGAATTAGTCACAAGATTTATTGTACCTATTTCAATTGTTCCTGATAAAGGTGATCGAATCACCTCAGACTTCTAGCTATCATTTTAAGACTTCCTTCGGAACCCCATTTAGATGTAAACACCGCCTACTATCCTCAGACCGATGGTCAGAACGAGAGAACGATTCAAACATAGGAAAGTTATGCTCAGAGCATAAGTGATTGACTCTAGAAATGGTTGGACTAACCTTTTATCATAAATCAGATTCGTTTGCAACGATAGTTATCGCGCGAGCATAGAGACTACACCAATTGAGGCACTTTATGGTCGAAGTACCAATTACCCATTTACCGACCGAAATCGGAAAGTTAAATTCACTGGTCTAGAACTAAATTATGGAACAACAAAGGAAATTTCACAAGTCAAGAACCCGTTACAAGAAACGAGAAACTGATAGAGGTTAGGTTGGTACATGACGCACATCATACGGATTGGGTATCCTTGAACAGCAAACTAACCAGATTCACGTGAGAGAACGAACTAAGTTGAAAGCTTTGCTTTGGAGAGGCATGATACGATTTTGGTAACACGAGAGATTGAACCTTTAAGTATATTGGACCATTTCAGATTCATGTTAGAATCGACCAGCTGACATATAAGATTTGAGTTCTGACAGAGTTCAGCAACATATATTACCCATATTACATTATAAACCTGAAGAAGCACTGATCATCTATTGACGAACCAAACTCGGAAAAAGCCAAACTCACTATTCCTGTAGGCATTCATGAAATAACCAGAAATTTCCTACAAGTCAAGAGTCAATTACAAATTCTACAAGTTGTAAACCGTTAAAACTTCAAGTTGGTAGCCAGATCATGTTGAAAGTTCTGCCTAGGAAAGGCATGATATTATCCAGAAAAATTTGGAAAGTTAAAACCGATATACACTGGACCACTTAATAGTTCAGACAGAGTAGGCCTAGTGGCCGTCAGACTTGAGCCTTGATAAAGAACAGCCGGATTACACAACATGTTTCACATATTCAAATCCCAGGAAATGACTTTCAGATTTGTCACTCATAATCCCATTTGGAAAGGAATCCAACGCAAAGACAAATGTAAAATTGGTAAGAACCAATAGAAATCATGGACTGTTAGGTCGAACGGTTGAAGCGGAGTCGAATTCCTATCGTGGAAGTTCGCTGGAATTCTCAATTATTATCATCTTTTCACCGATACCACTCCAGAGACCAACACAAACTGAACTTCGGGAAGAAGTTCCTGTTAGAGGGGAAGACTGTCACAACTCGTAATTTCTGGTCATTTTCCAAACCTCGACAATTTACTATTCACAAGTTACTATTCATCATTTACTATTCATCGATCACTATTCATCGTTTTCGAGGTCAATTCGATATTCTGAGAAGCGTTCAGAAATTTTACTATTCACTTGGCACTATTCATTTCCGAGAGGAAATCACTATTCACGTGCATTACTCATGTCATCGTAAAATTTGTTTACGAGTGTTCAAATTCGCGTAACCGTATTGGTTCAGGAGCGAATTCATGCATTATTATCAGGGACACTTCGTACGGACTAGAAATAGTCTGCATATCATCATTAGGGCACTTGCATACTATTCCACTCGTAGGATAATTAAATTATACTTTTGGTACAATTAACGATTTACGTATGTTTATTTTAAATAAACGTTAACACGCGACCAATAATGTGACTAACACGTCCGACACTCCCGACTATGATCCCAATATATTTTTATATTCATTTTAATAATATAAAAATTATAATATTAATTTACCCGGTATTTTAGAAATTTATTTATTACGTATCGTACGTTTAATTTAATTTCGACGGTTTTCATAAAAATTAAACAATAATCACCCGAACTCTCCGTACTTGTACCCGACATATTTTTACAATTTTTACGACTTTATTATGTCCCGAATAACTTCAATAAAATTTATTTCTAACAAACCCGGTACCCGATAAAACCTAAAACCAACCAATACTACACAATCTTACCACTAACTCCCTAAATAATTACCCAACACAACCCCCCTTTTTCCTCCTTTCATGACCGCCCCCCCCCCCCTCCTAGCCTCCTCATGAGCTAAAACACTCACCAACTCACTTTAATGCTTACCAAACATTTGTCTCCTAAGTATATATTACACCTTTTTCATCCATTTTATCACTAATAATTTTACTAGCTCAAGAAAACTCTTTCTCTCAATTTCTCTTATGGTAGAATCAACCTAGGTGATCCAAGAAGCAAGAACAACAAATTTTACAAGATCTAGGTGTAAACTTGTTTATTTAGTCATCCTTGTTGGAGTTTTGAAATAGAAACTCAAGGATTAGTAGGTTTTTCATCATCCAAACTCCCTAAACCTTCAAGTAAGTTAACAAACTCATTTTTATAATTTTTACAAGTTATTACTATGGTTATATACTTTTCTTACAAGAACTCATGCATATAATGATTTATACCACTCTATTTTGTACATATTTAACTTTGAGCCCTAGAATTGAAAACATGAGGAACCCTTGTTAGATCTAGTGGATTGATGATGTTTAAGGACCCATGACACCCTAAGAAGGTGTATGGTAGGATTAGACTAGCTTTGTGGTGATTGAAAGTGGTTTGATTGAAGTTAGAACTAGTTTGGGGACTTGGAAATGATTTTTGAAACATTAGTAATACCTACTGTCCCTATTTTTGTTTCGTGGGAAAATCAGTGGTTGATGGCTAATTTTTGACCAAAGATTTAGAAAATACTTTTAAAAACGAAACTTTAGGCGAAAGAACGGATTAAAACGAGCTTATAACGAAGGAGATATGATTTTTGCAAATTTAACGACGAAAACTATTTTTATAAAAAAAACTGCTTGCTGTTTGGCAGATTTCGACGGGTAAAAAGAGGTGTTAAACGTAACCTAGAGGAGCCGAGTTATCAAAAATATATTAGTATATACAAAAACGAATCCGTGAATATAAAGAACGAGGAAAATGAGCTTAAAACGACCAAGTTATACCCGTTTTAACATCGTCAAAACTATATATATATATATATATATATATATATATATATATATATATATATTTGGTCACAAATAAAAATAATAACTTACACACTAAATGGTATATTTTCTAGAAATGTTACTAAGGACGATATTCTTAACAAATGAATACGTATGACCCAAAAGAATATTTATACGACTTAACGACGTTATTTTAAGGTTTTCGATACGAGGAATATAACGCTAACATTTTTATACGATATATATACGACAAGTTATATACTCCTATATATGGACTTATTTTTCCTAAGTATGGAAACTATTTTACTATGACGATAACTAGTATTTCCAAATTACGAGTGGTATTGGTATCATGTGCATGTGCATCCATTTCATTACGGCTTGATCTTAATTAGATCACGATTATTCATTTAGGTTGCGGCTAGTGTTCGCGCCTCATTGTCCCGATTACTTTACCATCGTTGTACCATCTTTGTACTATCACTCCAGGTGAGTTCTCATAGCCCCGTTTTTAGTACTTATTTGATTTTAAATCCCACGGGGGAGAATACATTGCACAATTATTTTTGTACATGCCAAGTATTAAATTTCATACATTGCTTAAGTTATTAGTACTATCACTTCAAGTCCCCTTTATTATCATGGACCGTTAATTATATTGCCAAGCGAGAGTGAGTGGATAGATCTATCGAGGGTGATTCCTCCATTCGTGTTTGGGTTGCTCCATAAGGAAAACGAATGCATTTCATGTCTGAATATTTAGAATGCCTGATAAACACTCCTTTGGGGCCAATTTTAGTACGTCGAGCTTCGGTGCCATGAGCTTAAGAGACAATGTAGCACTTTTGATATTTTAGTACTTTACTTTATACTTGTGGCTATTGTACATACGATTTAACTTATAAACCTATGATTATTCACCAACTTTATGTTGACCGTTTTTCGCAATGTATTTCTCAGGTTATTAAGGTAGCTCATGTTGCATACATTTGGACCTTCATGGAGTCGTGGAGTCGACGCGTCTCACCATATTTTCTGCACTTATGAAACGTTTGATCTTGTTGAACTTATTTTAACTATATTGGCAAACTCTTTTGGGACCTAAGTTTTGTAAACTCTGAATATTTTAATGATCAAACGATGTATTTTTCCAAATGACACATTAGGTCGTTCAATATGACTGTAACTGTGGTGCTATGACAGTCACCCCCAGGTATTCCATTCCGCTGCCATACAGGTAAATTGGGGGTGTGACAGAACACTTGAAACCTTTTGGTTGTCAGGTGACCATTCTGAATACAAGTGATCACCTAGGCAAATTTAAAGCTAAAGCTGCTGAAGGATATATTGTTGGTTACTCAGCTCATAGCAAGGCTTATAGGGTCTATAATTTGGCTTCAAAGAAGATAGAAGAGACTCTTAACCTGAAATTTCTGGAAGAGAATGTTAATGTTCAAGGAAAAGGTCATGAATGGTATTTTGACCTTGATTATCTTACAGATTATTTGGGTTATACTAGACACAAAACTAACCCCTCTGCAGGTGTACAAGTGTCATCTTCTAACAATGCAGGTACCCTATAGGATGATTCAGACAGTGATTCAGAATGTGATGAACCTACTATTGTTGTAACAACTCTACCAATCCAGATAGCAGATCCTCCTACCAAAGAATCCTCTGATG
Source organism: Artemisia argyi (assembly GCA_030686995.1). Lineage (NCBI taxonomy): Eukaryota > Viridiplantae > Streptophyta > Magnoliopsida > Asterales > Asteraceae > Artemisia > Artemisia argyi. The sequence continues at coordinate 239,577,067 of CM060708.1, read as the reverse complement.
CCAAATCTGCAGATGATGTGGAAAATTCAACCTATGCAGAAGATCTTGCTAGACTCAAAAAGCAAGAACATGCAGCTGCTGAGGAAGCTAAAAGACTTGGTCTTGAATTTGCTCAAGACACTGAAGCTCTCTTAAAACAAGCTGCTGTTGAAGAAAGCAGAAAACCTAGTTCTGCTGATGCATCAGCTGATGCAACTGTTGATTCTGCTGATGGAGATTCTGCTGAAGGCATTTCTGCTGCAGTTCCTGTTTCCACTGAAGCTTCCACAAGTTTAGATGAACCTTATGGAAGGTTTCCAAGTCCCTCAGATCTTGATAATGTTGAGCAAAGTGATGGTATTTTTCAATCAGCTTCTTATGATGAAGACTTTGCTCCTACTTTAACCAACCTTGATACCTCCATTGATGTTAATCCTGTTGTAACTAAAAGGATTAACACCATTCATCCACAAGATAATATACTTGGTGATCCAAATGCTATGGTACTCACCAGGAGTGCTATTAAGAATACCAAGTTCGGGCAATGTGCATTTTTAACCTATGTATCCACTCAGAAGAGAGACAACCACACAGATCAGAAGCATTGTTTGTTTGCTTGTTTCTTGTCTCAAGTTGAACCCACAAGCATTAAACAGGCTTTGCGTGAGCCAAGTTGGGTTGAAGCTATGCAGGAAGAGATGCAACAATTCAAGAATCAAGATGTTTGGGTACTTGTTGATCTGCCTGCAGGGAAATTTGCAATTGGGGCCAAGTGGATCTTAAAATGCAAGAGGGATGCCAGAGGTATTGTGGTCAGAAATAAAGCAAGATTGGTGGCTCAAGGTTTCAGACAAGAAGAAGGGATTGACTACACTGAGGTCTTTGCACCTGCTGCTAGGGTTGAGGCCATTAGACTATTTTTAGCCTTTGCCTCATATATGGGGTTTAAGGTCTATCAGATGGATGTCAAGAGTGCCTTTCTCTATGGCAAAATAGAAGAGGAGGTATATGTTACTCAACCACAGGGCTTTGAAGACCCCCATCATCCTAAAAAGGTTTACAAAGTTGTCAAGGCACTTTATGGACTTCACCAAGCACCAAGAGCATGGTATGCTAGATTGTCTACATTTCTTTTGGAGCATGGATACAGAAGAGGGGCTATTGATAAGACCCTCTTCATTAAGAAAAACTCCAGGGACATCATTCTAGTACAAGTCTATGTGGATGACATCATCTTTGGATCCACAAAGGAAGCATGGTGCAGGAAATTTGAAGATTTGATGAAAGGTGAATTTCAAATGAGTGCAATGGGGGAGTTAACCTTTTTCCTAGGGCTGCAAGTCAAACAACCTGAAGGGATCTTTATTCATCAGGAGAAGTATGTTAAAGATATTTTGAAAAAGTTTGACTTTGAACTTTTGAGGACTGCTATCACTCCATATGAACCACCCAAGCTTAAGAATCCAAATGAGCAAGATGAGGCTGTGAATGTTCATCTTTATAGATCCATGATTGGATCACTCATGTATCTCACAGCTTCTAGGCCTGACATTACCTTTGCTGTCAGTGCTTGTTCCAGACATCAAGTCACTCCACTAACTTTCCACCTAAATGCTGTGAAGAAAATTTTCAAGTACATAAAGGGCCAACCCAAACTAGGCCTATGGTACCCAAGGGATTCACCATTTGTGTTGGAGGCTTACAGTGATAGTGATTATGCTGGAGCTAATTTGGATAGGAAATCCACAACAGGAGGTTGTCAATTTCTTGGAAGAAGACTCATCTCTTGGCAGTGCAAGAAACAAACCATTGTGGCTACTTCTACTACTGAAGCAGAATATATTGCTGCTGCCAATTGCTGTGGTCAGGTACTTTGGATTCAAAATCAGATGTTGGATTCTGGGTTTAACTTTATGAACACTAAAATCTACATTGATAATCAAAGTACTATTTCCATTGTTAAAAATCCTGTTTTTCATCAGAGAACTAAACATATAGAAATTAGGCACCATTTTATAAGAGATGCAAATGAGAAGCATCTAATTCAAGTGCTTAAAATTCATACTGATGATAATGTGGCTGATTTGTTAACAAAAGCTTTTGATGGACCTAGGTTTAATCACCTAGTTGTCAACATTGGGATGGTTAACCCTTGACTGCTATGTTTGAGGGGAGGCATATGCCTCAGGGGAGGATTATACATGGTGTATTTATGTAGATTATTATGTTTTCTAGAATTATGTTTACTAACTTTCTTTTTCAGGTTATTACTAATCTTGTATATTATTCTAGTTGTTCTTTTGTGTTTTTGTGTTTTGTTTGAATGTCTGGTTACAGGTCATGTTTCTGCTGATATACAAAGATCTACATTCAGTGGAATTAGATGTAAAGACATAAAAGTAAAATATTATTCATCATTGGAAAGTTTGGTACATCCATTACAAGATCTGTCATCACAAGAAACACAAAATACATCATTCACCAACAACCAACCACCATCATACCACCACATCCCTAAGCAACAACCTAATCCATCTTCCTCTTCCCTTTACCCAAGTCCTTTGGGTCTGGCATTTTCTTGTGGATTCCTCTGGATTGCATGTCTTTGTTCCAGAGCTTGGGAGCTGCAAGACCAAGCACCACCTTCAATGGACCCTTCCTTCTACTTGAGGACTGTAGCTCTTCAGGAACAGAGATTCTTCTCATATCTGCACAGACTCTTTCCATTTTACTTGTTAAAAATGCAGTGACAGGAGTGAAATCAGGGACAACCATAGCTAGAGGAGCTGGTGTTTCCACAGCTTCAGTGGTTTCTTCTGATGAGGTTGGAGATGGACAAAACTCTGAAGGACCTTCACCTAAGTAATAGTATGATCTTTGGATTTGAGGTATGTCAAAGGTAGAGTCTGATGAATCAGAAGAGATTTCAATGACTTTGGGGGATGGCTTCATGTTTTGAAAGTGAGAAAAACTTTGGGATATGTTATTTGTGGGATGGTGAGTTGATTTTGACTTGAAGACTTATTTATAAAGACATGATTTGGGTTAAATGTGAGTTAATGTAAGTAAATGGGAGGTAGTTGAGTCAGTAGCAATTACTAAGTGTGCAAGTTGTCCACTTAATTGGATTCTTCGGATGAAAGTCAATGGTTTGACCAACATGCTGCTGATACTATTTATCTTGTTGTTAAGTGTGTTCCTGCTGATAGCCTATTCATGTTGAATTTATTCAGGGGAATGCTATTCAGAAGAATTAAAACAACTAATAATTAACAAGGCAAATTTTATTGATTCTTCAGAGGTACAATACAAGATAGTGAAAATGAAAGATTAACAACAAAGTTCCTATTCTACTTTGCCCTTGCCCTTGCCTCACACAGTCTTCTTCTTGCCCTTGTTGTTGATGTTGAAGAGTCCTTGCCATTGAGGACAGGGCAAACCTAACACAACCTTTCTGATCTTTGGCAATGGTGGATTTGTTTTTCTTCTTCTTGGACGAGAGGACTGAGGCTTATCAGAGATTGTAGGGGTGTAAAGTTCATCATTCTCCTCATCCTCTTCATCAGAAGATATAAAGAAGATGAGAGACTCATCAGGATTGGGAACTCTGTTTGCCCTCTCTAATTCATGTAAAGAAGATCTTCTGATGATGAACTAGGAGCAGGGACATCATGTTTCTTCTTCTTGGCTTGTTCCTTTGTGAGACCACGAGGACGTGTTGGCATATTGAGTGGTGGTGGAGATGTTAGTGAGTCAGAAGTATCTGATGAGTTAGAAGAAAGGTTGATGATGTGTTGATTGGAAGCCATGGATTTTGTGGAGGTATGATAATTAGGGATTTGATTTGAAGTGGAGAGATTTGGGGATAATTAGCCTTTATTTATAAGATCCCCCAACCGCGTGTCTTTATTACCATTAATGCGAGGCAGTTTGGAGATAATTAAGGGTTCTTTGAAATTTGAATTAAGAGATCTTTTTCAAAGATATTTGGTTTCCACTGACGGGTAGATTCTGCTGATCGATACTGCGGATGGTTATGTTGACCATAGTCAACATTTGACTATTTTCTACGGATTGACCATTTGCTTTCAGCCGTTTGATTTGGTTTCTACGGATGATTCAGTTAATTGGGATTTGCCTTAGTTGATTATTGGTCAAAGATTTCTTTCCAATAATTCATATCAGTTTCACTCCACGTTTGGTAACTTCCATAATTAACCAAGACGTGCATATCCCACTCCCAAATTAACTGATTCCCTCTCGCTATATAATTTCAATAACCATTTCAATCTTTTCCAGAACACCCAACCCTAATTTCTTATTCTCAATCAATGGCTGAACTATATTTCAAAGGAGATCATAACAAACATGCCTTTCTTGGTCGTGGTAAAAATGATGAAGATTATGTGGGCATGATGGAATTTCTTCAAAGGTCCAAGATTTGTTATGCTCTGCTCCAGTATCCAGATGTTATTCATGAGTCTCTTGTTGTACAATTTTGGGAAACCGCTCAAATAAGGACTGTTGAAGATGGACCAACAGAGATTGTTGTTGTTATGGATGGGGAAGAATATGTGGTTACTGAGTCATTGGTCAGGACCAAACTACAGTTGGATGATGAAGGAGGGGTGACTGAGTTGCCTAAGAGTGAGATACTTAGAGGGCTTCAGGCTGCTGGTTATACTGGTGATGGGAAAGTATGGTACAAGAATCTGTTTTGTCCAAAATGGAGGTTTTTGACACACACCTTACTTCAGTGCATGGATTCTAAGTCTGGTGGATGGGACCAATTCTCTACAGACATTGCTCTTGCCATTGTGTGTCTCTCTCAGGGAAGAACATTCAACTTTTCTAGGTATATCTTTAATGCTATGCTTGAAAATGTTAAGGATACCAAACTTAAATATTTATTGTATCCTAGGTTTCTTCAAATCATTTTAGACATTGAGACCAATGACCCCACTCACTTGCCTGTTAAGGGTTTATCTAAAAAGTTGTTTACTCAAATGAAATTTAAATTTATTGGTGAACAAATACTTCCAGCCATGTTGTCGGGTGGCAATGCTCCTGATGGAGTAGCTGCTGATGTAGCTGCTGATGCCCCGGTGGGCAATCCTCCTGATGGAGAAGCAGCTGATGTAGCTGGTGGTGGTCAGGATTCCCCTGATGCTCAAGCACCAGAGGATTCTCCTGAAAGGACTGAAGATGCTCCTGATGCAAATGCATCAGTTGCTTCTGATGTTCAGCCTCCACTCTCTCCAAGGTTACCCACACCTGTATATTCACCAATGGATCTCCATTCTCCTGAGCATGAGCTCAATGAGAATTTAGGCTTTGACCAACATGTACACTCACCACAATTTACAAGACTTCCTTCACCCAGTCCTTTGAGACCTCACTTAGAGGATCATGTAGATGTAGATGTAAATTTAAATTATTCTACCCACAGGACGAATGATGCTTCCAATACCACAGATATCCCTGTTGGTGGAGCTGAAGGTCCTGTTACTCTCACCTATGTATCAGCTTTGTTGAACAGGTATGTATCTAGGGTGGACAAGTTGGAGAATGATCTGAACTTCACCAAAAAGAATATCAGCAATGCTGTTCTGACTCTAATTGGAAGAGTCAAGAAGTTGGAGGGTAAGCTTAAGCAAAGAAAAAAACAAGGTGTGGTGTATGACTCAGATGAGGACTCTACTAAAGCATCTAACAACATTGACTTAGAAGGCCTTGAACTTCTTGCTGCTACCACTTTGGAGAGTGTTCAGAAGAATGCCGACATTAGGCATGAACCATCTGTTGCTCCAACTGCTGATGTTTCTCATTCTACTGATGCCGGTGTTCCAAAGGACTCCAGAGATAAGAAGTCTGCTGATGTTGCTCATTATGTCAGAAGGAAGCATTCTGCTGATGCTCCTAGCAAGAAGACTTTTGCTGATGTTCCTAGCAAGGAATCTTTTCCTACTACTTTGCCAGAAATGGGCACTCATAATCCATCAGTAGATATCCAAGATGATCTCTCTCCTACTTCTCCTGATAAAACTTTTATTCCTCCTGAGAAGCAAGATAAAGGAAAGTCTATATTGATTGATCAAGACATTCCTTCCAGAGTAAAATCCAAGGTGGAACTTGCTAATGAAAAACTTAGTGAGAATGTTGCTGCACATTTGCAAGCTCAAGAGGATGTTGCAGTTACTAAAGTTCAGTTGGATTTGAAAGCCTCAGAAGCATTGGCTAGGAAAATTCAAGATGATTTGGATAAGATGGGACCTCAATTTACTACCACCTTGCCTGCTGAAAGACAAAAAGAGCTTGATGAAATTGCTCAGAATCTTACTGCTGAACAATGGGAGAATTTGGCTGAACAAGCTGCTTCCAAGCCTAATTTGGGTGAATATGAGCTTGGAGTTGATAATCCTGCTTTTGTTCAGATGGTGGTTGAAAGAGGAAGATTGAAGAGACAACAGGAGGCAGAGACTAAAGCTAAGTATCTCAGGGAAAGACCTTGGACAAAGAATGAAATAAAGAAGTATATGAGGAATTTTGTGAAGAATCAGGGATGTTCTATGTTTGGGTCAGGCTGGAATCAAAAGAAGGTTTGGGAATTTTCAGATAAGCAGCTCACCTTCTACTATGACAAGATCATTTCAAATCTTCATTCCTCTGGTATAAATGTTCAAGATGTTTTGGAGTTTAGAGGAAGACTATTGGATGAGCCTCAAGCTAAGAAAGCTAAGATTCATGATACTGCTGCTCAACCTGCTGACTCTATTGGGTCTTTTCATGGTGGTCAGGAGAATGTGCAACATCCTTCAGTCTTGTCTCAGAAGGAAGATACTCCTGATGCTCAAAAGGGTGATACTCCTGATGCTCAGATGGATGATACTCCTGCTGCTTCTCATTATGATACTGTTGAATCTCATCCTGATACTACTGACGCTCCACATGATGTTATCAATGATGCTTCTAACGATACTCCAATTGAAGTACCTGATGATGATGATTCTGCTGATGTTCCTGCTGATACTTCCAAACAAGTGCCTAAATAAGAACCTGCTGATGGTCCTTCTATTCCTGTTAATACTGGCACTAGGAGAAAGACTAAAGCTATCAAGAGGAAAGCTTCAAAAGATATTCCTTTAGAAGATAGTACTACTTTCTTTGATTATGCTTCTGATGATGGTCAAGACCCTGTTGTATGGGAGAAAATTGTGAAGTGGGAACTGGTTGATTCTGAGCTTGGTCAAGGCAAAGTGAATGTCATAACTAGACAAGATGGAACTACCAAGACATTCTTGTTTCTGAGTCAGATCTTACATATGGTGGACAAGCAAGATCTTCTCTCACTTTATGATTGGGTTACCCAGTACTATCAAACTCATTCCCCTGATGACATTGGAATGTATTTGATGGGTGATTTGCAGATTTTGTGTGATTCTTATAAAGGTGATTCTGGTGTAAGGTTTCAAGTATGGAAAGGTCAAAAGACATGGGTGGTTGAATATTGGAAGTTCTTTCCACTTCCTAATGTTCATATGATTGTTACAACCACTGGTAAGACCTTGTATTGCTGGGCTGATGTTCTTTACCCAATCACAAAGGAAGTAATGCATCTCATGCTGGAGACAAAGTTATTTGTTCCTTTGGATATGACTGAAAATGATCTTCATCTTGCTGAACAATTGGCAAGGTTCATAAGAAGAAGTATCTTGACTAAGAAGGAGCTGACAACCAAGCATGGCATTCAAATGGATTCCTATCTGCAATGAGCTGATCTTGGTATTGTATTGAGTTGTATATTTTTTATTTTTTATTTTCTGATTATAAGTTTAGTAAAAAAAAAAAAAAAAAAAAAAAAAAAAAAAAAAACCTAACAGATTTGTATAGTTTTGTGTATGTTGTATGTAGGTTTGGTGTTGATTCTTATCACACTCTTTGTGGTCATCAACTTGCCTGATGTTGACTATTGATGCGTGGGAATCGCAACAGGCTTTACCTCTCGAGGGATCTCGAGAGGCTTACAACCCCCACCAGGCAGTGTACCTGATCGTTGTAGTATAGTATAGTGACAAGTACCGGGGGATTGATCGTTCAGCTTAGGAATAGTGTCGCTAGGATTAGAAAGCCTAAATTACTAGTTCTAAAGGTGAGGGATGATTATTTTTGTATTTTTATATTTTTATGAAAGCAAGTAAAATCTCGGGTTTTGAAGGATTAGGGCGGAATTAGTTGCTATTCAACTAACCCAATACTAAGATGCAATCAAAATAAAATACTAAAAATGAAAATAAACTAATTATACTAAGGTTGTGAGCAGTAATGGGAGAAAATGTGTTTACTTAGATTTCACTACTCCCTAGATATCTTTTACACGTTAATTACTTGTTATAATTGCATGGATGACGGATTGTATTCCTTAATACCATTCATGGGGTGGCATACATAACTCCCCAATTCTATGAGCTCTTATCTCCTCCTACACCATGCCCAGCACAACTATAGGGATTGTAAACAGTGGCTCATGCATTAAATACAACCAATAAAGACCTAGTACGCCTCGGTTCATGTTTTTTAAGACGTTCAAGCATGTTACCATTTGGAGATCTGCCAGTTTTCTTAAGCCTAACATATAAATCATTCATCCAAAACAAGAATAAACAAGTAATCAACACATAATCAATATCTAGGTTTCATTAGATCTAAGCAAACACAAAAGAGATCTAGCCTAGCATGATAGAATTAAGACAAGAACAAGATATAGACAACCAACACATAGACATATTGATTGAATTAGAAGAACACTTATCTTGATTAATCATGCAAGGTATCAAGGGGTTGGAACCCTTGAAAAACCTGTAAAGTTACACCAAAATCGTCTTTAGGGTTTCTCCCAAAACTTCTCTCCTTAAATGTGAAAAACTAGAAAACTATATATAGGAAAATAGGGATGACGGCGTCAAGAACAAAGGTGTGACGCCGTCACCTCGCCGCCAAATACTTCCTCGGACGGCCTTGATCTACTTTTGACGCCGTCAAGGCCTAGGCCGTCACACAAATTACTCTTGACGCCCTGTGTGTGACGCCGTCATCAACTACGGATTTTAATTCTTGGGGTTTTGACGCCGTCAGGAAAACTCTTGACACCTTCATGAACTACGGATTTTATTATTGAGGTTTGACGCCGTCAGGAAATTACTCTTGACGCCGTCACCTACTGTTCCCAGCATGGAAAATTAAGACTTTGCCGTTTTCTTCACTTTTATGCTCAAAAAACGTCCAAAATGGCTTCTTTTCCAGAATTCACTCTCCAAGTACCTAAAATCACAAAAGGAACGATTTAGGGCAATATTTGATCAAATAAATTCGGATTCGGGCTTAAATGACCCCCTAAAAACGGATCATTTTTCGCCTCATCATATACCCTTACACTTGAGATTTGCTTGTCCTCAAGCAAATGCGCTTTTATTCTACTCAAAATACAAGTTAGGGGTCATTTAACACTAATATAAAAGTAATTACAACAAATAATCGTTCCACTAAAGACCAATCGACAAGCACGGAGGTCATACACAAGCACCTCACAAATAGTGTTTAGATACTCACATCTCTCGGGTGTAATAAAGTGTAAATTACAATATGGAAACGGAAGATATCTCTCACTACCTGTCATAGCAAAATAGATTACCATAGACTTGGGAAAGGATCAAACCTCCACCACATGGCGTAAGCACCTAGGATAAACTATCAAAGAGGTCTTTTAAAGGGTTGTAACGTTAGGTATAGGGATATGAATTACATGGTTTTGTTGGATAAAGGAAGTTTTACTGGTGGCGAGTTAACAATCTTAGTTAATTACATGTACAATGTGGCGTTGCTAAGCCAAGACTAGACTCGACTTAAGTTAATAAATGAAAAATAACAAAAACATGAAATGAACATAGAATAAAAAGGGATGGTAGTCCGTATGTTTTTTTTTCTTTTTCCTTTTTTTTTTTTTTTTTTTTTTTTTTTTTTTTTTGCATACACTCTTACCCTACCATCCAAAATAATACATCATAGGGGATGAGAATTCCCCTTACACTTGAATCTTTACATACTTTACATTAAACTATTCTAATGACTCGAATTAAGAAAATCAAAACACTTGGAGCACTTTTAAGATTAACGCACATATGGGGGTAATATATGATGTTCTTCCCCATTACTCCATAAAATAAGTACTTTACCCACGAGTCCCAATCGTCCCAAAACAATATGTACAAGGATATGACTCGACTTAGCAACCATGTAATCAATTAGAAAGTTAACTTAGGGTTTAACAAATAACAATAATGCACTAAAAATGAGCGCATACACGGAAGGCTAAGGCGATTTGGTTGTACATTTAAGTGGGGTGTAACAAATTCTTCCTTTAAGTAAAATGCTTAAAGTTAGAAACGAAAAGATAGGCTCGGAGGGGTGTACTAGGGGTTTCGTGTACTAAAAATGAGTACAACACTAAGGGTGTGGGAAAAATTAGTTGACTTAACTAGCCAAGCAATATTACTTAAATGGTCAAGTAATTATGATACGGGTTTAACACAAGGGTGATCCTAATGCCTCTTATCATGTAGTAAATCCTACCACACGAATGTAGTCTCACTAGCGGTCTCGGGATGCATCACTAACGCAAGTTCTAGAATCTAAATGCTACCGGTACACTCATAAGCACTAATAATAAATGCTTTTCCTATCAAATCTAAAGGCGAACCTCACATATTTGGGTGGAAAATTTTTCTGAATATACGGTTATGTGCTAGTCATACAATCTCCTATCCATGAGACGCTTGCTATGGCTAAAGTTTCACTCCTAAATGTTGTAAAAAAATTTAAATTTGGCGCTAAAATTACACTAACAAGTATTTCTCATAGTTTTATTACACATCTACTATTAAACAAAACAAACTCAAGCGAAAGTGCATATGTAAGGTATCATCTTTTTACCCTCCCCTTACACTTAAGATGAACATAGTCCCCAATGTTCAAGTAAAGAATGTAAAAGTGAAAAAGTTAAAAAGAATGAAATCAAATACTCCCCTGATTCGCTCGGTATGGATTATAGATGGCCAGGTTAAATCTTCCTCCAAGAAAATGAACAATCAAAGCTTCCCTTCCAGAATATAAATCATCTTCTTGTCATACATAACCTGTAAATCCTGACAAAATAGACAAGACAACCTCGCGTAAAATCGGCGGCATCCTATATAAGTTACTAAATCCTAGAAAACAAAGTAAGATATAATGCTTGTGGAATGAAGTTTGCAGATTTCCTGGAGATTATAAAACTTAATAATTCACAAAAACCATAAGACTCCGTTAGAAAAACAAAACCGGTAAAATTTCTAGATTTTAACTCCTGACGCCGTCAAGAGTAAACCTCTGACGCCGTCAGAATGGACCTGCAGAAATTCTTATGTTAAGTTTCCGGAAAATTTCTGGAAAAACTTGGTCCTACTTCCTGGAAAATCCTGCAAAACTTCATTATGACTCAATACAAGCATTTGACTCTAACAAATACGAATATACATGCTCATTTATTATTGTGGAGAATCATGATCGGTTTGTTTCTTAAAAACATATTTGGGGTTTCCCCTTACACTTATCTTTTGCAAAAATACTTCTAGGTGGAGTTAAGACTAGGCTAAACAACAAAGTAAAGTATTTCCACATTTTAATTGAGAAACATGATCAACCAACAATAAAAATAAAGCATGCATACGGAAGCAAATAACAAACAAACAATTAAAATCACACAAAACATGGGTTGCCTCCCAAGAAGCGCTTTTCTTTATTTACGAGTCTTGTAGCTAGACTCAAGGTCATGGGTTACTACGTGATTTCATCATTGGTTCCACTCTCTAGGTCGTCTTCTAAACTAGTATCGCTTTCATAGTACAAGTACTTCGGATCTTCGAACTCGAAAATATCTTGTCGATACTTAGAACCAAGCTTACTAACATTCTTAAAGAATCCACATGATAAATCAGAAATATTTCTACACCCTCTCCTAACATCTTCATCACACAAGATAAGTTGGGAGCTCATCATATCAAGCCCGTAACAATCTATTTCCTTAAGGTCTTTTCTCTTGTATGGCGTTTGGTATGAAATCCTCCTAATCCCATCAGTGAAGGTCATGATTCCGTTCAAGTCATCCACTATCAAATTAGTGATTTCACAAAAGGGTGCTCCAAAGACGACTTGTGATAATCTAGGGTCGACATAGTCCTCTATGTTGTCCACAATCGTGAATTCCATAGAGAATGCCATATTTCCTACGAACACCTGGATTTCATGATCCTTACCACCCACTTTCTCTCCCTTGTAAATCATTCCCCATCTACAGATATTGTTATAATAAAACAATGACATAAAATTCTTTGGCAGGAATACATTAATGTATATGTTATCGAAGTATTTATGACCGATCATGCAGGGGATTTTGAGAGTATTCGGATCACGTCGTCTTATCTTCCCCAACTCTCCATCCTTTGACCCATATATATTCCCCTCAAGAGAGGGACGATACTCGTACACCTCCTCACTATCCCTACGAAAAATTACCTTCCTAACACCATTGGTGAGTACTACACTACCATCTTTCTCATCAAGGATTGCTCCCGATTCATTGATAAATGGTATCCCAAGGACAAGGTTGGTTAACGTTTGATTGGTGAGAGGGTCCACGTCATCAACCATGGTGAGGTCAGTATTATAAACAAGCTCTCCAATCCTAATTGATAAATTTTCTATTACTCTCTCGCACGCAATGTGCTCAGGGAAGGTTTTGTGGTATAGGGAAAGGGGGATTATGTTGACTGGGAAGCTAGGATCTATATGACTATCGGTTAAGAGCTTTTCCTTAATGGTACAGGGGATCTTGAAAACTTTAGGGTCATTTTCCTTAGTCTGATTGCTACCCACACTAATAACATCCTCCATTTTTCTCTCGGGTTCTTCTATAATAGATTTGTCACAACTCGTAATTTCCGGTCATTTTCCAAACCTCGACAATTTACTATTCACAAGTTACTATTCATCATTTACTATTCATCATTTTCGAGGTCAATTTGACATTCTGAGAAGCGTTCAGAAATTTTACTATTCACTTGACACTATTTATTTCCGGAAGAAATATCACTATTCACGTGCATTACTCATTTCATCGTAAATTTAGTTTACGAGTATTTAAATTCGCGTAACCGTATTGGTTCAAGAGCGAATTCATACATTATCATTTGGGACATTTCATTCAGACTAGAAATAGTCTGCATATCATCATTATTGCACTTGCATACTATTCCACTCGTAGGATAATTAAATTAATACTTTTGGTACAATTAACGATTTACGTATGTTTATTTTAAATAAACACTAATACGCGAACTATAAATGTGGCTAACACGTCCAACACTCCCGATTATGATCCCAATATATTTTTATATTCATTTTTATAATATAAAAATTATAATATTAATTTACCCGGTATTTTGGATATTTATTTTAATTATTAACTCAAGTTTACTAAAACTTCGACGGTTTTCGTAGAAATTAAACTATAATTATCTAAACACCCAATAATTTTTCCCAACCTATTTTTATAATTTTTATAACTTTATTTTATCCCGGTTAACTCCGTTAAAATTTATTTTTAGTTAACCCGGTACCCGGTACACTTTAAAACTACAAAATAACACATAATAATACATAATACCTCAAAAGTCTTACATTCATCCCCCCCCCTCCTTTTCCGCCCCCCCCCCCCCCTTGCCAATTTCTTACAAAACTCACTTACTCACTCTTTCTCATTAATAACTTGTACTAACTTTTATATAATAATAATACTAATAATAATATACATATCAAATGCTAGATTTTTATCTCATTTCACAACTAGTAAAATTTCATCTTTTTCTCTCTTTTCTCTCTTGAACCCACGGCCACAACAAGAAGGAAGGGCAAGACCAAAACTTTTCTCAAGATCAAGTGTTATTGTAGTTTAGTTTAGTTATTCTTACAAGGTTTTGAAATACAAACTTAAGGATACTAAGGTTTTCATCATCTAATCACACCACATCTCAAAGTAAGTTTACAAAACTCATTTCATAATTTTTACAAAGTTATTACTATGTTTATATATTTTCTTACAAGATCTCATACATGCATTAACTTATACCACTCCATTTTTGTATATATTTAACTTTCAAGCCCTAGAAGTGATTTTTGGTTAGATCCTTGTTAGATCTACTTGGTTATGATGATTAGGAACCCATGACACCCTAAGAAGGTGTATGGTAGGATTAGATTAGTTTTGTGGTGATTGAAAGTGGTTTGGATGAAGATGGAACTAGATTAGAACCCTAGAAACGATTTTTGAAACATTTGAAATACCTACTGTCCCTATTTTTATTTCTTGGGAAAATCAGTGGTTGATGGCTAATTTTTGACCAAAGATTTAGAAAATACTTTCAAAAACGAAACTTTAGGCGAAAGAACGGATTAAAACGAGCTTATAACGAAGGAGATATGATTTTTGCAAATTTAACGACGAAAACTATTTTATTAAAAACTGCTTGCTGTTTGGCAGATTTCGACGTACAAATAGAGGCATTAAACGTAATCTAGAGGAACCGAGCTATCGAAAATATATTACTACATACTAAAACGAATCCGTAGATATAAAGAACGAGGAAAATGAGCTTAAAACGACCAAGTTATACCCGTTTTAACATCACCAAAACTATATATATATATATATATTTGGTCACGAATAAAAATAATAACTTATGCACTAAATGGTATATTTTCTAGAAACGTTACTAAGGACTATATTCTTAACAAATGAATACGTACGACCTAAGAGAATATTTATACGACGTTATTTTAAGGTTTTCGATACGAGGAATATAACGCTAACATTTTTATGTGATATATATTACGACAAGTTTTGTAATTCTAGTTGGACTTATTTTCCTAAGTATGGAAAGTATTTTACTTTGACGATAACAATTATTTTTAAGTTACGAGTGGTATAGGTATCATGTGCATGTGCATTCATTTCATCACGGCATGATCTAAATTAGATCACATTCATTCATTTAGGTTGCGGCTAGTGTTCGCGCCTTGTTGTCCCGATCATTCCATCACTTTGTACTATCATTTCGAGGTGAGTCATAGCCTCACTTTTACTTGTTTAATTACTTTATAAACTCTTTGGGGGAGATACATGCTTAAATACTTGTTTTATACTTTTATACGATTTGAATTACTTTTTGAAGGAGAATACGCTGCTTTAATTATTTTTGTACAATGCCAAAGTATTAAATTCCTTACATTGCTTAAGTTTCCTTATTACCACGTCTTGACAAGTCCCCTTTATTATCATGGACCGTTAATTAAGTTCCAAGCGAGAGTGAGTGAATAGATCTATTGAGGGTGACTCCTCCATCTGTGTTTGGGTTGCTCCAACAGAATTACAGATGCATTTCATGTCTTTATTATTAGAGTGTCTGGTAAACACTCATTTGGGGCCAAGTAACGTCTAGCTTCGGTTTCATGAGCTTAAGAGACAATGTAGTTTTTATGACTGAAAAACTTATTACTTTACTTTATACTTGGGCTATTGCACATACGATTAAAGTTAAATACTGATGGTTTTTATAAATCTTATTTCTGATTTCTTATTTCTGATTTCTTATTACGGATTTCTTATTTCTGATTTCTTATTTCTGATTTCTTATTACGGATTTCTTATTTCTGATTTCTTATTACTGATTTCTTATTACTGATTTACAATGCCTTTGCATCAACCTTATTACGGATTTACGATGCTTTTACTAGTAAATTTTCCTCTCCAAATGTTTTACCATACTTACTTGTTCTCTAAAATCTATGAACTCACCAACCTCGTGTTGACACTTTAGCATGTATTTTCAGGTTATTAAGGTAGCTCATGTTGCATGCATTTGGACCTTCATGGAGTCGTGGAGACGACGCGTCTGACTATATTTTTCTACGCCTATGAACGTTTGATCTTGTTGAACTTATTTTAACTAAAATGGCAACATCTTTTGGGACCTATGTTTTGTAAACTCTGAATGTTTTAATGATCAAACGCTGTATTTTCTAAACGACACTTTAGGTCGTTCAATATAACTGTAACTATGGTGCTATGACAGTCACCCCCAGGTATTCCATTCCGCTGCCATTCAGGTATTTTGGGGGTGTGACAGATTGGTATCAGAGCTAAGGTTATAGTGAACTAGGATGTATCTTGGACCCTAGACTATAACCACATCATCATAGCATCTCATCATTTCATCATAGGTGCATATTCACTATACATGTTGTTTTACGCACACACTGTGCAAGTTATTCATACCCATACTCATATATATATATATATATATATATATATATATATATATATATATATATATATATATATATATATATATATATATATATATATATATATATATATGATTATATTGACCTGGTTCACAAGTGACATGTCTTCAGATACCCACGCTGTTATCCTTTCATCGGATTCCGACATTGATGATGCCTTGTCATCTTCCACTACCATTATATCACCAGTTGCACGTATACCACCGTTAGCACTATTGATTTGTTATAGGAATAAGGTTTTCCTATCATTTAACCTATACATAAAATGCCATTTGGTAGAGTATTCAGACTTAATTTTAATGGACTTATTAGGATGCTTATTACAAGAGAGATAACATGTTTTCTTTCCTTCACTAGTAGGACGCTTACTACTTAGGTACTACCACCACCATTGGTTACTTATTACACTATTGGTCGTCCCATAGTGCGTACTTTAACTTTACCTCTTAGATGTCGCGAGATAGCGCGAAAGAGGGTAGTATCCCATTCACTATTATCACCATTATCTCCTAACTCATCACTAGGATCTCATTGTCATCAATGTTATTCTCATCCTTTAGAATACCACCATTGTCATTTCCCTTTTCCATTTCCACTTGCCACGAATTAGATAACACCTTATGGATAATACCAAGATTACGGACTCAACAGGAACATCTGCAGGTTCCTCAAGAATGGCTTAGAATCTACACTATCTAGGACTTGATCGATGCACAACTTCAGACACTGCTTCAGGACTATCCCGACCTTATGATGTCGTAAAACCTGATTTCACCTAGAAGGACTACAAGAAGTCTTTAGACTAGACTTATATCTTTACTAGCTTTTACTATTATCCTAGCCACGAGAGGTGTGGCATAGTTCGAAGAAATTTGTAGTATTTTGATTGATGAACAAACGGAATCACCAAGTATTGACTCTACTATGGGGGAATGGTTGTGCTATCTATGATATGGGTCCATATAGACCGAAACTTTCATGTATTATATTCATGTGTTATGAATATGATGATTTTTATTACCTATAGATTCTCATGGACTCTTATGATTGGATGGAAATAGATTTAAGCAAACCACTCCAAGCATGACGCAAGCTGCTGTTGGACAAGTCATTGCCAAGAACATGGCCACTACCTTCACCAAGGAACTTACTCACGTGGAATTTACGGGTTGTAATCCCTCCTCCTTTAGCGGAAATATAGACACAAAGGAATTTCTCAAATGGTTCAAAGAATTAGAAACAATCTTTCAATGTGGCGACTGTCGTAAGGAAGACAAAGTTAAGTTCGCCACTTGCACTTTTCAAGAGCATGCCCAGAAATGGTGGACTAAGTATGTCCAGGTAGTAGGAGTTGATGCTGCTTACTCACACTCTTGGGAGAAACTAAAAAGGATGATGAGTTTGAAGTTCTGTGTGAAAAGCGAATTACAAGCAATTGAACAGGAAACACTAAACCTTACCATGGTAGGAGATGATGTTGTTAAGTATACTGCTTCTTTTTATGATTTAGCCCGACTAGGCTCTGCAATGGATGAGCCGGAAAGCAAGAAACTTGAAAGGTACATAGGAGGACTTTCTCCTGAAATTCGTATGTTGGTCAACTCATTGGAACCCGATACCATGCCTAAAGCTATCAGAATGGCAATCGAAGCAAAGGAACGCGTAGCTCACACCAAGATTTTTGGAGGCAATGGTAACAACAAGAGAAAGTGGGTCGGTAATCTGGATGCTAATGCTTCTCAACAACCGTTTAAGATACAACAAGTGGTGGAGACCTGTGCTGCGGGGTCAAGCCAAAAGAAAAGGTATGTTGGTAAATTACCCGAGTGCAACAAGTGTCAGTTTCATCACAAAGGATCTTGCCCCTCTCAATGTAAAAACTGCCAAAAGCTCGGACATGAAACCAAGGATTGCAAGGCTCCCACCCTCGCAAAGCATCAGAAACTCTCGGTAACCTGCCGCGAGTGTGGAGTAGTGGGACACTTCAGGAGTGAATGCCCGGAGTTGGGAAACCAGAATTGGAAGAAGAAGTTTATGTTTTAATTATATAAACCTTAGTTTGAGCCCTCTAGGGTTGTACTTTCTTTTGGTACTTTCCATAAGTACGTTGATGTAACCTAGTAGTATTAAGCACTTTCCTATCTAATGTAATGACTATCTTTTGTTACCTCTGTGATAACCGTAGCCTTTGTTTATTCCATTTTCTATTGCAATTGCGCAATTTTTCAATCGTTTCGCAACATCATACCATTGTCTTATTTAGGGAATAGGCCGATTTCGTATTTGACGGATTAGTAGATTATTATCATTCCATAGTATTTACCCATGTATCCAATAAACCATTCAACGAGTTTTATTTCAAACTATTTTACTACCTTATGGGGAAATTGTTTTTACCAAATTTCTAAAATAAGTCGTTTTGTTACCGTACTATAAACTGATTTTTCCTATATTACGTCAAATATTTGCTATTATTACGCGGAACAAAATTTTTTTTATTACTTTGAAAGGAAATAATTAGAATACCATTTTTAATAACAATACGTTGAACACCATCTAAAGCTTTTGAGAAAAAGTAATATTATTTTGGCTAAATCAAGCATCGCATCATCAGTCCTCAACTATACATAGCCTGATCACCTATGTATACTTCAGGAAAGATTATGCCATGAAGGAAATAGTTACTTTTTAAAGTATTGCTAATAACAATCTTCATTCAAAAGCGTTTTAGACAAGTAAACTCTTTTATAAGTGTCTTTCCTGACAAACTCTCCCTGGATACTTACCCCACCTGTCACCCACTTAGCCATTAAGTTGGATTGTTCCATTGACTTCTCTAGGAGAGACTTTCCATATCAATTACGAGTAGGATTCCTCGATACCAGAAAAGCAATGAAAGGATTACAGAACTACTAACCTAGATTAGAAGTATACACCAAGACAATTTATAACTCAACAACAGTTCTAAGATGCCACGAGACCATCCGAACCACCATCTCTGACCGGGTTGTCCAATTCTATTATTTAAAGGTACTAGCTAGACTGAGCTACAGGATCGAACACATTGAGAGAGTGCGCTAAGCAAAACCATAGGAATAAACCAAGCCTCCTAACCGATACTGTAAAGTGATTTGATTAAACATGGCCTTATCTAAATGCAAACTTCCCTGCAGTGAGTTTTACGCCAAGAATGATTGATTCGAAATATGGATATTGATATAGATTCCCTCAAGGAATTGTGTTCTCAAGAAATTCTAGATAACCTCACCTATACATCAAGAGAGGCATCAGGCCCAAGCACAATAGGCAAAGGAAAACACATGTCTTAGCAATTCGTTAGACCAAAATACAAGGAATCAAAGAAATTGTTACCCATATTCTGTCCCCTTCAGATAACGCCGAGTTCGAAAGACAGAACGTTGTGTAATTAGTCACAAGATTTATTGTACCTATTTCAATTATTCCCGAAAAAGGTGATCGAATCACCTCAGACTTCTAGCAAACATTTTAAGATTTCCTTCGGAACTTCATTAAGATGTAAACACCGCCTACTATCCTCAGACCGATGGTTAGAACGAGAGAACGATTTAAACATAGGAAAGTTATGCTCAGAGTATGAGTGATTGACTCTAGAAATGGTTGGACTAACCATTTACCATAAATTAGATTCTTTTATAACCATAGTTATTGCGCGAGCATAGAGACTACACCATTTGAGTCACCTTATGGTTGAAATACCAATTACCCATTTACAGACCGAAATCGGAAAGTTAAATTCACTAGTCTAGAACTAAACTATAGAACAACAAAGGAAATTTCACAAGTCAAGATCCAGTTACAAGCAACGAGGAACTGGTAGAAGTTAGGTTGGTACATGACGCACATTATGCGGATTGGGTATCGCTGAACAGCAAACCAACTAGAGTCTCGTGAAAGAACGAACTAAGTGGAAAGCTTTGCCTTGGAGAGGCATGATACAATTTTGGTAACACGAGAGATTGAACCTCTAGTATATTGGACCATTTAAGATTCATTTTAGAATCGACCAGCTGACATATAAGATTTGGGTTCTGACATAGTTCAGCAACGTATATTGCCCATATTACATTATAAACCTGAAGAAGCACTGATCATCTATTGACGAACCAAACTCGGAAAAAGCAAAACTCACTATTCCAATAGGCATTCATGATATAACCAGAAATTTCCTACAAGTCAAGAATCAATTACAAATTCTACAAGTTGTAAACCATTAAAACTTCAAGTTGGTAGCCAGACCATGTTGAAAGTTCTGCCTAGGAAAGGCATGATATTATTCGGAAAAATTTGGAAAGTTAAACCTGATATACACTGGACCACGTAATATTTCAGACAGAGTAGGCCTAGTGGTCATCTGACTTGAGCCTTGTTAGAGAACAGCCGGATTACACAACTATGTTTCACCTATTCAAATCCCAGGAAATGACTTTCAGATTAGTCACTCATAATCCCATTTGGAAAGAATTCCAACCCAAAGACAAACGTAAACCTGGTAGGAGGATCAATAGAAATCATGGATTGTTAGGTCAAACGATTGAAGCAAAGTCGATTTCCTATCGTGAAAGTTCGCTGGAATTCTCGAAGAGGACCCGAATTTACTTGGGAACGGGAAGACCAAATGCAACTCAAGTATCCACGTCTTTTTACCAAATATACTTCAGAGACCAACCAAAACTGAACTTCGGGACGAAGTTCCTGTTAGTGGGGAAGACTGTCACAACTCGTAATTTCCGGTCATTTTCCAAACCTCGACAATTTACTATTCACAAGTTACTATTCATCATTTACTATTCATCGATCACTATTCATCGTTTTCGAGGTCAATTTGACATTCTGAGAAGCGTTCAGAAATTTTACTATTCACTTGACACTATTCATTTCCGGAAGAAATATCACTATTCACGTGCATTACTCATTTCATCGTAAATTTAGTTTACGAGTATTTAAATTCGCGTAACCGTATTGGTTCAAGAGCGAATTCATACATTATCATTTGGGACATTTCATTCAGACTAGAAATAGTCTGCATATCATCATTATGGCACTTGCATACTATTCCACTCGTAGGATAATTAAATTAATACTTTTGGTACAATTAACGATTTACGTATGTTTATTTTAAATAAACACTAATACGCGAACTATAAATGTGACTAACACGTCCAACACTCCCGATTATGATCCCAATATATTTTTATATTCATTTTTATAATATAAAAATTATAATATTAATTTACCCGGTATTTTGGATATTTATTTTAATTATTAACTCAAGTTTACTAAAACTTTGACGGTTTTCGTAGAAATTAAACTATAATTATCTTAACACCCAATAATTTTTCCCAACCTATTTTTATAATTTTTATAACTTTATTTTATCCCGGTTAACTCCGTTAAAATTTATTTTTAGTTAACCCGGTACCCGGTACACTTTAAAACTACAAAATAACACATAATAATACATAATACCTCAAAAGTCTTACATTCATCCCCCCCCCTCCTTTTCCGCCCCCCCCCCCCCCCCTTGCCAATTTCTTACAAAACTCACTTACTCACTCTTTCTCATTAATAACTTGTACTAACTTTTATATAATAATAATACTAATAATAATATACATATCAAATGCTAGATTTTTATCTCATTTCACAACTAGTAAAATTTCATCTTTTTCTCTCTTTTCTCTCTTGAACCCACGGCCACAACAAGAAGGAAGGGCAAGACCAAAACTTTTCTCAAGATCAAGTGTTATTGTAGTTTAGTTTAGTTATTCTTACAAGGTTTTGAAATACAAACTTAAGGATACTAAGGTTTTCATCATCTAATCACACCACATCTCAAAGTAAGTTTACAAAACTCATTTCATAATTTTTACAAAGTTATTACTATGTTTATATATTTTCTTACAAGATCTCATACATGCATTAACTTATACCACTCCATTTTTGTATATATTTAACTTTCAAGCCCTAGAAGTGATTTTTGGTTAGATCCTTGTTAGATCTACTTGGTTATGATGATTAGGAACCCATGACACCCTAAGAAGGTGTATGGTAGGATTAGATTAGTTTTGTGGTGATTGAAAGTGGTTTGGATGAAGATGGAACTAGATTAGAACCCTAGAAACGATTTTTGAAACATTTGAAATACCTACTGTCCCTATTTTTATTTCGTGGGAAAATCAGTGGTTGATGGCTAATTTTTGACCAAAGATTTAGAAAATACTTTCAAAAACGAAACTTTAGGCGAAAGAACGGATTAAAACGAGCTTATAACGAAGGAGATATGATTTTTGCAAATTTAACGACGAAAACTATTTTATTAAAAACTGCTTGCTGTTTGGCAGATTTCGACGTACAAATAGAGGCATTAAACGTAATCTAGAGGAACCGAGCTATCGAAAATATATTACAACATACTAAAACGAATCCGTGGATATAAAGAACGAGGAAAATGAGCTTAAAACGACCAAGTTATACCCGTTTTAACATCACCAAAACTATATATATATATATATTTGGTCACGAATAAAAATAATAACTTATGCACTAAATGGTATATTTTCTAGAAACGTTACTAAGGACTATATTCTTAACAAATGAATACGTACGACCTAAGAGAATATTTATACGACGTTATTTTAAGGTTTTCGATACGAGGAATATAACGCTAACATTTTTATGTGATATATATTACGACAAGTTTTGTAATTCTAGTTGGACTTATTTTCCTAAGTATGGAAAGTATTTTACTTTGACGATAACAATTATTTTTAAGTTACGAGTGGTATAGGTATCATGTGCATGTGCATTCATTTCATCACGGCATGATCTAAATTAGATCACATTCATTCATTTAGGTTGCGGCTAGTGTTCGCGCCTTGTTGTCCCGATCATTCCATCACTTTGTACTATCATTTCGAGGTGAGTCATAGCCCCACTTTTACTTGTTTAATTACTTTATAAACTCTTTGGGGGAGATACATGCTTAAATACTTGTTTTATACTTTTATACGATTTGAATTACTTTTTGAAGGAGAATACGCTGCTTTAATTATTTTTGTACAATGCCAAAGTATTAAATTCCTTACATTGCTTAAGTTTCCTTATTACCACGTCTTGACAAGTCCCCTTTATTATCATGGACCGTTAATTAAGTTCCAAGCGAGAGTGAGTGAATAGATCTATTGAGGGTGACTCCTCCATCTGTGTTTGGGTTGCTCCAACAGAATTACAGATGCATTTCATGTCTTTATTATTAGAGTGTCTGGTAAACACTCATTTGGGGCCAAGTAACGTCTAGCTTCGGTTTCATGAGCTTAAGAGACAATGTAGTTTTTATGACTGAAAAACTTATTACTTTACTTTATACTTGGGCTATTGCACATACGATTAAAGTTAAATACTGATGGTTTTTATAAATCTTATTTCTGATTTCTTATTTCTGATTTCTTATTACGGATTTCTTATTTCTGATTTCTTATTTCTGATTTCTTATTACGGATTTCTTATTTCTGATTTCTTATTACTGATTTCTTATTACTGATTTACAATGCCTTTGCATCAACCTTATTACGGATTTACGATGTTTTTACTGGGAAATTTTCCTCTCCAAATGTTTTACCATACTTACTTGTTCTCTAAAATCTATGAACTCACCAACCTCGTGTTGACACTTTAGCATGTATTTTCAGGTCATTAAGGTAGCTCATGTTGCATGCATTTGGACCTTCATGGAGTCGTGGAGACGACGCGTCTGACTATATTTTTCTACGCCTATGAACGTTTGATCTTGTTGAACTTATTTTAACTAAAATGGCAACATCTTTTGGGACCTATGTTTTGTAAACTCTGAATGTTTTAATGATCAAACGCTGTATTTTCTAAACGACACTTTAGGTCGTTCAATATAACTGTAACTATGGTGCTATGACAGTCACCCCCATGTATTCCATTCCGCTGCCATTCAGGTATTTTGGGGGTGTGACAAGATTTACCCAAAATGGTTGGATCCCTCTCATGCTCTTCCGATTTCTCTTTCCCTTCATCCGGTTTGCCGGATTCTTGCGCGGTGTATTGCTCGGGTGAGTCGGTAGGTTTCCTTGCCGAAGCATGGTCAACCCTTGAGGTCTCATCTTTCGTTGTCTGACTGAATTTGTTAGTTTGTTGTTGGGTTGGGTTGGATGTTGAAGCAGATATTGTGGTGATGGTGTTTACGAAGTGGATTGGTCCAGGGGGGTTGACAGGTTCTTTTCCGTTTGGAGATAGATGTTTGAATAACTTGCTAGGACTTTTTATTTTTACAGGGGAGGCTGGTGGACTCATGACGGTAGCAGACTCAACCTCATCAACGTGAATGGGCTTATTATCAATATGCTCTTTGATAACAGTTAACAGGTTACAAATCTTGTTGTTCACGTCAGCCTGCTGTTGTTTAAATTTTGCCTCGAGCGTAGTGAACTGTAGTTCTTGAGATAGAATGAATTTTTTTAAAGTATCTTCACAGCTTTGCCTAGGAATGCCTTGTGATGGAAAATGCTCGGACCAAGTGAGTGGTGAGGAGTCATTGAAGGATACGCTTCGCGTTTGGTACCCTCTAAATTCAGGTTTATCCTTCCATGCCTCATAGGCTTCGGCAGAAGTTCGAGGACCCTGACCTACATGTGATGATGTGAATTCGTTATAAGCACGTTTTGGAAGCTCCATGCAGTTATGGGTCTCATGAGGGCCATTGCATAGTTTGCATGTAGAAGAGATTCTGCTTACTTGGCTTGAAGGTTTATGAGCTTCGTAAGATTTCATGAGAGACATGACTCGACCTTCAAGTTCCATGATCCTACGGTCGGGAGTGCTAGAATTGTTCGAAGGCAAAGATATTGCCTTGACCGTTTTGTTCAAATCACGGGGATCAGTCCAACTTTCGTTGTCATAGAGAGCAAGATCTTCTATGAGTTCCCATGATTGTTCCGCACTAAGATCACGTAGCTTACCACCGGCCGATTGGTCAATGGCTCGCCTCGTGGAGATATCGATATGGTCATAAAAAATTTGGACTTTGAGCCAAAGATCTATGCCATGATGAGGGACTTTTTAGAGTAAGTCCTTGAAATGAGTCCATGCTTCATAAAGAGATTCATTTTGACGTTGTTGAAACATCAAGATGTCATTTCTAAGCTTAGTAGTTCTCCCCGGTGGGAAAAATTGAGCAAGGAAACGAGTGGTGAGATCATCCCATGTGGTGATGGATCCCGCGGGTAAACGCTCAAGCCATTGACTAGCTTGATCCCGTAGAGAGAATTGGAATAGGCGTAAACGGGTAGTCTCTCTAGTTTCAACACCTAGGTCTATAGAATCTACGATTTTGAGAAAGTCCTTAAGATGTTGGTTTGGATCTTCGGAACGAAGTCCATGGAATGCACATCCGCTTTGCACCAACCGGATGGTGTCAGATCGCAAGGGGGTCACATTGGCTCCGGTGAGCTCAATGGTGTTTCGGTAGCCTTGGTGGCTAGGTCGGGAATACTCTCCTAAGGTTCGGGGCCTAAGGGGTTCTAATGGTGGGTTTTGTTGTGGTGGGATGACGGGTTCAAAGATGTTACCACCTTCCATGATGTCGGATGGTAAAGAGTTACGAACAAAGGCACGAAGAAATAAGATAGACTAAAGAAGACCTAAAAATAAAAATAAAATCTTACTAGAAAGGAATCTAGCAAGTAGACCTAATAAAAAGAAATCCTAACCTAGACAATAACTATTCCCCGGGCTGCGGCGCCAAAAACTTGATGCGTGGGAATCACAACAGGCTTTACCTCTCGAGGGATCTCGAGAGGCTTACAACCCCCACCAGGCAGTGTACCTGATCGTTGTAGTATAGTATAGTGACAAGTACCGGGGGATTGATCGTTCAGCTTAGGAATAGTGTCGCTAGGATTAGAAAGCCTAAATTACTAGTTCTAAAGGTGAGGGATGATTATTTTTGTATTTTTATATTTTTATGAAAGCAAGTAAAATCTCGGGTTTTGAAGGATTAGGGCGGAATTAGTTGCTATTCAACTAACCCAATACTAAGATGCAATCAAAATAAAATACTAAAAATGAAAATAAACTAATTATACTAAGGTTGTGAGCAGTAATTGGAGAAAATGTGTTTACTTAGATTTCACTACTCCCTAGATATCTTTTACACGTTAATTACTTGTTATAATTGCATGGATGACGGATTGTATTCCTTAATACCATTCATGGGGTGGCATACATAACTCCCCAATTCTATGAGCTCTTATCTCCTCCTACACCATGCCCAGCACAACTATAGGGATTGTAAACAGTGGCTCATGCATTAAATACAACCAATAAAGACCTAGTACGCCTCGGTTCATGTTTCTTAAGACGTTCAAGCATGTTACCATTTGGAGATCTGCCAGTTTTCTTAAGCCTAACATATAAATCATTCATCCAAAACAAGAATAAACAAGTAATCAACACATAATCAATATCTAGGTTTCATTAGATCTAAGCAAACACAAAAGAGATCTAGCCTAGCATGATAGAATTAAGACAAGAACAAGATATAGACAACCAACACATAGACATATTGATTGAATTAGAAGAACACTTATCTTGATTAATCATGCAAGGTATCAAGGGGTTGGAACCCTTGAAAAACCTGTAAAGTTACACCAAAATCGTCTTTAGGGTTTCTCCCAAAACTTCTCTCCTTAAATGTGAAAAACTAGAAAACTATATATAGGAAAATAGGGATGACGGCGTCAAGAACAAAGGTGTGACGCCGTCACCTCGCCGCCAAATACTTCCTCGGACGGCCTTGATCTACTTCTGACGCCGTCAAGGCCTAGGCCGTCACACAAATTACTCTTGACGCCCTGTGTGTGACGCCGTCATCAACTACGGATTTTAATTCTTGGGGTTTTGACGCCGTCAGGAAAACTCTTGACGCCTTCATGAACTACGGATTTTATTATTGAGGTTTGACGCCGTCAGGAAATTACTCTTGACGCCGTCACCTACTGTTCCCAGCATGGAAAATTAAGACTTTGCCATTTTCTTCACTTTTATGCTCCAAAAACGTCCAAAATGGCTTCTTTTCCAGAATTCACTCTCCAAGTACCTAAAATCACAAAAGGAACGATTTAGGGCAATATTTGATCAAATAAATTCGGATTCGGGCTTAAATGACCCCCTAAAAATGGATCATTTTTCGCCTCATCAACTATTCCATCAAAAAGTTGGCTAGTCCAAAGGGTACAGCTTTGGTAAAGACTCATCAAATCTGTTGATAGCTGTAATGGTTTGCTCAAAATCATAGGGTTTTCAACTCACCCATGCTTCATTGTTTAGTAGTTGAAATGGTTATCAATTGACCATGGATTTTTCCTTTCTGGATTCCAAATAATTGGCTAGCCCACATGTATATGGCTTGTAGTAAAGGCAGTGGAAAACCATATTTGGTATTCAATTGACCAAGATGATTATTCATCAATAATTGACTAGTCCTGAGCAAACGGCTACAGGTAAAGACATCTCAAATCCGTTTACAGCTGATGATTTGCTAAAAATCATGTGGTTATCAGTGTACCTTTGAACACTTGGCTACTCCAGTAGTGATGGCTATTGGTAAAGAGACATCAAATCCATTATTTTCAATGATTCACCTCTCACAGGAGTTAACACACCTGGATGTGATGAGAATAGTATGAAACTTATATGTTTTGATGTACATTTAGTCTTGTGTTGCTGCAAAGAATGGTGCTTTTCAATTGGTTGCTGATCATAGAGATTCTGCTTATGAAGATTCTTTGATGCTGATGTTTATTCTCAATCCTCTGGTTTGTGCTATTGGCGATCTATCAAGAAATCTTGAACTTAACTGTGTCAAATTCAAGATTAGGGGAGGATTGTAAGGAATTATTGAAGATACTACTGATTGATACTGCTGACAGGTTCCTGCGGAAGGCTTAGTGACTTTCTGCTGATGACTGGTTCCTACGGACATATAGAGATTCTACGGATAGAGTTTAACCGTGGATATAACTTATGTATTTTAGGACAAGATATGTAGAATATCTTTTATTAGTTTTTCATTATTCGTTTCTTGTAAGAAAGGTTAGGGTTTCCACTAGTATATAAGGAACCCTAGGTCATTGTAATAGGAACAAGTTTTCTAGTACGAGTTTCATTAATATTATTAGTTTATCGATCCATAGAGGATCAAGTTTAGTATAAGTTTGTTTTTATATTCCGCATAATTACAAGCTCACAGAGATTATCTAACTTATTCTAGCTAGTGATTACATTAGTTGACTAACGATCTATTGGCTCGTGATCTATCAAGGTATAGATCCCTACACCTGGTGCAATTCCCACGCATCATGGACGTGTTTAGATGATGAGTGGTCCTTAATTTGGGTTCCGCTGCTAGTGTCCTTCTTTGGTTAGCACTTGGTTGTTGAAGGCTTTCAACAGGTTGTCGATTTTATTGGTCATCTCTACTTGTTGTTGATTGAATTCGGATTCAAACTTAGCTATACGAGCTTCTTGAGGTGCCATAAATTTGGACATCAACCCTTCAAGATTATTGGTACTACCATAGTTGTTGGAAGGATTGTTGTTGAAAGTACGGTTAGGAGGTGGACCGTTTGGTTGATAACGATTTGGTGGAGTGGAAGAATTGTTTTGGGTTATGTTTTGATTTTGTTTCCACCTAAGGTTTGGGTGATTTTTCCAAGAAGGATTGTATGAATCACCATAAGGGTTTGGATCGGGTTTAAAAGTGTACCATTTGTCTCCCGCTCCATCGGTACGCGAGGATGCGTAATCCGTAAAACCTTGTTCGGGGAGTTCCATGCAATCACGAGTGTCGTGGGGACCACTACATAATTCGCATGAAGAAGTGATTTTGTTCACTTGGCTTGAAGGTTAGGAGCTTCGTAGGATTTCATGAGAAACTTGACTTGGTCTTCAAGTTCCATGATCCTACGGTCGGGAGTGCATGAATTGTTCGAAGGCAAAGATATTTCCTTGACCGTTTTGTTCAAATCACGGGGATCATTCCAACTTTCGTTGTCATAGAGAGCAAGATCTTCTATGAGTTCCCATGATTCCTCCGCACTTAGATCACGTAGCTTGCCACCGGCCGCTTGGTCAATGATTCGCCTTGTGGAGAGATCGATGTGGTCATAGAAAATTTGGACTTGGAGCCTGAT
Organism: Artemisia argyi; assembly: GCA_030686995.1. Taxonomy (NCBI): domain Eukaryota; kingdom Viridiplantae; phylum Streptophyta; class Magnoliopsida; order Asterales; family Asteraceae; genus Artemisia; species Artemisia argyi. The sequence continues at coordinate 239,547,377 of CM060708.1, read as the reverse complement.
TCGTTGTGTTTTGGTGTGTGCAACAACAATTTATCAATATATCAACAAACATGAGGTCTATATTATCGTGAGACAAATAGACGTGAAGAAATACGAGTAAACCTTTTAGGAAAAAGATTACCTCACAAAACTTGTGGAAGTGATATTAAATTGTGAGACCGGGAAGTGATTTCCTAGGTCGTACCCCAACGAGGTGTGAATGGAAAGCTTCGAGTGAGATCGAGATTAAAATCTTATATGTTGGAAAGATTGTTAGGTTTTGTGATACGTTAATTTAACGAAAATTGAAAATTAACAAACGTAAACGGATTATAAACAACCTAAGAGGAAATAAAAGTCAATAGGTAAACTAGGGAGGTCCTAAAACACTACGGGAAGCAAAGTTAGGTATCAGGAATCCTAAAACACAAATTGACAAATAAACGTGACGTTTATTTAAGATAAACGTCAACGCGCAAATAAAAACGTGAATTTCTAGCTACGCAAGTCCTACGGGTTTAAAAATAATTTTCTAACAAACTAAAAGACAAAAGAAAATTTTAGAAAAAAGAAAATCTATTTTTCAATTAAAATTCTATTTATTATGAATTACTTACTAGTTTAACTAAATTAAATTGAAATAAATACTAAACCAAATGAAATAATTCTGAAACGTTTTTAGAAAATCAATTAACTTAAAACAAATTTAAGAAAAATAAAAACTTTTGAAAAACTATTTTGAATAAGCTGAAATAAGCAGATTACAAGCTGGCTCAATAATAAGCATAATACCAAACTAATTTAAATATGAAACAAAAAAGAAATAAACTAAAAGGATGGATAGCACAGATGGTGAAGTGGGCTGTGTGTGTGATCTGTGAGATGCCAGGTTCGAATCTGAGTAGCACACCTTTTTTACAAACGTATATTTATTATTTTTTTTCCTTTTTGCTTACTGCTTGGACACAAGTAAAACCACACAATCTCACTTTCGAAAACAGATGTTCACAATAAACTCCAATGAATTCATCTAAACCCAAATTCTCAACAGGTTCAAAGTTGTTTTGTTTTTTACTTAAGGCTTTTTGAAAAATCTCACAATTTCACAAATAAGCTAACGGCTCAAATAAGCTTACAACCACCACAACCTAAACAACAATAAGCAATAATAACGACTATAGACAACCACAAATAACAACAACAAACACAAGAACAAGGAATCACATCAAACTCAGATTATGAGAAACAAAAATAAGTAGCAGCAACAGAACCCAAAAAAAAAAAAAAAGAAAACCAAAGAAAGGGCTATATTTTCAAACCTAAATAAGCTAATGAGATAAGCTCAAATAGAAAATCAAGCTCATGAGTCACAAGCCAAGGGTAAGTCATGCAAATATAGTCATAAGCAATAACAAACAACCTAATGGCAATAATCAAACTAGCAATTAACAACAAGAGTATCAACTTAAATCAACAAGCTTAACTGAATAAACGCAAGCAACAGCAATGGTGACAAGTTGGCAAAGATTAAGAATAACAAACTTTAAGATAAATGGACTACAAATAAATGATTAAAAACTACTTGACTAAGGGTGGTTTGGCGACTGATGTGCAGCAGGCTGCAGTCCTAGGGGGAACCTAATAAGCTAAGGGAAAAGCAAACAAGCTTAAACAAGTCACAAGCACTAATAAACAAAACCTAAGCTTATGGCATGCGTAGCTCAAACCAGAAAAGTAGCCAAAGAGGCAAGTTTAGAGGCCTACACAAGCTTATAAAAAAAATTCTAAAAATAAACTAAAAATATACACTTGTTTATAAGCTAGGAAATAATCTAAAAACCAATTTTCAGGGCAAATGGCTAAGTAATGAACAAATTAAAAATACCTTTCTATGGCTGTATAGACCTGATGCAACAGTTCGGAAAAGTGGGTCAAATTGGAGTTTGACCCACAATGATCAACCCAGGTTCAAGGAAAATACACTAACCTATCTTAAGCTAAAATAGAGCTAAGAAGATACAAACACAAGTTTAAACTAACAACTTATCCTAGCAGCTAAGAAAAATTAGTTAATGAGCAGATATTTAGGATTTAAGCGAAAGACTTTTGAACCTTAAATGAGAATGAAAACTTAAAGTTAGAACTGCTAACCATACTTAAATAAGCCTGAATGAAGTTTGAAAGTTGAAAAATACTGAGTTAGTTTTAGACTTCAAAGCTATGTCAAACACCCCTTAACACGGATGTTACATAATTTTTACTTGAAAAGCAGAATGGGCATTGGAAATATTTCAGAACTTGAACTACAACTAAGCTTGATAACACCAATTAATTCTAAAACAGTATTTTTGAATAAGCAAATACTAAAAGTTAAAACTAATTACAACAGTAAGGCAAAACTTGAATCTTCATTAAAATTCAAGAAAGATGGTACAAAATAAAATTCAGAGCTAAATGAAAACTAAACTTTGAAAATAAACCATACTTGACTACTACTAAAATCCTAATTAAAATTGACTACTAAAACCTAATACATGACTACCTCATATGGGCTTACAATTTATACCACTCCAAGCAAGGGTTTCACTTCGCTCTCTTGTCCACTTCTGCTTTCAACAGGTTGTGTTTGTTGTGTGAGAGGATTGGTGAGCTGTCCAATACTTGTGTTTCTTTGGAGCTAATCACAGCCTTTGGATTGAATTTGTACTCATCATAGCCTTTGAATTGACTTTTGGCGCCCAAGATAGTTGGTGGATTACCAGCTTGGCATAGTATCTTGTGACTCTTTTATTTGAGGAAGTGAGATGGGGAGCTTTAGGGTTACAGAGGTGTCACGGGTTGGATGGCGATGGAGGGATGGGGTTTGACTGAGTCAAAGGGATAAACGTTTTATTATAAATGTGAGAGTGGGTTTTTGTTTTGGGCTTGGGGCTTTTTTGGGCCAAGGGAAATAAGTGGTAGATTGGAAAGGGATGTTGGGTTATTTAAGTTAATTGGGTCCATATAGTTTGTAGTTAGATAAATGTAAGGACCAATTTGGTGATTTTCTAATTTTGAGGGGGTAAATCTGCCAATGTTGCCAAAATTATTCCAAGGGTCATTCCTGTCAATCTCTAATTTCCCAAGGACCTTTGATGTTTAATTTCCAACATTAAGTACCCGAGGACCAAAATTGCCAAATTTGAAATTCCAAAGACTATTTGTAATCTTTTGAAAACATTTTACCCAAAGATCATTTGTGATTTCTTTTGAATTTTAAAGACTTGGGTTGACTTTTCTTTAAAATAGATGCTTAGGGACTAGTTTTGTCAAATTTTGAAAGTTGGGGGACTGAAACTGCCAATTATACAAATTTTGTTCGTTTTTCGTTTGTTTTCACTCGTTTTGCATCTGAAACATATAAAACACGATCTTTGGGATTTTTTTCCGTATTTTGGTGCGTTTTTGAGTGTTTTTAAATGTTTTGCAATTCAGATTTGACAAAAAATGATGAGTATTTACACACTCATCAATCCCCCACACTAAACTATTGCTAGTCCCTAGCAATCTTTTTGAGAAAAATTAATGGATTTGAAGTCTCTTTACCAAAATCCATCACTTCTGGAGTAGCCGAATGTTTTGGTTCAAGTAATAACTATGGTCCACCCGATAACCATATGATTTTTAGAAAACCACCAGCTTTCAACGGTTTTGATTTGTCTTTACCAGAAGCCGTTTGCTTCTGGACTAGCCAACTCTTGATGGAACAGTCAACATCTTGGTGAGTTGATTACCAATTATGGTTTTTTCACTGCCTTTACCACAAGCCATAATCTTGCGGGCTAGCCAACTCATTTACTTTTGAGGATATGGCGAGTTGAGGTACCATACAATTTTGGGCAAATTGTAAGCCATCAACGGGTTTGAGTTATCTTTACCAAGAGCCATTTGCTCCTGGATTAGCCAGTCCTTATGTTAGACATCGTGGACTGATAACCTTTTATAAGTGCAAAGCACTACCACTAAAAAAAAATTGGCTCAAAACGGGGGTATTATGGCACAAAAGTGATTAAATTCGCATGAATTTACCCCCCACCACACTTAGAAGTGAATATTGTCCTCAATATTCAAAGTACCGGCTTTATGCTGATGCGTAGGGATTGCACCAGGCTTTACCCCTCAAGGGATCTCGAGAAGCTTACAACCCCCACCAGGCAGTGTACCTGATCGATGTACTATAGTATAATGACAAGTACCGGGGATTGATCGTTCAGCTAGGAATAGTGTCACTAGGATTAGAAAACCTAAAGACTAGGTCTAGAGATGAGGGATGATTCTTTTTGTGTTTTTTATATGTTATGAAAGCAATTAAAAATCTCGGTTTTGAAGGAGTTGGGCGGAATTAGTTGCTAGTCAACTAACCCAATAACTAAGATGCAATCAAAATAAAAATAAACTAAATTAAACTAGTGGTGTGAGCAATATATGGGAGAATTGTGTTTACTTAGGTTTCACTACTCCCTAGATATCTTTTACAAGTTAATTACTTGTTACAGTTGCGTGGATGACGGATTGTATTCCTTAATACCATTCATGGGATGGCGTACTTACTTCCCCAATCCTATAAGCGCCTACTTCACTACTATGTCGAGCCGGCTAAGAAGCTCCTAACATGGGATCATTAGAATTTGCTCATGTATTAAATACAACCAATAAAACCTAGTACACATCGGTTCATGTTTCCTAAGACGTTCAAGCATGTTACACAATGGAGATCTGCCAGTTTTCTTAAGCCTAACATTGAAATCATTCATCCATTACAACTATAAACAAGTAATCAACATATATTTAACATCTAGGTTTCATTACATCTAAGCAAACACATGAAAGATCTAGCCTAGCATGTTGAAATCAAGACAAGCATAAGATATTTTCAAACAACACATAGACATATTGATTGAATTGAAAGAGGACTTATCTCAATTGAACATCAAAGGTTTCAAGGGGTGAAAACCCTTGAAAATAATGTAAAAAACGACCTAGGGTTTATTAGGTTCGACCCTATTATTCTCCACACAAGTTCCTCCTTTAATGAATGAAAAATAGAAAAGTATATATAGATTCTGTGGGGTGACGGCGTCAAGAACAAATGTTTGATGCCGTCATCTCGCCGCCAAATAATTTCTCGGACTGCCTAGATCTGGTTTTGACGTCGTCACGTGTATTCCTTATGCAGGCCGTCACAATATTAACTCTTGACGCCCTTCTCTTGACGCCTTCAGGTTTTCACTGGGTCGTCACGGATTTTACTCCTGACGCCGTCAAGATTTTCTTCTTGACGCCGTCAGGTACTGTTCTCAGCATGGAAAATTAAGTCTTTGCCGTTTTCTTCACTTTTATGCTCCAAAAACGTCCAAAATGCTTCCTTTTCCAGAATTCACTCCCAAAGTACCTAAAATCACAAAAGGAACGATTTAGGGCAATATTTGATCAAATAAATTCACTTCCGGGCTTAAATGACCCCCTAAAAACGGTTCATTTTTCGCATCATCATATACCCTTACACTTGAGATTTGCTTGTCCTCAAGCAAATGCGCTTTTATTCTAGTCAAAATACAAGTTAGGGGTCATTTAACACTAATATAAAAGTAATTACAACAAATAATCGTTCCACTAAAGACCAAAGACAAGCACGGAGGTCATACACTAGCACCTCATAAATAGTGTTTAGATACTCACATCTCTCGGGTGTAATAAAGTAATATCACATTATGGAAATGAAAAACATCTCTCACTACCTGTCATAGCAAAATAGATTACCATAGGCTTGGGAAAGGATCAAACCTCCACCACATGGCGTAAGCACCTAGGATAAACTATCAAAGAGGTCTTTTAAAGGGTTGTAACGTTAGGTGTAGGGATATGGAATACACGGTTTTGTTGGATATAGGCAGTCTTTACTGGTGGCGAGTTAACAATCTTGGTTAATTACATGTACAATATGGCGTTGCTAAGCTAAGACTAGACTCGACTTAAGCTAATAAATGAAAAATAACAAAAACATAAAATAAACATAGAATGAAACAGGATGGTAGTTCGTATGTTTTTTTTCTCTTTTCTTTTTCTATATTTTTTTTTCATACACTTTTACCCTACCATCCAAAATAATACATCATAGGCAATGAAAATTCCCCTTACACTTGAATTTTTACATACTTTACAATAAACTAATCTAATGACTCGAATTAAGAAAATCAAAACACTTGGAGTACTTTTAAGATTAACGTACATATGGAGGTAATAATATGATGTTCTTCCCCATTACTCCATAAAATTAGTACTTTACCCATGAGTCCCAATCGTCCCAAAACAATATGTACAAGGATATGACTCGACTTAGCAACCATGTAATCAATTAGATAATTAACTTAGGGTTTAAACATATAACAATAATGCACTAAAGATGAGTGCATACACGGAAGGCTAAGGCGATTTAGGTGTACATTTAAGTGGGGTGTAACAAATTCTTCCTTTAAGTAAGATGCTTAAAGTTAGAAACGAAAAGATAGGCTCGGAGGGGTGTACTAGGGGTTTCGTGTACTAAAAATGAGTACAACGCTAAGGGTGTGGGAAAAATTAATTGACTTAACTAGCTAAGTAATATGACTTAAATGGTCAAGTAATTATGATACGGGTTTAACACAAGGGTGATCCTAATGCCTCTTATCATGTAGTAAATCCTACTACACGAATGTAGTCTCACTAGCGGTCTCGGGATGCATCACTAACGCAAGTTCTAGAATCTAAATGCTACCGGTACACTCATAAGCACTAATAGTAAATGCTTTTCCTATCAAATCTAAAGACGAACCTCACATATTTGGGTGGAAAATTTTTCTGAATAGTACGGTTATGTGCTAGTCATACAATCTCCTATCCATGAGACGCTTGCTATGTCTAAAGTTTCACTCCTAAATGTTGTAAAAAATTTTAAATTTGGCGCTAAAATTGCACTAACAAGTATTTCTCATAGTTTTATTACACATTTACTATCAAGCAAACAAACTCATGCAAAAGTGTATCTGTAAGGTATCATCATTTTACCCTCCCCTTACACTTAGGATGAACATTGTCCCCAATGTTCAAGTAAAGAATGTAAAATTGAAATAAGTAAAAAGAATGAAATCAAATACTCCCCTGATTCGCTCGGTATGGATAATAAGGTGGCCAGGTTAGATCTTACTCCAAGAAAATGAACAATCAAAGCTTCCCTTCCAGAATATAAATCATCTTCTTGTCATACATAACCTGTAAAACCAGAGAAAACAGACAAGGCAACCTCGCATAAAATCGGCGGCAATCTATATATGCTAATAAATCCTAGAAAACAAAATAAGATATAATGCTTGTGGAATGATGTTTGCAGATCTCCTGAGATTATAAAACTAATGATTCAACAAAAACTTTAAGACTCCGTTAGAAAAATAAAATTGGTAAAATTTTCAGAATTTTACACGTGACGCCGTCAAGAGGAAACTCGTGACGCCGTCAGAAGTGATCTGCAGAAATTCTTATGTTAAGTTTCCCGAAAATTTATGGAAAAATTTTGTCCTACTTCCTTGAAAATCCTGCAAAACATCATTATGACTCGATACAAGCATTTGAGTCTAACAAATATGAATATACATGTTCACTTAATATTGTGGAGAATCATGATCGGTTTTGTTTCTTAAAAACATATTTGGGGTTTCCCCTTACACTTATCTTTTGCGAAATACCATTGGATGAAGTTAAGACAAAGCCAAACAACAAAGTAAAGTATTTTCACCATTTTAGTTTGAAACATGATCTACCAACAATAAAAATAAAGCATGCATACGGAAGCAAATAACAAACAAACAAAATAAAAATCACACAAAGCATGGGTTGCCTCCCAAGAAGCGCTTTTCTTTATTTACGAGTCTTGTAGCTAGACTCAAGGTCATGGGTTACTACGTGACCTTATTGTTGGTTTCACTCTCTAGGTCATCTCCTATACCAGTTTTGTATTCCGGACCTAGTTGCAAGCATTCCTTGTAGAAACCAAGCATCTTATTCATCACATACTCTACTCCTCTACGTCTATCCTCATCATTCCTATAGTAAGCTGCTTGTTTGTGTTCCTTTTCTATGTTAGATATGAGGCGGTACTGCTCAATCTTATAGGGCATTTGGTAGGCAATCTCATCATTTTCCTCCTTGAACCTAATTATCCCTAAAGTCGGATCATAACTCATCTTAGTGGCCTCAACAAATGGTTTTCCGAACACTACTTGGCTTAGGCAAGCATCTATCACCGGACGAGTATCCTCTACTATCATAAAATCGATCTCATAAGTGAAATTTCCCACAATCACATGCAATCCTTTCACTCTTCCTACAAAATTACTTATCAAATTCTTATTGGGCATCATCCTATAACCAAGTTGTTTCTTCATTACCCAATTGTGATAAGTCCTAGTCATGATGTTTATAGGAGAACTAGGATTGATATAAGCTTTCCATATATGCATATGCCCGATGTTGCATGGTATGTTGATGTTAGAGGGGCCTCCCATTTTGATAAGGGGTGTGCCATGGATATATGGTGTCTCGGGGCCATCGAATAAATCCTTATGATATTCCCGTTCTTCCTTGGTGGGCAACTTATCAAAGTACCCTTCTACAGTCTCTACTTCCTCTAACTCTTCTCCCTTATTAACCTCAACTTCCCTAATTTCATCCCTAGTCTTGGTTTCTACTTCAACTTCATCTTTGTCACTTTCTTCTATATCCTTACCTTTTGGCTTAATGGTGACAACATTGACAAAGTGGACGTGTTTGGATGACGAGGGGTCCTTACTTTGGATTCTGTTATTGGCGTCCCTAGTGTCCTTTCTAGGTGTAGTTAACGCTTGGTTGTTGAGGGCTTTCAACAAGTTGTCAATCTTGTTGGTCATCTCCGTTTGTTGTTGGTTGAATTCGGTTTCAAACCTAGCTATGCGAGCCTCTTGAGATGCCATAAACTTAGACATCAATCCTTCAAGATTGTTGGTAATACCATAGTTGTTAGAAGGATTGTTGTTGAAAGTACGGTAGAAGGGTGGACCGTTTGGCTGGTAACGATTGGGCGGATTGGAGGAATTGGCTTGGTTTTGTTTCCACCTAAGGTTTGGGTGATTTTTCCAAGAGGGGTTGTAGGAATCACCATACGGGTTTGGCTTGGGTTTGAAAGTGTACCACTTATCTCCCGCTTCATCGGTACGCGAGGATACGTAATCCGAAAAAGTTGTTCCGGGGAGTTCCACACAATCACGAGTGTCATGGGGACCACTACATAATTCGCATGAAGAAGTGATTTTGTTCACTTGGCTTGAAGGCTTAGGAGCTTCATAAGATTTCATGAGAAACTTGACTTGGTCCTCAAGTTCCATGATCCTACGGTCGGGAGTGCTAGAATTGTTCGAAGGCAAAGATATTGCCTTTACCGTTTTGTTCAAATCACGGGGATCATTCCAACTTTCGTTGTCATAGAGAGCAAGATATTCTATGAGTTCTCATGATTGTTCCGCACTTAGATCACGTAGCTTACAACCGGCCGATTGGTCAATGGCTCGCCTTGTGGAGAGATCGATATGGTCATAGAAGATTTGGACTTGGAGCCAAAGGTCTATGCCATGATGAGGGACTTTTTGGAGTAAGTCCTTGAAACGAGTCCATGCTTCATATAGAGTTTCATTTTGACATTGTTGGAACATCAAGATGTCATTTCTAAGCTTGGTAGTTCTCCCCGGTGGGAAAAATTGAGCAAGGAAACGAGTGGTGAGATCATCCCATGAGGTGATAGATCCCGCGGGTAAACGCTCAAGCCATTGACTAGCTTGATCACGTAGAGAGAATTGGAATAGGCGTAATCGAGTTGACTCTGTAGTTGTAACATCAAGGTCTATAGAATCTACGATTTTGAGGAAGTCCTTGAGATGTTGATTTGGATCTTCGGAACAAAGTCCATGGAATGCACATCCGCTTTGCACCAACCGGATGGTGTCGGATCGCAAGGGAGACGCATTGGCTCCTTGGGTGAGCTCAATGGTGTTTCGATAGCCTTGGTGGCTAGGTCGGGAGTACTCTCCTAGGGTTCGGGGCCTAAGAGGTTGGTTAGCTAGTAGTGGGTTTTGTGGGTGGTCTTGTTGTGGTGGGATGATGGGTTCAAAGATGTTACCATCGTCCATGATGTCGGATGGCGAAGAGTTACAAACAAAGACACGAAGAAATAAGATAGACTAAATAGAACCTAAAAATAAAAATAAAAACCTACTAGAAAGGAATCTAGCAAGTAGACCTAATAAAAAGAAATCCTAACCTAGACAATAACTATTCCTGTTGGGTCTGAAACTGCTGCTGAGTGAAACTGCTGCTAGTAGTAATGATTCTGCTGCTAATGTCAAAGTGCTGCTGAGGATAAATGTTGCTGACAGAATCTGCTGCTAATGAGATAAGGATGTATACGGTTTAGATAAATATAGAATAGATTGTGTAAATATTATATTTATCTAGAATATACTTATCTTGTAGAGAAAGGTATTGTAAACCTAGTAGGACTCCTTGGTCTATAAAAGGAGGATCCTAGGGTTAGTTTATGTACGTGTTATTATTCACTTCAAGGTTGTAAAACCCTAGCATTGTTGAGTGCTCGTATTAATAATATTGAAGTGTTGAAAGAGAATCATAATTCTTCTTAAGTTAAGCTTTTATATTCCGCGTATTAGCTTAAGTATATATTCAAGTTAACTTCTATATAAGATCGTTTAAGCTCAACTGGGATCAACAAGTGGTATCAGAGCTTGTGATCTAGAAGTTATTAACAAGAAGATTTTGTTTCTTAAAAGTTTGCTGTTCCAAATCTACTGCTACGATGGGTGATGAAACTCATATGGTGACTGCTTCAAGGGTACCCATGCTGAATCCTGCTGAGTATGAGCTTTGGAAGAGAAGGATCAGACAATACATTCGCATGATTGATTTTAATATGTGGAATGTTATTGTTAATGGTGATTCTGTGCATGAGAAGAGTGCTGATGGTAAGGAGATACTAATCAAGTCTGCTGAAGCTAATGCAGCAGTGAAGATGGAAATCAAAGCACATAGTATTCTCTTAATGGGAATACCTAATGAATTTCAAATGGACTTTGATGACTGTGAATCAGGAAAAGAATTAATGGATGCTGTTGAATTCAGGTTTGGAGGGAATGATGCTACTAAGAAGTCAAGGAAAAACATGCTGAAGCATTAGTTTGAGAATTTTACTTCTGAAAGTGGAGAGAAGATTATTGGCACATACAACAGGCTGAACCAACTTGTTAGCCATCTAAAGCTTGTTGGTTATGTGGTTCCACAAGAAGATGTAAATCTAAAATTTCTTAGAAGTCTTGCACCTGAATGGAGTATGCACACAGTTGTTTGGAGAAATAAGCCTGATTTTGAAACTATGAATTTGGAGAGTCTCTACAACAACTTGAGAGTTTATGAAGCAGAATTGTCTACCTCTTCTACTTCATCCTCTGGTACTCAAAATCTTGCCTTTGTATCCTCTAAAGGTAAAGAACCTCACTCTGCTGCTCATTCTACTGCTTATGGAGTCTCTGCTGCTGATGGATCTGCTGCCATTTCAAATGATAAGATTTCTACTAGTGATATTGCTTTGTGTGCATTCTTGGCTGAGCTCACAACTACTATAAGATCACATGTCTTAAATCAAGATTTGGATTACATTGATCCTGATGATCTTGAAGAAATTGATCTTAAATGGCAAATGGCTATGTTAACTTTGAGGGCAAGAAAGTTCTTGAAAAAGACTGGAAAAGAAGTCAAGTATAAAGCTAAAGATAGTCCAGGCTTTGACAAATCAAAGATAGAATGCTACAACTGCAACAGGAAGGGACATTTTGCTAGAGAATGTAGAGCTCCAAAGAAGAATGCTGATGCTGCTAAGAAGGTTGCTGAAGAATCAAAGACTACTGCACTGGTATCTTGTGATGGACTGGGAGATTATGATTGGAGTGATATGGCTGAAGAAGAACCAAACTTCTCTTTGGTAGCTATTGATCAACCCAAGGTGCAGAACTTTGCATTTATGGCCTATGGTTCATCATCAGGCTCTGACTCTGAGGTATCTAATGATTCAGACTTATCTATGTGTTCTTTTAAATCTTGTGCTGACACTATAGAAGAACTTAAGTCTAGGAATGAGAGCTTAAATAAAGAAATTGAACACCTAAAACTTGATAACTTAGGTTACAAAGTAGGTATTCAAAATGTTGAAAGAAGATTAGAATATCTTAAAGAGTGTGAGAAGGAATATGTAGATCAACTTAATCTCAGAGATATAGAAATTTTTAAGAAAAACAGTGAAGTAGAAGTTCTTAAAAATAAGTTGGTAGAAGCAGAAAAAGAAAAAGAGGAAGCTCTTGCTGAAAAAGATAAACATGTAGTAAGAGTTCAAAAACAAAAATTTGCTTCTGATATGGTTCATAAATCTATAGAGAATAACTTGATGAGAAAAGTTAGTGGAATTGGGTATAATGAAGTGGCTCCTCTAGCCAAAAGTGCTTTTGCTCCACCAGGAAAAGAACTATCCTTCATTAGTGAGCTAAATATTGAAAAACCTGTAGGTGAATGTAGCACAAGTATTAATGAGACACCTAAGGTTGAGGCTAGAAAATTCCCTGAAGCTCCTATTATAGAAGATTGGTATTCTGATAGTGACAGTGATGAGGAACAGGTTAAACAAGAACAAAGTGTGAAAAAGGAAGAAATTCCTACAAAGCTTAAACCTAAAATTGAACAGGTTAAATTTGTTAAACCTGTGTTAGGAAATAACTTTTCTAGGAAAATGGTAGAATACAATGAGATACCTAGAGAACAGATGGAAAGGTTTAATAATAAGCCTAGGGGTAACCAGAGAAACTTCAACAACCTAGTTTCAAACAGATTAGGTAATCAGTTTCAATTACAAAAGAAGGCTTGTTATAAGTGTGGTAGCTTTGACCACTTGATTGTTAGATGTCCTGAACACCAAAAGCCTGTTTGGAATCAATACACTAGGGTGAATCATAAATATGTAACTAAACAAACTCACCCACATCCAAATAGAAACATGGTTCCAAGAGCTGTTTTGTTGAGATCTGGTGCTACTAGATCTATTTATGCTGCTAAATCAAATGGTGTTTTCAAATCAACAACTAGTTCTTCTACTGGCTCTACTGCTAGTAAGCATTCTGCTGCCAGTATGCACTCTGCTGCTAGCAAGCAATCTGCTGCTAGTACAAAACTTTCTACTTCTGGGCCAAAAGTTTTAACAAACACAGTTGTTGGAAATCACTTTTATGCTGTTAAGGCCTCAGCTTGCTGGACTTGGAAACCAAAAACAAATGTTTCAAATTCTGTTTCCAAGGATAGCAGTGCATCAAGTGATTTAAAGAAATTTGATTATGTTGATGCACAGGGCAGATCCAAGTCAGTAATGGCTTGGGTCGTCAAGAAGAACTAATGTCTCTATTTTTCATGTGCAGGTCAATCTACTGGATGAGCTTAAGGATATGGTTATTGTTGACAGTGGATGTTCTGGTCACATGACAGGAGATGAGTCTCAACTTGAAGACTTTGAGGCTTTTGATGGTGGTTATGTTGCTTTTGGGAATGATCCAAAAGGTGGAAAGATTGTTGGAATAGGAACTCTAAAGACTGGAAATTTGGACTTTGAGAAGGTGTTTCTTGTGAAAGGACTTAAGTTTAATCTTTTTAGTGTCTCACAAATGTGTGACAAAAAGAACTTTGTTCTTTTTACAGACACTGAGTGTATGATCCTTTCTCCTGATTATCAATTGCCAGATGACAAATCTGTACTTTTGAAGGTCCCTAGAAAAGAGAATATATACAGTGACCATATTAAGAACATTGTTCCTAAGAGGACTTTGACTTGTCTAATTGCAAAAGCCACTGTTGATGAGTCCAAATTATGGCACAGAAGATTGGGACATCTGAACTACAAGACCATGAACAAATTGGTAAAAGGAAATCTGGTCAGAGGAATGCCTACAAAGACTTTTGAAAATTGTGAAATTTGTGTTGCATGTCAAAAGGGTAAACAACACAGAGTTTCATTCAAGTCCAAAACTGTGAATACAAATACTGAGCCATTACATCTATTGCATATGGACTTATTTGGGCCTGTATTTGTCAAAAGCTTGAACAAGAAGTCATATTGTCTTGTTGTCACTGATGACTTTAGCAGGTTTACTTGGGTATTCTTTCTTGCTACAAAAGATGAAACTCCAGAAATACTCAAGGCATTTATTACAAGAGTTGAAAATCTGTACAATCACAAGGTGAAGATTATCAGATGTGACAATGGTACTGAGTTCAAGAATAGTGTGATGAATCAATTCTGTGTGGGGAAAGGAATTCTAAGACAGTACAATGTAGCAAGAACTCCACAACAGAATGGTGTTGCAGAAAGAAGAAATAGGACACTTATTGAGGCTGCAAGAACAATGTTATCTGACTCAAAACTACCAATTCCTTTTTGGGCTGAAGCTGTGAACACTGCATGCTTTGTGCAGAACAGAAGTAAGGTAGTCAAGCCTCATAATAAGACTCCATATGAGTTATTTCATGGAAAGAAGCCACTGATTGATTTTCTCAAACCTTTTGGATGTCCTGTTACTATTTTGAACACTAAGGATCAGCTAGGCAAATTTGATGAAAAAGCTGATGAAGGAAACTTGGTTGGATACTCTGTGATTAGTAAAGCTTTTAGAGTATACAATAAGAGGACCAAACATGTAGAGGAGACTTTGCATATTAAGTTTTCTAAGAACACATCAAATCCTGATGGGAAGGGACCAGAATGGCTGTTTAATGTGGATATGCTCACCAAAACAATGAACTATGTACCAGTTATTGCTAGTGTTGACAAGCCACAAGAAGAATTTGTTGTGATAGAGAAGTTAAAGGTTGGTCCTACCTTATTTCCCTTTCAGACAGCTCCGAGTCCTAAAGAAGATGTGGACACTCAAGAAAAACCTAAGGAAACTGAAGAAGGTATTGAAATACCTATTGAAGCAGAAAAAGAAACTAATGAGCCTCTCAAAGTAATTGTTGATATCTCTCCTACAAAGCCAGAAGACTCTGAGCCTACTAACTCTACTGCTACTTCAATGTTTCCTAATTTGGACTCTCAGGGTAGACCTATTGCTGAATCTATCTATCCTGATGATCCAAATATGCCTCCTCTTGAGAATATTTACTATGACACAGATGATGATGTTCTTGATGGTCAGTTATTTGGAGCTTCTGCAGATTTTACTAATTTAGAACTCAATATTCTTGTTAGTCCTACAACTACCACAAGAATACACAAGGATCATCCAAAAGATCAAATTCTAAGTGATCCACAATCATCTATTCAAACTAGGCAGATGACTAAAGCACTGAAAGATCTTCAACATCAAAGTTTCTTTGCCAGATCACTGCATCAAAGAAATAGTCATAAAGATCTTCAAAATTGCCTGTTTGCATGTTTTCTTTCTCAAATTGAACCCAAAAACACTTACAAAGCCTTACAAGAGGCAAGTTGGGTGGAAGCAATGCAAGATGAGCTTCTACAATTTAAGCTGCAAGAGGTTTGGACTTTGGTTGAACTGCCAAATGGAAAAAGAGTGATTGGCACAAAATGGGTTTTCAGATGTAAAAGAGATGAGAGAGGAATTGTCATAAGGAATAAAGCAAGGTTAGTAGCACAGGGATACACACAACAAGAAGGTCTTGATTATGATGAGGTATTTGCTCCAGTGGCAAGAATAGAAGCAATCAGAATATTCTTGGCTTATGCTTCATACAAAGATTTTGTAGTGTATCAAATGGATGTAAAAAGTGCCTTTCTGTATGGGACCATTACAGAAGAGGTGTATGTGTCTCAACCACCAGGCTTTGAAGACCCTGATCACCCTGACAAAGTTTACAAGGTGAATAGAGCAATGTATGGCTTACATCAAGCTCCTAGAGCTTGGTATGATACTTTGTCCACATATCTGCTAGAATCTGGGTTTAGTAGAGGAAAGATTGATAAAACTTTGTTCCTCAAAAGACAAAAGGATGATATTTTGCTGGTTCAAATCTATGTTGATGACATCATCTTTGGGTCTACAAACAAAGCTATGTGTGTTAGTTTTGAGAAGCTTATGAAGGACAAGTTTGCTATGAGTTCAATGGGTGAACTCACTTTCTTTTTAGGTCTTCAAGTTACACAGAAAGAAAATGGCATATTTATCAGTCAGGATAAGTATGTCAATGATATTTTGAAGAAATTTGGTTTTGATGATGCTAACTGTTAGCATTAAAAATATGTATTATGAAGTGATGGTCATTCTCATATTGTAACTTTGTGTCGTTTGTTAAGATTAGTAATAGTTTAGTCATTGGGCTTTGGACTTGGCAAGCTAATATGTTATTAGTTATGTTTCATAAGCCTTTATATAATCCATGTAACCAAGTCCAAGCCCAAGCCCATAGAAAGCCCATAGGGCATCTCATGTATCTTACTATTTAAACACCTCAAAGGCTCATTTGAGGTGTGTGCTTGTGTGTGTATTTGTGTGTGTTTCTCTAATAAAAAGCTCTCATATTTCATCTCTCTAGTTATACATACGAATTACATATAAGTCACCAAGTCACCATCTTTCTTCTTCTAATCTTCTATTGGTGTGATAAAGTTGTGATATATCTAAGGTCCTACAAGTGGTATCAGAGCCTAACAATGATTTAGGAGTGTTGGGGTTTGTTGGTTTCGTTTTTTTAGGCTTTCTACACGTTTTTCTTTTGAAAAAATTCTTACTTTTCTTGTTTTTTCTTTGTTTTTAACACTTTTTTGATTACAAACTAGTGTTATAAACCTTATCTAACAAGAAAGTATCAATCTTTTTAAAGATTTAAGCTTAAAAATTCGACTAGGGTTTTTGTACTTGTTTTCGAAATCTTCAAAAGTTTCATAAAAATCATCAAGTTTTGAACTTTCTTCAAGTTTTGGTGTTTTTTAGCCTAGAAGTACAAGAATCTTGGATTGCATAAGTCATTTGGGTGTGCTTTAAGCTTATTCTTAAAACTGTCATATTTTCGAAATCCTTCCATAATTTCGAAATTTCACTTTGACAAGTTTTCGAGAACACAAGAAAAGGCTCCGTTCGTGCTCACAATTGGATACTCGGTATTTTCTCTCTTGTATAAGAAAGAAATTACTTCGACTTTCGGGCTAAATTTCGAAATTGTATAATTTCGAAATTTCTTGTGAAATTGGGTTTTCGAAAAAGTCATAATTTTCGAGAACATCAGACTTTTCGAGAACTTCATAGTTTTTCGAGAACTTCTGATATTATCGAGATCTTGCAATTTATCGAGAATTTTCCATTTTTTCGAGAACTTCAGAGATTTTCGAGAACTTGGGTGATTTTATCGAGATCTTGGAACATTATCGAGAACTTGGGTGATTTTATCGAGATCTTGAAAAATTATCGAGAACTTGGGTGATTTTATCGAAATCTTGAAAAATTATCGAGAACCTGGGTGAATTATCGAGAATACAACATTTTCGAGAACTTTTGGTTGATTTTTGACGACTGAACTTCAAACGGCCATAACTTTTGAACCGTAACTCCGTTTTCGACGAATCAGCTGTCAAAACGACCGTCAGACAGAGGAGAACGACACGCTAAATTGATTTATCGATTTAGGCGAAGTTTCGAGGCCTAAAAACGCTCCGAGAAGAAGTTATTGAGGTTTTAAGGTTTTCAGTCAAAATTTTCACCATAAAAACTTGCATCAACTCACTCTAAACTCTACTCCTATTTCGTTGGAACGATCCAAGAATCAACTTTATCAATCTACACTTCAACAATGGCAACTCAGCAAGACATTCATGCTGCCGGTGCAGAAAACCGACCTCCTATGCTTGAAAAAGGTGGATATCTCCCATGGACAAGCCGCATGCTTCGTTACATCAAAACAAAGCCTGATGGTAAATTAATGATTCAATCCATTGAAAAAGGACCATTCCAGCCAAGACAAGTTCAAATTGAAGGCAATCCAAATACTACACCTCCTACTCAACCATTCGTGCGTGAACAAACAGAAGCAGATTACACAAAGGAAGACAAGAAGCAGATCGCCGCAGATGATATGGCAATGCATTTAATCCAACTTGGATTACCAAGGGAGATCTTTGCTGCGGTCGACAGCTGTGAAACTGCTTATGCTATGTGGGAACGTGTTAGAAGGATTTGTCATGGAACAGAGATTGGACAACAAGACGTTGAGAACAAACTTCTTACAGAATGGGAGAATTTCACATCCACTAAAGGTGAACAAATTGAATCCTACTACACAAGGTTTTGCACTTTGATGAATGAGTTAATCAGAAACAAGTTGACACCTCGAACAATTGCAACAAACATCAAATTCATCAATAACCTTCCAGAAGAATGGGGTCGTTATGTTACAATTGTCAATCAAACAAAGGATTTACATAAGGTGAATTATGATCAACTTTATGATTTTCTGAAGCAAAATCAAGCTGAGGCTAATGAAGTAAGGAAAGAAAGATTGGCAAAGAATCATGATCCTCTCGCATTAATTGCTACTACACCAACACCGCTACCAGTGAACACACAACAACCATCATCATCTTCCACTCACAACTACATGCAACCATCATACATTCAACAACCAACACCGGTCTACCAACAACAGTTCTACCCACAGCAACAACAACATGTTATTCCACAACAACAATACCCACAGTTCCAAGAACCAGAATTCACTGAAAATGATGAAGCCACTGCAGCCTTGACTCAAGCGTTTGCTTTTCTGACAAAGGCATTCCAAGGACGTTATTCCACACCAACTAACAACAACCAAAGGATTTCATCGAACACTCGCAACAAGCAGATTGCTCAGCCGAGTTTCAATATGGGCAATGTAGGCCAAATGGTTGGAGTTTATGGGAACCAACAGGGATATGCTACTGGGATTAATATGGGTAATCATAATATGCAGAATGCAGGTCAGTATGCAGGGAATCAGTATGGTCAGAATGCAGGGAATCAGTTGGGTCAGTTTGTTGGAAATCAGAGGGGTCAGAATGTTGGTAATCAGGCAATGGGTAATCAGAATAGAAATGTTGCAGCTCCAGTAGTTGGGAATTTGGGAAATATGAATCAGGGTAATCCGGTAAAGTGTTTCAACTGCCAGGGTGTAGGTCATATGGCAAGGAACTGTCCTACTAAGCCGAACAAAAGAGACTCAGCGTACTTGCAGAAAGCAGTGATGTTGGCACAAAAGAAAGAGGCAGGATTTCAGTTGAACGCAGAGGAGAATGACTTTATGGCTCTTATGGATGACATGGAAGACATAGAGGATATCGATGCGAACTGCATTTTTATGGCAAATCTTCAGGAGGCAAAGTATGACACAGATTCTGACACACCTCCGGTCTATGACATCAATGCAGTCTCTGAGGTATCAAATTTCAACACATGTCACAATAATGATATATTTGATATGTCTCCTCATGAGGAACAGCATTTTGAGAAGCAAGTACCCACTTATGATACATTCCTGGATACGCCAAGTAGTAGCAATACTCCTTCAGCGACTCCAGATGTGAATCATAATGGAGGTTTCGTTTCACAGCATGCTGAGAATGATGAGGAAACACGTGCGTTATTTGAATCATTATTAAATAACTGTGGTATTGAAATCGAAAAATTGAAAAAGGTCAATCGCGATGTTAAGGCCGCGAATGCTAAATTGACCGCTGAGCTTGAGAGTTACAAGGAAAACGCTAAAGCTTTTGAATTTCATAACAAAAGGTTGTCTGAATTAGAAACTGGTTATCAAAATTCCGTTTCAAGGGAAAAACAATTGCAACTCAAGTTTGATACACTTGATGTTAATTCTTTCAAGAAGATAAAAGCTTTAAACGCGGAAATTTCTGATTTACAAAACCAACTTTCTAAACAAAAAACAGCTTATACCAATCTTGAAAAAGAAAGGGATGAGTTGAAAAAGGACTTTGCAAAGAAAGAAGACAAACTTTTGGCAGAAATCGTAGAGTCAGAACACATGATTGCTCATTTAGAGGAATTAGTGGTTAAGTCGGGTCAGTCGAGTCAAACAATGAAAATGATTTCAAATCAAATTAATCCGATTTACCATACGAAACATAAAATGGCTCTCGGTAACAACACCCCTTGTAATCTCAAGAAAGCTCAGCAAGAACAGAATGTTTTGTACAATGGTAATGTGATTTATACCAAACATGATCCTCCCGTTGTTCGGGATTCTGTGCTAACGATTGAACATGTCGAAGAGAGCATTAATAAAATGAAACAAAAGGATTTGAAACCCATTTATTACAACAAATTGAACAAACTTTCGGGAATTACTTTTGTTCCACAAAAAGAACCATCTGTGTTTTCCATAAAACGACCATTCTCAAAAATGTTTTCTAAGAAAGTAATTGTTTCCAAATCTCTTTCAAAAATGGAACAAATTTCTTCTAACAACACTTTTAATACAAGTGAGGCTAGAGAAATTTTGGATGACGTTAAAAAGAGAATTCAAGAACTTCAAAACATTGTTGCTTCTAAAACTACAATCAATATTAACAACTGGCATTCCAGTTTTCATATTGAACAGAAAAAAGTTTTTGAAAACGAAATTACTATCCCACTGAATAACATCAGTGCGAGGGTAATCCATTTTGAACAAGCTTTCTTAAAAGAAACGGCCGACTTTGTCAAGGACCACAAATCCCTGGTAAATGAAGCTAATGATACTCGTGAAAACATAAATGTTTTGGAAAACCTGAATGATTCTCTCTTCGAAGCTGTTATGACCACTGACATTATGTCCATCATTTTACAAATATATTCTGTTCAAGACGATGAAAGACTGAGAGCTGAGACCTCTGAAATTGTTTCAAAATATGAAAATGCTCTTATAAAGCTTGAAAAAGAAAATGTGTCATATTTTAAACAACTTGATCGAAAAAAGGAAGAATGCAAGTATGACAAATTGTCGTATGAGCGTGCCTTAAAGAACATGAAAGAGCAAAATGATCTTTTGAGGGCTCAGCTTGAAACTCAAAAAGGAAAGGGTGAGGAAACTAAGTTTGCAAAACCATTGACTTCGGAGAAACCAAATGTCTCAAACACGGTTCAAAAACCAAAAATGTCAATTTCACGGTTTGCTCCAAAAGTCGATGAGAAAAAGGATTTGACAAAACCAGTCACTCCAACACCCTTGCCTAAGAAAAGTGAAAATGTTCAGATTGTTGATAAAGGAAAAGCGGTTGTCGAAACACCAAAAGTGATAGCACCTGGCCTTTTTAGGATTAGTCCCACTAATGCGTCTGCCTCCACTTCTAAGACAAATGCGTGCAAAAAGGATAATTCTAAAGAGTCTAGTGATGCTAAAAAGGACAACAATATAAATCCTAATGTGTGTGCCTTACCTTCTACAGGATTAGAAAGCACCTCTAGGAGCAGCAGACTAAAGCCTAAGAGCAATACAAGGAACAATAGAGTCTCGCTTGCATCTAAGAGTAGTAGCAAGAATAAAGTTGAAGAAGTAGAAGAACACCCTAGGAATTTATCGCTTTGTAATAAGAGACATGTTTCATCTAAATGTAATGTCGAAAGTACTATTTCTAATGCATGTAATGACTCTGTTTGTTTAATATGCAAGAAATGTTTAATTAATGATGTTCATGATGAATGCGTTTCTAAGAATGTGAATGTTACGCCTGAGCAGAAAAATGTTCCAAAAAGACCTAGTGCTAGATCCAGATCTATAGAAAGATTAGTTGCACGATTTAGGACTACCACTATTAGTCGAATGCCTAGGAACTATCTTAAGTTTTGTATGTGGATTCCGACGGGTAGAGAGTTCACTCTTCAGGACGGCAAATTAGAAATAGCTCAAGCTAAACAACTAGCAACTGTCTCTGAGTGTGATTCTGCTTTTACTCCTAACCCCATGGAACCAAATTCAACACGGTTTCCAAATACAAACTCTTCTGTTCTTGGCAGGTTATCGAAATATGTCTTTGGATCGTCGACTCGGGTTGCTCCAAGCACATGACCGGGAATTTAAAGCTGCTGATCAACTTCATCTGGAAATTTATGGGAACTGTACGCTTTGGTAATGATCATGTAGCAGCTATCCTGGGTTTTGGAGATCTTCAGTTTGGGAATTTTTTGATCACTCGAGTTTACTACGTAGAAGGGTTGGGACATAACTTGTTTTCAGTCGGGCAGTTTTGTGATGCAGATTTAGAAGTTGCATTCAGGAGAAACACGGTTTTTATTAGAAATTTGGTTGGTGATGATCTCTTAACTGGTAATCGTGGTACAAACTTGTATGCTATCGACATCAACCAAATGGCTTCTACATCACCAATTTGTCTTATGACACGGGCAACCGAAACTAAGTCCTGGCTGTGGCATAGACGTTTATCCCATCTCAACTTCGACACGATCAACAAGTTAGCCAAAGACAACATCGTCACCGGACTTCCTAAGTTCAAATACACCAAGGAACACCTATGTCCATCATGCGAACAAGGAAAGAGCAAAAGAGCATCATATAAACCCAAAACCGTACCTAGTTCGGAAGCAAGGTTACATATGTTGCACATGGACTTATGTGGCCCAATGAGAGTTGAAAGCATTAATGGGAAGAAGTATATTCTTGTTATTGTTGATGATTATTCAAGATATACTTGGGTAAAGTTTTTGAGATCAAAAGACGCAGCACCAGGCATCATCATCACCTTTCTGAAGCGTATTCAAGTTCTACTTCAAGCTCCAGTAAGGATTATAAGAACAGATAATGGCACAGAATTCACAAATCAGGAGTTAAGAACTTACCTCGAAGATGTTGGAATTACACATCAAACATCAGTTGTTAGAACTCCACAGCAGAATGGGGTAGTTGAAAGAAGAAACAGAACTCTTGTGGAAGCTGCTCGCACAATGCTGATTTTTTCTAGTGCACCATTATTCTTATGGGCTGATGCTGTAGCCACTGCTTGTTTTACTCAAAACCGATCCCTAGTCCATCCGAGATTCAATAAAACCCCATATGAGCTAGTGAACAACCGTAAACCTGACATCTCTTACCTTCACGTGTTTGGCGCTTTGTGCTATCCGACGAATGACAGAGAAGATCTAGGGAAGTTAAAAGCTAAGGGTGATATTGGAATCTTCATTGGATATTCAGAAAACTCGAGGGCATTCAGGGTGTATAATAGACGTCTAAAAAGGATAATGGAGACGATGAATGTGAAGTTTGACGAAATTTCACAAATGGCTTCTGAGAGATACGCTCTAGAACCCGCGCTTAATCCAATGGCTTCTAATCAAAACGGATTAGAACCCGCACCAAACCAGCAGACTTCTGGACACATCAGTTCAGGACTCGTACCTCAAGGAGCTCAGTCAACAAACACGGATAAACCTTCAGAACAAGAACTGGAAAATTTCTTCGAGTTAATGTTTGATGAATATTATGGTGGAACTTCGACAAATGCATCTCCACAACATTCCGCTGCACCCGCTCAAAACCATCAACCACCACCACCACCACTGGATGCATCTACAACAATCGAAGCTGAAGCACCAACTACATCAACATCATCTACATCTACTCAAGCAACTCCAGTACTTGACACTGAAATACCAAGAGTTGATGAGCAAAACCAAAACACAAATTTTCAAGAAGAACCAACAAATAATTCAAACGATGCTGCGTTAGAAGAAGAAGAAGAAGTATTTGAAAACCCGTTTGCATCAGACTCTGCTGAATCTTCTTCGAGGTTACAAGAACCATCTAACACACATTCGTTCAACCAAAGGTACCCTTCTACGTTTCAATGGACAAAAGACCATCCGTTAGTACATGTTATTGGTGATCCTTCAATGCCAGTTCAGACGAGGAGACAACTTACCACCGATCTCGAATTGTGCATTTACATTTGCTCAATAAGCACCAAAGTACCTAAGAACATTCGGGAAGCAATGGCAGAAAACCCATGGATTGAAGCGATGCAGGAGGAATTTCTTCAATACCTGTTACATGACAGTTGGGAACTTGTTGAACGACCACTTGATAAACGTGTTCTTGATCTCAAGTGGTTGTGGAAGAACAAACTGGATGAGGAAATGACTGTAATTCGCAACAAAGCTCGTCTCGTGGCTAAAGGATATCCACAAGAAGAAGGGATAGATTTCGAAGAATCATTCGCGCCTGTAGCTAGACTTGAAGCTGTCCGGATTTTCTTAGCCTATGCAGCTCACAAAAACATCACAGTCTATCAGATGGACATTAAGACAGCTTTCTTGAATGGAACTCTGAAAGAAGAAGTGTATGTGAGTCAGCCAGAGGGATTCATCGACAAAGATCATCCAGACTACGTCTACAAGCTTAAGAAAGCAATTTATGGTTTAAAACAAGCTCCAAGAGCGTGGTATGACGAACTATCATCTTTCTTGCTTAAAAACAATTTCACAAAAGGAACGGTTGATGACACCTTGTTTATCAAAAAATTCAAAGATGACATTTTGATCGTTCAAATTTACGTGGACGACATTATTTTTGGATCAACCAATCCTAACCATTCAAAACATTTTGAAAATCTCATGAAAAGCAAATTTGAAATGTCCATGATGGGGGAACTAAAATTCTTTCTTGGTTTACAAATACATCAATCCCCTCGTGGTATTTTTATCAATCAAGCTAAATATACTATAGAGATTTTGAAAAAACATGGAATGGAAAATTGTGATTCTGTTGGTACACCAATGGTCACTTCACCAAAAATAGGTGCTGATTTGTCTGGGAAACCCATTGATCCGAAGAAATATCGGAGCATGATCGGTTCTCTCATGTACCTGACTGCTAGTCGACCCGATATTCAATTTGCTGTTTGTTTATTAGCACGGTTTCAGGCAAAGCCTACCGAACTTCACCTCAAAGAGGTTAAACGGATCTTTCGGTACCTACGAAGCACCATTAACATGGGACTTTGGTATCCGAAGGATTCGGAGTTTAATCTAACAGCATTTTCAGATGCAGACCATGCTGGTGATCAAGTTACAGCAAAGAGTACATCAGGTGGAGCACAATTTTTGGGTGAAAAGCTTGTAAGCTGGTCTTCAAAGAAACAGGATTGTACTGCGCTATCAACCGCCGAAGCCGAGTATGTGTCTTTATCTGCGTGTTGTGCCCAAGTTCTTTGGATGCGGACACAGCTCACAGATTATGGCTTTACTTTTGACAGAATACCTATGTATTGTGACTCAAAAAGTGCCATAGCCATCTCGTGCAATCCCGTACATCACTCTAAGACGAAGCATATCAAAGTTCGCTACCATTTCATCAAAGAACACGTGGAAGAGGGTACTGTTGAATTATTTTTCGTTAAGACTGATTATCAACTCGCCGATCTATTTACTAAAGCCCTTCCAAAAGAAAGGTTTGACTATTTAGTTCGACGAATTGGCATGCGAAGCCTAACTCCTGAGGAGCTAGAACGTCTTCTCGAATCTTCTTGAAAAATGTTTTCAAAATCGCTTCGCTGTAAATATTTTTGAAAAAACAAAATACAAAATTTGAAAAACCAACAAAAACAAAATACAAAAATATAAAATTTCAAAAAAATACAAAAACAATATAAAATCAAAAAATCCAAAAATATTCTTCTCACGACATGTCTCTCGTATAAATCAATATTCTGTACGTTTCTAGAAATGTCATTCAACAATGATACGGATATGTACAGATGCTTGAGCGGGAGTTCTTTTTTATGTTTTCCTAAAACATGTCGTTTCTCCAAATTTTCTTCACGATGGCTTTCGTATACTTCAGTACGAAACCCGTACGTTAAACGATGACTTCTGATTATTTTCAAATCAAGGACTTGTACGTTCAATGACGAACTCTTTTTCAAAAAGTTCGAGTCTAAACAAACGAAAAAGATTTCAAGCATAAACTCGTTTTCAAACAAAATTCTTGAGTACTTTTTCAAGATTGTTCAAAAGATTTCTCAAAATCTCTCAAAATTAGTGCTCAAGATAACTCCCTCAAAACCCTTAAGAAATTTTAAATATGCTATCTTTAAGGCGGAGTACAAACACAAAATGTTCCAAATTCATGCAAAATCTGTCTTTCTCTCCAAAAAGCTTTTATTAATCAGTTGATATCAAAAATATCACTCTATGCTATTTTTGAGGGGGAGAAGACATGATTAAAATGTGATCAAAGATGTTTAAAGATTGTGGTTGAATCTCAAAAGAGCTCGACTCAGATAGTACCAATGAATTGACGAAGCTTAAAATGTCAGTAATCGAAAAGACTTGTCCTGGACGGGTAATAATTTCAAGCTAGTCTAACTAGTGATGTAAGCGTGTCTCGAATAGGACTTGTCTGAGTAGAGTGTACCGCATCGAGAGACTTTCTTTGGACTTGACCAGGACGGGTAATAATTTCAAGCTAGTCTAACTAGTGATGTAAGCGTGTCTCGAATCGGTCATGTTCACTGAAAGTGGATCAATTCAAAAAGTGCAAACTCCTCACGCATGTGCAAATTTCTAAAATATTCATGAGCACATGTGAAGGGGGAGTCCTTCAAAAGAAATGCACAACTCTCGAAGTGTCAACAATGTGTTTTATTATCATAAACACTTTGAGAGATTTTCACAAAAAGGTTTCTTGGCAACAATAGGATAGTCATGGAGTTATAAGGTGACTAAGGTTAGGAAAAACCGTCCTATGATCCGCCAGAGCCGGAGGGATCTACCCAAGGACAATTCCAATAGATTAGAATTAGAAGTCCTTAGGTATGATTGAAAAAAAAGGAGAAAATGAGAAAGGAGAAAGAAGGGGTTGAAGAATTAAAAAGAAAAGTTATGAAAAAGGGTGAAAAGAAATAGCCCTCCATATGTTCAACCTTAGGGCAGACACCGGGTTCAACTCATATGCTACTGGTTGTTACTAAGGTGACTCCGGTATTGAAGATAAAGACGTCATGGACCCAGTGACGCACTGCACTAAACCTTCTTAACCACTCAAGTTCTCTTAAAAGAGCTTGTTTCATTCTCACGGGGAACCGGCATAATCTATCGACCTGTCTCTTAGAGATGGTTGATATTGAAGCAGGAGACCTCTCCCTAATCTCCGCATAGGAAACCAAATGTGCACTTATCGAGTCTAGAGCCTCGAGATTCATCAAAAGATCTCATAGGAACACATGATACTTCTACACTGGTGGTCCAACAATAAGGATGCCAGATGTAAACTTAAGAGTCCTACGCAGATCTTAGCAATCTGCCAGAACATTTATGAGAGGATTCACTTTTGTGATTCTCAATGATTGAATGGAAATTCCTGCCAGGGTCAACATCAAACAGCCCTGACAGCAGGTCACTTCGGTAATTCTTTATGGGTTACGCTTAGTGTTCGCGGTGGTTTCAAACGGTCTACAGTCGTGGAGTGATCCCCAGCGACTCACCCAGTCATTGAGCTACTAAGTAGGTCTTGTAAGCTCTCTCGAGAGTATCTGACATGGGAACGGCCTTGGTAAGGGTTAGAAGGAGTCTTCACACTATGCTGTTGACGATCTCTAATTCTTATCTGTAAGTACCGGATGTTTTATTGCTAACTGTTTATATGCAGGGACACTTCATCTCCATGGCGACAGATTCCACATGCTCATACATACATCTGGAAGTTAAAGAAAGCTCCCTCAAAGATCTATACAACACAAAGTTCAAAGAAAGATTCTACGACAAAAAGAAGAATCTACAAAGTATAAAGACTAAAGATCAAAGTGAAAGAAAGGGAACTACGTGCATATGAATATCAAAGTCCAAAGATGTATGAGCATGTTGGAATGGCAAACAACCACCACAGACGCAGAAGTGACGAAAGGCAGATAATCCCACATCGCAAAGGAACAAAGAACGATGAAAAATCAGTTATCGAAGATCACAAAGCATGAAGGAACAAAGACTAAAGACTATTCTACAACGACACACAAAGTTAAAGACAAAGAACACAGAAGACCCACTCACGTGGAGCATCATTCGAATGACCAACCCTTAGGGGGAGATTGTTAGCATTAAAAATATGTATTATGAAGTGATGGTCATTCTCATATTGTAACTTTGTGTCATTTGTTAAGATTAGTAATAGTTTAGTCATTGGGCTTTGGACTTGGCAAGCTAATATGTTATTAGTTATGTTTCATAAGCCTTTATATAATCCATGTAACCAAGTCCAAGCCCAAGCCCATAGAAAGCCCATAGGGCATCTCATGTATCTTACTATTTAAACACCTCAAAGGCTCATTTGAGGTGTGTGCTTGTGTGTGTATTTGTGTGTGTTTCTCTAATAAAAAGCTCTCATATTTCATCTCTCTAGTTATACATACGAATTACATATAAGTCACCAAGTCACCATCTTTCTTCTTCTAATCTTCTATTGGTGTGATAAAGTTGTGATATCTAAGGTCCTACACTAACCCAGCCAAAACTACCATGGACACCAGTAAACCATTGCTGAAGGATGAATATGGAAAGGAAGTGGATATACACTTGTACAGGTCTATGATTGGCTCATTGATGTATCTTACAGCATCAAGGCCTGATATCATGTTTGATGTGTGTGCCTGTGCAAGATTTCAAGTGTGTCCCAAAGAATCACATCTCAATGCAGTGAAGAGAATTTTTAGATATCTGAGGCATCAACCAAAATTGGGACTTTGGTATCCTAAGGATTCCCCATTTGATTTGGTCTCCTACTCAGATAGTGACTATGCTGGAGCTTCTTTGGATAGAAAGTCTACAACAGGGGGTTGTCAATTTCTAGGAAGCAGATTGGTGTCATGGCAATCTAAGAAGCAAACTGTGGTGGCTAATTCTACAACTGAGGCTGAGTATGTGGCTGCTTCAAGTTGCTGTGGACAAGTTCTTTGGATGCAGAATCAATTATTGGATTATGGGTACAATTTCATGAATACCAAAATTCATATTGATAACAACAGCACACTTTGCATAATTAAAAACCCTATTTTTCATTCTAAAACAAAACATATTGAGATAAGACATCACTTTATCAGGGATTGCTATGAAAAGAAGTTGATTCAAATTGTTAAAATTCATACTGATAACAATGTTGCTGATCTTCTCACTAAACACTTTGATGTGGGGAGGTTTCAATTTTTAATTGCAAACATTGGTATGATAAATCTTTGAAAAACTTATCTCTTTGTTTTTGTATAAGTGTGTAAGGACATTGTGCTGCTTGTTACTCTGCTGCTTATCATAAAGCATATATTTGTATTGCAATGTACTATGCTGCTAACTCTACTGCTAGTACATATGTTTGTTTGCTTTGTGGTGTTTTGTCTAATATTGTGCAGGAATAAGTCTTGATGCTGATTTGCAAAGAACAATATTTAGATAACAAAAGGAAGCACACTTATCATTCATTAAAATCAGAAGTCTTTACATCAAAAGAGATTACAAAAACAACTTCTGAAACTATTATAGTGTGCAAGAACATCAGATGACTACAACCTACAACCACTACTTCCTAGGGCATGGCAGTCCAAGAACAATCTTTCTTTCTTTTGGAAGAAGAGAGTTTGTCTTTCTTGTCCTCTTTGCCTTGGTGGATTTCTTTGGTCGTGGCCTTGATGACTGAGGCCTCTCTGGAGTTGAAGGAGGTTCATTTGGAGGTTCATCTTCATCTGATGATGTGTAGATGAAAGGGGATACAAGCTCTTTTGGGGATGGTTGCTGAATAGGGATCCAAGCTGTATCTTCTGAAGACTCTGAAGATGATGGAGATTGTGGGGACATCACAGCTTTACCCCTGGAAGTGCTGGGGGTTTGATTCAAGTTGAGGAGATCCTTGAACACCGGAAGATCATGTTTTCTCTTCTTTGCCTGCTCCTTGGTTCTACAACCATCATAAGGAGGACGGAATGGTGGTACATAAGTTTCAAATGGGATCTCATCTTCGGATGATGAATCAGAAGAGATGTTGATGATTTCGGGAGATGATTTCATGACTATTTGATTTGATTGGGGTTAAGTGAAGATTTGATTTGGTTGATTGGCGTTTTGATTACGATTAGGGTTTGATTGTGATAAATTAGGGAAAAGATTTGGTCCATTTTTATAGAGATTACGGTCTATCATCACATTAAATGCTGAGGATCTTTGACTTTTTGACCAAGCTTGTTTCGTCAACTCTGCTGCTGGATTATTTCACTCTGCTGCTAGTTATATAACTCTGCTGCTAGTGTTATTATGCTGCTACGGTTGAAAGTGTAAGGGTGGGATGTGTAACTTCTTCAATCAGTTTAAAACCTAATTGATCTTCATAATTGGTTTTCTCATATTTCAAATTGAAGTTCCCACAAACCCTAACACTCTAATTTTCTCAAAGTCAATTCTTCCCAATTTCCCTAAACCCTAATTCATGGATTGCGTTCGTACCTGGGCAAAGCAACATAATAGTGTGGTCGTTTTGGATGCTGAATCAGTTAATGAAGAATTCACAGACATGGTAAAGTTTTTGAATGCTACTTCTCTTAGGTATGCACTCACTGTGAATCCTACTATATTTGCTTCCCACATCAAACAGTTTTGGCTTACCGCTAAAATCAAAACTATGAATGGGGAAAAATATGTTAGTGCCTTAGTAGATGGACAAAAGGTTCGTGTATCTGAATCATCAATAAGAGAAACTCTTCTCTTAAATGATGAAACAGAGACCACTTGCCTTGCTAATTCTGCTATTTTTGCTGGTTTAGAAGCTTTGGGATATGAGGAGAATCATACAAATTTAAAATTTCAAAAATCTCTCCTCTGTCCTCAATATAAGTTTTTGATACATCTTCTTCTTCATTGTTTGAGTCCTAAAACTTCTGGATGGCATGAGTTTAGTGCTACTATTGCTTCTGCAATGGTATGCCTAAGCAAAGGTAAACCATTCAATTTTTCAAGAATGATTTTAGAAGGGATGTTTCAAAGTATCAAAGAGTCTGGTTCATATTTGCTTTATCCAAGGTTTATACAACTCTTTGTTCAAAAACAACTTACAAAGTTTAGAGGTCATGTTGCTACTTATGATGCTCCAAAATTGATTTCTAAAACTTTTACTTTCTTGGTTAAACATGGCAAAGGTTTTTCAGGCACACATACTAATCTTACACCTAAAATGGTGCAACTTGTGCAAAACAATCAGGGTGAAGGATCAGGAAATCCCACTGACTCCCATCACACACCCAATTTTAGTGCATCTGCTACACAACCGAAAATACTCTATACCCGTAGGAACACCAATAAGAACACTGATCTTCCTCAGGATAGTGTTAGTATGGCTGTACCAGATGAGGCTGTCCTAGGTGATGGAGAGGACATGTTGGCAAGGGCTGTCACAACTGCTTCTAGCTTAGCAGCAGAGCAGGATAGTGATAACATAAATAAGACCCAAACCAAGGCAACATCTAGAGATGATGATTCTTCTGAATCAAATTCTCAGGATGGTAACCCTAGCCAAATGGCAAAAACAGGGGGCTCAGATGATCAAACTAGGTTTGATACTGAGTTTATGTCCCAAGATTCACCTCTCGGACCAGGTTATACAGGTCGAAGTGATGAGGACAGACCAGTGATCAATGAATTGACGGAAAATCTTGTACATGATGACAATGTCCATGATTCACCTCTCGGACCAGGTAATACAGGTCGAAGTGATGAGACTATTATGCAACTTATTCAGGAATTGACGGTTACTTGTACAAACTTGGGGCTGAAATGTACTACCTTGGAGGAC
Organism: Artemisia argyi; assembly: GCA_030686995.1. Classification (NCBI taxonomy): domain Eukaryota; kingdom Viridiplantae; phylum Streptophyta; class Magnoliopsida; order Asterales; family Asteraceae; genus Artemisia; species Artemisia argyi. The sequence continues at coordinate 239,515,439 of CM060708.1, read as the reverse complement.
AAAGTTGTTACTCTTTCATCTGTTGTTGCTGATCAGGACAAGACCATCATCAGTTTGCAAAAACAGATAAAGAAATTACAAAGATCAAGACCTTCAGCCTCATTGAAAAGATTGAAGAAAGTGGGCACTTCTCAGGTTGTTAGTTCTCCTGAAGTTTCTACTCACTTGGATGATGATGCTTCCAAACAGGGGAGGAATGTAGAGGCAATGGGTTCAGGGGAGGCAAATTTGGAAAAGGATAATAGTGCTCTGGGTTTAAATGATGGAATGGTTTCAGGGGAGGCACCAGTGATTGGTGATATGGATGTTGAAAGTCCTCAGGATGATGGAGACTTTGTTGTTGCTGATAAATCAGGGAATGAGGTTGTTATGGAAGAGGTGGTTGCTACACAAGACAAGGTGGTAGAACAACTCACAACTTTGGAGCCTGAGCAATTAGTAAAGGCAACAGGGTTGATGGGTGAAACTTTGATGAAGTTGGGAGATAATCTTGACTCTGCTGCTCAAGAACCTACTGCTAAGGAAATCACTAACTCTGCTGCTAGTGTATCTGCTGATGCACAAGACTCTGCTGCTGGGTCTGGTGACAATGCTGCTGGTGAAGCTATGGTTTTGCTGAGCAAGAAGACTACCCCATTACCAACTCCTTCACTATCACAACTCACAACAACAACAATCAAATCATCAGCCTCTAGAAAACCTGAAAAGGGATTGTGATTAAAGAACCTGCTGCTCAACAAAAGAAGACTATTATTGCATCTTCTACTGATAAAGGAAAGGGCAAGCAAATTGAAACCCCAAGGATAATGTATAAGGGGATTGACTTTACTGATGTACCTTTTGATTCTTGGCCTAAGCCATTGCAAGTTGAACATGATGAAGCTGCTTCTATTAAAGCACAAGAGTTGATTAACTTGGAAGATCAACAGCTGGCTGAGAAGGAGGCTGAAGGGTTAAAGAATTATGATGAATGGGTAGATGAAAAGATCAGAATTGCTGCTGATATTGAACTAAACAAGCTGATCAAGATTGAATATAATGAAGTTCCAACTTTTAATGTGCAATCTTGGTTTAGTGACTTTACTTCTAAGAAGAGAAAAGAGAATGCTGCTGCTAGAAGAAAGATTAAGATATTTAAAGGTCCAACTGTTAAACAGCAAAGGAAAGAGTATGAAAGGTATCTAAAGAATATGGGTGGATGGACATTGGTGCAGTTGAAAGCTTATTCTGATAAAGAAGTTTTTGATTTGTATCAACAAACAAAGAAGAGAACAGATACTTTTTATGCTATGGGATGTGCTGAGGATTTGGAACAAATTGCTCAGATGAACAAGAAGTTGGTACCTGAAAAGATAGCTGAAGCAGGGCAAATTCAAGAAGCTAATGTTGTTGAAAAGCTTGAAAGTGATGCAGCAAAGACTACTTCTTCTGTGCAAGGTGATAAGAGAAAAGGTGTTATTTATAAATCAGTTGCAAAGAAGAAGAGAAAGATTGGAGAAGGAAGCAGTTCTATGCCTGAAGGTAATGAATTTAAACATGATTTTGATCATATTCCTCCAGAGCATCTAAAAGAACAATTGAAGGTTTACACTATGGTTGGCAAGATGGAAGATCCTGAAGTGGTTGATGCTAAACCAATTGGTGTCAAATATCCTATTGTCAAAGTAACTACAGGATATGATACTAATGTTGGAACATTTCATGATGTCCAGAGATCTGATGGTAAAATTCATAGGTTTCTTAGATTTCAACAGATGCTACATTACTTTGATAGAGAGGATGTTGAAGATTTATGGAAGCTATACAAGGCAAAGTTTGGAGCTAAGAAGTTTGATGGTAAAAAGTATGAGATAAAACAAATTGATCACATCATAACTTCTTCTGATAATGTTATGTGGAGAGCTCTTAAACTTATGTTTGAACCTTCAATGGATGATTCTGAATGGACAGAGATAGTAGATTACAAAGTAAGAAGATGGAGACTTTTTCAAGACTCTGGAGTTCATGTGTTGGATATTGGACCAATTACTTTGTATATGCTAGCTAAAATGGATTACCCAGTTGTAAGATACTGGAAAATTGTTAATCAGATGGTTAATGGTGATAAATCACTTAAGTTGCAGAAAGATTATGATTCTGATGATCAAGCATTCCATTTACTGTCAAAGTATAAAAGGATATTTGATCAACTGAATCCTCAAGAGTTGAAGAGTTTGGAAGCATCCTCCAAGTGAGTAATTGTGCTTAGAAGAAACTTACTTATTTAGAAATAAATAATAAGTTTAGGGGAGGATTGTTGGGTCTGAAACTGCTGCTATAAGTGAAACTGCTGCTAGTAGTAATGATTCTGCTGCTAATGTCAAAGTGCTGCTGAGGATAAATGCTGCTGACAGAATCTGCTGATAATGAGATAAGGATGTATATCGTTTAGATAAATATAGAATAGATTGTGTAAATATTATATTTATCTAGAATATACTTATCTTGTAGAGAAAGGTATTGTAAACCTAGTAGGACTCCTTGGTCTATAAAAGGAGGATCCTAGGGTTAGTTTATGTACGTGTTATTTTCACTTCAAGGTTGTAAAACCCTAGCATTTTTGAGTGCTCGTATTAATAATATTGAAGTGTTGAAAGAGAATCATAATTTTTCTTAAGTTAAGCTTTTATATTCCGCGTATTAGCTTAAGTATATATTCAAGTTAACTTCTATATAAGATCGTTTAAGCTCAACTGGGATCAACAATTCCCCAGGCTGCGGCGCCAAAAACTTGATGCGTAGGGATTGCACCAGGCTTTACCTCTCAAGGGATCTCGAGAAGCTTACAACCCCCACCAGACAGTGTACCTGATCGATGTAGTATAGTATAATGACAAGTATCGGGGGATTGATCGTTCAGCTAGGAATATTGTCGCTAGGATTAGAAAAGCTAAAGACTAGGTCTAGAGATGAGGGATGATTCTTTTTGTGTTTTTTATATTTTATGAAAGCAATTAAAAATCTCGGTTTTGAAGGAGTTGGGCGGAATTAGTTGCCAGTCAACTAACCCAATAACGAAGATGCAATCAAAATAAAATACTAAAAATAAAAATAAACTAAATTAAACTAGTGGTGTGAGCAATATATGGGAGAATTGTGTTTACTTAGGTTTCACTACTCCCTAGATATCTTTTACAGGTTAATTACTTGTTACAGTTGCGTGGATGACGGATTGTATTCCTTAATACCATTCATGGGGTGGCGTACTTACTTCCCCAATCCTATAAGTGCCTACTTCACTCCTATGTGGAGCCGGCTAAGAAGCTCCTAACATGGGATCATTAGAATTTGCTCATGCATTAAATACAACCAATAAAACCTAGTACACATCGGTTCATGTTTCCTAAGACGTTCAAGCATGTTACACAATGGAGATCTGCCAGTTTTCTTAAGCCTAACATTGAAATCATTCATCCATTACATCTATAAACTAGTAATCAACATATAATTAACATCTAGGTTTCATTACATCTAAGCAAACACATGAAAGATCTAGCCTAGCATGTTGAAATCAAGACAAGCATAAGATATATTCAAACAACACATAGACATATTGATTGAATTGAAAGAGGACTAATCTCAATTGAACATCAAAGGTTTCAAGGGGTGAAAACCCTTGAAAATACTCTAAAAAATGACCTAGGGTTTATTAGGTTTGACCCTATTATTCTCCACACAAGTTCCTCCTTTAATGAATGAAAAATAGAAAAGTATTTATAGATTCTGTGGGGTGACGGCGTCAAGAACAAATGTTTGACGCCGTCATCTCGCCGCCAAATAATTTCTCGGACTGCCTAGATCTGGGTTTGACGCCGTCACGTGTATTCCTTATGCAGGCCGTCACAATATTAACTTTTGACGCCCTTCTCATGACGCCTTCAGGTTTTCACTGGGTCGTCACGGATTTTACTCCTGACGCCGTCAGGATTTTCTTCTTGACGCCGTCAGGTACTGTTCTCAGCATGGAAAATTAAGTCTTTGTCGTTTTCTTCACTTTTATGCTCTAAAAACGTCCAAAATGCTTCCTTTTCCAGAATTCACTCCCAAAGTACCTAAAATCACAAAAGGAACGATTTAGGGCAATATTTGATCAAATAAATTCAATTCCGGGCTTAAATGACCCCCTAAAAGCGATTGATTTTTCGCCTTATCATATGCCGATATTTTGGAATGTAAAAAGTTTAGAGTTGGGCAAGTGTGGGATTTTTTTTTTTTTTTTTTTTTTTTTTTTTTTTTTTTTTTTTGAGTGTGGGTACTCCCCCACACTAGTTTTTTAGAAAAGAGAGAGAAATGAGAAAGATGGGTGAAAACCCATGTGTTGCTACTGTTTTTGTTTACCGAGTCGCTAGCTTGACTCGACCCCGAATTCATTGGTTCTTGGGGAAGCAAGATGTGGAAGAAACAATCTCCATCTGACTTTCATTCAAGATGTTTGGACAAACATTTGAAGCATGTGAAAGTTCCACACCGATGAGATAAGTACCCGGCTCAAAATATTATAAACTATAAGCGGTGATGCCGGGGTCAAAGATAATGTCTTCATTCCCAAAAGAGTGAAGAACAGGAGAAGTCACCCGATAGGTGAAAAAGAGAAAGAAAGTCATGATAAACATCTTGACTAACTCATCATCATCAGGAGGAGGATTCATGGATTCATCATCATGAATCTCATCATTTAAGATCATGTGATCAAGACATATCCCGGGTGTGTCTAGATCAAAGTAGAAGTTATCATATTCCGGTGGAGATATGATATGAGTGAGTTCACAGGAGAACTCATCGAAGGTAAATGATTCATAATCGGGGAGAGAATTATGAGAATGAGAAGTGGTACTGCCACTAATCTTCTCTCCCATATGATCAAAAGTAAAGGCTTCAAATTCCGATATAGACTCATCAGAAAAAATGTCACTATCTTTAATGGGGATAGGAGATGAAATAGGTTTCTCTTTGAAAGCCTCAATTTTAGAGATGAGGTGACTGACATTTAATAATGTAGCACGAAGGGCTTTATCTTTGATTTCAGTATCAGTTTCATCATTCTCTTCTTCTAAGCTGACTAGCTCAGAAGGTAATCCTTCCACATGACTGATGTTTCCAGAAGATAGAGAATTTTCATCAGTATGTGAAGTACTAAGCTCGATGTTGGGATTATAATTTAAAAGGTTTTCAATTTCTCTCAGATCGGCTTCGAAATCAAACAGATCATCATCACTTCCCAATGGAAGTGGATTGATGTGAGTAAGTTCATCTGTGAACTCCTCAAGGAGAAGGTCAACATCAGAATGAGGCAGTGATGCCTCTACATACTCAACTTCTCCATAAGATGTACAATCATCATCAAAGTCGGAGAAAGTTTCAAAATGATCTTTTGGATTTTCAGGAGGGGAAGGTGAATCACACATATGATCAAAAGTTCTTAGTGACTCTCCTGGGATTGGCATAAGGTTCTCAACACTAGACTTTATGAATTCGTCCGATTCCGTTTCAGGAACAGTGCTAAGATGCTCATCCCCCATATTCAGAGAGTGGGTGTGAACTTCGGGTGTGATATCAATAGACTAAGGGAGTTGAGAGGAGCTAGCATTCATGGATTGTACAATTTCCATTTGATCTTCTGCTAGTAATTTCTCCGTCACATTATTTTCTCCCAGATTTTTCATGGAAGGAACCACAACTGATGAATTTGATGAGCCTTGACGAATATCAAGGGCATCTTCATCATCACTATCGTAGATGATAGTTTTACGCATTCGAAATCTTATTCTAGCTGCTTCTTCTGCTTCTTCTGCTAGTATTTCTTTGTAAGACTTCGGACGAGGTTCTTCCGGAGGACCATTTGAAGTATTTAAGACATTTTGCAAAAGTTCTTGAGGAAATGTTTGAGGTTGTGTTTCAAAAGTTTGGTATTGTGGAGGTTGGTCATGATAATTGTTGTCACAAGGAAAAAGATTCCTAGTTTGACAATCGGTGCTAAAATGCGGACCTCCACAATACTCACAACCGTATTGTTGTGAAGTATGTGCATTTTGAAACGATTCGGCATTGCAATTTTGATAACACAGATTATGCTCATATGAAATGAAATTGTTTTGTGGCTCATTGCAAAATCTCGGATTAGAATCGTAAGCGAATGAATTACTCGAACCACAAAACAAACAACTTCCGTTTTGAATATCATTACCACATCATTCACACGTGCACCAACGACATGGTAGACCGAAAAGTGGCTCACCACAACCGACGCAAGGAATAAACGATTGCCTTAGAGAAGGAATCAGACCATTCAAAGAATCAACAAAATAATTCGAATGATTATCAAGTCTTGAAGAACATTTTTAAAAATTCGGAGGTGGGACAAGTGGTGTGCTCTGAGAGCTAGGAATTTCTACCACTTCCGTTATGGTCCCCGGTTTTTGTTCTTGATAAACGTGATGATCAGGCAAGCCGTTTATTTTAGTCACCGTTTTAAGCTCAGTACGTTTGCTTGATAAACTTTGAATTGTAAATCGTGAGAGGTGTGGATCGACTCTTGACGGTTTGCCATTAATAGCACGTATCTCGGGTTGTGAAGGGTAGTCAGAAGAATTTTGAGAATCATTGAAATCATTCGGATATGCTTTGCACCATTTACAAAATCCGTCTCTACTATTACTTCCACACCGCTCACACCCACACTTGTAACAACGAAGATTGTCATCCACCGGACCTTTACAATGAAAACAGTGATAGTCGAGTGATGACATAAGAATTAAACATTAACGAGGGATGATAAGAAAGAATTAAACGGTTAAGAGGATAAGAAGACGAGAATTAAACGTATAGGAGACGAAGATTATTTTTGGGTTTTTTGAAAAAACACATCAATTAGAACAAGACCAACTCAAAAAGACAATGGAACTTAAACCAATATCACAAACGCAAGGTTAAATTTTAAGGACAAACGTACAAGGAGCGGGAGAAAAGAATGGATTTCTCACTAGGGCGAAGTTTGTTGGATCGCCCTATACCGTTTCGACTCCTCTTAACGTAAGCTTATCGATTAAAAGTTTTCCAAAACGCAAGTGAAACAAAGGCAAGTTTTGATCTTTAGTTTAGGAACTTATTATGGTCATACCCCCAGTTGGTAGGTGTTCTGCCTTGGTTTTCGGCGGTAAGATTTTATTGTTGTAATTATTAAACAAAGAAAACGGAAAAATCTTTTTGTGTTTTTAATCTTTTATAGATAGAATACATATATAGAAACAAAAGAAAAATATTTTTGGTTTTTTATAAGTTTTTGAAAGCGAGAACTTCTTGCGAAGGTTCTACAAGACTAATCGTTAAAACCTTTTACAAGACTTTCGACACACAGCGTCCCCGGCAGCGGCGCCATTGGATTCGTTGTGTTTTGGTGTGTGCAACAACAATTTATCAATATATCAACAAACGTGAGGTCTATATTATCGTGAGACAAATAGACGTGAAGAAATACGAGTAAACCTTTTAGGTAAAAGATTACCTCGAAAACTTGTGGAAGTGATATTAAATTGTGAGACCGGGAAGTGATTTCCCGGGTCGTACCCCAACGAGGTGTGAATGGAAAGCTTCGAGTGAGATCGAGATTAAAATCTTGTATGTTGGAAAGATTGTTAGGTTTTGTGATACGTTAATTTAACGAAAATTGAAAATTAACAAACGTAAACGGATTATAAACAACCTAAGAGGAAATAAAAGTCAATAGCTAAACTAGGGAGGTCCTAAAACACTACGGGAAGCAAAGTTAGGTATCGGGAATCCTAAAACACAAATTGAAAAATAAAGGTGACGTTTATTTAAGATAAACGTCAACGCGCAAATAAAAACGTGAATTTCTAGCTACGCAAGTCCTACGGGTTTAAAAATAATTTTCTAACATACTAAAAGACAAAAGAAAATTTTAGAAAAAATAAAATCTATTTATCAATTAAAATTCTATTTATTATGAATTACTTACAAATTTAAGTAAATTAAATTGAAATAAATACTAAACCTAATGAAATAATTCTGAAACTTTTTCAGAAAATCAATTAACTTAAAACAAATTTAAGAAAAATAAAAACTTTGGAAAAACTATTTTGAATAAGCTGAAATAAGCAGATTACAAGCTGGCTCAATAATAAGCATAATACCAAACTAATTTAAATATGAAACAAAAAAGAAATAAACTAAAAGGATGGATAGCACAGATGGTGAAGTGGACTGTGTGTTTGATCTGTGAGATGCCAGGTTCGAATCTGAGTAGCACACCTTTTTTACAAACGTATATTTATTAATTTTTTTCCTTTTTGCTTACTGCTTGGACACAAGTAAAACCACACAATCTAACTTTCGAAAACAGATGTTCACAAAAAACTCCAATGAATTCATCTAAACCCAAATTCTCAACAGGTTCAAAGTTGTTTTGTTTTTTACTTAAGGCTTTTTGAAAAATCTCACAATCACACAAATAAGCTAACGGCTCAAATACGCTTACAACCACCACAACCTAAACAACAATAAGCAATAATAACGACTTTAGACAACCACGGATAACAACAACAAACACAAGAACAAGGAATCACATCAAACTCAGATTATGAGAAACAAAAATAAGTAGCAGCAACAGAACCCAAAAAAAAAAAGAAAACCAAAGAAAGGGCTATATTTTCAAACCTAAATAAGCTAATGAGATAAGCTCAAATAGAAAATCAAGCTCATGAGTCACAAGCCAAGGGTAAGTCATGCAAATATAGTCATAAGCAATAACAAACAACCTAATGGCAATAATCAAACTAGCAATTAACAACAAGAGTATCAACTTAAATCAACAAGCTTAACTGAATAAACGCAAGCAACAGCAATAGTGACAAGTTGGCAAAGACTAAGAATAATAAACTTTAAGATAAATGGCCTACAAATAAAAGATTAAAAACTACTTGACTAAGGGTGGTTTGGCGACTGATGTGCAGCAGGCTGCAGTCCTAGGGGGAACCTAATAAGCTAAAGGAAAAGCAAACAAGCTTAAACAAGTCACAAGCGCTAATAAACAAAACCTAAGCTTATGGCATGTGTAGCTCAAACCAGAAAAGTAGCCAAAGAGGCAAGTTTAGAGGCCTACACAAGCTTATAAAAACAATTCTAAAAATAAACTAAAAATATACACTTGTTTATAAGCTGGGAAATAATCTAAAAACCAATTTTCAGGGCAAATGGCTAAGTAATGAACAAATTAAAAATACCTTTCTATGGCTGTATAGACCTGATGCAACAGTTCGGAAAAGTGGGTCAAATTGGAGTTTGACCCACAATGATCAACCCAGGTTCAAGGAAAATACACTAACCTATCTTAAGCTAAAATAGAGCTAAGAAGATACAAACACAAGCTTAAACTAACAACTTATCCTAGCAGCTAAGGAAAATTAGTTAATGTAAGGAATTAAATATTCCATAGATTTGATAGATTTGATGATCTGAAACAAGAAGAATGAAACATGAAGAATACTGAAATGATAAGCAAAAGATACTGCTGAAGTAGAACAAGATTCTGCTGAAGGATTCTGCTGATGATGCGTTTCTGCTGATGAGCCTGCTGGTGCAGAAAAAGAGCCTGCTAGGGCAGAACAAGAGCCTGCTGAAGAGCAAAGATTCTGCAGAAGAGCAAAATAGTTCCACTGATGGATTCTGCTGAAGAGCAAAGATTCTGCTGATTGACACTGCTGCTAATCAGTGAGTCATACTACTGAATGGATAAGGATGAAAGAAGATATTATGTGCATAAAAGTCAAGTATATCTTTAAGATAATATCTTTCATCAGTCATAAAATTGAACACTCTAAGTGGGTTGTAAACATAGATACGTGTTGTATCTTAGATGACTTGACATCCTAGTCATAAGCTAGATAGTAGATGACTAAGCTTATCAAATTTGTAATGATCTCCTTTATTGTATAGAAAGGAGATCACACCCCTTTAGATAAAATGTGGTGAGTGCATGCTTCACAGTGAAACAAAGTGAGCGTCACCTCCAAGGTGCTTCGTACTTAGAAATTACAATAACACCAAGTGTGTTAAAATGTAAAAGCATCTAAAAGAGTGTGTGTGGGAACATCAGACAAGGGGTCTGTTGTTGTTAGGTTTGTTTAGCCTCAAGGATCTTTGATCCCTGTTAGATTGTAAACCGTGCTATACTTGATCACATAGCATTGGGGCTAGTTGGAATAACAAACGGTGAAAAGTTAGAAAAACCTTGTTGTGATAGTATTGTTTCTTTCATTAGAATATTCCGCCAATATTATCATCATGCTTTTCATAGCCAAAATCCTAGATCAAAGGTGTAACAACCTTGAGCCCATAAATGATCAAGTTAACTTATTTTAGAAGATCACGAAATGAGTTTCTCACAATTGGTATCAGAGCGAGGGGCTCTGGATCTAGAAAAGAAAAGGTTTTTGTTAAAAGGAGAAGAAGAAAGAAGAAAAATTCGTTTTTGCTTAATTTTTTGCAACTTTCTGAAGAGCAGTTTTACAAAGGCTATAGCTCATTCGTTAATCGTTGGATTGGGCTAAAATTTTTGTTGAAGGTTCTTGGCATATCAAGGTAGATTCTCACTGGAAGGATCTTCAATCTAAGCTTCAGATGGCATAATATGCATCGTTGAAAACTGCAGCAGAAACAGTTGAGGTATGGTCGAATTTTTGGTTTTTCTTTCTTGGTTTACACACACAAAGGGGAAGAATCACACACAAAAGAGAGTTGGTTCTTAAAAGATAAAAAGGCTTGTTTATCAAGTTATTATTGGTAAAAAAAGTTATTTGTTCCTTATTTGAAGATGAAGTGACATTTTTCAAGGTTGTGTTCTTATCATATCTTAAGGTGATGTGTACACTTTAAAGATAACTTGTTCGTTCGTTCAAGTGACTACGAAATGACAAACACTTAAAGGAGTTACATTGTAGTGCTCAGTGTCTCATAGAAGATGAGTTTATTGTTATGAGATTGCGGTCTCCCTATACATCAAGGATGGGTATACGTTCGAAGTCAGATTTAGTACAAGATATAAGACACAAGGTTGGTTTCTTTCACTTCAGCATCAAGTTAGTAATGATTGGTTTTTTTCTTCAACAGTCATAAAAGCCTACAGAAATGGAGATTCAAATGGTTAACATATGGGTTTCAGGGGAAGCTTATATGTTCAAGTGTTCAACCATTTATTATGTATGTGCATCACCACAGTGAAAGTTATTGATTCTTACTACTGTTAATTAGTATTGCTACTGATGGTTTAGATTTTTACTGTCTCAAGTTCATTTTTAGTGCGGAAAACTTAATGGAGGGTAATTTGAGATAATAGAAGGATAGATTGGATGTGTAGTATTAGTTCATGGCTGTAAAGATCATATTTGTAATATTCTCTATTTGTTAATAACAAAAAGGGGAAGGGATGTGGTGGATAGCATAAATTAAGGGGAAGACAGTATAGTTTCATTCATGGTGAGATTTAGTTATCTCAATTTCTCTACTTCGTCTAGGGAAATTCGTACAAGAATGTTTTTGTTTTGTAATCATCAAATAGGGGAAGATTGTAAGGAATTAAATATTCCATAGATTTGATAGATTTGATGATCTGAAACAAGAAGAATGAAACATGAAGAATACTAAAATGATAAGCAAAAGATACTGCTGAAGTAGAACAAGATTCTGCTGAAGGATTCTGCTGATGATGCGTTTCTGCTGATGAGCCTGCTGGTGCAGAAAAAGAGCCTGCTAGGGCAGAACAAGAGCCTGCTGAAGAGCAAAGATTCTGCAGAAGAGCAAAATAGTTCCACTGATGGATTCTGCTGAAGAGCAAAGATTCTGCAGAAGAGCAAAATAGTTCCACTGATGGATTCTGCTGAAGAGCAAAGATTCTGCTGATAGATTCTGCTGATTGACACTGCTGCTGATCAGTGAGTCATACTACTGAATGGATAAGGATGAAAGAAGATATTATGTGCATAAAAGTCAAGTATATCTTTAAGATAATATCTTTCATCAGTCATCAAATTGAACACTCTAAGTGGGTTGTAAACATAGATACGTACTGTATCTTAGATGACTTGACATCCTAGTCATAAGCTAGATAGTAGATGACTAAGCTTATCAAATTTGTAATGATCTCCTTTATTGTATAAAAAGGAGATCACACCCCTTTAGATAAAATGTGGTGAGTGCATGCTTCACAGTGAAACAAAGTGAACGTCACCTCCAAGGTGCTTCGTACTTAGAAATTACAATAACACCTAGTGTGTTAAAATGTAAAAGCATCTAAAAGAGTGTGTGTGGGAACATCAGACAAGGGGTCTGTTGTTGTTAGGTTTGTTTAGCCTCAAGGATCTTTGATCCCTGTTAGATTGTAAACCGTGCTATACTTGATCACATAGCATTGGGGCTAGTTGGAATAACAAACGGTGAAAAGTTAGAAAAACCTTGTTGTGATAGTATTGTTTCTTTTATTAGAATATTCCGCCAATATTATCATCATGCTTTTCATAGCCAAAATCCTAGATCAAAGGTGTAACAACCTTGAGCCCATAAACGATAAAGTTAACTTATTTTAGAAGATCACGAAATGAGTTTCTCACAGTTAATGAGCAGATATTTAGGATTTAAGCGAAAGACTTTTGAACCTTAAATGAGAATGAAAACTTAAAGTTAGAACTGCTAACCATACTTAAATAAGCCTGAATGAAGTTTGAAAGTTGAAAAATACTGAGTTAGTTTTAGACTTCAAAGCTATGCCAAACACCCCTTAACACGGATGTTACTTAATTTTTACTTGAAAAGCAGAATGGGCATTGGAAATATTTCAGAACTTGAACTACAACTAAGCTTGATAACACCAATTAATTGTAAATGAGTATTTTTGAATAGGCAAATACTAAGAGTTAAAACTAATTACAACAGTAAGGTAAAACTTGAATCTTCATTAAACTTCAAGAAAGATGGTACAAAATAAAATTCAGAGCTAAATGAAAACTAAACTTTGAAAATAAACCATACTTGACTACTACTAAAATCCTAATTAAAATTGACTACTAAAACCTAATACATGACTGCCTCATATGGGCTTACAATTTATACCACTCCAAGCTAGGGTTTCACTTCGCTCTCTTGTCCACTTCTGCTTTCAACAGGTTGTGTTTGTTGTGTGAGAGGATTGGTGAGTTGTCCAACACTTGTGTTTCTTGGGAGCTAATCACAGCCTTTGGATTGAATTTGTACTCATCATAGCCTTTGAATTGACTTTTGGCGCCCAAGATAGTTGGTGGATTTCCGGCTTGGCATGGTATCTTGTGACTCTTTTATTTGAGGAAGTGAGATGGGGAGCTTTAGGGTTACAGAGGTGTCACGGGTTGGATGGTGATGGAGGGATGGGTTTTTGTTTTGGGCTTGGGGTTGTTTTGGGCCAAGGGAAATAAGTGGTAGATTGGAAAGGGATGTTGGGTTATTTAAGTTAATTGGCTCCATATAGTTTGTAGTTAGATAAATACAAGGACCAATTTGGTGATTTTCTGATTTTGAGGGGGTAAATCTACCAATGTTGCCAAAATTATTCCAAGGGTCATTCCTGCCAATCTCTAATTTCCCAAGGACCTTTGATGTTTAATTTCCAACATTAAGTACCCGAGGACCAAAATTGCCAAATTTAAAATTCCAAGGACTACTTGTAATCTTTTGAAAACATTTTACCCAAAGATCATTTGTGATTGCTTTTGAGTTTTAAAGACTTGGGTTGACTTTTCTTTAAAATAGATGCATAGGAACTAGTTTTGTCAAATTTTGAAAGTTGAGGGACTGAAACTGCCAATTATGCAAATTTTGTTCGTTTTTCGTTTGTTTTCACTCGTTTTGCATCTGAAACATATAAAACACGACCTTTGGGATTTTTTCCGTATTTTAGTGCATTTTTGAGTGTTTTTAAATGTTTTGCAGTTCAGATTTGACTAAAAATTATGAGTATTTACACACTCATCAGAGCCAAAGATATACGCCATGATGAGGGACTTTTTGGAGTAAGTCCTTGAAACGAGTCAATGCTTCATAGAGAGTTTCACCTTGACGTTGTTGTAACACCAAGATGTCATTTCTAAGCTTAGTAGTTCTCCACGATGGGAAAAATTGAGCAAAGAAATGAGTGGTGAGATCATCCCAAGAGGTGATGGATCCCGCGGGTAAACGCTCAAGCCATTGACTAGCTTGGTCACGTAGAGAGAATTGGAAGAGACGCAATCGGGTCATCACTCGAGTTTCAACGTCAAGGTCTATGGAATCAACGATTTTTAGGAAATCCTTGAGATGTTGATTAGGATCTTCGGAACGAAGTCCATGGAATGCACATCCACTTTGCACCAACCGGATGGTGTCGCATCGCAAGGGAGACACAATGGCTCCTTGAGTGAGCTCAATGGTGTTTCGATAGCCTTGGTGGCTAGGACGGGAGTACTCTTCTAAAGTTCGGGGTCTAGGAGGTTGATTTGGTTGTGGTGGGTTTTGTGGATGGTTTTGTTGTGGTGGGTTGATGGGGTCAAAGAGATTACCACCTTCCATGATGGCGGATGGCAACGGTTACGAACAAAGGAAACAAAGAAAAAGATAGACTAAAGAAGTCCTATGAAAATAAAAATAAAAATCTCACTAGAAAGGAATCTAGCAAGTAGACCTAATAAAAAGAAATTTCAACCTAGAACATAACTATTCCCCGGGCTGCGGCACCAAAAACTTGATGCGTGGTTTTGCAACCTTACAAAAGGTTTTACCTCTCAAGGGATCTTGAGAAGCTTGCAATCCCCACCAGGCAGTGTACCTAACCGTTGAAGTATAGTATAGTGACAAGTACCGGGGGATTGATCGTTCAACTCAAAGAATAGTGTTCGCTAGGGTTAAAACTCAATTAAACTAGGCCTAGAGGTGAGGGATGATTCTTTTTGTATTTTTATATTTTATGGAAAGCAAGTAAAAATCTCTGTTTTGGAAGGATGGGCGGAATTAGTTGCTAGTCAACTAACCCAAATAACTACAAATGCAAACAAAATTAAATGACACTAAAGTAAATATGGAGAAAACAATAATAAGAGGGATGTGTACGATCTTCCCTAACTCTATAAGCTTCTACCTCTTCCTATGTCGAGCCGACTACTAGCTCCTAACATGGCCTCCTTACTAGTTATCTATGCATTAAATATAACCAATTTATCATAGTACACATCCGATCATATTTCTTAAGACATTCAAGCAAGTTACCAATTGGAAGTCTGCCAGTTTTCTTAATCCTAACATCGAAGTCATTCATCCACAATAATTATAAACAAACAACCAACCAATAATCAATATCTAAGTTTCATTACATCTAAGCAAACACAAAGAAAACCTAACCTAGCATGTTAAAGTGGACAAGCATAAGATAGAATCAAACAACACATAGACATATTGAATAATTGTTGGAAAACTTATCTTCAATTAAGCATGGATGAAACAAGGGTTTGAAACCCTTAAAAATAAGGTGAAATTCATCTAGGGTTTCTCCTCTCAAAGTTGCACACTAATGAATGAAAAATCAAAAACTATATATAGAGATTTGAGTCTGATGGCGTCAAGAGTAAATTCTGACGCCGTCAAGAGTAAATTCTGACGCCGTCAACTCGCCACCATAAATATTATCGCATTGCCTAGATCCAATTCAGACGCCGTCATGTGTAAACTCCCTCTTGGCCGTCTCTTGCATTTTGTACGTGACAGCCTTGGTGATGCCGTCACGTGTAAATCCTCCAAAAACATTCTAGTGCGTCACGTGTATTTTATATATCCACCTCTTTGTCAAAGGGTGACGATGTCATAAGCAAATCCTGACGCCGTCAGGTACTGTTCACAGCATGAATTAGAGACTTTGTCGTTTTCTTCACTTTTTCACTCCAAAAATGTCCAAAATGCTTCCTTTTCCAGATTGCTCCTCAAAAGCACCTAAAATGACAAAAAGAACAATTTAGGACAATATTTGATAAAATAATCTCGACCTTGGGCTTAAATGACCCCCTAAAAGCGGTACACTTTTCGTCTCATCAATTACACATATCACACATCTCAGTAATACATTTTTTTAGGTTGTTGATTGTCAAGTTTTTGGTTTCTAACTGAGCTTTCAAATCATTAATTATAAAGAATTCACGGAAATCAGGAAGTTCTGGATTTTTACATGGTTGGTTAGTTTGAAAATTTTCTTCCTTTTGTTGCATTGTGATTTCAAGTGAAATACAATGTTTTTCAATTTGTAAAAATCTGTTTAAAAGTTCATTAAAAACTTCTTTATCAACCATATCATTTGAATTAAAAGCTTCAACCGTAAACAAAGAACTTGACTCATCATCACGTTCAGAATCCTGATCACTTTCTGCCCCTTTATGATTCATATTTGTTGAATTAGAAATGGTATTGCTATCAATATTTTTCAACAAATATGTGTCATAAGTATAGGGACTAGTTATGTAAAATATAGAAAGTTATATGTCTAAATGTTATAAGTTTATAAGTTTAGGGTAGAAAGTGTAAATATATAAACTTGAAGGTTTAAATGGAATATTTTCATATAAAATATAAAAAAACCTGTTTTTGAGTTAGAAATATAACACAATACTAGGGAGCTTCATGTGAGGAGTACCATGTGGATATTTCATTTTGACGAGTTTGTTGGGTTTACGAATTAAAGTGCTCTGGCTCCTCAAACGATTATTGCATGTACTTCTGAATTATGATGGCCCGAATGGTGTTATGCTATAACTAAAACTAAATAACAACATAGCTCAATAGTAGGGAGCTTCATGTGAGCAGTATTAACTTCTAAATTATGATGGCCTGAACGGTATTATGTTGATAACATAATACAATAGTAGGGAGCTTATATACTTTCATAATTATGATGGCACGAACGGTGTTATGTTATATCAATAAACCCTAAGAGTAATTACTTAAAAACCTAGACTAAGACTTGACATACACACACCCACCTACACTATCCCAAGATACGTAAGTAAGCTGTCTAAACCCTACCCTACTTACCTTAGACCCAGGTGAGTTTTCATAGCCTCACTTTTAAATGCTTTACAACCCTGAGAGGGGGATACGTGCTTTAAATCGAATGCAAGTCTTTTTTTTTGTTGTTGCACGAGTAAACTATCTGCCACCCCTACACAACAAAATTCATGAATCTAATCGCTTGTGATATTTTACACAAGTGAACGTGAATATAATAGATAGATCTATTGGAGTTTGACAACTCCCGTTGGTACTATCTCTCACTGGAGAGTACCAATAAGTATTATATTTGAACCCTCACTGAAGGATTAACTTTGGCAAGTTATCATTCCCATCCCCTCATGGTTGGGTCTGCAGCCCCCATGACCCGGATTGTTAACGTGTGGTTCATGAGCTTAGTGCAATACACCAGCTATCACTAAACTTTTCCACACATAGGGTTTAAGCTGAACCCTATGGAACTTGTATTCACACACCCTAACTACTTAAACCTATGACTCTCACTCAACATTCGTGTTCACTTTTAAGCATGTTATCCTAGGTAAATGAGCTCTGTAGGAACCCTGGCACGAAGAAGTATTGGATATGAGGACGTCCAGAATAGTTATCATTCATCAGTTTTGCCTTAAAATGTATCTTTTGGGACCTCTCTTTTGGTAAAAGTATATCTGTTACTGTAAAAACTCTGATGAATAAATGAATGATAATACCTTTTTTTAAAACGTCTCTTTTCGAGTCGTTTTCTATTAGCTTGTCTTTGTTTCTATGAGTAATACCCAAAACACTTAATCCGCTACGATCAGTGAAAAATGGGGGTGTTACAGCTTCGTATGCAAAAGGCTAATATGCAAAATTATGCAAGCATCCCAAGTTCGTCCAATGCGTCTCCTCCTTGTACTTCCAAAAACACTCCTAACATGGTTGTAATATCTTATGAAAAACCTCAATTATTAGCAAACAATAAACATGAAGTATTATATGTTATTGTTCATATTCCCATTTTTAGGCAAAATTTTAAACTTTTGTTTATATTATGCAACTATGAATCAATATGTGTTATGTGATTCACACTTATCTAGAATGAGCTCACACGCAAACCACAACAATATGGAACAGGCACAACATAACCTATAGATCAGATTTGATCCCTTACACATATCAGTACATGAACTACACCCTCTCTGGGACCACTTTTCACACAATGGGCCCCACATTGCCAAAATGACTCAATTATACTCATGTGGGTCCCACATGTGCTAAACTATGGATTTAATCCACTAATACACCACACGGATCAAATTACACCTAATAAACTAACCCAACACAACCCAACTTGGGCCTCGGATTCACAAGCCCAAAACCATATAAATATATATACATATATATATATATATATATATATATATATATATATATATATATATATATATATATATAAACACGCGTTTACTTTGGCTCGTGAATTCAAAATCTATACAAACGACCTATGAATTAAATTGCATAACCTGATTCTTCATCATCAAAAGAATCGAGATCAACATTTACTTTGTCAAAATACGTATAAATGCACAGTAAAATACATCTAAAGCTTAACGAGGTCGAGACATGTATCACATACACCCAACTTTGATTCTTTTTAGTAAAACAAGTTGCGGTTGACCCCAATGACTTCCAAACCATCTCAAACAACTCCCTAAGTGTTTCTAAGCAACTCACAACCCTCACAACTCACAAACGTGCCCTAGCTCAATTTGTTTGTCTCAATATATACACAAACATACACACAAAACTCTTGTAACATGCACAAGCTAATATGAGACCTTCTAAGGCATTCAAGGATCCATAATTACTCATTTCAAGACATTCTACCTAAACAAAACATGACTTAAGTCTCACAAGGACTCACAACCAAAAATTCGACCTATACATATTTATTTTTAGTCACGTATTGCTCGTTTGGACTCATAGACGTACCACAACTTCTACAACTCACACAAACAACTCTAAAGACCCTATAAACCTATCACTAATCAACCATGACCCCTACAAATCACTACTCGATCACAAGTTCATGGTTTGGTCATGTTTCAATACCAAACGAACGCTTTGTGTTATTTTGCTACCAAACACACCCTTAAATGTATTCCTATTTTTCCCCTTGACCACCAAATGACTCCAAGACCACAAGACTACTCTTGCTCACTCGTTTCACCCAAGATACGAAATGAATTCAGGTTTCTAGAACCCCTAATCCTCATCACCACATGAACGGACCCCAAACCACACTCGGATAACCAAGTTGCCCTCCAATCAATCTATCCTACCCCTACCCTACTCGTTATCTACTGCCAATATTCTCTTTGTCCTCTCCAAGTTGTCCCTATCCATGTTATATCACCCCATGCAAAGCTACACTCATGTACAAGCTTAAACAAACTCACAAACACCCTCTTGTGCACTTCTTGATACCGAGAAGGAAACATGAGACCCCAAGCTAATCCCACGCTCTCACAAGCTTCCCACAAGCTCCTCTCAAGTCCCTGGAGTATCGAAAATCGAGTCACAAAGCCACAAGCCCTCCTTTGGCTTCCATAGTCGTGAATCATCCCACCTTTGAAGGTGTAGTAAGTGTTTACAAAAACTTAGTTAATTTTCATATCATGTACATGTTTTCTATTTGTATATATATCACCAACACTCTCACTCACTTGAAACCTTGTCTCGATAAGCTTAGGTCTAACAAACCCACATATTCGAATCTCTATACAAATATAAATGAGAATACGAACTTGGTTTACACTTATCCTAACCCTAAGACACTAAAAATCATACGCTTCTAAGTTGTTGAGACCTATATCGAGAACAGTTAACATATACACAAAGTGTTTAGAATAATTTTGCTCAATTACTTTGACCATTGATCATGTATTTTATACGTATACCATAACAATATTTTTGCTCAACCTGATACCTTGGAACATAAACAAATGAGCTACACCAATCTCACTCACTCACAAGCTCAGATAAGCCATGACACAAGCTCAAAGCTTATTGCTTATCGGGTAACACAGAAAACTCACAAACACACTAAATGGGCTTAAGCCCAATCAACTGTCACACTGAGTGTGGCCTATTTCAGGGCCCAACTACCCTCCTCATCATTGGGCCTTAACAGGTCATTAAGCCCATTTAACACACATATAAGCTATAAGCTTGAATAACCCATCCAATAAGCTCACCACACCTCCTATGAGATTCTGGGAACTTAATAAGCTAAAATATAAGATTTCATAAGCTAAAATGGTGTTTTGGACTAAAATGTAAATATTACAAAGTTAAGGGACTAAAACTGCCAAGTATGAAAACTAAGAGTGTAAACTACTAATTTTCCAAACTGAGGGTAGAAACAGTTAACATAAATGATTTTGAGATATTTTTGTAAGTTTGGATGGTAGGGACTTAAAATGAACATTTTACACATAAAGGACTAGTTTTGCAAAGTTAATAAACTACAAGGACCAAAACTGTAAATTCTGCAAACATGATGTTAAAACAGTATATGTGGAATGTTTTTATCATTTATTGACTATTTTGATGATGTGAGTACTAAAAATGTAAATATATTTTTCACAAGGACTAAAAGTGTCAACTTTGAAAGTACAAGGACTAAATATGTAAATATTGAAACAGGAGTACCAAAACTGTCATTTTGATAAAATGAAGTTAGTAATGGAATATTTACAACCCCAAGGTGCTAAAATGTCATTTTTGTAACTTATGAGCCAAATGTGTAAACTTTTTAAACAATAAGGACTAAACCTGTAATTTCACAACTTAGGTGAAAATGGTTATTTTGATAACTCTAAGTACCAAAAGTGAATATCTGAGATATAACTAGATAATAAAAGATCACCTTTCACATATTATGCCAAATATGTCATTTTCACAAAGTCCGAGGATTGAAATTGTAAATTTCACTATTAAGGTTAAAAGTGTAAACCTCTGGAAACTCTAAGGATTATTGTGAAACTTAACAAAGATCATAGTATATAATAACCTACCACTCAACCAGAACACCCAACATTAAAAGTTGTGCACACCGGTCAGTATTAACCGTCACGATAAATTAAACGCAACCCAACATAAGAACAGAATAGGTTATATATATAACATTGTTCTAAACACAAACCACTTACACCACCAAGTACTGATATTCCTCATATTATCCAGGTTACGTGTTGGAGCCACATACCATGTGCGGTGAGTCTATAGTCCCACTTTTCTTTACATGTTTTAAAACTATGTGAGAGATATATGCTACACTTTAGAACACACGTATTTCACTATGTATGCCAACTTGATTATTTGATAAGACCAACTGTGCCCCTTTATCTTATGAATGTCCCTTTCATCATGAACCTTAGTCACTTGCGAGTGAACGTGAATACTGTGAATAGATCTATTGGGTTTGATAACCCATTTGTACTAGATGGATAGATAGCCTTTGATGCTAGCCAGATGCACATTATTTGAGATACTAGGAGAAACTGGCAAACTCCTACCCCAAGGGCCTCATTTAGGGTATTTTATTATTTTTGTCACATTATGACACACACACGTTAAAGCTGAGTTCATGAGACTTATGGCAATAGCATACAAAACCACACCACTAAATTATTTATGAAATACTTAATTGTGTTCAACTAATTTATTAAACATAAACACTATGGATTCACTCAACAATTTTGTTAACTTTTTAGCATGTTTATCTCAGGTAACTGAAGCTAGCTCTGGAGGCATGGAATAGGCATAAGACCTTGTGTCAGTGGTGTAACAATAACATAAAACAGTCACTTTTAATACTTAATGTGATGTATTAAACTATCGAACATCCTTGCATTTTTCAATTCAATAATATGAATTCCAAAACGTCTCTTTTTGAGTCGTTTTCTATAATTATGATTGTGATCCTCTACGTAACACCCAAATTAGTCTTCCGCTGTTAAACTCAAATTTTGGGAGTGTTACAATGGTTAAAGAAGGAAAAAAGGTAGGCAAACTATTTTCTAAGGTTGGTGATATAATTATCTCGGATAATGATGATGATGAAGTCCTTGATGACTTCAATGAAACTTCTAGTTTTATGGCATTTGATGGTTCTAAAGGTAGTAATGGAGTGGGCATGAGGAGATTATTGGAGCAATGGAATGAAGATACCCATGACCAAAACCCTTATGATGATGATGTGTTTTATGATTGTGGTCTGACCGATGCTCAATTGAAGTATGCTAATGCTTATGACATTAGTCTCCGTGGTCAGATTAGACATTTTTTTGCATAAGTGTGGCATTTCATTTCTTATGCTTGGTTAGGTCTTAAGCACTTTAGGCGCTTTTGGTTTGCCCTCTTTGGGTTGAGGTGTAAGATTCACCCACATCCGTTGTACTTAATTATTTTTTTGGAGTAATAATATTTTACTGTGGGTAACTCTTTTACCCAAAAAAAAGTATGTAGATTTGGGTGTGACAAGTTTTGCCAAATTACCGGGCTTTGTTACTCAAGAACACCATCCCATGATGAAATTAAAGCCATTGCAAGATGATTCTCTCGTTGTTTGAACTTTTTAACAACAAAGAAGTAATTAAGTTAAGAATAATTGTTCTACTAGATGGAGAATTGTTGTGCGGATGCAAAAAGTTTTTACAAATTAGGTATGTGCATTTATGTTGAGGGTGTTTTGATTTAGCGATTAAATGCTAAAATGGTGAATGACATGGGAATCTTTAAGTCATTCCCATGAGATAAGAGTGCATTGAACCAGTTGAATAAGTCAGGTCAACTAGACATGAGTAAACATAAAAGTGTTCACGAAAAGAAGAAGTTGTGTGTGAAGAAGAAACAAAAATTATGTGTATGATGTAAAAGTGTTCTTGAGTCAGAAGATGACTTAGTTTGTATGAAGGATTTGTCGTTAGAGAAAAAAGCAAAGAAAAGGCAAACTAGCGATCCACGGCTCAATGCCAAATACAATTTTTATTGCAATCCTCCTACACTACAGATTTGGGTGTATGAGGTCATGCCTTTTAAAATTGGTTATACGTATGCCTATTATAACAAAAATAGCTGGTACCCATCATGACAAAAAAAAAGTTGGTTTTCCAAGGATGCTTAATTAGTTGTCCAAACATATTCCAAAAGTAGACGAATTGTGAAAACATCTACAAATGAAGGTACTATCTTCACTAATTTGTCGATTAATTTTCCGGTGAATGATGACGTTGAATATGTGTTTATTGATTTTAATTTGTTTTATAGGGATTAAGTGTCGAGGAAAAACTTCATCCAAAACACGGGGAGATGGAATATTTTAAAACTACACAAAGAGTGATAACATGCCTGAGGAATTTGGTGAGACTTAGGAAGATGATGATGACCAAGTGAGAGCTATTGGCTCAGATCTTCCACATGCTGATGCAGAATCAAGTGATCAAGTCTTAAAAAGTTTAAGGAACAAAATGTTGAAGATGATGAAAAGGCCCCATCTTATTTTGATTTAATAAATAAGAGATTGTAACCTATGATCTCAGAGATTATTTCTAAAAAAATTGAATGAACCATCGTTGAAAGACCAAATATTCAGGATGCAAGGGCATATAAGGACAGTCAGATCAAAGTTTCCACAATGTCTGAACAATATTCTTCAATCATGAACAACGATGGTCCAATAGGAGCGCAATCCAAAATGAGAATTACAAGTGCTGCTCATATTGTTTCCTACAAAATTTGGGTCGTGACCTTTTAGATACTTCATAGACAATTGGTATGTGTAATGATCTGAAGAATTAAGAAGATGATCATTTCGAATACATGGGTGGAAATGCACCCTCTCATGAAGATGTTCGGGTTAATGTTAGGTCTTTTTGGAGTCCCGAGCAAAATTCGGTGATAATCTCCCTTTTAAATAACAAGGAGATGTTAGCGTTGTCATTTTGGATGCTATGAATCTTGCACATGGTAACGCAAGTGATCAGGTTTCTTTGGGAACCATAAATAGGTAGAATCTAGAGCAGAATGCAGGTGTCGTGGACCCTTATCAACAACAGGAAATTGGTAATGAAACCTCTCTTGTAGTGGTTGGGTGATGCGTAGTTTTACAACATTGCAAAATGTTCTACTTCTCAAGGGATCTTGAGAAGCTTGCAATCCCCACCAGGCAGTGTACCTGACCAATGTAGTATAGTGAGTGGCAAGTACGGGGGATTGATCGTTCTCCACAGGGAATAGTGTTTATTAGGAGTGAAACTAATCTAACTACGTCTAAAGGTGAGGGATGATTATTTTTGTATTTTTATATTTTTTTGGAAAGCAAGTAAAACATCTCGGGTATTGGAAGAGTGAGCGGAATTAGTTGCTAGTCAACTAACCCAAATAACTACTTAAACAATAAAATAAAAATAAAAATAAAATAAAATGTAGGAACTTCTTATTTGGAGAAAAGCGTATTTACTTAGATTTCACTACTCCCTAGCCATCTTTTATTGATTAGTTCATTTGTCACAATTGCGTGGATGAAGAGTTACATTCCTTAATACCAATCGTAGGGCCGTGTACGATCTTCCCCAACTCTATAAGCTTCTATCTCTTCCTATGACGACAAGTTTAGTATCCTACCATGGCCACATTATTAGTTACTTATGCATTTAATACAACCAATAAAACCATAGTACACATCCGATTACGTTTCTTAAGACGTTCAAGCAAGTTACCGTATAGGAGATTAGCCAGTTTTCTTAAGCCTAACACTAAAATCAATCACCCACAACAATCAATGACAAACCAACAATCAACAATCAAGAACTAGGTTTCATTAGATCTAAGTAAACACAAATAACCTAAGCTAGCATGATAATAGAAAGACAAGGATAAGAAATAATCAAACAACATATAGACATATTGAATGATTAAAGGATAACTTATCTTCAATTAAACATGGATGAAACAAGGGTATGAAACCCTTGAAAAGGGTCTGAAATTCGACTTAGGGTTTTAGCACAAAAGTTCTTCCCTTAATGAATGAAAAATCCAAATCTATATATAGATTTACATAGCTGACGGCGTAACCTTTTAGGACGTGACACCGTCAAGTCGCCGCCAAAATACTCTTCGGATTTCTTAGATCCACTTCTGACGCCGTCTGGTTCACTTTTGCTCTGGGCGTCTCTCTTTAACATGATACGTGACGGCCTTGACTTTTTATAACGTGACGTCGTCACGTGTAAATCTCCAAATTCTTTTCTGGCGCGTAAAGTGTAAAAAAAATATCCACCTCTTGATCAACAAGTGACGGCGTCACCTTGTGACTCTTGACGCTGTCAAGTACTATTTCCAGCTTGGATTCTTGACTTTGTCATTTTTTTTCACTTTTATGCTCCAAAAACGTCCAAAATGCTTCGTTTTCCAGAATTCTTCTCCAAAGTACCTAAAATGACAAAAGGAACAATTTGAGGTAGTATTTGATCATAAAAACACAATTTAGGGCTTAAATGACCCCATAAAAGCGTAACAAATTTCGCCTCATCAAATACCCTTACACTTGAGATTTGCTTGTCCTCAAGCAAATGAGCTTTTATTCCAATCAAAATACAAGTTAGGGGTCATTTAACATTAATATAAAAGTAATTACAACAAATGATCGTTCCACCTTAATCAAAACAAGCACGAAAATCATACACTAGCACCTCACAAATAGTGTTTGGATACTCTCATCTCTCGGGTGTTATAAATGTATATATCACAAACGGAAATGGAAAAATATCACTCATTACCTGTCATAGCAAATAAATTACCATAGGCTTGGGAAAGGATCAAAAACCTCCACCACTTTGGCATAAGCACATAGGATAAACTATCAAAGAGGTCTTTTAAAGGGTTATGATGTTAGGTGTAGGGATATGATAAACATGGTTTGTTGGATAAATTATATTTTTACTGGTGGCAAGTTAATCATCTAGGTCAATTACATGTATAATGTGGCATTGCTAACCAAGACTCGACTCAACTTAAGCTAATCACAAACTAATGAAAACATAAAATAAACATAAAAGGAAACGGGATGGTAGTTCGTATGTTTTTCTCTTTCTTTTTCTAATTTTTTTCATTTTTCTTGATTTTTTTTTTTATTTTTTTTTCTTTTTTTCTTTTTTTTGCATACATTCTTGCCCTACCATCCAAAATAATACATCATAGGGAATTTACATTCCCCTTACGCTTGAAATTTTACATACTTTACATTTAACTATTCTAATGACTCGAATCAAGATAATTAAAACACTCGGAGTACTTTAAAATGTTCACGCACATATGGGAGTAATAATTGATGGTCTTCCCCATTACTCCATTACACTAGTACTTTACCCATGAGTCCCAATCGTCCTGAATATGACTCGACTTAGCAACCATGTAATCAATTAGACAATTAACTAAGGGTTTAAACATGTAACAATAATGCACTAAAGATGAGTGCATACAAGGAAGGCTAAGGCAATTTGGGTGTACATTTGGGGGTGGATTATAAACAAATTCTTTCTTTAAGTAAGATGCTTAAAGTTAGAAACGAAAAAGATAAGCTCTGAGGGGTGTACTAGGGGTATCGTGTACTAAAAATGATTACGTCGCAAAGGTGTGAGAAAATTACTTGGCCAATGAAGTCAATGTAATTATATTACGGGTGTAAAACATGTGTTATGGTAATGCCTCTTATCATGTAGTAAATCCTAACTACACGAATGTAGTCTCACTAGCGGTCTCGGGATGCATCACTAACGCAAGTTCTAGAATCTAAATACTACCGATACACTCACAAGCATTAAAGATAAATGTTTTTTTCTAAAGATCTAGGGGCGAACCTCACATATTTGGGGTGGAAATTTTTGAGTGGTACGGTTTTTGTGCTAGTCATACAACTCCTATCCATGAGACGCTTATTAAGACTAAAGTTTCACTCCTATATGTTGCAAAAAAAATAATAAATTTGGTGCTAAAATTGCCGTAACAAATAATTCTTTCAGTTTTATTACACATCTACTATAAGACAAACAAAAATCAAGCGCAATTATAATCTCTAAGGAATCTTCATTTACCCCCTTACACTTAAGCCAAACATTGTCCCCAATGTTCAATTAAAAGATGTAAAAGTAAAGAAAATGAAAGAATGAAAGAATTACTCCCCTGATTCGTTCGGTGTGGATAATGTGGTAACATAGTTAGATCCTCCTCCAAGAAAATGAGCATAGAAAAGCTTCTCTTCAGAAATGTAAATCATCTTCTTGTCCAATATAACCTGTTAAATCTGAGAAAGCAAACACGAAAAACCTCGCGTAAAATCGGCGGTAAATTCTATATAAAATTAAATCCTAGAAAGCAAGTAAAGATATAATGTTTGTGGAATGAATATTTGCAGATTCATGGAGTTTAAAAGTTAAAGATTTTACAAAACTTCACAATTTCGGCAGAAAAACAAAACTTGCAAAATTTTTAGAAAATTTACACCTGACGTCGTCAGGTTGGAATGCCTGACGCCGTCAGATTGATCTGACAGAAATTTTATATTTTGTTTTCGGAAAATTTCTAAAAAAACCTATGCCTTAATTTCTAGAATTCCTGCAAAATATTCATTGTGATCCGATACAAGCATTTGACTCAAACAAATACTAATATGTATGTTAATCTAGCATTGTTATCGTTCATGTTCAACTTATTCTTAAAAACAAATTTGGATCTCCCTTATGCTTATCTTTTGCAAAATACCTTTATATGTGATCAAGACGAAGTTAAAAACAAAATAAAGCATTTTCACAATTTAATTTGAAACATGAACCATAAACAATATAAATAAAACATACATACGGAAGCAAATAAAATTAAATAAACACGCAAACAAACAAATAAAGCTTGTGTTGCCTCATAAGAAGCGCTTTTCTTTATTAACGAGTCTTGTAGCTAGACTCAAAGTCATGCCCTATTACGTGACTCCATCGTTGGTCACATCCTCTAGGTCATCCTCGGGTTTGGTTTTGTATTCCGGACCTAGTTGTAGACATTCTTTGTAGAACCCTAACATCTTTCTCATAACGTAGTCTACTCCTTTTCTCTTATCCTCATCACTCCTGTAATATACCGCTTGCTTATGCTCCTTCTCAAGGGTTGATAAAAGCCGGTATTGCTCTATCTTATATGGCATTTGGTAGGCTATCTCATCGGTCTCCTCCTTGAACCCAACTATTCCTAGAGACGGGTCATAAGTCATTTTAGAGACCTCAACAAATGGTTTTCCAAGCACTACTTGAGTTAAGCAACTATCTATTGCTGGATGAATATCTTCTACAATCACGAAATCGGTGACATACGTGAAGTTTCCTACAAAAAAAATGCAATCCCTTAACTCTTCCCACAAAGTTATTTATCCTACATATGTTAGGAAATATCCTAGGTCCAAGTTGCTTTTTCATTATCCAATTGTAATGGATCCTAGTCATAATTTTTATGGGAGATTTAATATCGATGTAAGCTTTCCACACATGCAAATGCCCAATGTTGCATGGTATGTTGATATTAGATGGATCGACCGTTTTGATGATTGGTGAACCTAGGAAGTATGGTGTCTCGGGGTCATCGAACAAATCCCTATGGTACGCACGTTCTTCCTTAGTGGGTAACCTATCGAAGTAATCCTCTACATCCTCTACTTCCTTTTCCTTATCGTTCTCAACTTTCTCATCCTCATTCTTAGGTTCCCTATCAATTTCAATCCTATCCTCATCATCTTCATAACTTCTATCAACGGGCTTAATGGTAACAACGTTGACGAAGTGCACATGTTTAGATGACGAATGAACTTTAACCTCAATTCCAGCACTATGGGTTTTTAATGCTTTTGTAGCTGGGGTTACCACTTGGTTATTCAGGGCCTTTATCAAATTGTCAATCTTATAGTCATCTCGTTTTGTTGTTGGTTGAATTCGGATTCAAACCTAGCTATGCGGGCATCTTGAGATGCCATAAAATTGGACATCAATCTTTCAAAATTGTTGGTACTACCATAGTTGTTGGAAGGATTGTTGTTAAAATTACAGTTTGAGGATGAACAGTTTGATTGAAAACGATTAGGTGGATTAGAAGGATTGTTTTGGGGTGTGTTCTGGTTTTGTTTCCACCTAAGGTTTGGGTGACTTTTCCAAGAGGGGTTGTATGAATCACCATAAGTGTTTGGCTCGGGTTTGAAAGTGTACCACTTATCTCCCGCTCTGTCGGTACGCGATGATGCGTAGTCCGCAAAAGCTTGTTCGGGGAGTTCCATGAAATCACGAGTGTCGTGGGGACCACTGCAATACTCACATGAAGAAGTGATTTTATTTACTTGGCTTGAAGGTTTAGGAGCTTCGTAGGATTTCATGAGAAACTTGACTTGGTCCTCAAGTTCCATGATCCTACAGTCGGGAATGCTTGAATTATTCGAAGGCAGAGATATTGCCTTGACCGTTTTGTTCGAATCACGAGGATCATTCCAACATTCGTTGTCATAGAGAGCAAGATCTTCTATGAGTTCATATGATTCTTCCGCACTTTGATCACGTAGCTTACCACCGGCCGCTTGGTCAACGGTTTACCTCGTGGAAAGATTGATATGGTCATAGAAGATTTGGACTTGGAGCAAAAGATCTATGCCATGATGAGGGACTTTTTGGAGTAAGTCCTTGAAATGAGTCCAAGCTTCGTAAAGGGTTTCGCCTTGATGTTATTAGAACATCAAGATGTCATTCCTCAACTTGGTGGTTCTTCCCGGTGGGAAAAATTGAGCAAGGAAACGAGAGGTGAGATCATCAAAAGAGGTTATGGATCCCGCGGGTAAACGCTCAAGCCATTGACTAGCTTGGTCACGTAGAGAGAATTGGAAGAGACGCAATCGGATCGTCTCTCGAGTTTCAACATCAAGGTCTATGGAATCAACAATTTTAATTTGGATCTTCAAAACGAAGTCCATGGAATGCACATCCGCTTTGCACCAACCGGATGGTGTCAAATCGCAAGGGAGACACATTGGCTCCTTGAATGAGCTCAATGGTGTTTCTATAGCCTTGATGGCTAGGACGGGAGTATTCTCCTAAAGCCCGTGCTCTAGGAGGTTGGTTTGGTTGTGGTGGGTTTTGTTGTGGTGGGTTGACGGGATCAAAAATATTACCACCTTCCATGATGGCGGATGGTAATGGTTACGAACAAAGAAAAGAAGAAATAAGCTAGACTAAAGAAATCCTATAAAAATAAAATAAAAATCTCACTAGAAAGGAATCTAGTGAGTAGACCTAATGAAAATAAATTTCAACCTAAGCAATAACTATTCCCCGGCAGCGGCGCCAAAAACTTGATGCGTGGTTTTGCAACCTTGCAAAAGGTTTTACTTATCAAGGGATCTTGAGAAGCTACCAATCCCCACCAGGCAGTGTACTTGACCGATGTAGTATAGTGAGTGGCAAGTACGGGGGATTGATCGTTCTCCACAGGGAATAGTGTTTGTTAAGATTGAAACTAATCTAACTAGGTCTAAAGGTGAGGAATGATTCTTTTTGTATTTTTATAATTTTTTGGAAAGCAAGTAAAATATCTCGGGTATTGGAAGAGCGGAATTAGCTGCTAGTCAACTAACCCAAATAACTACTTAAACAATAAAATAAAAATAAAAATAAAAAGGAAATAAAATGTAGGAACTTCTTATATGGAGAAAAGCGTATTTACTTAGATTTCAATACTCCCTAGCTATCTTTTATTGATTAGTTGATTTTTCAAAATTGCGTGGATAAAGGGTTGCATTCTTTAATACCATTCGTGGGGCCATGTACGATCTTCCCTAACTCTATAAGCTTCTATCTCTTCCTATGACGACACGTTTAGTATCCTATCATGGCCTCATTATTAGATACTTATGCATTTAATACAACCAATAAAACCGTACTACACATTCGATTACGTTTCTTAAAACTTTCAAGCAAGTTACCGTATAGGAGATTAGCCAGTTTTCTTAAGCCTAATGCTAAAATCAATCACCCACAACAATCAATGACAAACCAACAATCAACAATCAATAACTAGGTTTCATTAGATCTAAGTAAACACAAATAACCTAAGCTAGCATATTAATAGAAAGACAAGGATAAGAAATAATCAAACAACACATACACAAATTGAATGATTAAAGGATAACTTATCTTCAATTAAATATGGATGAAACAAGGGTATGAAACCCTTGAAAAAGGTCTGAAATTCAACTTAGGGTTTTAGCACAAAAGTTCCTCCCTTAGTGAATGAAAAATCCAAAACTATATATAGATCTACATAGCTGACGGTGTAACCTTTTGGGACGTGACACCGTCAAGTCGCCGCCAAAATACTCCTTGGATTGCTTAGATCCACTTCTGACGCCGTCTGGTTCACTTTTGCCATGGGCGTCTCTCTTTAACATGATACGTGACGGCCTTGACTTTTTATAACGTGACGCCGTCATGTGTAAATCTCCAAATTCTTTTCTGGCGCGTCAAATGAAAAAAAAAAATATCCACCTCTTGATCAACAAGTTACGACGTCACCTTGTGACTCTTGATGCCGTCAGGTACTGTTTCCAGCTTGGATTCTTGACTTTGTCATTTTGTTCACTTTTGTGCTGCAAAAACGTCCAAAATGCTTCGTTTTTCATAATTCTTCTCCAAAGTACCTAAAATAATAAAAGGGACAATTTGAGGTAGTATTTGATCATAAAAACACAATTTAGGGCTTAAATGACCCCCTAAAAGCGTAACAAATTTCGCCTCATCATTGGGGACTGCGTCGAGGATGGTGAGAGTCTTGAACCTTTTAAGGCAACTAAGTAGGCTGTAATAGATCCAACAAAAAAGTGGGAGTCTAGAGCAGATTCCGGTTGTTATGGGTGTTAGGGATGTTAGGAGTGATCATGATGGTAATGTGGATGTTGTATCGGTGCCAAGCCACATCAGGAAGTTGGACTGATACATGAGAAATTGGTTTCTTTCAAGGTCAATGATGGTGTTACTGAACAGGATGGTGCAGATGTTGGAAAAGCTTGTATGAACAATGATGGTGTACATGTTGGGAATGATCTAGCAATTGTGATAACTGAGACCCAAAAATATCTGTTAACATCTGCTCTTGATACGGTTAGACCGTGTGTACTAAAGAACGTCAGAAGGAGTAGAAAGAAGCCTCAAAATTTAATAGAGTACATTGATCTAGAAAGAAGGCACATATAGAAAAAACAGAGGGGTGGAACTAAAGCTTTACTGTCGGGTTAATTAGAATTGTTTATTGCAGAGGTTAGGAAATTTAAAGCTTGGATGAAGTAACGAACATCTTGTACCAAACACAGCATTTATTTATTTATTTATTCTGGTAATATGAGGTATCCAACTCGACATTGCGAGTCGACTAATCCCCACAACGACTAATTTTTTTGGATAGCTCAGAGTTATCGCAGGTGAACCTCTGTGGTCACATGAGGATTAATTTTCTCCCTAAGGTTTGAACACAGACATTTGGGCCACAATTCCAAGGCTTTCATTAAAGAACTTTTGCCAACAAGACAATGGCTAATAGATGATGTGAGTACATTTTTGCTATCGAGTCATATTTTATAAATCTTTACTTTATCCATACTATCCAATTTTTGTTTTTCAGCACATCCATGTTTATTCGGTTGTCCTTGTCATGACTCCAAGGTCGTTTGATGAACATGGAATTTATTCAATCGTTAGTAAAAAAAAATGTGTGATGATGGTTATGATGTTGATGCTCGACAGTATCAGTAATTTTTTTTTCTATTTATTTGTTACTGGCTAACATAAGTGATATGTTTTATGTCTTAGCCTCCGAAACTGGAAATCATACGTTTGTGATTGCAGTGAGGCAACCATACACAAGGACATGGAAAAATATGCAAAGTGATTCTTTAACTTTATTAGAACAGTCGGCAACCCTCAATTAATAAGTTTGATATAGGAGGACCCTTGTGGATTGAAATAGCTAGAGGCCACCCTAGGTTGCACATGAAATTCGGGAGAAATTGTGGTGTTTTTGCTTTAAAACACAATGAGAGTTAGGGGTGAGCAGAAACCGCACCGCAAATCGCAAAACCGCAAAACCCGCAAAAAACCGAACCACAAAAACCGCACCACTGCAAAAACCGATGGATCAGTTTTAAGAAAAAAGAAAAACCGCAAAATGCGGTGCGGTTGCGGTTTTACCCGTAAAACCGAACCACAAAACCCGCACCGCACCGCACTTGATTTTTAAAATAGAAAAACGGCACATTGATTATTTAATGTGTGTTATAAGGCTTCTAGTGCATATTATGATAATATTCTTGTAAGTCATAAGTGATGTGTGTGTTTAAATTAAATATTTGCATTTTTATTTAAAAAGAAAAAAAAATCAACTTTGTGAACCAAAAACCGCAAAAACCCACATTAATTATATAAGTCATAAGTGATGGTGCGGTGCGGTTAAAACCCGCAAAACCCACATAAACCGCAAAAAACTCGTAAAACCGAAACCGCAAAATGTGGTGCGGTTCGGTTTCTATTTTTATAGTAACCGCAAATTGCGGTTGCGGTTCGGTTTTAGTCAAAACCCGCACCAACCCGCACCATGCTCACCTAGGGGTCCGCTTGGTTCAAAGTGGGGAAAGGGAAATGGTAAGGGTAAGGAAATGCAAAGGAATGAGTTTGGTGGGTAATCAATACCTTACCCCCCAATTTACTATATAATGGTTGATTACCTAGTACGGGGTAATCAATCTCTTACCTCTAACTAACCAAGCACAAGTATTTGAGAGAGGTGGGCCTAAATCAATACCTTACCCATTCCCCACCCCCTCTTAACCCCCCACCAAGCACCCCCTTAGCGTTTGGGAATGGTGGTATCAGTAATGTTAATGAATCAAGTATTACCATGTTCAGGGAGGAATTAGGTGGTAAGATATGGATGTTTTATGTAAACACTGTTTAATTTGGTTCGAAACTGTGGCAACTGTTCTATGCTTGAATTTTTTTAT
Organism: Artemisia argyi; assembly: GCA_030686995.1. Classification (NCBI taxonomy): domain Eukaryota; kingdom Viridiplantae; phylum Streptophyta; class Magnoliopsida; order Asterales; family Asteraceae; genus Artemisia; species Artemisia argyi. Next base: position 239,481,223 of record CM060708.1, on the reverse strand, counting down.
TTATTTTTATTTTTTTATTTTTTTATTTTTTGTCATATACTTTCGTAACACTACGTAACGTATTCACAAGTATCATATTTCGCAATTTTTCGTAGCTTTGTATGTAGGGAAAGGTGAACCTGTTTGAACGGTTTTACCGCCCAAAAAACACCCGATTCCTTTTTCAGAAAATCAAATATAAAAATTTTGTTAATCATCAAAGTATGTCGCAATAAATTTGATATGTGGAAAATCAGACCAAACATAACTTCGTATTTATTTTAGTGGATGAAATTTAGATGAGTTTAACCAAATTAAATTCAGTTTTGACTTTTATTAGCCAATTAGAAAGCTCGGCTTCAAAATTAAGTTCTTTCGTTGGTTAATTGAAAAAATTATTTCTTTCATTTATATATTACTCTCTCCGTTCCAAATTTATTGTCCACTATAGACTTTTTTAGTCTTTCTTATTCAACTTTGACCTTAAATATTTTTGTGGGTGTTATATAATATTTGATGCAAAATATACAAATGAATTGAGTTTTAAGTGTACTTTTCAATGGTATAATTTTTCATCAAGTATTATATAATAAAAAATATATTTTTATGGTCAAAGTTTAACTAGTTTGACTTTGAAAATTCAAACTGGACAATAATTTTAGGACGGAAGAAGTATATTATTATATAAGAGGTACTTAAAAACTTGTTTGCAAGAACTTCTCAAATATAAAATATTTTCAAAAGAATATCTACATCTGTACTACATATAAAGAGTGAACAAGAATGTTTAAAGCAGAAAATTCTACATAGCAAAATGGCTATACTACCCTTTGATTATAATTCAATATTTTTAACCAAATTACTTTTGATTTTCATTAATATTTTTCATTTAACTTATCATGTTTATCTATAGTTTCTCATGTTTGTCTTACACCACAAAATCTGTACCTTTGATTTCATCAATATATTTCAACTAACCTACTATATTTACCTATAGTTTTTCAATTTCAGCCGATAACATAATTTATATTATATGAGATTTATTCAAGACCAATGTAACAAAATCAATACACATGATACAATTACCAATTACAAACATAAAAATCTTTCTTATCTATTCGTCACTATGAAATATTTTAGCAACATCATCAATAAGTTTATTCTAACAAAAGATATATAACATAAATATATTTGCTTGTCTGAATATCTAATTACACGGGTATCTGCCGCTGTAACAAAACTATTTTAATATCAATAACGATGATAAAAAAAATTGGAGGGTATAAAAAATGAGAGTGAAGCCTTAGCGCCATACGCGGGCATGATATGACCTTGACTCCTTGGCATGTTTAAGTGTTGATTTTTTGTAGAAATTTTTTTCAATTGATTTGATGTATAATTTAATCTATAACAGAATTATTAATATAATCTTGAAAAGTCATCCAATCATATGTATATTAAATATCATCGTGCTCAAAACATTCTTCATCACGAGATATTGAACTATCTCGGCTTATTATTATAATTATTATTTTTTATTATTATTGCAATATCCTAACTCAAACAAAATGTGTAAAGTCTTACTAGACGAATTTATTGACATTAATAGATATCATAGACTACTACTACGACCCTATAAATTAATTTTATCGCACATTTTTGTTTGCACTCTATAATAAAATAGCAAAAATGTGAAATTAGGCAAGATTCTTTGGTGCATTGCTTAAAGTTTTGAGTAAAATATTACTCCATCATTTGCATGTCGTGATGTGCTTGGAATTTGATATTTGTTTGAGGAATTCAATATATTACCATATATGGTTAATAAGTTACCACATCAATTCGTTATGTATGGATGATGAGATTTCATTGATACAGAGCTAATTCCAATAGACTTATTGGAGGGTCCTATTGGCGCGCATCCAGTAGGAATTGAACCTACGAATTCGCCAATTATGAGTTGGGTGCTTTAACCATTCAGCCATGGATGCTTAGCGGGTCATATTATAGCAAAAATTGTAAGTATAACATGTTTTCTGCGTCGTAGTGATGTAGTCTACATGGTAGCCATTTTGTCAAAAAGGCTTTCCTATATAGTGTATAACTGTATATCCACAAGCCATATGCGTTGTATTTGGTCATAGTAATGATTAGTAGAAAGAATATTTTCCACACATTATTAGAAACAAAGAAGTATTAATAGTCTATAATGTGTATAAAACACTTTAACAAGAAACTGGATCTATAATACAAGTTTAAAGACCAACCGGGGCTTGCCTTAGTGGTACCATCTCCAAAGGTTCAGTTGACCGATTGAAGGAGTAATTTTAAGGAATATGGGCCGAGTTCAATCCCAACTACTGACTAACTAGGTTGTTGGGACATGAGATCATCACTTGAGCCTTGGTCCTTAGGGAAGGATCAGGTCGGCACTTCGGCGGTGTATGAGGTTAGGACATCTCCACCGATTTAGACTTTCTGAGAAATAAATAACTTTTTTTTTGTTCAAATAACTCTTAACGATGTTTCTTTTTTCTGTTTTCTTTTTTTCGATAGAAATAATGGATAAAGAAGAGAAGTGCATTGAAAAGAAGTTTCATGTTTTTGAATCAAGAGAAATGGAATGAAAATAAACAAAGTTGTGTTCTAGAGTTTGGAGAAAAAGAAATAAAAAGACAAAATTATAATTATGTCATTTTAAATTTAAAAAGACATATATAAAAGAAAATATATAAAATAATGAGGGCTATATCAGTTACTTTATAACAAATAGTTTAGGTATATTTGTTTTCATTTAAGTCTACTCACGTTCGAACAAAAACTATTGAATGAAAAAACCTAGCAACTTTTCTGTAATTTTATTTTCTTTTTATGTTTAAGAAAAACTCGAATACACGATACCTTTTCTATTTATTTTCAGTTTTTCTTTTCTCCTTTATATAAAACTCATGAACAATGTAAGTTTTTGAAGCAAAATATTTAATTAATTTTTCTTCATATCAGATTATTTACAACTAACAATAAGAAGTAAGAAAAAACTAATTTCTACAACAACCATCTTGCATTGGATTTCATGTGAAGAACTTGCCTATGAGAAAAACTATTTAGAAAAGCTGGTGCATTCACTCTTATCCAAATTTTAAAACATTGTCAGTTTATTTAAACCTGGAATAAAACTACACCGTTTAGCACTGTAGCTACCTTGTAGTGCGTTCTCGCCAAAAGCCCAGTCCAATGCGTTGGCCCGTTTTCATAGTCCAGCCCATGGTGGTCCATTTAAATGACCGGCCCTTTAGCTAATTGTACATGATATACGGTATACGAATACAAAACAAAGTGTAATATCTTAAAGTACAAACGTGTTATACATCCATGGCCTTATCTCAATTGTTACGTGAGTATACTATGACTTTTGTGCATAAAAATCTTCCAAAACATGGTTTACTCAGTTTTTACAATGCCCCATTTAATGCAAAGAAGGACATTGTGAACCTTCTAAACCTTTATACTTTGCATGCTCAAACTTCCACTCCATTCTACTACCCAGATCTACACCTGCAAAAAAAAATAATAAAAAAAAATACCAAAAAAAATTGAGTTATAGTAAGAAAACTGCAAGTTTGTTGCAAGGTTTGTGTAGCTTTGCTGTGTTTGCATGCCTATTAGAAGTTTTTTGTGCTTTACTCTTTCTTGCTTTGCATGTTTACATTCATGCAATTTTGTTTCTTTTTTTTTCCTTTTTATTGCTTTTTCCAAATATTTACAGATCTCATTTATATACTATGATGCTTAGATTCTAATGTGTGTATATATGTAACTACCATATCTGTGCCTGTGACTTTCTTTCATGATTTTTCATACCTTTCTTTGCTTATATGTGTCTAAAATCCATTAGGGTTAGCTTGCCAAAATATGAAGACTAAAAAAAAGGTCGTACGTAGGATACCAACTAATGATATAGATCTAAGGAAGAATAGGCTGCTACCTAATGTAGATACTGTGGAAGTGCATTTAGATTCGTTTAGTGGTGAGCCTGATGGTCCTCAGAATCATAAAAAACATACTACCTCACAAAAACAAAAAGAATACCATACCTTGCCTATAAATTATCAATGCGGTGAAAGGAGTGCAATGTTGTTGCGTGAAACTTTCGAGCCTATGCTGAGTGACACGGATACGGAACGGTTTACACGGGTGCGTCGTACGCCTGCAGAGATACCAAGTATGTGTCATCTGTCTACCTGTTGCTACTTCGCTTTTTAATACTAATCTGTTTTAGGTTGGTTGACATTTAAAAATTATTTGTGTTACTGTCTTACAGATAAATGCAACATGGAAGAGCCATAAACTAGAAACACAGCCACTTTAGATATGCAGCCTTCATGTCATACAAGCCCTGCACCTTTCATGGATAAAGGGAAACGAAAAATATGCGACGTTTATACAGAAATTCCCAATGAACAACAATTGCTATGTAATTTGCCGGTTCTTTTATTCATTTTAGATTTTATGGATTATATTGTACATTTATGACATCAGTGCCTTTCTTTGTTACAGGTTCGGAGGATTTGTTTATGATAGATAGCGATTGTCAAACAGTTGTAGCTGATCAGCATTTGCCTAATACACAGTACATACCTTTGGTGCCGTGTTTAGATGGCAATGGCATTTCCTCGGGTGCGAATGACAATACCAGTACTATAATTCCACCTTCCAATGATCTAAATATGTCCATGAATACTCATCAATGTCACAATCAAGGTTTCATAACTTCTTTTTTTTTTCTTAAATAAATAACTGCAACATGAATTTGCTAAAAGATTTCTTGCTTACTTACCGGCCATTTTTTTGATATATTTCCATATGCATCCAATCCTTCAGCGTCCAGGGGCCGGCGAAGACCTACTCGACGAAATACAGTTCAAACATCTGAACAAGGTATATTCATATGCTTGCTTTCCCTGTTTCATATGCAAAATAAAATGGCAGTACTTATATTAATCAAGGAAACTTTCTAATCAATTTACTTATCTATGTAATACAGGCCTTCCGGATCCATACAATCTTTTGCATGGTTGCCAGCAGTTGCTATCATCGCCAGATTTGCACGGCAGTTTCCCTTCATCCACTCAAAGTGATCAGTTTCGTTATGCGATACCGCCTGCCAATAATGTGGATTCACCTGCAACCAATCGCCGCCGTCACCCTCAAGGTTTTCATTCACTTTTAAAAAAAATTAACAATAAATCAATGTCTTACTTGCTACATTACTTTGTACTTACTTGCTACCTTTTTTTTGCCTATTTCTTTAAACTGCAGTACGCGTCATCAAGCAGGGCCCAAAGGCGCCCTACCTTGCAAAGCAGAGCTCCAACATCTAGGCAAGGTATGGTGCAACCTTACCTTTCTTTTTTCAAGTGTGAAATGAAAATGTCACTTTGTTTTGCCAAAGAACTTTTACTAAGACTTACGCTTCTATATACAATATAGGCGCTCCAGATACATACATATATATGGGCCGATATGACCAGGTTTACCATCATTGCAATACGCGTTTCTCGTATGATGAAAGAGTCACTACAAGTAACAGAAGACGGCCAGAGTATCATAGATGCTGTAGCGGCGGTAAAGTTAAGGTTGAAAGCCAGGACGACTATCCAGACTACATCAAGGAACTATTCATAAACCGTCACTTTATGGAAAACATTGGCGCCTACAATCAAATGTTTGCCATGACATCATTGGGAGCAGAAATAGACAACTCGATAAACAGGGGCCGTGGTCCTTACGTGTTCAAAATTTCAGGCCAACTCTACCATCGGGTAGGGAGCCTGTGTCCAGAGCAAAATGGGCGGCCTCAATTTCTTCAGCTATATATCTATGACACAGAAAATGAAGTTGCCAATTGCTTAGAAAGCTTTTAGAGATCCAGTCACGGTTTGCGTGCAGATATTGTGGAAAACTTGATTGAGATTCTCGATGATCACAATGAGCTGGTTCAATTGTTTAGGACAGCGAGAGATAAAATGGCAGAAGCTAATGTTCCAGAGTTCAAGGTCCGTTTGTTCGGTGTTATCGGTTCAAACCAACATGAACTGCCTACAGGCGATTCTATTGGTACGATCGTTCTTGAAGGTGGCCCAGATGTAGAGACTGATTTTGATGTGGTTATTGAACAGCATGATAGGCAACTGAAAAGTGTCAATAAGCTAAACGCTTCTTATATGTCGTTGCAGTTCCCGCTTATTTTTCTGCTTGGCGAAGATGGTTACCATCTAGGCCGTGTCTTATTAACTCACCGTTCATCAGACGACCCACCAAAGAAAATGACAATGCTAAAATACTACTCATACCAGGTGCACGATCGGATCAATGAATATGTCCTACTCACACGGAGTGGCAGACTATTTCAACAATATGTCATCACAGCCTACTGCAGCATAGAACAGTCACGGATTGACTACATACGAGAACACCATAACGATATTCGGAGTGATTACATGGCTGGGTTATACGATGCTTTATCGCGGGGAGATCAAGATGGATCGGATGTAGGTTCAAGGATAATCCTTCCTTCATCTTTTACAGGAGGTCCACGGTACATGTATAGCCATTATTTGGATGCTTTGGCTATATGCCGTGTGCATGGGAATCCATCATTCTTTATCATGTTCACATGCAATGTGAACTGGCCTGAAATCAAAGAATATATGCAAGAATTCCCGCATGTAACAGTTGCAGACAGACCCGACGTTGTTGACCGTGTATTTGAAAGAAAGATACATGATTTGGTGGGCTTCTTACGAGTTTGTGTGGTATAAAGATGGACCACTCATATATTTGGACTTTCCTAAAGAGTTTGTGTGGTATAAAGATGGCAAGTATTGGCAGCGTAGAAAGCGTTCTACTACCTTAGCAATCGGTCGTTTGGCATATATACATCCTAGCTCTGGCGACACATTCTAATTGCGCATGTTACTCTGTCACCAAAAAGGCAGCATGTCGTTCCGACATCTCCGCAAAGTTGATGAAGTCACTTATCCTACATATAGAGCAGCTTGCGAGGCAATGGGTCTATTAGGTAGTGATCAAGAATGGAACATTGCTTTACAAGAAGCTTCTTTCTCAGCAACTCCTGCTGAAATGAGGAATCTTTATTGCCAAATCGTCATTTTTTGTGATGTTTCCAACCCGGTTACGTTGCTGCAGTCACACGCAGATTCCATGTCAGAAGACATCCCGTTAATACTTGCAGAAGTATTACATATACCAAACCTTCATGTCAATCCAGATGACTTGGAAGGTGGTCTTATGTTTGAACTGCAAGGAATTTTTAACTTCTATGGGAAATCTGTCAAAGATTATGGCTTTGATCTTCCTCCACCCCACTTATTGCAAATCTTGAATAACAGGGCATTCATGCAAGAAAGATCCTACAACCGTGATCTGTTAAGAAGTGAAAGTGAAAGATTGGTCCTTCAGCTTAACACTGAACAACGGATAATCTTTGATCAAGTAGTCCATGGTGTTCAGAATCGTCAACAGATACTAATTTTTGTTTATGGTCACGGAGGGACAGGAAAAACTTTCGTTTGGAAAACTATAATTTCTACACTAAGATCGCAAGGGAAGATTGTACAAGCAGTTGCTTCTTCAGGTATCGCCGCTTTGTTACTCTCAGCATGACAAACAGCACATTCAAGATTCAAAATACCTCTTGATTTAACAGAAGAGTCGGTATGCAGCATTAAAAAGAATATGCAAGTGGCAGAATTGCTAAAACAAACCGACGTTATCATATGGGACGAAGCTCCTATGAATGATCGCAGATGCTTTGAAGCACTCGATTGGACGTTAAGAGATATAATGAATACACCAGACAACCTCTTTGGGAAAAAAACAGTTATTTTAGGTGGAGATTTCAGGCAGACACTTCCTGTGAAGAAAAAGACTCCAAAGCAAGAAATTATTGCCTCTTCTATCACACTATCATACCTATGGCCAGCTTTCAAAGTCATTCGCCTTAAACAAAACATACGTCTGCAACGAACAGGCCTGTCAGCAAAAGATTATGAAGCAACTGCCGCTTTTTCTAAATGGTTACTTGAAGTTAGGAACGGTACTATTGGGCAAGATGATGAAAGTGATCCGACATATTCAAAATGGATACAGATACCAGACAGATATTGTATTCCCGACGGCAAGACATCTATTCAAGAACTTATTAATTTTATATATGATCAAGAAACTTTACAGTCACCAAACGCAGTGGTGTTACAAGAAAAAGCTATTCTATGTCCGAAAAACAAGACTGCAGACCAAATAAACTCTGCAGTGCTAGATATGATAGAAGGGGATACTTATACTTTTACAAGTGTTGACGAGGCAGTACCAAAAATGAACGATGGAGGAGCGACAGAACTGTTATATCTGTTAATACAAATATCGCCTAAAAACGTTATTTATATTTTACGATCTTCGCTAAGTTTTGTTAACGACAAAATGTAAACTTTAGTTTTAAGCAAAACATATTCTTAGTTTTTAAGACTTGCATAAACAAGACTTTTGCTACATTTTACATTTTATAAAACATAACACAAGTTTATTTCTTAAATTAGAAATAGTCACATCACATTTATGGCAAGTTTTATCATTATGTATTTATGGCAAGTTATGTGTTTGACTTGCTTTCATGTTGCTTGCAAGTATCATGTTTGACTTACTTTAAGTGATGTGACATTGTTTGGTTGATAGAAGTTATGAGACAAGACCTTGTTTGGTTTGAAGAGTAATTGCAAAAACCTACTGCAGACCCGGCGGTACCCTGGGGGTACACGGGCGGAACCCATTTGAGGGTTCCGCCTGATCCGCCGAGCACACAGTTTGTTGTGCTATAAATACCAAGCCATAACTTGATTTTTGGCTAACCTCTTGAGATCATATTTTACACACACACTCATCTTTTTTTCTAACATCTTAACATTGTAAATGTGAAGTTTCCTTTTGTAGCAAAGAAGCTCACAAGGTCGTCTAAAGTTACAAGTTTCCAACACAACGTTGCAAGACTTGGTAGCTTAGTATTGTGTAAACTCGTGTTGTTTACGCGTCATTTGTTTGTGTATATTCTGAAGTGAGTGGTTAGTATTTTAGTCCTCAAAATACAAAGAGTGTTGGGAGTTGTTGTACCCTAGTAAAAGAACTAAACGGGAGTGGTTGTGCCCTTGTAAAAGAACTCGACATTTAGCTTTGTGTCGGTAAAAGTATAAGCGACGTGTAAGGTTTTCTCCGCCGGTGAAAGGAGCTTGTTGACTAGTGAAAGAAACTCTCGAGTTGGATACTCGGGGCGTGGACGTAGGGCAAGGAAAAAGAGTCCTTGTAGCCGAACCACGATAAATACTCGTGTTGTGGTTTGATCGTTTCTTTCCTTTACTTGCATGTTATATATATTGTGTTTGTGCATATATCTTTGATCAAACGGAAAGTTTCAAAGCTAACTAAACAAGTTAAAAAGCTTTTAAAACGCTAAAACTATTCAACCCCCCCTTCTAGTTTTCCACAATTGGCATCAAGAGCTACGTTACTCAAGCTTTTAAAATATATTGTATTTTAAAACTTGAAACGATCCATGGATTTTGAAAATTACAAAGAAGGGCAATCTATGCAAAGACCACCACTCTTTGAAGCAAATGGTTTTATATATTGGAAAAACCGTTTTGAAACTTACGTGAAATCTAAAGATATAGATTTATGGTATATAATTGTTGATGGTGATAATATAGTTACTAACATTAAAGATGATGATCAAAAGAAATTGATAGGTAAAAATAATGAAGCTAAAATGATGTTTTACAACGTTTTGCCTAAGAAAGAATATGAAAGAGTCTTTTTGTGTAAAACCGCCAAAGATATTTGGCAATCTTTAATTGTCACTCATCAAGGAAACTCACAAGTTAAAGATAACAAAATTGATCTTCTTGTTCAACAATATGAACAATTTGTTATTTCCGAAGATGAGATTATTGATAATGCTTTTGCTAGGTTTAACACTATTATTACTTCACTTAAAGCACTTGATGAATCTTTTTGTAGTAAGAACTTTGTCAGGAAATTTCTTAGAGCACTCCATCCGAAGTGGAGAGCAAAAGTGACGGCAATTGAAGAATCCAAAGATCTTTCAAGCATGTCACTTGATGAGCTAATTGGAAACCTCAAAGTTCACGAAATGGTGATGGAAAAAGATTCGGAACTAGTTAGAGGCAAGAAAGAAAAAGTTAAGTCCATTGCCTTGAAAGCTAGAGTCCAATCAAGTGATGATGAAGAATCTACTTCGGATAGTGATGATGAGGAATATGCTATGGCCGTGAGAGACTTCAAAAAGTTCTTTCGTAGGCGAGGAAAATTTGTAAGACAACCTAAAGATGACAAGAAAACCTTCCGGAAAGATCGTGATGATCGAAAAGGAAAAGTTGAACGAAAATGTTATAGGTGTGGAGACACAAGTCATCTTGTAGGAGAATGTCCAAAACCACCCAAGAGCAAGCCTCAACAAGCTTTTGTGGGTGGTGCTTGGAGTGACTATGAAGGAGATGATGATGAGCCAAAGAACGATGATATTGCTCTCATGGCTCGCAACTCAAATGAGGTACTCTCCGACTCATCTTACTCCTCTATTGATGATGACACTTTACAAAATGAATATAACAAACTTTGTGAGCTAAGCTTAAAAATCATAAACAAAAATAAATTTTTGAAAACTAAAAAGGAGTTTTTAGAAAATGAAGTTTATGAGTTAAAAGAAAAAGCTAAGAGATTAGAAAAGAGTAAAGGTATTGACACCTCATGCAAATCATGTGAGGAACTTAAACTTGAAGTTGAGAAACTTAAAATAACTCAAAATGATCTAATCAAACAAACCACAAAGTTCAAAAAATTCGATAAGAGCATTTCATGTGCGGATGAAATTATGAAACTCCAAAAGTCACCTTTTGATAAAACAGGTCTAGGTTTCAGGAAAGTAGAAATCATTAAGGGTCAAACGAAACAAGAAACGAACACACATGAAACAAACAAAACTGCTACAGCAGCCCGCGGACCAGACGGAACCCAAAATAGGGTTCCGCCCGTTGGCCCCGAGGGTTCCGCCAGGTCTGCTGCAGCAGTAACTCCATCCACATCGGATCGTTCTAAATTTGTTAAAGTTACATATAAAAATGGAACCAAACCTGCCTTTAAAACTGGAGTAGGACTTAGTAAAAATGAATTTAGAGCTAAGACTACTCAACCAAGACCTAAGACTCCAATTCCCAAACGCCCCTTTCCAAAGAGCAACTTCAATGCTCGACCAAACTACCAACATGTTTGGAACCAAAACACTCCTGGACATTACCAAACCTCAAATTGCATGCCATGGAACCCTTATGCTCTATTTTCATATTTGGGACAAATTAATGGTATGCTTAACCAAAATGGACCCATGAGAAATTGGGGACCAAATGTTTGAGTGTTTTTCATAAAATAGGTGTGCCTCAAAGTTTGTTTGGATCCGGATGAATGGATCAAAGATAGCGGTTGTTCAAGGCACATGACGGGTAATAAAAGCCTCTTCTCTACATATCACAAATGTGATGGAGGTAATGTTACGTTTGGTAGTAATGCTAGGAGCAAAATCATCGGAAAAGGTACAATCTCTCATGACTCCCTTTCTATAGATGATGTTGCTCATGTTGATAACTTAGGATTTAATCTCCTTAGTATTAGTCAACTTTGTCGTAATAAGTATAATGTTCTTTTTAGTGAGAACGGTAGTAAAATACTTAAAGATGGTATAACCATAGCCAAAGGTGTCCTTAAGAACAACGTATACGTCATGAAGTTCGATTCTACATCTAGAGACAAACTTTGTCTTACCTCATTAGATGAATCTTCAACTTTATGGCATAGACGTTTAGGACATGCTAACATGAGACTTATCTAAAACCTCTCCTCCAAAGACTTAGTTCGAAACCTACCCAAGTTGAAATATGACCAACACTTTTGTGATGCTTGCAAAGTCGGTAAACAAGTCCATAGTAGCCATAAGGCTAAAAACTTGGTTTCTACATCTAGGTGTCTAGAACTTTTACATATGGATTTATTTGGTCCATCCGCTATACAAAGTTATGGAGGTAACTTCTACACTTTGGTCATAGTAGATGATTACTCACGTTATACTTGGACAAAATTTTTGAAAAGTAAAAATGAAGCTTTTGATAAATTTGAGATTCTAAGTAAGAAAATTCAAAATCAAGTAGGGTCTAATATTGTGTCTATTAGAACGGATCACGGTCGTGAATTTGATAATGAATTTCAATTTGGAAAATTTTGTGATAATAATGGAATTACTCATAACTTTTCGGCTCCACGTACTCCTCAATCTAATGGTGTAGTAGAACGTAAAAATCGGACATTACAAGAGATGAGTAGAACAATGCTTAATGAACAAAATATTCCACAAAAGTTTTGGTGTAATGCCGTAGATACATCAACGTACATTCTAAATCGAGTCCTAATTAGACCATTTTTGAATAAAACTCCTTATGAACTTTACAAAGGTAAAAAGCCTACATTAGGATACTTTAGAGTGTTTGGTAGTAAATGTTTCATTCTTAACACCAAGGATTATCTCACCAAATTTGACCCAAAGTCTTATGAAGGTGTATTTCTTGGATATTCACAAAGTAGTAAAGCTTACATTGTTTTAAACAAAGAAACCTTAAGAGTCGAGGAATCGTTAAACGTAACATTTGACGAAAGTCCACCTCCCTCTAAGACATCACCTTTGGTAGATGATGACTTAGTTGAAAGCCAAGCAATTGAAAGTCAAGAAATCTTAGATAATGACAAGGAAGATGAACTATTAAACAAGGAACTTGTTAATGTCAAAGAATCTAAAAGTCATCCATTAGATAGCGTCATAGGCAACATTAATGAAAGAACACTAAGATCAAAAGTCCAAAATGAAAGTAATTATTTTTGTTTCGTGTCAACCATTGAACCAAAAAATATTAATGAAGCCATTAAGGATGAATCTTGGGTAATTGCAATGCAAGAAGAATTAAACCAATTTGTTAGGAATGATGTATCGACATTAGTTCCTCAACCAAAGAGTCAAACAATAATTGGAACGAAATGGGTATTTCGTAATAAAATGGATGAAAATGGAATTGTGTCTAGAAACAAAGCTAGGCTAGTAGCACAAGGATATAATCAACAAGAAGGCATCGACTACGATGAAACTTATGCTCCGGTAGCTAGGCTCGAGTCAATTAGAATCTTACTTGCTTATGCGTGTGCACATAATTTTAAACTCTTTCAAATGGACGTCAAAAGTGCATTTCTAAACGGAGTCATTAATGAAGAAGTGTATGTTGCTCAACCACCGGGCTTCATCGATTTTGAAAAACCTAATTATGTTTACAAACTTAAAAAGGCTCTTTACGGACTCAAGCAAGCTCCAAAAGCATGGTATGATCGACTTAAAACCTTCCTAGTTGACCATAAGTACACCATGGGCTTAGTTGATAATACTCTCTTCACTAAGAAGAAAGATTCACATATTATCATAGTCCAAATCTATGTTGATGACATTATATTCGGATCAACTTGTCAAGAATTATGTGTGGATTTCTCAAAAATCATGCATGACGAGTTTGAAATGAGTATGATGGGAGAACTCAACTTTTTCCTAGGACTCCAAATTAAACAACTTGAAGATGGTATCTTCTTTAACCAATCTAAATACATTAAGGACATGCTTAAGAAATTTTGATTAGAAGATTCGAAACCTATCAAAACTCCCATGTCTACGGAAACTAAACTCACCAAGGATGAGGAAAGTGAATCCGTAGATAGCACTAAATATAGAGGTATGATTGGTAGTCTACTTTACCTAACGGCTAGTAGACCCGACATTATGTTTAGTGTTTGTCTATGTGCTCGCTTTCAAGAAGATCCTAAGACTACACATCTCGAAGCCGTTAAAAGGATATTTAGGTATATTAAGGGCACTACACATTTAGGTTTATGGTATCCCAAAGGAACGGGAATAGACACCATAGTGTATGCCGACTCGGATCATGCCGGTGACTATGTCGATAGAAAAAGCACAAGTGGTATTTGTACTTTTGTTGGACATTGTCTCACCTCATGGTTCTCAAAGAAGCAAACGGCTCTTGCTATCTCAACAACGGAAGCCGAGTACGTTTCGGCCGGAAAAGCATGTCAACAAGCTCTTTGGATGAAGCAAGCTCTTGTCGACTACGGAATTCAACTCAACGACATCACAATTCTTTGTGACAACAAAGGTGCCATTGATCTCAGCAAAAACCCAGTTCAACATGCTCGTACCAAACATATTGAAATCCGTCATCATTTCCTTCATGACAACGTTCAAAAAGGAAATATCTCAATTGAGAAAGTTTCTTCCGAAGACAACATAGCCGACATCCTCACCAAACCTCTTAAACGTGAACCTTTTAACCTTCTTAGGCTAGGCTTAGGACTCATGGAACCTACATTGTAGTTCTGGACATTAGACAAAAATCACAAAAATCAAAACAAATCCATAACAATTTTTCTCAGCAGGGTCGGCGGAACCCTGAGCCATAACGGACGGAACCCAAATTTGGGATCCGCCGTGTCCGTCGACCTGCAGAATCATTTTCTTTGTTTATATTTAACCAAACACCCATTATCTCATACCACCACTTCAAGGCTGATACTATTCACTTCACCACTCATCCACACCTACGAATTCTTGGTCCTCCATTCATTTACATTGCAAATCAATCATCATTGTAAGTACTCTAAACATGATTACAATCCTGATCTGAGTCTAGGAATTCTATTTCTTGCACAAAAACAAAAACTTGGGGTTATGCATTAACTTAAGAAATTCATGCATAAGATTAGGTAATTAATAAAACTAATCATGTTTCCCATAGTTAGGAATTGCATCTTTAATTAGTATAAACATGTTTGCTAAAACACCCCATGTCAAATCCATTCAAAAATTTCTCACAAGTAGGACAAATATTTTTTCGTCTCACATTGAGAATACAAAATCAAAACGTTATGTTTAAAACATCACTTGCATAATGTCTCTTGAATGCTAAAGGGAATACATAACCAATATGTATTTTCGGGTACATTCAAACGAAGCTACATTGAACTAGGAGCGTTTGGGTTATCTTTTGTTTTATAACAAAACTTGCATAAAACGATTTTGAAGCATCAAAATGAGTCAAGATAACCGCACCTCCACATTGTTTTCATATAGGCACACACTAGAACTTCCACATTATAATAATGGTTTACGTAAACTAAAATGTGAAATTTTGTTGTTCTAGGAATCATCATGCCTCCTCTAACCCACTACGACCACAAGGACACCATTAAGTACCTACCAAAACACCACAAAACCAAAGGCCTTACCGCAAATCAAGTAAACGTTTTCAAAGCCCTAGAAAAACACTATGTCCATGAGGGTAGAACCATAGACCCATCTTTCCTAGAAGGCACAAACCTTTACGCCGATTTTGCCACAATAAACTTTGAGTGTCTTTTGAATATCGACGAGCCTATTTGTCCTAGGTTCATTCTAGAGTTCTATGCATCATGCGTCCTCTCAACGGATGATTATGGTCATATGTCTATCCACTTTAGGGTTAGCGGTCACCAATACTCCTTCACTCTTGAGGAGTTTGCTCAAATCTTAGGTGTTCCAAACCATGGTACTTGCCTCTATTCCGACTTGCACTCCCTCTCAACTCTTGACAACCTTCAAGACCGTATCCACCCTTATGACACACCCCTTGTCTCAAAAGACATACTCCGTGACCACCTCTTTGTTAGGAACACCACCACTAGGAGAACCCGTTCGGGGAATGAGGTCGATAAGGACCCATATGGAATGGAAATGAACGAACTCAAACCCCAATTCAAGAAATGGGAGGAAGTCCTTAGAGCAAATGTCATTAGCACAATAGGGAACCGTGACCATATCAACCTTTGCCTTTGCTACATGCTCTACTCCTTGTCCGTTAGGCAACCCTTCAACCTTGCCTACTACATGGCAAAGAGAATGGCCGACATTCCCGTGCATGGCACAACGGCTATGCCATATGGAATGCTCTTGACCCGTCTCTTTAGGTTCATCTCACCCATTCCACCAACTTCAAATGGTCTTCGTCTTGACTACTCTCTCATTCCACACACCTTTGTTCCACTTAGTGATAAGAGAGTTTACAAAGCCTAAGGAAAACGTCCACATCCTCCTACCTCATCTTCATCTTCCTCAATGAGTGAAGATGACAATTTGCCAAACTCTAGGCTCCCACCTCTAGAATACCTTTCCCAACTTCCGGATATTCCAAATGAGTCGGAGGAGTTCAAGCAAACAAAGGGGATGTTCAAAAACATCGGGAGATTCCTCGGGAAGATGAAGAAGAAAATGGACCGTCAATGAGTGCGGGTGTGTTAGGAGTGTTTGGCACAAGGTGCTATTGAAACAATTTGGTCGTTTAAACAATATTTGTGATGTATTTGTGTGTTAGTACAATGTTTGATACACTTTGGAACATGTTTCAACTAACAATGTTGCAGGAAGACAACTTTTGGCGAGTTGTCAAATTTTCATGGTTATGGAATTTTCACTAAGTATGGTGAAATTCTCGACCTCAAGGTCAAACTCCTATGATATGTGTGTTTAGGTGTCTAATTTTTGCATTGCCTAACCAGAAATGAAGTATCTCTTTGATTTTAGGAGTTTTCGAAAATTTTGAAAATCGTTTCGCGGGTCAAAAACGCGGACTGTGAAGTTTTTCAGGCCTGGCGGATCCGGCGGATCCCAAATTTGGGTTCCGCCAGTGAAAAACTGGGTAACCCAGGTTTGGCCAACGGACCAGACGGCACCCTAATTTGGGTTCCGCCTGTGTATTTCCAGGGTGCCACCAGTTGACTGCAGAATTTCTATTTTCTTTTTCGCCAATTCAACATTGAAACAACAAAATCCAATCCTTTTAGGTAGAAACCCATTACTTGCAATGTGTTTAACATAATAGGATACTCCTTCTTCCATGAACTTAACCAAAACCAATTCCCGCCAAAATTCAAATTTAACCATAACACCCTCAAGGACCCCTCAAACATAAAGGAAGGAACCCTTCTAAGGGATCCTTGAAATCCCTGAGATTTATAGAACCAAAATCTACCACAACCACTATGCATTTAGTGCAAAAACTTGTCTTCTCACTTCACCATTTTCATTGGATTGACTTCCATGACATGACAACCCACAATTAAGTTTTCCAAATCATTAGGAACCACCATTTTTGTATGGACTAACATCAAATCCAAACACTCCTTCCCACAAATCTTCATCACTATAAATTAAACCATCCTAAACACTCTCAAACCACACCTTCTTCATCACAAATTCTGAAACTTTAAACCATTTTAAACCATGACCAAGTCAACAAACACCTCTCAACCATCACGACCCATCAGTAGAACCGCCCGGATAAGTGTAAAACCACTATGGTCAAACCAATCCATCAACCTTAGCTCCTCATCCTCGGATGAATTCACATCACCTATCAAAAATGAACACTTTTTGAATCTTGCATCTCCATCTCCATCACCCAAACAACCAAATGAGCACACTCCACCACCTACTAAATCACCTATTGACCCAACTCCACCAAGTGCTCCAACTCAACCATCAAAGACTTCATCACCATCACCATTACCAAAAATTGAACCTATGGAACTTTTTGGGTCTCCTCCAACATCACCACACCCATATGTCTAAGATTTAAATGATCTTCCACCAAGACATAATCAACCACCACCTTTTGCAACTCACTCACCAAGGTCAATTCTTGACCTTGATGAAGATCTTGAACTTAACCAACCACCACAACAAGTGTACCAACCACCCAAACCGTTGTTATTTCACCCAATCTACCGTGAAATCCATGGTCCTCTCTATGGAGAACGAAATTTTGAACACCATGATCACCCAACTCCACCTCCTTCTCAAGCCCATACCTATGAGTCTTTCTTTCCTTCTTATGAGGAAATACAAAGCATGGTTGACAACCAACTTCATCAAGCAATGGAATTTCAAACCACCTTGCTTGAATCAATACCAAATCCATCCTCCACCCAAGAACCAAAACCAAACCAACCCCTAAACCAAGAAACCAAAACCAACCCATTTTCACCCAACCATCCCCATGTTTGCTCAAATTGTGAGCAAATGGGTGAAAGCATAAAAACCTTGCTTCACTAATTCCAAAATGAAACCCGGTTTGCATTCCAACATGTCATTGAACGTTTGGATGCACTTTCCCACCCCAACAAATCCTAAACAACCCTTGGAGGCCGTTTGCCCCAACTTAGGAATGTAGGATTTTTTTTTTCTTGGTTATTTTTTTTTTTAGTTTTTGGTTACTAAGTAGAAGAATAGTTAGCATTTCTTGTCTTTTGACTTTTATAAGTCAAAATTTTACTTGGAATGAAATTTCTTTCTACTTACTTTTGTGCATTGTTGGTTGATCAATGTTGTGTTGTCATTGTGGTTGCATTGTGTGTGGTAACTACAAGCTTAACTATATATATCACCAACTAACCATTTTTTTGTAGGTCTCAAAATCCATGTTTCCCATATTGGTACTCCATTTAGGGGGAGTATCGACCGAGGGGGAGCATGGCGATTATTCCGCTTCGCTACTCTACTTTTTGTTTCGACAAAAAGGGAGAGAAATATATTAAACCTTCAATACTTGATGTGCTTTTCATCTCTTAAGTAAAACAAGGTTAATATATTTTTTTTTAAGTCTTAAAAACCAAGATTTTGTGTGTTACTTAAAAACAAAGTTTATGTTTTGTCATCAACAAAAAGGGGGAGATTGTTAATACAAATATCGCCTAAAAACGTTATTTATATTTTACGATCTTCGCTAAGTTTTGTTAACGACAAAATGTAAACTTTAGTTTTAAGCAAAACATATTCTTAGTTTTTAAGACTTGCATAAACAAGACTTTTGCTACATTTTACATTTCATAAAACATAACACAAGTTTATTTCTCAAATTAGAAATAGTCACATCACATTTATGGCAAGTTTTGTCATTATGTATTTATGGCAAGTTATGTGTTTGACTTGCTTTCATGTTGCTTGCAAGTATCATGTTTGACTTACTTTAAGTGATGTGACATTGTTTGGTTGATAGAAGTTATGAGACAAGACCTTGTTTGGTTTGAAGAGTAATTGCAAAAACCTACTGCAGACCCGGCGGTACCCTGGGGGTACACGGACGGAACCCATTTGAGGGTTCCGCCTGATCCGCCGAGCACACAGTTTGTTGTGCTATAAATACCAAGCCATAACTTGATTTTTGGCTAACCTCTTGAGATCATATTTTACACATACACACTCATCTTTCTTTCTAACATCTTAACATTGTAAATGTGAAGTTTCCTTTTGTAGCAAAGAAGCTCACAAGGTCGTCTAAAGTTACAAGTTTCCAACACAACGTTGCAAGACTTGGTAGCTTAGTATTGTGTAAACTCGTGTTGTTTACGCGTCATTTGTTTATGTATATTCTGAAGTGAGTGGTTAGTATTTTAGTCCTCAAAATACAAAGAGTGTTGGGAGTTGTTGTACCCTAGTAAAAGAACTAAACGGGAGTGGTTGTGCCCTTGTAAAAGAACTCGACATTTAGCTTTGTGTCGGTAAAAGTATAAGCGACGTGTAAGGTTTTCTCCGCCGGTGAAAGGAGCTTGTTGACTAGTGAAAGAAACTCTCGAGTTGGATACTCGGGGCGTGGACGTAGGGCAAGGAAAAAGAATCCTTGTAGCCGAACCACGATAAATACTCGTGTTGTGGTTTGATCGTTTCTTTCCTTTACTTGCATGTTATATATATTGTGTTTGTGCATATATCTTTGATCAAACGGAAAGTTTCAAAGCTAACTAAACAAGTTAAAAAGCTTTTAAAACGCTAAAACTATTCAACCCCCCTTCTAGTTTTCCACAATATCCTCAGGAATACCTAAACACTCTTTCCTTTTCAGGAATGCCTCCCCATGAGCTTATAATCAAAGTCG
This sequence comes from Artemisia argyi, assembly GCA_030686995.1. Lineage (NCBI taxonomy): Eukaryota > Viridiplantae > Streptophyta > Magnoliopsida > Asterales > Asteraceae > Artemisia > Artemisia argyi. The sequence continues at coordinate 239,461,094 of CM060708.1, read as the reverse complement.
GTGCACCTATAATGCTGCTCAGGAACCTAAACCTGGGTGGTGGCCTGTGTAACGGTACACGAATGATTGTTACACAGATATATAGCAGGCTCATTCAAGCAAAGATTATAATTGGTACAAGAATGTCCGAAAAAGTTTACATACCGCAGATTTTGCTTATAAATAAGGATGAAACCCTTCCATTTGTTTTTAAAAGAAAGCAATTCCCGACAAAACTCTGCTATGCAATGACAATCAATAAAAGCCAAGACCAGTCATTGAATAAAATTGGCGTATACCTACCCGAACCTGTCTTTGGCCATGGTCAACTGTATGTTGCGTTGTCAAGAGCAACGTCTCCTAAAGGTTTGAAAATGTTGATCAAACAGCATCCAGGCAAGGATAAAAACATGACTAAAAATGTTGTCTACAAAGATTTTTTAGCCATCGTTTCATCTACACAAGTTACACATGCTCATGTTTGCATTTTTAATATACGCCCGCAAAACTCGCAACTACCTTTACAAATACCATTTAACCTGTTAGCACAAGTGTTTGATTATTATTGCCATCCTATGTTACATAATATTCTACCTGTTCTGTGTTGGCTTATCTTTCCAATTCAGAATATCCATACTTGCATTGTAAACATTCTCTACACCTTAATATACGTCTAAACTTTTTTTTACCCTATTTTGATATACAGCCAAATGGAGCAGACCTCTAGCATTGTACCATCATCCGATTCTAAAGGCAAAGAAATTGTTACGCACTCGGAAGAAACTAGCCTAGATGATTTAAAAGAAACAGATCATGATAAAGTTATATATGCAAAGGTCTACCGAAAATGGACACCAACAAACAGACAGGGAAAACCGATCGTCTTTTGTGTGATACTAATTGATAAGCAGGTACAAAATACTATTCCATGATTTATCTAAACAATTAGCCTTTCTTATATTCTAAAAAAATGAAAAAAATAAACAATTATTTAGTTTATGAGTTCCTATTTCATTTACAGTGAGGGGCTATACATGCAAATATCAACTTACGAGACAAGGCCAAATTCGATGCCCTCCTTCAGATCAATAAAACTTACAGGATATCCGGATTTGGATTTCAGCCTGCAAAACTATGGATGGAAGTTGTCCCCCACTTGCTTTCGTTGGCATTTAACATGCACAGATATTCAGGACATGCCTGATACAGGTTTCCCAAGCCACTATTTCAACTTCGCCAACCATCGAAAACTGTATTAAAAAATAGACGTTAAAGAAGGCTTACTAACAAGTATATAATACATGCATATATAAAACAGACACAGATGATATACACATACCTAACTTATCATATTTGCAGATTACATTGGCCGTGTCCAATATGTAACTGAAATACAGAAATCGCTAAAAGCAACGAAAGATTCGGCTGTTTGGAGAGACATTGGTGTGCAAAACTTAGAGTAAGCATCAAACATTTATTTGTAAACCGTAATTACCATATTTCCTCTCATAAATAACATGTAATTCCGACAGTGGCCGAATGGTGCGCTTTACTCTATGGAATGAAGATGCTCAGAATTTCAGGAAGCAAGAATATGAAAAAGCCAAAAAACCAACAATCATTACAGTTAGTTCATGCTTGGTAAAAGACTATGGAGTTAAATTTAATACTTTATACTAATGGTATGAACTATTAACTATATCTTTTAACATATATTTATACCAATACAGGGCTTCAACTTTCGGCGACAAATGCAACAGAATACTATTTCAATCCAGACACACCGGAGTACCATGAAATTCGCAGCGTGTAAGTTAACAAACACACAATACATAAATACAATCTAAAATTAAAAAGGCACTAAAACCATATGTGTTAACTATGTAGGTATGACGAATTCTTTGATCCACCCGCAATACTGAATGTCCAGTACGAAAGATGTGCAGATCCACAACAAGAAAAGTTCAGAAACCGCGTCACTCTAGGAGATTTAGCAAAAGAAAATCCACAAAACCAACAGGTAATGAACACCTTAACTACAACACTTAACAAATACAAACCTACTAAACATTTACAATTCTAATGAACCAGAATGTTCGCTTTACTGTCGACGCAACAATTGACAAAATCATTACAAGAAGGCCATGGTTTTTCAAGAAATGCTTAGACTGTAAGTTAAAGATTTCTGAAGGCTGGTCACATACCCATTGCAAGCAGCCAACATCCGAAGACAAATTACTCTACAGGTAACCTAAAATATTAGCAAATTATTATATCACTATATATACGCCAACTTTTATGCCAATGTATCTATGGTAAACAACACTTTCTATGTTTTGTATACAGCTACTGCTTCAGAGTCGAATTATCCGATGGCACTGCCAATGTGACAATGACATGTTTTAGTAATGAAGCGAATTCAATGGTCACGGATTGTAAGGAACTGCTACAAACAATGCCACACCAAGACTCCTATGATTACCCACCAGAACTACTTTCTCTGCAAGGAAAGAAAAGAATCTTTCAGATGCACTTTGATCTAGAAAGCACAAAAGAACGACAGCTTTTCATTCTCGATACATGCTGGGATGACACGCCCTTATTGCCACCAGCCAATGCTATCAGTGCAGAAAGTACCATGGAGTCTTCTGCAACAAAATCTCCAATGAAAATGGAGACGAAAGCAAACATTACCATCTCAGAAACCAAAACCGCTGAGTCACTTGACTTAAAACACTCTGAGATGACCCCAGGCACCGAACAACCAAAACCAATAACTATACCAGCAAAAACAAAAACATCGGAACCGCTTGAGCTCAAAGAAATTCAGGTCAGGACACCGGTAAAAGAGACTACACAAACTGCAATACCAATGGACACACCGCTAGAAACACTGAAAGAACAATACTCTTTGTCCGAAACATCAGAGCCCATAAAACAAACGGGTAGAAAAAGTGCCAGGAGAACCCTTTTCACAGGCAACAATAATGAAAGCACAACATCAGGGTTGAAAAAATCAAAAAAAGAAGAATGATCGGGTCTAAGTTGCAACGGCCAAATGGAAAAATAAAATTGCAAACTATCTATGTACTAAACTGTTCCTTCAAGACACTTATTTCTATAAGTATTTGTAGCAACTACTAGGTACCAAGCCTCAAAGCAAAACTCTATTATCAAGTCGTCACATCGACTTGTATTTTGTACATGGCATCTACAGCCATAGCTTTAGCGCTAATTAACTATTGCCTTTGCTTTTTAGTACCACTATTAGCTCTCTTATCAATTATATGTTTATTATACCATGAATTACAACGATATAAACACTGATGCATATGACAAAAAAGGCTACGATCATTTACCATGACAAAAGAACATATTAATAAACATAACCTTCGAATTATATTACCAACCATTAAAGTTCATACATTGCAGTTATCATCCCCAAAAAAAACAAGATCCATGATACCACATCCATACATAAACTGAAATCTCCAAATGCAGCTCTAACCAACATACATACTTCTAATAAAAACACAAAAGATAACCAAAATATACCACAACAAGTGGCCAGCCCAACACTCGAAAAAGAAAAGATTGATCTTCTTTTCTTTTCTTCCTTTACGCGCCAAATCCATAGCCTTGATCAATCCAACAAGCACCTTCCTCTCTATCTTCAAAGTCTCCTTCAGACAGTCCAAACCAATGTCACCGTTCTCATGTAACGGCAAGAAACCCTCCCCTTCTTCTACCAAGTCCTCTAACCACTTAACCTTTGCAGCTAATTGATCACGCTGCTCACCAAGCACTCTTAACAACTGATCATTCTCAGTATCATCCTGGGCAAATGCCACATGCAAGCAATCATCAATTTCGTTGGAACTAGCAGCAAACTTTAACTTTTGGAAATTAGTGGTGCGCGCAAGAGCATAAGCAGATGTTCTTGGTCGTGTAGCCATGATAGAAGCAAGGAATTAGAGAGATGGAGTTTGAAATAAAGTAGAAGATGATTAGGGTTTTGGTTTGATTGAAAAGGGGGAAGAAACGCCTTTTTATTAGCGAGGCAAAAGTGTGCGTTGACCAGCACATATCTTGACACCCAAAAAGTACCAACAAAAAAAAGATAATCAAATGTACCACATTAAAACATTGTATTAAACAAATAAAATTATATTAAAAAAAAAAAAAAAAAAAAAAAAAAAAAAAAAAAAAAAAGATGAAAAAAATTGCTTACTAAAAATATTTACACATTCAAAAAAACGCATGGGTAAAAGAAACTAAACGGATAAATATAAAGTGCAATTAACAAAAAAAAACTAAACGTAACTAAATATTATTGAAACTAAACGGATAAACTAAACGGGTAAAAGAAACTAAACGTAGCTAAATATTTGATTGAAACTAAAACGTCATAATTAACAAAAAAAATTCTGCACAAACAAAATTAAATAAATTCTTAGATACATAGAAAAAAAAATTAATAATAAAATTATAATAAACGCAAAATTTAAAAAAAAAAAATTACGCATACATTTTGCGATACACGGACTTATATTGTTAAAAATATCATCAAAACGTCAGCGAACTTAAAGATGCTATTTTTTTAGCCGGTAAAATATTGTGCCTTTAAACGCGCTCGCCCGCAACGCGGCGACCAGCGCCAATCTCGTTCATGCTACAAGTCTCACATTACAATTAGAAAAAGAAAAAAAAAAAAAAAATATATAGGTTCTAATTAAATTGGGAGGAAAAAATGAATTATCTTAAATTGAAATTAGGTATAAGTTGAAAACACTTTTATTCGATTTGTCCAACATTATATTTAAAATTAAAAAGTTTTTTCGTTGCTCAAAGTCATTAAACATATGCATGTTGGTTAAAAGGGAAACTTTTATGTCGTAGTCAAATTTAAGAGTTGCTTGCATGTGCCGTTTCATAATCAGTATTGACTGCAATGCAAAACATCTACATTTTCAAATATAAATTGGTTTTTTCTGTAGACTTTCTAGCCCTTTTTGGATGGATTTAGAATTGATTTGTATTATTGTTTTTTTATGTAGAAAAAGACAATATCAAGTGTTATAATTCTAAATCAAAGTTGTCTCTTTATGCATGCGGGTGAGACTCTTTGTTGTATCAATAGTGTCTTTAGAAAAATGGTCGAGTTAAGAGGCGGTGATGCAAAACCAAACTTTTTTTTTTTTTTTTTCTTCATTGATCTTTGTTGAAGGAATAAGAATGGGCCCCTTTTGAACTACCAAGTCTTTTTCTATGGAAAGTAAAAAAGTCGAGTTGGGTAACATTAATGACTTTGCTCAACTAAACTATATTTTGTTAAAAAAAAAAAAAAAAAAAAACCTCTATATGGACTTGGTTGTTTAAAAATATTCTCAAATGATGATTATTCTTATTAGAGAATATAAAATGCAATCTTGTTGACACCAAGTATAGCATGAAATCTATCAAGAATTAAAAAAAACCCTATCAACAATAGGTAAAATTAGTCATTTAATTTATTATTAGACGAGTATCCCTGTATAGTAATGAGATTTTATTACAGCAGATAGTTTTAGTGATAAAAAAAAATTTATAGGTTATAAACGAAAAAATTATATAAATTTGAAGATTTAAGGATTAAACATAATGTTTTGAAACCCGGTTTGACCCGGATGGTTTAATCGGTTGAACCGTTCCAGTCGGAAAACGAGTCAACCTGACGGGTTGGGTCGAAAAAACGGGTCAAATTAAACCGGGTTAACCTGCCGGGATTGAAGCATCCCAGGTCAACCCGATTTTTTTATGTGTATTACGAGTAATAGTTTCTTTTTGAAACATATGTGTATTAATAGTTGAAATTGCTCATAATTAATTGTTTCAACATTTTCTTTTTAATTTTTTTCGACATTTCAATATCTTGACTTTTCACTTTAACAATTTTTTTTTTAGATAGTATAGATAGATTGAAATTTATAAAATTATATTTTTTCTGCTCACTTATACACTTACGCGCAATCTTTTCTGAAAATAGTCTTTTTACTCTCATATATATTGTAATTGGTTACATCCTATCTCTCTAACGGTATTAAGCAAGGTTTTCAAGATCGGGATCCTACCTATGATCGTTTTCATCTTTGTAAAATTGGATCAGGATCTTAAGATCTTACTCTAATGTTATTTCTTAATAGTTTTTATAATATTATACAAATATACAAATGAGTATACATTATAATCACAAAATATTATGAATGTTTATAGAAATATTTTCTTAGATTATGATTATGAGATGTTTAAAAAGATTAACATATTGTTTTTTGAAAAAAAAAAAAAAAAAAAAAAAAAAAAAAAAAAAAAACCTCATAAATTTATAGTTTTTTTTTTTTTTTTTTTTTGTAATCCGAGAAAAGTAAGATCAGATCAGATTAGATCTTAAAATCGTATGGTCAAGATCGGGATCCTATAAGATCTTGAGCTTGCAAAGATCCTATGTAGGATCCTGATCGTTTTTGCTTTGCAGTATTGTAAAATCGTAAGATCCTAAGATCAGGATTGGGATCCTGACAACTATGATATTAAGTATTATTGTCGTGACAAAAGCAACGTAAACTTATGTTAGTTTAGTGTAACTTATTTCTTAGCAAACTTTTTGTTAACAAGTTATACCTTTTAAACATGGTATTATCACTACAAGAAATACGGTATTTGGTGACAGTCAAAAAGTGTCAAGAAAAGCATAAAAAGTGTCAAGAGAAGATAAATTAGCTTCTCCTACACATATAATAAGTGTCAGCAGAAGTTCTGACGGTAAAGATCTTTGGTGACACACCTATGCTGACACTTGATGTGTCTATACATGTTAGATCTTTTGTCCACACCAAGTTTGTGTCAGCAATGCAAAAACATACTTTTGCAAACACAAATGAGAACTTCCTGACTTTCCATACATATAGATCATTAAAACTCAGAATTACTTCCAACGGGAACATTACAAAAAATCAGAAATTCCATACAAAATTTCCAAATCATAATTACTGCCATACAGTTTCGAATCTAGTCATACAAAAACATCGTACTAAAATCATTATCTAACATGAGCATTACAAAAATCAGAACTTCCATAACAAACTTCCTAATTGGAATTACATCCATACAGAACACCAATATAGTCATATAGAAATCATTATCCAACACGAGCATTACATGTACTTGATACCAAATTTTGTCAAGTAACACTAGTAATATAAGATGATCAATATGTCTTCTATAACTCTTGAATACTCTGTCATCATTTCCTATTAGTCAAAATAGATCAAGTTATTACCCTTTTCAAGTATTTGCACACAACTAACTAAAGAGCCCAGTTCTGAGAACTCTGACCAGTTTACGTGTTGCACTGGTTTTAAAACAACAACTTATCTACAACCTTCCACAAACTCAACCAAGAAACATACTTATTGTAGAAGGATCAGGTTGTGGATGGAGATGGTTACAGAAACAAGTTAAAACGCATACTATTTAATTCAAGAAACTATGAAAGCAAATACTTTTGTTTGCTGCAAATAATGGGTAGGCTTCCAGGAAAAAGTAGAAAATTCCAAGGTTTCAACTAATTGATGATAAACCTGAGTTAATTTAAGTACAAAGATAAAACCCACTTGATGAAACTTGAACACTTTGATTCTATAATTTGATTCAATCCTATGTGTCAAAACCACAACCGATTATGAGAATCTCATTAAAGGTGAAAAAAGAGGACATGTTTTGAACTGGGTCAAATGGGTGGGTTTGTATATATTTGAAAAGTAGAAAAAAATGCAATATATTTGAATATTGTTTTCCAAATGCATACCTGTAATGAATAACATTGATGACTTGGACTTGATTTTGAATTCTTTGGTTGAGGACCCGTACCAGATGGATTCTTTGGTTGAGGACCCGTACCAGATGCTTGATTCTTTGGATGAGGACTCGTACCAGATGTTGGATTCTTTGGAGGAGGACTTGTATCAGTTGAACTTGAATCCTTTGGATGAGCACTTGCAGCAGTTGATCTTCAATTCTTTGGATGATGACTTGCACTAGCTGATCTTGGATTTTTCAGATTATGAGCGAGGCTATTATCAGGAACACTGCATGCATCATCACCCTAATAAAGAGATAGGAAAAAAGTTATTAGTATGGAAGAAAAACACTTATTTCACACATTCACGTAGAATTTAAATGACAACCAAAGTGTTGTTTCCTCCATGTTAGTGTTAGCACAACTTATGATAGTGGAAAAATTGAGTCCTAGTATATGTTCTTTGACAGCAGCAACCAAATTCATAAAATCCTCACGAAGACCTCTCACTTGAGCCTTTAGTAGAGGAACTTGAGGATCCTGAACCTTTCTTTTCTTTGCAGCCAAGAACTTACCGACACAACGAACATTACCTTCCCTTTCAGGTCCTTTGACTTTAGATAAGTCATTATCTATCCAACGAACATTACCTCCCCTTTCAGATCCTTTGACTTTAGATAAGTCATCATTTATCCAACAAGGTAACACTTTAGGTGCACACACAAAACTTGAGTTAGGCATATCATCAAACTCTTTACGTGCATCAGATTCAACTAATTTAATAATTAATTCGAATTAGGCATATCATCAAACACGTTAAATGCAACAATGAACACAACTAAGAACAACAAATTAGAGCTCAAATTCAACGAATCATAACTAATAGTTGTAAATACAAACCTCTAATGAAGTAATTAACTAAATTCAAATAAATTTCAGTTCATGAAGTAATTAACGAATACCTGAGCAGCAGGTGAGAGCTATGATTCAAATAAATTTCAGTTATGAGCAGATGAGTTTGAGCGTAGGACGTTTGTTAATTGAGGGTGTTTGAGTGGTTTGTTCTTTGAAGGGAATTAAAAAATATATATAAAAAGATAAAAATATAGTTATGGTTAAGAATATTATAGTGTAAATTCAGTGATATGGTAATTGATTTGTTTTTTTGTGTTATGTCTTATACTAAAAAGGTAATAGAGTTAAATGATGTATAATTTTAAACTATAGACAAATCAAAAGTATTCATATTTTTTTAAAGTGTAGTAAAACTTGGGTCGATCATTAGGTCAAAACTGAATTGAATTAAAAACCGATTTTGAGAAAAACATGAACCGAGAATCGAACCAAAGTGAACTGATTCAAACGACCTAACCGAACCGGTTTGGTTTATGTGGTTTAGGTATTTATTTATTTTTTATTTTTTTTATTTTTTTATTTTTTTTCCCTCTCTCTCTCTAGAACCGAGCCAAACCGAATCCAAAAACCATGAATATGTAAAGCAGAAAACCGAACCGAGTAAGGTTGGTTCGGTTTGGGTTAGACCAGTTCGGCTCGATTTTTCAATTCGATTCGGTTTTCAATCGGTTTTACTCACAACTAAGTAAAAATGTACATTTGCTCACACTTAATAAAAAATGTATGTACAAACTTAGACTTCTGCTCACGCTTACAAAAAAGTGTGGGTAAAACACTAAACGTTTACTCATACTTTACCAACCTCACACTTTTTTATAAAATGCAAGCAAAACTTACATATTTGCTTACACTTGTCAAAATTTGTGGATAAAACTTACTCTATGCTCACACTTTTTCTAAAAGTGTAAGAAAATATGGATTTTTTCTCACACTTTTTAAATATGTCATTAAAAAAAGTATAACTAAAAGACCTTTTCTTTGCAGTGTATGTTTATGAGCACAGATGGATTTCAATAAGCTGCAAAAGGGTATACATAACCGTGTCATACTCTAAGTTACTACATTATCTAGTTTCGACATTTTAATCACTTATGAGTAAATGAGTTGACAAGATCAAATGCATACTCATAAAATTATTACATACTGTAGTAACTAATGATGTAGTTTCAGGATATCGAGGGTTTAAATTTTCTCCTTTGATTATTGAATTTTCGTTGTTGTAATTTTTTAGCTTGAGGGTCGCTAGGATCAAAAGTATTATGTTAGCGCCGTGTTCGTAATTTTCAGGATAACGAGGGTCGAGTTTATTGTTTTTAGGATCATGTTCGTAGTTTAGGGACTGTGAAGGTCAAGTTTATTGTTTTAGCGTCGTTTTAAGTCCTAGCATCTTGCTAGTTTTTATTTATATATAATATATATGTTGTTGGTGATTTTAGTGTCATCAATTATATTTTATGTAATTATTTACTTGAGAGTAAGGGCTTAATCAGGTTTAGCTTACAGTCGAGTTAGGAGGTTCAAAGCACACACTCGTTCTAGCTAGCTTGATGTCGCTACGAACAAAGAGCGGACGTCAAGGGGCAGAGCCTCTTGCTGGGGTCTCGCTCTCAGGTAAGCGGACGGGTGTCGAGAGGAACACCCTTCGCAGGGTTTGGGGCAAAACTTTATAGATGTGAATCTTTAGCTATCTATAGCCACCAAAAAGAAGTAAAATGATATACATGGACCCAGCAAAAGACATTAAAGTCAATGGGCAAAATAATTAAAGCTTAATTAAAGAAGGGTTAAAAACCTTTACAATAATTGCCTTTATGCCATTGTCAATCTTTAGCATAGATAAAGACCATATGTTTTGAAGATGTTTCAAGAATCATCTACAGTTAGGATCTTTAGTAACGTAGATGAAATGCTGATATGACCAATTGTAATCTTTAGGATCTTTAGTAGTTAGTAATTTTTAACTTGTTGATGCTAATTGTAACTATTTAAATGGAAGATTGATTACAAAAGAAAACCTTGGTACTTTGTTAGTTGGTGACTATATGGGCCGCTGGGCCTCTTTTGGACCCATTTGTAGAAAAGCAGTACACAATAGGCATAGGTCAATACTCAACACATGGGATCGGGCTTAGAGCATCCCAAAGACCCAAAATCCCAAATGAGTGTTGTCCATTACTCCATCAGTCCATTGTAAAGTTATTGTTTTTATCTTTTGCTTTCTTTTTTTTCTTTCGAATATCTTTTAAAAAGTAAAGTTATGAAGAACAGTCTTTGTGTTTCTCACTTTCTCTAAACATTAGATAATTTACTGTGCTTAAGACTGTGACATCAAATTTAAAATGAAAAGCTATGCTAACATTTGTTCACGAGTCACATGTTTGAACATATTTAAAAGAAAAGTTTAAGCGAGTTAAATTTTCAAATGTATTTAAATTAAGCAATACACAGGTTTATTAAATGTTAGTTTAGTGCAATTTTGGATAGATAAAAAACTTCTATGTTGAATACTTATACATTAATATGTGACCAGCTACTATATGTTAGCAAAAACTCTTATATAAATTTTAAAATCCTTTTCGACTAGTGCTAAATGGGTTTATATTTTTATAAGATATTGTCAAACATACAGTCTTTATAAGACAAATAAGTAAACAATATGAGTGGCCTTAAAGGGAAAAATCACATCTCATCAAGACATTAACTAAATGTCTAAATGACTTATAAATTAGCTGGCATGAAAGTTAACGTGCAAAGCAAAAAAATTATGGGTGATATGTCATCTCATGTTTGTCATTAAAATTAGGAAATTATTTGTTTTTATTTCCTTTTTTTTTTTTTTTTTTTTTCTTTCTTTCTTTCTTTTAGAAAAGCTAGGAAATTATTTGCAACTTCATATCAAATTATCAACTAACTAAACACTCAATAGATCACATTTCCATTCCTCTTCCTAAAACCCTCAATTCAAACATACCCTTAGTTTTTATCTCAACTATTACATCAATTCATTCTTTTTTAAAATTACTGTGCTTAGAAAAATAAATAAATAAATAAATAAAAAGAAAAAAAGAAACACAAATTAAAAATAAATAAATAAAATGGGACAACTACACTACTTAGCAAGTCAAATGTTATCTTCGGCCACTAAGACCAAAAAAAGTGGTGGTGACCGGCTCATCATCTACATCAGCTTTCTCTTTCCTCTCATTTCTCTTCGCTCTCATCTTTCACATGTTTTAGTCATCTTCCCCTCACCTTTCATTAAAAATATTTACTTTATACAAATATACCTCACTAAATATCACACACACACACACACACACTCATAAAATAAATAAAAAACATTTACTTTCGAGAAATAGGCCCTAACGTTTTTTGCACCTCACTTTGGTGAGCTGGTTACCAAACTTATGCAATTTGAGCGTGGCATCTCACTTCCATTTTGATGATCACCATCAACTTGACACTAATGTTGAGTCGATCACCCACCGGCCATCACTCTAGATGGCCTAACCTCTTTACACTATTTAACATATCAAATATCATTCTCATCCACTGAATTCTCTTTTAACTTGTTGACAGAAAATAAGAATATTATTTTTGAATATCGATTGTAATTTTGAGATAGAGTGCATATCAATATTAATTGGGTGTTTGATTTCGACTTATTACCTAATATGAAAAAATATGGATTAATTAAGTCATAAGAAAACTATTTGTCTGTGACTTAATAAAAAAAGAAGACTGAAAATATTAAGCAATAAAGCCGAGATTGTTTGTATTAAGTCATCTATTAGTTAACTGACTAAGGGCATGTTTCTTTTTTTCCCTTAGTGAAGGGATTAGCCCCATTAACCATTTTATATTAGACAAAATTACACGGATGGTCTCTGTGGTTTACTCAGATTGCAAGTTTAGTCCCTAAGTCAAAATAAGTACGCCAGACATCCCTAATTTTGAAACCTGTCACCCTTTTAGTCCCTAATTTGGATGTCCCGTTAGTTTATCCGTTAAGTTATTTGCACCGTTAGTCTTTCGTTTATATTTTTTGCACCGTTAGTCCTCATTTTCTAAAAAAAGTCATCATTTTTTGCACCGTTAGTCCTTTGTTAATATTTTGCACCGTTATCAATCTTTTTACGTTTTCGTCCATTTTTTAACGTTCTCGTCCGTTTTTTTAACGTTTTCATCCATTTTTTTTACGTTTTTGTCAATCTTTTTACGTTTTCGTCCATTTTCTTACGTTCTCGTTCGTTTTTTTAACGTTTTCGTCCATTTATTACGTTTTTGTCAATCTTTTTACGTTTTCGTTCATTTCTAACGTTCTCCTCCATTTTTTTAACATTTACGTCCATTTTTTTTATGTTTTCGTCCGCTTTTTTACGTTTTAGTTTGTTTTCTTATATTTTTATCCGTTTTTTACTTTTTTGTCCGCTTTTTTACGTTTTTGTTTGTTTTCTTATATTTTTTATCTATTTTCTCCTTTTTTTTACGTTTTCGCCTATTTTTGTGATTAGGTAAGTATACTAAAAGAAAATTTAACATTTGATAAAAATATTTCTGTGTCGATTTTAAATCACGATTTTGACCCTTTTCTGGTGTGAATCATCAAAAGTGCAAAACACGAAAGTTGTCCGGAATGATGTTATACATCAGGGATCGCGAGATTTTAACCAGAAAATGCAAAGCAAGGGCTGCCTACTACAAAAAATTAAGTTTTTTTTTTTTTTTTTTTTTTTTTCTCTACCAAATTCATAACTTATAAATTTATAAACTCTTGTAAATTGTTATGCTTGTGTAAATCATCAAACTTATTTGAAGAAATGGACAAGATAAAAATGGATTAAAATGTGAAAAAAAACTGATGAAACATGTAAAAATGGACAAAAACATATAAAAACGTGAGAAAAACGAACGAAAATGGCTTAAGTTTTGGTAGTAAACAACCCTTGTTTTGCATTTTTCACGTTAAAATCTTGTTAGTCTTGATGTAAAACATCATTCCGGACAACTTTCGTGTTTTATACTTTTGATGATTCGGACCAGAAAGGGGTCAAAATCGTGATTTATAATCGATACATAAACATTTTTATCAAATGTCAAGTTTTCTTTTAGTATACTTACCTAATAAAAAAAACAAGAGAAAATGTAAAAAAAAAAATAGACGAAAACGTTTAAAAACATAAGAAAACAGACAAAAACGTAAAAAATCGAACGAAAACGTAAAAAAAATGGATGAAAACGTTAAAAAACGGACGAGAACGTTAAAAATGGACGAAAACGTAAAAAGATTGACAAAAACGTAAAAAATGGACGAAAACATAAAAAGATTGATAATTGTGCAAACTGTGGAAAACTAGAAGGGGGGTTGAATAGTTTTACGTCCTTTTTGAATTTATTACCAAAAATATTTTGTAGCTTATTAAAAACTTTCGATTCGATCTCAAGTGAATTCAAGTGACAACCAATATAAGCAATTCTAATCTAATAATGAAAGTATTGAAATGTAATGAAGAAAAGATAGAGTTAGAAAGATCAAACCACAACACGCGAATTTATAGTGGTTCGGCTACAAGGACACCTTCCTTGCCCTACTCCACTCCCCGAGTACCACACTCGAGAGTTTTCTTCACTATGTCAACAAACTCCTTATGGTGGAGAAACCTTACACACCTTGGCTTACACGAGTTAACGACACTAAGCTAAATGTCGAGTTCTAATCGTAGCTAGAACCAATCTCACAACTTCACACCTTCACAACTTCTTCAAGACTTCACACCTTGTCAACTTCACACCTTCTTCTAAGCACAACTAGATCACAACTACTAAGCTACTTTACAACACACCTAGTTTCTACAAACAACAAATTCACACAACACTTTTACAAAGATCTAACACTACTACAATATGAAACTAGCTAATCACAACACTACTACAATTAGATGGATGTAGAGGAGTGTTCTTCTTCTTGCACTTGAATGGATGAAGCTTTGGATCACTTGGAAACAAAGACTTATGAATTATATGATCAAAGGATTTGAGATCTAGAAATGGAGGTTAGTGAGTTTATATTTACTTCTCCCCCTTTTTATAGAATCAAAAAGGTTATGCCGACAATTTTCAAACGTGAAAAATTTGACGGGAAGTTATCTCCCCCTTGATGTGTACTCCCGCTCGTTTGGGGGCACCAAGAGAACGAGCTATGGAATGCTTTGCAAAATAAAAATATTAGAAGCACAAGTATATTCATGCAAACATATATTAGGTGATAAGAAAGAAAATAAGCATGGTTGAAAGAAAGCATTCATATCAAAGAAATGGTTGTGTTAAGACACAACATACAAGTAGCAATAAGGATTACAAGTAGAGAGGCTAGTACACAAATTAACAACTAGGAAAATACATCATCATGCAAAGAGTACATGGTCTTCATAGAGCTTGCAAGCAAAAGGGTGGTAGAGGCTTTATTTATTAAGCATAGCAAATGCTTAATTTGGAGAGCATGATGGTGATGGTGGAGGAATGGGTGAGAATTGTGGTGGAGGAATGATTGGATAGGATGGTGGAATTGGTGGTGGTGGCGGGTTGGTAAGCAAATGTTCAATATATGAAAACATATATTGAATTTCATCTGTAAGGCCAAAGATGACGGTGCGATTGTGGATGCAACAAAGATAAGTATCCCCATGGGATTCAAGTAGCCTCCAAGGCACGGGATTGGCAAAGAATGGTGGTGTAATTGGTGGAGATGAGAGATGAGCATCAAGAGGTGTTATTGGTGAAAGTGAGATGGTAAGATGGGTGGACATGGGTTCTTGTGTAGGATGTGGTGATGATACTTGTGGTGACAAGTTTGAGTTGATGTAGTCATTGATTGATGAGGTTGAGGGTATGGAGGATGAGGAAGTTCCATGAGTGGAAGGTGTTTTAGATGGTGCATTGGGTGCACTTGGGGATGAGCATTTGGGTGGAGGTGATGGGGTTTTGTCTTCTTCATTTGTTAAGTCAATGAAGAGTTGTTTTGGGGGGATGACCACAAGCTTTTGTTTCTTGGAGGCTTTGGAGTGTGAGGTGCTTGGTGGAGTCATGATGATTTGGATGATGAATGATGAGATGAAGAATGGTGATTATGGAGGGAATTTATAGTATGGAAATGGTTGTTTTAGGTATATATTTGAAATGGTTGAAAGAGATTCTAAAATCAGTTGGGTTAAAATGGGAAATGGTAACTGATACTAGAGAAAGGTTTCACAAGATGCAAAAGAAAACAGTGAACCCAGTTCCAGATGGCCGGTCCCCTTAATTGTATGTCGGCCCCCTTAATGATTAAGGGGACCGCCTAGGGAATTAAGGGGGCCGCCCATCTGGTGTTTTCCCAGACGACCAGAAACCCAAAATTTGCAGAATTTGGTGATTTTTCAAGTGTGTTTTTCCAGCAAGCTCTATTAGAAGTATATACTCTAGGAATGATGATATATAAACATATATAAATAACCAAATTTTGCATGCAAATTAACATATTATAATCCATATTGAAAAGAAGCATAGCATAACATTAAGATAGTAGCATGATAATAGTCTAAACATCATTCAAGAGATAAACAAGAAATAACACAAGTATTTTCGAATAAATCGGACAAATAGCAAACCATACAAATGTCTAATAGAAACAAATAATAACAAGTAGCAATACGTCAATATCTTCTACTTCTTCTTCTTTCCAAGCATCTTCCTAAACATCTTCCCAACGGATTTGAATCCTCCTCGAAGTTCTTCATGCATTTGTTGTTGACGGTTGATGATGGACGTTTGACGAGTGAATAGAAGCTCATCAGTACGTTCATGAGGAAGAGGAACTTGATACTCGGTTTCGTCTATGTCGGAAAGATTTTCAACAAAGGTCGTGGGGGATGGAGTACTAGCACGTGAGGTGTTTTCCTTCTCATCATCATCATCCTCACGATGAGATGTAGAACCACGAGGCCTAGAGTACAAAGGAACACGAGACTTTCCTTTGTCACTTCGAGAACGACGAGTACGAACAAGAGTGAGTTGGTTCAAGGTAGGAAGGATTTGAACGTAGTAATCTCTTTGAAGATGAGGGTAATGTTCCATGACATAACGATAAAGTCGTGTAAGGAACATACCGTAAGGAAGATTGGCAATTGGGGTATTCTTGGCGGACATGATTCGATGGATAAAAAGATAAGCCAAATTGTATTGCTCTTCAGCAATTACACAATATAACATGTGGGCAATGCTCGCCGTGACATGATCACGGTGACCACCAGTACCAAACGCATTCTTGCGAATGAGTTCTTCCCACTTTTTCATATCTCGGCTTAGCTCTTTGAGGAGGATTTGATCGGCATGAATATCGACATTCTTCGACTTGATTACTCGACTAGTCGTACGACGTTCTAGTTCAAGCATTCGACGAATGTCTTCAGG
Organism: Artemisia argyi; assembly: GCA_030686995.1. NCBI lineage: Eukaryota > Viridiplantae > Streptophyta > Magnoliopsida > Asterales > Asteraceae > Artemisia > Artemisia argyi. The sequence goes on along the minus strand of CM060708.1, from coordinate 239,443,918 downwards.
ACTAGGAATCTCAGAATAGTAGGGGTCATCCTAAGGACGATATCTTTCAAGAGAGGAAAGATCCCATTCATTTGAGAAAACGGCTTGGCCGTTGAATGGGATTCTAAGAATTTGTTCAAATTGAGCAAGAGTAAGAGTGATGAATTGATTTTGAATCATGAATGAAATGAGGAGATGACCATAGGGATCGGTTTGCACCGTCACTTGGCTATAGAAGTCGAGGATAAAACGAGGAATGATTGGTTCGTTGATTTGAAAAAGACATTCAAAACGGATATTGGAGAACCTCCGTTCTGTTTGATCATTTTCATAGAAAGATGGATCGACAATTCTTCCTTCGTGAATGTTTCTATTTTCAATAGGACGATAGAAACATGCAACTGAAGGATACATGCCGGGAGTAGAAGAGACATTTGGAATGTATTGTTTGGTTTTGGAGACATCACCAACCGTGGTCTTAGGCATTTTCACCTAAACAATATAACAACAAAAATAAAATTAATATAAAAACAACTATCATCCATATATATATATATATATATATATATATATATATATATATATATATATATATATATATATATATATATATATATATATATATAATTATATGCAATATATGTGGAATAAAATTCTACTTCGACAAAAAAAAAAAAAAAAAAAAAAATCAATGAAGTAGTTTCATAATGTTCCTTTTATTTTGATTTTAAACCGTTTAGAATATATGATATCATAATTCATTTTGAAGTAAGGCTAGATATATATTAGATTATATATCTTCCATTTCATAAGAGTTTGACACAACATAAGCTTGTTTAAAAGATTAAAATGCGAATTTTAGTTTTCAAAAATATCTTTTTCGAGATAAACCAAACGCTCCCTTAACTAGATAAAATTATCCTAAAACATCAATATATATATTGATTATATATCTTGATGACATCTATTGATTCTAGTAGTATTAACACATATTATGAGCTAGTTTTAAGTTTCAAATAACCACATATAGTTATAGTTTGTTCATGAACCAAACGCCCATGTTGTCTTCATGAACCATTTTATAACGAATTGAAAAGTATGTTTTGATTGTTTATAACATTAAAACAATGTAATGTAGTAGGTTTTAAATAGATTTTAAGAGTTATATCAACAATGTGCCTTTTGAAAAATAAAATTCAACAAGGGTTTATGGGCGATTAATGATTTTGACAAAATGATATGTTATACTAAATTTGAGTTGCAATACATCATCCTAATCCTATGGGAAGCATTTGGTAGTTCAATTCCTAGCTTCTATTTCACTAAAGTTTAATTAAAATAAATTTTAATAAAATGCATAATTATTGATTAGACACCAAATTGAATGAAATGTGATGAAATGCATGTTGGAAAACTTACAAAAGATGTTGTTATATGTTTGGTTAGCGTTTGCCCCTTGCGAAACAACCCCGGATTAGTGATATGGTGGAGGATTTTGATGGTTTTGAGAGTTTTGGTTCGTACTCAGCAGTGATGGGGAAGAAATATATGAGCAAATGGAGTGTTTGGGAATGGAAATAAGGTGGAAAACGGATTTGGAAGTATCAGATGGCCGGTCCCCTTAAACATTAAGGGGACCGCCCTCGATAACAAGCCGGTCCCCTTAATCTTTAAGGGGGCCGCCTTTGAAATTTTTGAAATTTCGCGAAATTAGTTTCTGGAACAAATATATTTATACGTATATAATTAGATTTATAATATATCAAAAATACGTAAACGTTTATTGGCACGATGATAGGATACTTAACAATTTTTAATTACCGTTTCGATAATTAAAATGTACCTTTGACAATTTTGAATAAAATGATCAAAGTGTTAAGTTGATGAGGGGTTTGAGGTGTGTTCGGGAATATGTGAATAAGTGTATATATATATATATATATATATATATATATATATATATATATATATATATATATATATATATATATATATATATGTATATATATACATATATATATGTATATATATATATATGTATATATATATGTGTATATATATATATACATATATATATATATACATATATATATATATATATATATATATATATATATATATATATATATATATATATATATATATATATATATATATATATATATGTAAGTAAGTATAAATGTGAGTGAAAGATGAGTTGATGGGTGAGGTTTGAAAGATAATAGCCGCGATAGGATATAGTCGGCGAGAGGAGTTTGTTTCATCCATAGTGTTCACGTGCGAAGGCGTTCTTGCATGATAAAAGTCCACTTGACTCATATCCCTTCATCATCATGAGTCTTCTAAAAGAGGACTTAATAAAATAACGCGAGGGGGAGAAGGAAAGGGTTCGATAATGAACAATTTCCTGGAGTTCTAGAGAGTCAACTAATGACGTATCTAGGTTATGTGCAAGTAATTTTATATATATATATATATATATATATATATATATATATATATATATATATATATATATATAAAATATACTAAGTATAAGAGTATATATATATATAAGTATGTATATATGATCGAACAAATAGAGAGAAATAGCAAGTTATATCTATGCAAACAATGTAATTAAATAACGCATATTTATCTAAGCATGACAATGAGTTATGAAAGAATGGCGTACCCGGTGGTCTTCGAAAAATCTTCAAAATCATCAAGATGACATATAGACTTTGAAAAAGTCTATGTTGAGAGAAACTTCAAGATTGCCTCAAGGAATGTTCATCTAGCCATTTGATCCCCATTGTCTCTTTGGTCCAAACATGTTTAACATTTAACAAGGATGCATGAAAGGTGGTAGTATACCCCAAGGATTGTAGCTTTGTTGGTAGTTCCACATTTGATTACTATTGTTATTATAGTTTTGCCTATTTTGGTTTCTTCTTGGTTGAGGTGTTTTAGACCTCGGATTAGGATTATTTGGTTTTCTAGGTGGTGGTGTTTTAGATCTTGTCTTAGGTTTAGAAGATCCTACCTCATTTTTAAAGACGGGTTATAAAAAACTTTTACTTCTTCATTGTTGGCAAGAAGTATTTTTCTATCATTAATAAGTATATACTTAGGATTAGATTTTAGAGGTTTTTGTTCATTAGGTTCATTTTCGAATTTGACATTTTTAATCTCACTTGTTAAAGCTTCATTTGAATTATATCCTAAACCGGTTTTATCTCCGGATGTTTTTTGAATACTTATTATTTTACTAAGTGAGTGACTACTATTTTCAAATTTATCAAGTTTGCGAATTTCTTCCCTAAGTATTTCGTTTTCACCTTTAAGCTCTTGACATGATTTACATTCTTCAAAAATTTCTTTACCTTTTTCAAGTTGATGTATTTTAATTTTTAGTTCTAGTACTTCATTTTCCAATTGATTGTTTATGTATTTTAGTGATTTGTTTTTGGCCATTACTAGTTGTCCTAATTTGCATAGCCTATTATATTCATTATCTAGATCTTTTCCATCTAATGATAAGCTTTCATCACTAAAATATTCGGTTTCGGAACGTACCTCATTTGATGTATTCGCCATAAGACACTTCTCTTCTTTTGTCGTTTCTTTCTCATCTTCATCACTATCACTCCAAGCGCCTCCAACAAAAGCTTTTTGATTTTGATCTCTTGTCATCATTGGACATTTTCCAATGAGGTGATTTGGATCACCACACTTGAAACATTTCCTTTCAATCTTATTGTTCTTGTCATCCTTACTCTTTTGAAATGTTTTCTTTTCATCATGCGGTTGTCTTACGAATCTTCCTCGCCTTTTGAAGAATTTCTTGAAATCTCTTACGGCCATGGCATATTCTTCGTCATCACTTTCGGAAGATGAGCTATCTTCGATACTAGATTCCTTTCTAGCTTTCAAGGCGATTGACTTGCTTTGCTCTCGTTTTTCTTTGACCATTTCGGAATCCTTCTTAATAATAACTTCGTAAACTTTTACATTTCCAATTAATTCATCAAGTTGCAATGTTGACAAATTCTTTGATTCTTCAATAGCCGTCACTTTAGCTCGTCATTTTGGATGAAGAGCCCTAAGAAACTTCCTAACAAAATTCTTACTAGAAAAATTCTTATCAAGTGCTTTTAAACTTGTGATGATAGTGTTAAATCTAGCAAAAGCATTATCAATTGATTCCTCTTCCGGAATCGTGAATTGCTCATATTGTTGAACAAGTAGATCTATCTTATTATCTTTGACTTGACTATTACCTTGGTGAGTTATTAGTAAAGAGTTCCAAATTTCTTTTGCGGTTTCACACATAAAGATCATTTCGTACTCTTTACATGGTAGCGCATTATAAATAACCATTTTTGTTTCATTATTTTTAGCAAGTTTTCTTTTTAAATCATCATTTTGTTTTTCAAAAGGTATGATTTCATCTTTCTTTGTTTCGGGGTTATTTTGAATAGGTAAAAAATCACCATTAGTAATAACATGCCAAAGATCTAGATCTTTTGACTTCACATAAGTTTCGAATCGAATTTTTCCAATATAAAAATCCATCACTTTCAAATAGTGGTGGTCTTTGCATAGATTGCCCTTCTAAATATTTTTCAGATTCCATAGACCGTTACAAGTTTTAAAATACAATATATTTTAAAGATCTTGCTAGACGTGGCTCCTGATACCAATTGTGGAAACCTAGAAGGGGGGGTTGAATAGTTTTACGTACTTTTTGAATTTATTACCAAAAATATTTTGTAGCTTATTAAAAACTTTCGATTCGATCTCAAGTGAATTCAAGTGACAACCAATATAATCAATTCTAATCTAATAATGAAAGTATTGAAATGTAATGAAGAAAAGATAGAGTTAGAAAGATCAAACCACAACACGCGAATTTATAGTGGTTCGGCTACAAGGACACCTTCCTTGCCCTACTACACTCCCCGAGTACCACACTCGAGAGTTTTCTTCACTATGTCAACAAACTCCTTATGGTGGAGAAACCTTACACACCTTGGCTTACACAAGTTAACGACACTAAGCTAAATGTCGAGTTCTAATCGTAGCTAGAACCAATCTCACAACTTCTTCACAACTTCACACCTTCTTCACACCTTCACAACTTCTTCAAGACTTCACACCTTGTCAACTTCACACCTTCTTCTAAGCACAACTAGATCACAACTACTAAGCTACTTTACAACACACCTAGTTTCTACAAACAACAAATTCACACAACACTTTTACAAAGATCTAACACTACTACAATATGAAACTAGCTAATCACAACACTACTACAATTAGATGGATGTAGAGGAGTGTTCTTCTTCTTGCACTTGAATGGATGAAGCTTTGGATCACTTGGAAACAAAGACTTACGAATTATATGATTAAAGGATTTTAGATCTAGAAATAGAGGTTGGATCAGAAAGTCTATAGTGCAAAAAGGTGAGAAAAATACGTGAAATGATCCAATATTTATAGGGCCAGAAAATACTGTTCTGGAGCGTGCCGGTCCCCTTAATTAGGGGGCGGTCCCCTTAATTATTAAGGGGGCCGCCTAGTAAAATTAAGGGGGCCGCCCTCCTGAACGTTGAAAAAGTTTTTCTGGATAAAATTTGCCCTTTTTGGTTGGAAATTTGAAATCATATATTTGTAGTTTAATATAGCATTACCAAAAATGATTTACAAATATATATAAAATGTTTATATCATTTTATAAGATGTTATGTCTTAAGACAAAATTTCGTTTGATCATGTAATGCATAAGATGCTTAGTTTATGCATACCTTAAGTGATATTAGATGTAGAGGTAAATATTTGTTACCAAATACTTGTTTACGTCTTAATCTTGACTTAATTTGATTTGAGTTTTGTGATTATCAAAACATAGGTTTATTGAGAGATATTAATAACCTTTTTAAACATTATTTATATAAACACAAACTATTAATAGAGGGACTAACAGTGAAAAAATAAGGACTTTTTTAGAAAATGAAAACTAACGGTGCAAAAAATATTAACGAAGGACTAATGGTGCAAATAACTTAACGGATAAACTAACGGGACATCCAAATTAGGGACTAAAAGGGTGACAGGTTTCAAAATTAGGGATGTCTGGTGTATTTATTTTGACTTAGGGACTAAACTTGCAATCTGAGTAAACCACAGAGACCATCCGTGTAATTTTATCTTTATATTATTACTTTTGAGATTGGTCCCATAAAAATCCTTTAATAAGTCTATATCAACAAGAGATAAAAACTCTCCTCGTGTTTCTTTTTTTTTTTAGCTAAGAGACTGTGTGGGCTCTACATCACTTATTGAGGAGGGTATTACAATTTATGTCTTATAGATATAGACTAACTAAGCGAAATAGTGGGTCACACTTAAAAAAGAAATAATATTAAATTAATTTGTGGAGTCATTCTCTTAGCTAAGAAAAAAAAGAAATACCACGTTAGATAGACGTGAGACTCACGTAACTCTTAGCTTAAAAAAAAAAAAAAAAAAAAAAAAAAAAAAAAAAAAAAAATAGCCCCTTAATAACCCTTTACACCACTATTTTTTCTCCCTTAATCAATAATCATCCACGAGTTTTTATTACAGTGAATTATTAACCGCCTAAAATTGGATTCAGTTTTTAACGACCATCAATCATCACTTTATAACAGTTATCTTCTTAACTAATACTAATACCACATCTCATTAGCAGTTATCGATCACTCCAACAATGACATTTTCATCATCACCTAATTTCCAGAAAAACCTCCCAATCTTATCTCCCGACCAGGTTTATATAAACAACTTATATGTGTTTTTGTAATGTAATGATGTTTGATTTGTTAATTTTTCATTTTATGTATATTTTGCAGATTGAGGTGGGGAAGATGTTGCTTGAACTAGGTCAAGTTCATTTGTTTCAGCATTGGCCTGATCCAGGTGTTGATGATGATCATAAGAAAGCGTTACTTGATCAGGTCATTTTTAATTCTCGGAGTTATTGATATGTTTACAAGTTGTTTATTTACTTAAGGAAAATGCTAATCCTTAGATATGATTAATATATGATGAAGCTTAATCTAAGTTAGATAAAAGCCTATTTAAAGTGTTTGCGTTTTTGTTCACTTAGGTCACTTAAACCATCGCCAAATGATCTAGTGGTAAAACACTTCCTTACAAAAGGTTTAGGATTCAAACATCACTATAAATAGACCTCATCCGTTTACTTAGGTCACTTAACTTACAGCATGATATTTAGTAATTTAGATCACTTCTGAAAGAATTCACCGTTAAACTGAGGGTAACTAAACGTTCAAATTTTATACGATAATTAAGTAACCTATATATCGAGTTAAAATAAGCTCAGTGACCTAAATGCATGAAAAAGTAGTATGGTAACCTAGTTGTGTTTGGTTTTTTAGACGTTATCTACAATACCGTGTCTGTGAGAAATGAGGTGAATTTGAAGTCGAAAAAGTTCTTTTTGCCTCTCATGTATGAAAATAAACAAACACTAGCGTCTGCCCGCCTGTAAACATAAGAGATAAAACAAACGCTTTTTTTTTTCTTTCTTTTTTTTTTTTAAAGAAATGTCTGCGAGCCTTCAAACATAAGAGAAAATAAGTACTTCTTTGAAAAAACGTAGTATAGTAACCTAAGTGAACAAAAACACAAAGTACAATAACCTCCATATGTATTAACCCTCTTACTAAATCATCATATTAGAATGTGAAGTTATAACGTAACTATTCAATAAATTACTTTTTCTAATAAATATGATATCACTTGAATTTTCTATTATAAATGAAATTTGCTTGTTTGGTATTATAGGTAGCTATTCTTAATTCGAGCTACCCGGGAGGTTTGTCATCCTACATCAAGACTGCTAGAGAACTCTTAGCAGATTCAAAGGCTGGAAGGAATCCATTTGATGGCTTCACACCTTCTGTAAGTTATTAATTAAGCTCCATCTTTGAGCTTTCTGTTAGTGTAGTTAAGCAAAACTGGAAGTAATTATATTAATGCAGGTGCCATCAGGCGAAGTTCTGACTTTCGGTGATGATAAGTTTATGCAATATGAAGAGATTGGTGTAAAGGAGGTGCGGAATGCTGCATTTGTTCTTGTTGCAGGAGGGCTTGGGGAACGTCTTGGATACAACGGGATAAAGGTTGACACTATTGCTGTTTTGTATCTGTGGAAATTTGTCTAATTGTCTTAGGCTTATTTAGTAAACTTTTCATTATGTCACAGGTAGCACTTCCCACGGAAACAACCACTGGAACTTGTTTCTTACAGTACTACATCGAGTCCGTATTAGCTTTATCTGAAGCTAGTTTCAAGCAGGCTCAAGGTTGTTTTTTCTTTCGACCTAATTTTGTATACCATTTTTATTTGCTACATGTTAAATATAGAGATGTCTTTAAGGACGTGATGTCGTGATGATGTTACTATTATTGAACTGTAGGTGAATGCTGCAGAGATGTGCCTTTTGTGATAATGACATCAGATGACACACATGAGCGTACATTACAACTCTTAAAATCAAACGCATATTTTGGAATGAAACCTACTCAAATAAAGCTTTTGAAGCAGGTAACTTTCAGCTTAATACTGGTCGTTTGGTACTCATCTCATTCACAAACAGTAAAACGGCATTGACAGCTAGCCTTAACCGTGTTGCAGGAAAAGGTTGCTTGCTTGGCTGATAATGATGCTAGGCTTGCTTTAGACCCAAACAATAAATACCTAATACAGGTGACTTTTTTAATTTAAACAAATTGCTCCCATTATCTTACACTAGAAGGGTACCAGCGCAATGCGGCGGCGGGTACCCTGTGATTAAATTTTGTGGTGAGTAAATGTTGTTCATTTATACATTATTTTTAACGATAACTTTATGAAAGAATGATAATTTTTAATTAAAATAACTATAACCCATAAAAATTCAAACTATTTGATCTCCAAATAGACGTGTGAGAGATATATGAAATGGTTGTAGATTTATATGTTACATGCGATTACACGTTTTTAATAATCATTATTGATAATAACTAACTTTTAGCGGTTACAAGTATTAATATGGTGACATTTTTTTTTCTCATTAAAAATCACATTTATTTCATTAATATAACAGGTTATAAGTTTTGACCAAGTAAATTACATTTAAGTTTTTATGGCTTTCTTTAATAAGAAATGTTTTTGGTCTTAAGAATTTTAAGACTTCCTTATTTAGAATGTCCTAAATGCTTTATAAAGGAGTATAGAAGATTTGTTTTTCAATTTCCAATAATTGCATGTGATGTTTTCTTATCAGACAAAACCTCACGGGCACGGTGATGTTAATGCTCTTCTCTATTCAAGTGGCCTTCTTAAAGAATGGTATGCGGAGCCTCTTATTTCATGGTTTTCTGTTTTACTGATTTTATAGCCTTTTTAGATTTTAGAGTTAATGTTGACCCTATTAATCCAGTTTTGATCCGTCTAAAGTTTCTATAACTTGTCTCATTTATAAATCTTCTGAAATACATGACAATCTTTTGCAGGAAAGATGCTGGTTTGAGATGGGTGTTGTTTTTTCAAGATACAAATGGACTTCTTTTCAAGGTTGACCCGATTAGTATAAAGGTTCAGTCTTCACATGGGCACGAGTTTGAATGTTAAATATTTTTGTTTTATTGTATAGGGCATTCCCTCGGCATTAGGAGTGAGTGCCAGTAAAGAATACCATGTCAATTCTCTTGCTGTTCCTCGAAAGGCCAAAGAAGCTAGTGGAGGCATTACCAAGCTCACTCATACAGATGGTATATTGTGTTTACTACTATATATGTTCGGTTGTTCATTGCTTAATGATTGTTTATTATGATTCTTATATTGGAAATTATATGATATCAGGGAGGGAAATGGTGATTAATGTTGAATACAATCAACTGGATCCTCTTCTTAGAGCAACAGGTCATGCTGATGGCGATTCCAATTGTGAAACCGGCTATTCTCCTTACCCAGGAAACATAAACCAGGTAAGATCCCATCTGTAGCATTTGTGTTTTCCTTAATAATATTCCCAAAAAAATTGCATATATTTCTGTATTCCTAAGGGTATAGAATTGTCAAATTTTATACTCGGGTTGTAGATATTGGTTTGAGATATGGATTCCAAGTCTTGTTTTTTTTATAAGTATGGTCCATTGCAGTTAATTCTTGAACTTGGCTCTTACATTGACGAACTCTCGAAAACTGGTGGTGCTATCAAGGAGTTTATCAACCCCAAGTAATATATCTCTTACTCGTCCAATACTCCAATTCTACTGATGTAATACCATTCGGCTATGACAGTCTGATATTTGAGTAATTGTATTTAATGAATTGCAGATACACAGACTCCACAAAAACCGCATTTAAGTCCTCTACTCGGCTGGAGTGTATGATGCAGGATTATCCAAAAACTTTGCCTCCATCGGCTAGGGTTGGATTCACCGTAAGTAAAATTTCATACCGGGCCCTTGTTAGTGGTGGTTAACGTAGTATATTGTCGTTTAACTTGCTTTGTTTAAAACACTAAACGTGTTTTGTTTTCTGACTTCTAAGGTGACAGAAAAATGGCTTGCATATGCACCTGTAAAGAACAACCCTCAGGATGCTGCAAAGGTGCCTAAAGGGAATGCAAATCAGAGTGCCACTTCTGGAGAACTGGCAATATATCGAGCAAACAACATGTTTCTTAAAAAGGTCAGCAGAAGTTCGATAATCACTATATTACATTCTTGTTACCTGCTCATATCTATCTTATATGCGTCTCCAGGCGGGTGTCAATGTAGATAATCCAGTTACACAAGTATTCAATGGTCAAGAGGTGGAGGTGTGGGCCCGTATCGTGTGGAAACCAAAGTGGGCTGTCACGTTTTCTGATGTTAAAAGCAAAGTGAGTGGAAACAACTCGGTCTCTCAAAAATCTACACTGGTCATTAAGGGTCGAGACATATTTATTGAGGATCTCTCACTGGATGGGGCTCTTATTGTTGATTCAGTTGATGATGCAAAGGTGAGTTAACTCCACGAAGCATTTCTACCAACCTTTCTAAAAGTCAAACTATAAATTTACTCTGACTGCAGGTGAAAGTAGGAGGCTCTGTGTGTAACAATGGGTGGATAATGGAGAGCATTGACAAAGACTCTTCTGCGTTTCCTGAGGAAATAAGGACCAGAGGTTTCAAAATAAACAGGATGGAGCAGTTAGAAAAATCTTATGGTGAACCTGGAAATTTCTCCTTGACGTCATGAGGTTTGCTTTCTGTACATACACTGTTCTGTGACTTCTGTCCTGTCATGCATGTTCTAAATTTGTCGAGTCCAGATAGAGCTACTTTGTTTTCATAAGATAGCTGATTTATGAGGTTTTTGTTTATGGATTGAGAATGGTTGATTAAGATTCCACAGCAATATTTGGAATGTGTTTGCATTGATCTTGAATGGTGCTTGACCTCTAACTCATAAGGAAAACAGAGTATTATATATATGGAGTTGATTAAGAAATTTAAGATTCCACAGCAAGAATCATGAGTTGATTATGAATTGGATGCCATAGCAAACAAGGAAAACTAGTCTAGTTCTGAGGAGCCAAAGAAATGAATGTTAAAAGAGAATAGAAAGGGATAATTGTTGAATTTTAAAAATAATTTCCTCGGGTCTCTGTTAAACAGGAGAAGCCCGGGTAGAAGCATAACCTAGAGGAGAGAGGAAAAGTTGAAAGGGAGGAAGAGGTTTATTAGTTATTAGTATTTTTTTCATTTGTAAACTAGAGAGAAAAGTGATGAATATAAAGGAAACACTCATAGCTTCTTAAAGAAGAATTGGAAAAATGAGCATTCCTAAAAAATAGGAAAGCTCACCGCTCTTATGCCAAATGAACACTAAAAATCAAAAAGCTCATTCCTCACTGCTCATCGCCCAAAAAAGCTCCAAAAAGCTCTGCGCCAAACTCAGTGAAAAATTAAGGAAACTATATATGGAAACCATAAACTTTTATTATTATTTTCGTTTATAACCCATAACCCATATTATTTTCATTCGGTTTAAATCGTGTTGTATCTCCAAATTCTTAAACTTTTATTATTTTTCGTTTATAACCCATAAACTTTTTTATCACTACAACTATCTGCCACTATAAAATCTTGTTGCTATGCACGGGTACTCGGCTAGTTAGAAACGAGTTCACTATTTGTAACTTGAAAAGGGAAGAGAAGAAAAATGAGTATTACAATTTCGTTTCTTTCTTTCCACTTCTTTTCCATAAATAAGCGACATATTTTGGAAACAAAATCTATAAAAAAAAAATTCCCTTGATTTCTTAACAAAATTGTTTGTTTTATTAACACATTATTACCTTTCCAAAATAAAAACTCTGTAACATTGATATACAAAAATTGAAATCTTTTGGAACAAGTTTTTGGCCATATATAAATTCTGGTTAGCCTGCTTCATTACACCAAGCATCTCATATCTCAATTGGCAAGTGCTCTTTCAGAACCAGTGCTCTTATTTTTCTTTTTGCTAATCTTTCTAGTCTGTGTATTTTATTTTTTGTTTTTGTATAATTTCAGTTTGTTTGTGGAATTTTTAATTGCATCCAGTCAAATGGGTAATTCACTTGATCGAGTTCGAATGCGTAAGCATCTCTCTATAATCAGAACCTTTTGCTCTGTTGGTCTTTCTATTAAAAAAATAACATGATGTGATGTCTAATGAGTAATGTCAATAGGTGACGTGAAGCCTGAAGAGTCTGTAACTGTAGTAGCTGATGTGGAACAAGGTAAGAATGTCTGTAAAACTATTTTTTTTTTTTTTATTATTTTTTTTTTTGATGGTTTTTTATATGACGATCAGTTAGTTTTGATAATGTTATCTAATCATTCTACTAACGGATTAACATGGTGTCTAATGCCAACAGACGTCGTGAAATCTGAAGAGTCTGTAGCTGTAGTATCTGACGTGGAACAAGGTAAGGAGCATCCATTATTCCATCATACTATTAATTTTTTCTATCGTATCTTAACTCTTAAGGTAACATTTATGATAGTATAGCAATTCTAAGGCCATCTGCATCCATCTTCGTTGTTACCTTTGGGACATGATAATCATATTATTAATTATTATCATCAATCAATTTCTGTAAATAAATAATATGGTGTCTATTGTCTAATGCCAACAGGCAGCGTGAAGCCTGAGTCTGAAGCTGAAGTAACTGAAGTGGAACAAGGTAAAGGCACCACCCATTAATCAACATCCTATTTAATTTATATATGGGACACATGATGTTGTCTACTGTTATAAAGATAACATTAAACAAAAATAGAGTCCCTTTGATCCCACTAGCATCTGTTAGTTGTGGGAGGGACACAACAACCATCTTATAATTATTGGTTATAAAAACGTATGCAAACCATATTCTGTATAGCCATTCTCCAAGTTTTCTTAAGCAATCGTTGTCACCCTAGTGAATGCGAGCTGATGTGTAACGATACTATTTTTTCATGTGTGGATATGTCTGGCTCGATTTATAAATGGCTACTTACACTCACTGGTACACGATCTGTTTGGTTTTAATCATGCTAACAAGTTTGTAATTTTTATTGGCTACAGGGAAAGAGAAAGAGGAAGAGCAGAAGGGATCGACTTTAAAAGTTATTGCTGATAAATTACACAACCAGTTGTTTCTTTGGAGCGTAAAGATCAAGAATATTCCAAATATGAAGAACTCCAATTCAATAAACAATGAATGATTAAAGAACTTTAGAATAATTTTCCAATTAGGACATAGATCGGCAATGTGTATGGACTAAAATGTCATTTGATTTGAATAAAGGTGTTGGTGTGCTGATATAGGTTGGTTCGAGTGGATTAGCCTGCTTCATTACATCTGCTTACATGTAGGGGTGTTATCGGGTCGGGTTATTGGGGTTATCGGGTTTGTCGGGTCGGGTTGAGTCAGGTTTTGAGTTTTTAAAAAGTCACCCGCAACCCGACCCGATAAGTAATCGGGTTATGTCGGGTCGGGTGATTCGGGTTATCGGGTGACCCGATTAAGTAACAGCAAGTAAAAAACATTAATTACAAGTGTCCAAGTATCCAACCAAAGTTGGCAGTACTATACTTGTTAACCTTTGGAAACTTATACAGAAAGCAATACTCTTTAATGAGCCCTATAGGAAATAACAACCTTTAAATAGACTGGAGAGGAATAATCATTACTGCTAATGAGCCAACTGATAATGAAGGATTGCATGATATCTCAAACAGAAATTGTTTAACCTATGGTATGCAATGCTTCCTTTGATATCTCATCTGCCATAAGTTCAAGTCCCATACATGAGTGAGTATTTGTTGTTCAATAAAAAAAACATAGTATGCAAACACGCCCACTGTTGGGACAGAACCATAGCTTGCTCAGATATAAACTGCATTGTGGAGGTAAAACTAGAAGAGTTGTGTCCCCTTGAAAACTAAGATGAGTATGATATATTTTACTCTAAACAAAACACCACCAAACTGCTCATAAATAGTTCATGTTAAAACACCAGTACAACATCGGGAGTTACAAAAAAAAAAAAATAAAAAAAATGATTATGAGCCGTAATAAGGAAGTGATCTTAATCAATAAGTGATTGTCGGGTCTTATCGGGTTGACCCGATAACCCGATAGTATTATTTATTTAATCCTAACCCGACCCAATAACATTATCGGGTGATTGGTTTCGGGTCAAAAAAACCCGACAAGATTTTTGGACCCGACCCGATTAGCCTTATCGGGTTCGGGTCGGGTCAACCCGACCCTACTGACACCCCTAATTTTAAGTCCTAATCGCCATGTACAACATAACATCTTTTATCAATAGTGTCTGGCATATTTCAGACTCCTCACTCCTCCCAACTTATTATTGTTGTATAAAAAAATTTATATATTTTCTCTAACTTCTATAAATAAAGTGTAATTATTTGAAAGTTCAAAAATTATGTATAATATATGATCGGAAAACTAAAAATTTGTATTTTTTAATGAAAAACGGTCAGTCGTTACACAAATAGTTATGCCAATTTTACGACAATATGTTACGTAATCGAACTTACAGATTCGTGTTATATCACATGTGATATATCATTTGTATTCCCGTACCATAACAAACCAAAAAAAAAAATACCAAAGAAAAAGTTTGACGAAATTATATGAAAGTGCCCCTCTATTGAAAGGCTATTAAATACTTGTATTAATTGTTTAATTTGTTTCGTTTAACGATTAAAAGTATTTGAAATATATTATCTTAAAGAAGGATGAAAGTGTTATGACTTATGAGTGTTATTATCTATACTATTTATAAAGAGTAAATGGTCAAAAAGTCAAGAAGTGAAAAGTGAAAAACTTAAATTAATGTTTTGCCTAAATTACCCTTAATTAATGCATTTAACACTCCTTAATAGGGATGGCACCCGTGGGTAATGGGCACGGGTACCTCTAACCCGTCACCCGCCCATGTAGTTTTTTTCTCACCCATCACCCACCCGTCACCCACCAATGGGTACAAATTTCTACCCATGCCCTTGCCCGTGGGTATTTGTTGCCCATGGGTTAGTGTTATGCAAGAAAATTACAAAACGATGATATGAAAATTAACTACGAAATTGTGTAATAAGACACCAATCAATTTGCCAAATACAACTTTGATTATATGATCTTTCATACTCTCTTTTTAGTTTTGAAACTCAAACAAACTTTTAGGTTAATGTGTTTTTTTGAGAATTGGTAGTAACTGTTAAATGTATACCTGCAACATAATAAATATTTTAATTAGTATAATTAATTTTAACATGGGTTTATGGGTACACCTACGGGTATTTTGACGGGTATACCGTGGGTATTTTAAATGGGTTTCATGGGTTTACCCGCGATTGATATGCCTCACCCGTCACCCACCCGCCACCCAATGATGGGTAAAGATTTTCACCCACAACCCACCCGTGGGTGAAAATTGACGCGTTTACCCACCCATTTATGGCGGGTACCCGCGGGTTGTGGGTTTTTTCTCGCCCATTGCCATCCCTACTCCTTAATACCTCTCATTTAAAACTTAATCAAAACTTAAATAAAAACATAGAAACTTACATTACACATTCAATTTTCTTGTCAACTTAAAAACATGGAAAGTTAAATGAATAATTAATAAATGAAAACATAAAAATGCAATGTTTTGAAAACCGGGTTCGAAATCGACCCGGTCGAGTCACCGGGCACCGGGTCAACCGGTTGGACCAGTTGGACCGCCGGGTCAACCCGGTTTTCAATTTATTATTATTATTTTTTTTACTAGGTCAACTGGTTCGACCGACGGGTCAACCGGTTCGACCACCGGGTCAACCCGGATTTTTATTAAATTTTTTTGAAAAAATGAAACCCGACCGGGTTTCGAGAACCGGGTTGACCCGGGTCACTCAAAACCCGGCGGGTCACACCGGTTAACCCGGTTTTAGAAACCCGGGTTGTTTTGACCTGTTTTTTCGGCCGGAACCGGTTAACCCGGCCTGGTCAACCTGGGTTTCAAAACCTTGTAAAAATGTAAAATTGTTTTGTCAACTTAAGAATGAATACACACGTATATAAAAACAAACTTTTAAATACTAGATTAGTAGCCGTACATAGAAACGGAATTTTATAGCGGCAGATAGTTATAATGATATTTTAGTTACACAAAACGTTACACAAACCACTTAACCAAAATATCATTATAATTAAATGCCGCTATAAAATCCCGTTACTATGCACGGTTACTCATCTAGTTACACCAAATGATCTTATTTTGCACTAATATATAGTCCAATAAACGATGAATGATAAAACAACAAAGGCTTTATAAAATGTTTTCATACAGTGACGTGTCATGTAAACTTGTAATGTATTTGAGAGAAAGAATTAAAAAATAATTAAAGATACCAACACATCATTAATCATTTTGTTAAAAAATTTCTCATAATAAACTCGTCAAACATTTCGTGCACAACTCGTCTACTTTTTTCATCATCATCTCCTTTCTTTTTATAAATTTTTTCTCTGTTACAGTTACCAATAAACCATCACCAGTAGTCAACACACTCTTAACACATCTTGAATCAATAAATCAATGGCTTCTTCAGCCGTAAATTCAGCAATCGAGAGACTAGCAAACCTTCAACTAAACGAACTCTCAACTTCTTCTTCACCTAATCTCCAGAAAAACCTCTCAATCTTATCTCCTCAACAGGTATTCTTCTATTTTTATATTTATATTTACATGTAATGTAATGATTTGTGTTATGTTTAATAATTTGTTATTAATAATTTGCTTGCAGATTGAGCTTGGAAAAATGTTGCTGGAGTTAGGTCAAGTTCATTTGTTTGAGGATTGGCCTGATCCTGGTACTGATGATCATCTTAAGAAGGCTTTACTTGATCAGGTTCTTATTTTTACTTGCTTCCTTGTTTTTAGGATTTTTTTTTTTTTTTTTTTTTTTTTTTTTTTTTTCAAAATGTTTATTAGTAGTACTTTGGATAATTAGTTAAAAAATGTACCTCACTATTGAATCTTACTAGACAATTACCTGCGCATAGCGGCGACGGTGTATAGTAACGTCAGTTTGTATGTACACTTTTTTTTTTTTTTTTTTTTTTTTTTTTTTTTTTTTGTTTTTTTTTTTTATGTATATACGGGTGTGGAGTAAGTGAGAGTGAACATCGTTAGTGGATTAAATTGTAATTAAGTACTCAAATATTTAATAGGTTGCATTGCCTTTTATAAGCAAGGGTATTTTGGTCTAACAATATTACTCATTTTTTAAGTTTTTAAATTTTAAGCAAATGTCTTTTCTCTTTATATGTAGTATAGATTTAATCACATACACCAAATTGCCTAACCGTGCTGTTGTGTCTACTAAATGGCTGGTGCCATGTCAGCATCAACTTGTAATTTAGTATTACACAAAATAGGGCGATTAAAAAGTTGGTGTTATTAATAGGAAGAAATTAGATTTACTATGGAGTACACGCTAAGATATTCTGTGGCATTTTAACTGACTATCCCTAGTATTTTATACTAGTCATGTACAATTTTAGTTTTAAATTTATAGAAGTGGAGCTAAATAGGAATTAGGAATTCGTTTTGGCTCAGTTTACGACACATAATGTTGTAAGAAATGCAAATGGAATGGATAGTTCCAAGTATTAGATTTTGGTCATTATATATGGAGAGTTGGAACATAATTAAGATGTTTGTGTCGTTACTTGATGTTTTAGGTAGCTGTTCTTAATTCAAGCTACCCGGGAGGTTTGGCATCTTATGTCAAGACTGCGAAAGAACTTTTAGCAGATTCGAAGGCCGGAAGGAATCCGTTTGATGGCTTCACACCTTCGGTAAGTTACTAAATTAAACGCAACTCGGATTTTGTTATATTGATTATTGTTGTAGTTACGTTTACCCTGTCAATGGACATTTAATACTGATTAGCTTTGCCTATCGGCTATTACAAATAAATTCATGTATCCAAGAAATTTAATATAATTGTATGACACTATGACCAAAGTAGACCCTTTCGTGAGACTGTCCTTAGGCTTGATTGTAACAAGACTATATCATGTCTTTATCATTCATACAACAAATACAAAAGGTGTCACGACACCCTGAATTTACTATACTTCCCATAGTTGTCAATAGCGAATAGCGACAAATAGCGACGAGTCACCTATATGCTACGTAGCGAATAGCGATAAATAGCGACCGCTATTTGTGTTTAGCGATAAAATAGTAGCAAGTATAAATTTTAAAATTATATGTATATTGATACATTTTAGTATAAATAACTAAGCAAGTATAAAAAATATTGGGCTCTAAATATAAATTAATGCTTTAACTTAGTTAAATTAAGGTTTTTTAATTTATTTTTAATATTAGAGGGACCAATCATGTACAATCCAAATTCTGCTAAAGAAGAGTTTAAGTGTATTGCTATCTTTGTTCAAGTTAAAGAAGTTAAAGGGGCTGAGTGTATCTTTTTTCTTTATATTACCCAGCCTCTCTTCTAGGTTACTTACCACTTATAGCAGCCGCTCAAACACCGCCACAGTTCGCCGTAAAAAGCTAGATCTAGCCATTTTTCCGGCGAGTGGGGTCTCACCTCCGACACCACTGTAATCACCATTAAATTCCGAACAAACCCTGAAAACCTCGTCACCTGAACCACCGTAACGCGCCGCCACAGTTCGCCGTACAAAAGCTAGATCTAGCCGTTTTTCCGGCGAGTGGGGTCTCACCTCCGACACCACTGTAATCACCATTAAATTCCGAACAAACCCTGAAAACCTCGTCACCTGAACCACCGTGACGCGCCGCCACGCGCCGCCACCTGAACCACCGTTTCGCTATTTGGTCGCTAAATGATAATAGCGACACTTGGCCGCGACGCTACGTAGCGCGCTATAGCGACCGCTATCGTCGCTATTGACAACTATGATACTTCCTCCTTTTAGCATGTGGGCAAGACAAGTTTAGCCACAAGATAAATATGCCCAAGTCGATTGTGACAAGTTATAAACATACAATCGATAATCAGGGCCTGTTTGGCAATCAATAAAATACAACTCTTCAGAAAGGAGAATTAGTAAATAAAAACGGGAATTATTGGTTATTAAAACTAGGGGAAATTTCATATTTACCCATAACATGCTTTACAATTAATGTATACTAGCAGGGTACCCGTGCATTGCAACGGTGAGTACTCTGAAATTAAATTTTCCGGTGAATGATGTATTTTTAGTTTATTATGTTCTTTTTGACAATAAATTTACGGATATCAAGAATTTTGTTTAGCCCGTGCCCATTCGGGCTCGATCCCGTTGGCTCGTGCTCGTTCGGGCTCGAGCCCGTTTGGCCCGCACCCGTTCGGGCTAAAGCCCATTTGACCTGTTGCCGTTCGGGCTTGAATCAGTGTTGTCAAAAGCGAGCGCTACATGCGCTATAGCAAGAAGCGTAGCGAGAGCGGGCCCACATCGCTATGCCCACGAGGCAATAGCCCACAATCATTTAAAGCGACGATTTGGAAATTAGGGTGTGATTAAATGGGTGGGTTTTGGTCGGAATCATGTTATAAACATGATACAAGGATCCAATCATACCCAGAAACACGTTTGGTTTGATTTTGGAAATTAGGGTTCATGGTAATATTTGGGATTTTTTGATTTAGAGTGTTTTAATCCAATTAAGTTAGTGGGTTTTGGTCAGAATCATGTTATAAACATGATACAAGGGTCGAATTATACCCAGAAACACGTTTGATTTGATTTTGGAAATTAGGGTTCATGGTACGATTTGGGATTTTTTTGATTTAGAGTGTTTTAATCCAATTAAGTTAGTGGGTTTTGGTCGGAATCATGTTATAAACATGATACAAGGGTCGAATTATACCCAGAAACACGTTTGGTTTGATTTTGGAAATTAGGGTTCATGGTACGATTTGGGATTTTTTGATTTAGAGTGTTTTAATCCAATTAAGTTAGTGGGATAGTGTTAGAAGGCAGTGTGAATCTTATTACAACCCTAGAATCTAACCAGAAACACAAAATGAATCAAAATCAAAGTTTATTGCAACCCTGCGCTTTTTTTTTTATAGCCCGCGCTTTTTTTGCGCTTCTCGCTATAGCGATTTTTGGGTCTTTGCGCTTTGCAATCGCTTTCGCTTTTGACAACTATGGCTTGAATATTTGTATAATGTGCTTTATTATTTGTATTAGTGACATTTAATGCAGGAATTATATTTAATTTGGTTGTACAATATGCTTGATAATATGTATCTTTTATGTAGGGGGTGTTCTAATAAGTGTATTAATTGTATTTATTGACTAGTTAATTAATTGACTATGTTTCTTTAATATGTGTTGTTTAATAAGAGTGTTAATTGCATTAATGTGTTGTTTTTTTAATATGTGCATAAACGTGGTGTACACTATGTTTCTTGTCTTATAAGTCTGAAAATTATGTGCATTAAAGTGGTGTACACTATGCTTCTTTTCTTGTAAGTCTTAAAAAATTAAAAGCATTCAAAACTATACTTGTAACAACCCAGACTTTTTAAAGACACTTAAATTTTTAGGCTTTTAATTATATGTGTATGCATCTTTCTTATTAAAGAAATGTTTTTGGTCTTAAACATTTTAAGACTTCCAAATATAGATGTCCTAAATACATTATGGCTTTTTCTAATATGTGCCACCATGGCATGGGTTAACACTCATTTATTATCACTAAGGGCATCCACTATGGATGAACCTATTAAAGGTTTATGAAATTGCCACATCCTATAATGTCATTAATTCTCAAAACTTTTTATGTTATGAACCTATTGTTACTATGGATAAACCTTTTGAGGTTTATAAAATTTCTTCAACATTTGAATGTCATTTATTATTTAGTTGAAAAGAAAAGGAAATAAACATTTTTTGGACCTCTCCAAGATCCTAGACCTTTTCATGCCACATAGGCATGAAATGGTTCCTCACTATGGTATAAAAATTCTTGGACCTCTTCATAATTGTTTAGACCTATTCTTAAACTTCCATAGTGGATGCTCTAAGATTCTTTTGTAATGCATTATTACAGTATTAATTATATCTGACTTCTTTTCTTTTCCAGTATTACCCTTACCTTCTTTATCAAAACAAACAGATCATGTTATGTATATCATCGTGGACATCATCTGTTTGATTTTTCACATTGTGCTAATTACTTAAAAGATAATCTAAATAATAAACATAACACATTTTATTGATTCAACGTCAATACGAAAGAAGGAACATCAACAATGAAAATATAGTTCTAGTATTTCAAACAAAAAATAGGATTCAAATCTTCACTTTCGATAGTAGACGTCTTTCTCTTCATAGCTAGTTTTCCTCCATAGGTACCTCATTTAAATCAAAATGAAAACCTTCATTCATCTGCAAAAGAGAAAAAAGAAAGAAAATAGATTACAACAGGGGTCATAAACCTATCTAAAAAAACTAGATAACTAATATGTTAAAAATTTATTTACCTTATGCTTTCTTTAACAAAAATCATTGAGATATTCACAATATATAAAGACGAGTTAGAATGTAGGAGGAAGGAAGAAGTAAACAATTGAATTAAGTGGTGGGAAATTACAAAAAAAAAAAAGGAGGGAATAAAACGTACTTAAATGAGGGGGATTCAAATCATTGAATAGAAGCACGTATTCTATGGAGATGATCTATCACTTTCATGACATTCTTAAATTGTACATTAGATAAAATGGGAAGGGTACAACTGGAAGAGAAAAAAAAAAATCACTCTCAGTTAATATGAAATAATTCGTTGAAGAGGAATCTTGAGGTAATAAATGAGTGTTAACCCATGCCATGGTGGCACATAATAGAAAAAGCCATACATTATAAGGTAGTATAGATTGTGCATTGATTGGCTGTGATTTGGGTTGATATGACATTTTCAATTTATTTGGAGGGGATATATTAAATTCCCCCTAAATACAATATATATTTCCGCTATAAAGTATACCTTTTAGAAGAGCTTTGTAACCAAAGGCGGGAGCTACATGAGGACCGGGAAGGGTTCTGGCCCCCCTAGGCCTAAGCCCGTTAGCGTATTTTTTTTCGCGATTTCATATCTCGGCCTCCCATCTAATGTTTTTTCGGAATATTTTTTGTTTCGGCCCTCCCACGAAATGTTTTCTAGCTCCGCCACTGTTTGTAACGGAAGAAATTAGGACTAAACAGATGTAATACCATAGGAGTGATAATATTCTTCACTTGGCAATGCAATCCCGTTCGTAAAATTTGTCAATAACATTTAATTAACTTAAGATCGAGAAAAGACTACAACGCCCTTATATCACTATTCATTTCAGAGTTTGTCTGTTAATTGATATTAAGGGGAGATCTCATGGTAGATTATAAGTAAAAATGGAATTTTATTAGGTTCGGGCCTATATTTTTTGCAGGTGCCGTCAGGCGAAGTCCTGACTTTTGGGGATGATAACTTTATACAATATGAGGAGACTGGTGTGAAGGAGGTGCAGAATGCTGCATTTGTTCTTGTTGCTGGAGGGCTTGGGGAACGTCTTGGATACAATGGGATAAAGGTTGTCACATCATATTATTGCTAATAGTACTATATTGTGACGGTTATTTGTTATGCTTTAATTTGCCGAGATTGTCTTAGTACTATATAGTAAAACTTGCTCCATGTCACAGGTAGCACTTCCCATGGAAACAACTACTGGAACTTGTTTTTTAGAGCACTACATTGAGTCCATATTATCATTATCTGAAGCTAGCTGCAAACATGCTGAAGGTTGTTTTAAAATCTGTAATTTCACAAGAACATGGATATTTATATACTTTGTTCGGGCTAATGTAACAATGTTAATATTTGTTAAATTGTAGGTGACGTCCGAAGAGATGTGCCTTTAGTGATAATGACATCAGATGATACACATGAGCGTACATTACAACTCTTAGAATCAAACAACTATTTTGGAATGAAACCTACACAAGTAAAACTTTTGAAACAGGTAGATTCTTAGCTTTTGTACTCATAGCTCACTGCAACGGTAAAATGGTGTTGATGACTCACCCTAACTATGTTTCAGGAAAAGGTCGCTTGCTTGGCTGATAATGATGCTAGGCTTGCTTTAGACCCAGACAATAAATACAAAATACAGGTGACTTTCTGATTTATACAAATTTGCTTCCATTGTTTATTGGTAGAATCATATTCTTATTTGAATGTTACATTTGCTTTTTTCATTCTCAAATAGTTAAATAAATCTGTTGTTTCTTTATTAGACAAAACCTCATGGCCACGGTGATGTTCATGCTCTTCTTTATTCCAGTGGCCTTCTCAAAGAATGGTATGTGTAACCTGCTATTTCTGGGGCTGTCAATTATAATATCATGAATCGTGTTTGGGTCTATTATAGGATCTTGTAATATATTATTATATAGCTTAAATCTATTTAAGGTAATCTGACAACCTTTGCAGGCAAGATGCTGGTTTGAGATGGGTGTTCTTTTTCCAAGATACAAATGGACTCCTTTTCAAGGTTGACTAAATTGGCAGCATAAATTCTTTTTCGCACATGCAAGAGTTTGAATATGATTTTATTTGTTTCCCCTGTTTTAGGCATTTCCGGCAGCATTGGGTGTTAGTGCAAGTAAAGAATACCATGTCAATTCTCTTGCTGTTCCCCGAAAGGCCAAAGAAGCTATTGGAGGCATTACCAAGCTTACTCATACAGATGGTACATTGTGTTGTTGATCACTATTTATTTTCTAATGAATATTTTAGCTCTTTGATTATTCCTTATTCGTAAACTGCATACTATCAGGGAGAGAAATGGTGATTAATGTTGAATACAATCAACTTGATCCCCTGCTTAGAGCAACAGGTCATCCTGATGGTGATGTCAATTGTGAAACAGGCTATTCTCCATACCCCGGAAACATAAACCAAGTACGATCTAATATGAAATTATTATCATCATGTGCAAATTTTATCATAGAAACTATCTGTATCTTCCCAATTTTTACTTTATTTCCAAAAACTGCTGTATCTTTTTTCCATTTCCGAAGTTTAAAAATCGTCAACTTCTAGCTTCGTTTGTGTTTGTCTGTTGTTTAAAGTGTTTTAGGTTCTTGGCTTTGGATAAGATGGATTTCTTTTCACAGCTTTTATGTGTGAAAGCTTAAAGTCTTTCTGATATGGTATATGTTTTGATGGTCCATTGCAGTTAATTCTTGAACTTGGTCCTTACATCGACGAGCTATCAAAAACTGGAGGTGCTATTAAGGAGTTTATTAACCCCAAGTAAGTTCTCTCTTAACGCGTCCACTCTTCTATTCTTTCTTCGGTACCTTTTCTTTTTCTCCAATTCCAATTAATTATTTATCGTTCCACTTTTACCAATATAAAATCACAAGGTCATTGCGAATCTGATCTTCAATTTTGTAGCTCAAATTTTCCTTGTAAGTATAGGATAGTAGCTGCTGACTCATTTATGGTTCTTTGACAATGAAAATGGTCCCCACTAAATGTGATACGACTATTATTTTAGTCAATATTCACTCTATTCAAATTAATAGACGCTTTCACGTGTATTATTTATGAACCAATGTGCATTACTTTTATT
Source organism: Artemisia argyi (assembly GCA_030686995.1). NCBI lineage: Eukaryota > Viridiplantae > Streptophyta > Magnoliopsida > Asterales > Asteraceae > Artemisia > Artemisia argyi. The sequence goes on along the minus strand of CM060708.1, from coordinate 239,418,705 downwards.
TTATTGATGTTGAGAGATTAGAGTAAGCCTGAACTGATATTATTCTTTTTGAACAACCCTTACGCGAGCTATCCTCATTGACTAATCTATATTTTGCATTGCAGATACAAAGACTCAACGAAAACTGAATTCAAATCCTCTACTAGATTGGAATGTATGATGCAGGATTATCCCAAAACGTTGCCTCCATCTGCAAGAGTCGGGTTCACGGTAAGGAAAATTCCTAATGGGCCCATAAGTTGTCTACTTGTCTTTAGGCCATGTATTATAGTTAAAGATAACTTTTTTAAAACAATCTGATGTGTTTACATTAACTTCTTAGGTGACAGAAACATGGCTTGCTTATGCACCTGTAAAGAATAACGCTGACGATGCTGCAAAGGTACAAATTTGACCTTCACAGTATATTGCATTTAAGTAGGGTTGGATCAGTTGGAAAACCCCTTGCCTCTTAACCTAGAGGTCAAGGGTTCGATCCTCACTCCCCACAAAAGGCCGGAGGTCCTTTTCTACATTAAGTAGAACCGGAAGCACCCTCTCTACCTTAGGTAGGGGTATGGTTGTCTACGTCTCAACCTCCCCCATACACCGTGGAAGACGGTATTGGGACCCATAACCCGTGGAAGACGGTATTGGGACCAATGTTTTAAAAATCACGCCTAAGGCGCGCCTACTCCCTAAATCCCACGAGGCTCCAGCCTTTGGGATTTTTTTAGATCGAGGCTCACGACATGCATGAATCCCGTAAAAATCGCAACACCTTGGGGATTTTTGCGCTTTAGCGCCTTGGGGATTTGTGCGCCTAGAAGATGTAACGGGGTTTTGGCCTTTTTTTCTTAATAGTAAGATACATTTGGGGCTTACATGTTATATACATTTGGCCCTTTAAGTTATAAAGTATCTAATAACCCTAATATTTTAGAAAATAACTAAAACACACAATCAACAAAGAACTATGTTTTTTTGTAATCTAGTCTCTAAGAATAGTAGCTTATTAACAGATACAAATGTTGTCTATTTAGTGTTAAGTGTTACCAAACAACTATAGATTTTTTGTTGTTGATAGTTGATAGTTGATAGTTTGATGCATGGTAATTTGTTAAATTTTATAAGTCATAAACTCATATATTGTAATGTATATTCAGGAATTTAGGGAAGTTCATGGATTCTGATATGTTGCCTACTTAATATTTTGAGTTTAAATGCAACCTTTGTTAGATGTAATAACTATTAAGTGACATTATGCATTAAATATTGATATTTTTGTGTTATTTAAGCTGCATAAGTTGTCACATATGTTGTAAAAAAAAACCTAAATGTATAGTGCGCCTCATATTTATGAATCTCGCGCCTTGGTTTGCGCCTCGACTCGAGGCTCTTTGACCCCCTTTGCGCCTTAGTGCGCCTTGAGCCTTTCAGAACATTGATTGGGACCCATAACCCGTGGAAGACGGTATTGGGAGTTACTTTACTTTAGTATATTACATTTAAATTCAAGATTTTGAACCTGCTTAATTTGTGTTTGTCATTGACAATTTTTCTGTAGGTACCTAAAGGAAATCCATATCACAGTGCCACTTCTGGTGAAATGGCAATCTATCGAGCAAATAGTATGATTCTCAAAGAGGTCAGCAGAACATACACCTTCCATATTATTTGATAATAATGAATTGGTCTTTCAATAGGGTTTCGGATCATGTCAAGTTTATTTTTTATGTGTGTTTGCAGGCAGGTGTTAAGGTTGATGATCCAGTTACACAAGTTTTCAATGGTCAAGAGGTGGATGTTTGGGCTCGTATTGTGTGGAAACCAAAGTGGGCCGTTACGTTTGCTGACATTAAAAGTAAAGTGAGAGGAGACAACTCAGTTTCTCAAAAGTCTACTTTGGTCATCAAGGGACGTGACGTTTTTATTGAGGATCTCTCATTGGATGGAGCTCTTATTGTTGATTCGGTTGATGAGGCAGAGGTGTGCTACCTCTACTAATCATTTTATAATAAAAGATGTTTGTTATTTCATGTTTCAGTTAGTGACTAGTAAATTGCAAAAAAGGTAACTTGGGTGAATCTTATTATATTAAAAAGGACAAATGTTGCATTTGTTTGGGAATTTTTTTAGGAGTATAATATGTGATGATTTTATCACGTTATCACATCGGAGCATTAATAAAAAATGCTATGGGTTATCAAAATTTAGGGCCATTAACCCTTGTGAAATTATATGCTAAGGTAACTCTTGTATATTTACTTTGACCGCAGGTGACAGTGGGAGGTTCTGTTTGTAACAATGGCTGGACACTGGAAAGCATTGACAAAGATTCTACTGCTTTGCCTGAGGAAGTGAGGATCAGAGGTTTCAAAATTAACAAGGTTGAGCAGTTGGAACAATCATATGGTGAACCTGGAAAATTTTCCTTGAAGTCTTGAGGTTTGATTTATGCACATACATGTTAGTTTGAGTCCAAATAGAGCTAGTTAGTTTCCATTTGCAGCTGCTATACATGTATCATTAATCAAATTTATAGAAAATTGGAATGCGCTTGTAACCATTTTACTTCACTTTAACTATAAAAATTTGCTTTCGTTGGTAATAGTCATAAAAAAGCTGGAGTTTGAAAATAATAAGCAATTTTTTTGTTTGTTTGTTTGTTTCAGTTCTTTGTTGTACTCAATTCTGTTTGGTATTTATCTGCTAGAATAAAACCTGTAATAGGAAATTGCTTTATTAAGGAGCACAAAAAAAGCCACTTTAATCCCTTATTTGTAATTATGCAAATCTGTTACATGAGAGAAAAAGAACTGTGAACCCATTTACAATTTGGTATTTATGTGATTATTGTCTAGGTCTTTACCGTTACATTGCATATTGTTCATGCAACTGCATAAATATAATTCTTTGAATTCATAGAGGTTCATAGAGCATCTATATCTGAAGTTTTAACATAGTATTAGATTACTGCATGAATCAAGAACCTTAAGACCAAAAGTAGCTATTTTAAAACCTGACCCAGTTCATTTCTCGTATTATTTGTAAATTAGAACGGACATCCCAAACCTTAGCAATAACAAGAAAACAAAAAAGATAGAGAGCTCACACACCAAAAGCCAAAAGGCTCCCTACAGAATATGAAAACACCTAATCCCCATATGCAGCTATCTGGTCCATCATACTGGCGACACTTTCTTTTGACTCCCTAAGCAACTTCACACTTCGGTTCAGCTTCTCCCGTTTCCCAGCCACTATCGGAGACTCCTCCAACATCCGATCAATACCGCCACCATGAGGAACCATCATCTCATTCACAATTTCACTCTCCATATCCCGATTTACCAGATTCTGAATACTAAAAAGCATATGTAGAGCCATACAATCCACCATTCTCCTCAACACAATCTTCCAGTATGCAGTCATCCTCATTTTCATGTCGTAAGCCTGTTTTACCATATCACCACCATATTTTCTCAGATGCTCCACATCGACATGAATCCACTCGATTTCAATCTTACTTGTCTTTGAATAATCAGTTACAGCCTCCATGAAAGCTTGTTCATGAGCCATCAGCTTGTTCCAGATTACCGTATATTCAGGATTGCATGTATAGTCAGTGATTCTTTCCATCTGAACCATCTCATTTACTCTAGTAACAGAAACATCCTTCATCTTAGCCACCAAACTATGAGCAGCTCTTCTCATTGTCGATTGAAGAGGTGGGTAATTCGCAGAATGACGCATCAACACATCAATAAGCACTTCTTCAATGTACTGCCATAAATTTCCTACAAATTCAACTGGCATATCAGAAATCCCGTTTACCTTCTGATTAAGTACCGTAAGAAAAGCGGTTCGGGGGAGGAAATTCGGTAGTCCAATCCCTTTCGCTTCTTCCAGCACCCTAATCTCTTCCAGCAGGAAAGAATCGTTTTGCTGACCATCGGCGGTGACCTGAAGTTTGACAGAGTAGTCATTCAGCATTTCAGACAGCCGAGCGGTACAATGCATGGATTTAACATCAGGATACTCCTCAAACTCGCCTCTAATCAAGATCTTCCTCAGCGATTCCTTAACAGAACTGATGATTCTCATGAAGACTGTCATTGCTTCAGCAACCGAGGTCATCTTCCGAGGTAACTTATTCAGGTCACTAACATAACCAGTCAGTTTATCATTTATCTTTTTCACTATATCAGGAAGACACCTTGATATAATTGTGGACTGGATTTCAACCAGCTTTTCAGCTAAAACCGGTATCCCAACCATAGACTTATCCAGCAACTTTAGGTGTGGATGGGCCTCAAACAGTTTCGCTTCTTTGATCCTAGCTTCCTCGTAGCTCTCTTTGCCAACTCTGTTTCTAACACAGATGTAACCCAGACCAATGTTTACATCATTGGCAGTAACCTTTTCCAAAAGATCTTCAGGATTCTTATCAGCTTTCGTAACAACAGCTAGTGTCCTTTGTCCGGTTATATCCACACGTTGAGACATCCTTATGGATTCACAAGTGGAAAAGTCAACCGATGCAGAAAGAACATTCAGAATGATACTCTCCTCAGGGGTTATGTACTCGGTAATTATGGCAGATATCTGCTCATATATATCCTCCGGCTGGCCGTGTACAGGAACTCTAGTGATTCCTGGCAAATCAACCATAGTCAGATCAGGAACACCTTTCTTTTTGACTATCAAAGTGAGCGGAGTATGTGAAATCCCCTTTCCGTTCCCAGCGATTTCATCAGTAGCTGCAATAATATCCTCTTCTATCCGTGACTCATCAGTAGCAACCTTCTTGTCATGATACTCAAGGTGGAGCTGAGGAGTAGGGTCCGAATGGTGTTGGAGCCGCATGATAAGTGGGACCCTCGTGCATATTCCTTGTGCACGCGGGAGGCTGATTTGAGCAAGTGACTCGAGAACACTGGACTTTCCAGAAGACTGATCACCAACTACAACAATGGTCGGGAGTTGGATGCCTTCTTGCATAACCTTAAGATGCCTAAGCTTGTCAATGCAGTTCAGCAAGGGGCGGATACGGTCATTGTATGTGGATATAAGCGGTGGCTGATGGTGGAGGTCAAGAGTGTCAGAACCACCCTCGTCAACCACTGAAGAGTATTCATCATCAGATGAGGTGTAGGTTCTTCTTTTTGAAGCACTGTTCTTAGTGCCCACAAGAGCCATGTTATTGAAATGGATAGATATATGATTGTTATAAAGAAACACTGGATGTAGATTGCATATTTATATGTGTGAAATACTAATAACCAGTGAATGAGAGTAAGATCAAACGCTTTACATTCTTAGTTTCTTACTATAGTAAATAATATCATGATTATGCTTTCAATAGTTTAACTTAAGGCTCATAATATTGCCAACATTAATATCTAGAAAGCGGTTTCAGTTATATATGACTGTTATTGGGTCCGAAGGGTCACTACAATGACTCGTACAAAGTGGATACAAATATACAATATCTTTTAAAGCATTTGAACCAAATGACACATAATTTGGATTCTATTACTAATAAAAAAAACAGAATTACCACATAAGACAATAAGAATCAAATAACAACGACTTAACCGTAAAAGCTGAATCACGTTTCCTAAGAAAAAGAGCTGCATATCAGTATATATCACACACATTACATTCTAAACAAATTTCTCCGTAGAAAATGTTAATTAGACAGCTTCACATTTACGACATGTTTTTGCTCTATAACAACTATACATATTATAAGGGAATTGAAAATGTCTATATAAGATGAAACAATCGTCCGACAGTATCTCTTTTCTCTACTTAGGTGGCAAAGCCGGTTTCGGTTGTACCACCTGAGCTTCTTCCCTGAACTTCTTATAAATATCCCCGTTGTAAAACTCACGAGTTCTCATCACTAGAATCAACGAAGCTGTAGCACCAAAACAACATACGCAAGCCAATATGATAAATGATAGCCTGTAACAATGGCTACCCATACAAACCAACTCCTTAACCGCTGACCTTGATAAGCCTTTCTTTGCGAGCTCCTTTAATGCTTCTCGGTCATACAAAGGCCCTGTGACCCTTACGTTCAAGATATAAGACCCTAATGGACTCCCCAATTGCCCACAATTGAACAATGTCGAGTAGTATTTCAACCCAAAAAGCTCGGAAATGATGGCAAATATTAACGGCAGTTGTGCCCCAAATGAGAACCCAATAATAATAGAAGCTACATACACCGATCCGGGTACTGGAAACGCGATCATAAGAAGGCCGATACATGAGAGGAAAAGGACTAATGTGAACATAAGTGGTCTAGGGAACTTATACTTTGCCAACAAGATCTCCGATACGAATCCAGCAAAGATCCGACCAAAGTAATTCCATATACTTAAAAGAGACACAAACGATTTTATCGTCTTTGTAGGATACCCTAAAGATTCACCAATCTGTCCCAAATTATCTACTGCAGTTAAACTTGTTCCAAGCCCACAAAAAGTTGCAACAAACAGAATCAACATATCAGTACTTAAAAGTGCTTGCAAAATATTATAATCTTCACCTCTTTCGGGCTTATTCAAAAACACATTAGCAAAACAAGATTCTTTCCCTTTCGACTTTGGTTCCAATGATAATGGATTCACTAACTGATCCTGCCCCTGATCCATATTATCAAGTTTAACCTCATCAACCGCAACTTTAGGTTGTTTATTCATCTCCCATATATTTAACTCCTCTTTAATCGCCATAAAAAGCGGAACAAATAGCAAAAAAATCACCACAGTAGCACTACCAGCATACGCCCTTTGCGAAAATGACACTAAGTTCTGAGCAATTGTCATAGCCATAATAAACAAAGCTAGAAAAACCGACACATATAAAAAATGATAAAAGATCCTTATCTCATTAGGTTGTCTCACCAGGCTCATTTTTCTTATAGTGTACACAAAAACCACAGAAATCGCAGCTGGTAACCAAGCAATCAACAAGATCAAAGATTTCGAGTCATTACCATAAACAGCTAAGTAAATCTGTGTCATAATAGCACCACTTAAACCCGTGAAGCCTTTTAACAACCCTAACACAACTCCCCTACTTTCAGGGAAGTTAGATACTGACGTGACTAACGCGCCAGTATTCGCAAAATTCTGCGAATTAGCACCTATACAAATGTACAAACACATTTGCCAGATTTTAGGTTTAGCTATTCTATTAGTAACAGCTAACCATATCATAAAATATCCAGCAAAATTTAAACCAGACCCTAGTAAAAGTACAAACCAGGTAGGCGTGATCTCAGCTATTAAACCTGAGAGCACGCCTACATTAGCTCCTAGGTCTTTAAAAAAACCTAGGAGGTTTAAAGTGGTTTGGTCATATCCTAGGCTAGATTTAATATCTTTTGAGTACACACCAAATAAGTAAGTTGCACCAGCTCCTGTCATGACTAGAAACGAAGCGAAAAGCGAGAACCATCGCCCGTGGAGGACATGGACTAAGAAAGGGAGTGTTTTGGAGGTGGTTGATGGTGGTGGTTCACCCATGTTTTGGTGATGGTTTTTGGGAGAATGTAGGAATGTGTGATTAGTAAATATAGATAGACAGAGATATTTATAGAAATATGTTTGTTTTAAATTCTACGTGGGGTCGGTTTATCAGTGTGTGCAGTTTTTTTTTACTCGTTTTCAGAGTAGTTTGTATTGTTTATGACTGAGTAACTTGTGTTATGTATTACTGCAGTAACTTTTTGTTACGTACCTTCAGGAACCGGAAAAAGAAAATAATAACTAGAGCGTGCAGAAAAAGAATTGGAGAATGAATGTGTTATTAAGATTATCAGGTCTATATATAGATACAATCAGATAAACTTCTAATTAGATTCAAACTCTAATCAATTCTAAGAGATATGGACATTTATTTTTTAGACATATATCAAATAATATATAGTGTGAAAGATAAGGATAAACTTTTGGATATAGATACCAATATATAGTTCTAATTGTGTAGAAATAATAAGATGAGAAATTCAATATGATTTTCTCAGAATCTTATTCCAAGTTTAAGCAAAAATCAGTTTTCTCTCTATCTTATCTAAGAAATCATTGTTCGTCCTTAACTTGTCATTTATTTATTTATTTAATTTATATATTTATTTATTTTTTTCTTTTTTGGTAACCATCTTAATTCACGAGGTTTAAACTTACTGTCATACAAACTCTAACCCGGCAAACCCTTTTCATGTGTTTAATTGGACCATTTAACATGAGGAAAAAAGCATACAAAACCATTAATATACAAATTTCATATCATGTTATATATATGAATATAGGTGAATCGATTTAGGTGTCATCAAGTAAGTCTTTAAGTAGTTATGTTGTGTACATGTTTTTCATATACTTGTTAATAAAAAGAACCAAATACTTTATTTAACATATTATATAAATTTTTAGACGACCAACCGGTCAACTGGATCGAACAAGCTGGTGTGAGATGCTGTTCTTTTTGCATAGAATAAAACAAGATAGCTAGTGAAAATGATTAGATTGGGTTGGCAGACTCATGCCCCATGTTATTTGGATTTTGGCATACTATGCATGCTCTAGTGTATTTTTATTTTTTTAAATCATTAAACAAAACAGCGAAGCTTATCCGTGATACCATATGGGTATTTATGGCATTTTGCATGCAATTTAGTACCATGACATTGGACTTTACAAAACATTTATTCAAGGTGTGGATAGTTGTAGATCATGCAATCCAATGTTTTGAACATCAGGTTCGAAATCGATTCGGTCAAATTATCGGGCGCGAGTTAACCTGTTCGATCATTGGGACAATCAGATTTTTAATTTATTATTTTTTTATTTTTTCGACCGGGTCAACCGGTTCGACTACAGAGTCAATCCGGACTTTTATTAAAAAAATTTGTAAAAACGAAACCCGGCCGGGTTTCGAGAACCGAGTTAACCCGGGTCACTCAAAACCCGACGGGTCTAACCAATTAACCTGATTTTAGAAACCTGGGTATTTTTAACCTATTTTTTTTACCAGAATCAGTTGAACCGGGTTTCAAAACACTGCGTGCAACTATACACTCGTATGCAAGTTCTTTAAGACGCGTAATTGTTTATGGGTCAATATTTACTATTTAATACCACTTTTTGTGGCAGATTTTTGGGGAGGAAAAGTGAGTGTGAGTTATTAAGCATGTGATATTTTTGGGATCTTTTTAATTGTTTCGAAAAAGTGAATTGGGGTAGGTAAGAAATTTAATAATCTGTTGCAAGAGGGCCTCGTGAATTTATGAATTTTTTAAAGATTATTGACGAAATTAAATAATAAGTCATTTTGAGAAGGAAGACTATATATAAAGTGATATCCGTGTTTAGCATAAAATGTAATTAGTTATCTAGACGTTCTTACATATTACTCGTTTAAGATATTTTCTCATTTAAATACTTTGTTTTTTGTAAAAAATAATTATACACATATATATAATTATTAACGAGATAAATTTTTGGACCCCTAAAAATTTTAAAGCCTGAGCAGTTGGCAATCTTGCACAACCTCAAAGACGGCCCTGATTGCAAGTGAAGCAAGTCAATGTTTGGACCCTTTGGAAGTTCCGAAAACAAAAATATCATTAGACTTAGACAGCCTTGCTAATCATTCTTGATGAAGTGCATGTCTTGCTAACCCCTCATTATTATTTTTACGACATCTATCCCAAAATTATTATTTTTACGAGTAATTAGTGTTTTTGACATTTTGACAGATTAATCTAAGAGACTTGAGTGCATATTATGAAATATTTAGTAACTAAAAATTGACAATCTTGAAAAAAAATTAAATTCAAAACTACAAAAGGTTAACTAAGATAATAAAACTCAACATAATTAACGCTGATAAGTAATATATCTAAGTATTCTATAAATAACACAAATGATTTAAGAGAAATAGCTAACTATTCTATACAAAAGGTTAACTAAGACAAAGTCGAATATTTGACTTAACAAATACTAACGGTAACAATGGGAATCACGTATCTTGAACATGATTTGTAGTCCAAAGAAGTTTATTCTTTTCACTTTAAAAACAATAGAATACACATTACTCAATTATTTGCACATTAGCGGCCCGTGAGATAAGTACCACAATTTCTAATTTTCTATTGTTATTTTCAATTTTCAATATAAAATTCGTCAACGTTATCAAAACATTGAATAAGGGATCACAAGCTCCTTTGATTAGATTCGTAACAGCCGTCTTATGCATTCGCCATTCGTTAAGTGCATAGTACAGAATATATATTCATCTTTATTGAAAAAGACAAAGAATCATATTTGCCTATTTCTTGATGCAAAATGCGACGCTAGGTGTCCAAAATACCTTGCCATAAGTTTTTGTGTAGCTAAAAAGGCAAATGACATACACAATTATCAACCTCGGCATTGCGTGCTGGCTAACACCATTTTTGGCTTGAAATCGACACCACTAAGCATGCGAATAATTATGGGCCGCAACATTGACGCATATATGAAAACATAATGGTCCATAAAGCACTATATACGTATTTCTACACCAAAAGGACGGTATTGAATTAACCTAACGAAATAATTTGATTCTTACATACAAAAGTATGTGTATGGGACTAGCTATGAGAGTGATAAGAACATTTCAAGCTTTGAGTCCATGCACATGTTTCATGTTTTATAGTCATGAACATATACAAGTGAAAACAGGATATAATGGTGCATATAATCTTTTTAAGTCAAACTAGAAATAATTTGAACCAACATACAATCCCTCATAAATTTGCAGAGACAAAACACAAACATACAATAATCTTATTTTCATATTTGCCAATCACAAATTCGAATAAAAGAATTTAAGAACCATATACACTAAGTCACTTACAGTTAATATTCGTTATATATTTTAAAAAATACGTAAGTTGATAAAGTTGTTCAAAAGTCTTTCCTGTTATGATGAAATGCCACATTCTTTGTGTGAATCGGGCAAAGTGGGGCTATCCCACCGAGTAAACAAAATATCAATGATTAGAAACACAATCGAAGTAAAAGTAACATAAAGTATGACACTTATCAACCCACGTACGCTTTGGATTTCTACATACTAAAACTTTTTATAATAAGAATTTAAATCATGATTTGAATTTGGGACAGCTGATGACAAGTGAGTTTGAGTTTTCGCACTACTTTCATATCTTTGATAATAAAAAATAGGCCCGGCCCATAATTTATGATATAAAACTTTTAAAGTTCTGAGTTTTGGGCTTAAAAGGTTAGCCCAGTTTTGGTCTACAAGAAACTTTCATATTCTAGTGAGAATTGAGAAACAACGAAAATGTCACTAAAAGTTAAGCTTAAACACTTTTTCCCTTTTGTGACTAAATATGATAAAACCAATACAATTTAGTTATGCAACTCTAAGGCATAAAAATTTGTATCTTCTATTACTGGTAACACTAAAAGTCTAAAACTACACCGTTCATTTTCAATGTTTATGTAAATCCATCATGAAAACACAAATCAAACCTAATCAACCTAAAATTACTATATAATGAAAGCCGAGCATCCACAATGGGTCAACTGGTTCAAAGCTTTTTAGAAAATCTTTTAAAGAGGTTTTTTGCATTACAAGCAAAGCTTTTTTACAAAGACTTATTAAAGCTCAAGTCTTTCATCAAAGTTTTGGCCATTAAATATCTTATACATTAAATGCATCAAGTCTTAAAGACTTGATGCATTGTAGATGCTCAATAATCCATCTCATAACTTACCAAATTGTACATTTCATTAAAGAATCAGAACTGATTATAGTCGTTCACTATGTGATTGCAAGATAAAGATATTTACACATAACAAACCTCTAAACACATGATTAGGCTTTCTTTTTTTAGTACGTGATAAATCATCATGAAAGTTAGACGGGAACTTTCATGGGAAGATAAATAAAAAGATAATTATCATAAACAAAGAATTACAAGAGTTAGTAGAAAAGGGTAAACCGTTGTCAACATTGTTCCCTAAAGTGAGGCTGAACACATTTAAAAAATAGAAACATTTAATGTAAATGTACTTTATACTTTATAGTTAGAAGCTTGACACGTCCCTCTTACTCCACGGGTATCTAACTCGATCATTTCTTAGTAAATGAGTAAATGCTATCTCGTACAATTAATGTGATACACATTTACTCCTCCAAAGAACTAAAAGTCTCTAAATCCATTCAGATTATTAACATAGTTCTTACTTAAACACGTATTTTAATGTATTTAAGTTAGTGAGGAGATCAACATACTTGTCATTCAACTTAGATTGTATTCCACAAGTAAATTCTTTAATTCATTTATATTTTTTAATAAGAACTTGAACGTTGAAAAATACTTGTATTATTTCTTTTTTACTTGTTATCTTGTTAAACGTTTTTATAATTTACTAGTATAGAAGTCGGTTAACTTGGTTAATATTTGTAAGCTACTAAAACACAGCAATATGATATTAATCAATTGTTTCGGGATTTGTCTGAAAAAGGTAAATCTTCTTCAAGCTTGGATAAAGGGTGATTAAGATACAATGCCGCACACCACTACTTTCATATCCGAAAGTAGAATGGACATACCACGCAACACAAGATTACAAGAAACAAATGGCTGCCAAGCTTATCTTCATCTCTCTCATCCGGGTCAAAGAAACCCACAAAGACATCAGTTTTGTACTTTTGTTCTTAGTTTCTTGTTAGATCAGATCAGTCCATGAATTAAAGAAACCCACACAATACTCATTTCGACCCTTTTAAAATATTGGATTAGTTATATATATGCATGGTAGATAGTGATCATCATTTCAAATAAAAAAACTCATGCAGATACATCTCTTAATCTCGACAGTAGTTATTATTATTGCAATAACTTTAGTGATACAAAACTTGTACCGAAAGTGGGCAAGGGTAAGCAATGACGAGAAAAAAAACCCGCCTCAACCGAAGGGTGCTTTGCCCATTATTGGACATTTACACCTGATAGCAGGTAGAACTAAGCTACCTCACAAGGTTTTAGGTGATATGGCAGAAGCATGCGGCCCCATATTTATTGTCAAGCTAGGGGTTCACCAGGCTTTGGTAGTGAGTGATGCAGAGATAGCTAAAGAGTGCTTCACAAAAAACGACATAGTCTTTGCATCTCGACCAAAGTCGTTGGCTGTAGAGCTCATGGGTTATAACTATGCAATGTTTGGTTTAGCTCCATATGGGGATTACTGGCGAACAATGCGCAAAATGGTCATGATTAAGGTTCTCTCTCAAAGACGTGTTGAGATGCTAAGCTCTATTAGAGTCCCAGAAGTTAGAACATCCATGAAACATATCTGTGAGGCTTGGGTAAGAAACAAAGAGAGTACAGGCTCCAACAAACTAAAGGTGGAGATAACAAAACTCTTTGAGAATTTTCAGTTAAACATTATAACAAGGACGATTTCAGGAAAGAGGTTTTCTCCTGGTGATGAAGAAAGTGCTCGAGTTCTTGAGGCGGCAAGTAAATTCCTTGAGTTGCTCGGAACTTTTGTGGTGTCGGATTTCCTTCCCTATGTCAAGTGTTTGGATTTGGGAGGACATCAGAAAGCAATGAAGAAAACAGCGAAAGAGATAGATAATATCATGGACGGATGGTTAGAGGAGCACCGGAAACAAAGAGAGTCCGGAGAACATCAATGTGAAGGTGAGCAAGACTTCATGAATGTATTCATTTCCATCCTTGAAGGTGCTTCTAGAGAAGAGTTTACAGGGTTTGACCACAATACAATGATCAAGGCAACGTGCCTAGTAAGCGAACTATATATTCTCCTTTATATATTTATCATGTCTCAATTATTATATCTTGTTCAGTAATTACTCTATATATAGCTTGAAATCGAGATATTCAGGGGAATCGAAGCTAATTATAAGCAATTGCATTACTGACTTTCTCTTGATCATTTTGAACATTTTATAACAACTTTGGAATTTTTATGCCCTCTCTATTTGCTAGCTAATTACTCCTACATATTATAATTTTCTTAAAATGTTACAGGTAATACTCACAGGAGGCCTCGGCACAACACATGCGACTTTAACCTCTGCTTTATCTTTGTTGCTCAACAACCCAAAAGCATTAAAAATGGCTCAAGAAGAACTTGATGCTCATGTTGGAAGAGATAGACTGGTGGAGGAATCAGATATAACAAACTTAGTTTACCTCCAAGCTATCATTAAAGAGACAATGCGCTTACACCCTCCCGCACTCATCTCACCTGCTCACGAGTCCATTGATAATTGCGTTGTAGCTGGCTACAACATCCCAAAAGGCACTCGCTTGATGGTAAATCTTTGGAAGTTGCATCGTGATCCTAATGTTTGGTCAGATCCTGACCAATTTCAACCAGAAAGGTTCTTGACAAGCAACAAGGATATTGACTACAAGGGTCAACAATATGAATATCTTCCATTTGGTAGTGGTAGAAGAATGTGCCCAGGTGTTTCATTTGCAATCAAGACTTTGCATTTTACCTTAGCTAGTGCATTACAAGGGTTTGAGCTAGCTAAGCCATCAAATCCGGTTGATGCGAATAATAGTGTCGGATTGACCGACATAAACGATTTCCCACTTGAAGTTATTCTCAGTCCTCGTTTATCCATTGATATGTACCATAACGCTACTGAATGAAATATGTTGGTTTCGATCAGTCGACCCAATTCCCAACTCCAACAAGCACTTTATGTATGTAATGTCAAGCATGGTTAATTCCTTGTCCATGTGTGTTGTCCCAAAGTATGTGAGGCGAATAATGAATTGTAAATATACTGAATAACTATTTCGTCTAACTTTTACATCGTTGCATGTATACATGTATATATAGGGTACGAAAGGGTGTGACCCTTCGTTTGTGTCTGTTCAATTTTGTAACCGAAAATAACTACCAAACTAATAACTAACTTAACCGCTTGGCGGTTACCAACTAACTAACGACCAAGTTTGGTCCTTCATGTTTAGTTATCTTTATATGGAGCAATGTCGAGATTATAAGCTCACATTCTCCTCCTTAATCTTAATCGTTACTTCGTCCTAAGTCTTGAACTCCGAACATTTGTCGCATAATCACAAACTTAAGTCTTGGTAAAGCTTTTGTTAGAATATCTCCTCTTTGTAATTCTCCACTGACGTGTTCCACATTGATGTGTCCGTTCTCTACGCATTCACGAATGAAATGATAGCGAATGTCGATGTACTTGCTTCTTCCATGAAAAACTGGGTTCTTGCCGAGTGCTATTGCTGAAATGTTATCGACCTTCAGCGTTATTCTTTTCTCTTCCCATCCAGTTAATTCACTAAGTAGCCGTTTTAACCATAAGGCTTGACATGCTGCTCCAGTAGCCGCCATGAATTCTGATTCACATGATGAAAGCGCCACTATTGGTTGCTTCCGAGTACACCAGGTAATAGGTGATTCTCCACAATAAAATACTATCCAGTAATTCCTTTTCCTTGATCGGTGTTGATTCCATAACTACTGTCGCTGTAACCTGTAATCTTGCAGCCGCCTTCTTTCTTGTATATTATGCCATGCTCCATTGTTCCTTTGATGTATCGGGATTACTTGCTTCACTGCCTTCAGGTGATGATCCTTCGGGTCTTGCATAAATCTGCTGAGTAGTCCGACTGAGTAACTAAGATCTGGTCTTGTATGTAGTAAGTACTTGAGACTTCCAATTAAACTTCGGTAATAAGTTGCGTCAACTGAGTTTCCATCTTCCGCGTTGACCAATTTAGTATCGAGATCCATTGGTATCTTCGTATCATTACTGTCCGTCATACTTGTTTCTTTCAAGATCTTGTTTATATATCCTCTTTGATTGATTGTAATCTCTCCTCCTGTCTGTGTAACTTCTATCCCAAGGTAATAAGCTAACAATCCTAAGTCGCTCATTTTAAATTTGTCTTCTATCTGGGATTTAAATAAGTCTATTTCATTCCTTGGAGTGCCCGTGATTATCAAATCATCTACATATACTCCAACTATAAGTGTAGAAGTCTTGCTTCTCTTCGCGTAAACTACTTGTTCGAGATTACATTTCTTAAAATCTAGTGACTTTAAGGTTGGATCAAGCTTCATATTCCAAGCTCGTGGTGCTTGTCTTAAGCCGTACAAAGCTTAGTAGCTTGTAGACTTTCCCTGAGTTTCCTTGTTGAATAAATCATTCAGGTTGTGTAACGTAGACTTCTTCCTTCAAATCTCCATGTAAAAATGTTGATTTTACATCTAAGTGATGTACTTTCCATCATGATATGCTACTAGTGCTAATATTAATCGAACTGTCTCTATCCTAGCAACTAGTGCAAATACTTCATCGAAGTCTATTCCTTATTCTTGTACGTATCCTTTTGCTACTAACCGTGCCTTGTATTTGATGATCTTTCCTTGTGCATCCCTCTTGGTTTTAAAAACCCATTTGAGTCCTATTGCCTTATAATCTATAGGCAAATTTGTAAGAGTCCATGTGTTATTCTTGTTGATTGAATCCAATTCAATCTCCATGGCCTCAATCCATTTCTTATATGTTGATGCCTCCTTGTAGTTACAGGGTTCTTCTTCCGTAAATAACAAACTTTCAGTTTCAACTTGACGTGCAATTTCATATATATCCGTTAAGTTCTTGAAACCTCGTATCGGTGTATCATCAAATTTATGATCTGAGCTTCCTAATGAGCTAAAAGTAGCTTCTTCTTCTTCCTCTTCTGAGTGTGGGTTGTAAGTATATGTTGGTAGGGTAATTGATGAATCAGGATCTGGAATCGAATCCTGTTCATGATATGTGTTAGCATTGTTTTCCAAGTTGACTGGTGTAGGGTTTTCATTGTCAACTCCTTCTACCACAAACTTGTTTAAAATGAATCTTGTGCACTATTTTCTTCTCCATTGTTATCCCAAACCCACGATTTCGTTTCCATAAACTTTACATCCCTACTAACATGTTTCTTCTTTCCTATTAGATCATATAACCTACATGCTTTTAATCCTTCCTATACTCCTAAGTAAATTATTAGTATGCTTCTATCATCCAGCTTCTTCAAGTGAGGTATTGTTATCTTAGCATAAGCTGTGCATACTAATATTCTTAGGTTTTCTAGATTCGGCTTTCTGTCGTAGAGTGCTTCATATGGAGTTTTATCTACCAGGGCTCTTGTAGGTACCCTGTTGAGTATGTAAATGGCGTGTTTAACTACTTCCGCCCAAAAAGTTAAAAGTAACTTCATTGCTTTCATCATACTCCTCGTAGTTGATAACACTGTCCTATTTCTTCTCTCCACCACTCCATTCTGTTGTGGTGAGGAAGGTGTTGTCAACTGTCATGCTATTCCATTTTCCTTACAGTACTTGGTGAATTCATTAGATGTAAATTCACATCCTCTATCTGTTCTTAGCATCCTTAATTTCATTTTCATCCCCATTTCAATTTGTTGTCTAAATTCCTTGAAAGTGCTAAATGCCTGATCTTTCGACGTTAGAAAGTAGGCCCACATGAAACGTGTACAGTTGTCTACTAACAAGAAAATGAGTTTCTTTCCGGAGTGTGTTGTTGGACTTATAGGACCACAGAGGTCTCCATACACTAAGTCTAACGGGTTCTTTGATCTGAATTTAGCTTGATTTGAAAATGGTGTTCTACTGTGTTTTCATAATAAACATGCATCACAAATCTGTCCTGCATGATTTATTCTTGGTATTCCTTCAACTTGACCCTTTCTTGTCATCTTGTTGATGTTGCCAAAGTTCAGATGACCTAATTTAGCGTGCCATAACCATGCTTGGTTATCTACATTTGCTAAGAGACATATAGGTACTTCTATTTGTAGTCTAATATTGTAAAGTCGATTCTTAGGTCCTTCTACTTTCATCAACAACTTCTTATTCTTATCATACAAAGTTAGTTTGTTTCCATCCATGATGATCTTACAACCTATCTACGTAAGTTGTCCTAGACTAAGTATGTTGCTCTTGAGGTTTGGAATGTAGTAAACATCCAAAACTATCTTTTGTTCTTGGTTTCTACATCCTAACAGTATAAAGCCTCTACCCTTTATCTCTACGTACGATCCATCTCCAAAACGAACGCGTCCAGTTATGCTTTCGTCAATATCCCTATGTTAGTGCAAATATTACGATATTTAATCTATACAGTCTCGTTTGTTTTGATTGATGACAAACGTATAACTTGATACATAATGTAAAATGTACAAGTTACTTGCAATCATATTTTGTCTCAACATAAATTCAACACCTCTCGACGTCTCGAGTCCTGCTACAACACAGGTTCGTATATGTTTGTTATGTGGCATTATGATCAAACCCCTTGACCAACTATTTAGAATGTTTAAAATACTTTTAGAGCCTTTAAGTATTTTAGGTGTCAAAGTGCACTTTAGGTATAAAATAGAATAAGTGCCACATTAGGTGTCTAGGTAATATTAGTAAGTTTACAATCTATAAACATATGTCTTATAACAACATAAGTACATCAAACATTTTTAGTAACTTACTAAATATCATGTAGCAAGTTAATACATTTTCTAGTAACTTTACAAGTTTACTTTCATATACATTTTTATCAAAATAGAAATCATATAATTACATCATCACATGGATCATCATATTCTAGAATGTATATCTTTCTAAAGATTGTGTAAGATATTGATTAGACTTGACAAAGATTTTGTAAGATATGTCATAGATTGTGTAAGATATGTCATAGTTGATTTTGGAAAGATTGTGTAAGATTTTGGTAAACATCTTTGCTAGTTTTAGAACATGGTTTTGAAAACCAGTTTACTATAAACAGCAAATCAAGTTTTGTTGTTTTCTAAGAACTTGAAAAAGAAAAACACACATTCTCTCTACACTTTGCATACATCTTAGATCAATAGAAAACCATGTAGAAAACATAATTAATCACCCTCATTATCATGATCATAATGCTTCTAACATTCATCTTTGTTGTAAGCATATCATACATCTTGATCCACCAAAGAAGCTTGGAGATCTTGCTATCATCATCCACCACAAGTATACATACATGAAGATTCATCACAACAAGCTTAGAGAACTTGTGATCTTCATCCATTGAAGGCTTTCTATCAATGGAAGTTCTTTTAGATTAGTCATTCATATCCATTAGACATTTATGTCTTGGATCATCATTGTACTCATAATTATAGATTAGATGGTTTATGTGTTTGTGCCATAAAACACAAGGTTTCTATGTTGGGCCACAAAACATAACGGGAGTTGTTGTACCCTTGTAAAAGAACTAGCGGGAGTTGTTGGACCCTTGTAAAAGAACTAGCGGGAGTGGTTGTACCCTTGTAAAAGAACCCGATATTTAGCTTTGTACCGAAAAAAGTGTAAGTGACAATTGTAAGTTTTTCTCCGCCAAGAAGGGAGCTTGTTGATCTAGTGAAGTAACTCTCAAGTTGGGTACTCGGGGAGTGGAGTAGGGCGGAAGGGAGATCCGTGACCGAACCGCTATAAATCCTCGTGTTCGGTTTGCTCTTTCCTTTTACTCTTTGTTTTACTTTTATACTTGCACTATATTATTGTTTGTGTTGTGACTTGATGTTTATGCTTGTGTGACAACTTGTTATATCATATGCTTTATATTAGTCATGAGACTATTATTAGCATTTCTCATATTACAACAAGCTTGATCGGAAATTTGTCATATGGATGTTTTTAGAAAAGAAAAATAAACCGGACTAATAATGGCGAAACTTGACACAATGGTTTATACTATATTTGATACAACAAGTTTAAAGATTTTTAAACGGAAACGTATTCACCCCCTCCCCTCTACGATTTCACACCCTAAAATGACTCTTGGTTCCCGTCATATGGTTACTTGCACCATTATCTAAGTACCATATGCTTGCATCTGCTGTAGCATATTTCCCGGGTTGAATTTTCCTTCATTCAACAGAGTTTCCTCGTGTTCTGTTTTGTGTGTAGTCATTAGTAGTGATGGTTCATCGTCTTCTAAGATAAGGTTTGATTGTTCCTGAGTTGTCGATGTTCCTTTGCAGTTTTTGCTATAATGTCCAAGTTTTCCACAATTGAAACATTTTACTTTGCTCTTATCCCACTCACTTTTATTCCTATTTGACTTTCCTTTGTGAGTTGAGCTTTCCTCATTCGAGTTATATTTATTTGTATTTCTTTGCCAGTTTCCTCGTGAATAGTTTGATCTACTTCCGCATTTAGTAAACCGTCTTCCTTTTCTCGAGTGTTTGCCTTGTGCGAGTAATAATTTTTCCTGGCTTTCCACTTGTCCTCCCTTCAGGAGTTTTATCCTTTCCTCGAATGCCTTGAGTTTTCCAGTGATCTCATCTAAGGTAATATCTTCGAGATCATTTGTTTGTTCTATGGATGCTACTATTTGAATGAACTTATCTGGTGTAGAATCTAATAGTTTTCGTACTAAAAGTGATTCATCCAAAGTTTTTCCTAATTCTTTAGCCTTAGTGGCGTAGCCGTTTAGTTTAGCCGTAAATGCATCCACCGTGTCGTCTTCCTTCATCTGAAGTGTTTGAAATCCAATCATCAATGATTGTAACTGTGCTTGCTGCACTTTTTTTTCTCCAACTTGTCTCATTTTTAACGATTCCCATAATTCTTTTGCCGTTTTACAACTTGCTACTTGTAAAATCACATCTTCTGTCAACGCTTGATATAGGACGGCAGTTGTTGCCTTGTCCTTCTTATCATCTACTTGCGTGTTTTCCTTAGGTTCTATCGTTTCCCATAAACCATGTGCTTCTAATATAACCTTAATTTGTATAGCCCAAACTGTGTAGTTTGTGGTTTTGAGTTTAGGGCATTGGTATTGTGCAGTTGGTGTTACGGGTTTTAGTGTTGTCGATGTGTTAGTTGTATCGTCACCGGCCATCTTAAGTGTTTATAATCTTCACCTTCTAATCGTATGGGAATTTCCTAACTAGTATGGTATTTCCTACTACTATGAGAATAGAAAATAGTTTTTCGGGAATCCTAATAGTACGGGATCAATAAATAGTTCTCGGGATTTCCTAATAGTACAAAATAAACTTTTATACTATCTTAATATAATTGAAATCCAGAAATTTGAATCGTGACCTCATTGTTGTGTACAACCGTATTCCCTCTCGTGTATTGGTACTTGAATGTTATACCAACTACATCTTTTCTTTTCCCTTGTTCACCAACGTATTGTTGTTGTTGCCTCGTTGTTTATTTCTTGTCTCCAAAGTCAATTCGTAAAGCAAAACCTTCGGTCTCCTTTTATTTTTTGTCGAATTGTTTTCCTGTCTCAATAAACCAAATGAGTTCTCCCTTATCTCACTATACCACACTTGTTCCACGTTGCTTTCTCCTTTTGTTTTCGACTTGAATTCTTGTTCACAACTATGTCCTAGAACTTCTTTTGTTCTCGGCTTCCCTTCCAAACAACCTTGTTGTGTTGTTGTTCTTCTTTGAAATCCAAGTCTCCTTTGCCACAATACTTCAATACCTTTCGGTATTTTCCAAAAACAAACTAATGGTTTGTTTTTTTTTTCTTTCTCTCGTTGTTGTTGTTGCCTTGTTATTTATCTCCAAAACGTTTTCTCAACAATACTCCTTGAACTCCTTCTTGTTCCACACCGTGTCCACAACCCCTTGAATACCCGTCGGTATTCTTTCTCCAATCAAACGACTGGTTTGTTTTTTGTTGCGTTGTTGTTGTTCTTGTATTGCCAAATTTTTCTCCACAAACAATCCTTAATGCTTGTGTCCACAACGACCTTTAACCGTCGCGTTTACTACGCGTTTCTTTTCTTCCTTTTGTGTTGCGTAAAACACAAAGTACTTTCCTTCTCTTGCTAGCCTTTCCTCTCGTTCTTCGCTATCCTTTCAAGCGTCAAGAGTTTTCCTTTCCTTGTTGTCGCGTTTATGCAGTTACCAACAAAGGTTCTAGTAACAATATTGTTCCCTTCTTCTTGGTTTATTGTCGCGTTCCAAAAGATCACAACAAAACGTCCACCAATTTCGTTTGATGCTTACGTTTGCAACTCCACACAAGTTTGATCGTGCATTATCTCCCTTATGTTCCTAGTTATCCAGGCGCCGTTCTTTTCCTTTAAAAATGCTGCGTATCATACTTAAAAAAATTCCAGCGTACATTCTTCTTTGGTTGTTCTCGTTCATAGTTTTTTTTTTTTTTTTTTTTTTTTTTTTTTTTTTTTTTTTTTTTTTTTTTTTGTTTGTATCTAACGAACGTGTAATTGAAACACTTGCTCTGATGCCAATTGTTGTCCCAAAGTATGTGAGGCGAATAATGAATTGCAAATATACTGAATAACTATTCCGTCTAACTTTTACATCGTTGTATGCATACATGTGAGAAAAGTTCATTTGTGAACTAAGTTTTTGTTACATACTGAGGGACAAATCCCCACCATTCATCTAGTTGATCTAATGGTGGGGATTAACCCAAGGGTGCATTTGGTATAGTGCGAGGAATGACAATGGGTATGAGTTTGATAGTAATGGTTGGTCCCTCAACTATAAAAGATCCATTCTCCCCTCAAGAGTTGTATATGCAGTATGGAATATATTAGACTTTTATAGTCATAGTTGTAGGCTCATGCATTCTAAACAAACACAAACTATCACTTTCATAGTGATAGCTTGATTCCCTTAGGAGGAAACCAAACGCACCCTAAGATTTAATATGGAAACCTAAGTTCATGTTTTTTTCTTGTCTTTTTATTTTTCTTTTTTTTTATTTATTTTTTTTTTGTCTTTTTTATTCCCTCCTTTTCTATTCACGTTGTTTTTTTTTTCTTTTTAAAAAAAATCACGTTTTTTTAATTCACGTGTATTTTTAAAAAAAAAAAAATCACGTTTTTTTATTTTAATTCAAGTTTTTTTCACTTTCTTATGTTTTCATCCGTTTTCTTGCGTTTTCGTCAATTTTCATTCGCTTTCTTTCGTTTTCGTCCTATTTTTCATACGTTTTCTTCCTTTTTCATACGTGTTTTTATGCTTTCATATATTTTCTTCCGTTTTCATACATATTCTTCCATTTTCTTATATTCTCGTCGTTTTCATTCGTTTTTGTCCTTTTTTCAATATCTTTGGCCATTCTCAGACGTTTTCATACGTTTTTGAATATCACAAGTGATATTCAGAATATAACCTAGTGATATACTAAATATTACAAGTGAAATTCGGAATATCACAAGTAATTATCTGAATATCACATGTCATATTTTTAAAAAAAAAAGTGAATAAATAAAAAAGATAAAAAGACAAAGAAAAAAAATGGACCTAGGGTTTTCATGTTAAATCTTATGTTAATCCCCACCATTAGATCAAATTAGATGGATGGTGGGAATTTGTCCCTCGGTATGTAACAAAAACTTGGTCGGTAAAATAACTCACCTCGTATACATGTATATATAGGGTACGAAAGGGTGTGACTCTTCATTTGTGTCTGTTCGATTCTGTAACCGAAAATAACTACCAAACAAATATCTAACTTAACCGCTTGGCGGTTACCGACTAACTAACGACCAAGTTTGGTCCTTCATGTTTCGTTTAAGTTGTAAGGTTTGAAAGGTTTGCTTGTACAAATCCTGTTCCAGCATATGTAAGTTGTTTTCTTACTGGCCGATGGTTTTATAATATCAAAAACCTCAGAGTTGATTTTGATATCATAGATTGTGAGGAATAATTTGAATGTTGTAATTATATGTGCGTTACATGACATTTATTATTTTTTATATCTGGATCATTGTCACAGTCACAGGTAATATTAGAAAATATATCACTATGTCAAAATTAAAACCTAAGGCAGCTATAAAATGTCGTATTGTATTGATAGTTGATACATGAAAACATTATCACTACAAGATATGTGACTCTTGGTCACGTATGTGTGTTCAAAATTGGTACATGCATGCATGATCTTCTACCAAAATTCTTTCAAGCAAATATTGAAAATTACAACAATATTGTGGGTACGGTTTTGGTTGGTAAATGGTGGTGGAGGGTGATGTTTTGTGGAGTATGGTAATTAGGAGTATTTATGGGAGTAATGGCGGGTTTGGTAGTGTGAACTCGATTAAAGAGGTTTGTTGTGGTGGGGTTTGGGGTGCTATATTTAGGGTTGGGATAGAATTAGATAAATTGGGAATTGAGTATACTAATTCATTTTCTAGGAAAGTAGGAAATGGGTCGGATACTTACTTCTTAAGATTGGTAGTGGGGTAATATAAGGTTTAAAGATAGATTTAATAGATTATACCATTTAGATAGTAGAAAGGAGGCGAAAGTGGCGGAAAGGGGGTCTTGGGTTGAGGATGTTTGGAGGTGGGAGTGGGATTCGGTTAGAGAGCTAAGGGGTAGAGCTCACGGTAACTTGGAGGAGCTAATGGGGGTTTTAGGTAATTTTACGATATCTTGTGATTGCAGCCTTGCAGGGACACATTGAGATGGCTTCTTGAAGACAATGGACAATTCACGGTCTAGGCTAGGGGTGCGCACGGTCCAAAAACCGGACTGGACCGACAAAAATCAGACCGGACCGAGACGGAATCCGGCAAAAATCCTAGACCGAGACCGGACCGAATGTGGTCGGTCCGGTCCGGTCTCGGTCCAAATAGGCTAAATGTCCGGTTTTTAAGCCGGACCATACCGGACCGAGACCGAAATTATGAAAATCCCTAGATCGAGACCGGACCGAATGTGGTCGGTCCGGTCCGGTCGGTTTTGTCGGTCGGTCCGGTCCATCCGGTCCGTTTGCTCACCCTTAGTCTAGGCAAGCAAGTACTTACATGAGGATGCGGATCAAGAGACGATGTGGAACAAGCTCGTACCAAAAGTTAACATATTTATTTGGCACACACTAAAAAGGAGGCTCCTGGTTAGATATGAACTCGACGAAAGGGGTATTGATCTAGATAGCCTCTTATGTCCTTGTTTCAATGATGGGGTAGAAACGAAGTATCATATTTGGGAAAAGATTTTCAGTTGATGGAAAATTGGTTTAGTAAATGCTTTTTGTACAAATGAGGTATTTAGGGCATTGTGGTAGTGTTGTTATTTCGTGTCATATGAGGAACTAGCTTATGGCAAGTTGTAACATGGGTGACCGGCTATTACATATAAAGAAAGAAACAATCGAGTTTTTTGGGCAAAGGCTTCTAGTGCGAACAAAAACGTACAAGATATTAAACTTCAAAGTTTCAAGTGGATTGTGAGAAGGGAAAAAAAAAGACGCTTTGTGTTAGGATCAGTGGCTCAATGATCCAGGTAATTGTCAATCAAATGTAGATGGAATATGAAGGTTACAAGTGCAAATTTTGTGATGGTTGATGACGGTTCTATAGTGAGTGAATTGTGTCGGTAATCAATATATTTGCGGATTATGTGATGGAAAATAAAAGCTACTGGGCTGATTATAACTAGTTCTGCTCATTGAAGATACTCCTAAGCTGGTACTTAGTCAAATTGGCATGGTGCACATATGTTCATGTGATCCATGGACCATGGGTGATCTTTTTTTTTTTTTTTTTTTTTTTTTTTTTTTTTTTTTTTTTTTTTTTTTTTATCAGTTGAGCCTGAGATAATTTTTCACAGGGGTCTATCCATTTTGTTTTGTTATTTGTCTTGTATATTTTAGTTGTCATGGTGTCCGACTCTTCCATACGTCTTGTTGGAAGTCTTTTAGTGGCATTCTCCAAGTGCAGAAGCGTTCTTCTTTTATTTTTAGTTTTTTGGTCTCTATTTTTTTTCCTTGTGCGTCTGTTCTTGCCCCTCTCTTGGTGCACTTATTTTCTTTGTTCTCTTAGCGTCTTGTAAATATATTTTTTTTGTACTATGTTGTTTGCTTGTTGTAATAAATGTGTTGCCTTGTCTAAAAAAAACAATCTTGAATAGTTGAATGCATAGATATATAAAGTTATACACTATCCAAAAGATACTAGCAGGTACCCGCGCGTTGCGGCGGCGGGTACCCTGTAAATAAAATCAATTTTCGTGACGATTGATGATAATATTATGGAGGCCAGCCGAACCGGACAAAACCACTAAAAATTGGGAAACGTTTAGGAAAGTGGTTCGTTGTACGATCCAGTTTTAAAAACCATGTATACAAGATAAAAAGAAAGTTATATTAACTGTATGAAGTTTTTTTATGTTTGATTAGCTTGTACAATAAGCATATTAAAATGTACCTTTTATGTAGAGAGTGTTTTTTTTATAACATTAAATAGGAGGTTGAAAAGTTAAATGGTTGAACATTTAGTGTATTAGATAGTTGTACTAATAGCTTAGCAAATTGTATTTACTTAAAAATCTATTTTTGGTAATCTTAAAATTTTAATATGAAAAAAGGTGTAAGATGTATTATAAGTAATATAGATAAACCAGCATTTAGATGTTTATTACTTTATTTCATGGATTATATATGTTTTTCCCCCAAACCTATTGGTGATTTAGTTTTTCTCACGATGTCACCTCAAATTTTAGAATTATGTTAGCTTGGGCTTCAAATTTTAGCCCAAAACTCATATCTGGGCCAACTTTGAAAAAGTTCCAGTAAATTAACATGTAGAAAAGAGGTCAAGTTTTCTATGCAGAACATTAGTGGTAATTTAAGAGAGAATGTTCCAATTGTGCAATGGTGGAAGTTAGTATGGTACTCACAGTGTATTCGCACGCACTCTTTTATACTTTGGTTAGCAATTCAAGAAAGACTCAATACACAGGACAAACTCTGCAAATGGGGAATACAATGTGTAGTTTATGACTACTATTCCACAAGGTAATAATATTTGGAGTATAGCAAGGAGACTTATTTTTGCAGCCAATGTGTATTGTTTGTGGCAAGAAAAGAACTATAGTATATTCAGAAATGAAAGTAAAAAGTGGGAAGAAACGGTTAGTAGAATTGTGGAAATCATGAAAACAAGGATTCTTGGTCTGAAAGTTAAAGAGAGTATGGTATTTAGGAATTTTGAGGTGAAATGGGATATGAAACTGCATAAGCTGTGATAGCAGATTAAGGTTTTTGTGTCAAAAAGGGTGAGTCATAAAAGATAAGACTACCTTGTTTTGACAATTGGCAATGTTTGGTTTTACTTAGAGTTGTAGTTGGTTTTGTGCTGATGTTCTTTTGATTGTATGTTTCTGTCAACTTATTTGTTCTGCACATTTAGAGTGCGTTTGGAATGTCCTTCGCCTTTAATTGATGCATGTATATAGTTTTGTTTGGAGTAATATATTTCATCATTTTCACACACACACACACACACAAAAGGCCATTTAAACTATAGCTTTAGTTATGCCAAGAGTAAAAAAACAACTTATGGAACTAAAAGATTGAGTTACCTTTACAGTTACAGTTCCTAGCTCTTATTTTAAAAAGATAGTTAACAAACACGCGCCTAATTCAAGTACAAACAGTTGATATAGCTATATTAAAATATCATCATATATTGGTTTAGAATGAACCAAAACTATGTGAAACCAAAAGGAAAAATTATAGCTTGTGCATCCATGAATATATGTGTATGTATAATCCCTATATTGTACTAGTCTAATAAGATCTAAAACATGAGATATACATGTGTGTAAGAGACTAAGAGCATAAACGAGGTTAACTCAGACTTGATTGCACAATCAAGATTTCTTAACAACATACATAACTAAGACTTTATATTCAAAATCTATATGTCTATTTGAATCATATCATTTCTCAAATTACTAACACAAATTCTGTTCATTTTTATATAGTTTTCTAGATCTTCTAAAATGATCACTACTTTAGAATATTAGATGGACAAAACCTAGTGATCATGATGTTGATTAAAGTTGCATAAAGTTGGATTATTCAACCTTTAATCATGAACCTTGTACTTGAAGTTTGAGCGATCATTAAGATTAAACTATGAAATGATTCCCCATACTCATTGACGTAGTGGAATATAAAATATTTTTTTACAGGAAGTTAAGTGCATTATTGGAAAAACATGTGTGGTAATATGATAAATTTGGGAATTGCTTCAATGATCAAACAACTTTTCGTTTTCATGTTCAAGGTGACACTTTCCAGTGGATAGAGTATATATCACTTATCAGCCCAACACTCTTTGTCTTTGACTTTTAGGCCCATATTATTCTAACTAACTTGTTTGGATAACATTTTACCAAAAATGATGCTATTTGTCTTGATAAGTGTAAATTAATATTACATATTTCAACTTACTAAACCTTTTTCTCATTGCAAAATTTGAAGAATATCATAGACAAAATGATCATAGATGTTAGTCACTAGTAACTTAGTAGGTCAATCAATCATCAATACTAAATAAATATTTATAATCATGTTCGCTCATAAGAGGTGGTTTCAAGCATGATCACACTATCAAAGTAGCCATACTTTTATAGTTTATTTGCCATACTGTGACATTTTTATTGTTATATAAAAAGTATATCCTAACAAATATAACTAGTGATGGAATCCGAATCTTACACATAAACAAACAAATAATTACTCAGTAATATTTTTGGTGCTTTAGCGACAAATAATATGCCTGACCACTGTATTTAGATACCCTCTTTTCAGTCTCCACTTCCTTAAATTATTCACTTTGCCATTTTTCTAACACTTTTATTCTATCTTTACCCCTCAAACCAACCTTCTCCCTCTTTTATAGTTCTCGCAAAAATATTGATAACTGACAATGTTGACCTTCTAACAAAATACAGGCTCCGGTTAGTTGTCACATCCTAAACCAACCTTCTCCCTCTTTTATAGTTCTCTCGCAAAAATATTGATAACCGACAATGTTAACCATCTAACAAAATACAGGCTCTCGGTTAGTTGTCACATCCTAAACCAACCTTCTCCCTCTTTTATAGTTCTCTCGCAAAAATATTGATAACCGACAATGTTAACCATCTAACAAAATACAGGCTCTCGGTTAGTTGTCACATCCTAACAAGTTGTGTCTAAGCATTCAAAAGTAACTTTTCTACACAAACACCCCTAAAAGAACTTTCCCCTGTTCTTGAACTTTTCTCCCTCCATTATTTTAGTTTATCTTCATCACCTTCAAATTCAATCCAACCCAAACCACTAAACTTAAACACTCAATTCATCATTTTGACCTTTTCAACTTTGAAACCAAATCACCAATCTTCTTATTCTTGTTCTTGATCAAAACATCACAAAACTACAAAAAATGAAGCTTCTTGAATCACCAAGAAACAAGAAACGATTCTACCTAAAAATGAACATTTTACGTACCAAAACCGCGAAAAAAGAACACCCCTTATGCATCAAACACTACTTCAAATGGATCCTTTGGTTTTCACTCTCATTTTACTTCTTTTCCATATTCCCAAACACTACAATCACCCATAAACCGAAATCTTTAAACGACTTAAAAGTATACATATACGAATTGCCATCAAAATACAACACAGATTGGTTAAAAAACGCGCGATGTAGCAGCCATTTATTTGCATCAGAAGTAGCCATACACAAAGCATTAAGTAATAGCAATGTACGAACATTTGATCCATCATTAGCCAACTTCTTTTTCGTCCCAGTTTACGTTTCTTGCAACTTTAGTACTATTAACGGGTTTCCAATACTCACACATGCACGTGAGGTTTTATCGTCTGCAGTCGATGTAATATCGAAGGAACATCCATTCTGGAACAGGACTAATGGTTCGGATCATGTTTTCGTCGCTTCTCACGACTATGGTGCTTGTTTCCATGCTATGGTACACAATGATCTAGTTTTTTTTTTTTTTTTTTTTTTTTGGTTCCGACCTTTTGGCAGACTAATTTAATTACGTGGTTTTAATTTTGTTGCTTTGCTTTATTTGTTAGGAAGATAGGGCTGTCTCAGGAGGTATACCGAAGTTTATGAAGAATTCGATTGTGTTACAGACGTTTGGAGTTAAATATTGGCACCCTTGTCAAGATGTTGAAAATGTCGTTATACCGCCTTATGTAACCCCGGATAAAGTTGAGAAAATCCTGTCGAATTCGCCTATCAATGGTCCGAGAGACATTTTTGTGTTTTTTAGGGGGAAAATGGAAGTTCATCCCAAGAATGTCACCGGTCAATTTTATAGCAAGTAAGTAACAATGAAGGGAAATGTTGCTTTATAAGTATTTTATTTTACGGCTATTTTTTAGACTATATGTTACCTTAAGTTAGTTGTATATAGTTTAGCATTATGAAATTTGATTTTCCCTAATGTGAATCTACGATTGCAGGAGTGTGAGGACGAAGATACTACGGAAATACAAGAGAGACCAACGGTTTTATCTAAAGAGGAATCGATTTTCAGGATATTTGTCGGAAATAGTACGTTCAGTATTTTGTTTGTGTCCACTTGGTTGGGCACCATGGAGTCCTAGACTAGTGGAGTCGGTCGCATTGGGTTGTGTCCCGGTGATTATTGCTGATGGCATTCGATTGCCATTCGAAAGTGTGGTTCCTTGGTCGAATATATCACTCACAGTGGCAGAGCGGGATGTTGGGAAGCTTGGGCGAATACTTGATGAAGTGGCAGCCACAAACCTCTCGTCCATTCAGCGAAACTTGTGGGACCTGAAGGTTAAGCGGGCCCTACTGTTTCATGATGACGTGGAATATGGTGATGCCACATGGCATATTCTTGTGTCGCTGTCCGAGAAACTCAATACTTCTAATCAAAAGTCTAGGTCTTTTAGCGAATACAGTAGATATACACTTTTACACATAGATTATCCGGCTAAGCATTCTTGCTTAGCTGGATTTGTGCTCAACGTTTCTGGGCCTTACTTTACGCCAAGCTAGTGTTCACAAATTGCTGAGTTGGCAATACGCGATTGATGAATCAGCTAGGAGCTGATGACGATGTTCGGATACTATGTGGTGGTCCTCAATATTGATGGATGTGGTCTTTCTTGTGATGTAGATAGACGTCTCATATGTACATTTTTGTGACATTGGAAAGAGATAATTTTTCGATGATTCATACTGGATCTTTGATATATGGTGCCCAAAGAGATTAACATCATTAGACATACACACTCATTCTCAAAGAAACTTTATGAAGTTTAAAATTACAAATTTCTTTTAAGTCTAAATAATAATATTCCATTGTTTAGGGGCAACAAACATTTCTATGTTCTAAAAGACACCATCTTCTTGTACTTGTTTTGGTGAAGGGAAGACATGTAAATATGATAAGGAATGTATTTAAAGGCAGAACAAGTCACGGATTGTTGAAATTTGGTAAAAAAGTTAGTGGGGAATTTTGGGTAAATCGGATAAATTTGGTTCTTGTCTCCTATAGTTCTTTATATCATTCCATATAATCATCCTTGTTGTATCAAAGGATATTCGGGCTAAGTGACTCGTTAACTACTAGGTTAGATGTTTAAACATTGACTGCGTGTTTAGAAATCGACTCGCACATGAGCAAGATATTATGTAAAATAGTAGACATGTGAGATGGATATATGCTGTTTAAGATATCTAAAGTGCTAATTTGGAACATTGGCACCATGGAAACAAAACCATCGTCATTTCACAATACCTTTCATCAGATATTTTAGGAAACAATTACCTAACATACCAAAAGCAAGTTACGTGTTGCTCCATTTTCATTGCTAAAATAGTACTGTAACAAATGGTTCTGAATTGGTCAACTGAAATGGTAATGTGTTTAGGCTGGGCTTCTATGTTGGGCCTTGATAGGCCATGAGATTTTCATTATGGATTCCATAATTTCATACTTTCATGTGATGTGAATGGTGGATAAATTTTGAGACTAGACAATATATAACTCTTGTCAGAGTTTAAAATCTTGGTATTTTGTGTTTCGAGTTTGTTCCTTCGTGGAAGTATTTCGTTCTAGTTGATGGTATTATAACAAGTGCGTAATTTCAAGTCATGTTGATTATCGAGTATCAATATGTAAGTAATTTTGCTCACCAACCAAAACATTGTGGGTTCAAGTCTTATTGATTTGTAATGATATGTCATGGGATATACGGTATAGGGAAAAAATTGGTAAGTAAATTTTTTTATTGGAAAAGAGTATGAACCATAAAGTTACAAAAATAATACACAGCTTCCACTTACACATGACTAATCATGGATAAAGGTATGCATGACTTCTACTCAATCTTTTTCAATCATATTTAGAACTAGTTGTTAAACTCTGTACGAAACCAACACAGGTCAAGTTTCAGTCTTGTAGACCCGATGTTAACTCAAAATAGTCCACTAGATGTTTCTTCTCAACGTTAAATACGTGACAAGTTGGTGTGAGCCGTCACGGAGTAGGTTGTCATTTAGGAATAAGCTTAACAAACTATTTGAAGTTATAAAGAACAACAAAAATAATATAGAATTTATCTCGCAAGAACAAGATATGAAAAATGTGAATGTATAATGTTTCAAAAGTAAAGATAATGTTTTCATAAATCGCACAAAGAGAGTATAACATTTTTCTTTATTCCACTTAAAAAATCAGTTATTTCATTAGACAAAAGGTGAATTTGACAACATGTGAACTCACATCCAATAAGTGTGCCATATGCATCAATCATAATTAATAAGGAAAATTTCCCCAAAGAGTAATAACCATGGATAACTGGTTAAAGCAACGAACTAGTATGAATCCCATTTGAGTAGCGTATACGTTTCTTAACACGCAAACACAAGCCCAATCTTCATGGTCCACTCCCACCAAACACATTTTGGGTTATCTTGTCTATCTTTCAATCACAAAACCAATTTTTTTTTTTTTTTTTTTTTTTTTTTTTTAATTATTATTATTATTATTATTATTATTATTATTATAATATTTTTTTTTCTGTTAAAATTATGAGGATAAGAAGATTCATTTTATGCTAGTATATTGTATACTTATTAGTGTCGTCTTATTATAAGTCCTAATGTTGTTAAATGTTGTTTTGTGATTTAACAAGTTATATAGTGGTGTAAATTTCTTTGTAAATGTCGTTGGTGGAATATTCCTTGGACTGAGTTAGTTTCTTTTTTAGAATAGGATTCTTGGTTTCTTTCGCTCCGGCTGTCGTCCACACTTAAATCCTTATTGGAGGGCGTGTTCATCGCAGCTTGGTGGTTAATATGGTCGTTTCGGAATAGGCTCTTATTTGATGATTCTCTTCCAAGGCAGTCTCGGATTTTTGATGATGTGGTTTCTTTTTCTTATAATTGGTGGGCTAATCGATGTTCTAGAGTTATCTCTAAGGAGTTTTGGTTTAAGAACCTTTATTTAATTTTTTTGTAATGTTTCTAGCGCCTTGCTAGTTTTAATAAAAGTTATCGTTCAAAAAAAAATATAGTTGTGTAAATTTGATTAGAAAGGGATAACACATTGTTGGACTTTCACATTAAATGATAAGTAACCAATAATGATATTAGTCATAAGTTTGTGACAATGCATTTGATAATTGTGTATACACTTAACATAATCATGAAATTTCATCCATCATTTTTATTTTAGTGTGCATATGATTTTAACATAATCATTGATTTCATGATAGTTACGTGTTCTTTTGTTATGTCTTTGCCTTTGGAATGAAATGGATATGTTAAAAATATCAAGTATCAACTTCAAACTACCATTTCTATGAAAATTTATACTTAGTCAAAAATTGTGCAATGGAAGTAAAACTTTAGTTGAATGCTTCAATAGCCTATGCTGTATTATTTAAAAAATGGTGGCACAAGGTACCCGTTGTTTGACTGATTCTTCCACTTTTAACGTTTTAAAAGGTCGTCTAATCTTTACAATCTATACTACTTATAATAGAAAAATGGTCAAAAGTGAAATGTTGAGTTTTCAACAATGGTCAAATGAGAGAGAAAGTGAAATGTAATTAATACTCTTATTAAAACACCCAAATACTTAAATGTACAATTATTTATTCACATTGTACAACCAAATTAAAGCATATCTACCAAATTAAATACAACCAATTCAAACACAAATCGGGTTGACCCGGGACGCTTCAAACCCGGCGGGTTGACCCAATTTAATTTGACCCATTTTCGACCCAACCTAGCAAGTTGACCCGGTTTAAATCGACCCATTTTTCGACCGGAAAGGTTCAACCGGTTGAACCAACCGGGTCGAACCGGGTTTTAAAACATTATTCATTACTTAAAAGTACAATGATTTATTCACATTGTACAACCAATTAAAAACATATCTACCAAATTAAATACAACCAATTAAAACACAAACCGGGTTGACCCGGGACGCTTCAAACCCGTTTTTCGACCGGAACGGGTCAAACCGGGTTTCAAAACATTATGTTTAATTCCGAAATCTTCAAACTTTTATTATTTTTCATTTATAACCTATAAACTTTTTTTTATAAATAAACTATCTGTCGCTATAAAATCCCGTTGCTATGCACGGGTACTCGTCTAGTATTATTATTATGTAGAGTTGGCACAAGATTACACTTTTTAGTTTTTACTAGTTTGTTTTAATTAAGTTTGGTTTATAAATCATCTTCATTTCATAATTTCAAAAAACCCAAAATCGCTATGTATCTTGGCACATTAAGATTTTCCAGAAAATAGATTACGACAATATGAACGTGGTATATGTTAAAAAAAAAAAAAAAATGGACGAGAGAGCTTACGTACATCATGGAAAATGAAACTTATTGGTGACGTACAATATACTTGTAACATGAATAATGAAATAACTTTCGTATTCTAGTAGTTTATTTTTTAAATAAAAATTGCCTTTGTTGTATACTAGAAAACATTAATTATGCATGCTACGTTACCACAATATCACACACTGACCATATTTATACTTAGTAATTCAGCATACGTATTCTTAGAAACCATAATTAGATCTTTTTTAATTATTATACTCTCATTAAATAAGAAATTGCGTCCAAATTTAAGTGAATCACATATATAAATGGAATCGTTAAGCCAATACAAAAGATCAACCATCAAGCTGATTTTTAGACGCTTGTATGAATGAGTGATGAGTGTTTAGATGATTTGTTTAGCAATATAATTTTTACACGTTTGTAGATGTAGATATATTTATATTAATTTTTTATATGCATACTTATTTTATTTATTTATTTATTTATTTATTTTGTCCGCATTTTTATGTGAACATTTAACTATTTTGTCTATATTTGCAAATGTTAAGATATGATTTACGTAACATTTGTCCACACACTAAAAATGCACAGACTTTGATATATTAAAGATTTAAAGCGTGTATTTTTAGCTGAAAAATGTGTAAAATTTGACTATTTGTTGTAGTGAACCGTTGAGACTTTGATTTTTAAGCTTTGCTAGATATATAATTAGGTAATTCTAGTTTGCAAATAAGAAAGAAATGAAAGTGCGCAAAAAATGCCAAAAATCATAACGGAACCATAAACCATCGAAGTGAGACAAAACGATACCAAACAGAGAAATCGTCACACACGACACGATACCAAACTAACCCATATATGGTCATTAAGTTAATTGCATAATAATATATGGATTAGTCACTTTGAACATATTATATTACTCCGTATATTTTGGTAATCATTTATAAAAATAGATCCGACCCATGTGTCACAATTCTTTTACATTAAAGTCAAAAGATCACTTTTAATATTAGTCATTAAAAACTATATAAAAGACTCAAATAAAAACTAGTACTACATTATTGTAAGATCGTGAGACAATATGGTGAAATAACAAAGATTACATACATGATACATGCTACATGAAACACTATATATATACACCAACACAAAGTTCACACCAAAACCAAACCAACCATCTTTTCTTTCATCTTCACACACAAACAATGTCTTCTAATCCTTTAATCTTGTCTCTCTTCATTTCTTGCATTTTCTTCATTTCTTCGTTGTCCGCAACGACCACGACGGTACGAAGAAATGGCAACCGAATGATCAAAGACCTTAATTTGCACCCTAGTCATGGAGCTAATATCTTTAAGTCGAATGCTCGTTCTTTTGACGATGAACTTAAAGTTTCTGAACTCGGGCTTGCTGAGAAACAGCTTTCGTTCCCTTTTAAAATACTTGGTGATTCGGGTGCTAGTGTTTCTGATTTGGCTCACCACGCGGGATATTATCGTATACAACATACCATAGATGCAAGGTACATTAGTAGTATATTACATGTTGTCACATTTTTCAAATACATGACCAATTCTTATAGAAAAATTTCCTTAGTTGCATTTTTTTCATGTGTTGTAGTTTTTTAATTGGGAAAGTAACCTACCCTTAGAAAAAGATTTGTATTTTTAGGACAATTGTGGGATATTGATGACTTTTTGGTGACAAATGAAATGACTGTTGTTGTTATTGGAGTATATTGGTAAGCTTTACAGTTTACACTATGGAATCTTTAAATAAAGGACATGTGAGTAGGGTCCAATAGGCACATTCTAACGATTCCTTAACAATGTCACTTCTTTTTTTTATTGTACTTTAGCACTGCTCCTGCATTAGTTTCAGGATTGCCCATATGGTTTGGATATCTAGATTTTCTCAAAAATAAGCCATAGGAATCATCAATAAAAACCTTGGTCCTAAGAAAATCACTTAAATAGACACAATAATGTAGCCATGTATATGTCGAGTTCATGGATATGATTACCTTAGCAAGGTTTAACTGAACGTTGAAATTTGAATTGATTATCGTGGTACTAGTTTAATATGATTATGTGTTACAAGCCCGTCGAGTATATAACTTTAGTACAATTTTCCTTTTTTGTATAGTTGACATGGCGCCGACCTCTTTTACCATTATATTCGTAGATAAAAATTAATCCATGTGGTCGTGTTTAAGTTCTAACTAAGTATGTTAAAGGACGACTAATATTGTTAAAGCGGGCACTTGTTTTGGTATTGCATTCAAAAGAAAGACTAAGATTGGTAAAGATAATGTTTGCAGGATGTTCTACTTTTTCTTTGAGTCGAGAAGAGCCAAAGCTGACCCTGTGGTCATATGGCTAACAGGAGGACCTGGTTGCAGCAGTGAATTGGCTTTGTTTTATGAAAATGGTCCTTTTAAGCTTACCAGCAACTTGTCTCTCGTTTGGAATGATTATGGTTGGGATAAGGTAATTCAGCCTTTTACGGACTAAACTCATAACGCACGTCATCCGTACGTTAATTCATGCATTGTATTCATGAGCCGGTTTCATTTGATACAGGTATCTAACATCATATTTGTTGACCAACCGACTGGGACTGGTTTTAGTTATAGTTCTAGTGATCGGGACCTTCGTAAGGATGAAACCGGTGTCAGCAATGACCTCTACAACTTCTTACAGGTTTGAATACACGTAGAATAATGTAATAATCAATTCTGATATGTTGCAAAATAGGAATCTAACATAGTAAATGACAGGCATTCTTTAAGGCCCATCCGGAATATGTCAATAACGATTTCTACATCACCGGAGAATCATACGCAGGACACTACATTCCAGCTTTTGCTTCTAGAGTTAACCAAGGAAACAAAAACAAAGAAGGGATTCATATTAACTTCAAGGGACTCGCTATTGGAAATGGGCTAACTCATCCTGCAATACAATATCAAGCATACACAGATTACGCATTGGATAATAATATAATATCAAAATCAGATTACAACAGAATAAACCAAAGAATTCCAGCTTGTGAAAGGGCAATCAAACAATGTGGTAATCCTTATGTTTCAATTTTTTTATTGAGTTTCGAATGACATAACTTATAAGTATGCTAACGTGCTTTTATTTACAGGAACAACTGGTACGAGCACATGTCAATCTGCCTATTCCTTATGCCAACAAATTTTCGAGGATATACTTTCTGTGACAGACAACATAAATGTAAGAACTTGCAGGAAATAAACTCAGTAACTTAATAAGTTGATTATTTGTTTATGAATTGTTTATGCTTTCTATTGTCAGTACTACGATATAAGGAAGAAATGTGAGGGGAGCTTGTGCTATGACTTCTCAGGCGTTGAGAGTTTTCTAGGAAAATCATCGGTTAAGTCAGCATTAGGTGTACCAAGTGATATAGATTTTGTTTCATGTAGTGATACGGTATATCGTTCAATGCTTAATGACTGGATGAGAGATCTTGCAGTCGGGATTCCACCACTTCTGGATCAGGGTATTGAATTGCTTGTATATGCTGGTGAACATGATCTTATTTGCAACTGGCTCGGTAAGTTATTTTCTTCCTGTCAAAAACAAAAAAAAAAAAAATCAAATTGTATGCGGTTTTATTGAAAATAATTTAACAAATGAACGGTTTGCAGGGAACTCAAGATGGGTTCATGCCATGTCATGGTCAAGACAGAAAGAT
The DNA here is from genome assembly GCA_030686995.1 of Artemisia argyi. Lineage (NCBI taxonomy): Eukaryota > Viridiplantae > Streptophyta > Magnoliopsida > Asterales > Asteraceae > Artemisia > Artemisia argyi. The sequence goes on along the minus strand of CM060708.1, from coordinate 239,380,252 downwards.
TTTGTTGAAGCTTCAAATGTGACGTTTTTAGTTGATGGGAAGGAAGCTGGTCTTCTAAAGAATCATGGGCCGCTTACGTTCCTTAAAGTTCATGATGCCGGACACATGGTTCCTATGGATCAACCGAAAGCTTCATTAAAGATGTTGGAGTTGTGGACCACAGGGAGGCTTACTCCGGCCAAGCAGGGTGCGGTTGCACCTCTATGATTTATTTGCAGAGTCTAAAGAAACAAAACTATATATAAAAAGCAACTGTGTTTTTTTTACAAAGATACTTGAAATCGCTGAATATTCGGTTGCACATGCTCAAAACACTTTGAAGAACGAAAAGGTGAAAACTATACTTGTAATTAAACAAGAATTCTTATTCGGAGTGGTATATGATAGAAAGTAACAAAGAAAGAATTCACATAAATGTGCTTTCCTTGTAGATTGAGTCTTACATAAATGTTTTTTATGTCAATATTACTTTGTCTAAAAAGGATTGTTCATCGAGAACGACACGTGACAAAACCTTGGACTGACATTTCCCCCTTTTGGATTATGTAAGGCATCGTTTGTAAAACAGATCGAAAAAAACAAGTTTCCACAATATTATCCTGCAAATATAGCATTTGGACACAATTGGTAGTAATACAAAGATGCTAGAAAGGATCTTCAAGTAGAAAGGGAACAAAAGTAACCGTTACTTATACTAATATTAGACCCTTAAGTCATTGATTGCAAGTGGATTTTTGTGTGGAAATCTATTGTAAGTCCTCGATAAATCACTAAATCTAATACACTCATTGCAGAGGTGAAAGACAATGCAACACTTGCCCACAATGGCTCCAGTTCTCATTTGCCAGTTTTTCCTTGCCTTCATTATCTGATCCTTCCTCAATTTCACTCCATACAGAACAGGATATGAACTCGAACGTATTTGTCAGTATTGAGGATTTCGGGATTGAACATTAGTCATATATGTGTATAGGATATATCACTTAAAACACGATATATTCTCATTAATTGTGTACTTAACAAATACTTGAGTACATTTTAAAACATATTTCCGTAAGTACATTCTGTACTTGAGAATTTCATAAAGAGACTAATACTGCTAAACTTGCCGCTACTATAGTCATAATATCAATTTATGTCATTAAACACATCCTTATATATGGCTAACCGGATATATGAAATTGGTCCACATAAGCTTACCAACAACTTGTCTCAAGTATGGAATGAGAATGGGTTACAACATCATATTCGTCGACCAACCTATTAGTACTGGTTAATAGTGGTTATAGTTACAGTTCTAGTGATCAAGACATTCGCCGTGATGAAACTTGTGTTACCAATGATTTCTACATCACTAGAGGATCATACGCAGGACACTACATTCCAGCTTTAGCCACTCGTATAACCAACACAAACAAGAACCAAGAAGGATTATATAAACTTGAAGGGATTTGCTATTGGAAATGGGCTAACTAATCCTGAAATCCAGTATCAAGCATACACAGATTTCTCTTTAATTTGCATAATACTCCGTAATTTAGTATCCGTATCAGATTATAACATAATAAATAACCATTTTACTGAGTAATTATTATTATAATTATTTATTAATTTTTATTTTTTTGCTCAGGCACTAATGATACAGACATATGTCAATTTGCCTATAACTTTTGCCAGAAAATTTTCGAGGAGATATATCATCTTACAGACCACATACACATAAGAACTTGTAAAATATAATGTTGTTGAGATTCATAAAGAAAATTATTCCGTTACGATGATTAATTTTTCTTCATTTTCAGTACTGTGAGATAAGGAAGAAATTTGTGGGAGTCTACTCCTGACTTCTCAAAAGTGGAACACTTTCTAGGCGAATCATCAGTAAAAAAAGCTTTTGGGGTACCAAGTAATATACAGTTTGTTTCGTGTAATAGTACAGTGTACCAAGAAATGATCAATGACTGGATGAGAAATCTTGAAGTCGAGATTCCAACACTTTTGGAACAGAATATTGAATCTCTGGTAGATGCTGGAGACAATGATCTTTTTTGCAACTGGACTGGCTAGGTAAGTCGATATCTTCAATCCTGAAATAGTTCATTTGTTATGCCAGTTTACTGAAATAAATAAATGGTTTGTAGGGAACTGGAGATGGGTTCATGCTATACCATGGTCTGGTCAGAAAGATTTCGTTGCAGCTTCAAATGTTTCTTTTTAAGTTGACAGGAAAGAAGCGGGGATATGGAAGAATTATGGGCAACTCGCATTTATTAAGGTTCATAATGCTGGACACATGGTTCCTATGGATCAACCAGAGGCTTCACTGAAGATGTTGGAGCTATGGACGACAGGAAACGTACCCATTGAATGTATCCTCTGTTTGTGTGGCACAGTCACCTGAAAAAAACAAAAAGATCAATACCTTACTTGTAACAACTGCCATTTTATATGCAGTGTTATAAAAAGGAAAATAAGAGGAAGTCGTTTCTTTTGCTTGCTATTGGAGTACTAAATTCATGGCTTTTTACTATTTCTGGCATTGAACTACTAAATGAGCATTTAGATCATGAGATAACTCATATATACATGTCCGTCCCATATGCAAAAAGCTAAATTTTAAGCAAAGCAACTTAAAGTATCATAATCAATCATCATAAATAAAAGGGTAGTTAATTAAGATGATATTTAAACTTATGTCCTTTAACATAAGTTATTGATTCAAACTTTCACACCATAACCGAAAGTTAAGCTTTATATGTCAGTAGAATCGAATTGAATGCTTGCCAATAGAAACAAACTTCTACCTAGAAACCGAAAGTTAAGCTTTAATGCCTTATATGTCGCAAGAATCTAAATATAAACATCAGTTGAGTACAAGTACAATGTTGTAACACCATGATGTACATGGGAACATAGTACAAGATACATGTAATAAAGCGACTATATTAGACAAATAACAGAAACTCACACACAAACAATGGTTTTTCCTCCTTCAATCTTAGGTCTTTGTATCACTTTCTTTCTTTTTATTTCTTCATTATCAACTAAAACCGACTTTCCTACGCAGTCATCGTTAGAGTTTTCCGACTCTATAAAAAAACTGGCCAAAAACTGATTGAAGACCTCAATTTGCACCCAAATCTTGAAGTCAATCTCTTAAAGGCATACACCAATTATTCTAATGATGAACTTAACTTCTCTGAATTCGGGATTGCTGAAAAACGGTTGCTGTTACATGTTCTTGGCAACTCTGGTGCAACTGTGCATGATCTGGCTCAACATGCCGGATATTTTCGTATTAAACATACAGTAGATGCAAGGTATGTTTAAATTTTGTTGGTTTGGAGTATATTGGATATTTGGATGTAACAAGATTTTTAGCATTTGTCTAATATCAAAGGTTTATACAAAAACCTTTAAAAATACATTTTGTTTAAATGATTATACTATATATCTTGTACATATTTAACACATTTTGCTATATATCAAAATGTGGCAAAAAAAATATAAAAAACACCTAAAGTTAATAAAAGTATATCAAAATGTGACAAGGTGTAAATGGAATTGCATAAAGCCAGGATTTTACCAAGTAGGGGTGTTCATGGATCGGGTAATATCCATGATAACCGAAAACCGAAACCGAAAAAAACCGACCCGAATTTGTAACCGAATCGAATTAGTCAAAACCGAACCGAACCGAACTAAATATTCGGTTATCGGTTCGGATATGGGTTTGGCAATGAAAACCGAAAATATATATATATATATATATATATATATATATATAGGGTAAAGATCAAATAAAAAGACAAATTTTCGTAAAAAGAATAAAAAGATTTTTTTTTTTTTAAAGTTCTCGAAAAATTCTAAAAAAATTCCACAAGATCGGGTATGTTGGTGCATGAAAAAGTTTTAAAGGAAGTTTATCTAAAAGTGGATACTTTATCCGAAAAAAAATTATAAAAAAATACGTTTGTGCATTAAATCGCTTTTTTGTGCATCAAAAAATCGTTTTTGGACCCAACTTCTTTTGACTTTTTTCATCAAAATAACATTGCGCATCTAACTAAAACAACTTAAAAATTTTGTGCATTAAAATTTTTTTTGTGCATTAAAATTTTTTTTGCGCATTAAAATTCGTTTTTTGTGCATTAAAAAAAATGTATAAAAACTCAAAATTAGAAAAATTTCTTTCACAAAAGTTTTATGCACCAACATACCCGATCTTGTGGAATTTTTTTGGAATTTTTCGAGAACTTTACGGATATATATATATATATATATATATATATATATATATATATATATATATATATATATATATATATATATATATAATAATTACTAAAAGTCTTTTTTAGTATAAATATAACATTATTTAAGCTTGAAAAAAATTTGTTCTAAAAATATATATAATTAAATGAAAAAATTATTAAAATTACGTAATTCGGGTTATTCGGTTCGGTTTTCGGTTATAGGGGTTCGGTTTTCGGTCATTCGGTTCGGTTTTTGGTTCGGTTGAATCAAATTTGAGTTTGGTTCGGTTCGGTTTTCGGTTTGACCCAAAAAAAAATAACCGAATAAATCGATAACCGAACCGATGAGCACCCCTAGGGCTAGGGGTGTTCATCGGTTCGGTTCTCGGTTAATCGGTTTATTCGGTTCGGGTTGTTCGGTTAAAAAAAAATTGGGTCATAACCGAAAACCGAACCGAATCGAAAATATGTATAACCGAACCGAACCGAAAACCGAAATTTATACTTGAATTATATTATTTATATTTTTTTTAAATTTAATTATATATATTTTTGAAAAAAAAATATTTCAAGCATAAAAAAGTGTTTTTTATATTAGTATAAAATTTTAATAGATATTTTTTATATATAAAATAATATAAATATATAAAATATATATATATATATATATATATATATATATTCGGTTTTCGATTCATATAGCTAAACCCATGTCCAAACGGAAAACCAAATTTTTAATTCGGTTCGGTTCGGTTTTAACAAGTTCGGTTCGGTTTTTTTGGGTTAAGTTCGGTTCGGTTTTCGGTTTGTTCGGTTTATTACCCGACCCATGAACACCCCTACCTAGGGCCAAGACCCAGCCTTGATTGGGCCTATGCAGCCTAGGCCTAAATTATTTAAGCCCATTATAATTTGTACTCCGTTCCGTAATTTTTTTTTAACCGAACCGATTTTAAACTTTTCTTTAACAATAAATTTATAAATGAATAATTTCTGTATAATTTAGTAAAAACAAATGGCTTAAATAAATTAAAGAGATATCAAGCATGCAGGTTTTTCTACTTTTTCTTTGAATCAAGAAGAGCCAAAGGTGACCCAGTGGTGATATGGCTAACCGGAGGACCAGGTTGCGCGAGTGAGTTAGCTTTGTTTTACGAAAACGGACCTTTTAAGCTTACAAACAACCTCTCTCTTATATGGAATGATTATGGTTGGGATAAGGTACTATGTTGTTTTCAGACTAGTAACATCATAAACGACCCATCTATTGTATTGACCACGTGATATTTATCTTTCAACACAGGTTTCTAACATCATATTCGTTGATCAACCAACTGGGACTGGTTTTAGTTATAGTTCCAGTGATCAAGACATACGCCATGATGAAACTGGTGTTAGCAATGACCTCTACAAGTTCTTACAAGCATTCTTCATGGCCCATCCGGATTACGTCAAGAATGATTTCTACATCACGGGAGAATCATATGCAGGACACTTCATTCCAGCTTTAGCTACTCGAATTAATCGGGGAAACAAGAACACAAGAAGGATGTATATAAACTTGAAGGGATTCGCTATTGGAAATGGTCTAACTAATCCTGAAATCCAGTATCCAGCCTACCCAGATTACGCTTTGGCCAATAATATAATATCCATATCAGATTATAACAGAATAAATGATAAGTCGCAGGGTTGCATACAGTATATTAAACAATGTGGTAATACTTAATCCTTCTAGTTTTTGTTACTTTACTTACTTTATGGTCGTAACTGTATGAGCATGCCAATTGTGTTGTTATTTCCAGGCACGAATACAAGCCTATGTAGTTCCGCCTTTATGTCATGTCAGCGAATTTTAGAGGATATTATCTATTCAACAAACAAACTAAATGTAAGAACCTGTAAAATAACAATTTATTAAAATGTACAAAAAGTTGATCATATCATTTTATAACTTGTTTTGTATTTTCAGTACTACGATATAAGGAAGAAATGTGAGGGGAGCTTATGCTATGACTTCTCAAATGTGGAAAAATTTCTAAATGAAACATCAGTTAAAACAGCATTAGGGGTACCAAGTAGTATACAGTTTGTTTCGTGTAATGGTACAGTGTACCAAGCAATGATCGATGACTGGATGAAAAATCTTGATGTCGGGATTCCAGCACTTTTAGAGCAGAATATTGAATTTCTTGTATATGCAGGAGAATATGATCTTATTTGCAACTGGCTCGGTAAGTTGATATTTTCAATCCTGAAAATAGTTCAGCTGTTATGCCATAACCATAATATTGAAAATAAAATAAATGGGTTGCAGGGAACTGGAGATGGGTTCATGCCATGCCATGGTCTGGTCAGAAAGAATTTGTCGCAGCATCAAATGTTTCATTTTTAGTTGATGGGAAAGAAGCTGGGATTTTAAAGAATCATGGGCCGCTCACGTTTCTGAAGTTCTTAAATGCTGGACACCTGGTTCCTATGGATCAACCAGAGGCTGCACTAAAGATGTTGAAGTTGTGGACAACACGAAAACTTAATCCACCCAACAAGGGCGTACCTGCTCATCTTTGATTACTTTGAAGGATCTGAGAAAAACAAAAAAAAACACAAATATCCATATGAATTTTGAATGTATTTTCTGTTCATGTGTTAAAGAAGAATAAGGTCAAAACTTTGCTTGTAATTAGATAGCAAATTTCTGTTCAGTCTATAAATGATGTTTTTGCTTGTTAATGAAGTGCTATTGTCATGGTTTACTAGAGTATAAACAATTTGAAGGCAGATGGCCAAAAAAGAACTTGGTCACTTTTTTACCGTTGCTCAACTCAATTTCCAAGTTGCAGATTTAACTGCTGTTAATATTTATAGTTTGTAATTAGAAAGTTTGGATGAAGTCATTAACTGTAAATGATAGAAAAATTTGACTGTATTGGCAGGGTTGTCAGGTGTGGTGAAGAATGGTTTATTTGCAATATGCAAAAAATAAGATGGTTCAAAAGCCGATAACTCATTTCAAAAGACAAGTAACAGTTGAAATGGACCAATTTAACTTAACTCATAATCATGAGAACATGATTAAGTATCAAAACTGGTTCTTGCACAAATCTTCTTTATGAAGACAGTAGTAGCATGGCATAAGGCTAACCAATCAAGCAACAAGATATGTAAACACAACTTTAAATACGAACAGATATTTTCTGGTATTGAATTCAAAGGAGTACAAGTTAATCACAAATGTGGATAAAGCATCCTAATAAAAGAATCCACGTTGATTCACGGCTGAAACTTTTAGCTTATTGGTTGAACAGATCCAAAATTTCCTCAAAAAATCTACTTGCTTGTAACATGTGAACAGACCAATTTTCTTGTCTAAACAATGAAGGATTGTTCATTGAGAGTGATCAATAACAAATTTCCATTGTTGGATTATGTAATTTTGTTAAAGGTTTAGCTTGTAAAGCAGAAAAATCCTCTTTTGGGATAAACCATAACTTATGTATTAACATTTTGACAAAAGTGGTAGTAAATTTAGTTAGACAAGAAAGTTTACAATGAATCTTCAAACTTCAAAGTATAAGAGTGAACAAATTTATCATTAATTACAAAAATATATATATTGCATATAAGTTTTCGTGTAAAAATCTATTCTAAACACTATATATATCTGTAATCCCATACTTCACATAAGTGAAATACAAAGCAATAGTTTAAGCACAATGGCTCCAGTTTTAAATTACCTTTTTATCTTTATCCTCATTAGTCATTCCCTCATCTCATCTGCAACTTCACAGCATACAAGAACCGGATATGAACTCATTGAGGCATTGAATTTGCACCCAAGACGTGGTGTTAATATATTTAAGCCAAACACTTCTGATTCTGTCAGCATTACAAATTCCAGGATTGTTGAAAAGCAGTTAAGGCTCCCAGTTCTTGGTGAATCAGGTGCTACTGTTCATGACCTTGCACATCTTGCTGGATATGTTCGAATCAAACACACTATAGGTGGAAGGTACAGTATATATTATCATCACCACAGTAACCTGTAAATTGAAACTTTCAAAATATAAAATGGTTAGTATATTTTTTTTTACCAAATTTGCAGGATGTTCTACTACTTCTTTCAATCAAGAAACGAGAAAGTTGCTCCTGTTGTTATATGGTTGACCGGAGGACCAGGTTGTAGTAGTGCAATAGGTCTTTTTAATGAAAACGGTCCATTTCATTTGACCAAGAACTTGTCTCTTGTTTGGAATGACTACGGGTGGGATAAGGTTGCCAACCTGATATATATTGATCAGCCAATTGGAACTGGTTTTAGCTACACTTCTAGTGAAAAAGACATTCGGCATGATGAAAAGGGTGTGAGTGATGATCTTTATGACTTCTTGCAGGTACGTGAATTGGAAATACTAAACCTATATCAAAATTTCAAACATAAAGTGCAAATGATTGAAAAAAAGGTTCTGTACAATGTAACAGGGGTTTTTTAAGAAGCATCCTGATTATGTAAAAAACAACCTCTACATAACCGGCGAATCATATGGAGGGCATTATATTCCGGCTTTTGCAGCCCGTATAAACAAGGGGAACAAGAACAAAGAAGGCATTCATATAAACTTGAAGGTGACACTGCAATGTTAATAAATTATAACCCTTTTAATACTTCCATTATTGTTCATTGAACTATGATTAATTAAACAGGGATTTGCGATTGGGAATGGACTCACGGATCCTGGACCCCAATTTGGAGCGGATCCAGATTTTGCTTATATGAATAAATTAATTAACTTAGAAGATTATATCAGAATAAGTCAGATGGTGCCAGAATGTACTAAGGCAGCAAAGAAATGTGGTAAGTTATCTATGATCTATTTCTTAGTTTAAACACGATATATGCATCCACTACGTGTATAATTGAGTATATTACGTATCTAGGTACAAATGGTACAGACAGCTGCCTTGATGCGTCAGACAAATGTTGGAACATTTTACATGCAATTTTGTCTGTTAACCCTGTTTGTGTAAGCACTTGATTATCCAACAATCATAATTCCATGATTCCAATGCAATTCTTATGGAAGTTTAAAATTTTGTGTTTTACGGTAGGTTTATCATATAAGGAGGGAAAAATGCTATGACTTGTCAGCAGTCGAAGAATTTTTGAATATACCATCAGTGAAAAACGCATTAGGTGTACCACAGGCTCTACACTACAAGACATGTGATAATATAGTGAATGGAGCATTTAAGGCAGACATCATGAGAAACCTTGAAGTTGGACTTCCAGACCTTTTGGAAGACGGAATAGAGATGCTTATATATGTTGGAGAAGATGACCTGATTTGTAACGTGCTTGGTAAGTTTATTCCATCCCGAGCTTTTAAATGAATGAGTTAATGTATTTTTTACAAGGCTAATGAACATGGTTTTTGAATATAAAGGGAATTTTAGATGGGTAACGGCAATGAAATGGTCGGGTCAATCAGATTTTGCAGCATCTAAAGTTGTTAAATTCAAAGTAGACGGGAAAGAAGCTGGACTACTAATGAGCCATGGCCCTCTCACTTTCCTTGAGGTTCGTGTGTAACTGTCTATATAATTCTATATGCACGTCATTAACAAGTCTCATTGATTTAATAAACGATGTTTTGTCTGAATCAGGTGCATAATGCTGGACATATGGTTCCAACGGATCAACCAAAGGCTTCATTGCAGATGTTAAAGATGTGGATGAATGGAAAACTTAAGTAATTAGAGAGAGAAGGATTCTAAGCTACGAATGATAGATACATACTCGGAAAAGACATACACAAAATTTTAAAGAAATATGATCTTTATTTTGGTTTTAATATATTTACACGATAAAGAAATTCTTGATTAAGAATCCCGTCGTTTTTTCTTTTTCCTACATATCATTGCCAATGGTGCTACAATTCATATTCCTAGTTATTATTCCTATTTCCTCCACAAGCAACACTCCAATCTCGGGGAGACTTTAAGAACATAAATAATTAAAATCGGTCTCTTAAGATGCAAATTTGTGAAAAACTAGTGGTGTATTATATTAAAACAAAAATAGATCCATAAACGCAAGAAAATATTTCAGACTGTTCTCAGATGTTGGTAGCATAAAGCAATAACAAACAATTAAAGTGAGCAGATGGTTCACTCAACAATTTGATAGCAGGACGAAAGTCAGATTTCAGAGGAACAACTGATACAATTCGCTGAGAATGAGCATTTCCATGTTTTGGTAGTGTCACCTGCAACATCTCTCCCTCCAAAATATTACTTGCAGTCTCACCTAATTAGGGGGTGTTTCGCATTGCCTTTTCAACCCAAAAAACGAAAAAAAAGCAATAAAAATTTACAAGTAGAATAAACTTATAACCCCTGTATTACTATTATCCGATCATCATAATCAGTTTTGTTGATGCTAGTCGCTTACTCATCAACTATTTACCCAAAGCTGATCATTTGACATCTAAAATATTCATAATCAGTTTCACTATACCAAAAAACTAGAAACTGATACTGTGCCTCTTAAATGTACTTATATCTCACCTAATCACTTATATCTCATAAAGTTAGAGGTGCATATTTAAGACACAGTAATAACAAAATTCAAGTCTAATCCTCTAAGCAATAAGATATGAAACGTGACTTTAAAGAAAAATACAAAATTCCTGGTAGTAATCTTCAAAGCAGTACAAATCAGAAACATGTAGAAGCATCATAACAAAAGAAAGAAAAAATAATAATTCAAGGCTGAAAAAAAAAATTATAAAAATAAAACACTAACTATATTTGATTTTACTATATTTGCAGGATGTTCTACTACTTCTTTCAATCCAGAAACAAGAAAGATGATCCTGTTGTTATATGGTTGACGGGAGGACCAGGTTGTAGCAGTTCAATAGCTATTTTTAAAGAAAATGGTCCATTTCATTTGACCAATAATTTGTCTCTTACTCTCTTGTTTAGAACGACTACGGGTGGGATAAGGTCTGTTTTTACACTCAAGCCTGCGTTTTCTACATTTTTACATACAATCATCGAATTAGCAAATAACCGTAATTGATAAGGCAGGTTGCCAACACAATATACAATGACCAACCTATTGGCACTGGTTTCAGTTACACGTCTAGTGAAAAAGATATCTGAGATGATGAGAAGGGTGTTGTAATTAGGAAAATTTTGTATCTAGGGACACATGGTAAACAAAGCTACCTTGATGCTCTGCACATACGCAGTGCAATTCATAATGAGATTCTGGCCCTTACCCATATATGTGTAAACACTTGAATATCCTAACAAATACACTCTTATACTCCGTATTATCCAATTCATGAAAGTTTTAAAACTTTAATGGCAGATTTATGATATAAGGAGACAAACATTCTATGACATGTCAGCGATTGAAAAATTCTTGCACATACCATCCGTGAAGAAAGCATTAGGTGTACCACGGGTTGTAAACTATGCGATATGTAATCATGTGGTGAATCACGCAATGAGGGCATACTTCATGATAAACCTTGAAGTTGGCCTTCCGGAACTTTTGGAGAAGGGTGTCAAGATGCTTATTTATGCCTGAGAATATGATTTTGTTTGCAACTGGCTTGGTCAGATTCTATCATCCCGAGCTTTTAAATTAATAAAAGAACAATGTGTTTTTTAATAAGGTGTGACACGTACATGAGTTTTGAATATACAGGAAACTTTAGATGGGTAACAGCGATGAAGTGGTTGGGTCAACCAGATTTGAAGCATCTTACATTGTCCGTTCCAAAGGAGATGGGAAAGAAGCTGGGGGTGCTAAAGAACCATGGCCCTCTCACTTTCCTTGAGGTCCGTGTTTGTGTCTAAATATTAAATGCATACGGTAGTAGTTAACGAGCTTTAGTTTAGTGGCTTCATTAATCCTATGATTTGTCTGAATCAGGTACCTAACGCTGGACATATGGTTCAAATGGATCAACCAAAGGCTTCATTGCAGATGTTAAAAATGTGGATGGATGGAAAACTTAAGTAAATAGAAAGAGAAGCTTCTAAGCTACAATATATTGATAGATTCGAAAAAGATCTACACAGATGTTGAATACATGATTTCAATTTTGGGATCTATATTTACAGGATAAAGACACAAGGAATCCTTGATTAAAAATCCCGTCCTTCTTCCTATTTTCTACATATCATTGACATAACTCAAGGCTGCCACAATTCATATTTCATTTGATCATTCTTCTACAAATAACATTCCAATATTGAGGCAAAACTCAGGAATATATACAATCCAGACCAATCTCTTGGGGATGCAAAATTGTGAAAAACACAGTATGATATCACTACAAAAGCATTAAGCATATCCATAACCACAAGATATTATTTTTCATAGTTCTTAAATGTTGGCATTATAAAGCATTAAAAAACAAACAATCAAAGTAAGAAGTGAGATAGTAATTAACTAGACCTTACTCCATATATTTCCCTCAATGTATCAATTACAGGACGAAAGCCAGATTTCAAAGGAACAACGGATACAACTCGCTGATGCTGTGCATTTCCATTCTTTGGTTTTGAAAGTGTCACCCTCAACATCTCTCCCTCCAGAATCTTACTTGCAGTCTCAGCTATAAAAAGAACAAAGAAAACATTTCCGAAATTAGGGGTGTTTGGCATTGCGTTTTAAACCCAAAACAATATCATAATTCATAAGTAAGTTTAATCATGTATAATCCGATCACGTTTACCTACTCGTCAACTACTTATCCAAACTGATTATATGACATCTATATATCTATTTCACTATACCAAAATCTAGAAACGTTTACTTATATAGTTATATCTCATAAACTTTCGAGGTAGATACCTCAACCTCATACACAATCAAGAAACAAAACAAAAACAACAAAAAATTTCACTTTTTTTGTGAAACTATGGCCCAACAGATTTTCACAAAGATTCAAATACCAACAAACAAAAACGACGAAAGTATAACAACTTTCACCATTTTCGCAAAAGGGTATACATATTTTTACTTAAAAACAGTACTAAACAGCAAAATGATGGCAAAATCAATCAAGTTATACCAAAACACTAAACTGATTAAGTAATGCTTAAATAATCACTAAAAGGGTATTTACAAATTTCTACTCAGAAACAACACTAACCACAAATCAAACAAGTTTCACAAAAACACTAAACTTACAATGTAATGCTTATAAAATCACAACACCACAAAGACTCAAATAAAAACAATGAAAAGACAACTCATTTCACCATTTTAACCAAAAGGGTATCCAAAAACCTACTCAAAAACAACACTAACCACAAAAAAGCAAGAATCTTAGCAAAATTCAGTATTATCACTATGTACTAAAATTCAACATAAAAATATGATAAAAAAGACAACTCATTTCACCATTTTCACCAAAAGGGTATCCAAAACTCAACTCAAAACCAAAAACTAACCACAAAAAGGATAAATCTTGGCAAAATCAACAAACTCTTGAGCAGAACAACCAAACAAAACCTTAGCAGCCCTATCAAACGCCACAACAACAAAAACCTTTTCATCTGTCCCAACTGACATCAAAACACGAAACAAAAGCTTAGAAGTGGGACCCACTTGACTGTTCATATTATTTTTAAGAAATGTGCAGTGGTTGCAGCATTGTGTGTCTGGTAGTGTTAGTGTTCTTTCGCAAGAAGAGTAAACTGTGTAGTGTAAGGATGTGTGGTCGATGGAGATGACTGTGCAGGTTATGGTGGTTGGTTTGTCGGGTTCCATGGTGGGTGAAGGTTTGGTTGTGCAAAATGGGTCAAAAATATGGGGGGTCTTTTTTTCTGGTGGGTGTTGGAGTTAATGTTGTTTTGAAGGTTTTGTTATGATAAGAGGTTTTGTATGAATGGATTTGGCATGAAGCGGGGATAGCTCAGTTGGGAGAGCGTCAGACTGAAGATCTGAAGGTCACGTGTTCGATCCACGTTCACCGCATTTCAATTTTTTTTAGATGTTTTATGATTTACGGAGTATTTTCTTAGGGGCAACGACAGCTATCTCTACTTAGTACTTAGGCATGCACAAACCTGCTTTTTTTTTTTTTTTTTTTTTTTTCAAACCAAACCGGTTTGAGTCAACAAGTCAAAAACCGATTTTCCTTAAAACGGGTCCGGTTTAAAAACCGGTTTAGAATCGGTTTAAACTGGTTTCCGATAAACCATTTTTTTTAAACTATAATATAAGTGGAGTTTGAACAGTGAGTTGGGGGCCAAATTTTGTGAAGTAATTTATTTATTTATTTATATATTTATTTATTTATTTTTTTTTTCATCTATATATACAAGTATCTCCCAATATATATAATAGAGGATCATGCCACCTCACATATACTATTTGGCATGAAAAAAATATGTGAAAACCTCCAAGCTGGCAAAAGAATGCCAGCCTGTCTCATTTTAATTACCTGGCAACCAAATACACCTAAAAATAACCCTATCAATTTTAATTCAAAAACAAGTCTCCCTTCATTATCTCAATCAATCATTTTATTTTGATTCTTGATTCAAAATAATTAAAAACACATCCAGATTCATAACCTTAAAATCACCCTAATTAAAACGACACAAGCCCAGGCGCCGATACTAAGAATTTCAAAGAAGGTATTTCGAATTAGGAAGATCATCATCTTGATTAAATGCAAAGTTGTGATTTGTTCAAGGTAAATACTTAATTTTTTATGAGCCGATTAATTGATTTTTGTTAGTCTGATTTGTGTTTAAATTGGATTTAAATGAAGCTATTATATGGTGACAGTAATATGCATATCAAGTGTTTGATAAAATACTAGAACGAAAATGTTTACGTTTTTGTGTTTTATCGGATTATAACTGTGATTTCTTTCTTGTGAACACCCACTATTTTATAAAATTCTTGAATGAAACTTATGTTTGATAACCCGTTTAGACGTGTCAGGAGATTTTTGAATTGCTTATTTGGTTTACCAATTGTGAGTGTTTGGATGTTTGGGATTGGCTTATTGAAACCGCTAATTCGTGAGTTACATTAGTTGTTTTGAATAAAGCATTTTCGGTTTTTATAAAGCAATATGCTATTCGAGACATTTCTCCAAAAGGCATTAAAACAAGTAAGCTATTTTAATAAGCATTTCTGAACACCCCTTTAATAATGCAATAACCATTTTCGGAATAAGATCCCAAACACCCCCATAATATGAACATAAAAGTGGTTCTTGCATTATTTATATATTTTTTAGTTAAAGTTATTGTTATTATGTTGTAGAATTGAACCAAGAAGATAAAAGTACCAAAGTATATGATTTGGTAACATTTGTGGATGATAAGAGAAGAGTCAGGGTTAAATCTTCGAATAAGAAATCAATTAGTGAATCAACATGGCCGATAAGCTCCGTTAAAACTTGAAATAATAAACGGGCTTCAAATTGCCAGTTTGCTTCCATTTCGATAGATGATGCTAGAGATGAAGAGGAATAGGAGATGGTGAATGCTTTTCATCAAATCTTGATCTATAAACACTTGCTTTTGAATCGTCAAGATGATTATCACACATTATTGAGGTAACAATTGTTTCGAAGTTAGCAATAATATCAAAACTATATTGCCTAAACCAAGCTAAATTTTTAGTTAAAAAGGTTTTTGAGTTATTTTAAATCATTTATCATACATATTAGTCCCACTGCCACATGAAAAATGTAACATGTTACTTGACACATAGCTTCACTAATAGTCTATGACTAACTGTCAAGTACCTAAATTTCCTTGAAAAAGCTAAACAGAAGTTGAATTAGTATCAATTATTATGCAACTAAGGTGATATGGATTAAAAGTATGCTTTCACTTTTAAAAAATTTCCAAAAAGGGAATTGATGCAAAAATCATGGCACTTTTTTAATGTACGTGTACGTCAAGTGTTCTCAAAAAGGTCACTTATCAAAACTGACACAAGGTCTTTGAGTATACGAAGGAAATTTGATTTTGTATTTGTAAAGTGGTATGTTTGACATTAATCTAATTGGAGTAATCATCTTATTGCGTGCATGATTTTATCCTAAATTTCATGATTTTGTATATGATGAATATAAAGTGGTTCGAACGTACAACCCTCATGGGTATCATGGAGTGGAAAAAAGAGGGACTTAATGCTGCTTTTTCTATGTGTACAGAGAGGAAGTAGTCAAGGAAATGCGTCTGGACCCACAAAGGTTGTTTATTTTTGCTTCTTATTGTTTAGATTATTAATCTTCGTTTTAGTATTTTACGACTGACTAATTGAAACTGAAACAGAGAGTTGTTATCTCGGTTCTGGAGCAAGTAAGATCCAAATATCCTCAACAACCGAAGCACTTTGATAAGAATGAAAAGATAAAAAGTGGTGTGAAAACACTGTATTGAGTTGATTGATGATTTAACAAAAAAATTTGAAGAATTGTATAAAGAATATGTCTGTTTAAAGTATCATACGGTAGTTTGAAAAAGTATCTTACGGTAGTTTGAAAAAGTATCTTACGGTAGTATGGAATAGTTTAGTATTAATTTCATGTTTATAATTACAGTCAATAATATACTTATTGTTATACATTACTGTCAATGTGCACATGAAGTAATACAAATATGTATTATGTTTCAGTCAAACGAATTAATAGATTATGATTCTTTGTCAAACGAATTAATAGATTATGATTCTTTATTAATCAATAGCTTATTACTTTGTAGGACGACTTAACGCTATGGAGAATTTACTTCTTTGATAAAGCAGTTGAACATGCTCAAAAGCTAATGTAGCTTCTTCCGTTGAGGATGTTAGGGGCAGGTATGTTCAAGGCTGGAAACGTGAAGCAGAGCTGAAGGAGAAGAAACTCAAAGTAAAACAAAAATTCAAGATTGCAGATGACCAGAGCATACTACTATTTATGAAGTTCAAAAGGTTTGGAAAGGTTTTTCATGTTGCAATCAGATTTAATGTTTTTAAATTCATATTTGATTTTATACTTCCTTAAATACGTCTTTGAAGTTTTTCTAAATGATTATGAATGCTCCTAATCATCCATTATCGGTTTGGTATAGGCAGGAAAAATTATGCTTGTAGAAAAGTACAAGATAGAGCAGGATCAAACAAATACTCTGACAACTTATGTAGCTCTACTACTACAACAACAAGACCATAAATATGGTATGTATTTTGTTGCACTACAAGTTTAAGTGCTTTTTTTTTTTTTTTTTTTTTTTTTTTTTTTTTGTGCAGGTGTGCTAAGTAGGAACAAAACATTAATCTTTTGCACTACAAGTTTAAGTGCTTAGGTTTTTTTTTTTTTTTTTTTTTTTTTTTTTTTTTTTTTTTTTTTTTGCATGTGTGCTAAGTAGGAACAAAACATTAATCTCTCTTTGCTTTCTGAAAATTGTATTTCTATTGGGCTTAGCATACAAACTGAGAGTTTGGGTATATGTGACGATTTTGATCCATTTACTTATGAACGGGTAAATTAGGATTTAGGGTAATGCTTTACTCTTATGGGTCAACTGAGAAGTCTTAAAAGGAAACAAGTCGAATTGGTTAAGTGGGTCAAAAGTCGCTTAAAATAGGGCATGAAACCTCTTAAATTATAATATAATTATAATATTAAGTTCTTATTAATGAAGTAACTTTTGTAATTATATTTGACATGCTAAATCATTACAAATGTTAAAAAGTTTGAGAAAAAGTGTCCCGAGTCAACACAACCCAACCCATAGTGAAAATTTACTCACTGTGACCCGTTTTCCACTCTCCTGACCTGCCCAATATTTTGGCCTCAACCTCTCACCAATTAATTTGTTATTGCTAATCAAAGATACTAGGAAAAAAATAATGTTCGACATGCTTTTAGACAGTTTTGCTATATTCAACTTACCAAGTTTGTGTGTGCTGGTCATGGGTACATTATAAGAAAACAACGAGGATGTTATCTCTTGCATAATGGTAACTTCGTAAGCCTTTGTAGTTAATGTTCTTTTTTCATTCTTTACATGGACAATTTGCTTATATTAACCTTTTTTGAACAGATTGTTTATATTAAGGGTATGTTTGGCGAAAGTAACTGTTACTGTAACTGGAGATGGTGCTGAAGATGGTGCTGGTGCTAGAGATTATAAAAAGAGATTATTTTTATAAGCTACATGAAGTAGGCTATGTTTGGCACACAAGATTGTTGAGAGATTGTGCTTATTTTTTCAGAAAATAAGCTACTTAAAAAATAATCTTTGTTTGGCAGACATAACTTATAAGAGATTCTAAAAAAAATAATCTTTCATAATCTCTTAAAACCAAAGGTTACTTCATGTAGCTTATAAAAATAATCTCTTTTTATAATCTCCAGCACCAGCACCATCTCCAGCACCAGCACCAGCACCAGTTCCAGCAACAGTTACTTTCTCCAAACATACCCGTAACCTTTGGTTTTAAGAGATTATGGAAGATTATTTTTTTAGAATCTCTTATAAGTTATGTTTGGCGAAAGTAACTGTTGCTGGAATTGGTGCTGGTGCTGGAGATGGTGCTGGTGCTGGAGATTATAAAAAGAGATTATTTTTATAAGCTACATGAAGTAACCTTTGGTTTTAAGAGATTATGGAAGATTATTTTTTTTAAAATCTCTTATAAGTTATGTCTGCCAAACAAAGATTATTTTTCAAGTAGCTTATTTTTTGAAAAAATAAACACAATCTCCCAACAATCTTGTGTGCCAAACATAGCCTATGTCTGCCAAACAAAGATTATTTTTTAAATAGCTTATTTTTTTGAAAAAAATAAGCATAATCTCTCAACAATCTTGTGTGCCAAACATAACCTAAACTTGCTCATTTATAAACCACTTGTAGTATATGCGCCTTGATGTGATGAATGAATTTTTAAAAATATCTTTGGTGGACTACACGTTCATAAAAACATGTCAATAAGTAAATTAATAAGTTTTGTGACATTGCCCAAACCTGGGATGGGCATTACATCATGGTATAAGGTGTTGTAGCATCTAGAGTTTGTTTTCACATATTAATATATATAATTGAAAACGTTTATGAACATTAGTGGAGTACGATGATGACAGTGTATTGCATTATTGATTGAGTTTATGAACATTAGTCGAACATTTGCAGATACGGGTACAGGTGGATTGATGGAGTTACTCTAAAAAAAACTGATAGTAGTATCTGCTCCTGAATACGTGGACTATTTGATGGAGTGGGTTGGAACTCAACTTCATAATAAATCAATATTCTTTCAGAAAAATGGTGTGTGAGATAGTTCTTAGTACTCTAACATTAGTAGGTCACTGTATGTGGTTAAGAATCTTTGTTGTTCTCATTAACATTAATGGGTTGAAACTTGAAAGTCACCCAAAGTCTTTTTTTTTTTTTTTTTTTTTTTGTAATCTTTGTTCTCATTAAATGTTTAGACTATTATTGTTATAACAACTTATTGTTTTTGTGATAAATGCACAAATCTTTCATAACTTTTTTTTTCCTTCTAAACAATAGACAGAAAAGTGTTTATGTGTCAACCTGAATGGCTTGGCGTATACTTATAAATGGTTTGTTGACCTGAACCAATTTTTACATGTTACATAGTCCTCTCAGCTCCCATCTTTCTACCTGGTCCTTTACCCTGCATTATATGATGGATTGTTCATTATTGTATATTTTTTTAGGAAAAACCACTCAAAATATTTCTTGGGTGCAACCATAAACCTTGAAGAACTTCTTTGTTCACTACATTTGTAGTAGTTAATGATAGATTACCATCCGCATAAGAAACAACAACCTTCAAACCTTTTTTGCTTTTGATACGCGAAAGAACCACATATAGTTGTCCATGTGTGAAAAATTGGACGTGGCATGTACAAACCAACTCTTGAACGTGATTCACGGGGTTTTTAAAGAAATTATTCATCAAGGAGATAATAAACAACAAAGAACGTAAATATGTTACATTATTTTTGAAAAGAATAATAAATAATGTGTCAAGGGTACGATAAACAATTAGGTTTGTAACTATTAAAATAATAAACGTAAAAGAGTTTTGAAGAGCAAAAGTATCCGGTCAATATCAAACACTTGAGTAATCCATGCATCATTATGAATTGAATGGGCTACATTTTAAGGATAAACTCGCTAAATACCATGGAAAACAGATTGCTTCGATGTCAAATATGGATTATTTTATTGACCATTCCGACAATGAAGAGAATGATGTTGAGACCAACAATATTGTGAGCTTTGACTATGACAATCTACATCTACGATGGTCTCCGGAGTCATTTCCAAAATTTCATTTTTAGTATCTTTAGAATGGTTTTGTTTGAGTTTTACATGTTTTTAATGCTTCCAATATTAAAAACTTAATGTCTTAATCATGTTTTAATTTTATTTACTGTTTTTATCAGTTTAAGTATCTATGGTTAAATTTTTACAATGCTAATATGCAATTAGACAATTTTGAAATGATATGTTTATCATTAACAAAATAAATATGTAACTTTAAACTTAAATGTATGAACCTAATAAGTAATAATATTATTAAATTTGCATGATGCTAGCCCATCCATCGGACGGGTGATGCGACTAGTGTAACTATATAACAAAACACAAACTATAAACATATTTAAACATCAAACATCAAATTGTTTCTTGAATACATAAACGGAATGCATAAAAAGAATACATCGTCTTTTTGAATACATAAAAGGAACACATAATTATCGTCTTCATCCCGGTCTTCATTTTGGTTGTAGCGTATTTTGTCTTCGTCAAGAGGTTGTGACATATCAAATGCTATTTCTTCCACGTGTATTTCTTCTACAACCCATTCCAAGTCGCGTTCGAGTGGTGATATATGTTGAATCCTTTCCATGCTATCGACGTGGTCTTTCAAAAAAATGCAAGTTTTCACCGCCACCGGAGTGAGTTTTGATCTTTTCGATGATATAATCCTCTCACTAATCGAAAAGGAGGATTCTAAAGCAATTATACTTGCTTGGACAGTTAGTAGGGCCACGGGCCATGGTGACTAGAACTAGAAATTGGGATTCCCGTTCTTTTCACCAACCTAAAATATCCAAATTCTCAAACTCTTTAATGGTCATTTGAGATAATAATAATAATAATAATAATAATAATAATAATAATAATAATAATAATAATAATAATAATAATAATAATAATAATAATAATAAAATCCTTGGTACCTTCCGAGCTAGCTACTAAGGGTGTTACCTCGAGCTCGTTTTGTATTCTCACTTCTTAAAAGATTATGCATTTGAATTGTATCGTTATTACCATGAGAACTCGAACCCGCCTCTTGATGCATAGCAAGAATATGTGAAGAACTTGAGCCATATTTTGTTATATAAACTTGAAACATTTTGTCAAAAGCATCATTAAAGCGATTACATTGACGAGAAACATAGTTCGGATCATATTCTGACAAACCAAAATCATAAGCAATGTTAAAATTCAAAGTCTCAACCCCGGTTCGGTTTAGAACCGGATTCAAAGCGGCGACACAAGTTATAAAGGAAGGCAACTCTTAAAATATTTTTTAAACTTTTCTTTCATTGTTTTCACCATATTTCCAAATAAATCGTTTTTCGATTCAAACTCGTCTAATTTTGAAGTCATAAAATAAAGTTGTTTAAAACTAAACAACTTGTAGGATAGTAAACTCCTGATAACAAAGTAATAGCCTTTTTAAAAACTTCAAGCATTTCCCAAACAAGTTTTATAGTATACCAACATGACTCGGGATAAGGCACAACCAAATTACATTGTGCAAGGTGGTCATGAAACACTTTTAAAGTATCTTTTTGTCGTAAAGCACATTCAAACATGTTACAAGTAGAATTCCATCGAGTAGGTACGTTCCAATTCGAACCTAAACAAATGGCATTTCCATCAGTACAAAACTTGATATATCTATGATATCGTTTATTACTACTACTAAAAATATCTTTTAACATATCTTTAAAAGATTTTTTTGTTGCCCTGATAACTTGTAACCAGTCTTGCACAACCAAATTAATGATATGTGCTACACATCGACTATGAAAAAAGACAATGTTGCAAACCGGTTTGTATTTTAATTGTAATTGATCAACCGCAACGGTGTTGTTCGACGCATTATCGAAAGATATAGAAAAAATATTTTCTTATAAATTATATGTTTTAATGGTATAATCTAAAATAGCATATAGATTTTCGCGGGTATGGAGGTATCCAAACAATTCAAAGGCAATTGTATGCTCATAACCCGCATTTTGGGATTTACCCAATGAGCGGTAACACAAAGATACGAATCCGGTAAACCATGTGGAGCCATTCAAACATCACACATTAAATTTACACCGGATTCTAACGATTGAAATCCTAAAATCATATTTTAGCTAGTTTTCACATATTTGTACAATCACGTCTACTGGTTATTCGACTTACATGGCAATATCGAGGTTGAAGCGTATCTTAGATAAGCGAGGTCGTTCGCTTATTGTCGAAGTGGTCAAAAGGCAAGGTTTCTTGAATCACAAATTTTGCCATCCTATCCTGAACCCGAGCCGCCTCGTATTGCCACAACCATCCATCATTCCCCATTGTTGTTTGACTAGAACTCGACGCTGCTTTCACCGCAGGACAACTTTTCGACATATGATTTCTCAACATAGTATTCTCGTCATGTTTGTAAAAAAAACCCCACATTTCTTACATCTCGCTTTTTTCGAATTGTGCGACATCACACAAATCGTAGTTTGACCAAATATTCGGGTTTCTATTAATCTCTTTTATAGAAACCACCGTAAGATTGGTTGATGAATTCCAACAGATGTTTGAGATTGCCAAGATGTCATTTTTTTAGAGCTTTTTTTTTTTTTTTTTTTTTTTTTTTTTTTTAGAGTGTTTTTGAGAGTGTAATTTACCCTCAACACCAATTTACTTATACAGTACTAATGGGGTATCAATTTGGTGGTTTAGGGGAAAAAAAGGCCAAAAGATGGGAAAAAGGTCATATGACCATTTTGAATTTGCTGTCTGCTGTTGATGTTGTCTAACGTTCGAAACCGGTTTTTAAAATCAAACCAGTTTTTCAAATCAGGCGCTAAAAAAATAGAAACCGGTTCTCAAACCGGCAATTCGGTTCAAGTGAAACCGATTTTTTTTCTCGGATAGGATTGGTTTCCGATTTTTTGTTCACCTCTATCTTTATTACATATAAAGCAAGAATATTTTTGCTTAAACTTAAAAATGAGTAATGTTTAATTCCAAACTATCTTTTTAAAACTATAATTGGTTGTGCATGAACTTGGTTGAAAGATGTTAAAATCACATAGTGAAGAGTTATTAATGAAAGTGAAGTGATCCGGTGAAAACAAAAACTAAAATGGAATGGAAGTGATCCAGTGAAAACAAAAACAAAAACTAGAATTTACGGTTTAAATAAGAGATAAAATTTTAAGGGAACGCGTATCCTTTTTTGTATGTGCATCTAAAATGTGTAATTCTAGTTTATTCTCACCTTTATCATTTTATTCTCCTTCTTATTTGATCATAACTTTAATAAAAATACAAACAACTAATACACATCTAAATTTTTTTAACCACCAACCATATTCCATAAGAACATTTCTCATTTTTAATGATGTGACCGGATTCATCTAAAGTCTCACTTGCGAGTATTATTTTCCTTTACTCATTAGCATATCCTCTCGTAATTTTAACTTATCATTTAATCATATTTAATATTTAGAGTTAATTACTTAAATTGTCCATGTGGTTTGTTGGGTATAACAAAAATGGTTCTTAAATTTTTTTTGACTAATGATTTTAAAAAGTATCATACTTGACATCAATTGTTTTTTTGAGTGGCGAATAAAATTTTTTGCTTAAAAATGTACTTTTCATTCTAATTCATCATTTTTGAGGTATTTTTGACATTTTTGCCATTCGAAAAAATAAAATTCTATAGCTGCAAGAGACAAAAATGTCATAAAATGTTACTCGTACAAAATACCCTAAAAAGGCTAAATTTGAAAGAAAAATAACCGTAAAAGCAAAAAAAATTGTTCGCTACCCATTAAAACAAATGGTGTCAAGTATGATACTTTTTCAATCATTTCCCGCTTTTTTTTCTTTTCTTTTTTTTTTTTTTTTCGGATCCTCTCTCTGTGGTTTTTGACCCGTAACAGTTTTGATCATTTTGCCTTATTTTCACATGGACCAAACCCGTTATGGATAAAAAAATCACAGGGACCAAATCGTCCCTATACTTTTTTAACGGGGACCAAACCCATTACGGGTCAAAAACTACAGGGAGAGGATCCGGGAAAAAAAATGTAGGGACCATTTTCGTTAAACTCGACAAACCACAAGGACCATTTAAGTAATTAACTCTAATATTTATTTATAAACACACTCGACCAAGGGGCTAGTGTCCTTATGTTACTCCATGTGTGAGAATACTTTCCGACTAAATGGTTGCGGGTTCAAGTCATGCTTAAAACATGTAAGATAGATTTATTGTGAGATAGTTGTACTTCTAATAAAAATTATGAACACACTACATCTCTTTCTTTTTTAAGACGGATGAAAGATATATTCTTTTTTTAACGACATTATTAATAAATAAACTAACGAGATGCTAGAAAGATAACAAGGATCACAAAGCCAATCTTTCCGACTAGAAATTTTCCTACCTTTATATTTTAACCAAAAACACACACAAGATTATACCACACAACACTCACAAACTCAGTCTCTCGCACCTTTTCGGTTAAGTCATGATTTCTTGATTTAAGTCATATGCTAAAAGAACCGTAGTAGTGATAGCACGTGACACTTGAGCCTCACGCATGCGCACTATGTGCAGCCTTATAATCTTTTTTTCTTTTAAGTATATTTGTGAGACTAACTTTTTACACTATTTGAATAAAACACGAGTATATAAGTTTACGAAACTTGTAGAAGATGCACATCTTGTGATCAATTGCGTGATTTGTTAAAGCAATCAAGCATGATTTAGTGTTTGTTTATGCAATCTACATTTGTCTAACTATTTAAGGTTGACATGATTAAGTTGTATTATGCTTTCTTAAGTTTGTAACCTCTTTTCCTTATTATTGTACCATATAAGTAAGTATGTAAATACTAACTAAACACTTGAGACATTTAAGACTTATTTGCTACGACTTGCTTGGGCTCTTAAGTTAAATTTTTTTTCTAGAAAGGCAACTAACGATCACACAATAAATCAATCTCAGATGTTTTAAACATGACTTGAACCCACGATCATTTGGTTGGGAAGCATTCTCATTTCTCACACATGAGATATCATTTGGACACAAATCAACGCTTGTTGATACCTTAAGTCATAAATGATTTAACATCTTATAATTGTAACCTAAACATAAAATACAAACGCATCTATAGGCGCACACGCACACACACTTGAAGCACACAGTGCAATGAGTGATAAATAAGTTATAGGGCATTGTTGGTACATATAAAACCGCTATGTGCCTTATACAAACATTTATGTTCAATAAATTTGAATTATGTTAAAATATCATATTATACTACTCAAACAATAAGATTATTAAATAAATTTGATCATATTTTCAAACCTAACAGATATAGTTGAAATATTATTAATAGTTGTAGTCATTATTCGAACTTAATGCGTGTTTTATAACCCGTGCGTACACGGATCAAAACTAGAATTTGGATAACGATAAATTAATTTCAATGTAATACCTAAAATTTATAGATGCACGATAAAAAAACATGAATTATAAGTATGCATCAAACAAATTTTGTTAAAGTATGTAATTATTAGTAGTATTATAATATGAACTTCGTGCATATACTATTACTAGAACGGTACCTACGCAATGCGGCGGCGGGTACTTGTGACTATATTTTGCGTTATTCGGTTACACATTTAGTTGTCTTTATGCTTTATAATTAGAGATGATTAAGCCAAATAATTTTAGTTTAAACAACCAACCTGCTTCGTAACAAACTTCCTAAACAACTTGGTTCCTAACCAACCTGCTTCCTAATCAATTAATTTTGAAATCCTTCTATAATAAACAAGTAAAAGTCTGAATTTTAAGACTTTCTAATTATAGAATAGTCTTAAATGAATTATATAGTAGTGTAGATATTTATAAAATATTAAACGTTGACAAATTTTATATTAAATTAAAATTTTAAAATAAATTACATTCATGTCGGACTTAACTAGTATTTATATATGTCGTCGACAAAACAATAATGGTACAGTATGTTATTAAGATGATTCGACGAAAAAGGCACAAGTCAACCTTTAGATGTTATTGTTTTGTGGTAGCGTTACCATGTACGTAAAAACAATTATTCAAAAGTACAACATGTTTAATTTTGTAGTTCAACATCATTGTCAAATGTAATTTGAAACCTTGTCATGCAAATTGCAATATTAGTTTATACATACTATTTCCGGTTGACTATTATTCAAAGTCTATACCCATTTTCAAACTTCTTAAAATCAAAATAGTGAGTTTTGTACATATCTTTAAAGTGTTTGACTCGGACACTTGCGTACGAATAAATTGCAATTTGGTAAAGTAATTGCTAAAACTTTTAAGTAATAATACTAATACTGTAATATATAAGCTACTTGACATGACAATAAATAAAAGTCATGGCGTATGCAGCACATTACTAAGAGTGTCACTGTTGGAAAATTTGTTACACAAAAATTAAAATCGTAAACTTTTGTCACTATAAATTAATAATTAATAAAAATTAATAATCAGTTGTATGCTGTAAGCTGTTAACATGAGCTACAAGCTGTATCATTTTTTCAATAAAAGTATTTGGTAAGTTAGTTGTTAAATGTAATTATAAGATGTAAAATGATATAAAAGGGCATATCTGTAATTATAAATAAATATTTGGAGGGTATATTAGTAATTTAAAGTTTTAACAGTTCTAAGAAGTTTAAAAAAGCTTCATGGATCAGCTTTTTATTTATGAGCTATTTGTTTGACATAAAAGCTTGAAGTTAATGTATCCAAACGGAGCTTTTATCTTAGAGGAGATTATTTTTGTAACAAAAAGCTAACAGCTCCCCCAAAAAGCCCCTACCAAACAGGCCCAAAGAGAGATACACTTTAAAATCCTAAGATTCTTTAGTAAAAATAATTCATAGTCATTTGTTTTTTTTTTTTTTTTTTGCTGAACTTCAAATCTATATTGAGTTTATATTAAAATCTTCTTATTGCATTAAAGAATTGATGCATTGTCTTCTCGTATTACAACAAAAAGTGTTAATTGTATTTTCATTAAGTATGAATGTGAATTCATAAAATGTTAATTGGAACTTATTTTTCAGATTTAATTTTCGTCTCTAATAAGTACACATTGTAACTAGCTAGTATATTAGACTTGAAAATTTCAAGGTAATACGCAAAATCTCTATAAATTAATAAATTATTAATTTATTGATATAATAATATCTCGCTAAATTAATAAAATATCCCGGTCTCAATAATATTTATTTATAGAGGTTTTACTGTACTAAACAAAACTTTCTTACACAGAAGACATTTCTAAGCATTCATACTGACTCGAACACCAAACCAATTCAAGTGACCATGCTTCCATTCAACTCACCAAAAACCTTGGACTACATTTCCTTTACTTATGGATATAAGCTAAATACCAGATATGCAATCTTGGTCTGCACATATTGATACTAGTTATAATTCACAAGAAAGGCATATCATTCACTCCATTTCAAACCATCCTACCCTCCAATAGGATTCATAGCAATTTAGACTACATTTCATACTCATACTGGCAAATATAACTAACCAATGCAGCCACATCTTCACATTAGCCAAATATGTTACTAGAGTTGATTAGGCTTCATCTAAAATGTATCAAAACCTCTCCTCTAGTAACAGTGTACAACTACATTTCCTCAACCATTACTCTTATCCAAGTCCCACCAGCTACATATTTTGTGTTTGTTTCCTTTTATAGAATTTTTCATATTTTCTGTATCAATTTATTATAGGAGGAACTTATTAAACAAGTCAAGTACATATTCGTTTTCTATGTTTACAAAGATTTCAAATCGTGTTATATTGTAACAGATTTGCATATCTTGTTAATATTTGGCTGCGATCTTTTCTAGGTTGAAAAGATTATTTATATTTAGATGCGATATTTTTTTGATGGAAAAGATTGATTATATTTTGCTACGATATTTTCTTAATTGGTAGAAAAGATAGGTTTTTTGTATACATAATGGATCTCCGCCCTTAGTTTTCTACACTCTAACAACCTAAAAACGCATCATTACGTTGCCTCCATAAAAATGAAATTCTCTACAACATATTCAATAAACGGCCCAACGTTTCGGTGTATCTTTCTGGCATGTTAATTAGTCAAGTCCAGCAGTACACGCTGCGTCAACTGTTGTACCCTTGAAAACAGACAATAAATTTGTTTTAAAGGAATCGTGTAAATCATGAGCCTGAGCTTTTACTGTTTAAACACGATCTTCAATTTACAAGTACCTTCTTTGTTTAAATATTGCAATAGAGTCTCTCTTCTGACCTTATAAACCTTCTGTCCATTTATCTGTTTCCTTTATTGTATGCAATTTATTGTTTAATTAAATTTGTTAATTGATTTTATACAATAAAATGTATATATTTTCCTACAGTCTCACGACATTCACTTCGAAAATGCAGATGTCTTAAGGCTATCTGACTCAAGGAAGCACATGTATTAAACATCATTACTATTAATTTCATATGTTTGAATAATCATTAATGATTTTCTTTTATATTGAAGAATTACGTTTCATAAAAAGAAAAAATTGATCAAAAATCAACAATGTGACAATCCGAGAATCTTTAGAATGCGTATACAATGACGTCCAGTTGCATTCATAAATCATACTAATATAAACTATTTCATCTATTGTACGATTAAGATAAGGTGACAAATTGGCTGTTTTATATATGAGTTTTGCTACATTACAAAATGTAGAAAAAAGAAAACATCTACAAACTTGAGTGTATGTGTGATTGGTGGAATCAAAAATTAAGAATAGAAAGAAATTGTAGCAAAAACCCACATAGCCAACTTTAAATGCACAATACATTATTTCCATTAACTTGGAAAATTAGTTAGAAGGGTATCCACTCCGTCAAGTGAGTAGCATTTTAATTATATCAATATTTTTTAACCTCTTACATACACGGGCTATTAAATAAAAATTTTCTAAATTATGTAAAATCATTTAACTTTGTTTAGCTCACATAATATTGAGGTTGATGTTGAATAAATTTAATTATTGATACAATGTTCTAGTGAAAAATGTTTTCCGGATAATAATAATAATAATAATAATAATAATAATAATAATAATAATAATAATAATAATAACTAGTTTTTTTATGTTTCAATAGTTGATATGGTTATATTTGACCGACATATTCAATTACGATATAAATTTTTACGCATGGCCTTTGAAATCTCAGCTACGACACATATTTTTGTCATGAATGGCTGTCGAATTACCTCATGCAATCCTTCTTTCCGTCGTGGTGCGATAATGATTAACAACCATGGTGCTTATCCGCCATGAATTTCGCTATTGCATGGAACTTTTTTGTTTTGTTTATTAAAGTGTCACTGGTTAGTGTAATCGTGTATGTGCTTCAATTTGAAATCTACAAAGAAAGACTCTTTCTGAAGAGATAAAGATGCTATCATATTCTTATATTAATCATCCTAACTGCATGAAAATCCTGTTTGGCCTGAATGGATTTATGATCCAATTAACTCTTGTTTGAATTTGTTGTAACTTTAATTACCTAGCCTCTTCCTAGGTTTTTAATGAATTGTCGTTTCAAAATAAATCATTTGAATAAAGCATATGGTAGGAAATAAAAATGGTTTTGATGTTCGTTAGAGCAAATAAATCAATTGTAAAGTCACGTTACTAACTATTTTTTTTTAGGTTCAGAGTACCGTGATGTATCACAGTTTAGGGTAATGAAAATTCCAAATTTGGCGTAGTAACATACCTTTTGTAAAACCAATCCACTATGAATATGTTGCATCCAATGAGTTGTGGTCTACTAGTGCCATGAGATATGAGATAATGCAAGAGGCGTGTAATAAGGGTGTCATGATCGAGTTTTGGACCACTCAAGAGACGCGTTGGCTTTATTATGGCTCGTCGTGAGTGTGCATCTTCATCTAACAAATATGAAGTCTCGGTCGATGCCAAAACCGAGTCGTGTAGTGTGTGTTTTTGTATTTTTTTGTGTGAGTGTGTTTTGGTGAGGTATATTTGTTTTTAAGTAGGAATTGTTTGTTGGATTATGAACACGTTTCGTAAACATATGTCCGGTACGTGCTCGAGCCTATAGGATCGCACACTTTACGTTTGAAGATTCAATTTATATAATTAATAATGTATTATATTAATTATTTCACATAAAATTCATTTAACGGTCGTTAGACACTTAACGGTATTTACGAACGGTCGTTAGATGATAAATACAAGGAGTTAAGTGTAAAATAGAGGAAGGAGGGTTCTAGACCCCCTTTCCTTATGGATCGGCCGACCACTCCATAAGGAGGTGGGATTGGTTTAGCTTGGGCTCTAAGTTATCAGAAAACTATATAATGAACCCTTTAGGCTTCATTATTCTCTCAACTTGAAAACCTAACCTAACAAATTTTCTCTTCTTCTTGAATTGTACGATCTCCCCCCCCCCCCCCCCCCTTTTTAAAGGCAAGGGATTCGTTTTGCTTCTTGAGCACAAGTAATTAGTTTGTTTACGTGATCGAGAACTAGCATTCTAATTGAATTACTCATAAAAACGTGTGTGTGAAATCATAAAGAACTAGCATTCTATATGATCTTAATCCGCTACGTACTTGTGATTGATTTTGCTTGTATTATATGATAATATGTTAATACTCCCACAATGTTTGGTGGTGAAGTTGATTGTTTAATTACACTAAATTGATGGTGAAGTTGGTTGTAGAAAGAGAAAACTGATGTGACGCTAAGATGACGATGATGAATGCAATCTTGTGTCTCCTTACTACATTAAAAACTCCATAAATTAATACTCGGTAAATTAATAAACTCGATAGAATTAATAATTTGTCCAGTCCCAACTTGGGACCAGTGCCAATTTGAACCCTACTCGATAAAATAATAAGATAATAAATTGTTTTAAACCCCAATGTATATATATTAGTCCCAACGAAACTATAAATTAATAATTACCAAAAATTCCATATAAATAAATATGATACATTTCACAATTCTAAGATTGTTTACTAAAAAATGAATCTATAGTCACTTATTTTTTGTTGAACTTCAAATCTATATTGATTTCATCTTTAAATCTCCCTATTGCACTCAAGAGTTGGGGTGTTGTCTTCTCGTATTGCAACAAAAAGTTGTGAAGAGTTGTTGCCGCTTGTAATGCTTCTTTTCGAGTGACCGGTTCCAAAGCTAATGAATCATCCTCAACTTCATCATCGACCGGATTTTGAATGGTATCCGCCACAATTTCTTCAATGCCTTGAACCTCGTAGCATTCATTATTTTCACCAGGATAATCTAGCAAGTGATTCACATCCATTTTTTGTTGATAATGTATACCCGTAATCAAGTTCTCAAGCTAACTAATGTCTTCTCTAGAATTTGCATTGTTTAAATCACTTGAGCCGGTTGGATTCGCCGAACGAATTTTGCAATGTCGAAAGCAATTTGCTATGGCCTCTTGTTGCACATTTCTCCAAGATGAGACGGCCAAATTGATAGCATCCAAAACATTAATCTTTTCCAGAGAAGAAATGTCCAACTCATAACCTTCCAAATTCTTAAGGTAAAACCTTTTACGATAGTACATTTTAAAAGATCTAATTATCCCAGCATCACATGGTTGAATTTTTTATGTCATGTTTGGCGGTAGAAAAAACAACTCAATGTTTCATAACTCTGGGATATTTTTTGAATGGGCTGTGTGGAAAACTAGAAGGGGGGTTGAATAGTTTACCGCTTTTTCGATTCTTATTTTCTTAAATAATCTTTGAGAACTT
The DNA here is from genome assembly GCA_030686995.1 of Artemisia argyi. NCBI lineage: Eukaryota > Viridiplantae > Streptophyta > Magnoliopsida > Asterales > Asteraceae > Artemisia > Artemisia argyi. The sequence goes on along the minus strand of CM060708.1, from coordinate 239,347,802 downwards.
GACATTTGGTTAAAGATATGAACACAACTTAATATGTTTGATTGTTTGAAAAGACTTTACATGTAGATAACAATTCTAACTTAACTTGTTTCATACTTTGAAAAGCTTTACTTGTAATGATCCTAACTTTGCTTGTTTAGTTCTTTGAAAAGCTTTACTTATGTTGAAAGATATAAGAACAATATTACTTGTTTTGGTTCTTTGAAAAGCTTTATATGTGATCAACAATTCTAACTAAACAACAACATATAATAAGCAAAGATAGAGAAAGAAACAATCAAACCACAACACGATAGTTTATCGTGGTTCGGCTACAAGGACTCTTTTTTCTTGCCCTACATCCACGCCCCGAGTTTCCAACTCGAGAGTTATAAACACTAATCAACAAGCTCCTTTCACCGGCGGAGAAAACCTTACACGTCGCTTATACTTTTACCGACACAAAGCTAGATGTCGAGTTCTTTTACAAGGGTACAACCACTCCCATTCGTCACTTACACTTTTACCGACACAAAGCTAGATGTCGAGTTCTTTACCAAGGGTACAACCACTCCCGTTAGTTCTTTTACTAGGGTACAACAACTCCCAACACACTACGTATTTTGAGGCCTAAAATACTAACCTATAACTTCTACATACATGACACACATGAAGTATAAACTACCAAAGCTTATACATGACCAAGCTACCAAGACTTGCAACTTTAGAGTTGAAGCTTGTAACTTCTTGAATGATCTTGTGAAGTCCCTTGCTACATAAGAGAATCACAAATCAAAAGGTTACTGAGTTAGTTGAGAGAGTGTGTGAATATATTTCCTAAAAGTGTTACACAAAACAAACAAATGGTTTGGTATTTATAGCAAACTATTCTGCAGTCTGGCGGATCAGGCGGAACCCTCAGATGGGTTCCGCCCGTGTACCCCCAGGGTACCGCCGGGTCTGCAGTAGGTTTTTGCAATAACTTCCCAAACCAAACAATGTCTTGTCTCATAACTTCTAGCAACCAAACAATGTCACATCACTTAAAGTAAGTCAAACATGATACTTGCAAGCAACATGAAAGCAAGTCAAACACATAACTTGCCATAAATACATAATGAATAAACTTGCCATAATTGTGATGTGACTATTTCTAATTTAAGAAATAAAACCAATGTTTAGTTTAAAAGAAAATGTAAACATTAGTTAAACAAGACTTAAACACACAAAGTGATAATTTACTTTTAGCTAAAGTTCATACTTTGTTATTAACAAAACTTAGCAAAGATCGTAAAATATAAATAACGTTTTTAGGCGATATTTGTATTAACAGGCTGGACAATTATCCACTACCAAGAGATTTTTTCGATCGTGTATTTGTTCATCCATCTAAAGAACATATTCTTCAAAAAGCAACCCAGTCATCCATGCTCGTTTATTGGCGCGGTATTCACAATCTAGGCTATCCATGTTGATATTCTTAAAACAACGTGGCTTTGCATACTGACCAATGATCCACAGAGGAATTTTTTCCAAGCCATCCTCATTGCAACAAATAACAATTGTAAGCCTTTCCTTGTCCTGTTTCCTACCTTCAAGCTGTTTTGTTGCAAGTGAATGGTCAGCTTGTAACTTGTAAAACAAACCAGTTTCATCCATATTAAAAACATCTTTCATAGGAAATTGATCAATTTTTTCCCTTATAGATTCCAATTTCTTCTCCATGTCATGTGTGTCAACTGAGCCACTTTCTCCTAAACAGCGATATGATTTGATATCATGCCTTAACTTGAATTTCCCAAGACAGCCTAGTGAAAGTTTATGCTTTGAAAGATCATGGGGATACAAAAGCTTCAGAGCCTCAACCGCCTTCTCTATGATTAGCTCTCCTGTTATATTCACCCGCTCTTGATGTTGGAGAAACCATTCACAAACAACTTTCTCCATGTCCGGGGTACTTGGTTGGTTTGTGACGCTTCGAAGATCCACCTTTGTCAAAATCAGTTGATAGAAACTCCGATGATCACTTGAGAGTGTTTGATAGTATGCCTTGTGTTGACATAAATAATGCCTAAAAACATTGTTAACATTCATCGACATCTCTATGTTTTGATAATTACAAAACGTAAATTCATTGATCTAAAAAATTATGACGTAAACAAGTATTTAGCAATTAATATCTCACTTCACATCCAAATCACTTAAGGTATGAATAAACAAAGTGTTTATTACATTCTATGATCAAATTAAATTTTTCTCAATCACTAGACCTTTTATAAAATGTCATAAATATTTTATATCATTTACAAAATCATTTTTGGAATTAAAAGAATATGTTTAAATCACTATACAGTAAAAACTCCATAAATTAATACTCGGTAAATTAATAAACTCGATAAAATTAATAATTTGTCCAGTCCCAACTTGGGACCAGTGCCAATTTGAACCCTACTCGATAAAATAATAAGATAATAAATTTTTTTAAACCCCAATGTATATATATTAGTCCCAACGAAACTATAAATTAATAATTGCCAAAAAATTCCATATAAATAGATGTGATACATTTCACAATTCTAAGATTGTTTACTAAAAAATGAATCTATAGTCACTTGTTTTTTGTTGAACTTCAAATCTATATTGATTTCATCTTTAAATCTCCCTATTGCACTCAAGAGTTGGGGTGTTGTCTTCTCATATTGCAACAAAAAGTTGTGAAGAGTTGTTGCCGCTTGTAATGCTTCTTTTTGAGTGACCGGTTCCAAAGCTACTGAATCATCCTCAACTTCATCATCGACCGGATTTTGAATGGTATCCGCCACAATTTCTTCAATGCCTTGAACCTCGTAGCATTTATTATTTTCACCAGGATGATTGCAACAAATAACAATTGTAAGCCTTTCCTTGTCCTGTTTCCTACCTTCAAGTTGTTTTGTTGCAAGTGAATGGTCAGCTTGTAATCTGTAAAACAAACCAGTTTCATCCATATTAAAAACATCTTTCATAGGAAATTGATCAAAATTTTCCCTTATAGATTCCAATTTCTTCTCCATGTCATGTGTGTCAACTGAGCCACTTTCTCCTAAACAGCGATATTATTTGATATTGTTAGGAATACAAATATTCCTGTAAAAGTCTCGGTCACCTAATTATTGTAATAGCATTAAGTTAGCTCATAGTTAGTTTATATATTAGTTAGTTAGTATTAGTTTAAGTAACACCATGGAAGAAGGACGGGTCTTTACCCACTGTATGCCTGATCCACAGCCCGGGTGTGGGCGTTTGTAGTTTAGTATAAATACCCTTCTCCACATGTGGAGAGGGATGGACCTTCATTCAATCTAATCTAATCTTTCTAATTTTCTCTCAAGGTTCCACTCTTTCTTTCTTACTTTCACCTCTAACGCCTCACATGACCACATGGATTTCATGTTTCCAACTTGATTAGTATTCTACAATTAGTATCAAGAGCCAAGGTTTCATCTTAGGGCCTTGTAGAATCGGATTTGGTATGGTTTTGTGTAGTTTATGTGAGTTTGAAGTTATTTTCTTGAAAAACATCTTGGTTTGATCTTTCTAGTGTTATTAGACATGTTAGAGATGTACTTTTATGATCCTTGGTGTTAGTATAACATTGTGTTTCAGTTGGTTATATCATATCTTAAGTCTATTTGAAGTTTGGATTAGGTTTAGGGCATATTTCATTGTTGCGGTTAACTCTACTGTTACATTGCTTATCTGCGATTAGTTCCAGATCTCTGTGGTTAGTTTGTCTGCGATTACTATTTTGGGAATACAAACAAATCGCAAGGAAAGTGACAATTTTGGACTTTTGTCAACTGCGATTAGCTCCTGCAGTTAAGTGGTCTGCGGTTAGTTCTTTGTGGTTAGCTTCCTGTGGTTAAGTGGTTTGCGGTTAGTTCTTTGTGGTTAACTTCTCTTGCGGTTTGATTATTCTGCGGTTTGATTATTTTGTGGTTTGCTACGTGCTGCGGTTAGTGACTTGCGGTTAACTCTCATTGTGATTAACTATCCTGCGGTTTGAATATTCCTGCGGTTTGGTCAACTTGCGTTTAACTCTCCCTGCGACTGGTACACTTTATTGCGAGTATCTCCTACGCTGCGGTTTGGTAGTTTCAGTTGCGACTTTCTCTTATTGTTTAGCAATTTACTAGGTGATGAGATTCATGTGATAGGATAATCATTTTGCAATTCGTGAATTGTTGTAACTTTAGTCGTTTCAATTAATCTAATTGTGATCTGACGTTGTGAGTTAATCCTTACGACTTAACTAATCTCAATTGGATAGATTGCAACTTGACTTGTCACAACTTAACACTTGATGCAAACTGTTACTAATCTGGTATCTCTCTCTTAGCTTAATTTGCTGAAAATATCATCCGGTTTCGTTTGTCCGTTTGGAGACTTTGTGATGTCGACAGCCTCAGATGACATTCAAGCTGCTGGGTCCGACACCCTACCTCCAATGCTGGACAGAACTGACTATGAATCATGGGCACAAAGTATTCGTCTCTATTGCTTGGGTAAGGAAAATGGAGTCAACATTTTGAAATCCATCGATGAGGGACCCTTTCAAATGGGCACTACTAGAGACACGGTCGCAGCGACTGATCAACAACCTGCTGTAGTTGGTCCAGATAGACCTCGCACCTACAATGAGATGTCGGATGAAGAAAAGAAACGCTATGATTCCGACATCAGAGCATCGAATATTGTCATTCAAGGGCTTCCTAAAGATGTCTACAAACTTATCAACTACAACACAGAAGCCAAAGTTGTCTAGGATAACGTAAAAATGCTTCTTGCGGGGTCTGAGTTAACCAAAGAAGATCGGGAGTCTCAGCTATACGATGAATTTGAGCATTTCAAAATGAACCCAGGTGAAAGCATCACTGACTATTACGTCAGATTTCACAAGCTGGTCAATGATATGAGAGCCATCAAGATGACAATGCCCAACATTCAGCTTAATTTTAAATTCGTGAATAACATGGCACCAGAATGGGATAGGTTTGTCACTGCTGTTAAACTCAACAAAGGTCTCAGGCATACTAATCATGAACAACTCTATGCATATCTTCAACAACATGAGAAACATGCTGCTTGTGATCGGTTAATGCGAGAAAAGCTCAATCCTTTTACAACAAATGAATCTCTTGCCTTTGTCTCTAATGTTCAACAACTTACCCAATCTTCAAATGATCAATCTCAACCACTACAACCGTCTTCCAGGTCTACGCCAACAAATGGTCAATCATCAACTCCCTCACCATCTGCTTTGAACACACATATGGACTCTGGGTATTCTCACACTGACATGATGATTGATAATCTCTCCAACCAAGTCTCCTTACTAGTCCAACAGTTCAGAGCTGTACTTCCACCAACTTAGGACCTCGTCTAACCCACGTAATCAGGCAGTCATAGAAGATGGTAGGGTGGTGGTGCAGAATGTGCAAGGAAGACAAAACCTCAATCAAAGAAATGCTGGTAGAGAAAATGGGCAGTACAGAGTTGGGAATGCTCTTCAAGTACAAGCTAAGCAGCCTAAGTGTTATAACTGTGGAGGGTTGGGCCACATAGCTAGGAATTGCACTCTCCCAAAGCGTCCTCAAAACTCTGAGTACTTCAAGGACAAGATGTTGCTAATGCAGGCGCAAGAGAATGGGACTGCTTTGGATGAAGAAGCTCTGCTCTTTCTGGCTGGTGATGACGGGAACACATTTGATGCTGACGTGGATGATCAGCCTGTTCAGGACATGGCACTTAATGATCCGAACATCTTTCAAGTTGAAGAATGTGATGCATTTGACTTAGATGTTAATGACAAACCTACAGCTCAAACCATCTTCATGGCTAATCTGTCTGCAGCTGCTTCTTCTCCACAACATTCTGACTCCTCCATCACATCTGCTATTTCTGAGGTACCAACATCACTTAATCCTAATCTGAATACTCCCACTAACTCACAGGGGGTGTGTGACTCTGTACAACTCAAGAATATTGTCAACACAGACACCACTGATATGGGAAATACCAATAATAACCCATATGAAAAGTATGTGAATGACAATAGACTGCTAGTTGTACCAAGTGTCATGCCGTCTGTTGATTCTAGTGAACATGAGCTACATGAGCACCCAATATACAACCCTGATGATTCCTTGATCACTAGAGTTGACATCCTTAAGGATCAGGCGAATATATATATGAACAGCGTGCTAAATTTGAGCTTAATGAACGTGAGCAGAAAATGGAATGGCAAATGCGTACTTACATAGCTGAAAACAATTCCAAACAAGAAACATTGAAAAGGGAGTTAGTTTCTTTGAAAAAACAATTGGATCAAACTGTTAAACAAAAACAAGAATTTCAAAAGGGTTTGACTTCAATCAAACTCGAATACAAAGATAAAGAGACTAAACTTCTAAATGATTTCTCAAAACTCAAAATGTTGAAAAATAAATTGGAAGATAAGTTGTACACACAAGGCCAAACCATTCAATCTGCTCAAATGATGTAAAACCATAGGAAACTAAGTGATGAATTTAGTGAACAGGATGCCTCTAAGCCTAAAGCCAAATTCCTTAGAAATGGTATAGGTGCTCAACCTGCATTATATGATGCAAACACTATGCTTGAACCTAACCATGCCCCTCCTGATGTGAGATCCTATGACGAGATTGATGAGGCAGAGGATAGAACTAGGAAAATACTTGCTGAACGATTAAAGGATCCTAAGTGCATAACTAAAAATATTGTGTTTCACTATGATTATGCGAATGACAATCATTCAGCCATTTTTGTTCCTCAAAAGAGAATCCTCCCTGACAAAGTTTTTTGGAATATAGACATTGAGAAAATGAAAGCTGAAAGAATTGTGGGTAACACGTGCACTATCTTTAGGATTGCTGACCCAACGATTTATCCCCTGAATACACCCAGGCACCTTGTACCATTTACTCTTCCCACACAGTGTAATACTCTAATTGGGTTGTATGTTCTAGGTCAATTGTTTAATAACTTTGAGAAAACATGTAAAATGAGAATTACACCAACAGGGATTACAGAAGGGGAAAGGGGTTTTGAGCAAACAAAATAGTGTTACCTAACTGAAGTCATGCCATTTTTCAAACTTCTCAAAGAACATTTTGAGGGCCTTAAAAATACCATTAATAATGATGTGACTCAAATGAAAAAGGTTTTTAAAGAAGTGGAAAGTGAGGGTAATCAATTAGCTATTGATCTCAAATACAGTGAAATTGACAGGAAAAACATTCTCATTATGAATGAAAACTTGCTTGCTAATTGCATTGCAAAAGATGTGTTTTACACAGTAACAGACTCAGCATTATCTGCTCGACAATTTCATGAAATGTCGGTCACTTTGAATGTATTCCAGAATCGTGTAATTGAGCTTGAGGGGGAGAATTACAAACTTAATGAAAAAATTCAAAACGATGACCATGATAACATGGTCAGGAATTTCTCAAAACTAAAAGTTGATAATCTTAACTTACAAGTAAAATATCAACATCTAGAAGAAAGCATAAAAGTATCAAGTGCCAAGACATCTTCGGATGCTCCTGAGTTTGACACATGTTTTGAATTAGCCAAAAAGGATGAAGTAATCCAAGCTCACTCAAACACGATTCGGAAATTGAAGGTCCAAATTGCACAATTAAAGTCTAACATGGGCAATGTAACCAACAGCAGTCACCAAATGTCACTAGATTCTCAAAATTTTCAGAAACCAGACATCATTAATGCATTGCAACATGAGAATGAGTGGCTTCGTGCTGAAATGTCAAACGCCAAACAACATTACAAAGAGTTATTTGAGTCTATTAAGATAACATGTGACCAAAACAATGATAGAGTCACTTCTTTGTTAAACGAGAATGAGAATCTAAGGACTATGGTGAAAGGTAAAATGCATGTTGTATCATGTGATCATGCAATTCCTAATGCTCATGTTTATAAGAAATATGCGTGTGATGACTTAAACATCTCTCTTCCCCTTAGGAACAATAAGTTAGTTCATAGCAACTATCTTAGACATCTTAAGGATTGCCTTGTCATACTTAGTGAAACTGTTGAAGATGAGAGGTGGTCTAAACCGCTGGATGATGTTGTTGTTAGTGCTTGCTTCCTTACTAATAGAGCCCAGGAATTATTAGAATACGCTATAGGAACATGCCCCAAGAATGATAACACATTGGACAGGTCGCTGGCGTCACACTCTAAAGCTGGCAACAAACATGTCATATTTAATCATCCCCAAACCATGCCACAATCCACCACCATGATTACCGGTAAACAAGTAGCAATTAAGCATACTAATGTTCCTGTCATTGCTTCTACAGGAGTAACCGGTGTATCTAAAGCTAGCAAGTCACAGCCTAGGTGCAATACAAAGAATGATAGGACTTTGCCGGCTAAGAGTGCACTCATGAAGGAAGTAGAAGAATCCTCTAGGAACAATAAAGTTATGATTAATGAAAGGAATCGAGTTGAATCAAACATTTGTGTTAACAATGTTGTAATTAATTCGAATTCTGAGGCTATTTGTAAAACTTGTAACGAATGTTTATTTTTGGTAATCATGATGCTTGTGTTGTGTCCTTCTTGAAATCCACTATGCAATCTCCGGTCATGAATTTTTCAAGTGTTAAAAGGGTAAAACAAGTATGGAATAAAACAGGAAAAGTGTTCACTAATGTTGGTTATCAATGGAGACCTACTGGAAGGAAATTCACCCTAGGAGAAAAGTGCCCATTGACTAGGATCACTAGCTCCAAAGTTGTGTCAATTAAGAAGTGGAGACCTACTGGTAGAATGTTCCCAATAGAAGCACTTAGTACCACTCCTAGTTCTAGTGCATCAAAATGTGAAAATTCCAGTGATATATCCGTAACATATGATAATCCAATATGTGTGTGTGCTAACCAAACGGACCCCAACTGTTTGTGGGGCTCCAGCTTTTTCAGTTATCCACCATTGTCTGGTTTCAAATGCAGGTCGTACAAATCGTCCTTTGGTATTTGGACTCAGGCTGCTCAAAACATATGACTGGAGATCGCTCGCGGCTCAAGAATTTCGTGGAAAAGTTCATTGGTACGGTCAGATTTTGGAACGACCATTTTGGATCTATAATGGGTTAGGGTGATTACGTCTTTGGAGACAGTGTAATATCCAGAGTATACTACGTGGAAGGGCTTGGACACAATCTATTTTCTGTTGGTCAATTCTGTGACTCTGATCTTGAAGTTGCCTTCAGAAAGCACACCTGTTTTGTTAGAGAATTAGATGGTGCTGATCTCCTCAAGGGGAGTCGGGGCACTAACCTTTATACCATCTCTATTGAAGACATATTACGGTCCTCTCCAATTTGCTTGCTTTCAAAAGCCTCTAAGAACAAATCATGGTTGTGGCATCGTCGTTTAAACCATTTGAACTTCGGTACCATCAATGAACTCATACGTAAGGATCTTGTTCGAGGCTTTCCCAGACTTAAGTATGAAAAAGATCATTTATGTTCCGCATGTCAAATGGGCAAGAGCAAAAAGCACACCCATAAACCCAAAACTGTCAATTCCATCATGGAAGTTCTACATACTCTTCACATGGATCTATGTGGACCGATGAGGATTCAAAGTATCAACGAAAAGAAATATGTGCTTGTTATCATTGATGATCATTCTCGTTTCACGTGGGTAAAGTTTCTACGATCAAAAGACGAAACTCCGAAAACCATCATCAAACTCATTAAGCAATTGCAAGTTCGACTCAACAAAACAGTTAGGTTCATTCGTACTGATAATGGAACGGAGTTTATGAACAAATAACTTACTCAATTATATGAAGGTGTCGGCATTAGTCATCAAAAGAGCATTCCACGTACTCCTCAACAAAATGGAGTTGTTGAAAGGCGTAATCGCACCTTAGTTGAAGCCGCAAGGACTATGCTCATCTTCTCCAAAGCTCCTATGTTTCTTTGGGCTGAGGCAATTGCTACAACATGTTACACACAAAACCGATCCTTGATACATCCTCTCCACTACAAGACTCCATATGAACTGGTTCATGGCAGAAAACCGGATCTTTCGTTTCTTCGAGTATTTGGTGCATTGTGCTATCCAACAAATGACAGTGAAGACCTTGGGAAACTCAAGGCCAAGGCCGACATTGGTTTCTTCGTTGGCTATGCTCCCGAGCGAAAGGGGTACCGAATCTACAACAAACGTACCAGAGACATAATGGAAACAATCCACGTTACTTTTGATGAGCTGACTGAGCAACCGGTTCCTGGACGATCAAGTTCTAGACCCGTACCTAACCTTTTGTCTCCTGGACCTATAAGCTCCAGGCTTGTACAGAATCCTACTCCTGTTACTCCTTTTATACCTCCTACAAGTGAAGATTGGAAGAAATTGTTTGACCCAATGTTTGATGAATACTTTGAACCTTAACACGTGGATGCTCCAGAAGCCACAGTCGCTCCACAACCAGCTGGGGTAGCAAATGTCCTAGATGATAATGCTGGGCCATCCACTTCATTGTCATGGGATCCTGAAGCCCCCACCATCAGTCGTTCAGCTACCACATCCAATGGTCAATCTTCATTTGTACAACGAGTAGCACCTGTGGATAATTCGTTTGAAGTAAATCCTTTCGCTCCACCTGATAATGAGCCGTTTGTTAACAGCTTTGCTCCTGAATCGTTAAATAATGCTACATCCTCAGATGAATCTAACATGGTTACCTCAGTTCCCTATCCTCAACCCCATGAACACCTTAGGAAATGGACAAATGATCACCCAATTGACAACATTATTGGAAACCCTTCTCGTCCGGTATCAACTCGTAAGCAACTTGCAACCGATGCATTGTGGTGGTTCTTCAATTCTGTCCTATCTAAAGCTGAGCCAAAAGATTTCAAGGATGCAATGTCTAAACACTCATGGTTCACTGCTATGGTGGATGAGATTCATGAGTTTGATCGCCTTGAAGTATGGGAATTAGTACCACCTCCCGATTGTGCTATGATCATTGCTCTCAAATGGATATTTAAAGTTAAACTTGATGAACATGGAGATGTATTGAAGAACAAGGCTAGGCTTGTGGCAAAAGGATATCGTCAAGAAGAAGGAATAGACTTTGAAGAATCCTTCGCACCTGTTGCTAGAATTGAAGCCATAAGAATATTTCTCGCAAATCCTGCAAGTCAGAATATGGTGGTTTATCAAATGGATGTTAAGACTACATTCTTAAATGGCGATCTAAAAGAGGTGGTGTATGTAAGCCAACCCGAAGGATTCGTGGATCCAGAATGTCCTAACCATGTGTATCGTTTGAAGAAGGCTCTTTATGGGCTTAAGCAAGCTCCTAGGGCGTGGTACGAAACCTTGTCAAAATTCCTTCTTGCTAACAAGTTTTCCAAAGGTGCTGTTGATCCTACACTCTTTACCAGAAAAATGGGCAAAAACTTTCTTCATGTACAAATCTACGTTGATGATATCATATTTGCCTCTTCTGATCCCAAAGAGTGTGATCGTTTTTCCCAAGAGATGAGTTCTGAGTTCCAGATGTCCATGATGGGTCAAATGTCTTTCTTTCTAGGCTTGCAAATATCTCAAAATCCTAATGGCATCTTCATCAATCAATCCAAGTATGCTAACGAAATTTTGAAGAAATTTGGATTCGATTCCTGTGACTCAGTTGATACTCCTATGATTGAAAGATCAAAACTAGATGAAGATGATGTTGGGATCCCGGTCGAACAAACCAAGTATCGAAGCATGATTGGTTCCTTAATGTATCTTACTGCTAGCAGACCGGATCTTCTGTTTGCAGTTTGCATGTGTGCTCGCTATCAATCCAAACCTACCAAGAAACACCTGGAAGCTGTCAAGAGAGTATTTCGGTATCTTAAAGGAACAATCCACATGGGCCTATGGTACCCCAAGGACACCTTTATGGCACTCACAGCCTATTCTGATGCTGACCATGCGGGATGTCAAGATACAAGTTGTAGTACTTCTGGGGGTGCTCAGTTCTTAGGAAATAAGTTGGTCAGTTGGTCTTCAAAGAAACAAATGAGTACATCTATCTCCTCTACAGAGGCTGAATACATTGCCATGTCCTCGTGCTGTGCTCAGATCTTATGGATGAGATCTCAACTTTCGGATTATGGCTTCGTATGCAACAAGATTCCCATGTACTATGACAACAAAAGTGCAATTGCACTCTGCTGCAACAACATCCAGCACTCAAGGACTAAGCACATTGACATTCGACATCACTTCATCAGGGAGTAAGTTGAGAAAGGAATTGTGGAACTTTACTTCGTGAGGACTGAGTTCCAGCTAGCTGATATCTTCACCAAAGCACTTTCTAGGGACCGATTTCAATTCATCCTCCCTCGTCTTGGTACGAAGTGTCTCACGCCTGAGGATCTCATAAGTCTTCAAGAAGATCAGGAGGAGTAAATGGGTTGCTTCACATATCCTTTGTACATAGTATTTAATCAAAAAGAAAATAGAAAAATATAAAACCTATAAAATCCATAAAAATCTGAAAAATCATAAAAAATCCAAAAATATTCTTCTCACGACATGTCTCTTGTGTAATCAATATTATGTACGTTTCTAGAAATGTCATTCAATAATAACACGGAATCATACATATGCTTGAGCAAGAGTTTTTCGGTTTCAAATATTTTTTTTTTCCTAAAACATGTCGTATCTCAACATATTCTTAAAAATTATGGCTTGTAGTCATTTCAGGCTGCAACCCGGACTTAAAAATTATGGTTTGCTATTACTTCAGATAGCAACCCGTTTTTCAAAATGGGGAAAACTCGTCGCCAAAAAGACGGTTGTTCCTTTTACCGGGTGAAGTTCACTTGGGCATGGATTACTTTATATCCATGTTTCCTCGATCTAATGTACGCTTCAGTGCATTATTTCTTGATAAAGAAGAGAAATCTTCTTTTTATAGCCAAATACTTTCCTTTCTATGATTTTTTTGAAAAGTATCTGAGCAAAACTTGGTGGTACCATGAGATTTTGATTGAAAATCAAATTGAATCTAAATTTTGATAAATTTTTTCACTCAATCAATGACATAACTGATTTAATGTTTTAACATCCGTCATTGATTGAGAGGGAGAGTGATTTCTCAAAATTTTATGTATCATCAAAACTCTTCGCACCAACAAAACATTTTGTGATGGTTATGTGTCAGAATGAGAAATTTTCAAAAATTATCCAAACTTCAAATTGTTTGTAAACTCGTCGATTCTGACACATAACAACCTCTCTCACAGATTGAGGGGGAGTAAGTAAAAGATTCCTTTTATCAGAAAATATTAAAACTTACCGTATTTCTCTCCCAAACGTTTTCTAAACTTATTTAAGTCAATTGAGATCCAAAATCTCAAAAGATTTGAAATTTTTGATCAGGGGAGAGAATGTGATTTAAATATGAAATCTGATAATCAAATGTGATCTTTTGGACTCAATAAACGGCTCCCACATATGTGCTAAACACTTTCGAATATCGATGCACATATTGAGGGGGAGCAAAAGGCGTTTGTAGGTCATGGTTGCATAACAATTTTCGTTGTTGATTGGTCATGGTTGATTTTTGAACACCTATTGGATTAGGAGCCATAGTTGATACTGTATGATTTTAAAGTTTTGCAATGGACACTTTATATTTAGCAAATGTTGGTACTTGGTACCATTGAAATTAATAGATTATTTCTTGCTAAATGCATTATTATGTATCTTGATACGTACATGGATATAATAAAATACAATATTTCTTTGTTCCATCCATATCATTGTCTCTAAATATACGTAATATGTGTATCTTGCTAAACTAATAAATTATTTCTACGTAATATATCTTGCTAAACTAATACATTATTTCTAACCATCTTTAAATCTCTGTCTTTAATTAACCTCTTTAAATTAATAAATTATTAATTTATCGATATAATAATAACTCGCTAAATTAATAAATTATGTTGGTCCCAACACTATCAATTTATAGAGTTTTTACTGTACATCCAACCAAAAATGCTCATCCACCGTGTTGTAGTTCAAGTTCTCTCAGATATAGTATTGTTTATTTGCATTTATATGAGTATGAGTACTTTACCTTGTCAAAAAATAACAATAAAATATTCCATTAAAAAATTTGTAAAGAGATAAAAAATTATGGTCTATTTGGTTTGCTCTCATGAAACAAAATTGGTAGAGTTTTGGTAAAAGGTGGAATGGGAATAAATATGAGTCAAGTAATCAAATCTAATATTATTCTTTTGTGTAATTATCATATTTGGTATGTCATGTTAATAATGTGAGGAAAAGAATGTGAGGCCAGGAATGAAACAATGATATCCTACCCATTTGGTGACTATCAAGTATGGAACATATTTATATATCATTTCTAGTTTGAAAGTCAAAAGTTTTAGCCAAAAATCATTATTGGAATGAGAATACATTTCTTTACTGCTATTCCTCCATACCAAATGCATCCCTAGTTATTGCCTTATTTAGAGAGAGTAGAAAATATAAACCTTATGAAAAAATCTAAAAATCGAGATTACATGCCTGAAGCCAACCCTTGTTCTAAGGTTAACACAACTAAAAGGTCTTTTATCCTTGATTTTGTAGAAGCATTGTTGATATATGTATGTCTGACTTGTGAAGTGAAAGACTAGTCCTTATCTTATTGAACTAATTCCATGTAAGAAGTAGGTAGTGCTACTGCCTGCCTCCACACACCTTCTTTGATTCTTGTGGCTTTATTGGTACAAGTCATGATCCCAAGTCTTGTTCTCACACATCTATAACTTGTTCATCAACACCAGGTCATTGGTGGCTCTAAATCTATTGGGGATGGGGATGTTAAAGCAAGACACCTAGCCGTCTTTTGGAGTTCAAAAATTCTCCTCATAAGGATCCTTAAAATAGAATAGAGAAGGGTAGGTAGGTCTTCCCCAAAAGTTTCACCCTTTTTTCCGGTTAGGACATATAGGAAGGAACCGAAAGTAAGAAAGAAAAAAGGTATCGAGCATAAAAGGTAGATTTTTTTATTTCTCTTTTTCTGTGTGTGAGCGATTGAATATGAAATGTGTTTGGTTTTTACAAAAATCGTGAAGCAAATTTTGTAGCTAACAAAAGAAGTTTGAGTAACCTGATCATAAAATATATATACATCTTTTTTTTTTTAATTAATAAAAAAATATCAAAATTCTATCTTTTATAGTTTCAAAGAGATTAATTTTAACCTTTTATTTACACACTAATGACAAATAATCTACATGTACATTCTTCTTACCTTAATCGTTAAGTGAAACTAAAACCTTATGTAGAAAAACTTTTACGTAGTATTATTAAAAAATTCACATAAATATGATCAAAATAAGCTTAATATTGTAATACTCTTGATGACGTATATATATTACACTATACACATTAAATCTCCAAGGCTTGAACAAGCCTATTATTCAGATAATGGCCCATATCATGGACAGGCTCATGAGCCCCCATCTCTCACCCTAACTTTCCCCTATATATACTAGATGGTATAAGGATTTAGGGTAAACTCCAAGTCTCCAACAAGCAGAGGATACATAACTAGTACAAGGCACCTACACATGGTCTCTCTTTCTCTCTTTCTCAACACAACACATGGAGACCATCTCCTCCAATAGTGGATCTACATCCATTATTATCTCTACCACATAAACCCTTCTCTTCATCCTCTCCTACGAGGTAAGACTGAGTTATCACATAAACTCTTCTCTTCATCACCTCCTACGAGATGGAGACAAAGGTATCCAGTCGATGCTAGTGTTACCCCGACTAAAGGAATATCATCCTTCTCACGGGGTCCTTACCGTTCGACACACTAGAAAGGGGGTTGAATAGTTTACCATTTAAAATCTTTTTAACTTGTTTAATTATCTTTTGAAACTTTCCGTTTGATCAAAGATATATACACAAACACAATATATAACATGCAAGTATAAAGAAAGAAATGATCAAACCACAACACGAGTATTTATCGGGGTTCGGCTACAAGGACTCTTTTTCCTTGCCCTACGTCCACGCCCCGAGTATCCAACTCGAGAGTTTCTTTCACTAGTCAACAAGCTCCTTTCACCGGCGGAGAAAACCTTACACATCGCTTATACACGTTTACCGACACTAAGCTAGATGTCGAGTTCTTTTACAAGGGTACAACCACTCCCGTTAGTTCTTTTACATGGGTACAACAACTCCCGTCACACTTTGTATTTTGAGGACTAAAATACTAACCGATCACTACTGAAAATACACAATCAAAGAAGTGTAAACTACACAAGTCTACACAATGCTAAGCTAACAAGTCTTGCAACGTTGTGTTGAATACTTGTAACTTTTTATGAACTCGTGAATCTCTTTGCTACAAAAAGAAACGTCACGTATGAGATGTTAAAGGGTTAGATCAAAGAATGAATGAATGTGTGTGAAAATATGATGTAGAGTGATAAGCCAAAAATCAAACTTGTGGCTTGGTATTTATAGCAAAACCTTCTGCAGGTCTGGCGGATACGGCGGAACCCTTAGATGGGTTTCGCCCGTGTACCCCAGGGTTCCGCCAGGCTTGCAGTTGGTTTTGCAATAAATCTTGCAAACCAAACAATGTCACATCTCATTACACCTAGTCAAACACAAAACTTATGCAAGCAAACATATGGTTAGTCAAACACACTTTCTTTGCATAAATGTATATTGACAAAACTTACCATAAATGTGATGTGACATTCTATTTAAAGAACTAAAAAGTGTTGTATTTTATGAAATTTAAAATGTAGCAAATGTTTAGTTATGCAAGTCTTTTAAAACTAAGATTATGATTTACTTAGAAACTAAAGTTTACATTTTGTCGTTAACAAAATTTAGCAAAGATCGTAAAATATAAATAACGTTTTTAGGCGATATTTGTATTAACAATCTCCCCCTTTTTGGTGATGAAAAAACGTAAACTTTGTTTTTAAGTAACTCACAAAATCTTAGTGTTTAAGACTTAAAAAAAATATATATTAAACTTGTTTTACTTAAGTGATGAAAATCATATTAAGTTTAAAGGTTTAATATATTTCTCCCCCTTTTTGTCGAAACAAAATGTAGAGTAGCGAAGCGAAAATAATGCACGTGCTCCCCCTTGGTCGATACTCCCCCTAAAAGGAGTGCCAAGATGGGAAACATGGATTTTGATCTTACAAAAAAATTGGTTAGTTGGTGATATATATAATCAAGCTTGTAGTTACCACACACATTGCAACCACAATGACAACTCAAAAATGTTCAACCAACAATGCAAGTAAGTAAGTAGAAAAAGATATCATTTCAAGTAAAATTTGACTTCTAAAAGTCAAAGACAAAAAATGAAAAAGATCCTCCTACTTTTTGAAAAAATGAAAAATAACCAAGAAAAATATATAAAAAAAAAAATCGAATCCTACTTTCCTAAATAGGGCAAAAGGCCTCCAAATATTGTCTAGGATTTGTTTGGGTGGGAAAGAGCATCCAAACGTTCTATGACGTGTTGGAATGAAAAACGGGCTTCGTCTTGAAATTGGTGAAGCAACAATTTGATGCTTTCACCCATTTGCCACAATGTGAGCAAACATGGGGATGAGTGGGTGGAAATGGGTTGGTTTTGGTTTCTTGGTTTGAGGGTTGGTTGGTTTTTGGTTCTTGGTTGGAGGATGGGTTTGGTATAGAGTCAAGCAAGGTGGTTTGAAATTCCATTGCTTGATGGAGGTGATTCTCGACCATGCTTTGAATTTCCTCATAGGAAGGAAAGAAAGACTCAAAGGTTTGGGCTTGAGAATGTAGTGGAGTTGGGTGATCATGGTTTTTAAAATTTGGTTCTCCATAAAGAGGACCATGGATGTCATGATAGATAGGGTGAAACAACAATGGTGGTACTCTTGTTGTGGTGGTTGGTTGTGGTTAAAATTCTCATTTTGGTCAAGAAATGACCTTGGTGTTTCATTTGCAAAAGGTGGTGGTTGAGTTGGTCTTGGCGGAAGATCATTGAGATCTTGGTCAAAAGGATGTGGTGAGGTTGGAGGAGACCCAAATAACTCCATAGGTTCAAGTTTTGGTAATGGTGATGGTGATGGAGTTTTGGATGGTTGGGTTGGAGCACTTGGTGGAGTTGGGTCAATGGGTGATTTTGTTGGTGGTGGAGTGAGCTCATTGGGTTCATTGGGTGATGGAGATGGAGATGCAAGGGTTAAAAAATGTTCATTTTTGATTGGTGAGGTGAATTCATCCGAGGATGAGGAGCTTAGGTTGATGGATTGGTTAGACCAAAGTGGTTTGACACCTATCTGGGCGGTTTTCCGGATGGGTCTTGATGGTTGAGAGGTGATAGTTGACTTAGTCATTGTTAAAATGGTTTAAAGATCAGAGATTGTGATGGAGAAGGTGTGATTTGATAGTGTTTAGGATGGTTTAATTTATAGTGATGAAGGAGTGTGGGAAGGAATGTTTGGATTTGATGTTTAGCCATACAAAAATGGAGGTTCCTAATGATTTGGAAAACTAATTGTGGGTTGTCAAATCATGGAAGTCAATCCAATGAAAATGCTGAAGTGAGAAGACAAGATTTGCACTAAATGCTTAGTGGTTTTGGCAAATTTTTTGAAGATATATGTCTCAGGGATTTCAAGGAACATTTGGAAGGGTTCCTTCCTTTATGTGTGAAGGTTCCTTGAGGTAGTTATGGGTATTTTTTGAAATTTGGCGGGAAATGGTTTTCTTTGAGTTATAAGGAATGAGAACTACCCTATTGTGCTTAACAAATTGCAGGAAATTGGTTTCTATCTAAAAGGATGGTATTTTGTTGATTGGATGTTGAAATGTTGAAAACAAAAAAGAATTTACAGGAAATCCGGCGGAACCTTCAGAATACACAGACGGAACCCGTATGAGGGTTCCGTCTGGTCCGTTGGACCATTTCTGGGTTGCCCAGAAATTACACTGGCGGAACCCATTCTAGGGTACCGCCAGATCCGCCAGACCTGAAAAACTATACAGTCCACGATTTTGACCCGCGAGACGATTTTTAAATTTTTCGAAAACTCCTAAAATCAAAAATATAATGCATATCTGGTTAAGAAATGCAAAAAATGGACATGTAAACACGCATACCATTGGATTTTGACCGGGGGCTAGCGAATTTCACTATACTTAGTGAAAAAATCATAAACATGAAAATTTGACAGCGTGCCAAACGTTGTCTACCTGCATCATAGTAAGTTAAGACATGTTCCAAATAGTATCACAAATTGTACCAACCCACAAATACATGACCAACATTGTTTAAAAGACCAAATTGTTCAAATAGCACCTTGTGCCAAACACTCCTACACACTCGCACTCATTGACGATCAATCTTGTTCTTGATCTTTCCAAGGAATCTTCCAAGATTCTTAAACATCCCCTTTGTTTGCTTGATGATGAAGCAAAAAATGAACCACTTTTAGGGGGTCATTTAAGCCCGGAATTGAATTTATTTGATCAAATATTACCCTAAATCGTTCCTTTTGTGATTTTAGGTACTTTGGGAGTGAATTCTGGAAAAGGAAGCAATTCGGACGTTTTTGGAGCATAAAAGTGAAGAAAACGCCAAAGTCTTAATTTTCCATGCTGAGAACAGTACCTGACGGCGTCAAGAGGAAGACCCTAACGGCGTCAAGAGTAAATTCCATGACAACCCAGTGCAATCCTGACGACGTCACAACAAGGGAGTCAAGAGTTAATTTGGTGACGGCCTGCTTAAGAAGAATACATCACGGCGTCAGATCCAGATCTAGGCAGTCCGAAAAACTATATGGCGGCGAGATGACGGCGTCAGACATTTGTTCTTGACGCCGTCACCTATAAAACTCTATATATAGTTTTCTATTTTTCATTCATTAGAGAGGAACTTGTGTGGAGAAAACTAGGGCCGAACTTTGTAAACCCCAGGTCATATTTTACAGTGTTTTCAAGGGTTTTCATCCCTTAAACCCTTTCATGTTCTATTGAGATAAGTCTTCTCTTAATTCAATCAATATGTCTATGTGTTGGTTGATTATATCTTTTACTTGTCTTGATTTCAACATGCTAGGCTAGATCTATCTTGTGTTTGCTTAGATCTAATGAAACCTAGATGTTAATTATGTGTTGATTACTTGTTTATGGTTGTATTGGATGAATGATTTCAATGTTAGGCTTAAGAAAACTGGCAGATCTCCATTGTGTAACATGCTTGAACGTCTTAGGAAACATGAACCGATGTGTACTAGGTTTTATTGGTTGTATTTAATGCATGAGCAATACCTAGTGATCCCATGTTAGGAGCTTCTTAGCCGGCTCGACATAGGAGTGTAGTAGGCGCTCATAGGATTGGGGAAGTAAGTACGCCACCCCATGAATGGTATTAAGGAATACAATCCGTCATCCACGCAACTATAACAAGTAATTAACATATAAAAGATGTCTAGGGAGTAGTGAAATCTAAGTAAACACAATTCTCCCACATATTGCTCACAACTCTAGTTTAATATAGTTTATTTTCATTTCTAGTATTTTATTTTGATTGCATCTTAGTATTGGGTTAGTTGACTAGCAACTAATTCCGCCCAACTCTTCACAACCCGAGATTTTTACTTGCTTTAATAAAAATATAAAAATACAAAAAGAATCATCCCTCATCTCTAGACCTAGTCTTTAGGTTTTCTAATCCTAGCGACACTATTCCTAGCTGAACGATCAATCCCCCGGTACTTGTCATTATACTATACTACATCGATCAGGTACACTGCCTGGTGGGGGTTGTAAGCTTCTTGAGATCCCTCGAGAGGTAAAGCCTGGTGCGATCCCCACACATCACTTGAACTCTGCTGACTCATTTGGAATATTCGGAAGTTGTGAGAGGTATTCTAGAGGTGGGAGCCTAGAGTTGGGCAAAGTGTCATCTTCACTCATTGAGGAAGATGATGATGAGGTAGGAGGATGAGGACGTTTTCCTTGGGCTTTGTAAACTCTCTTATCACTAAGTAGGACAAAGGTGTGTGGAATGAGAGAGTAGTCAAGACGAAGACCATTTAGAGTTGGTGGAATGGGAGAGATGAACCTAAAGAGACGGTTCAAGAGCATTCCATACGGCATAGCCGTTGTGCCATGCACGGGAATTTCGGCCATTCTCTTGGCCATGTAGTAGGCAAGGTTGAAGGGTTGCCTAACGGACAAAGAGTAGAGCATGTAGCAAAGGCAAAGATTTATATGATCTTGGTTTCCTATGGTGCTAATGACATTTGCTCTAAGGACTTCCTCCCATTTCTTGAATTGGGGCTTGAGTTCATTCATTTCCATTCCATATGGGTCCTTATCGACCTCATTTCCTGAACGGGTTCTCCTAGTGTTGGTTGTCCTAACAAAGAGGTGGTCACGAAGTACATCTTTTGACACAAGAGGGGTGTCATAGGGATGGATGCGGTCAAAGAGTGTGTCAAGAGTTGAGAGGGAGTGCAAGTCGGAGTAGATGCAAGTACCACGGTTTGGGACACCTAGGATTTGAGCAAACTCCTCGAGAGTGAAGGAGTATTGATGACTACTAGCCCTAAAGTTAATAGACATTTGACCATAATCATCCGTGGAGAGGACGACGGATGCATAGAATTCCAAAATGAACCTAGGACAAATAGGCTCGTCGATTTCTAAAAGACACTCAAAGTTGATTGTGGCAAATTCCGTGTAGAGGTTTGTGCCTTCTAGGAAGGACGGGTCAATGGTTCTACCCTCATGGACATAATGTTTTTCTAAGGCTTTGAAAACATTGACTTGAGTTGGGGTAAGGCCTTTGGTTTTGTGGTGTTTGGGTAGGTACTTAATGGTGTCCTTGTGGTCGTAGTGGGTTAGAGGAGGCATGATGATTCCTAGAAAAACAAAATTTCACATTTTAGTCTAAGTAAACGACTATTATAATGTGGATGTTCTAGTGTGTGCTGGTGAGTGCTTATTCACTCAGTATTATCTGACCAAAAACCGGACTAATGAGAACCAAAAACTAACCAATTATGCCAAATATACGTTGTTTTGGTGTTTTTGAATGTGCAGGTACGGATATGAAAGAAATGGTTAAAAATCATGAGATAACAACGAAACCGAGCACGAGATGTGGAAAAAGGATCAAAAGCCAAGATCGGGGAAGACTTTACAAGTTTTTGTCAAGATTATGCTTATTTGGCCAAAGTCAACCCTCAACTTTCATCAAATGTCATAAATGGCCCTTGGACCAACTTTGGAAAAATTATAAATTCAGTCCCTGGAATTTTCAGATGTACAAGATTGGTCCTTCAAAGATTAATAAACCTTAACCATTAAACCCTTTCTTACAAGTCTGGTCCAAACCCAAACACATCTCAGCCCAAAACCAATCACCCTTTTCTAAACCGTCTGGCCCAACTCCTACTTATTTAACCCGAAGCCCAAAACTAATCCCCACCTTCGGTCAATATCATAAAATACGGGCCAAAAAAATAAAATAATTACCCGTACCATTTTCCCTCCACCCCTTTTTACCTCATACCCAGATACTACTATTCACTTATGAACCCTAATAACCGTACATCCAAATTACCGCAAGTAAGGACAATTTCGTCAAATCAAAGTGTTTCTAGAAGCTATTGGTGATGTCAGATAGTGTCAGAGGTCAAGAAACACACACGGGGGACATGTGGCAGGTTACTAGTGGATGGGACGCGTCATAATGAGTGATCCAAAGGTGGACAATGATTGGGAAATGTTTAATTGGTGATCAAGGGCTCTGATTATGCTCAAACAAACACAGCCTCACACGGATTGCCAACATGGCAATCCGTAAGCTCACCTCCTCATTTTTCCTATAAATAGATAGCATTGGTAGCTGATTGTGGTGTGGAGTCTTGGAGTAGCCAAACTATGCCAATATCTCTTTAAAATTGTAGCTCTTTTCAATTTTAGTTGTAATACTTTGTTTTTAATATAAATTAAGTTTTATTGTTTAATAATTTTTTGCTTATTTCATACTGCTTATTAGTTCAGTTTATTACTTTTCTATTATTCAGCTTATTTTAGTTTACTAAATACTTCATTCAAGCTTTAATTTCTAATTCAATTTTCAATATAATTCAAGTGATTTGGAAAATCAAAAAATAAGAAAATTAGTTGTGTTAAAATCAGTTTACAATTAAGCTAAATTGTGTTTGTTACTGCTTATGTTGGTTTTGTAAATCTCTATAAGCGAGAATTCAGCTTGTAAATCTTCTATAATCACTTGTTTAATTTCGGTCAAACAAAGTCAACTGTCATGGTATTGGTGGATCAGAGGTGCAATTGACAGATCAAGCTAGTTTTCGATGAGTTTGGCCTGTCTAAAGACAGGCTACCATAGTGAATCCACCTCTATTCTTGCTGAGGTGGAATAAGCTTTGTAAGTTTTGTTTAACTTTCTAGTTTATAGCATTTATCTGTGTTAGTTTGGTTAGCTTGTAGTTTACTGTTTCATAGATTATAATTGCTGTGTAGTAGTAATATTTGGTGTAGTATAGCTTGTTTGTTGATTGGATCTCATCTGTTTTGGAGATCTATTTTCAATAGTCTAATATGAGTAACTGTCTTGGTGTAGATTTGTGAGTTTGCTCTTCTATTGAATCTAGGTGATATTAGGTGTGGATTTAGCTTCTGTTAGTGATATTTTAGTTAATTGGATCATTAGTTCAGTAGTTATAGCTTTATGTATTCATATTGTAGTGTAACTAGTAGATAAGGGGGTGTTTGGATGGATTAATTGCTGAGAGTTACAGTAGTTAAATTGTTGTATTCCTGTCTCACTTAGCTTTCATTAGATGTTTACTTGAAATTTAATTCAATAAAACAGTAGTCAAGTCTAGCAATAGTCAAAGTAGCTTTTACATTCCTTATACACTTAACTGTTTGAAGATAGTGTTAGTATAATCAGTTAATTGGGTGCATATCTAGTTAATATAGCTTTCATTAGTTGCATATTAGCTTATTACAACAAAATTAGGCATTTAGGACAACTACAATTTAGGATTAGTCAAAGTTTATTCAATTCAAAAAAGTCAAATGTAAAATTGGTACTCAGTTTTAGTCACACTTTTTGATAGCAACTCTAGGATTCAATTGTGATTGGAAATACTTTTGAAAAGTGGATTTGTAAAGTTCAATAGTCTGAAAATCAATTTCAAAAAGAAAATTGAGGTTTGGAACTTATTAGCTTATTTGAATGGCTGTTGGAAATTGACTGATTGAGTTTAACAATTCCCTGCACCATTAGTTTTCATAATAGTTTTAGGCATTGATTAGGGTAGTAATTGAGCATTAATGTTGAGTCTTTTGCTAGATTTAGTTACTTAGTAATGTAGAGATCATATTGCCACCATTACATTTTAGTTTAAAGCTTATTTAGTTCAGCTTTTTATATCTGCTTTATAGTAGTTTGGACTAGTTTCTGTTTTGCATTTAGGCCTGCTAGTTCATTATTAAGCTTGTATCTGTGTTTATTTGAGTTACTTAAGATCATTGGAGGTTATTTTAGTGTTGTGTATGGTCTGTTCCATTCCTGGCTTATTCTGAGTGTGAATTGCTTATTCATTAGTGTGCCTAGATTGCTTATTAGTTTGTATTCCCTGTTTCTGAGCTTATATCTGTTACTTCTTAGTATTTCTGAGTCTTTTGTAGCATTTGACATCTGTGTTGTGAGTTTGGTAAAGTTTCTGTGGCAAGTGCTTAAAAATAAGCACTTGCCATAAGCTGTTTAGCTCTGAATAACTTCTGCTTAGCTTTTCATTTCAAAATTTTTCTGCAAGTTCATTATAATATTCTAGATTTTCTGTGAATTTTTCATAATTTTCTGAGTTGATTTGATATTTTTCTTAATTTTTTTATTTTTAATCATTTCTAATTCAATTTTAAATATCAAAAATCCAATAAAAATCTGAAAAAACTTTAAAAAACACAAAAATATTTTTAGAAATTCTTCTATAATATTTTAGATTTTTCAAAATTAAATTTCATTTTTCCACTTTATTTTCTATTTTTCCTCATTTTTAATTCATTTAATATTCCAAAAATCAATAATAAATTCTGTAAAATAAATAAAAACTCAAAAAAATATTTTTCTTTTTCTCAAAATTCTTTTTATTAGTTTAAGATTTTTAGAAAATTATTTTACATTCGTAGGATCATTTTTAGAATAAAAGTCGCGTTTTATTTTGTACGTTACGTTTAAAAATTACGTTTGCGTTTCCGTTTTCACGTTTTTGACTATTGTGCATTATTAGCTTGTAACTTGTGCATATTTCATCATTTTATTTCATATTTTGATTTCACAATCACTTTTTCACTATTCACTTACACTACACGATTCCCAAATCGATAATTCGAATATTCCATTCGAGCCTTCGTTGAGAGAACGACCCCGGAAATACTTTCACGAGTATTTCTTCGGAAAATAATTATATACAATAATTTGACACGCATCAAATTTTTGGCGCCGCTGCCGGGAAAGGCTGATGTGAATTTTTGAATATCGTTTTGAAAAATCGTGTTTTGTTAAGTCTTCCTCTACTTTGTATATATATCTCTATAGAAATTGAAAAAATCAAAACACTTTTCCTAAAGTGTTTACAAAAGACCAAAAAAAAAATAATAAAATTAATAGCCTCGACTCGACCGAAAGGAAGGGCGTTGTAAACCAAAAAAGTCTCACAATATAACGAAAACGTAATTTAGTTGTTTATCGGATTATTTCAATTACTACAACCGAATAAGCGGGAAATACGGATAGCTAAGACATTAAATTGCTAGCTGAAGAGAGATCCATTCTTCTCTCCCGTCCTGTCGCACGTGGTTTTGAAAGAAACGGTTTTCAATTAACGTTACGTTTTAATAAAAAGAAAAACAAAAGAAATAAAAAGTTTTTGTGAAAAATATAAAAAACAAAAAGATTTTCTTTTCTCTTTTCTTTTTCATTTTCTTTTTGCTTGTGGTGTATGCACACCTGATCTACTTTTGAGAGTCTTACGTCTCCGTTCTCTAACCCCGAGCGGGTTTTACGACATACTAGTCGGGTTCATTTCCTTGACGACGAGGAGATTAACCAAAACGAACACAACAAACCCTTGCCGATGGATGGTCCGCAGCACAATGTTATCCCGCCGATGGGACAACAACCGGCATTTGATCCACGTCGGATGGAAGAACAACTCCAATCACCATTCAATGGTGTGAGGAGAGCTATTGTGATTCCGGACATCAATGCCAACTTTGAGATCAATCACAGATTACTCAATTTGATCACGGGTATATCCTTTCACGGGTTCGATCACGAAGACCCCTATGCTCACATCAGAAATTTCACCGACATCGCTGAGACCATAAGAATGAACCAAGTTCCTCACGATGTGGTGAAATTGAAGTTATTTCCTTTCTCCTTAAAAGGAGCAGCCCGGACTTGGCTAGAAAAGGAACCGCCTAATTCGATTCACACTTGGAATGATCTCGCTTCCAAGTTTGTGAATTACTTCTATCCTCCCTCTAAAACTTCTAACCTACGTTCTCAAATCTTTCGGTTCCAACAAGCTTTTGATGAAACATTTAGTGAAGCTTGGGACCGGTTCAAAGATTTGAAGGAAAAATGTCCGAACCATGGGTTCACCGACCTTCAGCAGATTGATACTTTCTATAATGGGTTATGTCATGCTGACCAATACTCACTTAATTCTGCTGCGGGTGGTAACTTGTTGGCTAGGAACACGAATGATGCTTTCATGATAAGAATAAAGCTCGTGTGAGAATGTCAAGGAATAAACCTCAAGTGTCGAATAATGGTAAAAATAATGATGAATTGGTAAATATGATTGTGGCTTTAACAAAGAAAGTTGATGCAATGTCTATTGAAAAACCAAACCATCAAGTCACTGTGGTTAGTCACGGTTGTGAGACTTGTGGTGGTCCACATTTGTATTATGAATGTCCGGCCACCGGTGCCTTTTCTCGTGAGCACGCATATGCTGCAAACACGGGTAACAACGGTTACCCACAACCTCAAGGAGACCGTAATCTATTCAGCTACCGTTCACCTCATTATCTTGGACCACCCGTTCTCGAACAACAAAACCAAGTCAATCAAGTCAACCAGAATCATAATGTGCAGAATCGTAATAATCAAGGAATTCAAAATCAGAGTCGAGCTAATAACGGTTTTCAAAATCATAATCAAGGGTTTAATCAAAACCGGGGTTTTCAAGGTAATTACAATCAAGGCCCGCCTCAAGGGAACAATTTTCAAAACCAACAAAACTTTGGAAACCCTAGGAATTTTCAGAACACAAACCATGGAAATCAAAATAATGGTGATTACCAAAACCGTGGGCAGAATTTCAACAATAATCAAAATCAAGGTGTTATTCAAAATCCGTCGCCCACGGAAGATTTGATTAAGCAATTGATTCAAAACCAACAATCTTTTATGGCAAAATATGAAGAGTCAACACGGTTGTTTGCTAATCAAATCAGTGATATTAACAAACGTTTAAATGATCGACCCTCGGGTTCAGGTATTACTTCTTTGCCAAGCAACACGATCGCAAACCCAAGGGGCGAAGTTAAGGCGATCACGACTCGCAGTGGTGCTCAATATGATGGACCCACAGTTCCTACTACCTCTTTTTCTTCTTCGTCGCCGCCTAAGGTAGTGGACTGTGAGATCGAGGTAACAAAGGACCCGGTTCCTCCTATTAATAATGGAGGAGCTGAAAACGTCCAACCTCCGGTTGTCCAAAAGTCAAAAGATAAAGAAAAAATCGTTTTTGAGAATAATGTGAAATACAAGTCTAACTTGCCATATCCGTCACGATTCAATGATGAAGAGCTCCGTGCAAAGTCTAAAAAACAAATGGAAAAATTTCTGGATATTTTTCAAAAATTGCACTTTGATATAAGTTTTATGGATGCTCTAGTGTATATGCCAAAATTTGCTTCCACGTTCAAAAGCCTCATAAGTAATAAAGAGAAATTGCTTGAATTAGCCGAAACGCCGATAAATGCTCAATGTTCCGCGATTCTTCTCAAGAAGCTTCCCGAAAAGCTTGGTGACTTGGGAAAGTTTCTCATTCCGTGTTCATTGAAAGATCAAGAAGTTTGTAACGCCCTGGCCGATTTAGGTGCGAGTATTAACCTCATGCCATTATCGATCTATGAACAACTTGGAATGGGGGCTCTTAAACTGACGAGAATGACTTGAGAGCTTGCTAATCGATCGATAACTCATCCAGTTGGAATTGCTGAAGACGTTTTTGTTCGTGTGAATTCGTGTACTTTTCTGGCAGATTTTGTTGTTGTCAATTTTGAGGCTGATCCGAGAGTTCCTCTAATACTAGGGCGACCGTTTTTACGAACCGCAAAAGCCCTAGTAGATCATTTTGAGGACACTCTAACTTTACGACATGATGACGATATTATGATTTTTAAAGCCGATGCATCGAAATTGAAGAAGTACTCCGTCAAAAGCGTCGATGTTTACGATTATTCCTTTGATGATTTTGTCAAAACTTTCGTCTCCGACTCTTCCCCATCATTTCCTCCGACTAAGGGGTATGATTCTTTTTGGGAAGAGGTCGATGAATTTCTTGCAATTGAAACGATTCCGATTTCTGAGATTGACGAATCTTACTTTGATTTGGAGAGAGATATTACTTTTCTTAACAATTTGTTAAACGATGAACCGTCAATCCCTCCGGATAAAGTTAAGACAAAGATTGAGTTTACAAATGACGATCCTCTTGAGCCCGAGCTCGAGGAATTTTTACCAGACTTTGAGAGTTTTACCTTTGAGACGACCAAGGAGATGAGTGGCAATCCCACTTATCGTCCTGATTTTTCTGATACGACTTATGAAGCTTTTCATTTCGATCACTCGGAAGAGACGAGTCGTGGCAGTACCACTTCTCATGCTTTTATCTCTCTTTCGGAGTATGAGTCATTTCATTTTGATGAATCTGAATGCGAAATTGAAAAGTTTTCTAAATCTGAATATGAAAGTTTCAGTTTTGATCTTGAAGTTGATTATGATCCGGGTGGTGTGCTTAAAAATGAGAATTTGAATGAAAAGTTTAACCCATCCCTCCCACCCGGAAAAGATTTTAAAATGAGCTTAAATGATAAAGTTCATAATTTCACAATTATGAAGTTTTCTTTTGATGATGATGAGTTTTTCAAGATTGTTATCATGACCTTCTTACCATTTGTAACATTTGGTATGATTTCTCTTATCCTTCACTCCGTGGGAAGTGAGGATGTTGTTTTTGACCCTGGTATCGTTTTTGAAAGTTTTCACCATTAAAATACCATCGGTTATCTCTTCGGGATGGAACTTTCAACTAAATCTTATGTTTTTCAAAATATTTTGAATGAAAGCCCTAGTGAGATTATTTTTCCACGGATTTTTCCCCAAGGACGAAATAATTCGGGGATCGAGTCAAGCTACGTGACTCGGAAATCAAAAACAAAGCGCTTCGTGGGTGGCAACCCATGCTTATCCAATTTCATCTTCTTATTTTCTATTTTCTAACGAATAACGTGAGGAGGGGGTGCCTTTTCTACTCTTGTGTTCCGTGGTTGTTTGTGATGTTTGTTAGGATTGTCCGCAATTTATGATGACTCTCGTGCTCGTTATATTCTTCGCTCGAGTTTCATTCATCGGTGCATATTGGAAATCCTATATCCGTGAATCTTATCGACTAACGTTTTCTTTGGCATAATTAATAAACGGCCTAGAATTTTGTTAGGATTACCTTAACCCGAAAAACATTGAGGACAATGTTTCATTCTAGTCTGGGGGAGGGTGAATCTTCGATTCGATTTTGACCTTGCATTTTTCACATGTCGTGCACTCTTGCAACTCCGTTTTTTCACCAAAAATAAAAAAAAAATGAAAAAAATTGAAACATTTGAAAAGTTTTGAAAAATCAATGAAAAAGTCATGAAAAAGCACAAAAAATGAGAAAAAGTTGAAAAAGTTGTGTAAAAATATAATAAAGTTTGAATAAGTGTTTTGACACCTTGTTGACTTTCTTGCTGGCGAGAGTAGGAATAAATATTTTGACTTGACCGGGCGTGTTGAGCCCTAGCTTGTTCCCTTAACCAATGATAATCACATAAGCTTGTGCTAGTCTTGTACAACAGGAGCTATAAAATGCGAATTCTTTCTTAAGAATCTGCAAGTTCCCATACTTGACTTTATACATGCGCAGCTTAAAAGCTTTCGCTAGTCTTTTACATCAGGAGCTATAAAACGCGAATTCTTCTTCTAGAATTTGGAAGTTTCCGTAACTGACTTTGTATATGCGTGGCTGATTATCGGCTAAGTATTCGCGGGTTTCATTACTTGGAATCTTAAATTGCAAAAAGCGAGAAATGATAGAGTTTATTTAGAAGTTAGATGCTAAACGTGGAGTAGTGGTTCTCTATAGAGCTCATGAGAAGTACTTGTGGCTTTTTACTCCCATCAGAAATGCCACCCATATATAATAGATGTTCTAGGTTAATTAGTGGTATTTAGGTTTGAATAATATTTAGTTCTTTGTTTTCTTAAGAGAATTTTTGCTTTAAAAGTTGGGTACATATCAAGGAACATTAAAAATAAGAGCAAAAAAATGAGAAAAATCAAAAGCCAAAAGTTGATTATCTATGTGGTTTTGGAGCTACCCGATAAGCTTCCATTGATGTTATGAGAAAAGTCAAGAAAGAAAGAAAGAAAAAAAAAATATGAAAAATATGAGAAAACTGAAAAAAAGTGAAAAATGAAAAAAAAAAAAAAGTGAAAGTTGAAAGTTATGATGAATAAGAGCTTGTATGTAAATAAGTTGTTGGCGTGTGAGGTGCATGTGTGTAATTCTGAATTGGACACATGAGGTGCACGTATAGTACCCCGCAACTTATATTTATGATATTGTATGTACCAAAATTCCTTGATGTGGACCGAATTTCTATTGCAGTGGTTCTTAAGAGAAAATGAATAACTACTTATCGTTTAAACTTAGGTGTCACTACTGGACTAAAAATTATTGAAACGAGAAAATATGAAGAAATTCATTTCTCAACAAAATAAAAATTGAGATACAAAACCTAGGAAATGGGAGTAAGAAATTTCCACAAGTAACTTTTATGAGTTGTGTTAGCATCTAATTTGTAGATAAGCTGTGATCTCGTTTGTACGCTTAGTTTGGGTACTCGTGAAAAATCAAGGATGACGATTTTTATCCGTATGGTCACTTCTTAATGAGAAGTGTTTCTACTCGTTGACCCTAATAATTATTGCTAAATAATGAAAGTTCAACAAACCGCCACAAGTATGAAATATGAAAAAGTACAAAAAAAAAAAAAAAAAAAAAAAAAAACGAAATTTAAGTGAAATAAAGGAATAAAAGGAAAATTTTGGAAAACAGAGCGTTTATGGGAATAAATGTTTTTATTACTTCTTTCGAACCTCCTTGATACTTTTCAAAGTTAGTAGGAAGAGTTTTGAAATTATTTATCCCAAAAGCGTGAATTGATCACATTGCGTGAGGACACGACAATACTTTAGTCGGGGGGATTTTGGTGAGTGCCTATTCACTCACTATTATCTGACCAAAAACCGGACTAATGAGATCAAAAACTATCCAATTATGCCAAATATACGTTGTTTTTATGTTTCTGAATGTGCAGGTACGGATATGAAAGAAATGGTTAAAAATCACGAGATAACAACGAAACCGAGCACGAGATGTGGAAAAAGGATCAAAAGCCGAGATCGGGGAAGACTTTACAAGTTTTTGTCAAGATTATGCTTATTTGGTCAAAGTCAACCCTCAACTTTCATCAAACGTCATAAATGGCCCTTGGATCAACTTTGGAAAAATTATAAATTCAATCCCTGGAATTTTCAGATGTACAAGATTGGTCCTTCAAAGATTAATAAACCTTAACCATTAAACCCTTTCTTACAAGTCTGGTCCAAACCCAAACACATCTCGGCCCAAAACCAATCACCCTTTTCTAAACCGTCTAGCCCAACTCCTATTTATTTAACCCGAAGCCCAAAACTAATCCCCACCTTCTGTCAATAACATAAAATAAGGGTCAAACAAATAAAATAATTACCCGTACCATTTTCCCTCCACCCCTTTTTACCTCATACCCAGATACTACTATTCACTTATGAACCCTAATAACCGTACATCCAAATTACCGCAAGTAAGGACAATTCCGTCAAATCAAAGTGTTTCTAGAAGCTATTAGTGATGTCAGATGGTGTCAGAGGTCAAGAAACACACACGGGGGACATGTGGCAGGTTACTAGTTGATGGGACGCGTCATAATGAGTGATCCAAAGGTGGACAATGATTGGGAAATGTTTAATTGGTGATCAAGGGCCCTGATTATGCTCAAACAAACACAACCTCACACGGATTGCCAACATGGCAATCCGTGAGCTCACCTCCTCATTTTTCCTATAAATAGATAGCATTGGTAGCTGATTGTAGTGTGGAGTCTTGGAATAGCCAAACTCTGCCAAAATCTCTTTAGAATTGTAGCTCTTTTCAAATTTAGTTGTAATACTTTGTTTTTAATATAAATTCAGTTTTATTGTTCAATAATTTTCTGCTTATTTCATACTGCTTATTAGTTCAGTTTATTACTTTTCTATTATTCAGCTTATTTTACTTTACTAAATACTTCATTCATGCTTTAATTTCTAATTCAATTTTCAATATAATTCAAGTGATTTGGAAAAATCAGAAAATAAGAAAATTAGTTTTGTTAAAATCAGTTTACAATTAAGCTAAATTGTGTTTGTTACTGCTTATGTTGGTTTTGTAAATCTCTATAAGTGAGAATTCAACTTGTAAATCTATAATCACTTGTTTAATTTCGGTCAAACAAAGTTAACTAACATGGTATTGGTGGATCAGAGGTGCAATTGACAGATCAAGCTAGTTTTGGATGAGTTTGGCCTGTCTAAAGACAGGCTAGCATAGTGAATCCACCTCTATTCTTGCTGAGGTGGAATAAGCTTTGTAAGTTTTGTTTAACTTTCTAGTTTATAGCATTTATCTGTGTTAGTTTGGTTAGCCTGTAGTTTACTGTTTCATAGATTATACTTGCTGTGTAGTAGTAATATTTGGTGTAGTATAGCTTGTTTGTTGATTTGATCTCATCTGTTTTGGAGATCTATTTTCATTAGTCTAATATGAGTAACTGTCTTGGTGTGGATTTGTGAGTTTGCTCTTCTGTTGAATCTAGATGATATTAGGTGTGGATTTAGCTTCTGTTAGTGATATATTAGCTAATTGGATCATTAGTTCAGTAGTTATAGCTTTATGTATTCATATTGTAGGGTAACTAGTAGATAAGGTGGTGTTTGGATGGATTAATTGCTGAGAGTTACAGTAGTTAAATTGTTGTATTCCTGTCTCACTTAGCTTTCATTAGATGTTTACTTGAAATTTAATTCAATAAAACAGTAGTCAAGTCTAGCAATAGTCAAAGTAGCTTTTACATTCCTTATACACTTAATTGTTTGAAGATAGTGTTAGTATAATCAGTTAATTGGGTGCATATCTAGTTAATATAGCTTGCATTAGTTGCATATTAGCTTATTACAACAAAATTAGGCATTTAGGACAACTACAATTTAGGATTAGTCAAAGTTTATTCAATTCAAAAAAGTCAAATGTAAAATTGGTACTCAGTTTTAGTCACACTTTTTGATAGCAGCTCTAGGATTCAATTGTGATTGGAAATACTTTTGAAAAGTGGATTTGTAAAGTTCAGTAGTCTGAAAATCAATTTCAAAAAGAAAATTGAGGTTTGGAACTTATTAGCTTATTTGAATGGCTGTTGGAAGTTGACTGATTGAGTTTAACAATTCCCTGCACCATCAGTTTTCATAATAGTTTTAGGCATTCATTAGGGTAGTAATTGAACATTAATGTTGAGTCTTTTGCTAGATTTAGTTACTCAGTAATGTAGAGATCATATTGCCACCATTACATTTTAGTTTAAAGATTATTTAGTTCAGCTTTTTGTATCTACTTTATAGTAGTTTGGACTAGTTTCTGTTTTGCATTTAGGCCTGCTAGTTCATTATTAAGCTTGTATCTGTGTTTATTTGAGTTACTTAAGATCATTGGAGGTTATTTTAGTGTTGTGTATGGTCTGTTCCATTCCTGGCTTATTCTGAGTGTGAATTGCTTATTCATTAGTGTGCCTAGATTGCTTATTAGTTTGCATTCTCTGTTTCTGAGCTTATATCTATTAGTTCTTAGCATTTCTGAGTCTTTTGTAGCATTTGACATCTGTGTTGTAAGTTTGGTAAAGTTTTTGTGGCAAGTGCTTAAAAATAAGCACTTGCCATAAGCTGTTTAGCTCTGAATAAGCACTTCTGCTTAGCTTTTTCATTTCAAAATTTTTCTGCAAGTTCATTATAATATTCTAGATTTTCTGTGAATTTTTCATAATTTTTTGAGTTGATTTGATATTTTTCTTTATTTTTAATCATTTCTAATTCAATTTTAAATATCAAAAATCCAATAAAAATCAGAAAAAGCTTTAAAAAACACAAAAATATTTTTAGAAATTCTTCTATAATATTTTAGATTTTTCATAATTAAATTTTCATTTTTCCACTTTATTTTTCTATTTTTCCTTATTTTTAATTCATTTAATATTCCAAAAATCAATAATAAATTCTAGAAAATAAATAAAAACTCAAAAAAATATTTTTTTTTTCTCAAAATACTTTTTATTAGTTTAAGATTTTTAGAAAATTATTTTACATTCGTTGGATCATTTTTAGAATAAAAGTCGCGTTTTATTTTGTACGTTACGTTTAAAAATTACGTTTGCGTTTTCGTTTTCACGTTTTTGACTTTTGTGCATTATTAGCCTGTAACTTGTGCATATTACATCATTTTATTTCATATTTTGATTTCACTATCAGTTTTTCACTATTCACTTACACTACACGATTCCCAAATCGATAATTCGAATATTCCATTCGAGCCTTCGTTGGGAGAACGACTCGGGAAATACTTTCACGAGTATTTCTTCAGAAAATAATTAAATACTATAATTTGACACGCATCATGTGCCTATATGAAAACAATGTGGAGGTGCGGTTATCTTGACCCATTTTGATGCTTCAAAAACGTTTTATAATGCAAGTTTTGTTATAAAACAAAAGATAACCCAAGCGCTCCTAGTTCAATGTAGCTTCGTTTGAATGTACCCGAAAATACATATTGGTTATGTATTCCCTTTAGCATTCAAGAGACATTATGCAAGTGATGTTTTAAACATAACGTTTTGATTTTGTATTCACAATGTGAGACGAAAAAATATTTGTCCTATTTGTGAGAAATTTTTGGAAGAATTTGACGTGGGGTGTTTTAGCAAACATGTTTACACTTAGTAAGAATGCATTTCCTAACTATGGGAAACATGATTAGTTTTGTTAAACACCTAATTTCATGCATGAGTTTCTTAAGTTAATGCATAACCCCAAGTTTTTGTTTTTGTGCAAAAATAGAATTCCTAGACTCAGATCAGGATTGTAATCAAGTTTAGAATACTTACAATGATGATTGATTTGCAATGTGAGTGAAAGGAAGACCAAGAAATCGCAGGTATGGATGGATGGTAAAGTGAATAGTAGCAGTTTGGAAGTGGTGGTATGAGATAATGGGTGTTTGGTTTAATATAAACAAAAAAATTGGTTCTGCAGGTCGGCGGATACGGCGGACCCTTACATTGGGTTCCGTCCGTTGTGTTTGAGGGTTCCGCCAACTCTGCTGAGAAAAGGGGTTTTGGATTTGTTTTGATTTTTGTGATTTTTGTCTAATGTCTAGAATTACAACGTAGGTTCCATGAGTCCTAAGCCTAGCCTAAGAAGGTTAAACAGTTCACGTTTAAGGGGTTTTATGAGAATGTCGGCTATGTTGTCTTCGGAAGAAACTTTCTCAATTGAGATATTTCCTTTTTGAACGTTGTCACGAAGGAAATGATGACGGATTTCAATATGTTCGGTACGAGCATGTTGAACCGGGTTTTTGCTAAGATCAATAGCACCTTTGTTGTCACAAAGAATTGTGATGTCGTTAAGTTGAATTCCATAGTCGACAAGAGCTTGCTTCATCCAAAGAGCTTGTTGACATACCTTTCCGGCCGAAACGTACTCAGCTTTCGTTGTTGAGATAGCAAGAGCCGTTTGCTTCTTAGAGAACTATGAGGTGAGACAATGTCCAACAAAAGTACAAATACCACTTGTGCTTTTTCTATCAACATAGTCACCGGCATGATCCGAGTCGGCATACACTATGGTGTCTATTCCCGTTCCTTTGGGATACCATAAACCTAAATGTGTAGTGCCCTTAATATACCTAAAATCATTTTAACGGCTTCGAGATGAGTTGTCTTAGGATCTTCTTGAAAACGAGTACATAGACAAACACTAAACATAATGTCGGGTCTACTAGCCGTTAGGTAAAGTAGACTTCCAATCATACCTCTATATTTAGTGCTATCTACGGATTCACTTTCCTCATCCTTGGTGAGTTTAGTTTCCGTGGACATGGGTGTTTTGATTGGTTTCGAGTCTTCTAATCCAAATTTCTTAAGCATGTCCTTAATATATTTAGATTGGTTAAAGAAGATACCATCTTCTAGTTGTTTAATTTGGAGTCCTAGGAAAAAGTTGAGTTCTCCCATCATACTCATTTCAAACTTGTCATGCATGATTTTTGAGAAATCCACACATAATTCTTGACAAGTTGATCTGAATATAATGTCATCAACATAGATTTGGACTATGATAATATGTGAATTTTTCTTCTTAGTGAAGAGAGTATTATCAACTAAGCCCATGGTATACTTATGGTCAACTAGGAAGGTTTTAAGTCGATCATACCATGCTTTTGGAGCTTGCTTAAGTACGTAAAGAGCCTTTTTAAGTTTGTAAACATGATTTGGTTTTTCAAAATTGATGAAGCCCGGTGGTTGAGCAACATACACTTCTTCATTTATGACTCCGTTTAGAAATGCACTTTTGAAGTCCATTTGAAAGAGTTTAAAATTGTGTGCACATGCATATGCAAGTAAGATTCTAATTGACTCGAGCCTAGCAACCGGAGCAAAAGTTTCATCATAGTCAATGCCTTCTTGTTGATTATATCCTTGTGCAACTAGCCTAGCTTTGTTTCTAGACACAATTCCATTTTCATCCATTTTATTACGAAAGACCCATTTTGTTCCAATTATAGTTTGACTCTTTGGTTGAGGAACTAATGTCCATACATCATTCCTAACAAATTGGTTTAACTCTTCTTGCATTGCAATTACCCAAGACTCATCTTTAATGGCTTCATTAATGTTTTTCGGTTCAATGGTTGACACGAAACAAAAGTAGTTGCTTTCATTTTGAACTTTTGATCTTAGTGATCTTTCGTTAATGTTGCCTATGACACTATCTAATGGATGACTTTTAGATTCTTTGACATTGACAAGTTCTTTGTTTGATAGTTCATCTTCCTTGTCATTACCTAAGATCTTTTGACTTTCTATTGCTTGGCTTTCAACTAAGTCATCATCTACCAAAGGTGATGTCTTAGAGGGAAGTGGACTCTCGTCAAATGTTACGTTCAACGATTCCTCGACTCTTAAGGTTTCTTTGTTCAAAACAATGTAAGCTTTACTATTTTGTGAATATCCAAGAAATACACCTTCATAAGACTTTGGGTCAAATTTGATGAGATAATCCATGGTGTTAAGAATGAAACATTTACTCCCAAACACTCTAAAGTATCTGATGAGGCGAAAAATGATCCGTTTTTAGGGGGTCATTTAAGCCCGAATTCGAATTTATTTGATCAAATAATGCCCTAAATCATTCCTTTTGTGATTTTAGGTACTTTGGGAGTGAAATCTGGAAAAGGAAGCAATTCGGACGTTTTTGGAGCATAAAAGTGAAGAAAACGCCAAAGTCTTAATTTTCCATGCTGGGAACAGTAGGTGACGGCGTCAAGAGTAACTCCCTGACGGCGTCAAGAGCAAAATTCCATGACGATCCAGTAAAGATTTGATGGCGTCACGAAGGTAGGGCGTCAAGAGTAAAAGTCATGACAGTCTGGAAATGATTAAGTCTTGACGGCGTCAAATGTAGATCAAGGCAGTCCGAGAATAGTTTTGGCGGCGAGGTGACGCCGTCACAATGTTGGTCTTGACGCCGTCAGACCCTTTTTCCTATATATAGTTTTCTAATTTTCACATTAAAAGGAGAGAAGTTTTGGAGAAATCCTAAGTACGAACTTGGTGCGAATTTTACAGGTTTTTCAAGGGTTCCAAGCCCTTGATACCTTACATGTGTAATTGAGATAAGTGTTCTTTCAATTCAATCAATATGTCTATGTGTTGGTTGTCTATATCTTGTTCTTGTCTTAATTCCATCATGCTAGGCTAGATCTATCTTGTGTTTGCTTGGATCTAATGAAACCTAGATGTTAATTATGTGTTGATTACTTGTTTATACTTGTCTTGGATGAATGATTTATATGTTAGGCTTAAGAAAACTGGCAGATCTCCAATTGGTAACATGCTTGAACGTCTTAAGAAACATGAACCGACGCGCACTAGGTCTTTATTGGTTGTATTTAATGCATGAGCCACTGTTTACAATCCCTATAGTTGTGTTGGGCACGGTGTAGGAGGAGATAAGAGTTCATAGAATTGGGGAGTTAAGTGTGCCACCCCATGAATGGTATTAAGGAATACAATCCGTTATCCATGCATTTATAACAAGTAATTAACGTGTAAAAGATGTCTATGGAGTAGTGAAATCTAAGTAAACACATTTTCTCCACTTATTGCTCACAACTTTAGTATAATTTAGCTTATTTTCATTTCATGTATTTTATTTTGATTGCATTTTTAGTATTGGGTTAGTTGATTAGCAACTAATTCCGCCCAAATCCTTCAAACCCGAGAATTTTAATTGCTTTCTAAAAAATATAAAAACACAAAAATAATCATCCCTCACCTTTAGAACTAGTATTTAGGTTTTCTAATCCTAGCGACACTATTCCTAGCTGAACGATCAATCCCCCGGTACTTGTCACTATACTATACTACAACGATCAGGTACACTGCCTGGTGGGGGTTGTAAGCTTCTCAAGATCCCTTGAGAGGTAAAGCCTGGTGCGATTCCCACGTATCAAGTTTTTGGCGCCGCAGCCCGGGGAATAGTTATTGTCTATGTTAGAATTTCTTTTTATTAGGTCTACTTGCTAGATTCCTTTATAGTAAGATTTTATTTTTAATTTTTAGGTTCTCTTTAGTCTATCTATTTCTTTGTGCCTTTGTTCGTAACCATCTGACATCATGGACAACGGGAACATCTTTGAACCCGTCATCCCACCACAACAAAACCCACCATTAGAACCCCTTAGGCCCCGAACCTTAGGAGAATATTCCCGACCTAGCCACCAAGTCTACCGAAACACCATTGAGCTCACCGGAGCCAATGTGACCCCCTTGCGATCCGACACCATCCGGTTGGTGCAAAGCGGATGTGCATTCCATGGACTTCATTCTGAAGATCCAAACCAACATTTTAAGGACTTCCTCAAAATTGTAGATTCCATAGACCTAGATGTTGCAACTAGAGAGACAACCCGATTACGCCTATTCTAATTCTCTCTACGGGATCAAGCTAGTCAATGGCTTGAGCGTTTACCCGCGGGATCCATCACCACATGGGATAACCTCACCAATCGCTTCCTTACTCAATTCTTTCCACCGGGGAAGACTGCAATGCTTAGGAATGACATTCTGATGTTTGAACAGCAGCAGGGTGAAACTTTCTACGAAGCTTGGGCCCGTTTTAAGGATCTCCTCCATAAGGTCCCTCATCATGGTATAAACCGTTGGTTATTAGTCCAGATTTTCTACGACCATGTTGACTATCACACTAAGCGCACAATTGATAGGGCCGCGGGAGGTAAACTGCGTGATAAGAATGCCGAGGAGTATTGGGCAGTTATCGAGGAGCTCGCCACTAATAATCAGGAG
This sequence comes from Artemisia argyi, assembly GCA_030686995.1. NCBI lineage: Eukaryota > Viridiplantae > Streptophyta > Magnoliopsida > Asterales > Asteraceae > Artemisia > Artemisia argyi. Next base: position 239,307,573 of record CM060708.1, on the reverse strand, counting down.
ATGTGGGAGTTTAATCATACAGTAAAAGCGGCTATCAATGCAGTCTCAACATCTAGAGGGACCACCGAAATCCCCGATGAACTCCTATGCAAACTCGAGGCAAAAGTTGACTATTTTGAGGAAAGGCAAAGGAGGCTTTTAAGTCCTAGACGAGCTACTGTCAATTCTGTCTCAAAACCAACTTCGGCACCATTATCTGAGTCGCCTTCTAGAGAAAATGTCGAGACTTTTCAGAACTATACCCCACCTTGTTCCCCTCCCAAGGAACTTAGCTCGGAGTTTGAAGCTAGGATGAGAGAATATATGGCAACTCACTCAGATCGGCTTGCTAGATTCGAGGAAGCAGTTTATAAGCAAAAAGAGGAGATGCAGGAGAAAATGAATGAGATGATGAGTCTATTAGAGGAGTATGCCAACCAGAGAACCCCCGAAAGAATACTACTAAGGAAAGAAAGCGCCACTCCCACCACCCAATTTGTTAACTCCATCACCATTGTCCAAAAGGATAACGAGAAGGTAGAAACTCCTTCTAAACAAACCTTAGAAAAACCACCAGAATCCCAACCTTTGAGTTACTACCTGAAACATGATATAAACAAAAACACCATAACAAATTGGATTAAGGGTGATGGGCGTAACCAACCCTCCAGACAGGTTTCTGAGAAAGAGGAAGAAGTGAAAGATGAGTATGATACGCTTCCTGGAGGATCTGTATTCAAGAAGCTATTGGTACAAAAAGTGGCTACTAAGCAGATAGCATGTGGGAGCTTTGAGATACCAACAAGCATCGGGGACTTGAAACATCTTAGTGATTTCGCCGACCAAGGATCGGAAGTAAATCTTATGCCCCTAACTATTTACATCCAACTAACGTCAAAAATGCCATCCCCTACTCGTGTTAGGTTATCTCTCGTTGGACACTCGTACGTATACCTCCTAGGAATCGCAGAAGATGTATTAGTTAATGTCACAGGATTCATGTACTCCGTTGATTTTATGATCATCGATGATAAAGGGGATGGATGCATGCCAATAATCCTTGGGGTACCATTCCTCGCCACCGCTAGGGCTGTCATTAAGTATGAAGGTAGGAAGATTGAGCTTAAATCTGGAAAAAGAAAGATTAGCTTCCCCATGACCCCGCGAAGTGGGCATGAGAGTTTGAGTTGGAGAAAGATCAAAAACAACATTGGCACGACACCCATTCGTGTTCAGAATAAAATTCTTGCATGGGAAGCAAGAATCAAAAGCTATAAGAAAGCCAAAAATGAAAGAAGAAAAAGCAATAAGGTTCAGGTCGAATTCGAACATACTCAACATGCAGAAAATCATATACCATTTGAGGAAGGGAACTTGGTACTCTTGAGACACTTGGAAACAACAATACCACCCGATAAACCAAGTTCTTGGTGGTATGGGCCATTCACAATCGAAGGTGTGAGCCAAGATGGGGTAGCTAACTTGAGAAGTAAAGTAGGTGGAATGGTAATTGCGAGTATCGACAGATTGAGGCACTACCACCATAACAGTAATGATCGCAACTACATGGGGTATATCATTTCAAGGGATGAGGTCACGTAGTAACCCATGACCTTGAGTCTAGCTACAAGACTCGTAAATAAAGAAAAGCGCTTCTTGGGAGGCAACCCATGTTTTGTGTGATTTTATTTTGTTTGTTTGTTATTTGCTTCCGTATGCATGCTTAATTTCTATTGTTGGTAGATCATGTTTCTAAACTAAATAGTGGAAATACTTTACTTTGTTGTTTTGGCCTAGTCTTAACTCCACCTAAAGGTATTTTTGCAAAAGATAAGTGTAAGAGGAAACCCCAAATATGTTTTTAAGAAACAAACCGATCATGATTCTCCACAATATTAAACGAACATGTATATTCGTATTTGTTAGAGTCAAATGCTTGTATTGAGTCATAATGAAGTTTTGCAGGATTTTCCAAGAAGTAGGACCAAGTTTTTCCAGAAATTTTCCGGAAACTTAACATAAGAATTTCTGCAGGTCACTTCTGACGGCGTCAAGAGTTTACTCTTGACGGCGTCAAGTGTAAAAATCGGGAAATTTTACCAGTTTTGTTTTTCTAACGGAGTCTTATGGTTTTTGTGAATTATTAAGTTTTATAATCTCCAGGAGATCTGCAAACTTCATTCCACAAGCATTATATCTTATCTTGTTTTCTAGGATTTAGTAACTTATATAGGATGCTGCCGATTTTACGCGAGGTTGTCTTGTCTATTTTATCAGGTTTTACAGGTTATGTATGACAAGAAGATGATTTATATTCTGGAAGGGAAGCTTTGATGGTTCATTTTCTTGGAGGAAGATTTAACCTAGCCACCTTATTATCCATACCGAGCGAATCAGGGGAGTATTTGATTTTATTCTCTTTACTTTTTCACTTTTACATTCTTTACTTGAACATTGGGGACAATGTTCATCTTAAGTGTAAGGGGAGAGTAAAAAGATGATACCTTACATATGCACTTTCGCTTGAGTTTGTTTTGTTCAATGGTAGATGTGTAATAAAACTATGAGAAATACTTGTTAGTGCAATTTTAGCGCCAAATTTAAATTTTTTTACAACATTTAGGAGTGAAACTTTAGCCATAGCAAGCGTCTCATGGATAGGAGATTGTATGACTAGCACATAACCGTATATTCAGAAAAATTTTCCACCCAAATATGTGAGATTCGCCTTTAGATTTGATAGGAAAAGCATTTATTATTAGTGCTTATGAGTGTACCGGTAGCATTTAGATTCTAGAACTTGCGTTAGTGATGCATCCTGAGACCGCTAGTGAGACTACATTCGTGTAGTAGGATTTACTACATGATAAGAGGCATTAGGATTACCCTTGTGTTCAACCCGTATTATAATTACTTGACCATTTAAGTCATATTACTTGGCTAGTTAAGTCAACTAATTTTTCCCACACCCTTAGCGTTGTACTCATTTTTAGTGCACGATACCCCTAGTACACCCCTCCGAGCCTATCTTTTCGTTTCTAACTTTAAGCATTTTACTTAAAGGAATAATTTGTTACACCCCACTTAAATGTACAACCAAATCGCCTTAGCCTTCCGTGTATGCGCTCATTTTTAGTGCATTATTGTTATTTGTTAAACCCTAAGTTAACTATCTAATTGATTACATGGTTGCTAAGTCAAGTCATATCCTTGTACATATTGTTTTGGGACGATTGGGACTCATGGGTAAGTACTTATTTTATGGAGTAATGGGGAAGAACAACATTTATTACCCCCATATGTACGTTAATCTTAAAAGTGCTCCGAGTGTTTTGATTTTCTTAATTCGAGTCATTAGATTAGTTTAATGTAAAGTATGTAAAAATTCAAGTGTAAGAGGAATGTTCAACCCCTATGATGTATTATATTGGATGGTAGGGTAAGAGTGTATGCAAAAAAAAAAAAAAAAAAAAAAAAAAACGGACTACCATCCCGTTTCATTCTATGTTCATTTTATGTTTTTGTTATTTTTCATTTATTAGCTTAAGTCGAGTCTAGTCTTGGCTTAGCAACGCCATATTGTACATGTAATTAACCAAGATTGTTAACTCGCCACCAGTAAAACTTCCTTTATCCAACAAAACCGTGTATTTCAAATCCCTACACCTAACGTTACAACCCTTTAAAAGACCTATTTGATAGTTTATCCTATGTCACAACTCGTAATTTCCGGTCATTTTCCAAACCTCGACAATTTACTATTCACAAGTTACTATTCATCATTTACTATTCATCGATCACTATTCATCGTTTTCGAGGTCAATTTGACATTCTGAGAAGCGTTCAGGAATTTTACTATTCACTTGACACTATTCATTTCCGGAAGAAATATCACTATTCACGTGCATTACTCATTTCATCGTAAATTTAGTTTACGAGTATTTAAATTCACGTAACCGTATTGGTTCAAGAGCGAATTCATACATTATCATTTGGGATATTTCATTCAGACTAGAAATAGTCTGCATATCATCATTATGGCACTTGCATACTATTCCACTCGTAGGATAATTAAATTAATACTTTTGGTACAATTAACGATTTACGTATGTTTATTTTAAATAAACACTAATACGCGAACTATAAATGTGACTAACACGTCCAACACTCCCGATTATGATCCCAATATATTTTTATATTCATTTTTATAATATAAAAATTATAATATTAATTTACCCGGTATTTTGGATATTTATTTTAATTGTTAACTCAAGTTTACTAAAACTTCGACGGTTTTCGTAGAAATTAAACTATAATTATCTAAACACCCAATAATTTTTCCCAACCTATTTTTATAATTTTTATAACTTTATTTTATCCCGGTTAACTCCGTTAAAATTTATTTTTAGTTAACCCGGTACCCGGTACACTTTAAAACTACAAAATAACACATAATAATACATAATACCTCAAAAGTCTTACATTCATCCCCCCCCTCCTTTTCCGCCCCCCCCCCCCCCCCTTGCCAATTTCTTACAAAACTCACTTACTCACTCTTTCTCATTAATAACTTGTACTAACTTTTATATAATAATAATACTAATAATAATATACATATCAAATGCTAGATTTTTATCTCATTTCACAACTAGTAAAATTTCATCTTTTTCTCTCTTTTCTCTCTTGAACCCACGGCCACAACAAGAAGGAAGGGCAAGACCAAAACTTTTCTCAAGATCAAGTGTTATTGTAGTTTAGTTTAGTTATTCTTACAAGGTTTTGAAATACAAACTTAAGGATACTAAGGTTTTCATCATCTAATCACACCACATCTCAAAGTAAGTTTACAAAACTCATTTCATAATTTTTACAAAGTTATTACTATGTTTATATATTTTCTTACAAGATCTCATACATGCATTAACTTATACCACTCCATTTTTGTATATATTTAACTTTCAAGCCCTAGAAGTGATTTTTGGTTAGATCCTTGTTAGATCTACTTGGTTATGATGATTAGGAACCCATGACACCCTAAGAAGGTGTATGGTAGGATTAGATTAGTTTTGTGGTGATTGAAAGTGGTTTGGATAAAGATGGAACTAGATTAGAACCCTAGATACGATTTTTGAAACATTTGAAATACCTACTGTCCCTATTTTCATTTCGTGGGAAAATCAGTGGTTGATGGCTAATTTTTGACCAAAGATTTAGAAAAGACTTTCAAAAACGAAACTTTAGGCGAAAGAATGGATTAAAAAGAGATTATAACGAAGGAGATATGATTTTTGCAAATTTAACGACGAAAACTAATTTTTATAAAAACTGCTTGCTGTTTGGCAGATTTCGACGGGTAAATAGAGGCATTAAACGTAACCTAGAGGAGCCGAGTTATCAAAATTATACTAGTATATACTAAAACGAATCCGTGAATATAAAGAACGAGAAAAATGAACTTAAAACGACCAAGTTATACCCGTTTTAACATCGTCAAAACTCTATATATATATATAGTCACTACTAGAAAATAATATAACTACGTACTAAATGATATATTTTCTAGATTTCATATTCAAGGAGTTTATTTTTAACTAATGAAGTACGTACGACTCAAGGTTTGCTACGCGACTACTAGGCATTATTTTAAAGTATTCAAGACGAGGAATATAACACTAACATTTTTATACGATATATTACGACAAGTTTTTATAACTCTATTTGGACTTATTTTTCCTAAGTATGGAAAGTATTTTATTTGACAATAACTAGTATTTCCAAGTTACGAGTGGTATAGGTATCATGTGCATGTGCATTCATTACATCATTTCATGATCTATATTAGATCATTATCATTCATCTTAGGTTGCGGCTAGTGTTCGCGCCTTGTTGTCCCGATCATTCCATCACTTTGTACTAGCATTTCGAGGTGAGTCATAGCCCCACTTTTACTTGTTTAATTACTTTATAAACTCTTTGGGGGAGATACATGCTTAAATATGTGTTTTATACTTTTATACGATTTGAATTATTTCTGAAGGAGAATACGTTGTTTGAATTATTTTTGTACAATGCCAAAGTATTAAATTCCTTACATTACTTAAGTTTCCTTATTACCACGTCTTGACAAGTCCCCTTTATTATCATGGACCGTTAATTAAGTTCCAAGCGAGAGTGAGTGAATAGATCTATTGAGGGTGACTCCTCCATCTGTGTTTGGGTTGCTCCAACAGTATTACAGATGCATTTCATGTCTTTATTATTAGAGTGTCTGGTAAACACTCATTTGGGGCCAAGTAACGTCTAGCTTCGGTTTCATGAGCTTAAGAGACAATGTAGTTTTATGACTGAAAAACTTATTACTTTAAGTTATACTTGGGCTATTGTATATACGATTAAAGTTAAATACTGATGGTTTTATAAATCTTATCTCTGATTTCTTATTTCGGATTTCTTATTTCTGATTTCTTATTTCGGATTTCTTATTTCTGATTTCTTATTTCTGATTTCTTATTTCTGATTTCTTATTTCTGATTTATAATGTCTTTGTATCAACCTTATTACGGATTTATGATGTTTTTACTGGGAAATTTACTCTCCAAATGTTTTACCATACTTACTTGTTCTCTAAAATCTATGAACTCACCAACCTCGTGTTGACACTTTAGTATGTATTTTCAGGTTATTAAGGTAACTCATGTTGCATGCATTTGGACATTCATGGAGTCGTGGAGACGACGCGTCTGACTATATTTTCTACACCTATGAACGTTTGATCTTGTTGAACTTATTTTAACTAAAATGGCAACATCTTTTGGGACCTATGTTTTGTAAACTCTGAATGTTTTAATAATCAAACGCTGTATTTTCTAAACGACACTTTAGGTCGTTCAATATAACTGTAACTATGGTGCTATGACAGTCACCTCCAGGTATTCCATTCCGCTGCCATTCAGGTAAATTGGGGGTGTGACATCCTAGGTGCTTACGCCATGTGGTGGAGGTTTGATCCTTTCCCAAGCCTATAGTAATCTATTTTGCTATGACAGGTAGTGAGAGATATCTTCCGTTTCCATATTGTAATTTACAATTTATTACACCCGAGAGATGTGAGTATCTAAACACTATCTGTGAGGTGCTTGTGTATGACCTCCGTGCTTGTCTATTGGTCTTTAGTGGAACGATTAATTGTTGTAATTACTTTTATATTAGTGTTAAATGACCCCTAACTTGTCTTTTGAGTAGAATAAAAGCGCATTTGCTTGAGGACAAGCAAATCTCAAGTGTAAGGGTATATGATGAGGCGAAAAATGATCCGTTTTTAGGGGGTCATTTAAGCCCGAATTCGAATTTATTTGATCAAATAATGCCCTAAATCGTTCCTTTTGTGATTTTAGGTACTTTGGGAGTGAAATCTGGAAAAGGAAGCAATTCGGACGTTTTTGGAGCATAAAAGTGAAGAAAACGCCAAAGTCTTAATTTTCCATGCTGGGAACAGTAGGTGACGGCGTCAAGAGTAACTCCCTGACGGCGTCAAGAGCAAAATTCCATGACGATCCAGTAAAGATTTGACGGCGTCACGAAGGTAGGGCGTCAAGAGTAAAAGTCATGACGGCCTGGAAGTGATTAAGTCTTGACGGCGTCAAATGTAGATCAAGGCAGTCCAAGAATAGTTTTGGCGGCGACGTGACGACGTCACAATGTTGGTCTTGACGCCGTCAGGCCCTTTTTCCTATATATAGTTTTCTAATTTTCACATTAAAAGGAGAGAAGTTTTGGAGAAACCCTAAGTACGAACTTGGTACGAATTCTACAGGTTTTTCAAGGGTTCCAAGCCCTTGATACCTTGCATGTGTAATTGAGATAAGTGTTCTTTCAATTCAATCAATATGTCTATGTGTTGGTTGTCTATATCTTGTTCTTGTCTTAATTCCATCATGCTAGGCTAGATCTATCTTGTGTTTGCTTGGATCTAATGAAACCTAGATGTTAATTATGTGTTGATTACTTGTTTATGCTTGTCTTGGATGAATGATTTATATGTTAGGCTTAAGAAAACTGGCAGATCTCCAATTGGTAACATGCTTGAACGTCTTAAGAAACATGAACCGACGCGCACTAGGTCTTTATTGGTTGTATTTAATGCATGAGCCACTGTTTACAATCCCTATAGTTGTGCTGCGCACAGTGTAGGAGGAGATAAGAGCTCATAGAATTGGGGAGTTAAGTGTGCCACCCCATGAATGGTATTAAGGAATACAATCCGTCATCCATGCATTTATAACAAGTAATTAACGTGTAAAAGATGTCTAGGGAGTAGTGAAATCTAAGTAAACACATTTTCTCCACGTATTGCTCACAACTTTAGTATAATTTAGCTTATTTTCATTTCTTGTATTTTATTTTGGTTGCATTTTTAGTATTGGGTTAGTTGATTAGCAACTAATTCCGCCCAAATCCTTCAAACCCGAGAATTTTATTTGCTTTCTAAAAAATATAAAAACACAAAAATAATCATCCCTCACCTTTAGAACTAGTATTTAGGTTTTCTAATCCTAGCAACACTATTCCTAGCTGAACGATCAATCCCCCGGTACTTGTCACTATACTATACTACAACGATCAGGTACACTGCCTGGTGGGGGTTGTAAGCTTCTCAAGATCCCTTGAGAGGTAAAGCCTGGTGCGATTCCCACGTATCAGTATCCTAATGTAGGCTTTTTACCTTTATATAGTTCATAAGGAGTTTTATTCAAAAATGGTCTAATTAAGACTCGATTTAAAATGTATGTTGATGTGTTAACGGCATTACACCAAAACTTTTGTGGAATGTTTTGTTCATTAAGTATTGTTCTACTCATCTCTTGCAATGTCCGGTTTTTATGTTCTACTACACCATTAGATTGAGGGGTACGTGGAGCCGAAAAGTTATGAGTAATACCATTAATATCACAAAAGTTTCCAAATTGAAATTCATTATCAAATTCATGACCGTGATCCGTTCTAATAGACATAATATTAGACCCTAATTGATTTTGAATTTTCTTACTTAGAATCTCAAATTTATCAAAAGCTTCATTTTTGCTTTTCAAAAATTTTGTCCAAGTATATCTTGAGTAATCTTTGACTATGATCAAAGTGTAGAAGTTACCTCCATAACTTTGTATAGCGGATGGACCAAACAAATCCATATGCAAAAGTTCTAGACACCTAGATGTAGAAACCAAGTTTTTAGCCTTATGGCTACTATGGACTTGTTTACCGACTTTGCAATCATCACAAAAGTGTTGGTCATATTTCAACTTAGGTAGGTTTCGAACTAAGTCTTTGGAGGAGAGGTTTTGAATTAGTCTCATGTTAGCGTGTCCTAAACGTCTATGCCATAAAGTTGAAGATTCATCTAATGAAGTAAGACAAAGTTTGTCTCTAGATGTTGGATCCATCTTCATGACGTATACGTTGTTCTTAAGAACACATTTGGCTATGGTTATACCATTTTTAAGTATTTTACTTCCGTTTTCACTAAAAGGACATTATACTTATTACGGAAAAGTTGACTAATACTAAGAAGATTAAAACCTAAGTTATCAACATGAGCTACATCATCTATAAAAAGGGAGTCATGAGAGATTGTACCTTTTCCGATGATTTTGCTCTTAGCTTTACTACCAAATGTAACATTACCTCCATCACATTTGTGATAAGTAGTGAAGAGGCTTTTGTTACCCGTCATGTGCCTTGAACAACCGCTATCTTTAATCCATTCATCCGGTTCCAAACAAACTTTGAGGCACACCTCATTTGAGTCGTGAGCCATGAGAGCAATATCATCATTCTTTGGCTCATCGTCATCTCCTTCATAGTCACTCCAAGCACCACCCACAAAATCTTGTTGAGGCTTGCTCTTGGGTGGTTTTGGACATTCTCCTACTAGATGACTTATGTCTCTACACCTATAGCATTTCCTTTCAACCTTTCCTTTCCTATCATCACGATCTTTTCGGAAGGTTTTCTTGTCTTCTTTAGGTTGCCTTACAAACTTCCCTCGTCTACGAAATAACTTCTTGAAGTCTCTAACGGCCATAGCATATTCCTCATCATCACTATCTGAAGTAGATTCTTCATCATCACTTGATTGGACTCTAGCTTTCAAGGCAATGGACTTAACTTTTTCTTTCTTGCCTCTAACTAATTCCGAATCTTTTTCCATTACCATTTCATGAACTTTGAGGTTTCCAATTAGCTCGTCAAGTGACATGCTTGAAAGATCTTTGGATTCTTCAATTGCCGTCACTTTTGCTCTCCACTTCGGATGGAGTGCTCTAAGGAATTTCCTGACAAAATTCTTACTACAAAAAGATTCATCAAGTGCTTTAAGTGAAGTAATAATAGTGTTAAACCTAGCAAATGCATTATCAATAATCTCATCTTCGGGAATAACAAATTGTTCATATTGATGAACAAGAAGATCAATTTTGTTATCCTTGACTTGTGAGTTTCCTTGATGAGTGACTATTAAAGATTTCCAAATATCTTTGGCGGTTTTACACATAAAGACTTTTTCATATTCTTTCTTAGGTAAAGCATTGTAAAACATCATTTTAGCTTCATTATTTTTAGCAATCAATTTCTTTTGATCATCATCTTTAGTATTAGAAGCTATATTATCACCATCAATGATTATATACCACAAATCTATATCTTTAGATTTCATGTAAGTTTCAAAACGGTTTTTCCAATATATAAAACCATTTGCTTCAAAAAGTGGTGGTCTTTGCATAGATTGCCCTTCTTTGTAATTTTCAAAATCCATGGATCGTTTCAAGTTTTAAACCACATTATATTTTAAAAGCTTGAGTAACGTAGCTCTTGATGCCAATTGTGGAAAACTAGAAGGGGGATTGAATAGTTTACCATTTAAAATCTTTTTAACTTGTTTAATTATCTTTTGAAACTTTCTGTTTGATCAAAGATATATACACAAACACAATATATAACATGCAAGTATAAAGAAAGAAATGATCAAACCACAACACGAGTATTTATCGTGGTTCGGCTACAAGGACTCTTTTTCCTTGCCCTACGTCCACGCCCCGAGTATCCAACTCGAGAGTTTCTTTCACTAGTCAACAAGCTCCTTTCACCGGCGGAGAAAACCTTACACATCGCTTATACACGTTTACCGACACTAAGCTAGATGTCGAGTTCTTTTACAAGGGTACAACCACTCCCGTTAGTTCTTTTACAAGGGTACAACAACTCCCGCCACACTTTGTATTTTGAGGACTAAAATACTAACCGATCACTACTAAAAATACACAATCAAAGAAGTGTAAACTACACAAGTCTACACAATGCTAAGCTAACAAGTCTTGCAATGTTGTGTTGAATACTTGTAACTTTTTATGAACTCGTGAATCACTTTGCTACAAAAAGAAACTTCACATATGAGATGTTAAAGGGTTAGATCAAAGAATGAATGAATGTGTGTGAAAATATGATGTAGAGTGATAAGCCAAAAATCAAACTTGTGGCTTGGTATTTATAGCAAAACCTTCTGCAGGTCTGGCGGATACGGCGGAAACCTCAGATGGGTTCCGCCCGTGTACCCCCAGGGTTCCGCCAGGCTTGCAGTTGGTTTTGCAATTAATCTTGCAAACCAAACAATGTCACATCGCATTACACCTAGTCAAACACAAAACTTGTGCAAGCAAACATATGGTTAGTCAAACACACTTTCTTTCCATAAATGTATATTGACAAAACTTGCCATAAATGTGATGTGACATTTCTATTTAAAGAAATAAAAAGTGTTGTGTTTTATGAAATATAAAATGTAGCAAATGTTTAGCTATGCAAGTCTTTTAAAACTAAGATTATGATTTACTTAGAAACTAAAGTTTACATTTTGTCGTTAACAAAACTTAGCAAAGATCGTAAAATATAAATAACGTTTTTAGGCGATATTTGTATTAACACTTGTCATCATCTGATTGAAATAATAGATTTATTGCAATAAATCATGTCCAAAACTAAACAAAAAGGTTATGTAAAGTCCACCCTTGCTTTTTGCCCTTTCTTCATGACCCATCTTCATAGCCTGGGAACATGGCCTAGCTCTCTAGCCTTGCTCCCTACCATTACCTTCCAAATTTGCTTCACGAGCTAGCTTCATGACCTTGCTACTTAGCCTGCACATGGCCTGGTACGACCTGACCCGACCAGAATGTGGCCTGGTACAACCTAACCCGGCTTGAACGTGGCCTGACACGACCTGAACACGGCCTGGTACGACCTTACCCGATCTAAAACGCGGCCTGACACAGCCTTGACGTGGCCTGACATGGCCTGGTACGACCTGACACAACATGAAAACGGCATGGTACGACTTAAAAGTGACCTTATACGGCCTCAAATGGCCTGGTACGGCTTAAACGCGACATGTTACGTCCTCAAACGACCTGGTATGGTTAAACGCGACCTGATATGCCCTCAAACGGCCTGGTATGGCTCAAACGCCAGCAGCCTCAAATGGCTCAATATCGGCCCCAAGTGCCTTACATCAGCTTCAAACGGCTTAGTCTCAGCCTCGAGCGACCTTACATCAAGCTCAAATGCTAACGGGCTCCGACGCCAACGGGCTCCAATGCCATTTAGGCTCTGACGTCATTCAGGCTCAGACGCCCTGACACGCTTAGGTTCTGACCCCCTAAGCTTTAACACCCTTTAGGCTCAAACGACCTCCAAACTCATACGTCAGCAATCGGCTATGACTTGCTCAACAAACTTTTGTCTAGTACACCATAATCCATGCATTATACTGTGCTAGACTAAGGGGACTTACCACATGTGTACATATCGACCCAGTCTTAGCCCGTGATTGATAGACTACACGAAAGTTAACAAAATTGAACATTTTCAAGGTATATTAAACCCTTCTCTTCATCCTTGCCAACGAGATGAGACGAAGGTACCCATGTACCCTCTTTCCATTACATGACCATACATAAGTGGTTGTATAGTCAGGAAGGAGAAACGCCTACATTACATACAAGTCTAGCACATTATGATCCGAGCATCATACTATACTAGACTGGGTGGCTTGATAACGTATATATATTACACTATATACATTGAGTCCCCAAGGCTTGAACAAGCCCATTATTCAAATAATGGCTCATGTCATGGACAGGCCCATTGGCTCCCATCTCTTACCCTAACTTTCCCCTACATATACTAGATGGTATAGAGATTTAGGGTAAGTTCCAACAAGCCGAGGACACATAACTGGTACAAGGCAGCCACACATGGTCTTTGTTTCTCTCTCCTTTCACACAACACATGGAGACCATCTCCACCAATTGTGGATCTACATCAATTATTATTTCTACCACATAAACCCTTCTCTTCATCCTCTCCTACGAGGCAAGGCGAAGGTACCACACAAACCATTCTCTTCATCCTCTCCTACGATATGGGGACGAAGGTATCTGGTCGATGCTAGTATTACCCCGACTACATAAATATCATCCTTCTCACGAGGTCCTTACCGTTCGATATGGGAAACCGAGCATCCGACCACCACCCGCCGACTTATACTCATTTCATATAGATACATATGTGAACTCTTAACTTTTAAAATACTGTAAAAACATATAAGTGTATAAATAATATAGAAAAGTTGTGCAGACTTTTCAAAATTCTCCACTTCTTACCTTTAACTATTTGAATCTAATAAATAAAGAAAAGTTTCAAATTTATATTAACTTAAACTATATATGTTGGGAATTTGGTTGAATAATAGCAATGTACTTTTTAAATGCACCGATATAGTACGGTTTTTTCTTTTCTTTTCTTTTCTTTTTTTTTTGAGTTGTAGAAATGTAACGAATTTTCATAACTGTTTCAATTTGGTACGTGATGATGATGTGTCTCGTTATAATTTTTGCCACGTATTAGTCTCTCAGGCATAACACGTCATCATCACGTACAAAATTGGAACACTTGTGAAAATTTAAATATCTACAACTTAAAAAAAGTTCACTACTAGATTGGTACATTTAGAAAAGTACATTGTTACAATTCGACCAAATCCCTTTAATTTATTGTGTTGGCTTAATGTGTTTTTAGAATCTAAGAGTGAATATTGTAAGAGGAGAGTTATATTAAATATCAAATTTTCTTAGATACTAAGGGACTTATCCCCACTATCCATCTAAAAATAAATCAATGGTTGAGATTAAAAGCATTTTAATATTTCACATATTTTTTATAATTTAAATATCTCTTAAACCGTTAATCGTTAAGCGAAAATAATTACACTATCGCGACGAACATTTAATTATCTTTCTATAGATATGCTATTTAATATATTTTCGACAATTTTTTTTCTCATTTTTTTTACATTTTTTTCGTGGCCGAAAAAATCATATATGATATTACATGCTCGTCGAAAACAAAAAAAACGTGAAAAAAACGAAAAAAAAATTGTCGAAAATATATCAAATAGCCTATCTATAAAAAGATAATTAAATGTTCGTCGTAACGGTATATTTTTTTCGCTTAACGATTAACGGTTTGAAAGATATTAATATTTGAAAAAAAAAAAATGATGAAAGTGGGTTTTTTAAATTGTTGTGATTAATTTCATCCATTAGATCAAATAAAGATGGAGGGTGAAGATTAGTCCCTTGGTATGTAAAAAAGGTTTGGTCCTCAAATGATCTTATATCGTATTGTTTTGTGTAATGAATTGTTTTCTTATTAAACTACAAAACTTTTGAATTCATGTTTTTCTATGTATTTAATTCGTGAAAAATTACAATTTTACCTATTGGTATCAATATTTTAACATATTGATACATTAATATTGATACAGATGGGTAAAATTGTAAAATTGTAATAGAATACACAGAAAAGCAAAAATTCAAAACTTTTGTGATTTATTAGGAAAAAAAAGTCCAGTACACATAACTACAAAAAAATGATACTGTAAAAAATGGTAAGTTAAATGCATTTCTCGGCAATTAACCTTATGGTAAAAGCAGCCACGGTTATAGCTTTTCGAATATTTAATAAATATTAATAAAAAACGTACAGAAATATATTCTTTAGGTTTTATGATATAAGGTTTTGTAACTCAAAATCAAAATATGAAATGAATAACCAAAGCATTTTATACAAACTTAGTTAATTTATTTTAAATATGCATATTACTTGTGAAGTTTTTTATTTGTTGTGTAACTTATGTATCTAAACATATGGATAATATAAGCCCGCATCTGCTTCTTTTCGTCATATAAGAAGATTGCGTCTCTTGCCTTACAGCCATACAAGTAGATATAAGTCCATGGTTCCAACAACTTCAGAGGCTAGGTAGGTCCATTTTTCTACCTAAATAGTTCCTTCTTGCATCTTTTTATTTCAAAGATTTTAACTACCAAAGTCAATTACTCGAATACATGCAATACGTGTCCTACATACATTGTTTCCTATCTTTTACATTTTATAATGTTCTTTATTTTGATTCTTCACCAAATTACTTGTTTTTCTTTTACAAAACTAAAACATAATAGGCTAACTGGCTAATGGCAAAACCATTTACTTTTTCGATCCTAAAGTTGTTCATGTACAAAAACTAAAAGTAAACAATTATATATCTTGAAATATAACAAAATGATTCCACTATTTCCGGTTGATAAGATATGTCCTGTTTGTCGCAAGGCATGTTTGAATTCCTTTGGAGAACATGCGGTTTATTGTAAAGAGCCCCCAAGCTTCAAGTACAGACATGATTTTGTTAGAGACGTCATTTTTTATGTATGTAGGCGTACTGGGATCTCCGCCAAGAAAAAAGCGCATGTGAACTTTTTGACGGACTCGTCGGATGGAAGATCTACATTGAGACCGGCTGACATTTTGGTTTTTGGATGGGTTGGAGTGAAACATGCTCGTGTGGATCTGACCGGGGTTTCTCCTCTCGTGGGGTTGAGTAGTTGGGGTTTTACAGCTGGACATGCCGCTTTGAAAGCCGCCTTGTGCAAAGTGACAAAACACGAGAAAGAATGCATTGAAAATCAACACGGGTTTATTCCTTTCGCGTTTGATACATTTGATTTCCTTGCACCTGAGGAGGTGGAACTACTCAACAGAGTCCAACGAGTTATGAACAGTAATGTTATGACATATAGATCAACGAATGTGGTTTTCAAAAGAGTTAGCTTTGCAATCCAAAAAGAGCTAGCAGCGCAACTTGTTGCCCGTTTGCGTTCAACCACTATGTAAATTCTATTTTGATGAAATCTCTTACACGGATACACAATAATATTGAGATACTAAGATATACTAATTCATCACACTAATGCATGCGTGAACAAAGGCACTGGTTTTCAAACGACTTCGATTTAACTCGGTTCAACCCGTCCAACATGTTCCGGTTCAACCGGTCAAACCGGCTGGTCCGATCCGATTTTCTTAACACTAATATGTATGCGTGGTCTAATTTCTTACAATCTTGACCATCTGTCGCGTGAGGAAATTTTTCTAGAGCCAACATTGGTGCCACTCATGAGATGCGACAATGATATATAAAGTTGTTGATGAGTATTCTAGTGGCATAGCACTGCCGAGCGACAAACAACCAAAACGAGCCTTTTTGCGTAATTTTGTAAGTTCTGTGAGCTCTTTGCGCGCCTGTTGTGCATATTAGATGTAATTTTACAGTAAGAAAGATTGATAAACAAGAGATTAAGTGTTACAAATTAAAGCATTCTAACAAAATAACAAGAAACATGACTCTTAGACAAACTAAAGAAAATGACTCTTAGACAAACTAAAGAAAACCCAATCCACACCCTACGCACTAATGATCGAGTAATGACTACCACCCCATTCTAATTCTAATGATAATTAGAGAAAGTTAAACAATGATTGAATATTGTAGCTCCTATATTATGATGAGGCTATAAGGTTAATAATGTCAATGTGATGCCTTTTAGAGAAAAATTAAGTGACCACCCCTACACAATCTTGAAATTTCAAAGTGATATTCCTCGCTTGACTAGTAATATGCGCGTATATATGTTAGATAAATAAAATAGCCTCCCCCTGTTAAAATATTTCTACGTAAACTCAAAATATCGTTGTAGAATGAGTCATCAAGGAAAACTTAAACACGTGAACGATAAAATATTTTTATTTTAGTGATTGACATTGTATTTATGCCGTTAATAAATAAACAAATTAAGATATTAATTTTCCTTGCGGTTTCTTATTTGTTTCTTGAAATGGCATTTTATTAAGCAAAAACTAGCAAGATGTTAGTTGAAAAGGGATTACAAAGGATTGTTACAAGCTGAATTTGGGTTATAAACAAATTCAATCCAACTTGGATTGATCTTGATCCTATCCTAATGTAAAATTTAAGAGAGTGAAGATAGTTTGATCTGCTCTTCTAGCACATTATTTTGTGGCGGTTTCATGTCGAAACAAAGCCTGCTCAACATATGCAAATCACCCATGTTGTGGTTTGAATAACCGCGTCTAAGCAAATCTTTGTAATCATGGACCATCATAAATCAGAAGCCACCTTACAACTAATAAACAAGTGGGGCAGATTCTATGTCTTCATCACAAACGGCACATCGAACCGAATGAAGATCTATGACTTGTTCATGCAAGTAATTACTTCGAGTAGGCAATAGCTGTTCGATAACAACCTCCAAGTGTGAATGTTAACCTTAATAGGGATGGAATTATTCCACCTGATTTTATAACCGATACAACCTGAGAATGCAACCATCAATTTTCTCATGGTACATACGCGAAATTTGTTGGATGTTTCAAGGGAGCAAATCCAAGAATTATATAATAACATAGAAATACTGTTGAGCAACAATGGATTAAACATTTTTATTCTCTTCATTTAACTAAACACATTGTCATAATAATATACATTTATTTTTTAAGAAAAAGTAGTAGCAGTAGCAGTTGACGGTAACAATAAATAGTAGTTGTTTGTTCAAAAAACGTGTTTAGTAACATAGTTATAGCTGTAATTATAAAATGTTAAATTACCAAAAGGGATATATGCACATTAAAATGAAAAACTAAACGTTATTTTTAAAGGTATACGGGTAATTTAATAAATAAAATGTTGGAGCAATTACATAATACTTGTTCAACAAGCATTTCAAATCGAATCGGTTAGATAATATGTTAACTCTTGTTGCTTTGTTGCCAAGCAACTGCGTGGTTGCTCTTAAATGCTTCCAAATACTTGTTGCCAAACATAACCGATGTGTTTAATTAGTTACAACCTCTTCTTGGCCATCAAAAAAGAAAGAAAAGTCCCTGAGATCAAATAAAACAAATCGAAAACAAGCAGCCAACGCCATAACGAAAAACAGGATCAAGAATAAAATAATATGACAATTTTGACCTTTTGAATTCCTTATTCAACAAATAAGGATTAAAGTTACAGTTAAAATCCAATTTAGCTTGTAATTTTTTTCTGAAAACTTTTGAAACCATTTAATTTGTTTGTTGGCAAGCGAAGTTAATTACGGAGTAATAGAGATAGAAGTAAAAATAACTTGTTTCTCGTTAGGGATCAGATTTCTGTGATACTTCTCGAATTCAAATCACATTAAATAACATCAACAAACTAAGAGACTCCAGTTTAATTACCTGCATAATTTCAACATGAATTTTTGGCGTTTACACGCATTTAAATCATTTTGACCATTGCTCTAAAAGGAAATTTTCAAATACGTACGGGTATTTCAAACCATGTCTTACATTAAAAAAAGTTTGAAGGAAAAAAATATATATAACCAAAGTTACTAAAAAAATGAAAAGGTTCACAGTTCACATGCTAATATAAAAAGAAATACAATCCCTGAGTTTTGCAGGAAGCTAGCATAAGATTCGGTGCAAAAGCATAATTTCACAAACCAGAATTAAATAATTGACTAACTATTTTATGCTTAAAGAAATACAGAATATATGTTGTTTCAAGAATTGAAGATGCAATGTTTTTAGTAAGATTCTAGTCAGATTATTATTTGGATGCATTAGTATCTTCAGTTCGTTTGTAAAGATGAATTTTTGATACACTCATGTTCTAATACAAAACAAAAAAGAAAAGAAAATCTTCTTGTGCAAAATGCTATAACCAGACACGCTAACCGGTTTACTTAATTGCCACGTACGTAGAAGCTAAACCCACACTACTTGATCTAATAAGAGACCAGCTAGATTAGACAATTAAGGAGAGACAAAATGTATTCAGGCCTATACGTACATAGGCATGATTGGCTTTGAGAGCCACTTACGCTATAGGGTATGGAGAGGGGGACACATACTCCGTGACGGTTACTATACGTTAACGCTACGTAGTTGTTTTGGTTTGACAAAGGAATCGGATTTGTGAAAACTTTGTCAATCCAATTCAATGAGAATGTTTTCACATTTAATCACTGTCATTTTTATGATACTTTTCTCATTTGTGAACTCAAATAAGAAGGGGCCCCTACTGAAGTTTAGAAAAGTAACGTTAAACAGCGTTGTGAGGGGTAACGTAATGGAATTGAGAAAGAAATTCGTAGACCTAGGTTGGTTGAATTTACCGAAGAGACTTGAATTATCCAGACGGATTGACAGCGGCTTAAAGATAAGAGTAATGTCGTTGTTTGAATAATCACTAAACTGCTAGCAATGTGGATTCATCCTGGAAGCAATCCTCATATTGGAAATTAATGTAGTTTTGGGACACAAACAATGTCAATATTTGATTGTAATTAATCAAAGAATTTTGCTATATTATTTGTAGAGCCAGAAAACAATGTGCTTTATATATACCAGAGTTTTTAGTCTCACAAGGTTACTTCATTGTGAAACTTCATTATCTAAAAGACATTTTCTGTTGAAACAGAATTGTACCAAAAAATGAGGCTGCCACCTTAAAAAAAATCATTTATGTTTCACTGTTTAATGTGAATACCAAGTTAGCTAATTAAAAATTGTTGCTAGGTTAAACTAAAAAACAAGGAATGTGCACATTTAGTTCTTCAACTGCTCTAAAAAACTCTAAACGTGATTAACTTTCTGATGCGAAAATAACTTTGAGACGCTAAGAGTAATTGAGATATATTAATCCAATTATTTGTATCTCAAAAAATATTTAAAACAATATAATTATAAAAACTTTGCAAAATTAAATCTCGCATCTATAGTTAGGTCTAACACTTTCCTTTTTACAGAGAGTTGATTGTTAAACATATATTTATGTACTTAGGTCATAAAAAATATAATAATTACATAAAATGTACGTTTCTAACTTATCAAACATCAAAATTGTAGTATGCATAAAATACTACGGAGTATATTAAAATTCAAATCACACCCATCAGTTCTATTAAAAATACTGTAACTTGCATATATATGAAAAGTTTTACAAAGGAAATAGTCAAGTGTTTTGTAACATGTCAAGTAGATGAAAATGTCAATGTGTTCATAAATCAATTACCTTATATTTGTCCCGTTCAAAAGACAAACCCTAGCTTGAATTTGTTTGAATTCGGTTTAATTAACTAAGGATGAATTAATTAATGGTCAGTTGGAGAGACGAAATTAACTTTTATGTATCTTCATCCTAGCTCCTTGCTAAGTTCCATTTTATAATATAAAGGCCGCTACAAACATAATATATTATTTATACGTATGTACATATACAAATGAGTAAACGTATGAGGTTAATTCTATTCAGACTCGGCCTTCACAAATAACCTAAGCAGGAATGCCCCATCTGTTTACCGGCCCGTACTTTGTATGTACATAAGTATAGAAATTTCTTCATTGTATACAGTATGTTCACTTTTTGTAAGAACTTAGATACATTTCCATTCATAACTATTAATCTGTTATTGGATTTATAAGTGAATTTATAATCATTTGAGTTTGGTGTTCTTGGAGAGAAGGTTTATTAGAAGGAAACTTGGGTGAAGAGGGAGGTTCTTATTAATATTAGTATTTTACTATACCGGCCACACAACTAATAATTACGCAGATACTATTGAGGTTTGTGTTATGTTTAATAAAAAAATGTATAAATATATGATATGAATTAGTTGATGAAATTTAAATTATTAAACCATCATTATTATAACCCTAATCCTATATTTGACTTAGGTAACCTTTCGACCATCACATTAAATAAATATTTCTTATCTGACCTTCATCAGAACAAGTCTCTCACTCAATATATATATTGCCAACTTGCTAACTCACCAAACAAAGTTGTCCTTTAACAGCGCACACACACACACAAACAAACATAGAGAGAGATCTAGACAGAGAGATTTTCTTGTGCAAAAGGCCAATTTCTAAGTGAGATACTAACAATCAGAAGAAAACATGGGAAGGGCTCCATGTTGTGACAAAGAAAATGTTAAAAGAGGGCCATGGTCTCCTGAAGAAGATGCAAAACTTAAGGGCTTTATTGAAAAATATGGTACTGGTGGTAACTGGATTGCTCTCCCTCACAAAGCTGGTATAATACAAGAAACCATACTAGGGTTTTGTTTTTTATGCTAATTTTTTCTTGTTCTTGCTCTTGATGTTAATTTTTGTGTGATGGATTTGAATTGTGCAGGTTTGAAAAGATGTGGAAAGAGCTGTAGATTGAGATGGTTAAACTATCTTAGGCCCAATATTAAACATGGTGAATTCACTGATGATGAAGATAGGATCATTTGTAGCTTGTATGCTAGCATTGGTAGCAGGTATACATCACTTAATTATATTTCTTCATATCATCATCAAATCTTGGGTTTCTACTTTTTCCAAATTTGACTTTCATATCATCAATAAATATTTCACAAAAAGATTCCATCAATGTTAGAATTATGGACATGCATGCCAGTTCATTTGTATATAATTTTTCCTTTTTAAAAATGTTATGATATGAAATGTTTTGAATTATGCATATGCAGATGGTCAATAATAGCAGCTCAGCTACCAGGAAGAACTGATAATGATATCAAGAATTACTGGAACACCAAGCTCAAGAAGAAGCTTTTGGCTATGCTTCCTCCATCCTTTCAAAAAAGGCCTTCTTTTTTTCCATCTTTACCACTTCAATCAACACCTCTATACACACCAAACCACTTCTTGACAAATAACACTTCACCTTTTTATGGCTACAATACCACTAACTTTATGAACATGAACATGAACAATCAAGACCATATGAATATTACACAGTTTCAACCACCACAACCACAAGATCCAAACTCCTTGGTTGGCTTGATCACTAACAATATTGACAACAATGATAATAGTTTCTATTTAGGGTTTCAGGACCCTCATCCATTGGAGTACAACTACCCTTCATCAGATGTGAAAGAAGCCATGCTTATCTTTGGAAACTATAATAAAGATCATCATGAAGTGAGTACAACTGGCTCTTCATCTGATGGTGGTAGCTGTTTGAGTCAACTCAGCTTTGGAAATTATGATAATAAGCAGCATCATATCAAGCAAGAAGACCAATTTGGCCTTCAGGGTACTTTTGGAGATCAAAACCAAAGTCTCATCATTAACAACATGGGCTATACTGATCAAAAACCAAAAGGGTATAGCTTAAAGAATAATTTTGAAAGCTTGTTGCATAGTGATCTTGAAGAAGTGAAGCAACTTATTGGTAACACAAACAGTACTAACAGCAGCTACTTGTTGAATGGTGATAATGAATACAAGACAACACATGATGATCATAAGGAGATATGCTATCATTACTGATCATGGATATGATAATGATACATTTGTAATTATTAAGGAAGAAGATACAGATGAAAGACTTCAAGACAGTTTCTTGGGGGTTGTGTTGTTGATTGTAGTGGAAATCTATGTAAAAAATCACACCAATTTTCTCTTTGTTTTTAATATCTTTCTGTGTGACAGTATATGTACTAGCCTTTCTTTTTGTGCATTTCTCATTGGGTTTATTATAAATTGTACTACTATGCTATTCTGTCAGTAACTAACCCCACTCGATCTCTCCTTTAGGTTCAATACTCAAGTGCCCAAAATATGTTATAGACTTAAGTTTTTCTAATAAATTTTCCAGATTTCTAGTGCCTGAATTGTACTAATATTATGCTTGCAATAATATATAACTTATATATAAAGCTTTTAGTTTTTAACTTTTCTGATCATTTTAGTGATCCCATATGGCCATTTCTCATGTGCTCATGTGATTCATCAAGCGAAGTTTGATAGATGCTAGAATATAAATAAAGAATTCTTTAAAAATTAAATTCGCAAATGATAACTAAAACCTATCAAGCTAATTAACTTGAAATCTGAAAGTGTCATGCAATATAGTGTAAAATCTCGTTATATATGTCTGCAACCGTGGTATACTCTCAAGTTGTTCCGTAAGCTTTATACATCAAAAGGATCTTAAGTAGATTAAGATATATCTATAAAATTCTTGTTTGTTATTAGTCAATAACGACGCTTCCATATGATTGTATATTGACTACACATATAGTCACCCTGTCTTTTTATATCATGTACACTTTATATGTTCTTCGCGAGAACTTGAAGAAAACATGCACGCAACTAGATAGTTACCATGGAACTGAATTGAACACTCAAGGAATTACGTGTGATATAGTTCAATATATATATATGGTTGACCTATAAATTAAAAGTTTGTCTTTGACAAGTACGTATAGCATGTTCAGGTCATGGATCACATTATCAACCTAAGGGGACTCATATATTGATATATATGTTAAGCCATTAGCAAGCAACCTTGACAAAGTTTAAATCCAACTTATGTCAATCATCAAGCGTATAGTTAGAGGGTGTTTGGATTTGCTTATTTGATGGGATTATGAGTTTATCTTAATAAGCTCACATTAGTTCCAAATTAGTGGATATGCTGCCAAGAGGATTGGCGATGCCATACGCAAAACGGAAGAGACTCGTAGAATGGCTGAGGCAAATAGAGCTTTTGCCCATTTTCGTTAATCCATGAACAGAACTCATCGATCTTATATCAACCTTGCTAGCCATCTTTGAATTTGCTAGCCAAGTCCGAGTTTCTGAAACTTTCATTTAATCGGTCTAGAATGCATGGTGCTCATTACAAATATTTTTTACCATTATATTATATAACTTAATTAGAAATTTGACATACTATTTGAACATTTTCATCTTGTACATAGAACTTTGCGTTGGTTTATCATCTTGATTGATTAAATATGATTTCATTGTTAAAATGTCATCTTCATGATCTTGCACGGGTCAAAGGTTGATATGTTGTTTTAACAATAATGTATGTAAAAAAGCATATGTCAATTTGAAAAAGTCGTGCATATGAAATTATATATACAAAGTTACAAACACTCCATATATATGTTTATATAGAAATAGATGTTGACAGAAAAATAATGAATTGGATGTGGTGGCAGGAAGAGGTTTGAAAACAACAACAATCAACTATGGACTTATATTATAATCTCATTAAACCATTATAGGCCAAATTTAATAACTATACTTTCAAACTTGCTTATTTGCATGGATATTATTTATGTTGTATTTTAAATGCAATGTCGAAGAGATTTTTCTAGAGGAATACGTATATTTAAAGAATCGATCTACATGCAGAAATGATTATCTTAGTTTAGATTCCTATTCTCATCTCAACAACAATTACACGTCTGTACGTATGAGAAATTGATTTTTTTAATTGATAAACCATTAAAAAAGCTGAAAATTCAATGAGGATTGAGGATAGTATCAAAGCATATTAACATTATTCGTTGAATGTCTGTGTTCTCTAAGAAACAAGTAATAGTTTTGTTGGTCGCAAATCGAGCAAGAAACTAGCATGATGTACAACTACTAAACTTCTTCCTTTTTGGTAGTGTGTTACAACTTGTCGGTTTCGGTGAATGACGGAAATTTCAGTAAAACCTAGCGATAAGAAAAGTAACCTGTGACAGTTTGACAAACTAGTCCATGTCTTTGGTACCTGTCAAACCGAAGGTTGTAACAGTATTTAAGTGCACTACAACTATAAACTCTATTCATCATCAATGTATTAATAGGACGAATGTTGAATATAAAACAAGTTGCTTGGTGTTTAGTGTTCTAAATAGTACACACTTGTGCATCTCATGCGATTATATAATTGACAAGAAAACGACTATGAGTCTATCACGCTAAATGTGAATGGGTTCCACACCTTCATTTGATTGCACTTCTCAATTTGGTACCCGAAGTTTAATCTGAGTAGGGTCCAAGAAACTAGAGTTGACTCGGCTAAGCATGGTTTGTCTTTAACCCTAATTCAATTGATTCCAGATCAATAAGTTATTGCAATTTGATATTGTTTATTCCATACACACAAATAAATATTAAGAACTTAACAAGAGGACTTTTGGCAAGACAAAGACGAGGAGAAAGAGAAGAAAAACCTTCGGTTAGAAAAAGTCTAAATTCTAAAATTATGTTACTTTGACCACTCCAAGAGTCACACTTACATCATCTTACTTTCCACCTACGTCAACTTTTTCCTTCATCTTATCCATTGTCATTTTTCACTTCAAATAATCACCACTCCCTCACCATTTATTAAAATACATACTTTTATAAAAATATATTCCACTAAATACCTCACACACACTTACAAACTAAATAATTAATAATATAAACATTAAAAAAAGGCCCACTTGCAAATAACCATATAAGGTGATCGGCTCACCTTTGGTTCCTTCTTTTTGGCCTCCTTGCGCAGCTCACCACACACTCCCAGCAAGCTCATGATGCTTCACCAAGCATTGCTTGGAGTAGTCTTAGAGTAGAGTAGGGGTGAGCATCGGGTCAAACCCAGCCCGAACCGACAAAAACCGACCTGACCCGAAAACCGAAAAAGGGGAAAAAACTCAACCCGATAATCGAACCAAGAAATAGATATCAAAACTGAAACCGAACAGAATAACTCGGTTCGGGTCGATTTTCGGGTTTCGAATGAAAAAACCGACAAAAACCGAACCGAACCGAAACCAACAAAACCGAAACGAACCAAAAAAGGTCGGTTCTATTCGGTTTGGTTCGGTCAGGTTTCAGTCGGTTTGTCAATTAAGGTGGATTTGCTCAGCCTTAGAGTAGAAACTATACAGTCAAAATATAATATAGCAGTACTGTAATGCAATATATATACTACGATAATGTGATTTACTTGATGCAAGGACGAAATAAAGTTGGATCTCGGGACTTGATGCGAGATTTATAAGACCTCGAAAGAAGTTTTACAATCCTCCAGGCAGTGTACCTGATCGTTGTAGTGTAGTATAGGTAGGTTCAGGGGATTGATCGTTCTATAGGGGAATAGTGTCGTTAGGTCAAGATGTGTGACGAGATAGGTCTAGAGGCGAGGGATGATTCTTTTTTATCTTTTTATTATTTTTATGAAAGCAGGTAAATATCTCGTTTTGAAGAAAGATGCGAAATTAGTTGCTAGTCAACTAACCCAAAAACTAATAATTATAAAATTAACTAAACTAATTAAATAGAATAGTAAAACTGGTGACTACTTATGAGAAGAAATCGTGCTTACTTAGACTTAATTACTTTCTAGTTATCTCCTACTGATTCGTTGAATTGTCACGTTCTTGTTTTAGTTGAAATGATGTATTCCTTAATATTGGTCGTGGGGAGGTGCCGAAGTTCCCACCTTTATGAACTTTAGTCTTGCCTAAATCCCTTATAGTCTATTAAGTTATCTAGGATATACAAGTCATAACTCACGCAATAAATACAACGAGAAAAACCAATAGTGCACTCTACAGTTGCGTTTCTAAGACGTTCAAGTAGGGATGGCAAAAGCACCCGAAACCGACGGGGAAAACCGAAACCCGAACCGGTTGGGTCGGGTTAGGGGGCGGGTTGGCGGGTTTGGATGCGGGTTTGGGTATTGATATAATTTTTTATCTGGGTACGGATTCTGGTAATACCCGCCCGATTACCCGTACCCGTACCCGTATCCGTTTACCCGAATCTACATCCGCTTTATTGATATTATAATTAACTAGAATATATATACATTGTATACAATTTCTTCTATTATATTTTTTATTATTTCTTCCATTATATTTTTTTATATACGTATCTCTATTACATAGCATATTTTATTTTGTACATGAATTATTCAAAAGTATTAAATCGTTTGATACGATATTCATTTTCTTTAACTTAAAAAAATTGATTATATTATGGTGTTTTCCTTTGTTTTTTCGGTGGATATTAGTGTGACTTAATCTTAATACCGTCATTTTGTTCATATATTATTCAATTGGGGATAACCGAAACCCGCGGGGAAACCCGAAAAACCGATAGATAATACTAATCGGGTACCCGGCGGGTAATGGGCAGATACAGGTTTGGATATTATAAACGGGTACGGGTACGGGTACACTAAAACCCGCCCCGAAACCGACGTGTTGCCATCCCTACGTTCAAGCAAGTTACATATAAGAGGTTAGCTAGTTTTCTTAGCCTAACGCGAGGTAATCAACTCAACAAGAGACAACAAATCAATATTTAATAACTATCTTTTAAAAAAAATCAATATTCAATAATTAGGTTTCATTAGATCTAAGCAAACACAAATTAACTTAAGCTAAAAAAATCAATATTCAATAATTAGGTTTCATTAGATCTAAACAAACACAAATAAACTTAAGCTATCATATTAATGCAAAGACAAGATAAACAAATAATCAAAAAATAAATAGACATAACTAATAATTAAAGGGATAACTTATATTTATTGAAACATGAAGTAAAAAGGCTGTAAAAGCCTTACAATATCTGTGAAAATCGTCTAGGGTTTCCCTCTCCAAAGTGTTACACGACTTAATGAAAAAATGTAAAAGTATATATAAGTCTACAAGCTGACGGCGTCAGGTTATGAATCGTGACACTGTCAGATCGCCGTATCTAGGGTTTTGTTTTGTCCAAATCGTCGTTGTGACGATGTCAGGAATGGCTTGAGGCCGTCACCTTTTAAATCTTTTGGGCCGTCTCTTTATAGCTTAAAAAGTGACTCCCTCCTTCATTTTGTGTCTGACGGCGTCAGGTTGTAAGACCTTCAAAATTCTCAGAGGCGTCACTTGATAATATTGAACTAAAATTTCCAACTTCATAGCAAGGGACGGCATCACATTGTGCCAGACTCCCTTTTTCTGACGGGCTATCATTACTTCGCCGTTTTCTTCACTTTTTCGCCCAAATACGTTCAAAAAGTGTCGATTTCCAGATTTCTCGTCCCAAGTAACTAAAATACAAAAAGGAATGATTTAAGGCATTATTTGGTCATATTTATTCGATTTTAGGATTAAATGACCCTTTAAAAGGTACAAAATATTTGATTTTTATGTAAAATATTTGATTTTTATGTAAAATATTTGATTTTTTAGATGTATTTTGTTTATAAAAATTATGTTTGTAGTCTTGTTTAGTTTCTCATAAATGTATTTAGTCAAGTTCTGCTTGTATCCCTAACTTGATGGTTACCGTATTGTGACGTTGACTTATCTCTTGTATATGTTAGCTTAATAGTATTAACCCCTATTAACTTATAAGTTATAACACGCCCACTAGCTCATAGTTAGCTTTTAGGGTTTTGCAATTTGTTTCTTATATAAATACACTATATATGTTTCTCTCTTGTTTATCACTTCATTAAGATATGTTGAAATTTATGGGATCACGCTGGAACTGTAGCATTAATTTGAATTTTGAAATCTGAAATAGAATTTAAGTTTTGAATTTGAATTTTGATTTCGAATTTTGAAATTGAATAAATTCTACTCGTATTATTTCAAACGGCTATTATCCATTATAAATAACATACGATAACACACTATTTTCACACACTTTTATATTTAACCAAACATCGAAAATGAATACGCGTTGGTCAAAGTAAGAAGAAAACTTGCTAGCGGAAGTTTGGGTCGAAGTTTCCCAAGACATTGACATCGGAAATGACCGTTCCAATCAGTCCTTTTGGAATAAGGTTGTAGATATGTTCAACAATCAGTCTGAAGGTGACAATCATAACAAAAATATGGTCACGGATAAATGAACAAGGCTTAGCAGTGAATGTCAAAAATTCAACGTTATTTACAAACATTTGCAGCGTACGAGCGGGGAAAATGACAGTATTCATCTCGAGAATGCAAAGACCATTTTTGAACAACGCTTTGTTGGAAGAAGCTTCCAATATGTTCGTGTGTGGGAGGTTTTGAGAAACTACCCCAAATGGGATGAATGAAATACTTAACGGTGTTGTATGATTTTTTTTTCGTATCGTTTTTTGTTTTTTTAATATGATGTATTGTATTTTTATTTTAATGAATGAATTTTAATTTGTTTGGATATGTGGGGGAAAAAATAGGAAGCGGTGGGACCCAAATGAGTAAGTTGTGTTTAGTTTTCACTTAGGTGTCGTTTGTTTTTTCACAATAAACACTTTTTCCCACTTTTCACTTCTTTTGTCTGCAGTAGGGCAGAGGTTTTTGTTTATTTTTTTACATACATAAGTGCTTCTTTTCACTTCTAAATTTCAGACATTATCTTTTACTTCTTACCTCTTCTATCACTTCTAACTTCTTCACTCAGAAACCCTACATCTCTTTCTCAATATCCTTTTTTATATGTTTTCGTCCGTTGCTATATGTTTTTGTCCGTCTTTATACGTTTTTGACGGTTTTTTTACGTTTTCGTCTGCCTTTTTATGTTTTCGCCTTTTTTACGTTTTCGACCATTTTTTACATTTTTCGACCGTTTTTTATGTTTTCGTTTGCTTTTTTAAGTTTTAGACCGTTTTTTACGTTTTCGCCCCTCTTTTTTTACGTTTTCATCTGAGTTTTACGTTTCATCCGTTTTTTTACGTTTTCGGCCATTTTTTTACATTTCACCCGTTTTTTTACGTTTTCGCCTATTTTTTACGTTTTTACCCGTTTTTCACGTTTTCAACCATTTTTTTACCTTTTTGTCCGTTTTTTATGTATTCGCCCGTTTTCAACTGTTTTTTTACGTTTTCGTCATTTTTTTACGTTTTTACGTTTTCATCCGCTTTTTTACATTTCCGTCTATTTTTACGTCTTTTACGTTTTCGTCAGTTTTTCTTACTTTTTCATCTTTTTTTTACGTTTTCATCCATTCTTTTACATTTTCGACCGCTTTTTACTTTTTTGTTTGCTTTTTACGTTTTCGGTTGGGTTTTTTTTTTTTTTTTTTTACCTTTTTTATGGTTTTGTCTTTTTTACGTTTTCATCTTTTTTTACATTTTTGTTCGTTTTCTTACGTGGTCATTTTTTTACGTTTTCTTACGTAAGATAACGTATGAAAACGTACAAAAACTTACGAAATCATATGAAAACAGACGAATACTTAAAAAAAATGGACAAAAACGTTAAAAAAAATAAACGACAATGTAAAAAAAATGAACGAAAACGTATCAAAACGTAAAAATAAGATGAAAAAATTTAAAAGAAAAAAAAAAAAAAAAAAGCCGAAAACAAAAACGGCAAAAAAGTAAAGAACAGATGAAAATGTTAAAACGGACGAGAATCTAAAAAAACAGACATAAACGTAAAAAATTGTCGAAAACGTAAAAAAGGTAAAAGACGGACGGATACGTAAAAAAAACAAACGAAAACGTAAAAATCTGTCGAAAACTTAAAATACAGACAAAAATGTAAAATAACAAACCTAAAGAACAGATAAAAACATAAAGAAAACGGTCGAAAACTTTAAAAAAAAACTGATCAAGACGTAAAAAACAGAAGAAAACGTAAAAAACAGACAAAAACGTTAAAAAAATAAAAAACATAAAAAAATAGAAGAAAACGTAAAAAAACGAACGTAAACGTAAAAAAACATACAAAAACGAAAAAAAAAACAAAAAAAACTAGTGAAAAAGAAAAAGCAGGTGAAAAAAAAGTACTTCAATAAGACAAAAAATTACAAGTGTAAAAAGAAAAAAGAAAAAAAATATATTTCAATAGCACAAAAAATAAATAGTCTTCTTCTTACAGATGAAGAGCTTAGATGTACATTTTCTTCTGCAGACATGGTTTGTAGATGAAGAGGTAAAAGCTTTAAAAAGTTTAAACGACACCTTAGTTGTGATAAAATGGGTTGTAGAAGGAGGTTTATTAAAGTGATATGACACCCCGTGTGCCCTAAATGAGTAAGCAAAACTGCTCACCACACCTATTTTGCCCTGTTGTACGGAGTAATTGATTTTTGTTTTTCTTGGCAAATGTTAGAAAACTAGAAAGAAAAAGTTGTTAAGAAGGTGTTAAATCTGGATCTACATGAAATATTCAATTCAAAGATACACTTATTTGGATTAACGGAAAGAAAGAAAGAAAGAACGAACGAGAAACTTACTTTTCTAGCGGAAGATACAAATTGTTTAACAGTCTATAAAATAAAGGTAAATCGTGTAACACATGATCTACACTCTATGTTGCATGTGTTCGCTATTACACTACCATTGCGGAAACAAGTCACAGAAAATAGTGAGTACCATACATAACAAATATTGGCATAGGTTGATATGAAATTCTAGTTCAAAATAATAAAATAATAATAATAATAATAATAATAATAATAATAATAATAATAATAATAAAATGAAAAAAATGGGGAGAAAAAATAAGACACGGAATCCTCTTTCAGAAGCAAGCCTTCAAATACCTCCAAAATTGCATCATTATTTTTTACATGTATCTTGTCAGCTAAGAAAAATATATTCAAATGTTCTGAATATATAAATATATTTTGCAATGTAGAAGTCTACTATTTTCATTTGACTACAAACAGGTTCCATTTTACATTGTTGTTTTCTGTATTTTATATTATTTTGATGTAAAAAAAATGGTTTTCTATATTGAAAAAAGTTTTTTTTTTTTTTTTTTTTTTCCTTCTTCTTCTTCTTCTTCTTTTTAACATAGATTTCATTTCACGCCTCACAAATGAAAGAAATTTGAATATAACAAGTTAAGCCAAAACAAGACATACACCAACATAGTTGTAACCACCTACAACAACACCATTCAAGGGTGGGAGGAATCACCAGAGTGAGCTTTTGGTAGACACAACCATATAAAGGTGTAGCTTGAAAAAAATACATAAAGTACATAAAACATACAAAGAAGATAAAACTAAGCATCATAAATGAGCCAGACCTAAACCTAACAGATCTAAAGCCAAAACCTGAGGTACCATCAAGCCATCGATGGCGAACCTCAACAGATCTAAGCAGAGGAGTCCGGGAGACAGCGGCAACAGCAGCGAACGGCGAGTGAACAGCGGTAGTGGGCGGTGACAGATTTATGGGTAAGGATTTTTATTGAAAGAAGGTAGGGGTGGAAACGAGCCGAGCTGAGCCCGAGCCTGCCAGAGCTCGAGCTCGGCTCGTTTAAGTTTTAAAAGGCTCGAGCTCGGCTCGTTTCGAGCCTTAAACTTTAAGCTCGAGCTCGGCTCGTGGAATATTATATAGGCTCGGGCTCGGCTCGAGCTTGGCTCGTTTATTCGATTTGGCAATGAAAAGTTAAAGCTTGGCTCTAGCTCGAGCTCGGCTCGTAATATATATTTATTGAGCTCGTTAATAAGCTCGAGCTCGGCTCGTATATGAGTTAAAATATCATATTTTTTTAGGCTCGTTTAGGCTCGCGAGCCCAAACGAGCTTTTTATGTAAAGCTCGAGCTCGATTAATAAACGAGCTGCAACTTAGGCTCGGCTCGTTCGAGCTTTTTACCGATCCGATCCCGAGCTTTTCACGAGCGGCTCGGCTCATTTCCACCCCTAAAAGAAGGTAAAAGTGAAAAAGAGATCTGAACGGCCGGCCGAAACCGACCGCCGGAATTATTTAAAAAGGGTGAAGTTTGGTTTGATGTTATTTAGAGAGAGGTAGGAGAGTATTTTTTAGAGAGAGATGTGATGATATTGATTGTTAATTTCGATTATATTATATTGAACAAAGTTAGGGTGCGTTTGGTATGCTTGATGGAATCACTATAGGTATAGGTTTGAGAATAGAGTGGAATGAAAATGGGTATGTAGATATCATTTTTCATGGGTATCCACATACCCACAACATCATACTCCTATGTGAAAACCTCATTCCATTGTGGTGGGGCCCATAACCAACCGAACAACATCTATGACTTTCAAAGTCATAGATTCATTCCCATAGTGGGATACCAAACGCACCCTTACTCTATCAATTAGAGGGTATTGAAGTTTTTACTGAGGTCAATTCAAATGGCTGTATGGAGAGGCTGACACAATATACAATATACAATCTTTTACCATCAATTTCATTGACATTTTACTTTTGAATACATAATAAATTAATTAATTATGATTAACACGTGACATCAGGAAGATAAATAGAAGGATAACAAAAGTATATACTTTTCTCTTAATAAAATTCTGGTACTCTACCGATTAAGTTGCGTTATTAGGAAAATCAAATAGAACCAAATACAGTGATGTATCGTTAATTGAGAACTCTACTGCTTAAATTGTTCCTTGTAGAGTTGTAGTAGTCTTATAGTTGTGTAAGCTTTTGTGTTTGTTTGAAGTTATGTTTTAGTATCATTTTTGTCATAGCGTCTTTGTATTACAGTTGATAGTGGTTACATTTCTTTACAAGCTTCACAGGGTCCTAATCTTCTACAAGTTTTGCTAGTGGACTAGCCTAAAGTCACATTATGCGCGATATCAATAAAGTTCAATACTTTAAGTCTAAGCTTTGGTAATCCTTTAGCTGTGTCATCCAAAAGTTTCTATGTAGCTATTTTGATGGCAAAAATGTCACTTATACTACTATGATCTGCCATATTTTGGTATAACTGTATAAGCACCAAAATCACATTTAGGCAGAAGGCCAGAAGGGTCAATAGTTGTTTATGGGCCTCAAATAGTTTCATGGGCCGATACAACTCTAGCCAAGCCCAATATACCCATGACAACTAGATTATCAGAGATACAAATCCATAAAATCCACAGATGATTAACTTCCAACAGATGAATAAGAAAACAAATCTAATTGTGATCGATGTAGTTACAGCGAAAAACATCTGTCTATATGAAAAAAGTAGATCGATGTGCTAAATGTATAACAAGGCAAAATGTGACAGTTTAAGCCAATCCTGGTCTCAAATTTAACAGACAAAAAGAAGCCCAAATCTTCAATCTACACATAAGAGTACCAACATCATTCTTACCAACACTTGTTTCACTGTATTTACTCTTGATGATCTACACGAATTCATAATACCGGAGCATTTTAAGCAAACATGCTTTCAAACATAAGATTAAATGGGTCGTGTGTCATGGACTAAACATGGGGTGTTGGTTTAGCTTATTGGTACGGCTTACAAGCTTATTAATAAAAAAAAGCCATAAGCTCAAGCTCAGACTCGTAACATGCCTATTGGCATTTCTAAATAAGCTAAAGCAAACACACCCATACCCAAATGACTAATACCAAACGGCTCTCACCTTGAATGCGAAGCGTCATTATCCTCATCTAGAATAAGCTTAACTCCATTATTCTTTAGAGAATTAATAACAGCCCAAACTTTAGTACGGTTTTTAAAGTCTTTTTTCTCGAGCTCTTTGTTTACGTCAACATGAATACCCCTTTCTTGACCCGATTCAAGACCTTCAACCTTAAGCCGCATAGCCAACACCTCACCCACAACAGTCGCAGCCTTAGCATTACACGTCCTACCACACTCGAGTGAATTCTTTATCGAATGTTCAACCGTAGAAGCAGTTGCAACTATACGACCATTGTTCCTGTCTACAACATTAGCCGTAACATATTTTAATGACATGAACAACCTTAACACATACCTCTTCAATACTGTCATCCTTAAAACCCAGATATCCTCTCAAACTTTGTATCTTCCTATGCAGAGAACAAAAACTTGATATGTTAGCAAACATTCGTATAATATAAGACATTTGTGGCCCTTATAAGTTTAAAATGATACGCTACCAAGGGTAGGCAGTTAGCAGTAGTAGCTACTGTTTTACAATAGTATTGGTAACGTAGTAGTATCAGTGATTTTAAAGTATAAATTGGCGTAAAAGCTAGATGCTAATGGTAGACGTTTCTTCAAGTAGCGTTTCGAAAGATGCCAAACGAGCTACGCTAAATGTTGCTACTAAATGCTCTTAAAAGCTCCTTGCCAAACATACCTTAAACCATGTTTTTTAGTTAAACCTTAAGGTAGAGTATCGAGTAGTCCATTGTTTTCGGCTTTTGAAGCGTTACAAAATGAATATTGATATATCACTTAACAACTATATAAGAGGAGTACTTAACTAGTTAAACTATGTAGATGTTTGATCGAGTCCCAAAATGAAGGGGAAAAAAAAAGTTTTCAACAAACCTCTAATTCTATATGTAATGGAATGGAATTAAATAAGATATAGAAAATTTATGTGGGCATAGTAGAAACTTACAGATTAAACAGGATTAGGAGTCACAAGTTGATCCGGCGGAAGACTGTGATGGGGCGACGGGAAGAACAGGTGGAGCTAGGGTCTGTTGGATTTTAATTGATGAGGGAGTGTTTGGAAGTGTAATCTTGTTTAGCACAATTACGGGGTGTTTGGGATTTTTTTTTTTTTTTTTTTTTTTTTTTTCTTCTTCTTCTTCTTCTTTTGTTTTGTTTTGTTGAAATGGAAATAAGCTGTTTAGATATAGTCATTCGGTGTTCAGATTTTTTTAATACTACTAGTACTAGTAGTATATATTGTGTATATGTATCTTTTCCAGTTTTTTGCAAAATATAAATTATTACGACGACTAATTATGGCCCGTTTGGTTTGTCAGCGGGATTTGATTAGGATTTGGATTTGAATTTGGATTAGGATTTGAATTTGGTTTTAAATTTGGTATAATTTTTAGAGAAAAGTAGAAGTGAGAAAATATATTAATAAATACAAAACTAAGTATTTTAAAAATGAAAAATATTATTTTAAATATAATATTAGAAAGAGATAGAGAGTACTCCCTCCGTCCCAAATTTATTGTCTCATATTGACTTTTTCAGTCTTTCTTTTTCAACTTTGACTATAAATATTTGTGTTTCTGTTATATAATTTTTGATAAAAATTATACCAAATGAAAATACATTTAAAATTCAATCCGTTCATATATTTTGTATCAAGTATTATGTAATATAAACAAAAATACTTAAGGTCAAATTTGAAAAGTAAAGACTGAAAAAGTCAAAAGGGGACAATAATTTTGGGACGGAGGTAGTATATTTGAATTGGACCCACTAATATTTACAAAGAAACAGTGGGTGTCAGTGGGGCTCATCCCCAATTTAGAATCCTAACTTTTTAAACAAACAATTGATTTTAACTTTCATCCCTAAATCCTAAAGTAAACACCGGATAACAAACGGGCCCAGGGCACGTTTGGTAGGGAGAAATTTAGAGAATTGAAATGAAGTAAAGAAGAGAAATTTAGACAATTGAAATTTGTGGAGAAATCTACTAAATTCTTATGTTTGATAACAAAGAGAGTTGACTTTCGAGAATTAACAAAACTCAAATTCTTCTGTTTTGTATGAATGAGTGGAGAAATGAAACTTGATTTTTAATTACAATAACACCATAAGTTTTTTTACATTGCTTAACTGGACCTCCCAAGCTAAACACATGTTCTTACATTAATTTTTTATCCACAAAAATGTTGCTACTTGAATAATGTTAAGAATCCCCACTACAAATGCATTCATTCAATCGAACCACTTCAAGTGAGGAGTGAGCACTTGTTGTCTTGAGGAGTGAGGACTTGTTATCCTTGAACAAAATTCATATAAGCAAACATACATAATCTGCACAAAAAAAGACCTGCTGTCTTGGTATGAAAAAACTATATATTCCAAAGCAAAAAAGAAACAAGACCAAGTCACTTGCACAAGAACTCTTATCTGTCATTGGTAATATACCAGCAAACGTATAAGTGATGAGTGAGGACTTGGTGACTTGGTAATATATCAGGCAAGATACAAGTGCATACTAAAGCTATGAGTCACCGACTATATAAGCTGCAGCCATCTCTTCGACAACGACAATGACTTTGTTACTTATTAAGTATTAAGGAATCCTAGTTATTCACACTTGCAAACTAAATCACTTCACACCCATTTGATTACCTGAAGCCAACAAAAATTTGAAAAATAACAACATGAAAAACAAATACAAAAAACGTCAACAAAGCCATTTGACCATTAACAAACAACAACAGCAACATGATTCCATTTCTAATTATCAAATATATAATATCCAATACACAGGTTAAAGATACAAAGGCTACCTTCATATTGACAAAAAAAAAAGGACAACTAGCTTTGACGAAACAAAACTATACATTAGTAGAAATAACATCATATCATCGTACGTAATGAAGAAGTAGCTTCATACAAAAGGAACTAGCTAAAGGAACAAGTACGCTTATACAAAAGGAGCTAGTTGGAAGAACAAGTTAAGTTTCTTCATGCAAAAAAAAAGGGTTCAAGATATAATTTACCAAGAAGAACATACAGATTCATGTTGATCTTCTACCAACCACTTTTACCATCTTGATTTTTTTTCTTCATCATACCCGAAAAGCATTTCAGCCTTTAAAGGGCACTTCCCTATCACATCTATCGCTTCAAAAGCTTCCTCAAAAGTTATCCCCAGTAAAGCATCAATCTGATTCTGAACTCTCTTCATCAAATCAATCTCATATTGTAGTTTTCTTTCATCTTCATTGGCCATTTTACTTAAGTTCATGTTCATCTCATTCCCCACGGCAGTGATGGTGTTATTAAACATGGTGCACGACTCAGAATACATATGAAGTAAATCATCACTCTTTGATCTTTTGCGTTTGTTACTCTTACCAGTTCGGGGAGAAGGACGATCATATGTATCAATATCTTCGGCTTCAACATCAATTGGTGCAGTCTCTTTTGTTTCACTTACAACTTCGTCATCTCCAAGATCAATGGCTCGAGATCCATTAGCTCTATCTTTACCAAAGACTAAAGAAAGCTTGTGATAAAGTGGGAATGGTTTATCTCTAAATTTAGTTGCTTCTGGATGCGTCTACAAAGTGGTAATAAAAACAAATTGATTAATTAGGTTAACATGATCTATTATAAGCTGCAACAAAATAAATAGGCCGAAGAGTTTTACTATACCTTCACATAGTCATCCCATACATCTTCAGGGGCAGTAAGAATGCATTTGTCAGGATCCCAACCAAATCCACTTGTGTTTGAACCGACTATCATGTCGTGCATAATGCTAAAGTTAGCCCTCAATGTCTTCAACCGAGACTTTATATGTGGTTCTGCTTTTAAACCCGAATTCGGGAGACTTACGTCCAACAAATTTTGCACAGCTAGATTGTATCCGGGTTTAAAACCATTTTTTGCGTCATACTTTCCAGAAGCGTGCAATACCATCAATGCTTCAATCAACTTTTCATCTTCTTCCGCCGTCCATGTTCTTTCATTTCTTACTTGGCCTTTAGCCTTAGCCTTAGCCTTAGCCTTAGCCTTACTAGTGTCAGCCATGCCTACAAAATATAGATAACTTAGAGCATGTATTCATGTGTCTTTGCCCCCAAAACACAACAGCTAGGATGGGACCCCAAACAAAACTACAACTCTCACTGGTGCAATGCCAAACACCAGCACCACCCACGGG
This sequence comes from Artemisia argyi, assembly GCA_030686995.1. Lineage (NCBI taxonomy): Eukaryota > Viridiplantae > Streptophyta > Magnoliopsida > Asterales > Asteraceae > Artemisia > Artemisia argyi. The sequence continues at coordinate 239,268,773 of CM060708.1, read as the reverse complement.
TGCAATGCCTGCCCGAATCCGAAAACACCCTAAACACAAGTAAGACTTACTTGCAAATCACATATAACTTAAAATATAGCAAAGTTTATATTAAAACATTGATTAGTGGTAACCCAAGATACCATACATTAGTAAGCATAAAATTATTCAATATATACAAGTAAGACTAATATAGAGGCTATTTGAGCATAACAATATGTAACCAAATTGAGAACGCAAAACTGAAAAATATAATGAATTTACTATGTCACTTCATTGACTTTTTATGAACCCATCAACCATACGAAACTTTTCATAATCTGATGGCCACAATTTGCACACACATATGTAAATAGTTTATAAAATTCGAGAGTCTAACTTGTTTTTAAAAAATTCAGGAGCCCAACAAAGTGATGCCCACAATCTACACAAAAAAAAAGTGATAATTTTACTTCATCTAATTAAAAAAAATAAGAATCTCGAAACCCTAGCTAACAAGAAAACAACTTACCGATCTGATGAGGATGCTACATATTAATTTACCAAAATATCTTGGAGGAGGAGCAATTATTGGTGAAGATTCAATGTATTTATGTGAAAAAATCAAAGTCAAGTGGAGGAGATAAGTCACCAAAGAGCACAAAGTTGGATGTTGAATCGTTTTGAATGTGGCTTGCACGTGACCTTCTTTATATAACTCCTTTTCTTGTCCATATCCCAATTCTCAAATAAAAAACACGGAGAAAACTTTGTGACCAAAACTCATTTCTATACCAAATGGAGTGGAAATTAGTTTACAAAGGAACCAACTCTCGAGAATCAAATCAATTTCTCCGTTTTTTTCTTTTTAGTGTACCAAACATGGGATATTACACCATTTCCAACTCTTTGGCCTCATATCTCGCTAACAAACACACCCATAGTGGTCATGGTTTAATTTGGAAGTGGTTTATCGGCAATTTACAAGTATTGGTTTTGTGTATAATTTAGTTTTGTATTTTTTTTTCCGGAGTTATGGTTTTTTACTTTTTGACCAGTCAATTTACGGGATTTGAACACATTTTAGTTTTGTATTCCATTTAAATAAATAGCTTAGGCGGTGTTTGAATTCGACTTAATTGACTTGATATGAAAAAACTGAATTTATTAAGTCGTATGAAAACTGTTTGTTTGTGACGTAGAGGATGTTTGGGATTGCTTTCAAAACGTGATTATTTGATTATCACATTTTCAAAGCGTGGATCACCTGCAACACCTCTTTCCGCTTTAGCTTTAGCATTGAATGCTTTGGTCATAGATACCTGAAGCTGTAATTCATGTTGGAGTTGGTCTTGAACTGTCTTTTCTAGTATGTGAATTAACCTTAACTAGGTCATAGATCTTATTTGCCAAAAATTTATAGGTGCAGTGTTTTATATCCCTTGATTGAAGGCAAGTGTGTGTGTCTCTGTATGTCTTTACAATCAAATTTTTTGTTATTTTGTTTTTGCTAGCATACATGACCCATGGGCATTGATTGCTTTCAAGTTCAACACTAGAATTTCCTACATTCTTCCTCTTCCTTTTAGTTTCTCTACCAACTGTGTCACTTGATCCAGTAAGCCCAACACCTGTTGCTTCACTTGGGCTTGTTGGTTGGGCTTGTTGGTCCACTTAAGTGTGACTATGTAAAGACAGGTATTTGGTTATCACATTTAACTCTTATCCTAACACCAGCATTTTTTATCAACTTCAAATTTCTCATAGTCTCAATGGCATGCATATATACTTTTTCCTTCACCTCTTCTGGAGTAGCAAACTCTTGGCTACTGAAAAAAAAAATACTTCTCCACAACAGGATTCTGTTCCATCATTCTTCTTATGTCCCTTAACTCCTTCCTTCTACTAAAACCTGATTCATCCTCAAAACTTATTTCACCATCAAAACCTTCTACACTTACGGCTTCTATTCCTCCTACAGCATCTCCAATTTGATTGCAATTGCCAATGCTGTCAAAAGCTTTATTCCCAGTTAGTTGAAACATACTTGAACCTCAGGCTCGTCTCCACGGTGTCCTTCATCATCCATAACAGCCTGTTCTTCATTATCTGAATTAGCATTGTCACTGGAGTCTTCTTCATATTGACTATCATGAACACTATCAATGTCATCCTGCTCATCATGTTGTGCCTGTTCACGATTACCCTGCACACCAACTTCCTCACCTCTAGGCTCTAGGAATGCAGCTTGGACATGAACATGTTCCTCAGTTATACCATCTACTTGCAATTCAGTTTGGGGAACATTTAGATCAACATCCAAGCCTACATTCAAGTCCAAGTCATCAACTCCAAATTGTTCGTCGTGACTTAAACCAGAAGTACTGTCAACATTCATAGCATCCAAATAACTAAACGATGGACCCTTATCCAATTCATTCTCCTCAAACTCCATTAACCTAGCGATATCAGCTATTTTTTCTTTTACCACATCATTAGAAGCAGGTTCCACTGGGTGAAACTAAGGTTTAAACTGTCAAACTGTGAATCTATGTGTGGAAGGTCATTGTTTTGGTTTTCACCGCATTCATTGTCAACCAATTGTGTAAATCTCAGACCTTGAGGTGAGTTAGTTGAAGGTGCACAATTATGATCAGTATTATCATGCCATGTCAAGTACAATATTTTACAAGGTTTTTTTCCCCTTAGAGGCACTAGTACAAGGTTCACTAGACACAACTTCCTCTATTCTTGCCCTAGTTTATCCATGTGACCTTTGGTAACAATTAACCCTAGTAGAACCATGCTCTATGTACACCTCAATCAACTTGAAACTAACCAGTAGGGGACTCAAACATCGAACATCCTCATCACATGACAGTGGAAACAACCCATCATCTAGAGCACTTGATGTGCGGGATTGTGCCCTCACAAAAGGTTTTACCTCTCAAGGGATCTTGAGAAGCTTGCAATCCCCGCCAGGCAGTGTACCTGATCAATGTAGTATAGTATAGTGACAAGTACCGGGGGATTGATCATTTAACTCAGGAATAGTGTTCGCTAGGATTAAAAAGTCTACTAAACTAGGTCTAAAGGTGAGGGATGATTCTTTTTGTATTTTTATATTTTTATAAAAGAAAATAAAAATCTCGGTTTTGAAGGAGTAGGCAGAATTAGTTGCTATTCAACTAACCCAATTAACTAAAGATGCAATCAAAATGAAATAAAATAAAACTTAAACTAATTTGTGGTGGAAACAATAATAAAAGAAAATGTGTTTACTTAGATTTCATTACTCCCTAGATATCTTTTACCGGTTGATTAGCTTGTTACAATTGCATGGATGATGGGTTATATTCATTAATGCTAGTCGTAGGGCCGTGTACGATATTCCCTAACTCTATAGGCTTCTACTTCATTCTAGGTTGAGCCGACTACTAGCTTCTAACGTAGTGTCCCTAGCAGTTGCCTACGCATTAAATACAACTAATAAATCGTATTACACCTCCGATCATGTTTCTTAAGATGTTCAAGCAAGTTACCAATTGGAAGTCTGCCAGTTTTCTTAAGCCTAACATCGAATTCAATCATCCAAAACAATTATAAACAAATCATCAACCAATAATCAACATCTAGGTTTCATTATATCTAAGCAAACACAAGAAAAACCTAGCATAGCATGTTAAAAGAAAGACAAGCATAAGATAAAATCAAACAACACATAGACATATTGAATGATTATTGGAAAACATATCTTCAATTGAACATGGATGGAACAAGGGTTGAAACCCTTATTGTTACAGAAAATTCGTCTAGGGTTTGCACAAAGAAGTTCTCCAAAAGTTTCACCCTTTTATGAATGAAAATTATAAAACTATATATAGATTTTACACCTTGACGGTATAACGTTATAGCTTGTGACGCCGTCAACTCGCCACCAAAACAAGGGTCGTATTGCCTAGATCCAATCTTGACTCCGTCATGTTGAGAATAAGCTCTGGGCCGTCACTTGTAAATCGATCCTGACGGCCTTGGTGACGCCATCAGGCATTTTTGCCTTGAAATAGTTTTGGGCCATCATGTGTATTTTCCATATCCACCTCTTTTGTCAAGCTTGAAGCCGTCACTTGTATGGCCTTGACGCCGTCAGGTACTGTTCCCAGCAAGGATTTTGATACTTTGCCGTTTTCTTCACTTAATCGCTCAAAAAACGTCCAAAATGCTTCCTTTTCCAAATTTTTCCTCCAAAGTACCTAAAATGACAAAAGGAACGATTTACGGTAATAATTGATCAAATAATCATGAATTCAGGCTTAAATGACCCCCTAAAAGTGGTACACATTTCGCCTTATCAAATACCCTTACACTTGAGATTTGCTTGTCCTCAAGCAAATTCGCTTTTATTCTAATTAAAATACAAGCTAGGGGTCATTTAACACTAATATAAAAGTAATTACAACAAATAATCGTTTCACTTAAAACCAAAAACAAGCATGAAGGTTATACACTAGCACCTCACAAATAGTGTTTAGATACTCACATCTCTCGGGTGTAATAAAGTATATATCACAATATGGAAATGGAAAACATCTCTCACTACCTGTCATAGCAAATAGATTACAATAGGCTTGGAAATGGATCAAACCTCCACCACTTGGCGTAAGCACCTAAGATAAACTATCAAAGAGGTATTTTAAAGGGTTATGACGCGAGGTGTAGGGATATGATAAACACGGTTTTGTTGGATAAAGGCAATATTTACTGGTGACGAGTTAATCATCTTGGTTAATTACATGTATAATGTGGCATTGCTAAGAGAAGACTCGACTCGAATTAAGCTAATAAAAAACTAACGAAAACATAAAACAAAAATAAAAGGAAACGGGATGGTAGTCCGTATGTTTTTTCTCTTTTCTTTTTTTTCTATTTTTCTTGATTTTTCCATTTTTTTTTTTTTTCATACACTCTTGCCCTACCATCCAAAATAATACATCATAGGGGATTTACGTCCCCCTTACACTTGAACTTTTACATACTTTACAATCAACTATTCTAATGACTCGAATCAAGATAATCAAAACACTTTGAGTACTTTTAAAATTAACGCACATATGGGGGTAATAATTGACGTCATCCCCATTACTCCATAACACTAGTTCTTTACCCATGAGTCCCAATCATCTCAAAACAATATGTACAAGATATGACTCGAGTTAGCAACCATGTAATCAATTAGATAATTAACTAAGGGTTTAAACAAATAACAATAATGCACTAAAGATGAGTGCATACAAGGAAGGCTCAGGCGATTTGGTTGCACATTTGGGATGGATTGTAACAAATTCTATCTTTAAGTAAGATGCTTAAAGTTAGAAACGTAAAAGATAGGCTCGGAAGGGTGTACTAGGGGTATCGTGTACTAAAAATGAGTACAACGCAAAGGTGTGAGAAAAATTAATTGACTTCATAGTCAAATAATTATGACTTCATTGGTCAAGTAATTTATGATACGGGTTTAACACAAGGTTGATTCTAGTGCCTCTTATCATGTAGTAAATCCTACTACACGAATGTAGTCTCACTAGCGGTCTCGGGATGCATCACTAACTCAAGTTCTGGAATCTAAGTACTACCAGTACATTTATAAGCACTAATAATGAATGCTTTTCCTAACAAATCTAAAGGCGAACCTCACATATTTGGGTGGAAAATTTTTCTGAGTGGTACGGTTTTTGTGCTAGTCATACAACTCCTATCCATAAGACGCACATTAAGGCTAAAGCTTCACTCCTAAATGTTGTAAAAAAATTTAAATTTGGCGCTAAAATTACCCTAACAAGTATTTTTCTCAGTTTTATTACACACCTACTATCAAATAAACAAACTCAAGTGCAATTGTATTTTCTAAGGTATCATTATTTACCCTCCCCTTACACTTAGGCTGAACATTGTCCCCAATGTTCAATGAAAATGATGTAAAAGTAATGAAGGTAAAAGAATGAAAACAAATACTCCCCTGATTCGTTCGGTGTGGATAGTATGTCAACAAGGTTAGATCTTCTTCCAAGAAAATAAACTTTGAAAGCTTCCCTCCAGAAATATAAATCATCCTCTTGTCCAATGTAGCCTGTTAAACCTGAGAAAACAATCAAGGCAAACCTCGTGTAAAATCGGTGGCAATCTATATATACTAAAAATCCTATGTTGAGGCAACATGATCAAGATCTCTTTATATTTTAATGATGACAAACAAACCATCAAAACACATAAAATAACAAACGTTAGCTCAAAATCGCTGGAGCCAATGTCTGTTCCTGGCGCGCTGCCCGCGCGGGTGACGCGCCAAGAGTCTGTATGGTTCCGGGCGAATTTTGAAAGTCGGCTTTCCCCTTACACGACAAATGTGGATCTCTCAATACAGGTATGAATATGTTATATTCTTAATTGAGAACACTCGAAACGAGTTTTGAGACTTGAGAGATTTCACTTTTAGAATACCCATTTACGGGAAAACGCCAACTCGTGTTTTCTAACTATCGCCTCTAGCCAAGGCTTTTCTAAACTTAGGGAGCTTATATATCTTACGTGACATCGCGTTGAAGCATCCATATGCTCATATCCCGTGCTTACGTCTTCTCTAATTACGTAACAGGTTTACTCCCTTATTGGTCAAACTAAGTCAAAGGTCACTTTGCGTAAACGCATCCTTTCCCACTTGGGATATGCTTTACATCAAGGCAAAGCACTTAACTTGTTTGAACCAAGGCATTAGTTGAGAACGTCGAGTCGTGGAAAGTCACGAGATATGAAACTATGGATTCTCGATGTTATGTTACTTGAACTTATAAGTAACCTATGATTTTCTCAACTTATAATCTTAATTGTCTAAACCATTTCTTCTTAATGACAATTAGATTATGTCTTAATCCTCTCCTAATCCCCTTTATACATAAGACAAAACCAATCATATCCAAATCAAATATTCTCCTACACAATCTCTTACACCCTTACATATTCCCTTACACACTACATCCTAACCATCCATTCCCTTACAACACATCTCAACCCTTTATTTTCAACACATGGGAAATTGTTTGAAACCCTAATAAGGCTCCTCTCATCCAAGCCATTGATTTCAAATTACAACACATCACAACCATCCATCCAACCCTTCATCTCTATATCATCACATGTGCTTGATCCCAACCATTGAATTCAAACCAAAACCATCTCAACCATTGATCCACACATCTTCCCCAAGCAAAGGAGGCTCTCTTTAATCTTCACCATCTATTTCAAATGAAACCATCTCAACCCTCCATATTTTTCTTGCCCACCAAGCAAAGCATATTCCTTGGAATATCCTTCTCAACCCTAACCTAGGCATACTTGATCCTAGCCATCCATTTCAAATGAGATCATCTCATCCATCCACATTTCACACATGCCATATTGTTTGAAAACCAAGGGAGGCTCCCTTTGATCCTAGCCATCCAATTCAAACCATTTCATCTCAACCCTCCATCTCATTCTTCCCCCCAAGCATTGGAATATTCCTTGGCATATTCTTTCTCTCTTTTCTATGCCATGTGAGGAGATACACTTCTACCCCTTCCAAATTACCCTATCTACACTTTAAACCCTTGGTAATTTGGTGTCTCTTTAAACAATTCACAAATGATTTCCAAATTGGCTATTTAAGTTGGTAAACCTTAGAATGATTAATGTTAAGGTTTAGTGTGAAGTACAATTGGGGGTTTAGAAATGATAGGTATTTATAAGATCCAAATACTCAACACTTGGGAAACATTTACAGGCGCCTGGCGCGCTGCTCGCACGTTGACGCGCGGGTGACGCGCCGACCTCGGTAAAATTTCCCAAGTTTGGGTTCTTGGCCTATAAATACCACCCTTGCCTCTTGTATTCCTCACCCCTTGCCATTATTCTTTCTCTCTAGACTCTTTCTCTCAATCTCTCTCAAATCTCCCTATCTCTAATCTTGTGTTCTTGTTTACCACACTAACATCTTTGGAAGAACACATCTATTTGCAAGGGAAGAATCACAAGAACCTAATCCACTCTTGTGATTGTGTCGAGGGTCTTCTTTTCTTATACCCTTTCTATTACAATCGAGTCTCTAGGTTAGGTTAGGACTTGGTTAAACAAACAAATATTCATTCATTCAATTTTTTGTAAGGGAAGTCTTGTGTCCTGGTGACCAAGCCTAGATCATTGGGGATCTAGTTGGGGTTTGATACTTCCAGGTAGAAGTCTTAGTAGTGATATTTGTGATCCTTAGGTGAATTCGAATCGTGAGATTCTTTTGGGTGGTTTCCGAGGGCGGAATACCGTTGGTGAGTAACTCCTTCTTTGTGAGCATCGATATTGGTGAATATCGGTGGAGTGAATTGTAACGGTTTGTAGTCCACCGAAAGGATTATACTAGTGAATAGTATTGAAGTCGCGGATTCGCAACTGGACGTTCGGATGGTCTAAACCCCCCATCCCGAACCAGTATATATCGTTGTGTTCTTACTTGCTTTATATACTTTGGTTGTGTTAGTGATTGTTGGATTATTGTACAACCACTTGGTGTTCTCTTTGGCTTAAAGTTTTTAAACATCTAAAAAGCCGAAGAAACCGTGTTCACCCCCCCCCCCCTCTACGGTTCTACAATTGGTATGAAAGCGGTATACTCAAGTTTTTGAGCATTAAAGCCTTCCCGAGAAGTCGTTTTAAGTCAAAAACTTCTTTTCCAAAAATCTAAAATCCTAACTAAGATTTTTGGTAAAGTAGAGTATAGATCCATGGCTCAAGAGAACTATGTTGAGGGGTGTTCTATGCAAAGACCACCTTTGCTAGAAACTGATGGGTTTGTTTATGGAAAACCCGATTCGAGATCTATGTTAGGTCCAAAGATCTTGATTTGTGGGAAGTCATCCAAAATGACAACTTTGAGTTTATGGTGGAAGACTCGGAAACAAAGTTGTTGGTGAAAACGCCACATATGAATCTGAATGATGATGAATGAAGAAAGCTTGGTAAGAATGATGAAGCCAAGATGTTGATCTATAATGCTCTACCTCGAAGGGAGTTCGAGAGGGTTTGGTGTGTACTAATTTACACACTTTTTCTTTACCAAATACTGGACCAAAAAGACCAAAAACCGACTCAAAATGCCAAAAAATTGTTTTTGTGTTTTTGTATGTGCAGGTACGGGTATTATAGAAAAGGACAAAATCGAGCAAAAATAGCAACACGAGCACGACAAATGAAAAAAAATTCAAAAGCCGAGATCGGGGAGCAATTTTCATTATGGATCACTTTTATGCTCAGATTGTCAGAATCTACTCTTGAAGAATCAAAGTTTGTCAAGTTCAGCCCTTGGAAGTATTTTTCAAAATGGCAAAAGAGGTCCCTTGATGTTACCATTTGGCATAACTTCCCTTAAACCTTTAAGCCTATTAACTAATAATCCTAAACTAATAAACCTGAATAAATAACAAGCCCAACCTTTTACCCAAAGCCCAACACCCAATCAACTATCAAAACCCGACCCATCCACCCTTTTTAATAAAACTCAGTCAAACACAAGTTAAATAAAAATAAATAATTAACCCCGCCTTCCTTTTCCCCCAATTTACCCAGAACTATTTCACCCAAGAACCCTAATTTTTACTCGTACTAATTAACAGCAATTAAGGGTAGTTTCGTACAATCCATCGCTTCTAGAAGAGCTCTGACAACGTGTCAGAGACTATGACGCATAAGGAATGACATCCAGTAGTATGGAAGCTCCTGATTGGTTGATTATACGTGGAAGCAATCTAAGGGTGAATTATTGATGGGAAATTGATCAAGGGTGTAGATAAGAGCATTGAGAAGCTTCCAAAGATACCCACGCTCCTCATCTCTCAGCTATATATAGAGACTCCTCTCTTCATTTTGGAGCTGTTAGATTCTTAGGAGTAGGAGTAGTATAGTGTAGTTAATTTTAGCTTAATTTTTTAGTTTTTATAAAGTTTAGTGAATTTACTCTTTAAATTACTCAAGTATTGTAACCATTTTCATATTAATAAAATATGTTTTCATTTAGTTGCAATTAACTTTCAAAAGTCTTTCATTAGATCCATTAAACTTTCAAAGTTTAATATTACCTGTGCTTATAAGCTCATTTAAGCTCCTTGATAGCTTGTTGGTAGCTCTCTTAGTTTACTTCTGCTTTAAATGATGAATGGTGAAATGGTCAATGAAAGTCAACTCGGGTATAGAGATGATGTTCATGGTGGTTTATGGTGATTCAGAGGTGGTGAATGGGCCTATGTAAAGATAGGCTTGGATTGGTGTTTCCCCCTATGTCAGTTAGGGTCCTTTATTGTAAGTTTCTTGTTCCATTTTCAAGCTTTATTTTGCATTTCTATTATTAGCTTAGAGTAGATCTGCTTTGATGCTTTGATTGTGCTTGTGTGAGTGAATTATTGCTTTACATGTTCTTAAGTTTGATTATTATATGCTATAACTCAGTTTCATGTCACTACTGCTTAGTTTTAGTGAAATTTGCAATTGTGAGTTGTTGATGTTAGTTGAATGATTTTCCTGTTCAATTAGCTTAAATACTGGGTATATAATCTGTTTCAACTAAAATGTCAGTAGATCTAGGCTTTAATATACTAATTGTAGTGGTTACCAAAGTTATAAGGGGTGTTTGGTTTAGGGTGGTTAAGTGAGTTCTAGCTGTCTATATGTTGTTCTCTCTGCATAATTAGATTACCTTAGGCATAGGCAACTTAGTCATAGCAATATATTAGTTGGTGAAAGAAGCTAAAAGTTAGAAAAAGCATCATTCTAATAACTGTTTGCTTAATGTGCAATCTGATGATACATCCTTGTGCATCTGTTATATTTTTGTGTTTGAGATCATGTTTTTATGGTTTAAACATGCTTATTATACATCTAGTTAGAGATATAGGCCATCTAAATTCATGATAGTTTCTCATAGGATTTTTAGTGTTTCTAGAATCTTAGTAGTTCCATTGAGCTTTTGCCCCCATAGTATTCTACGATAGTGCTTATTTGGACAGCTTAATCAAGCCTGCAAGATAGTGGGTTAAGACCTATTAGCTGATTGATAATAGGGCCTGCAGTTGTGCCATTTGGGTTGTAACCTGAGCATTTTTGAGTATGTAGAGTATATTTGTACTTGTTTAATTTCTTTGCATGGTACCTAATCCTCTGGCTTTATTCGGTTCAAATATGCTTATTGTTTAGCTTATTCATTTATGCTTATTGCTACTTTTAAAGAGTATCTGTGAATCTTTTGGACTGATTTCTGTTATTTGAGCTTATTTGAGTGTATTGAGTTTGTAATATAAGTTTTACAAAGTTTGGTCACAAGTGCTTATAAATAAGCACTTGTGATAAGCTGTTTTCAGCCCAATAAGCACTTCTGCAACTTATTTTTATTTCAAAATTTTTACTCAAGTTCATTTTAATATTTTAGATTTTTTGTAATTTTTTCATATTTTTCTGAATTGATTTACTATTTTTCTTAATTTTTCTTAGTTTAAATTCTATTTTTAATACTTTTTAATAAATAAAAATCAATGAAAAATCAGAAAAAGCCATAAAAACATAAAAATATTTTAGGAAATTCTTTTATAATATTTTAGATTTTTTAGAATTTAATTTACACTTTTCCCTTTTATTTTTCTAATTTCCTTTATTTTTAATTCATTTAAAAATACAAAAATCAAAATAAATTTGTAGAAAATAAAAGAAAAGTCAAAAAAATAATTTTCTTTTTTTGGAAATTCATTTAATTAGTTTAAGATTTTTAGAAAATTGTTTCACGTTTGTAGGATCATTTTTCAATTAAATTTACGTTTTATTTTGTATGTTACGTTCTTAATAATCGCGTTGGCATTTCCGTTTTTAGATTTTCAACTTTAGTGCATACTTAGCTTGTACATTCTGCATATTTTATGTTTACTTGCTGTTCATTGAGTTTCTCATTCACATTTTTCACATTTACCATTTTTCACGACACGATTCACGAACCGATATTCGAGATTCCATTCAACTTTCGTTGGGAGAACGACCCGGGAAATACTTTCACCGGTATTTCTTCGGAAACAAAAACCTATACTTAAAGACGATTAAATCAGGGTTCATGTTTGCAAGACCGCCAAAGAAATTTGGCACTCTCTCATCATCACTCATCAAGGCAACTCTCAAGTGAAAGATTGCAAGATCGATTTACTCATACAACAATATGAGAAGTTCTCGATCTCGGTTGAAGAAACCAAATGGGTACACAAGGTTCAATGCTATAATCACTAGTCTCACGGCTCTTGATCCTAGCTTCTATAACAAGAACCATGTGAGAAAGTTTCTTTGAGCACTTCCGGTGAAGTGGAGGCCACAGGTGACGGCCATAGAAGAAGCCAAGAATTTGGCGGAACTACCTCTTGACGAGCTCATTGGAAATCCCAAAGTCTATGAGATGATTCTTGAGAACGACAAGGCAAGTACCAAAGACAAGAAGGAGAAGGTTATGTCTTTGGCTCTTAAAGCTAAAGTTACTAGTACTCAAACTAGTAATGATAGTGATGGTCAAGAGGATAGCAATGAAGAAGATGATATGGATGACGAAGACTATAATCTTATGGCTAAGAACTTTCGGAGGTTCTTTAGGAAAGGTGGTAACTTTGGAAGAAGACATCGGTTTGGAAACCGAGATAATGGTGGAAGGAACAACTTTGGGGGAAACTGAAGTGGTGATAACAACAAGGTTGGTGAAAGCTCGAGACGCACCCAAGGATGCTACAATTGTGGAGAGAAGGGTCATTTCATCAATGAATGCCCTAAGCCTAGGGTGAACAAGGCATTCGTTGGAGGAGCGTGGAGTGATAGTGAAGATGAAGACCAACCAACAAATGACGCTACGTGTCTTATGGCTCAAGAAAAATTTGAGGTTTGCCTCAAAAGTGATCTACAACCGAATGAGTAGGTAGTGGATAGTGGTTGCACTAAACACATGACCGGGAATAGAAGATTGTTCACATCATACACGGCGTATAATGGCAATCAAGTCATTTTTGGAAGCAAACTTAACGGCAAAATTGTCGGCAAAGGTAATGTCCTTCATGACTCCATAGAAATCTCCAATGTTGAGCATGTTAGGGGTCTAAGTTTCAATTTGATTAGTGTAAGTCAATTATGTGATGATGATTGTGAGGTCAAATTTACTAAGGTAGATTGCACTAGTAGTAAAAATGGTGTTGTGTTAGCAAAAGGTCATAGGAGAAATAACTTATATACATGCAAGTTGGGTGATAACTCTAAGCAACACATATGCCTTACGTCCATGGTGGACAACTCAACGCTTTGGCATAAGAGGTTAGGTCACGCCAATATGAGGTTAGTCCAAAACCTAGCTTCTAACGAGCTAGTACGGAATTTACCAAAGTTGAGCTTTGAAAGGCATTATTTTGATACATGTCTAGGGAGTCAAGGACAAACCAATAATAGGAATATAAAGGAAGTGACAACTAGTAAAGTTTTAGAATTAATTCATTTGGATTTGTATGGTCCATCTCCTATCCAAAGTTATGGAGGTAACTTCTACACTTTAATGATCATAGATGATTATTCAAATTACACTTGGATATTATTCTTAGAAAACAATGATGGTGTCTTGAATAAATTCAACATTTTAAGAAAGAAACTTGAAAACTTACTTGATTGTTCAATTGTTTCAATTAAAACAAATCATAGTAGCGAATTTGATAAAATGCAATTTGGAACCTTTTGTGAACAACATGGAATATCTTATAACTTATCGGGCCCGTTCACTTCTCGATCACATGAGATTGTTGAAAGAACACATCGTAAGTTAAGAAAGATGAGTCGTGCAATGCTTGACGAGCAATCCATTCCACAAAATTTTTGGTGTCATGCCCTAGATACCGCTTGTCACATCTTTAATAGAGTCTACATAAGAAAGGTAATTAATAAAACACCTTATGAAATACTTAGGAATAGAAAACCATCCCTAGAGTATTTTAGAGTATTTGGTTGCAAAGTATTTATACTTAACACCAAAGAATATCTCACCAAATTCGACCCAAAGTCATATGAAGGTGTGTTCCTAGGATACTCTCAAACTAGTAAAGCATACATAGTGCTTAACAAGGAAACAATGAGGATTGAGGAATCTCTCAATGTGACCTTTGATGAGAGCATGCCCGAGCCTAAATCATCTCCTTCGGTAGAAGATGATGTGATCAATGAACCTTTAGTTCAAGGTCAAGAAAAGTCGCCAACATTACAAGTTAATGTTTCGGATGAAGGCAATCCTAAGGAAGTGAGAGAAGCGAGGGGTCATCCTATACAACAAGTCATTGGTGACTTGAATAAAAGGACACTTAGGTCTCAAAACAAACAAGTCTAAGTTTTGGCATGACATTGTTCAAAAGTCTAAATTACTTTGGGATAGGTTTTGATGCTAAAACTTGCATCTTAGGAGAACAATCTTTAGGTGCTCTTAGAGCTTATGTGATTAAGACTTATGTGAAGGCATGGATGGAAGATCAAACAAGTGTCTTCCAAGAGCAAAGATATGATCAATTCATTATTCAAACAATGATTGATAGTATCCAAGATTCTACATGTCTATACTATGTGCTTGAACAAGAAAAGTTGACACAGTTTATCTTGCTTAATCTCGATAATATTAATCTTGTGATTGACTCCAAGATTAGATATGATACTCATCACAACTCACACTTGTGTTGAATACTTTGTATCTAGCTCTTCTTGTTCACCTTATGTGAAGAATACATGTTGCACACCCAAATTTTAATGAATAATGCCTCATTACTTATAACTTGATTAACAATTTATGGTACATTCTTAATGGTAGGTAGCATATGTATTTTTGTCCACATATCACAACTTATGATCAACTATAACACTCATTGCTCTTTGAATAACTTTTTCTCTTGTGATCATGTGATCTTAGCATACTTGCCTTTCCTATATATTCTCTTCTTCTTGATCTTCACAATTTGTACACCTAATGAGGAATCTTAGTACTAATTACCTTAATACCCGTTGGATAATAAGTGTAATCACCCACATCTAAATCTCACTTCACTATTATTTAAGGATTAGAGATCTTGTCTAAACTTTACACCTAAAATCTCAATTAAAAATGAATAACCAACCACTCTCCCCGAACAATGTTCTTGACAATTTCATTCTCCAAAGTAATGACACTAACTCCTTGAGTGCAAACAATGGTAGTGAAGAAATTGCTAACAACAATGTTGTCCCTCAAGCTACAACCAAGAGTGATGGGATTGGAAATGAGTGGTTTATGTTAAACAACCAACAACAATATCCTAGAATCGACCTTGAAAAACTAATGCAAGATGATGTTTGGAGCATCCCACAAAATGATCAAAACACATCACTCCTAACTAAGGGAATTGGTGATGAAGAAGTTTGGGAAAAGATAAGGAAGCCCTTAAGCCCAAAACTTCGTAAAGGCAATCATGCAATTTGTTGTGAAAACACAATTGATATGCTTAATGCTATTAAGGATCATAGAGAAGAAACACGTAAAATGCTCAAATCTCTTCATGATGGTGTTAAAATGCTTCAAGCATTAGCCTCTAACATGACATGCATTGTGCATCAAGATAGGAGTGTTGACACATGTGAGGACAATCTTGAAGATCACAAGAAATAGTCTCCTTATAACATGTGTTGTTTAAATGTATTTGTTAAATGCTTTGTGTGTATTTTGTGTTTCTTGGATCTCTTGGTACCATGATCTAGGTGTATCTTTAGCTTTCATGCTTTATAATAATAACAAATGCACTTATCTCAATCTTGTCATGCTCAACTATTGGTTATTGGAGTCATATGGGACAAATACATTAACACATAACATTGTGAACTAACCCATGTTACAAGTCTCCAAATGGTAACCTAACCCATTTTCGAACTTCCACATGTGAGGATTTCTTGTTGGTTGTGTGTTGTGATGTCTATTTGTAGCTAGTCCACCGCAAAGGTGAGGCTCTTGACCCATGGATCCCCGCCTTGATACAAGGGGGAGCAACGATCTAAGGGGAGCTATGTTCAAGGGGGAGCACATTCGGTCCCGCCTTTTTGATTCGACAAAAGGGGGAGAAAGAAAGCAAGAGCGTGAAGACCATTCAAGTTATGTTAAAGGCTTCACCAAATTACAAGACAAAGGTCATGACGCAAGCTACACCAAAGGAGCGCTTTGTCTTCGCTAAGTTTGGTAATTTTATTTGCTTTCGGTTTTTATTTGTCATCATCAAAAAGGGGGAGATTGTTGAGGCAACATGATCAAGATCTCTTTATATTTTAATGATGACAAACAAACCATCGAAACACGTAAAATAACAAACGTTAGCTCAAAATCGCCGGAGCCAATGTCTGCTCCTGGCGCGCTGCCCGCGCGTCAACGCGTGGGTGACGGGCTAGGAGTCTGTATGGTTCTGGGCGAATTTTGAAAGTCGGCTTTCCCCTTACCCTACAAATTTAGATCTTTCAATACAGGTATGAATATGTTATGTGCTTAATTGAGAACACTCGAAACGAGTTTTGATACTTGAGAGATTCCACTTTTAGAATACCCATTTACGGGAAAACGCCAACTCATGTTTTCTAACTATCGCCTCCAGCAAAGGCTTTTCTAAACTTACGGAACTTATATATCTCACGTGACATCGTGTTGAAGCATCCATATGCTTATATCTCGTGCTTACGTCTTCTCTAATTACGTAACGGGTTTACTCCCTTATTGGTCAAACTAAGTCAAAGGTCACTTTGCGCAAACGCATCCTTTCCCACTTGGGATATGCTTTACATCAAGGAAAAGCACTTAACTTGTTTGAACCAAGGCATCGTGGAAAGTCACGAGATATGAAACTATGGATTCTCGATGTTATGTTACTTGAACTTATAAGTAACCTATGATTTTCTCAACTTATAATCTTAATTGTCTAAACCATTTCTTCTTAATGACAATTAGATTATGTCTTAATCCTCTCCTAATCCCATTTATACATAAGACAAAACCAATCATATCCAAATCAAATATTCTCTTACACAATCTCTTACACCCTTACATATTCCCTTACACACTACATCCTAACCATCCATTCCCTTACAACACATCTCAATCCTTTATTTTCAACACATGGGAAATTGTTTAAAACCCTAATAAGGCTCCTCTCATCCAAGCCATTGATTTCAAATTACAACACATCACAACCATCCATCCAACCCTTCATCTCTATATCATCACAGGTGCTTGATCCCAACCATTGAATTCAAAGCAAAACCATCTCAACCATTGATCCATACTTCTTCCCCAAGCAAAGGAGGCTCTCTTTGATCTCCACCATCTATTTCAAATGAAACCATCTCAACCCTCCATTTCTCCTTTCCCACCAAGCAAAGCATATTCCTTGGAATATCCTTCTCAACCCTAACCTAGGCATACTTGATCCTAGCCATCCATTTCAAATGAGATCATCTCATCCATCCACATTCCACACATGCCATATTGTTTGAAAACCAAGGGAGGCTCCCTTTGATCCTAGCCATCCAATTCAAACCATTTCATCTCAACCCTCCATCTCATTCTTCCCCCCAAGCATTGGAATATTCTTTGGCATATTCTTTCTCCCTTTTCTATGCCAAGTGAGGAGATACACTTCTACCCCTTCCAAATTACCCTATCTACACTTTAAACCCTTGGTAATTTGGTTTCTCTTTAAACACTTCACAAATGATTTCCAAATTGGCTATTTGAGTTGGTAAACCATAGAATGATTAATGTTAAGGTTTAGTGTGAAGTACATTTGGGGGTTTAGAAAGGATAGGTATTTATAAGATCCAAACACCCAACACTTGGGAAACATTTACAGACGCCTGGTGCGCTGCCTCGGTAAAATTTCCCAAGTTTAGGTTCTTGGGCTATAAATACCACCCTTGCCTCTTGTATTCCTCACCCCTTGCCATTATTCTTTCTCTCTAGACTCTTTCTCTCAATCTCTCTCAAATCTCTCTATCTTTAATCTTGTCTTCTTGTTTATCACACTAACGTCTTTGGAAGAACGCATCTATTTTCAAGGGAAGAATCACAAGAACCTAATCCACTCTTGTGATTGTGTCGAGGATCTTATTTTCTTATACCCTTTCTATTACAATCGAGTCTCAAGGCTAGGTTAGGACTTGGTTGAACAAACAAATATTCATTCATTCAATTGTTTGTAAGGGAAGTCTTGTGTCTTGGTGACCAAGCATAGATCATTGGGGATCTAGTTGGGGTCTGATACTTCCGGGTGGAAGTCTTAGTGGTGATCTTTATGATCCTTTGATGAAGTCGAATCGTGAGATTCTTTTGGGTGGTTTCCGAGGGCGGAATACCGTTGGTGAGTAACTCCTTCTTTGTGAGCATCGATATTGGTGAATATCGGTGGAGTGAATTGTAACGGTTTGTAGTCCATCGAAAGGATTATACTAGTGAATAGTATCGAAGTCGAGGATTCGCAACTGGACGTACGGATGGTCTAAACCCCCCATCCTGAACCAGTATATATTATTGTGTTCTTACTTGCTTTATATACTTTGGTTGTGTTAGTGGTTGTTGGATTATTGTACAACCACTTGGTGTTCTCTTTGGCTTAAAGTTTTTAAACATCTAAAATGCCTAAGAAACCGTATTCACCCCCCCCCCCTCACTCTATGGTTCTACATCCTAGAAAGCAAATTAAGATATAATGCTTGTGGAATGAATGTTTGCAGATTTCCTGGAGTTTCTAAAACTAAAGAACCAACAAAAACTTTAAGACTCCGGTATAAACAAAACTCGCAAAATTTTTCAGAATTTTTTTGTACCTGACGTCGTCAGGTTATAACTCCTGACGCCATCAGAATGTTCCTGCAAAAATCTCATGTTAAGTTTCCGGAAAATTTCTTGAAAAACTTATGCCTTAATTCCTGGAAAATCCTGCAAAACATCATTATGACTCGATACAAGCATTTGACTCAAACAATTATTAATACACATGTTCATTTAATATTGTTGTGGTTCATGCTCAATTTCGTTCTTATAAACAAATTTGGGTCTCCCTTACACTTAGCTTTTGCAAAATACCTTTATATGTAATTAAGACGAAGTTAAAAACAAAATAAAGCATTTTCACAATTTATTTTGAATCATGATCCACAAACAATAAAAATAAAACACACATACGGAAACAAATAAAATCAAACAAACAAAACAAATAAGACAAATAAAACTTGGGTTGCCTCCCAAGATGCGCTTTTCTTTATTTACGAGTCTTGTGGCTAGACTCAAGGTCACGGGCTATCACGTAACCTCGTCATTGGTCACGGTCTCTAGGTCATCCTCAATCTTAGTTTGTACTCCGGACCTAATTGCAAACATTCCTTATAGAAACTAAATATTCTACTCATAACATAGTCTACTCCTCTACGTCTATCCTCGTCATTCCTATAGTAGGCTGCTTGCTTGTGTTCCTTTTCAATGTTTGACAATAGCCGGAATTGTTCAATCTTATATGGCATTTGGTAAGCTATCTCATCGCTCTCATCTTTGAACCTAACTATCCCTAGAGACGGGTCATAATTCATCTTAGAGGCCTCAACAAATGGCTTTCCAAACACTACTTGACTTAAACAACCATCTATTACCGGACGAATATCCTCTACAATCACAAAATCGGTAACATAAGTGAAATTTCCTACAAAGATGTGCAATCCTTTTACTCTTCCCACAACGTTACTCATCCAACTCGTGTTGGGAATCATCCTATATCCAAGTTGCTTCTTCATTACCCAATTGTAATGGGTCCTTGTCATAATATTTATAGGAGATCTAAGATCGACGTAGGCTTTCCACACATGCATATGCCAAATGTTGCATGGTATGTTGATGTTAGAGGGATCACCCGCTTTGATGATTGGTGAACCAAGGACGTATGGTGTCTCGGGGTCATCAAATAGATTCTTGTGATATTCCCGTTCTTCCTTGGTGGGTAACCTATTGTAATAATCCCCTACATCTTCTAATTTCTCTTCCTTTTTAACCTCAACTTCCTCAATTTCATCCTTAGGTGCAATTTCTATTCTAACTTCATCGCTATCACTTCCTTCAATATTTTTATCGATTGGCTTAATAGTGACAACATTGACAAAGTGGACATGTTTGGATGATGAGGGGTCCTTAGTTTGGGTCCCGCTACTAGTGTCCTTCCTAGGTGTAGTCAGCACTTGGTTGTTGAGTGCTTTCAACAAGTTATCGATTTTATTGGTCATCTCCGTTTGTTGTTGATTGAATTCGGATTCAAACTTGGCTATACGAGCTTCTTGAGATGCCATAAATTTGGACATAAATCCTTCAAGATTATTGGTACTACCATAGTTATTGGAAGGATTATGTTAAAAGAACGGTTAGAGGTTGGACCGTTTGGTTGGTAACGATTAGATGGATTGGAAGAATTGTTTTGGGGCATGTTTTGGTTTTGCTTCCACCTAAGGTTCGGGTGATTTTTCCAAGAGGGATTGTATGAATCACCGTAGGGGTTTGACTCGGATTTGAAAGTGTACTACTTATCTCCCGCTCCGTCAGTAACCGAGGATGCATAATCCGCAAAAGCTTATTCGGGGAGTTCCATGCAATCACGAATGTCGTGGGGACCACTACATAATTCGCATGAAGAAGTGATTTTGTTCACTTGGATTGAAGGTTTAAGAGCTTCGTAGGATTTCATGAGAAACTTGACTTGGTCTTCAAATTCCATGATCCTACGGTCAGGAGTGCTTGAATTGTTCGAAGGCAAAGATATTGCCTTGACCGTTTTGTTCAAATCACGGGGAACATTCCAACTTTTGTTGTCATAGAGAGCAAGATCTTCTATGAGTTTTGATTGTACAATAATTTGCACTACCAGGCCTTCGATGGTGATCAAAGGAAATGAGGGGTGTTGTGATTACGCCAAGCTTGGATATAACCTGAAATAAGAAATACTAAAACACTACGTTAAGTGATTGCGCAGGGGTTGGACCCTGCGAACCACCTCCGGCGTTTGAATAAGTGATCGGTATGAGAGTTTAAGTGTAAATGTAGTAAAGTAAGGTAAGAGAGATTGCATACCAGATTTGTCATCGTCCAAGACTATTTATAGGTGCAGAAAACGGTCCTGGAGAGTGGTCACACGTTTGAGAGAGATCATGGGGGCGTCCCATGATTTGTGTTAACCGCTAGGGTTTAGTGTCCCACTCCTCCTGGTTTAGTGGGGGAGCTAAAGAGAAAGAGGAGACGTGGGTAAGACTTGGTCTCACCAATATTTGGACTTGGCATCGTTCCGTTCTTTAAACTTATCGAGAGATACCCCGAAGGGCTTAATCCTTCGATTGGCGAATTCCTACTTGGTAACTAGATCATTGATGATTAGTTTTACGCCAAAGAAAGTTTAAGGAGGCTAGCCAGAGCCTTCGATTATATAGGTTGCGATCAAACTCGAAGGGGGGATCCTTTGAGCTAATCGGAGGGTACATCATCAAGCCCCCTAGTTGAAAGTTAGATATGCGCACAAGAATATGTGGCTTTCAACTCTATCGTCAAGTAATCTAACCGTGTTAGCTCATAGGACCCTGCAAAAGAAATCTGCGTCGCGAAGTACGCATTAAATGCGCTTAAATATTACCTAACAACTCACATTAAGTCTACAGTAGGAATTTCCTCGGTAAACGAAAACGTCCATTCGAATTTTAAAAACCCATTGGACTCCGGATAGATAAGCAAGACACGTGTATGGTTATGATCAAAAAGAGGAGCGGTATAAATGTTTATCACCTCTAACCCTAAATCATTTTTGCACTTGCGCCCAAAATTACTTTCCAACACTGTGTGCAGATTCCGATCAAAATCTACACACATCATCACGTGTTATTAACCTACGTAAGAAAAAAGGTAAATTTTCTCTTCGTCAAGCTATATTTCATCGTAGAAGTGGCATTCTTCGTTAATCAATATGGCCAAAAATAACAAGTTTGTGATTAAAGAACAAAAATGTACTTTATCAAAAAATGAATTACGTGCCTTTCTTGAGGATTATCCTATTCCAAAAGAGTTTAAGATAATGCTCTCTAGTAAAAATCAAACTATATTTGATGCTCCTGAGGGATATGTAGGTCTGTACACCCATGCGTTTAAGTTGTCAAACATTAGAATACCAATCCACCCTTTGATTGTAGAGTTTATGCAATACTACCAAGTACACATCTCTAGGTTCAACCCATTTGGCATGGCTAAGCTTACAACATTCATTGTGATGTGCAAAGCCTATGGATATGAGCCTACACTGACCGTGCTTAGGGGTTTTATAAACTTGTACCCGGGTGGGGATTGGTTGACTTTGGCAAAAAAAAGGTGACCCTGATGTTCCAACCATACTGTTAAAGCCTTTCACAAACATTAAGGACTGGAAAGGGAGTTTCTTTTACATTCAAGATACAATAATACCTCCGGAGTACCCTGCTTTAGTGAACACAGCATACAGGTTTGACAAAAAACGTTTCAACGATGAGTTACCTTATACTGTTTGAAGGAATCCATTTTACCAGCGTCTTGTTCATCATCCAGTGAATGTTCAGTCATTCCCCGAGCCTATTATTTACATGGCTGGTATTGTTGACCATTGGGAGGGTTCCCGCATGAAGCCTGAAATAGTTTGTGATGGAAAAAGTATGTACACTCTTATTTAAATAAATTTAAACAACTTATCTGATGATATTTATCTTCTTTCTTTCGTTTTGCAGAAATGTCATTCCGGAACTTTGTTGTTGCCGATGGTGCTAGAGAGGCGCTTCCTTCCGAAGAACCCTTAGGAAGTCAGCTATGGGGTTGGCTCACCCTCCGTTTCAGTTAACAATCAGGAGGATGATGCCCAGATGGTGGAGCCCATAGCTTCTATTCAGCCTTCCAAGCCTGTGAAAGAATCGAAGCCAATGACCGCAGAGGAGACTTCACAGTTGGTGGAAAATGTTGCTGAATCCGATAACCCTCTCTCCGAGGATGACCAGGTGACCATCGTTGGCTCATCGTCTGGCATTGCTGACAGGGTTCGAAACAGGAAGGGTACGAGTGCCAAAGCAGTAAAGGCCACTCCCAAAAGGAAATTGGTGCTACCAACACCTCCCTCCAGGAACAACAGGCAGAAAGGTCAAGTTACCACCAAGAAGGCTGCTGAAGCGTTGGATGAAGATATCCATGGTAAGTATATGTGCTATTAATTGAACCAGAATATTTTTACATGCCTTATAATTGATTGTGTATTCCTCAAGTCTTCCCAGTACCAAAGAGCTTCCTGATGCTTCGTCCTGCCATCGCCTTGCCTTGCAAATCACTCATCCAAGCTGGAAGTCTGTGTTAACAAACATGCCCATTGAGGAGTTGTGCGATCTGCACGACAAGAGTTATACAAGACAGGCCGTGCTGGATAATCATCTCAATTCTCGAACAAGGGAGGTGGTGCGAACCCTTGCTTCTGCCAGGGAAAAGATGGATGAGATTTTGGCAAGAGAAAGGAAGAAGGACCAAGAGTTTGCAGAGGTTTTAGCCAAGTGTGAAGAGGCTTTGAGGGAACTTGAGCAGAATCCCCTTTTTCAAGACCTTCGTTCTGACATCGCAGATTTGGAGAAGGATCTAAACAAGGTGAAGACAGAATGTAAGAAGCTCTGAAAAGAGGAAGCAAAGGTTGTAGGGTACAAGGAGGAGATTGCTGAGTTGGAGATCAAATGTGGGAGTCTCGAGGAAGAAAGGTCAAAGTTGGGTGAGCTGGAGATCAAGCTTCATGAAGATCTCGATGGCCTCAGGCGCAAGTATAATGCGCTTAAAAAAGATAGGGCTGTTGTTGTCTCGAAGGTCATTCCATACATAGCCATGGAGTTATATCATAGCGACGAGGTGGGGAAAATGATAGGTGATGTTGTCAATGCTGCCATCTATCATGGGAAATGCACTGCACTAGAGGAAGTTGTTGCGACTGGCAAGCCTGTGGAATTGTCTGAGGTAGCTTATTACCGTGCCACTCATAAAGTAGAGTATGATCATGCAAGCAACCTCCTAGCAGCTACAGAGTACCCCTTCCTTGTTGATGCTACCAAGGATCTAATGGCTTCCGTTGAGACGCTTCTTTCAAAGAAGCTGCGTAGGGTGAAGCCAACGTCTGTGAGCAGGAAGGATACCCCTGTGAAACCTGCATCTGTGAAAGCAACTCCTGAGAAGTCCTCATCCCCGAAAGTGGTCATTGAGAAGCCGCATTCCCCGGGCAAAGGTTCTGCAGTGCAGCCCCCCTCTTCGAAGACTGATTTGGTAAAAGCATCTTCCCCTAGCAAAGCCAGTCCCGAGGCATCCCAGGTTCAACAGGAAAAGCCCAAGCCCCCTGGTAAGTGAAGGCTGCAATGTTTGCAGTAATTTGGCTCTAAGGGTGGCGTGTACCCTTTAAGACAATGTTTATTTATGTAGGCTATGGTCGTATGTTCTGAACAATTTATGTTTATGTTGTACTTAGATAATATTTATCATCTTTTGAGCAGCGTAAAGTATATGCTGCGTTTTAGTAATGGTTAAATTTAATGGGTGTGCTCCCATCTTTGCTTATATGTTTTTCTCTTCATCGTTTATTAATTAAACGTTAATATACATTCTAAGGCTTAGAACAAGGAGCCTTATTGTGTGTATTTTGAACCAAGATTTCATAGCAATCATATAATTTAATTGCTGATAGAGGGTTGCGACCCGCTCTGTCTCCATCCTTTAAGTGCGAAGGGCTTCGCATACCCTAAGACCATTTAGGAAAGTTAATGTGAATTGTGTTGGATGTTTAATAGCATACAAGACATAAGTATCTTGTACCATCCTTCGAACATTGAACTTGTAATTACTTGGCTGAGCAAATCTTTGTTGTTAGATGTAACAAAAGATTCGAGGGAAACATGTGATATCATTAAGTGCGTAGGGGAGGATTACATCACTTATACAAATGAACACTAAGATGCCTACCATTAATGCTTTTTTCCCCGAAAGAGAAGAGTTTAATACATAATAAGAAAAAATGGCATGTCATGTACGTAGGACTTACGAAGGATATGGCAAGTCATTCGTACACTGAAGGAGGGTTGCTGACACGTAAGCCTCACTACTTTTGATTTGGACTTGTTCCACATATTCTTCCTCGAAGTATGTTCCCGGAAGCTCCCTTGTTTATTATGCTTGCAATTAAACAGGTAGCATATTGCTATGAAGCTTGTGATTCGGAGTGTAAAAGGTTTGTTACTTTGTCAAAGCATGCTGCTCCACTCTGGATTCGAGACGTTCTTCTTTCTTTTGATTGTGTGGGACCGAACGTGTCTTTGAATTACCTATGTGGTGTTTTTCCTTTCGTTTAGCTTGGAAGACATTTTTGTTGGAGGACATACTCGATTCGCATGTTTCAGCTGGTTCATTACTTTGTCCTTCGAAAGGATCATTTTCTCCATATTCTATGTCATATTCCTCCAATTCTTTAGCCCATTTGACCATTCTCCGTGTTCCATCAGGGTTCAAGAATGCCCTTTCGAATGGCTTATCAATAAGTACTCTAATTGGGTGATCCTTGAAATACCTTCGGAGACGTCATGTGGCGTGAATCAAAGCTAGGATTAGCTTTCTGATGCTGTGTAGCTTTGTTCCACATCTGGTAGAGCTCTGCTAACGAAATATATTGGTATCTGTAAGCGTCTTCTCTCCGCGAAGAGCATTGCACCGATTTCATCAGGGGACGTTGCTATGTGCAAGAACAACACTTCTCCTCTGGTTGGGGGCGCAACTGTTGGCAAGATCTCCATGCAATTCCTCCATCTTTGGAAGGATGTTTCGGCTTCCTTGTTCCATTAATAGGATATTTTGTTGATGGCTTCATTGCGGACTTTGTAGAGAGATGAAGACCTGTTGACACCCTTCGACAAAAACGCTTTTATTGTTTCCAAGTCGTCTTTTAGGTTTTGAATCCTCCCTTGCGTTCTCCGAGTTCGCATCTCTGGGGAGGTTTCTTCATTGTTTGGATTGGTTCGAATCCTTTGCCTTACGAACGGGCGTTCGTTTGACCCTTCCTTTTCAATACCGAAGGAGCACATTATTAGGTTTAGCTTTAGGTTGATCCTCCTTAGCTGCATGAGGGTTTCTTCGACATCATGGAGGAGATCTTCTTTTGTCTTGCTTTGCGTGACTAAGTATCCTTCACAAATTCTCAGGTTCCTCCCTATCTGTTTTTCGAAGACCCTTCGAATCAGCCTATTGTAAGTCGCTTCGGTGTTTCGTAAACCGGAGGGCATGCGTTTGAAGCAGTAGGAGCTTCTGCCTACATGAAAGGCTGTTTTTTCTTCGTCTTCTTTCGCCATCTGTATCTGACGGCATCCCATATTTGTACTAAGGAAGCATTCCCAACTAACTTCAGGCAGTGGTTGCTGTTCTTCTACCGACAAATAGCTTTTTCGGCAAGCTTTGTTGATGTCTTTGAAGTTAACCTGTATTTTCCATTTTCCATTTCTCCGTTGGGCTGCAATTGGATTAGTAACCCACCGTGGGTTTTCTACCCTTCGGAGTATCCCTGCTGCTGTGAGTTTGTCCACTTCTTCCTTAATTGCTGCACTTCGTTCAGGTGTCACCTGATGAGGCTTATGCTTGACCGGTTTGATGTATTTGGATTCATTGAGCTTGTGTTCCATGCTAAAAGGCCTGCCGCCGATTGTGAGCAACCTCAGAACTCCTGTTATGTCTGAATATTTTCCTACAAACACATCTTCATAGGCTTCGAGCGGTTTTTCTAATCTTTCTCTGAAAGTGGCGGGGATTTGCTTCCCCGTTTCCACCTTTCGTACTGAGTGAGATTCATCTAGTGCCACATGCCCCTTGGGACCGGAGCCTTCTCTAATGTCCATCGTACACTTTCGATTACCTTCTTCCTTATTCTTTTGGGCTTCCTGGTGCTTCTCTTCGTGATAACTAGAGAATATGGTTCCGACACCATTCGCGGTTTGGAATTTCACTGTTGCATGCACCATAGAGACCACAATGCCCATCTTTTGCATGACAGTTCGTCCGATTAACATGTTGTAGGGTGACTTGGATTTTACGATGACAAATTTGAGGATTTTCGTTCTCGCAAGCTTTCCACTTCCGAGTGTTACCTCCAGAGGTATTTCTCCCAAGGGCCACGATCGTTTCCCCGAGAAACCTACCAGAGGCATTCTTGACTCTACTCGTTTGGATCTGATTGTAGGGCTGAGTTTCCTAAAGCAATGTTCGTAGATTACCTCGCAAGAACTCTCGCAGTCCATATAAACTTTGTTAACCTCCACATTCTAGACTACGACCTTAATGATCACTGGATCCTTAGAAGGGAATCCTTCTGCCTCGGACGAAAACGTTATTTCCCCTGCATCGTTTGTTTCCCTTTCGGAGGCCTTTCTTTTCAATTGGGAGGAATCCCATCGAACCATTAGGATAGGAGCTTCCTGAGGGGTATTATTCTTTCCCGATTGCGTATCAGTGGCTTTCTCTTTGCCCTTTCTTATCCCTTTTACGAGATGTGTTAATTGCCCAGATTTTACTGCCTCTTCTATCTGCTTTTTTAGCTCTCGACAGCTGTTTGTTTCATGACCAAAGTCTTCATGGAAGTGGCAATACTTAGTAGTATCTATGTTCTTGCTTTTTCCCACTGATTGTACAATATTTTGCACTACCAGGCCTTCGATGGTGATCAAAGGAAAATGAGGGGTGTTGAGATTGCGCCAAGCTTGGATATAACCTGAAATAAGAAATACTAAAACACTACGTTAAGTGATTGTGCAGGGGTTGGACCATGCGAACCACCTCCGG
Source organism: Artemisia argyi (assembly GCA_030686995.1). NCBI lineage: Eukaryota > Viridiplantae > Streptophyta > Magnoliopsida > Asterales > Asteraceae > Artemisia > Artemisia argyi. The sequence goes on along the minus strand of CM060708.1, from coordinate 239,240,821 downwards.
CGTGTGAATGAGTGATTGGTATGAGAGTTTAAGTATATGCGTAGTAAAGTAAGGTGAGATAGATTGCATACCAGATTTGTCATCGTCCAGGACTATTTATAGGTGAAGAAAATGGTCCTGGAGAGTGGTCACACGTTTGATAGAGATCATGGGGGCATCCCATGATTTGTGGTAACCGCTAGGGGTTAGTGCCCCACTCCTCCTGATTTAGCGGGCTAGCTAAAGAGAAAGAGGAGACGTGGGTAAGACTTGGTCTTACCCATATGTGGGCTTGGCATTGTTCCGTCCTTGAAACTTATTGAGAGATACCCCGAAGGGCTTGATCCTTCGATTGGCGAATTCCCACTTGGTAACTAGATCATTGATGATTAGTTTTACGCCAAGGAAAGTTTTAGGAGGCTAGCCAAAGCCTTCGATTATGTAGGTTGCGATTACACTCGAAGGGGTGTCCTTTGAGCTTATCGGAGGGTACATCATCAAGCCCCCCAGTTGAAAGTTAGATATGCACAAGAATATGTGGCTTACAACACTATTATCTAGTAAACTAACCGCGTTAGCTCGTGGGATCCTGCAGAAGAAAATCAACGTCACCAAATATGCATTAAATGCGCTTAAATACTCTCTAACTAACTCGAGTTATATCACCACTTGCTCTCAATGCTTTAAACCCAATTTGAAATCCGGATATATCAAAATATCAGGGACACGTGTATGGTGAATATCAAAGAGAAAAGCGATATAAATTCGTTTCAACCAAACCCTAAATCACTTTTTCACTGCGCCCAAAATTCATCTTCCTTACTACGTGCAATCAAAACACACATAGTAACATCTGTCATTATTTCTTGCAAGAAAAAAGGTAAATTTCTTCCTCGTTAAACTATATTGTACCGTAGAAGTATAAGTCTTCGTAGAAGCATAGCCTCGTTCCACATATGGTAAGGCTCTACTCACAAAATATATCGGTATTTGTAGATGTCTTCTTTCCGCGAAAAGCATGGCACCAATCTCGTCAGGGGACATTGCTATATGTAGGAACAACACCTCTCCTCTGGTTGGGGGTTCAACTGTTGGTATGATTTCCATGCAATTCTTCCATCTTTGGAAGGATGTTTCGGCTTCCTTATTCCATTGATATGATAAGTCACTGATGACTTCGTTGCGAACCTTGTAGATAGATGAAGATCTGTTAACACCCTTCGACAGAAATGCTTTTAATGTTTCCAAGTTACTTCTTAGATCTTGAGTCCCCCATCGCGTTTGCAATTCTGATGAGGTCTCTTCATTGGTTGCCTTGGTTTTAATCGTTTGTTTTACAAATGCGTGTTCGTTTGATTCTTCTTTTTCAATGCCAAAGGAACACATTTCTGGGTTTAACTTTAGGTTGATCTTTCTCAGTTGTATGAGCGTCTCTTCTACATCATGAAGGAGATCTTCTTTTGTCCTGCTCTGGGTGATTAAGTATTCACCGTGAATTCTCAGGTTCCTCCCTATCTATTTTTCGAAGACCCTATGGATCAGCCTATTGTAAGTGGCTTCGATGTTTTGCAAACCGAAGGGCATACGCGTGAAGCAATATGAGCTTCCTTCTACATGAAAAGACGTTTTTTCTTCGTCCTCTTTTGCCATCTTTATCTGGTGGCATCCCATGTTTTTATAAAGGAAGCATTCCCAATGAAATCCAGGTGTCGGTTGCTTTTCTCCTTCTGACAAATAGCTTTCTTTTCGGCAAGCTTTGTTGATGTCTCTAAAGTCAACCTCTAGTAACTTTTTTCCATTTTTTCGTTGGGCTACCATTGGATTAGTAACCCATGTTGGGTTTTCTACCCTTCGAAGTATTCCTGCAGCTGTGAGTTTGTTGACCTCGTACTTAATAGCTGCCCTGTGTTTGGGTGTCACTTGGTAGGGCTTCTGCTCGACCGGTTTGACGTGTTTGAGTTTGTTTAGCTTGTGCTCCGTGCTAAAGGGTTTTCCGTTGATTGTGAGCAACCTTGGAACTCCTATTGTCTTTGAATATTTTCCTACAAACACATCTTCATATGTTTCGAGTAATTTTTTCAATGTTTCCCTGAAAGTTGTAGGGAGCCGTTTCCCTATTTCCACCTTTCGTACTAGATGGGACTCGTCTAGTGATGCATGCCTTTTGGGATCAGAGTATTCTATGGCGTTCCTCATATGCCGTTGATTATCTTCTCCCTTGTCCTTGTGGGATTCCTGGTATTTTTCTTTGTGATAGCTAGAGAATACAGTACCAATACCATTAGCTGTTTGGAATTTCACTGTTGCATGCACCGTAGAGACCACGATTCCCATTTTTTACATGGCAGTTCGTCCGAATATCATGTTGTAGGTGATTTCGATCTTACGATGACAAAATTGAGGATTTCTGTTCTGGCAAGCCTTCCACTTCCGAGTGTTACCTCCAGAGGTATTTCTCCTAAAGGCCATGATCGTTCCCCTAAGAAACCTATCAAGGGCATTTTTGATTCTACCCATTTGGATTTGATCGTAGGGCAGAGCTCTTTGAAGCAATGCTCGTAGATTACCTCGCAGGCACTCCCGCAGTCCATATAAATTTTGTTCACCTTCATATTCGTGACTATGGCCTTAATGATCACTGGATCCTTCGAAGGAGAATCTCCTGTTTCGGACAGGAACGTTATTTCTCTTGCATCATGAGCTTCTCTCTCAGGGATCCCATCGAACCATTAGGATAGGAGCATCCTGAGGAGTATTATCCTTTCCCAGTTGCGTATCGGTGATTTTCTCTTTGCTCTTTCTTATCCCTTTCACCAGATGTGTTAATTGCCCGGATTTTACTGCCTCTTCAATCTGCTTTTTTAGTTCTCGACAGCTGTTTGTTTCGTGACCAACGTCTTCATGGAAGTGGCAATATTTAGTAGTATCTATGTTCCTGCTTTTCCCCATTATGCGAGGGGGTGGTTCGAAGGCTTTGGCAGCCTTCTCTGTGGCTAAAATCTCCCTTGGAGACTTCGTGAGATTTCCTAATAGACCATGGTTCAAACCCTTGTTGTAAGGGGTAAACCTATTATGGTTTTTGTGTTTGTTCTTCGACCCTTCCCATGAAGACGATTTTATTCCTTTATTGCTCTCCACTGGAGCTCCATTGGTGGATACCTCTTTGGCTTCTATCCATGTATATGTTTTTTCCATCAGGCCTTTGTATGTTGCCGGAAGATCTGTAGATAAGAATTCCACAAGAGTCCGGTTGCGTAGGCCATGGACGAAGCCAGAAATACGTTGCTCTTCGTGTAAGCCTAGAATCTACAGGGTTTCGTCAGTGTATCTAGTGACAAAGTTTGTTGTGCTTTCGTTCTTCTTCTGCTTAATGTTGTGCACCGTGAGGTGCGTTCTTGTGAATTTCTTTTGTTGGCTGAAGTGAGATCGAAACTTAGCCTTCAAATCGTCAAGGTTGATAATGCTTCCTAGTTTCTGCCTATTCCACCAAATACGTGCTGAATCTCGGAGGGTATATGTGAACATGTGACAGGCTACTGGCATGGCCCATTTCTGCATTCTTATAGCTCCTTCAAATAAATGTAGGAAATTATCTGGATCCCCCTTCCCATCGTAAGTGCCTATATGTGACGGCATCTTTAAACCATCCGGCAAGGGATAATCTTCGATCCATCTCACGAAGGGTGTAGTGGGGCCTACGGGCTCAGCATATGGATGGGCATACGGTGGTATGTTCATCGGAACAGTATGGTATGGATTAATAGGAGGGGTACTCCTAAAGAAGGCTGACTAACATAGAGAGGATGAGGCGTACTCGTGTTTGGAGTGTAACCAGTATACATGGTATACGGGGGGTATACCATGGGAGGATTATAGGGTACAGCAGTTTGTGAGGGATACTGATTGCCAGGTTGCCCATTGATTTGGGGATAAAGAATCGGAGGGTAGCTCTGGACCGGGAATTGAGGATGCAGGCCAATGGGGGGAAGACTCCCTCCTGTGTTGACTGGGCCTAGGTAACCCTCCACACCAGACGCGTGGGAGGGTTGTAGAGGGATTCCTCCTTCGGTCCTCCCTAAGTGAGCTGCTAATAATGGGGGTAGGTTTACCTCCACGTTTTCCCTCTACCGACTCCTCCCATTATAGCCTTCGGCAATAGTCCCTGCCTTCCTTGTGGGTGTTCTCTCGGGAACTCCTTCGAAGCCTACGCTTCTTCTTTCAACCCTTCTACTTGCAGGTGACCCAATGCGCAGGATAGGGTGTTGAGCCCTATGGATCGAAGGTCTCGGCTCCATTTCGATCTCCTAGTCATACTCATCGCTGGAATATTCTAACTCGCCACGCATCTCCGTATTTCTGATTTGTCTCCTTCGAGCCCTTAGCAAGGACTCTAGCTCTTCATAATTAGCGTCTACAAAGGCGGGGCTAATGATGAGTTCTGGATTGGCCGAAGTGGATGCGTGGTGGTTGGGCGTTATTTCAGGATGAGATCGTGTAGTAAAAGTGGAGACCGTGATTAGCGGAAGGATGTTGGCGTCTGTTACGGGTAAAGGGGTTAAGGACAAGAAACCCGATGGGGGTGTAACTTCTCGTTCTGAATTCATGCCAGAATAATAGCGAGTGTATTTGACTTGGTTATTTTGCTTGGAAATAACGGGACTAATTGTAGCGGGTCCCACAGATGGCGCCACTGATTGTACAATATTTCTGACGCGTAGGGATCGCACCAGGCTTTACCTCTCAAGGGATCTTGAGAAGCTTACAACCCCCACCAGGCAGTGTACCTGATCGTTGTAGTATAGTATAGTGACAAGTACCGGGGGATTGATCGTTCAGCTAAGAATAGTGTCGCTAGGATTAGAAAACCTAAATACTAGTTCTAGAGATGAGGGATGATTCTTTTTATATTTTTATATTTTTTTAGAAAGCAAGTTAAAATCTCGGATTTTGAAGGATATGAGGCGGAATTAGTTGCTAGTCAAATAACCCAATACTAAAGATGCAATCAAAATAAAATACTAAAAATGAAAATAAACTAATTTAAACTAAGGGTGTGAGCAATAAGTGGGAGAAATGTGTTTACTTAGATTTCACTACTCCCTAGATATCTTTTACACGTTAATTACTTGTTATAGTTGCGTGGATGACGGATTGTATTCCTTAATACCATTCATGGGGTGGCGTACTTACTTCCCCAATCCTATGAGTGCCTACTTCACTCCTATGTCGAGCCTGCAAGAAGCTCCTAACATGGGATCATTAGAATTTACTCATGCATTAAATACAACCAATAAAACCTAGTACACATCGGTTCATGTTTCCTAAGACGTTCAAGCATGTTACCATTTGGAGATCTGCCAGTTTTCTTAAGCCTAACATTGAAATCATTCATCCAATCCAACCATAAACAAGTAATCAACACATAATCAACATCTAGGTTTCATTAGATCTAAGCAAACACAAGATAAATCTAGCCTACAATGGTAGAATCAAGACAAGCACAAGATATAGACAACCAACACATAGACTTATTTATTGAATTAAGAAAAGACTTATCTCAATAACACATGTAAGGATTCAAGGGTTAAAAACCCTTGAAAAGCTGTAAAATTCGTATATGGTTCGGCCTTAGGGTTTCTCCAAACTTTTCCTCTTTCTAATGAATGAAAATTAGAAAACTATATATAGATATTAGAGGCTGACGGCGTCAAGAACAAACTTGTGACGCCGTCATCTCGCCGCCAAAATAATCCTCGGACTGCCTTGATCTACATCTGACGCCGTCATGTTGTCCATTTTTGCAGGACGTCACACTTTTAACTCTTGACGCTCTACTTGTGACGCCTTCATTTCTGTACTGGGTCGTCATGGTATTTACTCTTGACGCCGTCAGGAAAATACTCTTGACGCCGTCACACACAGTTCCCAGCATGGAAAATTAAGTCTTTGGCGTTTTCTTCACTTTTATGCTCCAAAAATGTCCGAATTGCTTCCTTTTCCAAATTTCACTCCCAAAGTACCTAAAATCACAAAAGGAACGATTTAGGGCAATATTTGATCAAATAAATTCAATTCCGGGCTTAAATGACCCCCTAAAAATGGATCATTTTTCACCTCATCATATACCCTTACACTTGAGATTTGCTTGTCCTCAAGCAAATGCGCTTTTATTCTAATCAAAATACAAGTTAGGGGTCATTTAACACTAATATAAAAGTAATTACAACAAATAATCATTCCACTAAAGACCAAAGACAAGCATGGAGGTCATATACTAGCACCTCACAAATAGTGTTTAGATACTCACATCTCTCGGGTGTAATAAAGTATAAATTACAATATGGAAACGGAAGATATCTCTCACTACCTGTCATAGCAAAATAGATTATCATAGGCTTGGGAAAGGATCAAACCTCCACCACATGGCGTAAGCACCTAGGATAAACTATCAAAGAGGTCTTTTAAAGGGTTGTAACGTTAGGTGTAGGGATATGAAATACACGGTTTTGTTGGATATAGGCAGTCTTTACTGGTGGCGAGTTAACAATCTTGGTTAATTACATGTACAATATGGCGTTGCTAAGCCAAGACTAGACTCGACTTAAACTAATAAATGAAAAATAACAAAAACATAAAACAAACATAGAATAAAACGGGATAGTAGTCCGTATGTTTTTTTCTCTTTTCTCTTTTTCTATTTTTTTTCTTTTTCTTGATTTTTTCATTTTTTTTTTTTTTTTTTTTTTTTTTTTTTTTTGCATACACTCTTACCCTACCATCCAAAATAATACATCATAGGGAATGAACATTCCCCTTACACTTGAATCTTTACATACTTTACAATTAACTAATCTAATGACTCGAATTAAGAAAAGCAAAACACTTGGAGTACTTTTAAGATTAACGTACATATAGAGGTAATAAATGATGTTCTTCCCCATTACTCCATAAAATAAGTACTTTACCCATGAGTCCCAATCGTCCCAAAACAATATGTACAAGGATATGACTCGACTTAGCAACCATGTAATCAATTAGATAGTTAACTTAGGGTTTAACAAATAACAATAATGCACTAAAGATGAGTGCATACACGGAAGGCTAAGGCGATTTGGGTGTACAATTAGGTGGGGTGTAACAAATTCTTCCTTTAAGTAAAATGCTTAAAGTTAGAAACGAAAGGATAGGCTCGGAGGGGTGTACTAGGGGTTTCGTGTACTAAAAATGAGTACAACGCTAAGGTGTGGGAAAAAATTAGTTGACTTAACTAGCCAAGTAATATGACTTAAATGGTCAAGTAATTATGATACGGGTTTAACACAAGGGTAATCCTAATGCCTCTTATCATGTAGTAAATCCTACTACACGAATGTAGTCTCACTAGTGGTCTCGGGATGCATCACTAACGCAAGTTCTAGAATCTAAATGCTACCGGTACACTCATAAGCACTAATAGTAAATGCTTTTCCTATCAAATCTAAAGGCGAACCTCACATATTTGGGTGAAAAATTTTTCTGAATGATACGGTTATGTGCTAGTCATACAATCTCCTATCCATGAGACGCTTGCTATGGCTAAAGTTTCACTCCTAAATGTTGTAAAAAAAAAATTTTAATTTGGCGCTAAAATTGCACTAACAAGTATTTCTCATAGTTTTATTACCCATCTACTATCAAACAAACAAACTCAAGCGAAAGTGTATCTGTAAGGTATCATCATTTTACCTTCCCCTTACACTTAGGATGAACATTGTTCCCAATGTTCAAGTAAAGAATGTAAAAGTGAAATAAGTAAAACAAATGAAATCAAATACTCCCCTGACTCGCTCGGTATGGATAATAAGGTGGCCAGGTTAGATCTTCCTCCAAGAAAATGAACAATCAAAGCTTCCCTTCCAGAAAAATAAATCATCTTCTTGTCATACATAACCTGTAAATCCTGAGAAAACAGACAAAGCAACCTCGCATAAAATCGGCGGCAATCTACATAAGTTACTAAATCCTAGAAAACAAAATAAGATATAATGCTTGTGGAATGAAGTTTGCAGATTTCCTGGAGATTATAAAACTTAATAATTCAACAAAAATTTTAAAACTCCGTTAGAAAAACAAAAGTGGTAAAATTTCCAGATTTTTACACGTGACGCCGTCAAGAGCAAGCTCATGACGCCGTCAGAAGTGACCTGCAGAAATTCTTATGTTAAGTTTCCGGAAAATTTCTGGAAAAACTTGGTCCTACTTCCTGGAAAATCCTGCAAAACTTCATTATGACTCAATACAAGCATTTGACTCTAACAAATACGAATATACATGTTCACTTAATATTGTAGAGAATCATGATCGGTTTGTTTCTTAAAAACATATTTGGGGTTTCCCCTTACACTTATCTTTTGCAAAAATACCTTTTGGGTGAAGTTAAGACTAGGCCAAAACAACAAATCAAAGTATTTCCACTTTTTAGTTTAGAAACATGATCTACCAACAATAAAAATAAAGCATGCATACAGAAGCAAATAACAAACAAACAAAATAAAATCACACAAAGCATGGGTTGCCTCCCAAGAAGCGCTTTTCTTTATTTACGAGTCTTGTAGCTAGACTCAAAGTCGTGGGTTAACGTGTATCGCTTATGCTCACGTAACCAAGTGTGAGCCATCTAATAGTCGCCTCATCTTTCTTGTATTCGTCTCCTAACTCTAAGCACCCGCGATAATATCTTTTATTCTTTTCATACGTGTACTTAAGTCCTTTTCTCTTATCATTCTCACTTAGCATTTCCATAGGCGGATACCTACTACACTTTTCCATGGAGAAATCCTTGAACCTAGGGTGTGTGCGGGGCATTTGATAGACAAATTCTTCATCCCCATCCGAGAATTTGTCTATCAAATGCCCCGCACACACCCTAGGTTCAAGGATTTCTCCATGGAAAAGTGTAGTAGGTATCCGCCTATGGAAATGCTAAGTGAGAATGATAAGAGAAAAGGACTTAAGTACACGTATGAAAAGAATAAAAGATATTATCGCGGGTGCTTAGAGTTAGGAGACGAATACAAGAAAGATGAGGCGACTATTAGATGGCTCACACTTGGTTACGTGAGCATAAGCGATACACGTTAACCCACGACTTTGAGTCTAGCTACAAGACTCGTAAATAAAGAAAAGCGCTTCTTGGGAGGCAACCCATGCTTTGTGTGATTTTTATTTGTTTGATTGTTATTTGCTTCCGTATGCATGCTTTGTTTTTATTGTTGGTTGATCATGTTTCTCAATTAAAATGTGAAATACTTTATTATGTTGTTTAGCCTAATCTTAACTTCAGCCTAAAGGTATTTTTGCAAAAGATAAGTGTAAGGGGGAAACCCCAAATATGTTTTTAAGAAACAAACCGATCATGATTCTCCACAATATTTAATGAACATGTATATTCGTATTTGTTAGAGTCAAATGCTTGTATTGAGTCATAATGAAGTTTTGCAGGATTTTCCAGGAAGTAGGACAAAGTTTTTCCAGAAATTTTTCGGAAACTTAACATAAGAATTTCTGCAGGTCCATTCTGACGGCGTCAGGGTATTGCTCTTGACGGCGTCAGGAGTTAAAATCTGGAAATTTTACCGGTTTTGTTTTTCTAACGGAGTCTTATGGTTTTTTGTGAATTATTAAGTTTTATAATCTCCAGGAAATCTGCAAACTTCATTCCACAAGCATTATATCTTACTTTGTTTTCTAGGATTTAGTAACTTATATCGGATGCCGCCGATTTTACGCGAGGTTGCCTTGTCTACTTTTGTCAGGATTTACAGGTTATTTGTGACAAGAAGATGATTTATATTCTGGAAGGGAAGCTTTGATTGTTCGTTTTCTTGGAAGAAGATTTAACCTGGCCAAACTAAAATCCATACCGAGCGAATCAGGGGAGTATTTGATTTCATTCTCTTTACTTCTTAACTTTTACATTCTTTACTTGAACATTGGGGACAATGTTCATCTTAAGTGTAAGGGGAGGGTAAAAAGATGATACCTTACATATGCACTTTCGCTTGAGTTTGTTTTGTTTGATAGTAGATGAGTAATAAAACTATGAGAAATACTTGTTAGTGTAATTTTAGCGCCAAATTTAAAATTTTTTACAACATTTAGGAGTGAAACTTTAGCCATAGCAAGCGTCTCATGGATAGGAGATTGTATGACTAGCACATAACCGTATATTCAGAAAAATTTTCCACCCAAAAATGTAGGTTCGCCTTTAGATTTGATAGGAAAAGCATTTATTATTGGTGCTTATGAGTGTACCGGTAGCATTTAGATTCTAGAACTTGCGTTAGTGATGCATCCCGAGACCGCTAGTGAGACTACATTCGTATAGTAGGATTTACTACATGATAAGAGGCATTAGGATCACCCTTGTGTTAAACCCGTATTATAATTACTTGACCATTTAAGTCATATTACTTGGCTAGTTAAGTCAACTAATTTTTCCCACACCCTTAGCGTTGTACTCATTTTTAGTACACGATACCCCTAGTACACCCCTCCGAGCCTATCTTTTCGTTTCTAACTTTAAGCATTTTACTTAAAGGAAGAATTTGTTACACCCCACTTAAATGTACACCCAAATCGCCTTAGCCTTCCGTGTATGCGCTCATTTTTAGTGCATTATTGTTATTTGTTAAACCCAAAGTTAACTTTCTAATTGATTACATGGTTGCTAAGTCGAGTCATATCCTTGTACATATTGTTTTGGGACGATTGGGACTCATGGGTAAGTACTTATTTATGGAGTAATGGGGAAGAACATCACTTATTACCCCCATACGTACGTTAATCTTAAAAGTGCTCCAAGTGTTTTGATTTTCTTAATTCGAGTCATTAGATTAGTTAAATGTAAAGTATGTAAAGATTCAAGTGTAAGGGGAATTCTCATCCCTTATGATGTATTAATTTGGATGGTAGGGTAAGAGTGTATGCAAAAAAAAAAAAAAAAAAAAAAAAAAAAAAAAAAAAAAAAATCCAAAAAAAAAATCCAAAAAAAAAATAGAAAAAAAAAAGAAAAAAAAATAGAAAAATGAAAAAGAGAAAAAACATACGGACTACCATCCCGTTTCATTCTATGTTCATTTTATGTTTTTAGTTATTTTTCATTTATTAGCTTAAGTCGAGTCTAGTCTTGGCTTAGCAACGCCATATTGTACATGTAATTAACTGAGATTGTTAACTCGCCACCAGTAAAACTCCCTTTATCCAACAAAACCGTGTAATTCATATCCCTACACCTAACGTTATAACCCTTTAAAAGACCTCTTTGATAGTTTATCCTAGGTGCTTACGCCATGTGGTGGAGGTTTGATCCTTTCCCAAGCCTATGGTAATCTATTTTGCTATGACAGGTAGTGAGAGATATCTTCCATTTCCATAATGTTATATTACTTTATTACACCCGAGAGATGTGAGTATCTAAACACTATTTGTGAGGTGCTTGTGTATGACCTCCGTGCTTGTCTATTGGTCTTTAGTGGAACGATTATTTGTTGTAATTACTTTTATATTAGTGTTAAATGACCTCTAACTTGTCTTTTGAGTAGAATAAAAGCTCATTTGCTTGAGGACAAGCAAATTTCAAGTGTAAGGGTATATGATGAGGCGAAAAATGATCCGTTTTTAGGGGGTCATTTAAGCCCGAATCCGACTTTATTTGATCAAATATTGCCCTAAATCGTTCCTTTTGTGATTTTAGGTGTTTGGAGAGTGAATTATGGAAAAGAAGCTATTTTGGACGTTTTTTGAGCATAAAAGTGAAGAAAACGGCTAAGTACCTAATTTGCATACTGAAAATACAAGGTGACGGCGTCAAGACCATCAGCTTGACGGCGTCAGACATGAAGAATTAAATATCGAAGGTGGTGACCGCGTCAGAAGGACTCGTGACGGCGTCAAAGTGGCTAAAATAATATACCGTGGGTGGTGACGGCGTCACATAGGCCGTCATAAGTGGATCAAGGCCGTCCGAGGAAGTATATGGCGGCGAGGTGACAGCGTCAGAAGTTACTCTTGACGCCGTCAGACTGTTTTTCCTATATATAGTTTTCTAGTTTTTTCATTAAAAAAAAAGAGAAGTTTTGGTGAAACCCTAAAGACGATTTTGGTGCCTCTTTTACAGGTTTTTCAAGGGTTCCAAACCCTTGGGACCTTGCATTGTAATTGAGATAAGTGTACTTTCAATTCAATCAATATGTCTATGTGTTGGTTGTTTATCTCTTGTTCTTCTCTCAATTCTACTATGCTAGGCTAGATCTCTCTTGTGTTTGCTTAGATTTAATGAAACCTATATGTTGATTATGTGTTGATTACTTGTCTATTCCTGTTTTGAATGAATGATTTATATGTTAGGCTTAAGAAAACTGGCAGATCTCCAAATGGTAACATGCTTGAACGTCTTAAGAAACATGAACCGAGGCGTACTAGGTCTTTATTGGTTGTATTTAATGCATGAGCCACTGTTTACAATCCCTATAGTTGTGCTGGGTCATGGTGTAGGAGGAGATAAGAGCTCATAGAGTTGGGGAGTTATGTATGCCACCCCACGAATGGTATTAAGGAATACAATCCGTCATTCATACAAGTGTAACAAGTAATTAACATGTAAAAGATATCTAGGGAGTAGTGAAGTCTAAGTAAACACAATTTCTCCAATTACTGCTCACAACCTTAGTTTAATTAGTTTAATTTCATTTTTATTATTTTATTTTGATTGCATCTTAGTTTTGGGTTAGTTGATTAGCAACTAATTCCGCCCACTCCTTCAAAACCCGAGATTTTACTTGCTTTCATAAAAATATAAAAATACAAAAATAATCATCTCTCACCTCTAGAACTATTAATTAGGTTTTCTAATCCTAGCGACACTATTCCTAAGCTGAACGATCAATCCCCCGGTACTTGTCACTATACTATACTACAACGATCAGGTACACTGCCTGGTGGGGGTTGTAAGCTTCTCGAGATCCCTCGAGAGGTAAAGCAAGGTGCGATTCCCACGCATTAAGTAAACTCTTGACGCCGTCAGAAGTGACCTGCAGAAATTCTTATGTTAAGTTTCCGGAAAATTTCTGGAAAAACTTGGTCCTACTTCCTGGAAAATCCTGCAAAACTTCATTATGACTCAATACAAGCATTTGACTCTAACAAATACGAATATACATGTTCATTTAATATTGTGGAGAATCATGATCGGTTTGTTTCTTGAAAACATATTTGGGGTTTCCCCTTACACTTATCTTTTGCAAAAATACTTTTAGGTGGAGTTAAGACTAGGCCAAAGCAACAAAGTAAAGTATTTCCACTATTTAGTTTAGAAACATGATCTACCAACAATAAAAATTAAGCATGAATACGGAAGCAAATAAGAAACAAACAAATAAAATCACACAAAACATGGGTTGCCTCCCAAGAAGCTCTTTTCTTTATTTACGAGTCTTGTAGCTAGACTCAAGGTCATGGGTCAACGTGTATCGCTTATGCTCATATAACCAAGTGTGAGCCATCTAATAGTCGCCTCATCTTTCTTATATTCGTCTCCTAACTCTAAGCATCCGCGATAGTATCTTTTATTCTTTTCATGCGTGCACTTAAGTCCTTTTCTCTTATCATTCTCACTTAACATTTCCATGGGCGGATACCTACTACACTTTTTCATGGAAAAATCTTTGAACCTAGGGTGTGTGCGGGGCCTTTGATAGACAAAATCTTCATCCCCATCCGAGAATGTAATTGGCCCTTCTATGAGTTTTTCATCGAGGTTGGTCAACCGTTTGAAGGGTTTTCCAAACACCACTTGGGTCAACTTATCATCAATAAACTCTCCTAGATTCTCCATAACCATGAACTCAACAAGATAAACCAAGCTTCCAACAAACACATGCAATGGTATTGCCTTAGCAATAATGTTTTCTCCTTTGTATTCTAACTCATCTACCATGATTTTATTGTATTCATTACGTGAGATTATGTTCATTGGAAGAGATGAGTTGAGATAGGCGTTAAAGCTCTTAAATCCGATCTTACAAGGGAATTGCATGTTAAATGAACTATCACACTCAATCCTAGTTCTAGGGTCAACATACCTAAGAGGGTTTATTTCTTCTTCCATCCTATTCTCATTAATCACATCACCATCATCAAGATCCTCATCGGAGTCTGAATAGTAGAAAGGACTAGCCCTACGGTCATCATCATGATCAGACTCTTCTAACTCAAAATTATTGTCAAAGTGGTGGTTGGGTGAGAGGTTAGGTGGGTTCTCATTTTCTGCTAAAGGAAGTGGGGCGGGCATTTGGAAGATCCTACGACGAAAAACACGAATAACAGGAATCAACCGATCAATGTTATTGTGATCCATCGAAATATTTTACGAACAAAGGCACAAAGAAATAAGATAGACTAAAGAGAACCTAAAAATAAAAATAAAATCTTACAAGAAAGGAATGTAGCAAGTAGACCTAATAAAAAAAAATTCTAACCTAGACAATAACTATTCACCGGCAACGACGCCAAAAACTTGATGCGTGGGAATTGCACCAGGCTTTACCTTTCAAGGGATCCTGAGAAGCTTACAACCCCCACCAGGCAGTGTACATGATCGTTGTAGTATAGTATAGTGACAAGTACCGGGGGATTGATCGTTCAGCTTAGGAATAGTGTCGCTAGGATTAGAAAACCTAAATACTAGTTCTAAAGGTGAGGGATGATTATTTTTGTGTTTTTATATTTTATGAAAAGCAATTAAAAATCTCGGGTTTGAAGGATTTGGGCGGAATTAGTTGCGAATCAACTAACCCAATACTAAAGATGCAATCAAAATAAAATACTAGAAATGAAAATAAACTAAATTATACTAAAGTTGTGAGCAATAAGTGGAGAAAATGTGTTTACTTAGATTTCACTACTCCCTAGACATCTTTTACACGTTAATTACTTGTTATAATTGCATGGATGACGGATCGTATTCCTTAATACCATTCATGGGGTGGCACACTTAACTCCCCAATTCTATGATCTCTTATCTCCTCCTACACCATGCCCAGCACAACTATAGGGATTGTAAACAGTGGCTCGTGCATTAAATACAACCAATAAAGACCTAGTGCACGTCGATTCATGTTTCTTAAGACGTTCAAGCATGTTACCAATTGGAGATCTGCCAGTTTTCTTAAGCCTAACATATAAATCATTCATCCAAGACAAGTATAAACAAGTAATCAACACATAATTAACATCTAGGTTTCATTAGATCCAAGCAAACACAAGATAGATCTAGCCTAGCATGATGGAATTAAGACAAGAACAAGACATAGACAACCAACACATAGACATATTGATTGAATTAAAAGAACACTTATCTCAATTACATATGAAAGGTATTAAGGGTTTGGAACCCTTGAAAAACCTGTAAAATTCGCACCAAGTTCGTACTTAGGGTTTCTCCAAAACTTCTCTCTTTTTAATGTGAAAATTAGAAAACTATATATAGGAAAAGGGGTCTAACGGCGTCAAGACCAAGCTTGTGACGCCGTCACCTCGCCGCCAAAACTATTCTCGGACTGCCTTGATCTACATTTGACGCCGTCAAGACTTAATCATTTCCAGGCCGTCATGACTTTTACTCTTGACGCCCTACCTTCGTGACGCCGTCAAATCTTTACTGGATCGTCATGGAATTTTGCTCTTGACGCCGTCACCTACTGTTTTCAGCATGAAAAATTAAGACTTTGGCGTTTTCTTCACTTTTATGCTCCAAAAACGTCCGAATTGCTTCCTTTTCCAGATTTCTCTCCCAAAGTACCTAAAATCACAAAAGGAACGATTTAGGGCAATATTTGATCAAATAAATTCGAATTCGGGCTTAAATAACCCCCTAAAAACGGATCATTTTTCGCCTCATCAGGATCGCACCAGGCTTTACCTCTCAAGGGATCTTGAGAAGCTTACAACCCCCACCAGGCAGTGTACCTGAACGTTGTAGTATAGTATAGTGACAAGTACTGGGGGATTGATCGTTCAGCTAGGAATAGTGTCGCTAGGATTAGAAAACCTAAATACTAGTTCTAGAGATGAGGGATGATTCTTTTTGCATTTTTATATTTTTTTAGAAAGCAAGTTAAAATCTCGGGTTTTGAAGGATATGGGGCGGAATTAGTTGCTAGTCAACTAACCCAATACTAAAGATGCAATCAAAATAAAATACTAAAATTGAAAATAAACTAATTTAAACTAAGGTTGTGAGCAATAAGTGGGAGAAATGTGTTTACTTAGATTTCACTACTCCCTAGATATCTTTTACACGTTAATTACTTGTTATAGTTGCGTGGATGACGGATTGTATTCCTTAATACCATTCATGGGGTGGCGTACTTACTTCCCCAATACTATGAGTGCCTACTTCACTCCTATGTCGAGCCTGCAAGAAGCTCCTAACATGGGATCATTAGAATTTACTCATGCATTATATACAACCAATAAAACCTAGTACACATCGGTTCATGTTTCCTAAGACGTTCAAGCATGTTACCATTTGGAGATCTGCCAGTTTTCTTAAGCCTAACATTGAAATCATTCATCCAATACAACCATAAACAAGTAATCAACACATAATCAACTTCTAGGTTTCATTAGATCTAAGCAAACACAAGATAAATCTAGCCTAGCATGGTGGAATCAAGACAAGCACAAGATATAGACAACCAACACATAGACATATTGATTGAATTAAGAAAAGACTTATCTCAATAACACATGTAAGGATTCAAGGGTTGAAAACCCTTGAAAAGCTGTAAAATTCGTATATGGTTCGGCCTTAGGGTTTCTCCAAACCTTTCCTCTTTCTAATGAATGAAAATTAGAAAACTATATATAGATATTAGAGGCTGACGGCGTCAAGAACAAACTTGTGACGCCGTTATCTCGCCGCCAAAATAATCCTTGGACTGCCTTGATCTACATCTGACGCCGTCATGTTGTCCATTTTTGCAGGCCGTCACACTTTTAACTCTTGACGCTCTACTTGTGACGCCTTCATTTCTGTACTGGGTCGTCATGGTATTTACTCTTGACGCCGTCAGGAAAGTACTCTTGACGCCGTCACACACTGTTCCCAGCATGGAAAATTAAGTCTTTGGCGTTTTCTTCACTTTTATGCTCCAAAAACATCCGAATTGCTTTCTTTTCCAGATTTCACTCCCAAAGTACCTAAAATCACAAAAGGAACGATTTAGGGCAATATTTGATCAAATAAATTCAATTCCGGGCTTAAATGACCCCCTAAAAACGGATCAAATAAATAAATTCAATTCCGGTTACGTAGGCCATGGACGAAGCCAGAAATGTGTTGCTCTTCATGTAAGCCTAGAATCTGCAGAGTTTCGTCAGTGTACCTAGTAACGAAATTTCTTGTGCTTTCGTTTTCCTTCTGCTTAATGTTGTGCACCGTGAGGTGTGTTCTTGTGAACTTCTTCTGTTGGCTAAAGTAAGATCGGAACTTAGTCTTCAAATCATCAAGGTTGATGATGCTTTCCGGTTTCTGCCCATTCCACCAAATACGTGCGAAATCCCGGAGGGTATACATAAACATGTGACAAGCTACGGGCATGAACCATTTCTGCATTCTTATGGCTCCTTCGAACAAATGCAAGAAATTATCTGGATCCCCCTTCCCATCGTAGGTGCCTATTTGTGAAGGCATCTTTAGACCATCCGGCAAGGGATAGTCTTTGATCCATCTTACAAAGGGTGTCGTACGACCTGTGGGCTCTACATATGAGTGGGTGTAAGGTGGTATGTTCATGGGAACATTATGGTATGGATTATAAGGAGGGGGTACCCCTGAAGAGGGTTGATTAGTGTAGAAAGGATGAGGTGTACTCGTGTTTGGAGGGTAACCATTATACATTGTATATGGAGGGTATATCATGGGATGGTTATAGGGTACAGCAGTTTGTGAGGGATACTGATTGCCAGGTTGCCCATTCATGGGGGGATAAAGGTTTGGAGGAAAACTCTGAACCGGAAACTAGGAATACAGGCCAACGGGAGGGAGACTTCCTCCTGGGTTAACTGAACCTGGGTTACCTCCCACACTAGATGCGTGGGAGGGCTGCAGTGGAACTCCTCCTTCGGTCCTCCCCAAAGGTGCCGCTAGTAATGGAGGTAGGTTTACTTCCGTGTTCTCCCTCTACTGGCTCCTTCCATTAGAGCCTTCAGCAACAGTTACTTCCCTCCTCGTGGGAGTTCTTTCGGGAACTCCCTCAAAGCCTACATTCCTTCCTCCAGCCCTTCTATCCATAGGAGACCCAGTACGCAGGATAGGGTGATGAGCCCTAGGGACCGAAGGCCTCGGCTCCATTTCGATCTCCTCATCGTACTAATCGCTGGAATATTCTAACTCCCTTCGCATCTTCGTGTTTCTGATTTGCCTCCTTCGAGCCCTTAACAAGGACTCTAGTTCTTCGTAATTAGCATCGACAAAGGCGGGGCTAATGATAAGCTCTGGATTAGCTGATGTGGATGCGTAGTGGTTGGGCATTATTTCAAGGTGAGATCGTGTGGTAAAGGTGGAGGCCGAGATTGGTGGAAGGTTGTTGGTGTCAGTTACGGGTAAAGGGGTTAAAGACGAGAAACCCGGTGGGGGTGTAACTTCTCTTTCTGGTTTCATGCCAGAATAATAGCGAGTGTATTTGACTTGGTTATTCTACTTGGAAATAATGAGACTAATTGTAGCGGGTCCCACGGATGGCGCCACTGATTGTACAATAATTTGCACTACCAGGCCTTCGATGGTGATCAAAGGAAATGAGGGGTATTGTGATTACGCCAAGCTTGGATATAACCTGAAATAAGAAATACTAAAACACTGCATTAAGTGATTGCGCAGGGGTTGGACCCTGCGAACCACCTCCGGCATGTGAATAAGTGATCGGTATGAGAGTTTAAGTATAGATGTAGTAAAGTAAGGTGAGAGAGATTGCATACCAGATTTGTCATCGTCCAGGACTATTTATAGGTGAAGAAAATGGTCCTGGAGAGTGGTCACACATTTGAGAGAGATCATGGGGGCGTCCCATAATTTGAGGTAACCGCTAGGGTTTAGTGTCTCACTCCTCCTGGTTTAGCGGGGGAGATAAAGAGAAAGAGGAGACGTGGGTAAGACTTGGTCTCACCAATATTTGGACTTGGCATCGTTCCGTCCTTAAAACTTATCGAGAGATACCCCGAAGGGCTTAATCCTTCGATTGGCGAATTCCCACTTGGTAACTAGATCATTGATGATTAGTTTTACGCAGAGCCTTCGATTATGTAGGTTGCGATCAAACTCAAAGGGGGATCCTTCGAGCTAATCAGAGGGTACATCATCAAGTTCCCATTATTCTTCCACACTTAGATCACGTAGCTTGCCACCGGCCGATTGGTCAATGGTTCGCCTTGTGGAGAGATCGATATGGTAATAGAAAATTTGGAATTGGAGCCAAAGATCTATGCCATGATAAGGGACTTTTTGGAGTAAGTCCTTGCAACGAGTACATGCTTCATAGAGAGTTTCGCCTTAACGTTGTTGGAACATCAAGATGATATTTTTAAGCTTAGTAGTTCTCCCCGGTGGGAAAAATTGAGCAAGGAAACGAGTGGTGAGATCATCCCAAGAGGTGATGGATCCCGCGGGTAAACGCTCAAGCCATTGGCTAGCTTGGTCACGTAGAGAGAATTGGAATAGACACAATCAGGTCGTCTCTCTAGTTTCAACATCAAGGTCTATGGAGGCAACGATTTTAAGGAAATCCTTGAGATGTTGATTAGGATCTTCAGAACAAAGTCTATGGTGCACATCCGCTTTGCACCAACCGGATGGTGTCGGATTGCAAGGAAGACACATTGGCTCCTTGAGTGAGCTCAATGGTGTTTCGATAGCCTTGGTGGCTAGGACGGGAATACTCTCCTAAAGTTCGGGGTCTAGGAGGTTGGTTTGGTTGTGGTGGGTTTTGTGGATGGTTTTGTTGTGGTGGGTTGATGGGGTCAAAGAGATTACCATCTTCCATGATGGCGGATGGTAAATGTTAAGAACAAAGGAACGAAGAAATGAGATAGATTAAAGAAGACCTAAAAATAAAAATAAAAATCTTACTAGAAATGAATCTAGCAAGTAGACCTAATAAAAAGAAATTCTAACCTAGACAATAACTATTTCTGGGCTGCGGCGCCAAAAACTTGATGTGCAGGATTGCGCCCTCACAAAAGGTTTTACCTCTCAAGGGATCTTGAGAAGCTTGCAATCCCCGTCAGGCAGTGTACCTGATCGATGTAGTATAGTATAGTGACAAGTACCGGGAGATTGATCGTTCAACTCAGGAATAGTGTTCTGTGGAAAACTAGAAGGGGGGGGGGGTTGCATAGTTTACCGCTTTTTAAATTCTTTTTAGCTTGAATATCTTTTAAAACTTTACGTTTGCTTAAAGATATAAACACAACGTTATATGTTCAATTCCTTGAAAAGCTTTACATGTGAATAACGATTCTAACTTTACTTGTTTGGTTCTTTGAAAAACTTTATGTATGATTAACAATCCTAACTTTGCTTGTTTAGTTCTTTGAAAAACTTTACGTGTGATTAGCAATTCTAACTAAAGACAATATGTAATAAGCAAAGACAAAGAAAGAAACGATCAAACCACAACACGATTGTTTATCGTGGTTCGGCTACAAGGACTATTTTTCCTTGCCCTACATCCACGCCCCGAGTTTCCAACTCGAGAGTTATAAGCACTAATCAACAAGCTCCTTTCACCGGCGGAGAAAACCTTTACAACGTCGCGTACACTTTTACCGACACTAAGCTAGATGTCGAGTTCTTTTACACGGGTACATCCACTCCCATCGTCGCTTACACTATTACCGACACTAAGCTAGATGTCGAGTTCTTTACCAAGGGTACAACCACTCCCGTTAGTTCTTTTACAAGGGTACAACAACTCCCGACACACTGCGTATTTTGAGGCCTAAAATACTAACCGATCACTTCTACATACATGATACAAATGAAGTATAAACTACCGAAGCTTATACATGACAAAGCTAGCAAGACTTGCAACTTTAGAGTTGAAGCTTGTAACTTCTTGAATGATCTTGTGAAGTCCCTTGCTACATAAGAGAATCACACAAGTCAAATGTTACTGAGTTAGTTGAGAGAGTATATCAAAATATGTCCTAAAGTCATCACTCAAAACTAACAAATGGTTTGGTATTTATAGCAAACCATTCTGCAGGTCTGGCGGATATGGCAAAACCCTCATATGGGTTCCGCCCGTGTACCCCCAGGGTTCCGTCAGGGCTGCAGTTGAATTTGCAATAAATCTACCAAACCAAACAAGGTCACATCTCATTACACCTAGTCAAACACAAAACTTGCAAGCAAACATATGGTTAGTCAAACACACTTTCTTACCATAAATGTATACTGACAAAGCTTGCCCTAAAGTGATGTGACATTACTATTTTAAGAAATAAATGTGATGTGACAAGATACTTTTTAATTAAAGAAATAAAAACAATGTTTTATTTAAAAGGAAATGTAAACCTTAGTTTAAACAAGACTTAAACACTTAAAGTGATGATTTACTCTTAGCTAAAGTTCATACTTTGTCATTAACAAAACTTAGCAAAGATCGTAGAATATAAATAACGTTTTTAGGCGATATTTGTATTAACAATCTCCCCGTTTTTGTTGATGACAAAACATAAACTTTATTTATAAGTAAGTCACTAGTTTTAGTGTTAAGTCTTATAAAGTTAGTATAAAAACTTATTTTTGCTAAGATGATGTGTTATGCAAAAAAAAATTTGAAACAAGTTTATATATAAATTCTCCCCCCTTTTGTCGAAACAAAAAGAAGAGTAGCTAAGCGGAAGTATGCACTTGCTCCCCCTTGGACGATACTCCCCCTAAATGGAGTGCCAAGAGAGGAGACATGGATTTTGACCCTACAAAACAAAATGTTAGTTGCCACACAAGACAAGTCATGAAAGCATTTCATGTCTAGAACACAACTAAGAGTTGTGAAGTGGAATAATGCAATATTCATGCTCCCCCTTGAATATTATTCCCCTAAATGGAGTATCAAGGAAGGAAAACATGGATAATGATCCTACAAAAAGAAAGGTTAGTTTGTAAAACACAAGATATACGTATGCTACCATAGCAAGGTATAGTTCACTTATTATACCTAAATGGTCAACAAACAATCCAAATCTTGTAGTTGAATGAAATTCATTTCATGTAAAATTTTGACTCTTAAAAAGTTAAATACAAGAAATTAGGATGACATCATCCTACTTCTTAAAAATAAAGAAAAACTAAAAATAAACTAAGAACATAAAAAGCTACAAGGAAATTATCATTTTTCTTTAATAAGAAACATTTTCCAAAAACAAGGCTAAGGTTGTTTAAGGATGAAAATGTGTGTTGGAGATTGTAGCGGGCTTTATTTTGAAGGTTGAAAGGATGACATGGTTTTGGTTTGTTGGTTTAAATGGGAAACATTTTCCAAAAGAAACGGTTTTGTTCCATTTTGGAGTCTCTAAGGTTGAGGTGTGTGAGACAAGGATTGTAGAAGATCCAAAATGTGGTTTAGTATAAACCTCATTTCTTCGGATAGCTCACAAATTTCCCCTCGACACCCTTCACTAATGTGAGCGGTTCTTTCGCAATAATTGCAATCATGTCGGGGAAAGTTTGGTGGAAGAGTGGTTTGATTTGTTGGTGGTGGATGGTTTGAACTTGAAGGAGCAAAGGTGGATGGTTGAGTAGTGTTTTTGCTTCCTTCATTAGTTGAGTGTAGAGTCGTTTGTAAAACCATAATATGGTTGATTTGAGAGTCAACCATACGTTTGAAGGCATGAAGGTGGTTTAAATGAGTGTCAATCTCATCATTAAGGTTTGGAGGTTTTTCCCATATGGATGCTTCTATTTTCTTATAAGTAGAAAGTAGAGATTCAAATTGTTGGGAAGGTTCTTGTGGTGATGGTTGTTGTTGTTGTGGTTTTTGTTGTTGTGGTTGTTGGTTTTTAGCAAAATGGCGGAAGCTTGGTTCGCCGGAAGGATTGCCATGAAGGTCTTTGTAAATTAGGTGAAACACAAATGATTGTGAGTGGGTATGACCTTGATCATTTGGAAAAATGGATGGTCTAGCATAACGGTAAGCCAACCGTTCTACCAATAAGGGTTGATGGGGTTCATCATCTAGTTGCTCACTAGATTGTTGTTGGGTTTCCATTTGAGCAATGGTGTCAAAGAGTGATAAGGATGGTGGACTTGACGATTTGGGTGAAAGGTCTTCTAATGTTTCCAAATAGGGTAGTGGTGATGTTGGAGGTGTATGGAAAAGTTCCATTGGTGTGAGTGTTGGTGATTGAGGTGATGAAGTTTTTGTTGGTTGAGCTTGTTCAGAAGGTGATGTTGAATCACTTGAAGGTCTAGTTGGTGGAGGAATGGTGGCTATGTTTGTGTAGCAATGTGTTGGAGAGGGTGTTGGAGTATCAAGATTAAGCAAATCTTGAAAGGTGATCACATTGGTATTACAATGTGCAGGGGATGGTGTTGAGGTAGTGAGGTTAAAGAAATCTTGGATATGTGAAGAAATGTTAAGCGAAGCATCACTTGAAGATGATGAGCTTGACTTGACGGTTTTGTTGAAGCAACAAGGTTTAACACTAATCCTAGTGGTTTTTGAGAAGGATTTTGATGACTCGGATGATGTGTTGGATTTAGTCATTTCAAAGGTGTGGTTTTGGTGTTTTGAGAGAAGAAGTTTTGATGGTGATGGTGTGGTTTGAATTGTTGCAAAACTTTCAAATTTATAGGATGAAAAGATGTTGAAACGGGTGTTTGGATTTGATGTTCTACCATTCAAAGATTGAGGTTTCAAATGATTTTCATGACCATGTCACATCATTTGATGTCAATCCAATGGAATAGGGTGGAGTGAAAGACCAACATGTGCACTCAATGCTTTGTGATCATGGGATGTGATTTGGTTGAAAATGTTTCAATGGTTTGAAGGATCCTTTAAAAGGGTTCCTTGAGTTAGTTATGTTTTAATTTGAATTTTTGGAGGGAAGTAGCTTCCTAATTGTTTTAGTAAGTGAGAGTTGTTCTAATATGGTTATTAAAGTTAATGGAAGATGTTTCTCACTTAGGATAATGGTTTGACATTTTACAAGTTTTGATCTTAAGAAAAATGACAAAAAAAATTTCTGTAGGTGACTGGCGGAACCCTCGCGGTACACAGGCGGAACCCTGTTTTGGGTTCTGTCTGGTCCTTTGGGCCAATTCTGGGTTACCCAGAAAATACACTGGCGGAACCCAATTTTGGGTACCGCCAGATCCGCCAGGGCAGAAAAATTTGGCAGTTTGTGATTTTGACCCGCGAGACGATTTTCAAAATTTTCGAAAACTCCTAAAATCAAAAAAGATAATGCATTTCTGGTTAGGCAATGCAAAAATTAGACACGTAAACACACATAACATAGGACTTTGACCTTGAGGTCGATGATTTTACTATACTTAGTAAGAATTGCCATAAGCATAAAAAATTGACAAACACCTCAAACATTGTCATTATGCATAAAAGCTCATACAAACATAATCCGACAAACGTAATAAAACATGAAAGTGAAAAACAATACAAATCACGTAGTTTAACACATAAAAGGTTCTAAAACATTCATAAGCCAAACACTCCTTAATCTTCTCACAACCGGTCTATCTTCTTATTGAGCTTGCTTAGGTACCTTCCAAAGCACTTGAAAATTCCTTTGGTTTGCTTGAACTCTTCGGATGCATTGTCAATGACGGGGAATTCTTGAAGGTATTCTAAAGGAGGTAACTTAGAGTTAGGAAGTCTATCATCATCGCTCATGTCGGATGATGATGATGATGGTGTAGGTGAGCGAGTACGTTTGCCCTTGCGTTTGAAAACTCGTTTATCACTTAGAGGAACGAAGATGTGAGGAACGAGAGAATAGTCAAGGCGCATTCTATTATCTTTAGGAGGAATGGGTGAGATTGCTCTAAAGAGGCGAGTAAGAAGCATTCCATAAGGAAGAGCGGTTGTTCCAACTAAGGGTATGTCGGCCATTCTTTTGGCTAGGTAGTAGGCTAAGTTAAAGGGTTGACCGGTAGAGATGCTATAGAGCATGTAGCAAAGGCATGTGTTGACATGATCTCTATTTCCTATGGTACTTATGACGTCAGCTCTAAGGATTTCTTCCCACTTCTTAAATTGTGGTTTAAACTCATTGACCTCCATACCAAAAGAATCCTTATCCACAATATTCCCCGAACGATTCTTCCTAGTGGTAGAGGTTCTAACGAAGAGATGTTCCTTAATTGTTTCCTTACTCGCTAGAGGGGTGTCGTATGGATGAAAACGCTCAGTCAAGTCAAGGCTTGAAATGGGCCACTTATCCGTGTAGAGACAAGTACCCGCATTTGGGACACCAAAAATGATAGCTAAGTCTTTCAAATCTATGAAATTTGGTATTTGATTGGTTGTGAAGTTTAATGATATCTTACCAAAATCATTTGTGGAAAGGTTTACGGTTGCATAGAATTCTAAGATGAACCTAGGACAAATTGGCTCATCGATATCAAGGAGACAATCAAAGTTGATTGCGGCAAAGCTTTGGCGAATAGATGTTCCTTCTAGAAAGGATGGATCAATTGTTCTACCTTTGTGAACATAGCGTTTTTCTAATGCCTTAAAGGTTTCTACTTGAACTTTGTTGAGACCTTTGGTCCTATGGTGTTTGGGCAAGTACTTAAGGGTTTCCTTGTGATCGGATTTATTTGCGTGAGGCATGTTGATTCCTAGAAAACACAAAATTATATGTTAATGACTTTTAATCAATGTGGATGTTCTAATGTGTTCCTATATGCAAACAATGTGGAGACTTGGTTATCTTGACTCATTTTGACGCCCAAATTGTTTTGTTTTGCAAGTTTTGTTATAAAAACAAAAGATAACCAACACTCTCCTAATTGAATGTGTCTTCAATTGAATGTGTCTTCATTGTTTTGTTTTGCAAGTTTTGTTATAAAAACATATGGTTAGTCAAACACACTTTCTTACCATAAATGTATATTGATAAAGCTTGCCCTAAATGTGATGTGACATTACTATTTTAAGAAATAAATGTGATGTGACAAGACACTTTCTAATTAAAGAAATAAAAATAATGTTTTGTTTAAAAGGAAATGTAAACCTTAGTTTAAACAAGACTTAAACACTTAAAGTGATAATTTACTCTTAACTAAAGTTCATACTTTGTCATTAACAAAACTTAGCAAAGATCGTAAAATATAAATAACGTTTTTAGGCGATATTTGTATTAACATGTTCATTAGGATTAAAAAGTCTACTAAACTAGGTCTAAAGGTGAATGATGATTCTTTTTGTATTTTTATATTTTTATAAAAGCAAATAAAAATCTCGGTTTTGAAGGAGTGGGCGGAATTAGTTGCTATTCAACTAACCCAATTAACTAAAGATGCAATCAAAATAAAATAAAATAAAACTTAAACTAATTTGTGGTGGAAACAATAATAAAAGAAAATGTGTTTACTTATATTTCATTACTCCCTCGATATCTTTTACCGGTTGATTGGCTTGTTACAATTGTATGGATGATGGGTTATATTCATTAACACTAGTCGTAGGGCCGTGTATGATATTCCCTAACTCTATAGGCTTCTACTTCATTCTAGGTCGAGCCGACTACTAGCTCTTAACGTAGTATCCCTAGCAGTTGCCTACGCATTAAATACAACCAATAAATCGTAGTACACCTCCGATCATGTTTCTTAAGACGTTCAAGCAAGTTACCAATTGGAAGTCTTCCAGTTTTCTTAAGCCTAACATCGAATTCGATCATCCACAACAATTATAAACAAACCATCAACCAATAATCAACATCTAGGTTTTATTACATCTAAGCAAACACAAGAAAAACCTAGCCTAGCATGTTAAAAGAAAGACAAGCATAAGATAAAATCAAACAACACATAGACATATTGAATGATTATTGGAAAACTTATCTTCAATTGAACATGGATGGAACAAGGGTTGAAACCCTTATTGTCACAGAAAATTCGTCTAGGGTTTGCACAAAGAAGTTCTCCAAAAGTTCCACCCTTTTATGAATGAAAATTATAAAACTATATATAGATTTTACACCTTGACGGCGTCACGTTATAGCTTGTGACGCCATCAACTTGCCGCCAAAACAAGGGTCGTATTGCCTAGATCCAATCTTGAGGCCGTCATGTTGACAATAAGCTCTGGGCCGTCACTTGTAAATCGATCCTGATGGCCTTGGTGACGCCGTCAAGCATTTTTGCCTTGAAATAGTGTTGAGCCGTCATGTGTATTTTCCATATCCACCTCTTTTGTCAAGCTTGACGTCGTCACTTGTATGGCCTTGACGCCGTCAGGTACTGTTCCAGCAAGGATTTTGAGACTTTGTCGTTTTCTTCACTTAATCGCTCCAAAAACGTCCAAAATGCTTCCTTTTCCAGATTTCTCCTCCAAAGTACCTAAAATGACTAAAGGAACGATTTAGGGTAATAATTGATCAAATAATTACGAATTCGGGCTTAAATGACCCCCTAAAAGCGGTACACATTTCGCCTTATCAGTACTCGTTGAACTTAAATAGTGATAAAACAGAGGCTCATTCTTACATGTGTAGCCTAGTTGCGTAACCATCTGGTCTAGGTCAAACACTGAAAAAACATCAGCATCAACCCTATCAAAGATGTCTTCATTACCACCAACGTATTCTCTATCAGAAAAACACATGAATGCACCACCATGGTGTATTCGTATGCTGAATAAATGTTGTGCACATTCTGCAATATAAAGTCAGTTACTTAGTAAATAAACATATATTAACACAAGTTCATATCAAAATGTATCTCAAAGCAACAGGATTTCAAGTAATTACCATATTCCTTTTCGCACTCCATTTCCAACTTTTCAGTTGTAACCCTTACTCCTTTTTCCCGCATCTTCTATGTTGGTAACGCCATTGTTGGCATAGCTTTGTGCCAAACTGATACTCAGATTGCAAAATTAAGGACGAGGCTCGAGAGTTTTGAGATGTGATGGTTGATGTGATTGGGCGGGAAAGTGAGAATGACAATATAGGAACTAGAAAATGGCAGTACAAGTAGAGGCGAAGTGTACTTATAGAAAGGTGTTAGGGACCAAACGAGCAAAGGCAAATTGGTGAAAAGACAAAAAAACCACGCCTTGCCACATCAGATAACGAGACGGGATAACGTCCGCTAGTCATAAGGAGCAAATGCGGAACATTCAGCAAGTTCAGGGACCGCCAACGCCACAAAATAAAAACGAGGGACCAAATGGGCGAATTACAACAAGTTCAGGGACGATCGGTGAAATTTACTCTATTTTTAATTTAAAATTATAACTTTTCTTTTTAATTTAAAACAATATTCTATCTCTCAAAATTTAAATTCAAATCGAAACTCATCTTAAAACCAAACGGGTCTTTTAACGCACAAACCTACAAATAACCCACATCCAAAAAAAAATAAAAATTCAAATTTCAAATTAATTAGTAAACCAATTAGTAAAAAAAAAGTAGAAAAAAACAAATAAAAGCACACACGATTAGATTAGGTGGTTAGGTCACATCTCATATTTTTTTTCCTACATAAATTGTTCCCCAAGCCAACTAAACATCTCCCCCCAATACATTCATTCACTCATCGCATTATACCCCAAATCACCAAAACCAATCATCTCCCACCATGAGTAACCAACCGGAAGCATCCTCATCTTCCGAACCGTACGATCTACTTTCTTAATCCAATCAGATTCACTTTCTTTTAGATTTAGTTGTGATTAACAATAATAATTGTTATTGTAACAGGAAGGGAGCGAAGAAGGATTTTTCGACAGCGATACTAGAGCGAAAGAAGTCGCCAAACAGGCTGGTGGTTGATGAAGCTGTCAACGATGATAACTCTGTTGTTGCTATGCATCCCTCCACTATGGAGAAGCTTCAGCTTTTCCGAGGCGATACCATTCTCATTAAGGTTGTTTTTTTAATAAATAAAATAAAAATAAATTTTATGTTTCATTGATGTGTGTAAGATCTGTTATTATTCCTGTCTTTTGCAAACCCTAGTCATTGAATTTAGGTTTATGCTAATGCTTGAGATTATCGAGTTTATAATTGTGTTAGGGCGTGTACTTTATCGTTTCCATAGGAGTTATTGCCTTATTGGTAAATTGTTCCACTTTTTAAACAAAGGATCAGTCGTTAGTGTAGCAACCCTTGAAAATTGGATTTGTCAGTGGGTATAGAGTTTGGTGAATACAAACGGAAGCGAGATGTGTACGACTCTTTTTTATGGTTTTACGTGTTTATCTGGAATCAGTGTTTGAGGATAAGTGACTATGCTGGGGACTTGTTTTTTATTGTTTTTTAGGATGAATAACGAGTGATCAAGTTTTGGTTTTTCAAACCTAGGGATATGTCTTCTAGCTTGAAAGTTATTAGGGTTAATTTTTTTCTCAAATTGGTTTGAAGCTAGATAAAGTATCAATCCGTATTCGTTGTGTATTGTTCTACATGTTTATATGGACGGAGTTGATTCTAAGCTTGGGATTGTCTACTTTGAATGGTCCTCCGGCAGTGTAAAGATTTTATTTTTACAATTTCATCACTTCATCTTGTGATATGTGTCTATTTTCTAAGAACGATCAAGTTTGAAACACGTATAGGATGCTGGAGAACTGCAAATTGAGATTTTTGCTTGGATGTGATATTGTTTTTTTGTTGATTCGCATCTGTTTCTAAGCTCTTAAATACACCTCATCTGATCCGCACTAGCTTGCAAAAGAATTTTGATTTATGTTTAACAGGCTTCGATTATGTAAGGCCTATTTTAGTGAGATGTTTCTTTCTTTTTAGCTATCTGCTTACTATAACATCAGGTGATGCTACTTCTGTTTTTTTTTCGTATGCCGACCGGATCATGCTTCTTTATCCTTTGTGCTCTTTGTGTCACTGTTAGTTTACCTATTTACTATGCGTGATATTTTTATTGCTTACTATTGGGTGGTCTCTAGTGGGTTCATTATGTTTGACAAAGTCGTTAAAAGGGAAATACATTACGTTATGTGTGGTTATTTATGCATGTTATTCAAGTATGTTGAGCAAAATTTGCTTATAAATAAATGGATTGTCATGACACCTTTTTGTGAGAGCTAACTTGATTATATGGGTTCTAATCTGACATATTGTATACAGGGCAAGAAAAGGAGAGATACAGTCTGCATTGCCCTTGCTGATGAAACATGTGATGAGCCAAAGATCAGGATGAACAAGGTTGTTAGGACAAACTTGAGGGTTCGTCTTGGTGATGTTGTGTCTGTGCACCAGTGCCCAGATGTTAAGTATGGAAAGCGTATCCATGTTCTTCCACTGGATGACACTATTGAAGGTGTCACGGGAGACTTGTTTGATGCATACCTGAAACGTAAGTTCTGTTTATGATTTGTAGTTTGAGTATATGATTCATTGCTTATAGTTTGATTCCAGTTCTAGCTAGCCTCCATGACTTGTATTATGTATGCAGGGAGTTACTTAACTTGTATAACATAGAACGATTGTTCCTTAGTTTTGCACTTCCACTGATAATCTTAATATGTGGGTAGCTAGTTGATTCTATTGAGTTTGTAACAGTAACTTTGCCACTTTCTATCATGTTTGCAGTGTTGTTTTTTTCCCCTTTCTTAATTTGATCTTTAATTGGGCCTCAATGCGATTTTTGCAGCCTACTTTTTGGAGGCATACAGACCTGTGAGGAAAAATGACCATTTCCTTGTTAGAGGAGGGATGAGAAGCGTAGAGTTCAAGGTGATCGAGACTGATCCTGGGGAGTACTGTGTTGTTGCTCCAGACACCGAAATCTTTTGCGAGGGTGAACCCATTAAGAGGGATGATGAGGATAGGTTGGATGAGGTCGGTTATGATGACGTAGGAGGTGTCAGGAAACAAATGGCCCAGATTCGTGAATTAGTCGAGTTGCCATTAAGGCACCCTCAACTTTTCAAGTCTATTGGAGTTAAGCCTCCAAAGGGAATTTTGCTCTACGGACCTCCTGGTTCTGGAAAGACACTGATTGCCCGGGCTGTTGCTAATGAAACCGGAGCATTCTTTTTCTGCATCAATGGGCCAGAAATCATGTCCAAGTTGGCCGGAGAGAGTGAAAGTAATCTCAGGAAGGCATTTGAAGAGGCTGAGAAGAACGCCCCATCAATTATCTTTATTGACGAGATTGATTCAATTGCTCCTAAGAGAGAGAAGACTAATGGTGAAGTTGAGAGGAGG
The DNA here is from genome assembly GCA_030686995.1 of Artemisia argyi. Classification (NCBI taxonomy): domain Eukaryota; kingdom Viridiplantae; phylum Streptophyta; class Magnoliopsida; order Asterales; family Asteraceae; genus Artemisia; species Artemisia argyi. Next base: position 239,209,378 of record CM060708.1, on the reverse strand, counting down.
ATTGTGTCGCAGCTTTTGACACTTATGGATGGATTAAAATCCCGTGCACATGTTATCGTAATGGGGGCGACAAATCGCCCAAACAGCATTGATCCTGCTCTCAGAAGGTTTGGTAGGTTCGATAGGGAGATTGACATTGGTGTGCCAGACGAAATTGGCCGTCTTGAGGTTCTCCGTATCCACACAAAGAACATGAAGCTTTCTGAGGATGTAAGTATACTTTGTCGAAATACTCATTTTCAAGCCACGAAGCATTTGGTTGATCACTAACATTAAATAATAATTTTTGCAGGTCGATTTGGAAAAAATATCTAAAGAGACACATGGTTATGTTGGTGCTGACCTTGCTGCTCTTTGCACTGAAGCTGCACTTCAGTGCATTAGAGAAAAAATGGATGTTATTGACTTGGAAAATGAAACCATTGATGCTGAGATTCTCAATTCCATGTCAGTCTCAAATGAACATTTCTCGACTGCTCTTGGAACAAGCAACCCATCTGCTCTTCGTGAGACGGTATGATGATATACACCTTTTTTACTTACAGTTTACAACATTATTTAAATTAATATTCACTTTTGGTTTTGAGACAGGTTGTTGAAGTTCCCAACTGTAGCTGGGACGATATTGGAGGCCTTGAGAATGTCAAGCGTGAGCTTCAAGAGGTATGGAAAACGAATATGACTTTTTGAACTTTTAATAGGTTTGAAATGTATTATGTTACTAAAACTTTTGTTTTTATATACAACAGACGGTACAATATCCCGTGGAGCATCCAGAGAAATTTGAGAAGTTCGGTATGTCACCATCCAAAGGAGTTCTTTTCTATGGTCCTCCTGGATGTGGAAAGACACTTCTGGCCAAGGCTATTGCAAATGAATGCCAAGCAAATTTCATTAGTATCAAGGGACCTGAATTGCTAACTATGTGGTTTGGGGAAAGTGAAGCGAATGTTCGTGAAATCTTTGACAAAGCCAGAGGATCTGCACCATGTGTTCTTTTCTTTGATGAACTCGACTCCATTGCAACTCAGGTGCATAAGTACACTTTCATATAGACATTTATTCACATGACTTTCAAGATTGGGAATTTTTATAAAGTGTTGTGTTTATTGCAGAGAGGAAGCAGTTCTGGTGATGCAGGTGGTGCAGCTGACAGAGTTTTGAATCAGCTTTTGACTGAGATGGATGGAATGTCCGCAAAAAAGACTGTTTTCATAATTGGAGCCACCAACAGACCTGACATCATTGACCCTGCACTACTTCGTCCAGGACGTCTTGATCAACTTATCTACATCCCCTTACCAGATGAGGACTCCCGTCACCAGATTTTCAAGGCTGCAATGAGGAAATCCCCTGTTGCTAAGGATGTTGATTTAAGAGCTCTTGCCAAGTACACTCAAGGCTTTAGTGGGGCTGATATTACTGAGATTTGCCAACGTGCCTGCAAGTACGCAATAAGAGAGAACATTGAGAAAGTAAGCTTAAGATCTTTGTTTTTGATTTATATGCTTCGATTCTTGTTTCTTGTTGGACAACTAATGAGAACCATGTCTTTTATTGCAGGACATTGAGAGGGAAAGAAGGAGGAGCGAGAACCCCGACTCAATGGATGAGGACGAGGATGAGGTGGCAGAAATCAAGGCTGCTCACTTTGAGGAATCCATGAAATACGCACGCAGAAGTGTGAGTGATGCTGATATTCGCAAGTACCAGGCGTTTGCTCAGACATTGCAACAGTCGAGGGGATTTGGGTCTGAATTCAGGTTCTCAGAAGCAACATCTGGTGGGACTGCTGCTGCTGACCCGTTTGCTGCTTCTGCTGGAGGAGCTGACGATGATGATTTATACAATTAAGTCTTATAAATTATCCCTTAAATGTCATGTTTATGAAAGAAATACACTTGCAGGATCTCCAATTTGTGCATTTTCGTCAAAGCATTCTGCTTCTCTCGATGGTAGAGAACTTATTTGCTTATGCATGACCTCTTTTGGAGTCTTTATCTTTTGAACATATGTTTATGTATGGTTTACATTACACTTTCTTTTGCTCGGAAATAGTACAATTCGTGTTTTAAGTTGAATTGTTGGGTTTTCAAATTTTATCAAGCTCATATGGTGGTGGTTTTTGAATCATAATGTATGTATATGGCTGGAGCTTTGGAGGTTAGGGCATTACAATGATCATTCCGTAGTCCCTAGGAATTTGGTTCTTAATATGTTCTAGTTCCATTTGAATAGAGCCATGATAGGATGGTCAGTTTGGCAAACAAAAACAGGATAGACATTTGGAGGTTATGGCATTACAATGATCATTCCAGTCCCTAGAAATTTGGTTATTTAATATGTTAAAAGTTCAGAGCCCAAGATAGGATGGTCAGTTTGGCAAACACAAACAGGACAGAGAATATGAAGTTGGAACTTGGGTGCTTTTGACGTTACAACCTCATAGGCAAGTCACAGTCAGACAAGGACCATATCACAAGTTAAATGCAAAATACTTTGGGCCCTTTAGTCATTGAAAGAAGAGAAATGCTAGGGCCACGAACAAATTTCCACAAAAAAAAATCCACAAACTGATATGATTGGTTCGGTAATAGAGAGGAGAGAGAAACTGTTAGACAGTACACCAATAAAACACTGACATGTCAGTTTGTAGACGTTTTTGTGGGAGTTTCTTTGTGGTTCTAGCCGTCTAGCATACCTCTTGAAAGAATTGGTAAAGTAGCTTACAACAAGTTGCAGCTCCCAGATAACAGCCAAATATACCCAGTCTTCCATGTGTCTCAACTAAAAGGAGTGCAAAGGAGAAGTAACTGAAAGTGGGATACCTGTTTGGTGAGGCAGAAGGTGAAATGATTGCAACAACAATAGCTATACTTGATAGGAAAGCTGGGAAAGTGAACAGCTGACCAGTGACTTATGTGCTTGTTCAGTGGTCAAATCGTGAACAGGAAGAAGTTACTTGGGAGCTATACCATGACATGATCAAGAGGTTTCCTCAGTTTGATCAAGCTTTAGCTTTTTTAGGACAAAAAGAATCTCAAGAGGTATGGATTGATACATGTACAATTGTGTTAATAAGCTGTTGGCACGTGAGGGGTTTTAAACTACACACGTGAGGTGCACGTGGCTTATCCATAGCTGACTTAACAACTTTTGACACAAAAACCATTCCTTTAAAAGATGTTCGACATGCCCGCATGTGCAATTGGTTGTTAATCAATTCATGTCGCAACAACATCTAAGCCTAAGGAAGCAAGCCCATCTTCTAGAAACTGAAGAATGCAATGACGATTTAATTTTTATAGTGGAACCGGGATGTGATGATTATTGCTTACAATCATTAAAATTGAATCGTCCTGAAATAAAAGATGCTCGACGTGCTCGCATGTAATCAAGTTCAGTCAAAGATGTAGGCCATTATATTTAATTATTGTATAATTAATGTACCTTTATGTCAGAATTGAGTCACGAGCCGTTTGTAAAATAATCAAGTCAATAATGGCTCCCTGGAATATGCTAGAAGGCATATTCCCTAGTTTGGATAGCCTATAAAAGGTGTTAGCATTTCCTTGTATCTATCATCCGATCACACAACAAAATCTTACAATCACCATTTTAAAATCTTCAAGCTTTCGCAGTTTTAATTAAAAATGTGTGTTTAATTTGTACTTTAAAGTTTTAGTTTTTGAACTTTGGCGCAAGATAAAAATTCCGAGAAATGTAAGTTTTATCTTGGTAGCTTTTGATCATTGTAAACTTCTTTCTCTTGTATTCTGTAAACAATCATTCCACAGTTGTAATTCAATTTCGAAACCAATTCACCCCATTTGGATTCATGGTTGTTTTACTTATTTGATATTCGAGTTTTTACTAATTCCTGGATTAAATACTATCATTTCATTTCAGTAGATATCAAGACAGTACCTAAAGAAATGGTTTATGTCAGACATTTAGCCTCCTAAGATTATTATTGCTAATAGTTTGTAACATAAATTATTTGTATCAAAATAAACAAAAGAAAATTGATATCTCTTTTTACTATTTGTGCGTACAAATCTTCCTACTTGCATGATTGTGACAAATGAATGACCTAAATCAAGAGAGAGAATTAATGCACGACGTATGTTGTATGATTGTGTAAGTAAAACTTACAAGGAGTAATAGAAATGTCATGCCAAAAGATATAACAATGCTCATTGCTCACATAAACAAATCTATAAATAATTTCTGCAGTTCTGCACATCATGTTTTAATGTTTATACTTGAACTGGACTTCATGAGTTCATGATTACTAGATAAAGTCCAGCCCACACAACCTGCTCAGCCCAAAACACAAAATCCCCAAAACATAAGTACATAACTACTTAACAAAACAAAAAGTCAAAAACACTTTGAAACACAAAAATGTCAATCCAAAAAACAATCCTCCAAGACCTGAAAACACTAAAAAAACTAACCAAATTCCCAATCACCACCACCAAAAGAACCAAAAACAAAACACCTTACAGAAAACTAACCAACATCCTCACTTCCATCACTCCAACCACCACCACTTCCATCCTTCCATCACTCACTTCCACCACTATCAAATCAATACTCACTAACCCAAATATCAAAACCAAAAAATGCTTATCTTTATTCAATACCATCTCACAAAACCCATCTTTAATACCCTTCAAGCTTGAAATTGACCATTTTGTGACACTTATTTGCAGGTCTATAAAATCAAGAAAATTTGAAGATGCTGAAAAGATTGCAACTTTATTGCTTATTGATGGTAAATTTAGATACCCTTTTGAGGAAATTGTTTGTTTTTTAAGAAATGAGTGTTTTTATAAAAGATTTGTGCCTAAAATGATGAATATGATTATGAAAGTGTATGGTGATAATGGGATGTTTAGTGAAGGGTTTGAGGTTTTTGAGTATATGAGGGAAAATGGGGTTGAGATTGATGAGAAGAGCTGTACTGTGTTCTTGGTTGAGGTTGTTAGAGGTGAGGAGTTAGGGTTTGGGTTGGTTTTTTATGATAAGATGGTGGAGGCAAATATCGATGTTTCGGTTTATTCTTTGACTGTGGTTGTGGATGGTTTGTGTAAAAATGGGGAGGTTAGGAGGGGTATGGAGTTGGTTGAGGAGGGTGTGGTTAAGGGCGTTAGGCCGAATGTGATTACTTTTAATACGTTGATTGACGCGTGTTGTAAGAGATGGAAGTTTGATGAGTTGGAGGAGATTTTGGCGTTGATGGAGAAGGAAGGTGTGGAGCTTGATTTGAAAAGTTACAAGTTTTTGATTGATGGATTTTTGAGTAGTGGGAAAGTTGGGGAGGCCGAGAGGTTGGTTATGGAGATGTGTGATAAGGAGGTGAATGTCGAGATATATATGTGGAATTTGATTATTGTTAAGTATTGTAAGATGGGGAAGATGGAAAGTGCGTTTGAGGTTTTTGATAAGATGATTGAGAGAAACGTTGTTCCTAATGCTGAAACGTTTCGGATATTGGTTAGTGGGATTTGTGGGATTGGGGAGATGGAAGCAGCGAAAGAGTTGGCGGATAAGTTACAGAGGAAGGATATTGAATTGGGTCATGATGTTTTTGATGATTTGATTGACGGGTGTTGTAAAAAGGGTAGTTTTGATGATGCTGTTGAACTGCTTTCGACAATGGAGAAGAAAGGTTTGTTTGGTGACGTACGTTTGTATAATATGGTTATCACTGGTTTATGTGAGTTGGATCGTGTTGAAGAAGCAACTAGATTTTTGAGCTTTGTCGTGAAATGTGGTGCTAACCCTGATTATTTTATCAAGTTTATAAAAGATGCAAAATAAACATGTTAGACATCTAAGTACACCTTAAAGCCGAGACCTTCACAGAAGAAACTTTTTTACAACATTGGAAGTGATAGTTATTAGTTTAGCTATCCTTCATCTTCACACACAAAGTCACTAAAGTTCCAAGTTTACAAAGAAGACAAGCCAAAAAGCCAAAGTTAAGGATGATCAGGAGATAATGCAGCAGCAACTCTCCTGTGGGTTGGGCTCACTGGTCCATCCTTGCCAAAGCTTGAAATGCTGTGAGATCGTCTCCTGACTTTTAGACTTGCAGAGGACACGAGTCTTCTCTCCCTGATGATACTCCGGCTGGGATGCGTCGAATCTGGGCTTGGCTCACTTTTGGCCCTCAAGAAACGGTCTAGATTTTGACTGTACTTGTCCCCATGGTCATGTTTGGTGGGAGATGCAAGCCTATGGTTAGAGTCGAATTCATCATCAGTGAAGTAACCATTCTCTTGAATATCCTGCATAGCAAGATCGTCATACTCCTCGTCTGATTTGGTTGACTCCTCATCCACTGAACCTTCCATCTGCATTATAAGAGGAATAGAAAACACCAATCAACACGATGCTGTAAAGAATCGAAACCAGAATCACACTGGTACCTCTTCATGCATATGTTCTTTCACATCATCACTAAGATCCTCATCGCTATCCACTTCGAGATGATCATCTCCCTCTTCATCACTTCCATGCACCGACTGATCCTCTTTCAACTGAAAGTCATACAAAAGTCAGCGTCATTATAACTTGAAAAGAAAAGGAAAACTGAAAATTAAATATACCTCTTTAGCAGGTCCATCAGAAGCCTTAGGTGAACTACAACAGGACGATTGATATCTACTCCCATTGTCAGTAAGCTCGCCTCTCGACTCATCAACGCTACTAGCGCGGCTAGTGCAACCAAGATCAGTTGGCCAAGCACTAATCCCAAAGTTACCAAATTGCAGATTAACCGGTTCAGCTTTTCCAATCTGCAACGGTCCATAATCAGGATGTCCTATAATCGGCTTTCCATCAGCATCTACAGAATGTACAGGCCATGCTTTTGCAACAGAGCCATCATCGTTTAGAAGCGCCATTAAACTCCTTGAAGAACCTTGTCTTTGAATCAATTGGAACATTCCTTTTGACGTTAAAGAGTTAGCCACACATTGATTTCTGTACTCTTCATCGACTACAATAACTGTATTGGTGGTTGGGTCACAAAGCAGTTCGCCTGCTTCACGTCTTCTTAAGCTGCTGAAAACTGTGGCGTGTATTGCAGCAACACTCTTGTCCACATTTGTATTATTTACTTTTGGAACTAAATGTTTGTCTGCTCTTTTGCAAAGGTACTCTTGTATTGTTCTGATATTTCTTATATACTTTACATACTTGTTTTTAGCAGGATCTAAAGTCATGTACTTTGCACGAACTGCAAATCTTTCCATGTGTTTGTCCTCGTTTGTTATGTATATCATGAATGGTATGATTGAAGGATGTTTTTTCATTAATCCCATCTGCATATTGTAACAAGATTTGCATTAGACCTTGAATTACAAAAAAAACAGATGTCCAAAAGGGAAACTTTTTTTAAAAAATTTAAATTATTATACCACAAAGTTAAGGCTCAAGTGAACTCCCTCCACGACCACTGATTCTTTACGCTCTTCCCATGCTGTGATGAGTCGATCAAGACTATCAATGACCATCTCACTTTGTGCTTTAAACCCTTCGATTGCCATTTGTTTTGGGCTAATTAAGTCAACTGTAGCAGAAGTATCTTTAAGTGATGGTTGGGGTGAAGTTTCAAATGTTGCATTATTGAAATGTGATTGAGGTGAAACACTTCCATGTTTCTTTGCTTTTCTTTTGGCTTTGGCTTCTGAAACAGCCACTGGATCAAGATGCTCTCCTGCATGGTAGGTAGAAGACCAGAGAAGTGGATTTTGTTTTTCTTCAACAAAGCTCCTCATCATGTGCCGAATGGAGTCTGTAGATATAACCGTTGTGATCCCTAACCTGCTTGCCTGCACATACAATATGAGAGTTTTAGCACCCAAAATAAGTAATTAACATATTCAAACTGCAATCACAAATTATAATTTTTGAAGATTTTGTGTACAAGTCTAAGAACTTGTTGGCACAAAATAAACCAAAAAGCTAAAGAAGGGCATCAGGCAGGATGGATTTACCAGCAAAGCAGACAAAGTAGATTTGCCACATCCACTGGTGCCACAAAGTAGAACCGTCACAGATTCCTTTCTTTCCCTGATTCTGTAGTAAAAGCAAGGCATGGGGTATTAAATTCGTGTACTCACCCTGACCTCAATATCCACACTCACAAATGCAAACATGCCAACACGAAAAAGACATTGGAAAAAGAAAATTCTCAAGATTAGACAACAAAAGTCGTAGAGACCAATTATAGTGCAGCGTATCTCTTAAGAATAAAGCATTGATGTTATGTTTGATACTGAAATCTTTTATTAACTTAAAAAATAATTAAAAGGCGGCATCAATTTTGCTCTATCACTAATGGATGCTTACACAGTTACAACGTTGATGATTAAACAATGTAGATTAATCAAACAATTATCAGGGATGATAAATTACCTGCAAGCTAGAACCAAATCAGCCCTCTGATTAGGACCGACATACTTGTATTCAGCCAAAGCGTCACATACTACATCTATAAACCTCCTCCTTTTGACAATAACCGTTGTCCGCTTTTTGTATGATTCAAACGGTATGCTCCTTATTTTATCATCATTCTTTAACACATTGCTGCTGCTACTACCTCCTTCCTTATCCGACCGACTATTCTCTTTCCCAGTATTAACTTTCAAGAAATCGTTTCCAGTTTTAATCACACCCATTGCAGCTAAAGTATCCGCTAAGCATTCTGTTCTCATAATCTCAAATACCCTCTGGCTAATCTGGTCAAAACAAACGAGCAAATTGTATTCAGCGCTTGTCATAAACATATTTTCTTGTACTAATTTGGGGGATGTTTAGAATTGCGATTATCGCGTGTTGATACACCTAATAAGCAGTTTTAAAGTTCTTTGGGATTGTTTGACCAAATTGTTCATCTAACTGTTTTGAATAAACATAAGTTTCTTTTATTTAATGGCAAAGACCTACATCCCTATCATACACCTTTTATCACACCTATTATTTCAATCGATTGATGGAACACCCCCTACCATCAGGCCAAAGCCAGTTTGGTAAATCCAAACCTAATCTCATCATTATAGAAGTAAACTAAACAATCTCAAACACCCCCTTCATTAGTCCAAAATGCATAACACCCAAGTATCACAAGTACTAGTACTTTATAAGTAACATGCATGATGACATATAAACTATCATAATTCTTGATTTAATATATTTTTATTTTATTTTATTTTGAAGATGATTCTTGATTTAATGACAAGAAAAGAAGGTGAGCAAACCTTAAAAGAATGTCTAGCTTTACAACCCATCAACTGCAAAGTGCTTTGAAGAACATGTCGTGTATACCTAAACGTAGACAATCCATCATCACCATCTTCCACAACTATATACAACAATTTTGCAACCTCCATCCTATAACCTGCTACAGATATATATTACCATAAATATTTATAAAAACATAACAATGCAGTTAGATTCATAAAAAAAGAAAAAAAACAAAGATTCCTTACGTGGAAGATGTTTTTTTTTTTTTATAAGGAATCAAAGATGGGCATTATGTGAATCTAGGAACATTGTGATTGTTTTCACTTGTATATAGATATATTATAAGAAGAAGAACATTGTGTGTATGTGTTTTTGAAGGTGTGTCATGAGGCTCCACGCATCAGCGTATGCAGCACTCCACGAGTCGTCTTCTCCTCGTTCTTGTTTTTGTTTTGGTTTTTGTGTTTTGTGTTGGTGTTTTTCTCTCTCTATATATGTCTGTCGGGAAATTTGTTGAATTTAGGGTGAAAATTCCAAACCCTACCCAATACCCAAGAACAATTCTCGGCTTTTTATTTAATCTTCTTCTTTCGGTCCAACTTACATTTTTTATATTTTTAACTTTCTTATTGTTTTTATTGTATCGCCACTACTCCTTATATTATGTTTTTTATCCTTTAATTACCAACTTTATTGTACTTGATCAGGATAAAAAAGGGTCTAGTTGAACAATAAGATATATGTCTAATTTTTTACGGAAAAATGATTAAGAGTAAATTACACCATTGGTCCCCAAATCGGATCCAATTCACGCATTTGGTCCTAAATTCTCAAAATTCGCATGTTGAGTCCTAATTTTTTTTTCATTAACTTCGTTGTTGGTCAAATTTTGATAACGCTTGTTAAAAATGTTGTTAGCTGTAAGAGTTTTTTCGTCTTTTGTTGATAGTGGTGGTGATAAAATGATCATGGCGGTGGATGTGACTGAGATGATGATGGCGTTAGTGGTGGTAATGAGGTAATGGTGTTAATTTTAGGAGTAAATTACATATTCTTGTTATTTAACATCATGATTATTGTTTCAATAATATACACAAATGTCCAATTTAGTCACTACACAAATTATTATCGTTTGAATAATAGTGATGGCGACAGTGTTGGTGGTGATGGCCTGCTAGAAGCGGTGGTGAACAGAGAGTAGTGGTAAGTGAGAGGTTGAAGAAGAGAGGTGGTTAGATTCTAAAATTCTAGAATTGAAAAGTTCAAGGACCAACGGTGTTAATGGGGTGTTTGGACAAGAAATACCAATCTCGTTACCACAATTCATCACCAAACAAACTCATTCCATAATTCATCACCAAAAAAGAAAGCATCATCTCATAGTTTTATCACAAACACATCAAATTTACATTACATTAAATCAAGTAACTACATTTGCTTCATTTTCCCCAGCATGAACAAAATGTGGTACAAAAGTGGCAGACAAGCCCATGTTTCAACAAAATACAAGTACCCAAAATATGTATATAAAATGTTTTTCTAGTTTACAATAACAAACTGGGACATCATGGATTTTCCTCTAGTGTAGATCCTACACTAGTGAACACTTAACCAATATTTTGGTTCAAGATTCTTTTGCTTTTGCGTGTTGGTGGAGTAAATTGTTGAGTTCCCACATCTGTTCTGTGACATTGGATGGCTAAGTTCCAGTATTCCTTCAACATTGCAAGTTGTAACAAGTTTAGATTGAAACATTTTTTTTGACATAAGTTCCAATATCATAAAAACCAGGTTACCTTCATTTGAGTTTGGTGAAAGCATAGAGTGTTGCTGAACTGCATTGTCTAATATTGTGTTTGTATCACCAAATGTTATTCCAAGTTTGCCACATCTCATTCCTACTACACCAGCTCTTAGTCCAAGTATGCGACATCTCCTTCCAACTGTCCTTGCTGCGACATTGGATGGCAATTGCTGCTGATAGACTATTGCTGATACAAGTGAAACAAGTTTAAAAGTGAAACGGGATTACCTTCAACATTACAAGTTCTGACTGTCCTTTTACTTTTATTATCATTGTCTTCAACTGCTCTTAGTGCAAATATGCAACGTCTCATTCCAATTGTCCTTTTAGCTTTCTTATCTTTTTTTGCAATTGTCCTTTTTAACTTTGTTATCTAATATTGTGTTTGAATGTAGGAGACAAGAATGTTGTAAAGGTGATGGTGTGTAAGAAGTTGAGTGTTGGATAAGTAAACACATACAAAGGATATTCATATTTCAGAATTCAAATTCAAATTCAAAATTGATAATCCTTGACTAAGCCACAATTAGTGTATTCACTAATCACCTTGATGCAAGTAAGATAAGTGATTTGCATCTTAAGTAAAACATTAACCCATAAAAGGGAAAGTGGCATTTACACAAAAGTGGCCTTGACTTAATTGACCAGTAAGAGAGTAAACTCGTTACGTGATTAGCAAAAGACATATGCAAGGACTATGGTCACTTTAATACTTTCATTTGAAGGTTTAGTGAAAGTATGAATCTCCTAGGTTTGAAAAAAATATTTTGGATTTGGCTAATAGCTTTTAGAAAAAATATTTTTAAGTTGGCAATTTGTAAAACGGGATGATTTGTTTTGGTAAATTCTCTAAGTCCAAATCTTGATGCGAGTTTACCTAACATCTCAAATATCATGCACTAACCTGTATTGAAAGATCCACTTTAGTCGGGTATGAGTTTAGCCTACTTGGAAAAACCAAAAGCTCACCAACCTGCCCCCGGCGGGCTGGTCTAGCGCGACAGGTCTGGTGATGGTGTGTTTCCTGTTTTTAGCTATCGTCCGTGATTTTAAAATATTTCCTAATATATATTTGTCATCATTAAAACATAAAGGAGACCTTAGCTATCAATTGCGCCAACAGAAAGGATTAAGGTTTAAGTCAATTTTGTGTGAGAAAAAAAAAGAACCAATGAACAAAGGAATTGTCTTTTAGTGTTCCCTGAGGATTGGATAATAATTTGCCTTCCAAATTTGAAATTCAAAATTCAAAAGCTAGTTGTTGTAACTATGTGATAGGGAATAGTGTTGAGGTGGTGACAGGAGGAGACAATAGCATGAATATGAGCCTTTATCTAAGATAGGGAGACAAGGTGATGATGGAGGAGCCTATTCTCTTTTAAGGGAGACAATATATGATTCAAATTGTTGAAGAATAGTGTTTTAGAGGGAAAATATTAACTTATGGACCAAGGGGGAGTGATTTAAGGAATGGTGTCTTTGACTAAAGAACACTGCTAGCCAAAAGGAGCCTATGCTGATAATGTGGGAGACAAGCATGGTAAGAAGGTGGTTTTGTTCTAGAATGTGAGTTAAAGGGTTGTGGAAAGAGCCTTTGCTCATTGTGTAGGAGACAAGAAATGGTGGAGGTATTATGAGATATGGAAGTGGTAAAAGTGTTGATGGAATGAGAGACTAACAATGGTGGAAAGGTGAGGAGGAGTGTGGAATGGATTGAGTTTTGGACAAGTAAGCATGCAAAGATGATTCCTATTTTGAAATTGAAATTTCAAACATAAAATTCAAAATTCAAATGTTATAATCCTCAATAGTCCACAATTAGGCAAGTTAACTAATCACATTAATGTAACAAGGTTAAGTACCTTGAATGCATAAGTAAAACATTATCCCATAAGAGTAAATTACATTTAACAAAGTGAGCTTATATTATATACGATCAATAAAGGAGTAAAACCTATACATGATTAGCTAAGTCATGTGTAAAGAATATGGCCATTTGAAGGTTTTATGAAAACATGAATCTCCTAGGTTTGATAAAACATTAGGGTTGGCTAATGAATTCTTAGAAAACGTTTTCGAGTTAGCATTTTTTAAAATGGGAGGAGGTATTTTGGTCATCTATTTACGTCCCAATCTTGTTCCAACTTTTTAAAACATCTTAAATATTATGTACAAACTTGTATTGAAAGACCAACTTTTGTCGGGTAAAAGGAAATCCCACATTTGAAACCAAGCTAGCATAACCAGCATCTAGCGCGCAAGCCTGGTGCACCTGATCTGGTGCTGTGTGCGTTTTTTGTTTTAGTCTATCGTTAGCGATTTTAAGTGTTTCCTAATATATGTTTGTTATCACTAAATATAAAGGAAATCTTCGCCATCATTTGCTCCAACAAAGTACTATCCTGAAAATTAAACAACAATATTTTAGTATGTGTTAATACAAATATCGCCTAAAAACGTTATTTATATTTTACGATCTTTGCTAAGTTTTGTTAACGAGAAAATGTAAACTTTAGTTTCTAAGTAAAACATAATTTTAGTTTAAAGACTTGCATAATTAGACATTTGCTACATTTTACATTTCACATTAAACACAACACTTTTTATATTTCTTAAAATAGAAAAATGTTAACATCACATCATACATTTATGGTAAGCTTGTGTGTTTGACTTACCATAACCTCTTACACATTTTTGGAAGCTTTCCATCTTTGATTCAATGTGTTTGACTAGAATTTAGTTGATGTGACTTTGGTTGGTTTGGATAAATTTATTACAAAACCAACTGCAAGCCTGGCGGAACCCTGGGGGTACACGGGCGGAACCCATCTGAGGGTTCCGCCGTATCCGTCAGACCTGCAGAAGGTCTTGCTATAAATACCAAGCCATATGTTTGAATTTTTGCTTTATCACTCTACATTACATTTTCACACGCATACATTCATATCATTCATCTAACTCTTTAACATTTTATTTTGATGTGAAGTTTCTTTTGTAGCAAAGAAGTTCACAAGTTCATATAAAGTTACAAGTATTCAACACAACGTTGCAAGACTTGTTAGCTTAGCATTGTGTAGACTTTGTGTAGTTTATACTTCATTTGATTGTGTGTTTTCAGTAGTGACCGGTTAGTATTTTAGTCCTCAAAATACAAAGTGTGACGGGAGTTGTTGTACCCTTGTAAAAGAACTAACGGGAGTGGTTGTACCCTTGTAAAAGAACTCGACATCTAGCTTAGTATCGGTAAACGTGTGTTAATACAAATATCGCCTAAAAACGTTATTTATATTTTACGATCTTTGCTAAGTTTTGTTGATAACAAAGTATGAACTTTAGCTAAAAGTAAATTATCACTTTGAGTGTTTAAGTCTTGTTTAACTAATGTTTACATTTCCTTTTAAACTAAACATTGGTTTTATTTCTTAAATTAGAAATAGTCACATCACATTTATGGCAAGTTTTGTCATTATGTATTTATGGCAAGTTATGTGTTTGACTTGCTTTCATGTTGCTTGCAAGTATCATGTTTGACTTACTTTAAGTGATGTGACATTGTTTTGTTGCTAGAAGTTATGAGACAAGACATTGTTTGGTTTGGGAAGTTATTGCATAAACCTACTGCAGACCCGGCGGTACCCTGGGGGTACACGGGCGGAACCCATCTGAGGGTTCCGCCTGATCCGCCAAGCTTGCAGTTTGGTTTGCTATAAATACCAAACCATTTGCTTGTTTTGTGTAACTCTTTAGGACATATTTTCACATACTCTCTAAACTAACTCAGTAACCCTTGACTTGTGTGATTCTCTTATGTAGCAAGGAATTCCGCAAGATCATTCAAGAAGTTGCAAGCTTCAACTCTAAAGTTGCAAGTCTTGGTAGCTTGGTCATGTATAAGCTTTGGTAGTTTATACTTCATTTGTGTCATGTATGTAGAAGTTGTTGGTTAGTATTTTAGGCCTCAAAATACGTAGTATGTTGGGAGTTGTTGTACCCTAGTAAAAGAACTAACGGGAGTGGTTGTACCCTTGGTAAAGAACTCGACATCTAGCTTTGTGTCGGTAAAAGTGTAAGCGACGAGTGGGAGTGGTTGTACCCTTGTAAAAGAACTCGACATCTAGCTTTGTGTCGGTAAAAGTATAAGCGACGTGTAAGGTTTTCTCCGCCGGTGAAAGGAGCTTGTTGATTAGTGTTTATAACTCTCGAGTTGGAAACTCGGGGCGTGGATGTAGGGCAAGGAAAAAGAGTCCTTGTAGCCGAACCACGATAAACAATCGTGTTGTGGTTTGATCGTTTCTTTCTCTATCTTTGCTTATTGCATGTTATTGTTTAGTTAGAATCGTTAACCACATATATAGCTTTTCAAAGAAGTAAAACAATTAAAGTTATCTTTAAGTTTTCTAACAAGTGTAAAAGCTTTTTAAAGAACTAAACAAGCAAAGTTAGGATCATCACAAGTAAAGCTTTTCAAAGTAAGAAACAAGTATTATTAGAATTGATACTTACACTAAAAGCTTTTGAAAGAAACAAACATATAATGGTGTGTTTATATTGTTGAGCAAACATAAAGTTATTAAATGATTTTTATGTTAAAAAGGATTTTAAAAGAGGTAAACTATTCAACCCCCCTTCTAGTTTTCCACAATTGGCATCAGGAGCTACGTTACCCAAGTTCCTTAAAATAAACTGTATTTTAAAACTTGGATCGATCCATGGATTTTGAAAATCACAAAGAAGGGCAACCTATTAAAAACCCACCACTATTTGAAAAAGAAAGCATGCTTAAATGGAAAAGTAAATTTGAAAATCAAGATGATCAATTTGATCTCACATTTAAGTTAGAAGTCTTAGAAAAATTAATTGATAAACATTTAGTTGAGATTAATACATGTACTACTAGTTTAAATGTTTTAAATGAAGGTGTAAGTGAAGATGACTTCTCATGTCGAGCTCTTTGGTGGACTTGCTTGTGATTCATGGACTAACACGGATGAAGATGTTGCCAACCAACCGGTTTGTGATTCTCTCTTAGCTAAATCACCAAGCAAGGTACATTTTGAAACCAAACATGTTTGCTTTGACACATTTATCCTAGAATTTTCTAAAATAGAAAATGAGTCTAAACTTTCATGCAACATGGACCTAAAAACTATCTTTAACAATGATACTTCAAGATCTTGTGTAAACACTTTTGAAAATGAAATCATGTTAGAAGATAAGATGTCTAGACTTGAGAGTCATGTTGAAATTGATTTAGAATGTAAAGTATGTCTAGAGTACAAACATGAAATTCTAAAACAAAATGAAAAAGGAAAAATGCTTCCTAAATTTGAAGAAAGTTCAAAAACTCTTGAAAGTTGTTTGAAGAATCAAAGGTCATTTAGAGATAGAACCGGATTAGGATTTAACTCTAATAAATCATCAACAAGTAAAACAAAACATGTTGTGTTTGTGAATCCTAAGAGTGTATTGTAGAAATTACTCCAGCTTTAATAGGAACACATGATAAAGGGATAAAAATATCATGGTCAATACTTTTAGGTGTCTTTCTAACTTTCTTGGATTTATAAAAAGTTGTGTTTAGCCTCTCTACGTATCAAGATTATTTGCTTTATGTTTTTCTTCTTGATGGCTAATCTATGGAGCTTAAAAGGTACACATCTCCTCAACTTACCTTTTAAATGTTTCTTGTTGATTAACAGTATGATTTGTCATAAGTATTAGTAGTAGTCTTTACTATAAGGTGTCTATGATTGTGTGAGTAACAATAAGGATTAGATCCTTCATAGGTAAAGTAGTTTGATATTACTTCTAGTAGGAGATATAAGGTGTCTTGCCTCGTTTAATCTTTCGGGAAAATACACGAGTAACTCTTGAGTAAGTCTCACTTAATCCTTATCTACAAGTGAGTGAACTAAGAACTTCTTAAGTGATAAGACAACCAACACTTTTGTGATGCTTGCAAATCTAGCAAAACCAAAACATTTAACAAACACTTGTAGTACAAAAGTCTTTTGGTATTATACCCTAAATTTTCAATAGCATCCTAAGTCCAATCATTCTTTTGCTAAAAGCTTCACGAAAGACACACAAAGTAAAATAAATCAGTTGAATTTTATTTGAATGATTGGGAGAAAATGATTTATTAAACTTCTAGGATGTGAACATCAAATTCGACCCATAGTCTTATGATGTTGCATATCTTAGACATTTACACTTATGAGGTCTTAAGAAAATAAACCCAAAGAGTCGAGGAATCATTGAGTTTAAAATTCAATGAAAGACCACCTCCTTCTAAGTTCTCATCTTTGGTAGATGATGACTTAGTCGAAAGCCCAACATTGATAAGACAAGTATGTCAAGATCAATAACAAGGAAGATGGACTATTAAAAATTGAAAAACAACATCCTTTCGTCTTGTATAAAACATTGAGTCAAGCAATATCAACAAGGTCATAAAAACCTGAAACATGGGTCATAATAGTAATTGAAACAAATTAATAAAAAGTGTTTTTGAACATTAGTGTAAAGCAATTACTAAAACAAAATAGAAAAGAATGTTAATCTTTGAAAGACTATTTATTTACCTAAGCAAGCTCCAAAAGTAAGGGATAATCACTCAAAAACATTCCTAGTTATTCACTTGTTCACAATGATTAAGTCCTTTATGACTTATCAAGAATGAGATTAGTAAATCCATAGGTAGAGCTAAACATAGAGATATGTTTGGAAGTATACTTGTTCTTACAACAAATGCAACCCAACATTATGTTTAGTGCTTGTCTATGTGCTCGGTTTTAGAGAAGATCTTTAAACAACTCTTTCGAAAGAGCTTGCTTGGATTCATTTAGAAGTACTACACCACTAGGATTATGGTGTCCCAAAAGAATGGGATTAGAAACCATAGTGTATGCCAAATAGAATTGCATCGGTAATAAGTTGATAAGAAAAGCACAAGTGGTACTTGCACTTTTAATACTTACTTACCCAATGATTCTCCAAAACGCTGAAGGATCTCATTTGAGAATTTAATGAAGAAGCACATCAACAAGCTCCGCTTGAACAAGTTAATTCTTATCGACAAAGGAATTTCTTCATCAACAATGTTCTCTCGTCAACAAAGGATGCATCGACTTTAGCAACTATTTAAATCATCACAGTCTTTACAGACATATTGTGATCCATCATCATCGTCTTGTTAAAATTGTTCATTGAGGAACATCTTAACTAAGAAAGTTTTTCTACGTTAATCAATCCATCAACGTTTTCACTAAACCCCTTGAATGTGAAACATTCATCATTCCTAGGCTTAGTCATACACAATAAGACTTAAAATCTTAGGTTTGAACATTAGGATAAAACCACAAAAATCAAGACAATCCCTTTTTGATTTTTCCTGCAGACACCCACGGCACCCTCAGACCATACGGGCGGAACCCATTTTTTGGTTCCGCCTGGTCCGCCGATTCCACAGATTGTTTTTACTCTAAATTTCAAAACCAAACACCCTCCTCATTTAGTCATTCACCTTCAAACTATCATTACCCTCTCAAAAACACATAACCATACGAATTTTAGGGCTTCGAATCCAATCTCTTCCAATCCAACTAACTTTGTAAGTATTCCAATCACAACTACATTTTTAATTTAATCATAACATTTTTGCTTACAATCATTAACTAGAATCCTAGGGCTTTTGCATAAAAACTTCATGATTCATGAAAAACTTGGTGGCTAGTCAATTATGTATTCCATTAAGTTAAGAAATGTATCTTCTCATTGTTACCTTAATTTACCAAACACACCAAGAGCATTATTTTTCTAATTGCAACACAATTCATCACCACATTGTTAAAACAAATGAAAAATATCATTGAAACATCACTTGCATATTATCTCTTGAATGCTAAAGGGAATACATAACCAATATGTATTTTCGGGTACATTCAATCGAAGATATATTCAATTAGGAGAGTTTTTGGTTATCTTTTGTTTTCGTAACATTACTTCACAAACAAAACAATTTGGGCATCAAAATGAGTCAATATAACCAAGTCTCCTCATTGTTTGCATAAAGGAACACATTAGAACATGCACATTGATTAAAAAGTCATTAACATATAATTCTTGTGTTTTCTAGGAATCAACATGCCTAACGCAAATCAAACCGATCACGTGGAAACCCTTAAGTACTTGCCCAAACACCATAGGACTAAAGGTCTTAACAAAGTTCAAGTAGAAACCTTTAAGGCACTAGAAAAACGCTATGTTCATGAAGGTAGAACAATTGATCCATCCTTTTTAGAAGGAACATCTATTCGCCAAAACTTTGCCGCAATCAACTTTGATTGTCTTCTTGATATTAATGAGCCAATTTGCCCTAGGTTCGTACTAGAATTCTATGCAACCGTAGAACTCTTCACCGATGAGTCGGGTAAGATATCATTAACTTTCAAAACAAATCAAATACCAAATTTCATAGACCTAAAAGACTTAGCTATCATCCTTGGTGTTCCTAATGAAGGTACTTGTCTTTACACGGATAAGTGGCCTATTTCAAGCCTAGACTCAATTGAGCGTTTTCATCCATACAACAATCCTCTTGTTAGTAAGGAAACAATTAACGAACATCTCTTTGTTAGAGCCTCTACCACTAGGAAAAATCGTTCGGGGAATATTATGGATAAGGACCCATTTGGTATGGAGACCAATGAGCTTAAACCACAATTTAAGAAGTGGGAAGAAATTCTTAGAGCCAATGTCATAAGTACCATAGGAAATAGGGATCATGTTAACACATGCCTTTGCTACATGCTTTATAGCATTTCCATTGGTCAACCATTCAACTTAGCCTACTACCTAGCCCGACGAATGGCCGACATACCTTTAGTTGGAAAAACCGCCCTTCCATATGGAATGCTTCTTACTCGGCTATTTAGAGCAATTTCACCCAATCCTCCTAATGACAAAGGAATGCACCTTGACTATTCTCTTGTCTCTCACATCTTCGTTCCTCTAAGTGATAAACGAGTTTTCAAAAATAAGGGCAAACGTACTCGATCACCTACTTCATCTTCATCATCATCCGGCATGAGCGACGATGATAATCTACCAAACTCTAAGTTACCTCCTTTAGAATATCTTCAAGCTCTCCCTATCATTGACAATGCTTCCAAAGAATTCAAGCAAACCAAAGGAATGTTCAAGTGTTTTGGAAGGTACCTAAACAAGCTCAAAAAGAAGATTGACCGGTTGTGAGAAGATTAAGGAGCGTTTGTCTTATGTGTGCTTTAGAAGCGTCTTTGTGTTAAAACTATGTGAAATTATGTGATTTGTATTACTTCTCATATTCATGTCTTATTACGTTTGATGGATTATGTTTTGTATGCTCTTTTATGATTAATGACAATATTGGTGGTATGTGTCAATTTCATGCTTATGGTAAAATTCACTAAGTTAAGTGAAAATCGTTAGCCCCCGGTCAAAGTCCTAAGAGATGAATGTCTATATGCCCAATTTTTGCATTTCCTAATCTGTCATATAGTAAATTTTCATTTCCAAGAGTTTTCGAAAATTTTGAAAATCGTTTCGCGGGTCAAAAACGCGGACTGTAAAGTTTTTCAGGCCTGGCGGATCCGGCGGATCCCAAATTTGGGTTCCGCCAGTACAATTTCTGGGAATTCCAGAAATGGCCCAACGGACCTGGCGGATCCCAAAACTGGGTTCCGCCTGTGTAGTCTCAGGGTGCCGCCAGTACCTGCAGAAAATTTGTGAACATTTTTCTTAAGATCATAACTTGTAAAGTGTCAAATCATTATCCCAAGTGAGAAACATCTTTCATTAACACCAACAACCATATTGGAACAAACCTCACTCACTAAAACAATTAGGAAGACACTTCCCGCCAAAATTCAAATTCAAAACATAACTACCCAAAGGAACCCTTTTAAAGGATCCTTCAAACCTTTGATACATTTTCAACCAAACCACTTCCCATGATCACAAAGCATTGGGTGCTTAGGTTGGTCTTTCACTCCATCCTATTCATTGGATTGACCTCAAGTGATGTGACATGGTCATGAAAATCATTTGACACCTCAATCTTTGAATAGTAAAACATCAAATCCAAACACTATTTCAACACCTTTCTCATCCTATAAAATTGAAAGCTCCACAACAATTCAAATCAAACCATCACCAATCAAGTCTTCTTCTCTCAAACACCAAAACCAAAACCTTTGAAATGACCAAATCCAACACCTCATCCGAGTCATCAAAATCATGTGCTAAAACCACTAGGATTAGTGTGAAAACTTGTTGCTTCAACAAAACCACCAAGTCAAGCTCATCATCATCAAGTGATGCCTCACTAAACATCTCTTCACCTATCCAAGATTTTTTTAACCTTACTACCTCAACTACACCCTCAACACCTTGTAATACCAATGTGATCACCATTCAAGATTTGCTCAATCTTGCCACTCCACCACTTTCTCCACCACTTTGCAACTCAAACCTAGCCTCTAATCCATCACCAACTAAACTTTTGAGTGGGTCAACCTCACCTTCCCAACAAGCTTTTAAATCAAAAACTTCTTCACCTCAATCACCAACACTTACACCAATGGAACTTTTCCATACACCACCAACATCACCAACACCTAATTTGGAAACTTTTGATGATTTATCATCAAGTTCACCATCCTTCTCACTTTTTGATACCGTTGCTCAAATGGAAACCCAACAACAACCTAGTGAGCAACTTAATGATGAACCCCATTACCCATCTACGGTAGAACGGTTGGCTTACCGTTATGCTAGATCCTCCATTTTTCCAAATGATCAAGGTCATACCCACCAACAATCATTTGTGTTTCACCCAATTTACAAAAACCTTCATGGTGATCCTTATGGAGAACCAAGTTTCCGTCACCTAGTTCAACCACAACAACAACAACAACCATCACCACAAGAACCACCAAACACAAATGAGGAAATTAACACTCATTTAAGCCACCTCAATGCCTTCAAACGAATGGTTGATTCTCAAATTAACCATGTTATGGAATTCAATACGGCATTACACTCAACAAGTGAAGGAAGCAAAAACACTTCTCAACCATCCACCTTTGCTCCTTCAAGTTCAACCCATCCACCACCAACAAATCAAACCTCTCTTCCATCAAACTTTCCCCGCCATGATTGCGGACATTGCGAAAGAACCGCTCGCATTAGTGAAAGATGTCGAACGGAACTTCGCGAGTTAACCGAAGAAATGAGGTTTATTCTAAACCACATTTTGGATCATCTACAATCCTTGTCTCATCCACCACAACCTTAGAGTCTCCAAAATGAAACAAAACCGTTTCATTTGGAAAAAGTCCCCATTTTAACCAACAAAGCAAAACCAAGTCACCTCCTCACATCTCCAAATAAAACCCGCTACAACCCCCAATCCACATTTTCATCCCTAAACAACCCAATCCTTGTTTTTGGATAATGTTTCTCATTAAGGAAAATGATGATTTCCTTGTAGCATCTTTTTGTTCTTAGTTTATTTTTTAGTTTGTCCTTGTAGGATGTTGTCATCTTAATTTTGTGTCTTTGACTCTCTAAGAGTCAAAATTTTACAAGTTAAATGAAATTAATTCTACAACAAGGTTTGAAGGGTTTGTTGACCATTTAGGTATAATGAGTGAACTATACCTTGATATGGTACCATACATAAATCTTGTGCTAACCTCTCTTTTTGTAGGTTCATTATTCATGTTTTCCTTCCTTGAAAACTCCATTTAGGGGAGTAACATTCAAGGGGGAGCATGAGTCTTGCTTTATTCCGCTTCACAACTCTTAGTTGTGTTTTTAAACATGAAATGCTTTCATGACTTATCTTGTGCGGAAACTAACTTTTCTTTTGTAGGTTCAAAATCCATGTCTCCTCTTGTTAGGAATACAAATATTCCTGTAAAAGTCTCGGTCACCTAATGATTGTAATAGCATTAAGTTAGCTCGTAGTTAGTTTGTTTATTAGTTAATTAGTATTAGATTAAGTAACACCGTGGAAGAAGGAATGGGTCTTTACCCACTGTATACCTGATCCACAGCCCGGGTGTGGGTGTTTTATTAGTTATCTTGTAGGGACTATATATATCCCTCTCCACATGTGGAGAGGGTGAGCCTTTCATTTTTAATCTAATTTTTCTTTCTTCTTTTATCTCAAGGTTCCAAACTCTCTCTCTCTAGTTCTTGAATCTAACTCAAACATGGATATCATCTACCATGAATTAAGGCCACCCGAATCTAGATGTTCTTATTCTACAATTGGTATCAAGAGCCATGGTTTCATCCTAGGATTGTTGGTGCTCTAATTTGTAGCTTGGTTTAGTTGGTTCGAATTTTTTTTTGATGAACACACCTCGAATTGATTGTTGGTTGTGGTGATTTTGATGATTTGGTGGTATTGTTGTGTTTTGAGGTGTTGTAGTACTTAACTTTTCACTTGGGTAGGTTGAATTAGTTGATTAGTTTGATGTTTGATGTGATTTAGTGCAAGTTTCTTGGTTGAGATTAGCTTGTTTCTTGGTTGAGGTTAGCTTGTTCTTGGTTGAGGTTAACTCTAAAACAGGAAAAAGACGAAAAAGGACGAAAGTGACTGTTTTGTCTCTATTCTGCGGTTAGCTTTGGTCAACTGCGGTTAGCTTTGGTCAACTGCGGTTATCTTTGGTCAACTGCGGTTATCTTTGGTCAACTGCGGTTAGCTTTGGTCAACTGCGGTTAGCTTTGGTCAACTGCGGTTATCTTTGGTCAACTGCGGTTATCTTTGGTCAACTGCGGTTAGCTTTGATCAACTGCGGTTAGCTTTGGTCAACTGCGGTTAGCTTTGGTCAACTGCAGTTAGCTTTGGTCAACTGCGGTTATCTTTGGTCAACTGCGGTTATCTTTGGTCAACTGCGGTTATCTTTGGTCAACTGCGGTTAGCTTTGGTCAACTGCGGTTAGCTTTGGTCAACTGCAGTTATCTTTGGTCAACTGCGGTTAGCTTTGGTCAACTGCGGTTAGCTTTGGTCAACTGCGGTTACCTTTGGTCAACTGCGGTTAGCTTTGGTCAACTGCGGTTTGCTCATCAGTTTGACCAAAGTTGACTTTTTACGTCAAAACTTCAAACGGTCATAACTTTTGAACCGTAACTCCGTTTTCAGCGAATTAGCTGTCAAAACGTCCGGAACAGGTTGAATATTGTGAGGTTTCACCACGAAGTTGTGAAATGAATTTTTCGAGGCCCAAATCTCCTCCGGAGTGAAGTTTTTGAGGTTTTAAGTTTTCAGACCAAAAATTTCACCGTAAAAACTTGCATCAACCGTATCAAGATCACAACTAAACAACATACAACCTTGTCAAAACAAACAATCATCACTCTTAACATAAAATCACATTCTGGTATAAGGTTTGAGTATAAATTTTGGGCAACGACTTTGTTTGAGCTTCAAGAATCCAGGATTGAATATTAATCTGGTTGTGATATTCTCGAGTTTAGTGGATATAATTTCGGGGTATATATATATGTCGACATGATTACAGAGTTTTTAAGCTTGTCAGCATTGTGGATGCCTATGATTTGAGTGAGCCTGCAATTTAATTTTTGCGACTTGAGTTACAGTTGACAACTTGCGATTTGATTTATTGTGGTTTGTCAAATTGCGTTTTGATTTGTTGCGACTTGACTGATTGCGATTTGACCAATTGCGATTTGACGTTGCGAGTTAATACTTGCGATTTGACGTATTGCAATTTGGTTGTCTGCAATTTGACTTGTTGCGATTTTTCAAACTGCGACTTGACTTGCTGCAATTTGATCAAGTTGATACTTGACTTTGTTGACTTAAGATTAGTATTGCAACTCACCCTTTAGATGTTCTTGTTAATTTCGCGGTTACTCTTGATGTTTTTAGAAAATCCCGCGAAAGATTCGATAGGCTGGACTTGGTTTTTGACATATTAAAACTTACGGGATCTGACTATTATCTTCGGGATAAGTTTGTGCTTCGAGAACAGCAGGAATTGGGAAATTACGGTGACTTGGTTGGTGTGTTAATTCACGGGTTGGCATACTTAGTGTCACAAACATCTCGGGGTGGATGGACGCACGATGTTTGGTGACCCTTGCTCGAGTGTATTTAAGGTGATTAGACTTGGATGTTCAAGAAGTGGATATATACAATTAAGGATGGAAGGTTGGGTATATGTCACTACCTATATTTAAAGGAGTTACGTTGTTGTGCTCAATATAGGTTCTAAATCACGATTTTAATGCAAGTATAAGTCTCTAACTTGTCCTTTATCATGCTTCATCAAGAGATTGTTGTTTCTCAAGCTTCTAATGGGATTGTAGTACAAGAACTTCTCAAGAGATGGTCAGACTTAAAGACAGGAGGTGATTTGTTTAGAGACGTGCTTTAACCCTTTACTCACTCTATAGTTAAGCACATTTCATCCAGTGGTCTAGCATATTCCGAACTACTATGAATCATTAATCTGCTAAATCATTGATGAGGAGTCCAGCAAGGTGTTACTACAAGCATGTCTTTATCACCATCTTCTCTGCAGTAGGTTTATGTGTCTCCTTCCATGTATCTGCTTTGCGCATGACAAACTCATGACTATCACAGACTTTCAGTTCTTTGGCAAAAAGGTCATTGCATGTCCTTTTTGAGGGGGAGAATTTGCGCAAGTTTCCTAGCGATTCCGTCTCCTGTAGTGTGAATCCTTGCTGTTCCGGCTTCAGCATTTCAGGATTCAGTGGGTCAGTTTCTAGAGGTTTGTTCAAGTTTCTAGAGGTTTGTTCAGTGGGTCAGTTTCTAGAGGTTTGCTCACTCCTTAGCGACTATCCCTTCCTTATTGGATTCAGTGGGTCAGTTTCTAGAGGTTTGCTCACTCCTTAGCGACTATCCCTTCCTTATTGGCAAGTTACTAAGTGATGAGATTCGTGTGATTGGTTAATCATTTTGCAATTAGTGAATTGTTGTAACTTAAGTCGTTTCGATTAATCAAATTGTTATCTGACGTTGTGAGTTAATCCTTACGACTTGACTAATCTCAATTTGATATATTGTAACTTGACTTGTCACGACTTGACACTTAGTGCGAATTGTGACTCATCCGGTATCTCTCTCTAAGTTTAACTTGCTGAATATATCTTCCGGTTTCTTTTGTTGACTTTAGTAAAATCCCTAGAAAGAATCATTTCTCGGTTTAAGTCACATAAGTTGTAAAATCCCGTTTGAAGATATTGAGATGTCGACTGTTTCGGATGACATTCAAGCAGCTGGGTCAGACAGCTATGTTTGATTGGTCTGACTATGAGTCATGGGCACTCCTAAGAATTTGCGCATGTTTCTTCTCACTTTGATTGCTCAACTGCACAAAATGATCACGAAGCTAATGATCACGAAGCTAATTTGGTATTCCTTGCTTGAGGATGAAGTTGGATTTCATGAAAGAGTCTACCTATTTTATCTTGAAATCGGGGATGGTTGGATGCAGGAATTCAATGATAACTTGCTCGCGCATATGATGTAAGTTGAAGACTTGGGTTATCTAGTTTCCAGAAGTCGGGGTGGATGGTTGAAGACCTGGTTAACTATCATTTAAAGGAGTTACGTTATTGTACTCAGTGTCACACGTAGATGACGTTGTGGATAATCGCAAGAGGTGATGATTGTCTCATACTTTGTCAAGATAGTATTGAGTACTTAGAGATTTGCATGGTTCACAAATTCTCTACACCGTTCTTCCAACAACAATGCAAGCTTAGGTAACAAATTTGAGTAATTCTACTTCATTTTCAAGATTGGTATATCGGGTTCCTTCATCATGTGGTCAAAACTGTTTGTGTTCGAGGTTGGTTAATTGGACAAAGACTTTAAAATTGTGATGTGATCTGTAATTCTCACATGATATTCTTAACCCAAACTGATGTTTGCCATAACCAAATCAGTCATGCCACATTCAACCTGTTACTGTCTCACGGTTTCTTCTTGGTTTTGTAAAATCCCGCGAAAGAACTTATTTCTCGGTTTAAACTATAGATTTGTAAAATCCCGTGATGATGGGCTATGTGCTCTTGACCATGGTCGGGTTAAAACCATTATCAAAGTTCAGCCATAACATCACAAATGGCTGGATTGAGGCATTGAATTGACAAAATGTGACTACGGGGTTAGTTCAGTATTATTTATTTGAGGCTGAAGTGAAATTTCATGGGTACGTGTACTTAGTATCTGAAGATATCGGGGAGGTTGGATGAAGATTCTTCGAGATCCTTGTTCGAGCTTTTAATACAACGACAAGGACTTGGATATCTAGTTATTTTTTCTTTCTCTCTATTGCAAAATAACTATCACTTTAAGGAGTCACGTTGTAGTGCTCAGTGTCACACGAAGTTGTGGATATCCAAGAGGTGATGTACATCTTATACTTGATGGTTGGTTGGTTGAAGAGTATAGACTACTTAGGGATTCGATGTTGCACGAAGTCTCTACACCGCTCTTTGTCTCGCATTAGTACAAGTTTAAGTCACAAATTCGGGTCATATTACTTCGGTCTCAAGTTCATCATATTGGGTTTCTCTCCATCAGTAGTCACGACATATATCCGACAGAATGATAATGGGGTTGGTAACGAGTTAGCAAGAGAGTAGAAGATAAGAGAGAGATGACGTCTGTTCAATTCAGTTCAGGCCTCGCTCTTCATCGCTATGACGTTTGGACACATCAGTTCAAACCTCGGTTCTCAACTTCAACATTATGGCGTCTGCTGACAATACTTCAGGCCCCGCTCATCAATAAAAAGAAAGGTGTACGATTCAGTGCACTTTATCTTCAAAAGAAGAGGAATCTTCTTATTTATGGCCATTCTCATCAACAAGTTCATGCTCTTTCCGTGCTTATTTTGTTTTCAAGTGGATCGGCGCATATTGGAGTATTCTATTATTCACTTATTCAACCAAAACTTGCATTCGACAGGCATATGCAATTTTTGAGGGGGGGAAAGGGTGAATAAACAACATGTCAGTCCTCAAGAACCGTCAAGTGGAGCTTCCTACCGTTGATGGTATTCATATTCACTAGTTCAATCATCAAAAATTGCAGTTGGCTGGCATATGCAATTTTTGAGGGGGGGAAAGGGTGAATATTAATCTACATGTTGGATGATGATTGAGAAATGGTCATACGACTCCTGAATACGTCAGTTCAGGAGTCGTGCAAACCATGGTTCTCCAACACTACTTCTTCCTCTCTATCAAGGTGTTGAAGAACATGGTCATGGAATGCTAATCGACATCGTCTCACGGGCTGATTCAATCAGTAACAAAGGGTTTCTAGTCAATGCTTCATGCATACGTCATCTGGCTACATGTACACATAATGATGATGATTCCGATTAATCGTAACCATCATGGGGGAGGGAAATGTGTACACCAAGGACGCACAAAAGGTTCACGTGATCGGGCTTAATCGTGTATTCCGGTGTTGAAAAGCCGCAGAGATGATCACCTTGTCACCTTGTCACCTTGGTATTAACTTTTCACTATTACGTCATGGTATGATTAATCGTAACCATCAGGGGAGAGAGAATGTGTACATCAAGGACGCACAACAGGTCTACGTGATCAGGGCTTAATATCCAAGGATGGATACATTCTATAGATGATCAGTGGTTCAACTTGTTACTTTGGTGTTATACTAAAGACTGAAGAAGGTCGAGTCGTCAGTCTATTCTTTATTCTCGGTTGGGTGTTATCGTCTCATGTGTACGCTGCGGGCCGATGGGTTATATGTAAGGTTACTGGAAGGCATTTGGTGTGATGAAGATGGTTGGTATTCTGTTCCTCCATATTGGGCAATCTTGAAGTAGGTCGTGTCTACAGTCTTCTCTACATTCTCCGCTATGTGATTAGAAGACTAAAGACGGCATGTATTTGGTTATCAAATGACCTCTTCATATTATGGGTGTTCGTCCAAAGTCTTCCTTCTATTATGGGTGTTCATCAGAAAGGTTGTCAGTCTGGGGGAGAGCACTAATTAGGGGAGAGTGAAAAGTCTGAGTTAATCCCTAATTAGATGTTCTCATATTGCTCTTCAGCAAGTTGATTCTCACAGGATATATTTGAGCTTATTTTGTTCCTCTCACAAGATTTCAAGTATATGGGCGTAATATGTGTTGCTGATTCTGAGGTGTCAAAACCAACAAGGGGGAAGGAGACATACATCGAAATGCACAACGAGTACACGTGATGAGCTTTACACTTCTACTTAATTGAAGTTATTCCGGGAAGACAAATGTCATGACCGCAGAGGAAATCAGTGTTTTAACTCGTTCTTTTGGTGCATTATTCCAACTACGTAGGGGAAGAGATGTAAGAAACAGTTTCTGATGACAAAAGATGTACACAATTGATTATGTGTGTACTTCGGGTTTCTGAGCTTCATATAATGAGACTGGTTGCATCATTTCAACTACTTGGGGGGAAGTGGTCTCTGGATACTTTTTGGTACGCATTACATCAGCCTTCAATAGGAAGAATGTTGAGAAGAACTATTCAAGCGTGAGATGATACGTTGCTGATCTATCAAAGCTTCACAATGAGAAGGCTCAAGTTCAAACGACTATTCAGGAGCCTCGAAAGCTTTGGTGGAGAAGGTTTAAGAGATGTTGACTACTGACTTCTACAACATGCAGACCGATATCCTCTTTTCGGTATTGAGGTCAACATCTTCTTAAACTGCATAATATCCTTTGTACATATCTTGTACCAATACGTAAATAGAAAAATATAAAACCTACAAAAAAACCATAAAAATCTGAAAAATCATAAAAAATACAAAAATATTCTTCTCACGACATGTCTCTTGTATAATCAATATTATGTACGTTTCTAGAAATGTCATTCAATAATGACACGGAATCATACATATGCTTGAGCAAGAGTTTTTCGGTCCCAAATAAAGCTTTTTTTTCTAAAACATGTCGTTCCTCAAAATATTCTTCAAAAATATGGCTTGTAGTCATTTCAGGCTACAACCCGGTCTTCAAAAATATGGCTTGCTATTACTTTAGATAGCAACCCGGTTTTCAAAATTAAGGAAAACGCGTCGCCAAAAAGACGGTTGTTCCTAACAAAGGGTGCCGTTCATCCAAGCGTGAATTACTTTATATTCATGCACCCTCGATCTAATGTACGCTTCAGTGCATTATTTCTTGATAAAGAAGAGAAATCTTCTTTTTTTTGTCGCCAAATACCTTCCCTTCTATGATTTTTCCGGGAAGTATTTGTGCAAAACTTGGTGGTACTATGAGATTTTGATTGAAAATCAATTTGAACTCAAAGTTTGATAAAATTTTCACTCAATCAATGACGTTACTAGTTTATGAAAATATTTATGCTTTAACATCCGTCATTGATTGAGGGGGAGAGTGATTTCTCAAAATTTTATGTATCATCAAAACTCCCCACACTTCGTACATAATACCTTGCAACAAAATGATTTGTGATGGTTATGTGTCAGAATGAGTAAATTTTTCAAAGAGTTTTCATTAAAACTTCGAATCTTTTGCAAACTCTTCAAATCTGACACATAACAACCTCCCTCACAGTTTGAGGGGGAGCAAGAAAAAGTTCCTTTTATCAGAAAATATTAAACTTGACCGCATTTCTCTCCCAAAAACGCTTTCTAAATTATTTAAATCAATTGA
The DNA here is from genome assembly GCA_030686995.1 of Artemisia argyi. Lineage (NCBI taxonomy): Eukaryota > Viridiplantae > Streptophyta > Magnoliopsida > Asterales > Asteraceae > Artemisia > Artemisia argyi. Next base: position 239,178,565 of record CM060708.1, on the reverse strand, counting down.
GATCAAAAATCTTGAAAGATTTGAATTTTTGATCGGGGGAGAGAATGTGATTTAAATATGAAATCTGATAATCAAAAGTGATCTTTTGTACTCAACAATAGGCTCCCATATATGTGCTAAACACTTTCGAATATCGATGCACATATTAAGGGGGAGCAAAAGGCGTTTGTGGAAGTTATACCAAAGACCGACCATTTATCTTTATGCATGGAGTTATAAGGTTGGTTAAGGTTAGGTATGAATTCCCATGATCCACCAGAACCGGAAGGATCTTCCCAGGGACAATCCTCTAGATAGAATAGAAGTCCGTAGGAATGATTGAAAAAAGGAGTAAAGTGAGAAAGGGAAGAGTGCGGACTGAGATAGAGCTAGGACTGGAACAAACCCAACAAGGTTCTAGTGGTGAAATCTCGGTAAGCACTGAAGGGGTTGAAGAATGAAAAAGAAATATAATGAGAAAGGGTGAAAAGAAATAGCCCTCCAATTATTCAACCTTAGGGCAGAAACCGGGTTCAATACATATGCTACTGGCGGTTACTAAGGTAACGCCGGTATTGAAGACAAGACGTCATGGACCCAGTGACGCACTACACCAAAACTTTCCAACCACTCAAGTTCTCTTAAAAGACCTTGTTTCATTCTCACGGGGAACCCTGTGCAATGTATCGACCGCTCATTGCGAGCTATGTTGATACCTAAAACAGGAGACGCCTCCCCAGTCTCCAGGAGCGGATCAAAACGCACTATTGAGTCTAGAGCCATGAGATCATCCATAAATCTCGATAGGACACATTCCAAATATGCTTATTGTTTCACACAATGTGGAAAATAAGGTAAAATATTTAGAGTCCTACGCATTATCCTTGTGGTATTGCCAGAACATCCGAGTGATATGTAAATATTCACAATGACGATGGAAATCCTTCTAGAGCGAACATCACTCAAGCTCTTGGTAGGTGACATGTGAGATCCATCTTGGATCAATGATCAAGTGACAACTGGAAAGCAACAATGGTGCGATTCAAATTTGAATCAAACTTGTTCCAGGATATGGATTGACGGATACTTTTGCCAAAACCTCTCAATGTGCTCACCAACCTATCTTTCGAGCACATTGATTGTGTAATATCTTTCAAAAAAAAGTATTTTTGATGGAAATGTGATTCAAAGTATAAAACTCTCATCGTGTCTCAAAAATGTTTATCATATGACACGCGAGTGATTTCTATAAATCAATTTCTCATCAATCCGTGAATATCTATTCACCGATTCACTCTATCGTGCTGTCTGCTTTGAGACGTTCCGGTATGAGAACATGCTAAGTATGAAGATTCTGAAGTGGATTCTTTGGAAAATTCATTACTACAAGCTGGAAATTCCTGTCAAGGAGTGTCTTCTTTAAAAGAGACTCTACCTGATCACAGGTCGGTTTTCACAAAACCGGAGGGTAGTCTGTCCTCGCAAAACGAATGACAAAGCCATATTCGTTCTCTATCTTTATTGCTAACTGTTTTATTTCAGGGACACATATAAAGATGGCGTTGATGGCTCCAGTTTCCAGCTGAATCGGGTCAATCCATACCTCATGCTCACACATCCTCCACACTATCAATGAAGATGAGAGACTTGCTACAACAAATGTTGAGAGACTACTAACAACGTTTCCGCAACTCTGATGAAAAGGTCTCCTAATCCACAAACTCCAATGCAACGTCTCCAGATACAGAAGGGTGTGAACATGATGGTCCTTAGTCACTACATCACATGAAGGCGATACTACTATGGATGAGGTTGGAGATTTACTTTGGCTGATGATCTCAAAGAAGCTCAAAGATCACACATCACAAAGGAACTCTAATCACAAGTTCGCTTGGTTGAAGTACGAAGTGTGCTGAAAAGAGAAGAATCAGATCCTACGAGCTACAAAGACTAAAGAATGCTCAAAGACCAAAGAGCTTAACTTCAAAGGTGACCTCGCTTAGGGGGAGATTGTTAGGAATACAAATATTCCTGTAAAAGTCTCGGTCACCTAATGATTGTAATAGCATTAAGTTAGCTCGTAGTTAGTTTGTTTATTAGTTAATTAGTATTAGATTAAGTAACACCGTGGAAGAAGGAACGGGTCTTTACCCACTGTATACCTGATCCACAGCCCGGGTGTGGGTGTTTTATTAGTTATCTTGTAGGGACTATATATATCCCTCTCCACATGTGGAGAGGGTGAGCCTTTCATTTTTAATCTAATTTTTCTTTCTTCTTTTATCTCAAGGTTCCAAACTCTCTCTCTCTAGTTCTTGAATCTAACTCAAACATGGATATCATCTACCATGAATTAAGGCCACCCGAATCTAGATGTTCTTATTCTACACCTCTCTTGGCACTCCATTTAGGGGGAGTATCAACCAAGGGGGAGCATGCCTATAATTCCGCTTCGCTACTCTTCTTTTTGTTTCGACAAAAAGGGGGAGAATTTATATGAAACTTGCTCTATTATTTTAAACTTCCGCGTAGCTAACTCTTTGCAAAAACAAGTTTCATTACTAACTTTATAAGACTTAACACTAAATCTTATTACTTACTTTTAAATAAAGTTTATGTTTTGTCATCAACAAAAAGGGGGAGATTGTTAATACAAATATCGCCTAAAAACGTTATTTATATTTTACGATCTTTGCTAAGTTTTGTTGATAACAAAGTATGAACTTTAGCTAAAAGTAAATTATCACTTTGAGTGTTTAAGTCTTGTTTAACTAATGTTTACATTTCCTTTTAAACTAAACATTGGTTTTATTTCTTAAGTTAGAAATAGTCACATCACATTTATGGCAAGTTTTGTCATTATGTATTTATGGCAAGTTATGTGTTTGACTTGCTTTCATGTTGCTTGCAAGTATCATGTTTGACTTACTTTAAGTGATGTGACATTGTTTTGTTGCTAGAAGTTATGAGACAAGACATTGTTTGGTTTGGGAAGTTATTGCATAAACCTACTGCAGACCCGGCGGTACCCTGGGGGTACACGGGCGGAACCCATCTGAGGGTTCCGCCTGATCCGCCAAGCTTGCAGTTTGGTTTGCTATAAATACCAAACCATTTGCTTGTTTTGTGTAACTCTTTAGGACATATTTTCACATACTCTCTAAACTAACTCAGTAACCCTTGACTTGTGTGATTCTCTTACGTAGCAAGGAATTCCACAAGATCATTCAAGAAGTTGCAAGCTTCAACTCTAAAGTTGCAAGTCTTGGTAGCTTGGTCATGTATAAGCTTTGGTAGTTTATACTTCATTTGTGTCATGTATGTAGAAGTTGTTGGTTAGTATTTTAGGCCTCAAAATACGTAGTATGTTGGGAGTTGTTGTACCCTAGTAAAAGAACTAACGGGAGTGGTTGTACCCTTGGTAAAGAACTCGACATCTAGCTTTGTGTCGGTAAAAGTGTAAGCGACGAGTGGGAGTGGTTGTACCCTTGTAAAAGAACTCGACATCTAGCTTTGTGTCGGTAAAAGTATAAGCGACGTGTAAGGTTTTCTCCGCCGGTGAAAGGAGCTTGTTGATTAGTGTTTATAACTCTCGAGTTGGAAACTCGGGGCGTGGATGTAGGGCAAGGAAAAAGAGTCCTTGTAGCCGAACCACGATAAACAATCGTGTTGTGGTTTGATCGTTTCTTTCTCTATCTTTGCTTATTGCATGTTATTGTTTAGTTAGAATTGTTAACCACATATATAGCTTTTCAAAGAAGTAAAACAATTAAAGTTATCTTTAAGTTTTCTAACAAGTGTAAAAGCTTTTTAAAGAACTAAACAAGCAAAGTTAGGATCATCACAAGTAAAGCTTTTCAAAGTAAGAAACAAGTATTATTAGAATTGATACTTACACTAAAAGCTTTTGAAAGAAACAAACATATAATGGTGTGTTTATATTGTTGAGCAAACATAAAGTTATTAAAGGATTTTTATGTTAAAAAGGATTTTAAAAGAGGTAAACTATTCAACCCCCCTTCTAGTTTTCCACAACGTGTATAAGCGACGTGTAAGGTTTTCTCCGCCGGTGAAAGGAGCTTGTTGACTAGTTAAAGAAACTCTCGAGTTGGATACTCGGGGCGTGGACGTAGGGCAAGGAAAAAGAGTCATTGTAGCTGAACCATGATAAATACTCGTGTTGTGGTTTGATCGTTTATTTCTTTATACTTGCATGTTATATATTGTGTTTGTATTCATATCTTTGATTAAACGAAAAGTTTCAAAAGATAATTAAACAAGTTTAAAGTTTTTAAACGGTAAACTATTCAACCCCCCTTCTAGTTTTACACAATTGGCATCAAGAGCTACGTTACTCAAGCTTTTAGAATATATTGTATTTTAAAACTTGAAACGATCCATGGATTTTGAAAATTACAAAGAAGGGCAATCTATGCAAAGACCACCACTTTTTGAAGCAAATGGTTTTATATATTTGAAAAACCGTTTTGAAACTTACGTGAAATCTAAAGATATAGATTTATGGTATATAATCATTGATGGTGATAATATAGCTACAAATAGTAAAGATGATGATCAAAAGAAATTGATTGCTAAAAATAATGAAGCTAAAATGATGCTTTACAATGCTTTGCCTAATAAAGAATATAAAAGTGTCTTTATGTGTAAAACCGCCAAAGATATTTGGCAATCTTTAATAGTCACTTATCAAGGAAACTCACAAGTTAAGGATAACAAAATTGATCTTCTTGTTCAACAATATGAACAATTTGTTATTCCCGAAGATGAGATTATTGATAGTGCATTTGCTAGATTTAACACTATTATTACTTCACTTAAAGCGCTTGATGAATCTTTTTGTAGCAAGAATTTTGTCAGGAAATTCCTTAGAGCACTCCATCCGAAGTGGAGAGCAAAAGTGACGGCCATTGAAGAATCCAAGGATCTTTCAAGCATGTCACTTGACGAGCTAATTGGAAACTTCAAAGTTCATGAAATGGTAATGGAAAAAGATTCGGAAATAGTTAAAGGCAAGAAAGAAAAGGTTAAGTCCATTGCCTTGAAAGCTAGAGTCCAATCAAGTGATGATGAAGAATCTACTTCGGATTGTGATGATGAAGAATATGCCATGGCTGTTAGAGACTTCAAGAAGTTCTTTCGTAGATGAGGGAAGTTTGTAAGGCAACCTAAAGATGACAAGAAAACCTTCCATAAAGATCGTGATGATAGGAAAGGAAAGGTTGAAAGGAAATGCTATAGGTGTGGAGACACAAGTCATCTCATAGGAGAATGTCCAAAACCACCCAAAAGCAAGTCTCAACAAGCTTTTGTGGGTGGTGCTTGGAGTGACTATGAAGGAGATGACGACGAGCCAAAGAATGATGATATTGCTCTCATGGCTCACGACTCAAATGAGGTACTCTCCGACTCATCTTATTCTTCCATTGATGATGACATCTTACAAAAAGAATATAACAAACTTTGTGAATTAAGCTTAAAAATCATAAACAAAAATAAGTTTTTGAAAACTAAAAAGGAGTTTTTAGAAAATGAGGTTTATGAGTTAAAAGAAAAAGCTAAGAGATTAGAAAAGAGTAAAGGTATTGACACATCGTGCAAATCATGTGAAGAGCTTAAACTCGAAGTTGAGAAACTTAAAATTACTCGAGATGATCTAATAAAACAAACCACAAAGTTTGAGAAGTTTGATAAAAGCATTTCTTGTGTGGATGAAATTATGAAACTTCAAAAGTCACCATTTGATAAACAGGACTAGGTTTTATGAAATTAGAAACTTTGAAGAGTCAAACGAAACAAGAAAAGAAAGCACAAGAAACTAGCAAAACTGCTACAGCAGCCCGCGGAACGGACGAAACCCAAAATAGGGTTCCGCCCGTTGAACCCAAAGGTTCTGCCGGGTCTGCAGCAGCAGTAACATCTTCTACGTCGTATTGTTCAAAATTTGTTAAAGTCACATATAAAAATGGAATAAAACCTGCCTTTAAAACTGGAGTAGGACTTAGTAAAAACGAATTTAGAGCTAGAACTACTTAACCAAGACCTAAGACTCCAATTCCCAAACGCCCCTTTCCAAAGAGTAACTACAACACACGACCAAACTACCAACATGTTTGGAACCAAAACACTCCTTGACATTACCAAAATCCAAATTACATGTCATGGAACCCTTATGTTCTATTTTCATACTTGGATCAAGTTAATGGTATGCTTAACCAAAATAGACCCATGAGAAATTGGGGACAAAATGTTTGAGTGTTTTTCGTAAAATAGGTGTGCCTCAAAGTATGTTTGGAACCGGATGAATGGATTAAAGATAGCGGTTGTTCAAGGCACATGACGGGTAACAAAAGCCTCTTCGCTACTTATCACAAATGTGATGGAGGTAATGTTACGTTTGGTAGTAAGCTAAGAGCAAAATCATCGGAAAAGGTACAATCTCCCATGACCCTCTTTTTATAGATGATGTAGCTCATGTTGATAACTTAGGTTTTAATCTCCTTAGTATTAGTCAACTTTGCCGTAATAAGTATAATGTCCTTTTTAGTGAAAATAGAAGTAAAATACTTAAAGATGGTATAACCATAGCCAAAGGTGTTCTTAAGAACAACGTGTATGTCATGAAGATGGATCAAACATCTAGAGACAAACTTTGTCTTACCTCATTAGATGAATCTTCAACATTATGGCATAGACGTTTAGGACACGCTAACATGAGACTTATACAATACCTCTCCTCCAAAGACCTAGTTCGAAACCTACCTAAGTTGAAATACGACCAAAACTTTTGTGACGCTTGCAAAGTCGGTAAACAAGTCCATAGTAGCCATAAGGCTAAAAACTTGGTTTCTACATCTAGGTGTCTAGAACTTTTGCATATGGATTTATTTGGTCCATCCGCTATACAAAGTTATGGAGGTAACTTCTATACTTTGGTCATAGTAGATGATTACTTAAGATATACTTGGACAAATTTTTTGAAAAGTAAAAATGAAGCTGATGAGTGTGTAAATACTCATCATTTTTACCTATTCTGAGCTGCCAAAACATCTAAAAATACTCAAAATTGCCTCAAAATAATGATAATATCCCAGGAATGTGTTTTATATGTTTCAGATGCAAAATAATCAAAAACAGATGAAAAATAAACAAAGTTTGCATAATTGGCAGTTTCAGTCCCTCATCTTTCAAAAGTTGTCAAATCTAGTCCCTGGTTATTCTAAAAACTTGAAAAAGTCACCAAAGGTCCTTTTAAATCACAAAATGACATATTTAGTCCTTTGGTACAAAGTTTCACAAAATTGCAAGTTTAGTCCCTGAACTTTGAAAATTGTCAAAACTAGTCCCTAGGATATTAAAACTTTGGGAAAAACAAATTTTGTCCTTGTACTTCTCATTTATGGCAGGAATGGTCCTTGGGTGAAATTTTGGAGAATTTACATGTTTGGTCCCTGAGTTTCACAAGTTGGCAAATTAGGTCCCTGAATTTCAAAAATAGAAAATTATCAAAAGTGGTCCTTATATTATTACACTATGTCAAGTTTGGTCCCTTGTGAGTACTTTGGGAATAATACGAATCAGGTCCCTAAACTTCAAATTTATTACATTTTGGTCCTTGTGATTTCTAATTACCTAAACCAAACAGACCCTATTATTATTACTTTAAAAAAAACCAAATCCAAAACCCCACTCTTGGCCCAATCCCCAGCCCAAACACCCCACAGCCCAACACCCCTTTAATAAAAATACGGGGTCAAACATACCAGTCAAACCCACCAAAACCACCCTTCCCTTCCCTCATTCTCTGAACCAAAACCACCCCTGGTTTCACCCCCCCTCTTGCACCACTTGCCTATCCACCACCCCCTTATCCCCTCAATTACACTTCCCAACAGCAATTAATACCCCCTCCTACAAACGCTATCACAGCCAATTGCCCTTGTCTAATTTTTCCCGCCAAAACAATTGAAAGGTCAGGATCAAGTGGCAGCCATGCAACGGCTCAAAAGAGAAGTGGGAAAGTTTCATAGAGCTAGTGGGAACCTCTGAAGTCTATAAAAAGAAAGATAGAAGCAGAAGTGAAGGTGTGTAGTTGTAGAGTAGTATAGGTAATCGTTCAAATGTAATTTTATTTATTAGTGTAATTTCAAAGCTTTCAAGTATTGTACTAAGTTAATTCAGTGTATTTCAAACCCTTTTTAATAATCAATTTCAGTTTATCAATACGTATTCAGTTTATGCAAATTTTTATTTAAAATCTCATACTACTTAAATGTTGTTGATGTTTGTTATAATGGACTCATTGAGATCACTTAAGCTCCCAGTGAGCTTCTGAAAGCTCTTAGGTACTTTAAATTACAGTGTAGTAGTAAAATTCAAAAAAATACAAAAAAAAAATCACAATAAATATATAAATAAATCATAAATCAGTGGTGATGAAGATTGAGCTTTGGAGCCTGATGAATGTTGGATTTGGATGGTATTAGAATCTCTTGGGAGATGTTAGGCAACATGTTGTGATTTTGGTCCTTGTTATCAGTTCCTAGCTTGGATTTCATAATGTAAGCTTATATTATAATTTTTGTTATTTTAAGTTCAAGTGTTTACAATTGCTTATCTGTTTTACTTTTGCTTATTCATAGCTTGGTAGATAATTTGTAGCCAGTAGGTTGAGCTGTTATTCCATTTTATTCTAGTTTTATTAGAAACTGTGAGTTTAGGTAGTGTTTGGTTTAGTGGAGTCTAGGGTGTTCAAACCTGTTCTTGTTGTTAGTCTTGGCTCATACATCTCACATTAGGTTATTATAGCTCACTAAAATAATAAAAACATATGCTTGCTCAGACAAAACTCAAAATCTTGTTTGATCTCTTGTTGTAAACCCACAGTTAGGAATTAGGATCCTATATCACCCATGTAGTTTCTTTAGTTGTAAAGGTCACTCATTTCCATTTCATTGTAGCCTAATAACATGTTTTCAGTAAATTAATCAAGTCCAAAATCCACATAAGTCAAAGTAGGTGTTTAATTGAAAAGTCAAAATTTGCACTCTTTCAGTTTTTCTCAAAATGGCATGAATTGTTTGGAATTTTGTGAGAGGTTTTAGACCCTGAGCTTTTTAGGACTTGTAACCCCCCACCTCTACTTCAGTGTCCCATATTTACTTCATTTTTAGGATTTTTATTGTGCGCCCCACATTGGACCAAACATTGCTGCAAGGGGAGGTTATCCCCTGCTGCAGCAGATACACAGTCACCACCACCACTTTGGTGGTGTTTTTTGGCCACCTCAGTGGATCCCACTGACCCATTTTGGGTTCCTTCAATCCCCCTCCTGGCCACCTTGCTATATTGAGCAATCATTTGAGCTTTAGACCCTGTGGACCCCACTTGTTTGGCCCCTAAACCTTGTCCCATTTCTGTGTTGGTTGTGGAATAATACAAGTGCTTATTTTGGATTCTAGGCTTATTCAACTGGCTTATATGATCATTTCTAACTTAAACATGTTCAACAAACTTAAGTGAACCAGAATTCATCCTTGTGGACCCCACTTAAGCTCATTTGAGCTTATTTCTTAGTTTGGTCAAAATAAGTCAACTATCAAGCACATAAGCCCATTCCCAGCTTATTTTTAAGTTCCACAAAAGTTGTTTTCATAAAAGTTATTTGTTTTTAGGTATAAAATAGTTTTGTAAAAGAAAAATCTAGAAAAACCGAATTTAAAATAAGTGATAGTTTCTATTTAATGTAATTTATCTTTTAATTTTCCATTTTAGTTTTTTATTAAGTACTTTGTATTTTTATATTTTTCTTAAATTTCTTTTATATTAAAGTAATTTTCTCAGATTTTTATTTTGGAATTTAGTATTAATTAGATTTAATATTAGTTTTATTAGTAAGTAATTAATAATCAAGTATTAAATAGCATATTTAATTTTTATAAAGAAACACCTAGTTTTTATATTTTTCCTAGCTCTTTTATAATATAATATAATTTTAAAAATTTTCTTATAAATTCTACTGTTCATTTAATAATTTTCTTATTTAAATTAATTAAAAGGTAAATAATTAGTAAAATAGTCTAAAAATAATTTTTAGAAGTTTTTTTTTTTTTTTTTTTTTTTTTTTTATAATTTTGCAGGATTCCTGTGATGGTTAATTAGTTTTATAAATTTTTCCATAATTATCTAAGTCATTTAGGTATTATTAGTAATTTAAAATAGTTTAATTAGTTTAATTAATATAATTAGTTTTTAATTAATAAAAAACTCATAAAAAGACAAAAATATTTATTTCTATTTTTTATACTTTCTTCAAGTTCATTTTAAGGTTTAGAAATTAGTTTTGTAAGTTTTTAGTGTAATTTGTAATCTTTATCCTTTTTACTTTAATATAAATTAAGTTTAATTTACTTTTAAATAGTTTTAATTATTTAAGTAATATTTAAATATTAAAATAATCATTTTTATAATTTCATTTTCATTTTAAATTTTCTTTTAAATTTCAGTTTTAAAAAGTTTCATTTGCACCCCCTGTAGTTTGTAATTGTTCAAAACCCATTTTTCTGTCTGTAATCTGATTCCAAGTTGTGCATTTGTGAATATTTTTGTATATTTGTTATTGTGAATATTATATCATTGTCCATAATACCAAATATCAGTAGCATAATCAATTCCCAATCATCTTAGCTACTGTCCTCAGTGCCACTCATTCTCATAAACGTTTTCCAAAAAAACCATTGCAATCTCGCTGGGACATAACGACCCGGGGACACACTATACTATCCACGGAGAATTGGAACTGAGCTGTCTTTGACTTGTTGACCTTGGTCAATAATATCTGACCATTTCGGGACCAATCAGAAGCTTTTGATAAATTTGAGATTCTAAGTAAGAAAATTCAAAATCAAGTAGGGTCTAGTATTGTGTCTATTAGAATGGATCACGATCGTGAATTTGTTAATGAATTTCAATTTGGAAACTTTTGTGATAAAAATAGAATTACTCATAATTTTTCGGCTCCACGCACTCCTCAATCTAATGGTATAGTAGAACGTAAAAACCGGACTTTGAAAGAGATGAGTGTAACAATGCTTAATGAACAAAACATTCCACAAAAATTTTGGTGTAACGCCGTTGACACATCAACGTACATTTTAAATCGAGTCTTAATTAGACCATTTTTGAATAAAACTCCTTATGAACTATATAAAGGTAAAAAACCTACATTAGGATACTTTAGAGTGTTTGGGAGTAAATGCTTTATTCTTAACACCAAGGATTATATCACCAAACTTGACCCAAAGTCATATGAAGGTGTATTTTTTAGATATTCACAAAATAGTAAAGCTTATATTGTTTTGAACAAAGAAACCTTAAGAATCGAGGAATCGTTGAACGTAACATTTGACGAGAGTCCACATCCCTCTAAGACATCATCTTTGGTAGATGGTGACTTAGTTGAAAGCCAAGCAATAGAAAGTCAAAAGATCTTAGGTAATGAAAAGGAAGATAACTATTAAACAAAGGATTTGTCAATGTCAAAGAATCTAAAAGTCATCCATTAGATGGTGTCATAGAAAACATTAACGAAAGAACACTAAGATCAAAAGTTCAAAATGAAAGCAACTTCTTTTGTTTAGTGTCAACCATTGAACCGAAAAACAATAATGAAGCCATTAAAGATGAGTCTTAGGTAATAGCAATGCAAGAAGAGTTAAAACAATTTGTTAGGAACGATGTATGGACATTAGTTCCTCAACCAAAGAGTCAAACAATAATTGGAACAAAATGGGTCTTTCGTAATAAAATGGATGAAAATAGAATTGTGTCTAGAAACAAAACTAGGCTAGTAGCATAAGGATATAATCAATAAGAAGACATTGACTACGATGAAAATTTTGCTTCGGTTGCTAGGCTTGAGTCAATTAGAATCTTACTTGCATATGCATGTGCATACAATTTTATACTCTTTCAAATGGACGTCAAAAGTGCATTTCTAAACGGGGTTATTAATGAAGAAGTGTATGTTGCTCAACCACCGGGCTTCATCGATTTTGAAAAACCCAATCATGTTTACAAACTTAAAAAGGCTCTTTACGGACTTAAGCAAGCTCCAAAAGCATGGTATGATCGACTTAAAACCTTCCTAGTTGACCATAAGTATACCATGGGCTTAGTTGATAATACTCTCTTCACTAAGAAGAAAGATTCACATATTATCATAGTCCAAATCTATGTTGATGACATTATATTCGGTTCAAATTGTCAAGAATTATGCGTGGATTTCTCAAAAATCATGCATGACGAGTTTGAAATGAGTATGATGGGAGAACTCAACTTTTTCCTAGGACTCCAAATTAAACAACTAGAAGATGGTATCTTCTTTAACCAATCTAAATATATTAAGGACATGCTTAAGAAATTTAGATTAGAAGATTCAAAACCAATCAAAACGCCCATGTCCACGGAAACAAAACTCACCAAGGTTGAGGAAAGTGAATCCGTAGATAGCACTAAATATAGAGGTATGTGAATCCGTAGATAGCACTAAATATAGAGGTATGATTGGAAGTCTACTTTACCTAACGGCTAGTAGACCCGACATTATGTTTAGTGTTTGTCTATTATGCTCGTTTTCAAGAAGATCGTAAGACAACTCATCTCGAAGCCGTTAAAAGGATTTTTAGATATATTAAGGGCACTACACATTTAGGTTTATGGTATCCCAAAGGAACGGAATAGATACCATAGTGTATGCCGACTCGGATCATGCCGGTGACTATGTTGATAGAAAAAGCACAAGTGGTATTTTTACTTTTGTTGGACATTATCTCACCTCATGCTTCTCTAAGAAGCAAACGGCTCTTGCTATCTCAACAACGGAAGCCGAGTACGTTTCGGCCAGAAATACGTGTCAACAAGCTCTTTGGATGAAGCAAGCTCTTGTCGAATACGGAATTCAACTTAACGACATCACCATTCTTTGTGACAACAAAGGAGCCATTGATCTTAGAAAAAATCCAGTTCAACATGCTCGTACCAAACATATTGAAATCCGTCATCATTTCCTTCGTGATAACATTCAAAAAGGAAATATCTCAATTGAGAAAGTTTCTTCCGAAGACAACATAGCCGACATTCTCACAAAACCTCTTAAACGAGAACCTTTTAACCTTCTTAGGCTAGGCTTAGGACTCATGGAACCTACATTGTAGTTCTAGACATTAGACAAAAATCACAAAAAAAAAAAAAAAAAAAAAAAAAAAAAAAAAAAAAACTCTTTTTCTCAGCAGGGTCGGCGGAACCCTCAGCCACAACGGACGGAACCCACTTTTAGGTTCCGCCGTATCCGCCGACCTGCAGAACTTTTTTTTTTGTTTATATTAAACCAAACACCCATTATCTCATACCACCACTTCCAAACTACTACTATTCACTTCACCACCAACAAAATGAACCTAATGACCTCACCACTCCACCACCAACAAAATCACCCATTGACTCAACTCCACCAAGTGCTCCAACCCAACCATCCAAAACTCCATCACCATCACCATTACCTGAACTTGAACCAATGGAGTTATTTGGGTCTCCTCCAACATCACCACATCCGTTTGTACAAGATCTCAATGATCTTCCACCAAGACCAACAAAACCACCACCTTTCACAAATGAAACACCAAGGTCATTGCTTGACCAAAATGAGTCTTTTGTCCACAACCAATCACCACAACAAGAGTATCACCACCCAAAACCAATGTTGTTTCACCCTATCTACTATGACATCCATGGTCCTCTTTATGGAGAACCTAACTTTGACAACCATGATCACCCAACTCCACCACATTCTCAATCCCAAACCTTTGAGTCTTTATTTCCTTCTTATGAGGAAATCCAAAGCATGGTTGAAAATCACCTTCATCAAGCAATGGAATTTCAAACCACCTTGCTTGACTCCATACCAAACCCATCCTCCAACCAAGAACCCAACACCAACCCACCACCACCAACATCATCAAACGACCCATTTCCACCCATTCATCATCATGTTTGCTCACAATGTGAGCAAATGTTAAAAATGGGTGAAAGCATCAAGTTGTTGCTTCACCAATTTCAAGATGAAACCCGTTTTGCAATCCAACACATCATAGAGCGTTTGGATGCTCTTTCCCACCCAAACAAATCCTAGACCACATTTGGAGGCCTTTTGCCCCATTTAGGAAATGTGTCGAATGACTTCTACTTATAGAAGTAGGATTTGATTTTTCTTTTATTTCTTGGTTATTTTTTATCTTATATTTTTATTTTTAGAAGTAGGAGGATAGTTTTCATTTCTTGTCTTTGACTTTTGCAAAGTCAAAATTTACTTGAAATGACATCTTTTACTACTTTCTTACTTGCATTGTTGGTTGATCATAAATGAGTTGTCATTGTGGTTGCATATTGTGTGGTGACTACAAGCTTGATTATATGTCATTATCACCAACTAACAATTTTTTTGTAGGTTCAAAATCCATGTTTCCCATCTTGACACTCCTTTTAGGGGGAGTATCGACCAAGGCGGAGCACGTGCATCGTTTCGCATCGCTACTCTACTTTTTGTTTCGACAAAAAGGGGGAGATAGATATATTAACTTTTAAACTTAAAATGATTTTCATCACTTAAGTAAAACAAGTTTAATATAACATTTTTTTAAGTCTTAAACACTAAAAATTTGTGTGTTACTTAAAAACAAAGTTTATGTTTTGTCATCAACAAAAAGGGGGAGATTGTTAATACAAATATCACCTAAAAACGTTATTTATATTTTACGATCTTTGCTAAGTTTTGTTAACGAGAAAATGTAAACTTTAGTTTCTAAGTAAAACATAATTTTAGTTTAAAGACTTGCATAATTAGACATTTGCTACATTTTACATTTCACATTAAACACAACACTTTTTATATTTCTTAAAATAGAAAAATGTTAACATCACATCATACATTTATGGTAAGCTTGTGTGTTTGACTTACCATAACCTCTTACACATTTTTGGAAGCTTTCCATCTTTGATTCAATGTGTTTGACTAGAATTTAGTTGATGTGACTTTGGTTGGTTTAGATAAATTTATTGCAAAACCAACTGCAAGCCTGGCGGAACCCTGGGGGTACACGGGCGGAACCCATCTGAGGGTTCCGCCGTATCCGTCAGACCTGCAGAAGGTCTTGCTATAAATACCAAGCCATATGTTTGAATTTTTGCTTTATCACTCTACATTACATTTTCACACACATACATTCATATCATTCATCTAACCCTTTAACATTTCATTTTGATGTGAAGTTTCTTTTGTAGCAAAGAAGTTCACAAGTTCATATAAAGTTACAAGTATTCAACACAACGTTGCAAGACTTGTTAGCTTAGCATTATGTAGACTTTGTGTAGTTTACACTTCATTTGATTGTGTGTTTTCAGTAGTGATCGGTTAGTATTTTAGTCCTCAAAATACAAAGTGTGACGGGAGTTGTTGTACCTTTGTAAAAGAACTAACGGGAGTGGTTGTACCCTTGTAAAAGAACTCGACATCTAGCTTAGTGTCGGTAAACGTGTATAAGCGACGTGTAAGGTTTTCTCCGCCGGTGAAAGGAGCTAGTTGACTAGTGAAAGAAACTCTCGAGTTGGATATTCGGGGCGTGGATGTAGGGCAGGGAAAAAGAGTCCTTGTAGCCGAACCACGATAAATACTCGTGTTGTGGTTTGATCGTTTCTTTCTTTATACGTGCATGTTATATATTGTGTTGTGTTCATATCTTTGATTAAACGGAAAGTTTCAAAAGATAATTAAACAAGTTTAAAGTTTTTAAACGGTAAACTACTCAACCCCCCTTCTAGTTTTCCACAGTATGCTAAAATAAAATTAACGAGTTGTGGTTTTAGTCCAAATAGGTTTACCACCTTAAGAAAAGGCATGTTCATTGCTTTATGACAAATACCTAATAGCATTGTAGCTGTTAGGACAGAGGACACAACATGTTCATGCTTTGTGACAGATATCTAATGGCATTATAGTTGTTGGGACAGAGGACACAACATGTTCCCTTGCTTCGTGTCAAATATCTAATGGCATTATAGTTGTTGGGACAGATGGCACATCATATTTTGTGAAATGAAAATTATTGTTTATGTTATACATGTCTAATTTAAGAAGCAAATTTCGTATGCATGTTATCAAACGGATAACATGAACAAGTACTGACATTAGTCGAAAACTTCCATGATACATCAAACACCTGTTTAACTCACATATGAGATACCAAAGGTGAATTTAAGATACATGCTACAAAGAACATCGAGCATCGTATCATGATACTTCGTCAAAGCACATATTTATTAAAAAAGAAAAGTTCCTACAGATTGTTGTTGCATATCAGTCGGACATAATAGACAGATTCATTGATACATTATATCGAACACTTATAATGCACATATATTTATACATTTAAAGTAGCAATCTAAGTACTTGGTCAAATCCAAACATCTTTCTATAACAAATACACTTTTTAAAGCACATTAAGCTCTTATAACAACTCTACCATCCATAGTTATCATCAGTCACGGACATTTTTCTATAACAAAATACACTTCTAAAGCAAATAAAGTTCTTATAACTCTGCCATTCATAGTAGTGACGAGTAATCACACTAGTTACAAAATCCCGAGTCATACCACTAATTATGAAATTGTTGATAAGTTATTACTAGGAGATAACCTAATTTGATAAGATACATGAAACAAACACCGATCAATATTTTCTTTCTAATACAACAGTAATGTCAACTTTTTACTGATAATTCACAAAATTAAAATTTTCTTACAAACACTGTCAGATATCACTCTTATTTGTCTATTTACTAAGAAATTTTCATCGACACATTATAACAAACAACGAATATGCATAGACTATTACACATTTATAGTATTCAACAAATGTTCTTGATCGATCCCAAACATCATGAATTCACATTTTAATAGATGCACAAAACCTAGAAAGTTTTTGTAACAAACTCGTCAATCGATATTCGTGATGATTGAGACATCACTAGTAAATATTGTTAGTATCACATCAAATCACAAAAATTATCGATAACCCCCGTAACTAGAAACACAATGATTAGATTAAACCTCTAACAAGAAGTTCATTCAAATACACATTTAAATTACCATTCAAATATGAAATGATCGATTAATCATCACTAACACAACTGTATAGTACCTTTTACACCAAGAGATTTGACAAAAATTACTGAAAACGACAGTGATTTTGGATATAATAAGATCTAGGGTTTGATGTGGGTGACAAAACTGTTGTGTGTAAAAGAGAGGTGGTTGAATTTTAAAATTCTAAAATTGGAAAGTTCAGGGATCAACGGTGTTAATGGGGTGTTTGGACAAGAAAGACCGAAAAGACGAATAAGCCTTCACAGCTAACGGCATTTTTAACGAGCGTTACCAAAATTGGACCAACAACAAAGTTAATGAAAAAGTTTGGGACTAAATACGCAAATTTTGAGAATTTATGACCAAATGCGTGAATCAGATCCAATTTGAGGACCAATGGTATAATTTACTCAATAATTAATGATTGTTTATATATAAGCTCAAGGACATATGTGTTTATTTTTAATCACTATGAGAAAAATTAATCATGTCTTTTGTATTCCTAACAGGACATAAATTTGCTATATAACAGTTAAGAGATATGTTTACAAAAATACTCGTACAAAGTTATTTGTATATTATGATGGCCGATGAGAATGACCTAGCTGGGTAAATAAAGAAGATTTTACTGTTGGGGTCATTCAGGGAGTCTTTGACTCAGGAGTTTTTTTTTTTTTTTTTTTTTTTTTTTTTTTTTTTTTTTTTTTCCTGTAAGTTAGATACTAATCCCAATTATAAGAATGTGTATTAAAGTTAGAGGGTATTATGAGTTTTATGAAAAAGTAGGACCAAATGGTATCTCTTTCACATCTTTTTCTTTTTAACCGTCAACTATTGAATAAGGATTAAATGAGAAATAAAAGTTGAATGAGAAGTAACTACAGCCGCACATTTCAGATGCACCTACAAAATAAGATGCATCTCCCATGAAATTCTCCTTCTTCATTTAAAATATATGACTACAAACATTTCTCATTCTTCTTATTTTATTTTCTCTTCTTAGTGGATCCATTCTCGTCAACTATTAATATAACTAATTTTAAAATTTTATTTTAATATATAATTTGTTTTTAAATATTATATTCTCTCTCCTACCTAAAATTCAAATCAAAATCCTAAATAAAATTTAAATGAAAATCCAAATAATAATTATAAACCCGTCTACAAATCAAACGGCCCCTAAATATTGTGGATATAGAACATTTAAAGAATTTTTATAGGTCCACCTAAAAAGTAATAATATTATTGTAAATGATATACTTTAATTAAAGAAAAAAAAGAAACACCCTCTTATGTTATGTACGCGGTGTAGCTAACTAACGCATCGCTTTTACTGCTTTCAAAATCTGACTTTTTATTCTGATAACCTCATGATATGTATCTACTGAGATTTGACTCTTGAGATGTTAACCATGTTGCCACTATACTAATTTATTGTAGTTAATACAGTAATGTCTAAATAAATATAATCGTGCAATAAACTTGTTAAACATGGTATTTAAAACTGCTATAAACTTTATATTTTACTATTAGATTAGTGAACACTAGTTTGGTATTAATGTTAATCATCTCGATTGTTTTTTACAACATGCAATAAAAAAATAAAAAAATCATGAAGACATTTTTGGGTATGGGTCCCTAGCTAGACTAAGGATTTGGTATGCACGTACATAAATACTTTTGAACTTTTCTTATGCGTTTTTTGTAATCTAAAAGGACATGTCTTATATATATTCTAAAAAAAGTTTTGTGTATATATGCCCAAATTTTATATGATGTTAATGCATTACCGTGTTAAGAAAAACGTGCATCTATCACTAAATGTGGTGAATACGATGTATGGTTCTTTGTGTTTCAATATGAAATGTGACGTGATCGATTTAATATTATCACAATTATATTGAAGGTGACTTTGGACTCATAGACTGGTTCTTCATGCATGGTTATTTCTTTATGTTATTTGGTTTTTTTTCTTAGATTAGTTACTTCTATTCAAATTTGTAAAAATCGCTAGGCGCTAGTGAGGCGGTCGGGTAAGACTTAACGATTAATCAGTTATGCGAGGATTAATCAGATTGGATTTTTATGCTTAAAATTGTAATTTTAAATATTATATTATATTATATGTATGAGATAAGCATAATGCATTAAAGTTCAAATATTTCAAGTGTTCAAATATAAACATAATACACAATTCTTCAAAGTTCAAAGTCAAACTTAGATATTACTCGGTTTATTGACCATTTTTAAGCGATTTTTGACTGATTTTGTCTGATTAATCGATTTGTTGACCGATTTTTAAGCGATTTTGACTAATTTTTAAGTAATTTTGTTGATCGATTCTTAAACGATTTTGTCCGATTATTCCGAATAGACCGATTTTGTCTGATTAATCGGTTTGTTGACCGATTTTTAAGCAATCTTTGACCAAAACGATTAAATAGGCCAATTATGATAAATCAAGACGCTTAGTGAGCGATCAGCGATTATGCAAGGATTAATCAGCCGCCTGAGCCGATTTTTACAACATAGCTTTTATTAGCTACAGTATACAGTAGTTGTACAAGCAAAACCCATAAAAATTAGAGTGGTTTATTTTTGGGTAAATAGGTAAAGAAGTAAGTAAAAAAGATAAATAGAGAAAAGTAACCGACCAGAAACCAAAGAGTAGGAGGACTGGTGTTTTGGACTTTTGGTGATCTTTGTCGCAAGAAGTGGGACCGTCTTGGTTGGCGCCATTCGAAATGTTAATGAGATGAGACTTGACCGCAATTACCTCAAAGAGTGGGACCCACTACGCAGAGTTCAAGACTTTGGATCTTGACCAGATGACTTCCTTTTACTTAACGCTTTGTGCCGTGCCCGTGGGTTTCGGCTCATCGAAAAAAATCTTGTTACTCCCCTGCTCTTCTCCGTACTAAACTAAAATAAATGCTTTTTTTTTTTTTTTTTTTTTTTTTTTTCAAGTTATGTTTAAATAAAATTTAAGTTGTGTTTTAATCAAATATTGGGTTTGTGAAATATATATATTTTTTTTAAACTACAGCATTTTTGTTACCGCACAAACAACTTTACAAAAGAAAGGATCCCTCTACAAGATATAGAAGAGGACCATAAGAAGATCCAACTAAACAAGGGACTAAGACCAGAACCCAACTTACAAAAGCACAACCAGAAACAAAAAAGAAAAAACCTTCACAACTACATCGATTTGATGCTAGGTGTGATCCACCGCTCTCACATAAACCGTGTTCGAAACGATCAAACCATTGATCCAATCCTCCCACTTCAAATTACCTTTTTTCGTTTATATAAGGCTTTTCGTTTATTGGGTTTGTGAAATATGTAAGAATAATTATGGGATGGGTTATGCTTATGTTATATAAGGCTTTTCGTTTATATATTATGAGCTCATAAGCTTTTGCTTAAGTGTTTAGTTAAACTTATCATAATAAATAAGGTAAAATGGTCAAAAAAATGCATAAATATTATAAAGTGTAATTATTAAATGATTGTATACACCTTCTCAAATAAGTCAGAAAGTTTTGGCTTATCAAAACCGTCTTATATAAGCTCATAAGCTCAAACATATAAGCTTAGCAAAAGACTTTTAATCAAGTTTATTTTTGCTAATAAGCTATAAGCCCTCTAAATAAGTTTAAACAAACACCTTTGAGTTGATAAGACATTTAAAACATTTTGCAAAATTTTAAGACGGAGAGAGTATATAACAGGACATTAACATATTAAGATATCGTGATTTTATGAATTACATGTTTGTTCGTAACAGAATGTGCGACGCATTTGGCTCGAAAGATTCGACAAACAACGAAAGAAATATAAGAAAGTCTCTAATAAAAGAGTCCGCAACGATCTTTCACAATATATTATTGAGCGCTTATAGCAATATAACTAACTTTATTGATTTATTGAGGGCTTAGCGCATCCACTATGGATGAACCTATTAAAGGTTTATGAAATTGGCACATCCTATAATGTCATTAATTCTTAAAACTTTTTATGTTATGAACCTATTGTTACTATAGATAAACTTTTTGAGGTTTACAAAATTTCTTCAACATTTGAATGTCATTTATTATTTAGTTGAAAAGAAAAGGAAATAAACATTTTTTGGACCTCTCCAAGATCCTAGACCTTTTCATGCCACATAGGCATGAAATAGTTCCTCACTATGGTATAAAAATTCTTGGACCTCTTCGTAATTGTTTAAAACTATTCTTAAACTTTCATAGTGGATGCTCTTATAGCAACATAACTAACTTTATTGATTAAAATTGGTAACTTCTGCTAGCAATTTGTTTTTGTTATGTTTTTTTTATAGAAAATTGTAGGGTTTTTTTTTTTTTTTTTTTTTTTTTTTTTTTATTTTTTTTTATTTTTTTATTATTATTATTATTATTATTATTATTATTTAAAATTGTAGTGGTCAAACTCACTATGTATTTTACGTCGTGATATACACCTGTAAGGTTAGTTATTACATATAGATTTTTTTTTTTGAACGGCAACTTTTATTAGAAAAAAAAACTAGCAAGGAGCTAGAACAATTACAAAGAAATCAAATACGGGTGTTGAAGCCAACTATCCCAACTAAAACTAAACTTACTTCTAGCCTGACTCCATATAAACGAACGCATAACGATATCGTCAAAAAGAACATTCCTCCGAGGGTTCTTATTCGTAAAGAGAAGCTGGTTACGAAAATTCCATAAACTCCACCAAGCTACGTAAAAAACACCTTCCAGGAGCCCTTTGACGTTAGACCTTAAACGTATCGAATTAAACCAAGTAAGCCAATCCATATAAGAACCAACAGGCGACCAAGAAACATTCCACCAACGGCAAATGAGACGTGAGACATCTCTAGCCACATCACATAGAAAGAAAAGGTGCGAATTATCTTCTTGCTCTTCATCACAAATCGGACATAAAGTGGACGAAACCTGAACTCCCCTGCGGACTAAGTTCACCCTAGTGGGAAGACGATCAAGATGGAGCTTCCATGCAAAAACATTAATCTTGATAGGGACAGATTTAATCCATCTCGTAGCGACAGACGCTTTAGGAAGGAAAAAATCATCCATAATTTTCCGAGCATCTTTGACATGAAAAGTCCCCTCTCCATTCAAATCCCACACCCAACGATCTTCGGCATTAGACAACACAATCGCCTCAATTAAAACCTGGAGATGCTCAAGTTGTTGAGACTCGACGCCACCACGAACCAATCGCCTAAAAGAACCAGTAATTGAGCCCTGCATTTTCTCAGCCACCAAACATTCCTTATTGTTCTCCAAAGCATACAACCGAGGGAATAAGAAACAAAGTTGAGTATCCCCGATCCAAATATCGCTCCAGAACTTAGCTCGCATACCAGAACCAACACGGAGCTTGCAATGAGCTAACAAATCCACACCTTGAAGCTTCAAGGCGTTAACCTCCTTAATGATCATATTCCAAGTCGAAGAGTGCAAGGAGGAATGTTTCTGAATATTACTGCCATGCAAAGCTGTTATAAAACGAAACCATAACGAATTATCTTGAGATATGAATCTCCACACCCATTTGAAGAGGAGCGCCCTATTCAAAGCAAAAAAACTAGAAACTCCTAATCCACCATATTTTTTAGCTGCAAGAACCTTAGCCCATTGAACCCAAGTGATCTTTCTTTCATCACCTTGCATACCATTAAAAAAATTCCGACGTAAAGATTCCATCGCATTCAAAACAGCTTTTGGAACCTTATATAACGACATACTATATATGGGGGTAGAGCCTAACACCGACTTAAGAAGCGTGAGTCGACCCCCAATAGAAAGTGTTTTAAGCTTCCACTTTGACAACCTTGCTTTAATCTTACCAATCGAGTCCTCCCACGCGTTAATCCTCGACATATTTCCTCCAATTGTGACCCCTAGGTACTTAAACGGAGGTTTCAAAACCGCACAGCCGAGAAACGCAGCCGCATTAGAGATAATATCATTAGAAACATCTATTCCAAGTAATTGACTTTTCTTTAAGTTGATAACCAAACCAGATGACAAAGAGAAACATTGAAGCATATGCATAATGTGCCGTAGGTTATCGTTGGACCACTCGCCAATGAATACCGCATCATCCGCATAGAAGAGATGGGAAAGCATGAGAGAGTGATCAACCTTTATACCTGTGAAAAATCCCATCTCGACAGCCCTAGTGAAAGATAAATGAAGCGACTCCATGACAAGGATGAAAAGATAAGGAGCTAGTGGGTCGCCTTGTTTCAAGCCACGATGAATTTGAAATTCAGAAGTTGGGCTCCCATTAACAAGGATCGACGCCATACCAGTACATAAACTACCTCTTATCCAAGAGCGCCACTTAGATCCAAAACCAAAAGCAACAAGCACATCATCCAAATAATCCCATCGAATAGAATCATAAGCTTTCGCGAAGTCGACTTTAAAAACCATGGTTTGCTGTTTTTTATGTTTGCACCAAGAAAGCAACTCATTGAGGATAAAAGGACCATCCAGAATCTGTCTATTTGGGAGAAACGCGGTTTGTACATCCGAAATAAGATCAGAAATTACCAAAGAAAGGCGCAAAGCAAGGATTTTAGTCACAACCTTATAAAGACATCCAATTAGGCTGATAGGCCGATAATCACTTACAAACTTAGGATCATGGACTTTCGGAATGAGAGAGATAAAAGATGAATTGCAACCTCTTGTAAACGTGTTATGAGAGAAAAACCATTCCACCGCAACACACATGTCCGGCCCAATGAGACTCCAAAACTTGCGAAAGAATTCAAAGGAAAACCCGTCTGGCCCAGGCGATTTGTTTGCACCACAAGCCCAAACCGCGTCACGGATTTCATCAGAAGATATTGGCTTCTCCAAATCAGCGATCTGATCCGTCTTAAGACGAGTAGGAAAATTGAAATTAATTCTACTACGACTCAAGCCCGGGTCTTGAAACCTTGATGAAAAATGAGCACGGAATTCAGCTTTGACACGATTTGGATCATCTACCCATTCACCATCAACCATGATACCCTTTATAGACAAATTAGCCCGTTTTCGGTTAATAATACCATGGAAAAATTTAGAGTTCTCATCCCCCTCTATAGCCCATTGAACCTTGGCCTTCTGAAGCTGGTCACGGGCTTCATTAGACTTGACATCGTGCAATTGTTTCATCAACTCCATACGAGATAAAAGGACTTCGTCGGACACCCCACCTTGATCTAAGGTAGTATCAATGTCTCTCAGCTTAGACTTAATATCATTAGCATGAGCTGCTTGTTTCAGTTTCGTAACTGCAACCCATAAACGAATCTCTTTTTTCAAATTTTGGAGTTTCTTGAAGAACCGAACCATCCCATTGCTATCATTAAGAACATTAGATTTCCATACATTAACCACCATTTGATCAAAACCCTCCCAGCCAAGCCAAGAATGATACAACCTAAACGGTATAGCTCCATAATCGGCAATCACATCCCGAAGTAAAATGGGTCGGTGATCAGAGAGATGCCTATCAAGACAAATAGCTGACATAGACGGGAATGAAGAGATTAATCCTTCACTCACCAAAAAACGATCCAGCTTACTCATTTTAGAAGCCGACGGATGAGCCCACGTAAAAGAATAACCTTCTAACTGAATATCAACTAGACCCGAATTAAGAATAAAATTATTAAACTCACTTGCCCCTTGTGCATTAAAAACCGACCCCATACGCTCTCTTTCGAATCGTACTTCGTTGAAATCCCCCAAAACCATATATTCACCATTCCAACGAGACAAAAGAGACGTGATATAACTCCACAAGGAACGTTTCTCCACCTGAGATTGTGGAGCATAAACAGAGATGATAAGCATTTTCATATTATTTGGGATCCAAGACCCAAATAAAGCGACAAAGTTATCAGAAATAATGTGTTGAGATTTATGAAACACACTAGGATCCCAAACACAAAGGATACCCCCAGAATTACCAACAGCTTCACTAACCGTATGATCAAAATTACTGTTACCCCATAACAACTTAACCTCCATATCAGAAATAGCATCCGTTTTAGTTTCTTGAATAGACAAAAAATTCACCTTATGCTTAATATTTAACTCCCGAATCCATAATTTTTTAGCCTCGGATCCAAGGCCTTGAATGTTCAAAGAAAGACAATTCATGAGAGACCCTCATTATCTCCTTGTGAATCAATGATATTCTCCATATCTTTCAAGCATCCTCCCATAGAAAAACCCATAGCTTGACCAACCTTGATCATGTCTTCTAAAACCTCCAGAATCGAGCCTCCTTTTTTCAGACCATTGTCCTTAAAATTATCATCCGAGATGATAGTTTCAGCAACGGATGACGCATCCTGCATAACACGTGATTTAAGGCCCACAGAGTGGCTATCGGGTGAAGCTTGATTCACCATTTTATCCTCCTGATCATCTGAAGCGTGTCCGTCCTTCTCAGGGGTGAAACCTGGAGGGTGAGAAAGACTAGTACCCGCTGCTGAAGAATTCATACCTACTTTATGTTTATTAAGAAGGCTATAAATATTAAAGGGATCACTAGAATACTCCTTATCATTCACTGATTGCTCCTTATCATTCACAGACTTTGGTTGGCCATAATCCAATTCTTCCTTCTGAACACCAAAGTCAGTTTCAGAAACACCCTCTACATCGCTCTCGGCATCTAAATTAACAGATCGACAATTTACACCATCGTTCCCTACATTCATATCTTCGCCTTTTTCAGATTCGTCGTCCGAACAATACGTCACATCTTTATCATCCTTAAAAACAGGGGACCAAACAAAAAGTTCTTTAGCTTGGACCACGAATATCTTCCCTCGGACAATGATCTTGAATTTCTCAAGAATATTTTCCTCCTGATTAGTCTTAATACAAATCCGTTTACGCGCAAACAGGTCATCATTACATTCTTCAAGTTCCATCACTTCACCCCATTTAGCACCAATCTTATCAAACGTAGCCCGAGACCAAGCATGCAAGGGTACACCCTCAATATCAACCCAAACAAGACGTTCCTTAGAAACAAAATCAGCTTGGGCATTGCACAATCGGCTAAACCATGAAGCAACACCCACATGTTTCATAAATTTGGCTTTAGTTTTAAGTGAGTCCAATTCCATCATGACCCACAGACCTCCCAAATAAGTGAGTTTCACATTATTAAAACCCTCAGCCGATAACAACACACATAAATTAACAATAGAGGAGAATTGCATTACCTCCCCCATAACATAATTATCTAGGTTGCGTTGAACCACACAGGTATCATCAAGGACTAGGGCAGGTGCTAGAGATAATGACGAGTGAACATTAGAATTACCTTTCACAGCAGACACAAAAGAGGATGACCCATGATTATGAGGTTTGGGAGGTTGAGGAGGGCGGGATTTAGGGAGGGGGTTCCTCTCAGGAATGCTCGGCCAGGATGGTCTTTCATATCTAACAGCATTAGCGTGAAGATGGAACCGATCCACCCATAGGGTACGAAGATTCCCAATTAGCCGGTCCATATCAGTGACCTTGATGAATCGGACAAAAGCAAACCGTTTCCCAGCTTTGGACAACCGACTAGGAATGAAAACATCGATTACCTTACCATAAGATTCACAAAGCTTCCACAAATCCCGATATCCGAAGTAATCCGGAAAGTTGGTAACAAACACAGATTTAGAGATGCGCAAAACCTGATCCTCCTTAGATCGTTGAGAATGCATAGTGAAGGGAAATCTACTGTCGGAAAACAAGAAAACTCACGGTGGCCGGATATTGGGCGGCGGGGATGGTGTTGATCGATTGGGTTAATTGTTTGATGGCTGGTTTGATTTAGTTGTTTGATCGGCGGGGATGCCTGGGGATGGTGCTGATCGATTGGGTTAATGGTTTGATGGCTGGTTTGATTTAATTGTTTGATCGGCAGGGATGGTGCTGATCGATTGGGTTTGTGTCATTTTGATCGGCAGGGATGGTGCTGGTTTGATCCCACCTGAGGTTGAGTTATTACATATAGATTGTGCAGTTTACATCACTTTTGATTCAAGGATGAACACTTTTGGAAAGTGATTTTAATTTGTCATTTCTTATAATGACATTAATTATCATTAAGCCATCTCATCTCTTTTAACTTTTGTCAAGCTTGATTTCAGTATTAAAAATTTATCCAAATTCGTGTGAGCAATAAATACGTATCAGTAACAAAACTCATCATATTGCGAAGTGTTTGTCGATCATTGAGATCTTTGTAACTTCACCTTTAAAAAAGCATGGCCTCTAGTTTCACATGGTTAGGACCAGTTAATAATTTACTCGTAGTATTTAAGGCATGATAGGACATGTAGGATCATTTACGTTGCAGCGTGCCAAAGTCGACCCATGCAGCCATGCTAGTAATTTAGCACATGTGAACAGAAGAAAATATTTTCTTGGACAAATATGAATACAAAGTACTGATTATGTTCTGTGAATAACTGAATACCATTGAAAACGTGTTAGGGATGCTAAAATTCACTAATACATATGTTTTATTTTAGCTAAATTTTACATTGCAATTCTTGCGTTCAAAATTGAAATAGAGCATTCCTATTGCTCATCGTCATATTCTCAATTTGAAAATATAGACATGTGATTATTTTCTAAATTTTATATTGCTCGTTGTTACTCAAAATACCGATGGTGCAACTGGAATTTGTTCTCATTTTCTTTTAAAGGTAAAGTAAAAAATTCCTAGTCTATATATACTTTCTCTATTTCACACGTATTACACTTGTACTCATCACCATTTAATTGATAAGTATCTTGCACTATATAAATACCGTTAATCTACAAAATCTTTAGCATTTGTCCCCATTATTCAAATGTATTTGTTTAATTGCCCACCATGTGAAGAAAATAATGAGATGGAATCTTTGATATGATATTAAGTGTAAGCTCCAAAAGTCGTAATATGAAAACACACACTCTGATGATTAACTGTCATATAGAATCCGTCTCCAATTATTTTATTCAAAACTTGGCCAACATAAGTTTAAAGTTTTATGATTAAGATATATGATCTTGAATCAGTTGAAGAAGTCAAGAAACCACTAAGCAGATAAACATTTGTGATAAACTTTTTTTTGCATGACTAACAAAATTGAGATGAAGTCAATATGCTTTAACCTCGGTCTCACGAAAACAAGTTATATTGTCAATTAGGTGACTTGTGGCTCAGTTTAGTAAATACTGCGTATCCCCATTTAGCGACCTGTATCTTGGCAGCCCACCATTCGTATAAACCAGAAATTGACATCCACTATGAGTCTATGATACATCTATCAAAAGGTTTTGAAAGAAAATGAAATGGTTTATATTTTGAGCCACAATAGTTGGGTGAGAATTATGATAATATGACGTGCAAAAGTTCAAGTCTATATATTAACATCTTTTTCGCAATCATATACTCGGGACTCATCAGTGTACCAATATGATAGATATAGAGGCAATACATAATGAAACCCTAATTGATCCAACCTCACATACCGGGCTTGGCCGCTTGGGCCTTATTTATCATCTAATAAATCAAAGTATATAAATTTTAGGCTCGTCCTGTGTTTTTCAGTAACAAATAAGCCCTATTACATTCATAAATAAAAGAGGAAGTTGCATGCAAATAAAATTATTGTCTCGTATTTAACATGTAATGTACATATATACAAGACTGAGAAATATGTGACTTCTTTTAAATGGTGCAACGACACCATTTGCATACCCGTTGAGATGCCCGATAAACTTACACAGTATAAGTGTATAACAACTTTATAAAACTTTGAATTTGTAGCTTAGACAATATAAAGGATCATAAGCTTAAGGATATAAGTTTAAAACGGTTTAATTTGTTTGCTGGCTTTTGGGTTGATTGAGGTTGACAGACTATTTCTTATGGGATCTGCAAGTTGACAAAAATTTGATGCCAAGGGGCAGATTATGGATGCACGTTCGTGAAGGGTATCTGAGTCAATATGTCAAAGGTTGAATTTCTAGAAATTAACGACTTCAAATCTAGCAGTTATGTGTCTTTCTCTTTGACTAAAAATGTTTTGTACATTAAAAGCTTTCGAAAAGATAACCTAGTTAATGCAGATAAAATGCAAGTTTGCTTTGACTCATTTTCGAAGTAATTAACAAAGGAGTTGGTTTGTACATTTTAAATTTTGATTGACACACTCTATTTCATGTTATAAATACTTGTACATATATTACTGGATGCTTATTATTCTTGTACATTCATGTGTGTCAATCAAAACTTTGAGTTAGGGGTGTAATCGAGTCAAAGCCGAGTTCGAGCTTGACAGGGCGTGAGCTTGGCTTGAAATTTATAAGGTAAGCTTGAGCTTGGCTTGATAGCTTGACGAGCTTTAATCATTTAGGCTAGAGCTCGACTCGTGTAAGGCTCAAGTAAGGCTTGAGATCGGCTCGAAAAGCTTGAATTCATAATCATTTAGGCTTGATAGCTTGACGAGCTTTAATCATTTAGGCTTGAGCTCTTCTCGTGTAAGGCTCGAGTAAGGCTTGAGATCGGCTCGAAAAGCTTGAATTCATATATAAACATTAAATTTGATAGTTAAACTCTTCAATAAATTCGAGAAAATACGCAATAAACTTGAGAGGAAAAAACTTATACAAACAATTCGGGAGAATTACTTGTTAATATAAATATGTATACTAAAAATATATATGTTCTTGAAAGCTTGAAAATCGAGCTCGAGCTATTAAAAGCTTGAGCTCGGCTCGTTATGTGTTTCGAGCTTGTTTACTAGGCTCAGGCTCGGGCTTGAGATCAATAAAAGCTCAACTCGATCGAATCAAACTCAAGCTCAAGCTCGAGTTGTTTGATAAAAGCTTGGCTTGTTTACACTCCTACTTTGATGTGCAAATCATTACGCAATTAACAAACAAGCATTATTTATCGTCTGGTTAGATTTTCGTAGTGATACAGTCATACAACTACACGTTATTTAACAAAATAGATAATCCTATTATGAAATTATATAAATATAGATTAATATAAACCAAAGATATATTTTATTCTTCTTTTCTTCTTCTCTTCCTTGTTGGTTTTGCACAGATATAGACTTGTATTCGGCGACGAAGTTGTATACTGCTTGATAGTTTTCTCATTTTTTGTGATGTTTGCTATTTCTTTTTTATGTCATGACTTGTTTTGCCTTTAAGAGTGAGCGGCAATTTGGTGGTCAACTATTGTTGTTGACAAGAATGATATCTTGTGACGAAGAAAAAGTATTGACAAAGAAGACAAATTTAGTATACTATGGGTGTATTATGACGGTTATGTGATATAATAATAATAATAATAATAATAATAATAATAATAACTGAGATCTTTTTGAATCATAGGCGAGTACCGGATGACTGAAGAATAGCAAATTTTTAGTCGTTGAACTAAAGCTACGATACCATTTAAGATAGCAAAAAAAAATATCTATAAAATATAAATTGTGTCACAATAACCTATATTTAATAGCCAACATAATCTTAACGAACAAAATACCTAATCCTATTAGAGAACTATATAAACATAGATAAATATAAACCTTATACATACTTTATTGTCTAATAAGGTTTATATTTATCTATGTTTAAGGTATCCACCACTATGGTTAAGATTTGTAAAACTTTATAAGTGTTTTATTTCATCAAATATTAATAAATTGAGTTTATAAACCTTTTCCCTTTATGATAAAAATGTTTTACAATTTTATAAATGCTCCACATTACACATGCATTAATTGTGTTGAGTTTATGAAGAGGTCTAAGAACTAGAACCTTTTCATGCCACCTATATTTAAAATGATTTCTCACTATATATAAACCTATTCAATATTCATAAACCTCTAAGGGGGGTGGCAATGGCAAGGTCATGGAGGCTCGGCATGCCATGCCGATCGGCATCCTCCATAACCACCCATGCGGCATCATCGAAAAGTCATGGTGCAAGACCATCACATGCCGATTCGGCATGCACATCAACCAACAAATTTGGAAGTTGGGCATTTAATACATTGAGCCATTTAATACATTGAACCATTGCCACTAAAAATTGAAAGAAAGTTATGGTGAATTATAAATTGTGTTGTTGGCATTTGATTGGTTAAACATGTGTTGGCCATTTTTGTTTTTTTTTTGCATCACCATTGCCACCCCCTAATAGTGATGCTCTTATTTAGTTTCTTACTAGAATTACGTACTTGTTCATTAATATTAGGGAAGTGATATGCACGAGTGACGTGCACATCACAAAATCATGCATGTAATGCATAAATTACAATATCACATATGTATATTTGTGGAGTGCACATCAGTTATTATGATGTTCATATCACCTAGTGATCTCAATTCATGACACAATTTATAAGATATAATTTTGCTATTTTACGGTTTTTCCTTACGACCTAGCTAACTTTACCTAGAGAGGCTTACAGGTAAAGCAACCCGATGTTTCAAAGTAGATTCAGGACCTGGTCTAGCCAGATAAACCTCCTTCTAGAGACGGGTGGTAATTAGGTGGCGCAATAATGTGGTCGCAGCGGACCTCGCATTAATAAGGGCCTATTTTTTGACCTCAAAACACGTATTAGACTTTGGTTTAAACTTTGGCCCATCATGTATCTTAGTTTTTAGTCCGGTTTTTATTAATTAGCTGCATGAGTTATAAATGATTAAATGTGATTGTGATCAGTGATCATACGAATAGAAAAAACATAAACAAAATCAAGAGGCAAAAATCAATTTGATCCTCATCATTCTTCACATTCATTTGATATTGCCTGTAAAAGGAACTGGATCGTACGGCATTTATGGGTATTTTTAGAACATGTTAAACGAATACAGATTTATTCGAACGATTCCAAATTTGTCACATTTAATAGGGTCCCCATTATTATGACACAGAAACATCAAAATGTACGACCGCGGCCCTTGTTCTAGTCTTCTAGACCCCATACTAACTTCTTTACTTTAAGACCAGCGCGTTTCATACGGTCTTAATGATTTGAGTTTAAGATTGTGTTTATAGAAGTGCTCTCATCTTCAAGACTTTAATATTTTCACAACTATTAAACATTTCTGTAGCTTATCAGCTTATGAGCTTCATTTCCTATTGAGGTGTTGATTTGATGAGGGATCTATGTATGAAAAAATACTCAAAATATTAAAGAAAGGCATTTGCCATAAGACATGCGTATGCTATTGCAGGCCATTGAAGGTTTTTGCATTAACATAGGACGAGGACCATAAACTGACTGCAAATACAAATCCGAAGTTCATATTTGGCGTCAAAATTGCAATTACATAAGACACAAACATGTTTCGAACTGGCAGATGACCATTACGCTCAATAAACATCCATCTCAATTTGTTACAAAAACTGACCACATCAAGGTCTCCTACTTACCGCACCCCCAATACAAGCCATATTTATTCTAACTTCACTAAATTTTGTTGGACAGACTCAAATTAAATATTTTGTTCATTATACAGTGAGACCTTGGGGTGCACCAGCTACACCTGCCTTAGGCTTTGCCTTCTCAACCACGATGGCCTGTGTGGTAAGAACCATACCAGCAACTGAAGCTGAATTCTGCAAGGCACATCTGGTCACCTTTGCTGGGTCGATAACTCCAGACTCTACCAAATTTTCATATTTGTCAGTCATTGCATTGTATCCCACCTCCCATTCGCTTGCCTTTACCTTCTCCACAACCACCTCACCCTCGATTCCTGCGTTTTGTGCTATCAATGATGCTGGTGCAACCAAAGCCTGCAAGGAAAATTGTTGAGCAAAAAGAACCAATAAAACTAAACAGTAAAAAGAGTTATTGCTTACTGTTTTACCTTTTGGATGATGTCAGC
This sequence comes from Artemisia argyi, assembly GCA_030686995.1. Taxonomy (NCBI): domain Eukaryota; kingdom Viridiplantae; phylum Streptophyta; class Magnoliopsida; order Asterales; family Asteraceae; genus Artemisia; species Artemisia argyi. The sequence goes on along the minus strand of CM060708.1, from coordinate 239,145,407 downwards.
GCCTAGACGTTCATCAGCGTCATCAAGTTTCTCTTTGATTGCGGGAACTAGAGTGGATAGATGAACAAAAGCAGCACCACCTCCGGGAACGATTCCTTCCTCTATGGCAGCAAAGGTTGCATTTTTAGCATCCTCGATACGAAGCTTACGGTCTTCCAACTCCGTCTCAGTTGCAGCCCCTACCTTGATAACAGCAACTCCACCAGAGAGCTTTGCAATTCGCTCAGCTAGTTTCTCAGAGTCATAGACAGAGTCGGTCTCAGCCAACTCCTTCTTGAGCTGGGCAACCCTAGATTGTACCTCATCCTTTGATGCAGCATCAGCAATTATGGTGGTGCTGTCCTTGGTTATTTTGACCTTCCTGGCTGTTCCAAGCTGCTCCACAGATGTGTTTTCAATGAGCAAACCCAAGTCACTGGCTTGGAACTCGGCTCCTGTAAAGCATTTAAAACAGGGCAAAAGTCAGGTAGTGGCAAGGTACTATGGATCGGAAACAGAAATGACAAGTGACTACCAATCACCCACCTGTCACGATAGCAATATCTTGAAGCATCGCTTTTCTCCTCTCGCCAAAACTAGGTGCCTTGATGGCAGCAACGTTTATGATACCTCTCAACTTGTTCACGACAAGAGTGGCCAAAGCCTCTCCGCTAACGTCCTCAGCGATAATTAGCAAAGGAGCTCTGAGTTGAGTGGTCTTCTCCAACAAGGGAATTATGTCTTTAATAGAAGTTATCTTTTGGTCAGTGACCAATACTTTAGCATTCTCGAATTCAACTATCAATTTCTCGGTGTTTGTAACAAACTGTGGGGAGATGTATCCTCTATCAATCTGCAATGTGAAAAATGATCACTCACATTAAGATTAAGTATAGATATAAAACAAAATGGCCATCAATTTACATCATGAAGATTAATATCAGATTTAACACACGAATAAGTTATAACTTAATACAGACCTCCATTCCTTCTTCAACATCAACAGTCGTCTCAAACGAGGATGATGATTCAATAGATAACACACCATCAGGTCCAACCTTGTCAATAGCATCAGCAATCATGGTTCCAATAATATCATCATTTCCAGCAGAAATAGACGCAATGGCTACAAATAAGATACGAATACTTGTGTCAGAAGATGAGTTAACCTAAACTGAAACCTCGATTCTTGCTTTGACTCGGCTGATAAAGTTATCACAGCAAAAAGTAATCTTAACTACCTCTGATATCATCACGGCCTTTAACAGGTCTAGCTCTCTTCTCAAGCTCCTCGATCAAACCAAGCACTGTCTTGTCAATACCTTTCTTAATCGAAACCGGGTTAGCGCCAGAGGTTACACTCAGTAGACCAAGTTTGATGATTTCACGTGCGAGTACTGACGCGGTTGTTGTGCCATCACCAGCAGAGTCGTTCGTTTTGCTTGCAACCTGTGCAGTTTAAGCGACCAAATGATTATCATTTACCACATGAAGAAAAAATTAACCAACTAGTAATAACCAAGTATAGTCTTTTAGGATCAAACCTCTCTTATAAGAGCAGCACCAGCGTTTTCCATTGCATCGGGTAGCTCAATAGCTCTTGCAATTGTAACACCATCATTAACCACCTTTGGTGAACCATATTCGTCCAATACAACATTCCTCCCTATACACCGTCACATTGTCAAACACAACTAAATGAAATACTTTCCCAATACTACCAACAACAAAACGAGCGTACAATATATGTAACATATAAGTATTGCTAAACTGCCCTCTGTCACTAACAAAAGGTATGTTTGGTAGCATGGCGGAGATAAAGGGGGGTCGGGGGGGTCCGGCGAAAAAAATTGTAGAGTAAATTTTCGAAAATTTTCGGCTATTTTTGTAATTTGCCCCACCAACGGACCAATTTTTAGTGTAGTTTCAAAAAATTATCATATTTTGACGCTTCTCTTACAAGATATGTTGTTTGGCAAAATAGTAATGACATAAAGGATAACCAAACAAATATATTCTTATTAGAAGGGCGTTAATGTAACTAGCCATTTCAATAGCTCCTAGACTTTCCAAATGCTACTCCAAGTAGCTTCAAAATAAAAGCTTATGTTAAGCTAGATTATGTTATAAGCTCGCGCACCTATAAACTCTCAAAAGCTCTTCCCCCTTAAAAACTTATTAAACTGTTACTTGTTGGCGAAAACCACAAATTCTAAGTAACGAGTGCTAAAAAAGATTTATGAAGTGCTTATTAAACTGCTTATTCATTTTTGAAATAAGCAAAAGCAAAAGTAACACAGGAGATATTATTCATTATTCATCTTTTTGTTTCTGACATAACGCGATAATCTGATAAGCAGTTTGAGTTTTAGGCAAATATATTTCACTACTTACAATACTTGCTAGTCAAAATTAACAGAACATATAACATTATTAATTTTAACTAGTTAATGAAAGAAAATACTAAATGATATAGTACCTCTAGGGCCAAGAGTAAGACCAACAGCATCAGCTAGCTTATCAATACCAGCTTGCATAGCTGCTCTTGACTTCTGGTCAAACGCTATATCTTTCGCTTCAGCCCGAACCGCAAACCGCCGGTTCGTTTGTTTTTTACCGGTTCGCAACTGACTCGCACTTCCATTAACATTTCTCACACTCCCCTACTCATAAATAAAAAAACCATCAATTAACAACATAAAAAAAAGTAGTAATAGTAATATAAAGAGATGAAATGAATAAAAAAAACTGTACTTGTTTGGGTGAGTAGATAATTGAAGCTGTGGAAATTGCATTAGCAGAAGCCATTGAAGATTGTTGTGGATAAGAAGCAGGTGTGTTTGTTGGAAATAGTGTTTGTTTTTGTATATGAGTGAGTGAGTGAGAGTTGATAGGGTTTTAAGATGAGTATGGAGGGGCTTCCAGAAGATTCGATGATCCCCAGAAGTGTGTAGATTGGCTACCCAACAAGCGTGTGTGATGGAATTTGCACTTGGCTACCAAAAGTTTCTCTATGTTGCTTAAGAACCACTTAATTTTGGAAAATTTCACATTTTCTTTTAAACAGTGTTGTAAAAATCGGCCATGACGGATTTCGGTGGTCTACCGCCACGAAATTTCACATTTCGGTCTAACTTTTCGTTTTTGGTCAAACGGCGGTCAAAATCAATCAATATCGGTCAATATCGGACCTAGGCGGTCAAACTTTTTGTTTGACTTTAAAAAGAAGGGGGTAAACGTATACTTAGGGTTTGGATAAGGCTGATTGTTTGTAGCCACACTCCACACTCCGCACTCCACAGCCACTCTTATCCAACTCCACCTCCGGCGACTCCACCACTGTCCACTAGTATGTTTTCTAATTTAATTAATTATTTTTTTTTTCTTATTTGATCAATTAAATTTCTGATTCATTAATTTTAATAATTAATTTATATGTTTACATAATTGAATTGTTGTATACATAACTGATAATTGATTGTGATTGTGTTTTGAAAGTCTATATTTTTTTACTGGTTTTGAACGTGTTTGCACTTTGCATTCAGCCATTCATTGATAATCTTATTTCATAGTTATGATTTATGAATGTGATTGTGTTTTGAATGTGTTTGCACAGCCACTGATATAGTATTAGTTATATGTTCACATTTCAGTTCATTGACAGTTTGCACAGCCACTGATGGCCTCTAGATCAGCTAGTTCACCATCCGTTCAGTCATCGCTTGCCGGTGTTGAAAGAAAATCATAGGATATTGGTTGGGACTTTGCTATTTGCCCGGATCCAAAAAACACGGATAGAGTCAAATGCACATTGTGTGGAAAAGTGATGAGGGGGGGGGGGGGGGTTTACAAGAATTAAACAACATATTGCACAAATTCAAGGACAAGTAACGTCATGTCCAAGGGCTACCAAAGATGATCAGGTGAGATGTCGTGATGCTATTAACGAATGGAAGCTAAAAAAGCAGGGTAAACAACAACACGACGAAGCCATAAGATCAGAGGTTAGAATTGACATTGAAAGTGAGGATGAAGGAACCAAATCTAGCATGAAGGAACCAAATTTTTTGGCCCTATGGATAACTTTGCAAATAAAGTAAACCCAGAGGAGTCTTTAAAGATGGGGAAGGGAACAAAGGGTAAAAATGTTGACCTTAGATTGCTATTTGGAAAAAGATAATATGGATGGCAAAGAAATACGTTGGTAGGTAGGCATATGAGGCCGCGATTCCTTTTCACGCCTTTGAAAGGGATAGCTTCAAATTGTTGTTGGAAGTGGTTGGCCAATTTGGACCCGGGCTTCCACCTCCTACTAGATATGAGCTAAGCACACTAATTCTAAAGGAAGAGGTTGAAAGAACAAAAAAAATCGGTGAAAAGAAACGAAGAAGAATGGAAAGAGGATGGATGCTCGATTATGACGGATGCTTGGACCGATAGAAAGAGGAGGAGCATTATGAATTTATGTGTAAATTCAAGGATGGGTACCGTTTTTTTATCTTCCAAAGAATGTTCGAGTAAAGCGCATACAAGCCAATTCATATACGAGTATGTTGAGGGTTGCTGATACGTGGGAATCGCACCAGGCTTTACCTCTCAAGGGATCTTGAGAAGCTTACAACCCCCACCAGGCAGTGTACCTGATCGTTATAGTATAGTATAGTGACAAGTACCGGGGGATTGATCGTTCAGCTAGGAATAGTGTCGCTAGGATTAGAAAACCTAAATACTAGTTCTAAAGGTGAGGGATGATTATTTTTGTATTTTTATATTTTCTAGAAAGCGAGTAAAAATCTCGGGTTTGAAGGATTTTGGCGGAATTAGTTGCTAGTCAACTAACCCAATACTAAAGATATAATCAAAATAAAATACTGGAAATGAAAATAAACTAAATTAACTAAGGTTGTGAGCAATAAGTGGAGAGAATGTGTTTACTTAGATTTCACTACTCCCTAGATATCTTTTACATGTTAATTACTTGTTATAGTTGCGTGGATGACGAATTGTATTCCTTAATACCATTCATGGTGTGGCGCACTTAACTCCCCAATCCTATGAGCTCTTATCTCCTCCTATGCCATGCCCAGCACAACCATAGGGATTATAAACAGTGGCTCATGCATTAAATACAACCAATAAAACCTAGTGCACATCAGTTCATGTTTCCTAAGACGTTCAAGCATATTACCATTTGGAGATCTGCCAGTTTTCTTAAGCCTAACATCGAATTCATTCATCCAAAACAACTATAAACAAGTAATCAACACATAATTAACATCTAGGTTTCATTAGATCCAAGCAAACACAAGATAGATCTAGCCTAGCATGATGAAATTAAGACAAGAACAAGATATAGACAACCAACACATAGACATATTGATTGAATTAAAAGAATACTTATTTCAATTACACATGAAAGGTATCAAGGGCTTAGAACCCTTGAAAAACCTGTAAAATTCGCACCAAGTTCGTACTTAGGGTTTCTCCAAAACTTCTCTCTTTTCAATGTGAAAATTAGAAAACTATATATAGGAAATAGGGTCTGACGGCGTCAAGACAAATTTTGTGACGCCGTCACCTCGCCGCCAAAATACTTCTCGGACTGCCTTGATCTACTTTTGACGCCGTCATGTGCTATGCATTTCCAGGCCGTCATGAATTTTACTCTTGACGCCCTACTTCGTGACGCCGTCAAATCTGTACTGGATCGTCATGGAAATTACTCTTGACGCCGTCACCTACTGTTCCCAGCAAGGAAAATTAAGACTTTGGCGTTTTTTTCACTTTTATGTTCCAAAAACGTCCGAATTGCTTCATTTTCCAGATTTCACTCCCAAAGTACCTAAAATCACAAAAGGAACGATTTAGGGCAATATTTGATCAAATAAATTCAATTCCGGGCTTAAATTACCCCCTAAAAGTGGTTCATTTTTCGCCTCATCAGTTGCATTCAAGAAGTTGGTGCCGAATATGTTGTTCAAATTGTGACTGATAATGCCTCAAATAACATGGGAGCTGCAGCGTTGCTTAAAGTGACGAGACCAAGGATTTTTTGGACATCATGTGCGACGCATACCGTTAACCTTATGCTTGAAGGTACCGACTTACTGTTAAATGTTAATAACTTAATCTTAATCTGTTGATATGTGTTATATACTTATATATGTTACTGATAATCTAATATACGTTTATTTGTTTAATCTGTTGATATACTTATATTAAAAAGTTAAACTTTTATGCTTTTCAAGGTATCGATGGCCTTACAAAATTTAAGAAAATCCTAAATCAAGCAAAGAAACTAACCATCTTCATTTATTCTCACCACAAGACGTTGGCCATGATGAGAAGTTTAACAAAGAAAAGGGACATTATCCTACCGGGTGTCACAAGATTTGCTTCCGCATATCTAACTTTACAAAGTTTGAACGGAAAAAAAAAAGGAATTAAGACTGTGGAAAACTAGAAGGGGGGTTGAATAGTTTTACGTCTTTTTACTTCGTTATAAAAATTAGTTTTCAAGTTTTGCTTAGCTTTTAAAAACTTAGATTCGATAATATGTGATCTCAAGTCTTGTACAATATAAACAATTAATACTACACAATATATTATAATGATAAGTAATGAAATAAGCAAGAGATGGAAAGATCGAACCGGGAGACAAGAGATTTATAGTGGTTCGGCTACAAGGACACCTTCCTTGCCCTACTCCACTCCCCGAGCACCTAACTCGAGAGTTTTCTTCACTATATCAACAAGCTCCCTTATGGCGGAGAAAACCGTACACACCAATCTACACACCAATCTACACACCACTTTTCACACCACAACTTCGTCACTCCTAAGTCACAACGTCTTCAAATCTATCTACTTCACAACTAACTACTCCACACCTATCTTCTTCACACCAATCTAGTTCCTAACTTATCTTCTTCACACCAAGCTACTAACTAATCACACAATCAACATCTAACACAACTATCTACAATCAAATATTCACAACAATCTTCACAAAGAATAATGTAAATGATCTTTGATGATACACCAACAACTTGGATGTGGAGATCACAACAAGTTGTAATACTTCTTGTCTTGAGTGATAGAAGTATTCTTCTCTTGCACTTGGGAGGATGAAGGTTGGATCACTTTGGAACAAAGAATTTATATACTTATGATCAAAGGATAAAAGAATGGAGATTTAGATCTAGATCAGAAAGTTTAGTACTGCAAAAGGTGAGGAAAAAATCCAGGTTTAAGGTGGTATTTATAGGCAAAAGAATCTGACAGAGGAGCGCGGCCGGTCCCCTTAAATCATGGCCGGCCCCCTTAAAATTAAGGGGACCGCCCTTTATAATTAAGGGGGCCGCCCAGCTGAAACGGCCAGATTCTTTGTCTTTTAGTGGGGAAAGTTTATTTGGTGAAAAACTAACTGATTTTGGTTAAAAATTTGAATTCATATATTTAGTATGAATAAAACATTTTTCTTTATTACCAAAAGTGTTTTTCAAAAATATATAATATGTTTATATAATTAAATAAACTTTGTAATGCTTAATTAAACTTTCATTTGATCATAAAATACACTAAATACTTTGTTTATTCATACCTTAAGTGATTTGGATGTAAAGAGAAATATTAATTACTAAATACTTGTTTATGTCACAAGTTTTAGTTCTATGAGTTTATTTTTGGTGATAATTAAAACATAGAGATATTGATAACATGCTAATAATGTTTTTAGGCATTATTTATGTCAACAATCTCCCCCTTTTTGATTATTACAAAACCTTAAACTCAATATATCTAAAACTTGTTTTTTGACAAGTATTATATATTTTATATTTCTCTTCTCCCCCATTTTGTATTAATTAAAAAGGTTAAGCCGAGTAAGCTCCGCGAGGGAAGTTTAAACGGGTAGAAAGCTCCCCCTTAATGTATGCTCCCCCTCATTTGAGAGCACCAAAGGAATGAGCAATGGAGATCTTTGCTACAAAAATATTTTAAGAGAGCAAAATACACATATATACAAAGCAACAATTATGCTACTAAACATAGATTCATTCAAGCATTGTAGGAATGATAAACATTACAACATTCAATTATGCTTGGAGCATATTGATAAAAAAAATAACACAAAAGAAAAGACATAGTCCTATTTTGCCTAAGAGAGCACTTGGACTTGCTTGCAACCCATGGTTGATAGTTTTATTTGCTTGAAGAGAAACATAAGCATAAAGCTTAGATGTTTGATTGAGAGGGATATGGAGTGGAGTGTGGAACGGAAGAGGTGGATCTCACGATGTTGTATCGTGTTAAGGGTGGTATTGGATGATTGTGAGTGAGAAGATATTCAATCCAAGAAATATCTTCACTCAAGTAGAGGATTTGTTTTTGAAGGAATATGCAACAAGGGCAAAAGTGAGTGTGGTTTGTAACTTGATCCAAGTTGAGAGAGTGGGGAAGGCAATTTGCATAGGGTGATGATGGAGGTTGCCCTTTGTTGCGTTGTGCAAGATGCATAGCAAGGAGATCACTAAGATCATGGATTTGGTTTATTTCATCACAGAACTTTTGTTTTTCCGTGGCAATGTGGAGGGGATCATAGGTTTGGTATGGATGAGTTGGGTTTGTGTAGTTGGAATTGTAGTTTGATGGTTGATCAAACTTGCATGGATCATTATAAGTTGTTGGAGGTTGAGAGGTGTAGTTTGGCTTGAAGGAAGATGTTTGGCCAATGTTATATGGTTTGTAGAGTGGATCAAATGAATGAATTTGTTGGTTTGATGCAAAGTTTGGGAAATAAGAATTTGGTGGTGAGGAATGATTTCCAACTTCATTTATGATGATGGATTTGTTTCGAGGGCTTTTTCGTCGCCAAACGGGTTTTTCCGTCATCCTTGCTAGCCTTGAGGCTTTTGATTTTGGTTTGTTTGGAGAGTTCATGGTGGGATGAATGGAGAGTTTTGAGGATTGGGGATATTTATAGTGTAAGATTTGTGTGTTTAAGGATGGATAAGGTTTGTTTGGGGGATTTGGACAAAATGTGTTGGTGAAAAATGAGAAATGTAGGTTGAAATGGGCTAAAAAGCAGAAAAGATTCTGTAAACCCGACCATCAGATGGTCGGTCCCCTTAATTAGGGGGCGGTCCCCTTAATGATTAAGGGGGCCGCCTTACAGAATTAAGGGGGCCGCCCATCTGGTGATTTCCAGGTTGCCAGAATTGGGTTTTTGGCAGAAAATTTGCAGAAAGGTTATGTGTTTGGATTAGAATTCAAGCAAGTTCAAGTCTCTTAGGCAATATAGAGTCTAATCTAATCAAGATATAGCATGCATGCAAAAACACATAAACACAAGAGCAAATAATCAACATATAACAAGCAAGAGAAAGCAAATAAAGGTAAGCACAATTAAGCTTCCTAAGGCATCTATCTTAGATTAAAGGCAAGGATAATTAGTGAGTGAATAACTAATGATGGATCAAGATGACACTATTATTAATGAATTTATCCTAGTGAGTGTCTATATGCAACAAATGTGGAGTTGTGATTGTTTCGACTCCTAGAAGCAAAAAGAAATAACGATCCTAAGAAACAATCCAAATAATCTCCTTGATTCAATTTTTGCTCGATCATAAATGTCAAAGTCATATATTAGATTATATATCTTGACAATTTATGTGAGAATTTATGCATGATTTTGAAATAGAATGTTTTTAGGATTAGTCAACAATGCAAGGAAAATGATTTTCATGGGGTTCCTAGATTGTGAGAATAATTTTTAGAGAAAATTGATTGAGTTTTACAAAACGGTTTAAGCAAAGAAAATAACTTTTCTCAATCTTTAGTTTTGTGCAAAATAGATTCCTAGACTCAGAATAGGTGAAATGAAAGAAAAATGAATTTCATGCAAGTATAAATTTGAAATAATTCAATATAATTTAGTCAACTTGTTCCATCATTCCTAATCCTAAACGCAAGTGGTTGAATAATTCACGCTTAAGGGGTTTTGTGAATATATCCGCAATGTTGTCTTCCGATGCAACCTTTTCTATAGATATATTTCCTTTTTGTACATTATCCCTAAGAAAATTGTGACGTATTTCTATGTGTTTAGTCCTAGAATGTTGCACCGGATTTTTACTTAAATCTATCGCACCTTTGTTATCGCACATAATGGGGACATTTTCTAACCTAATGCCATAGTCTACGAGAGCTTGTTTCATCCATAGTGCTTGTTGACATGCCTTTCCGGCGCTTACATATTCGGCTTCGGTGGTAGAAATAGCAAGAGCGGTTTGCTTCTTCGAAAACCAAGACGTTAGACAACATCCCATAAACGTACAAATACCGCTAGTGCTCTTTCTATCTACGTAGTCTCCCGCATGATCCGAATCCGCATAAACAATGGTTTCTATGCCGGATTCCTTAGGATACCATAATCCTAAGTGTATAGTGCCTTTAACGTATCGGAAGATACGCTTAACCGCTTCTAGGTGAGAGGTTTTGGGATCCTCTTGAAAACGGGCACAAAGGCAGACACTAAACATGATGTTGGGTCTACTTGTCGTCAAGTATAGTAAACTACCTATCATTCCTCTATACTTGGTGTTATCTACGGACTCACCTTCATCATCCTTTGTGAGCTTTACCTCCGTAGACATGGGAGTTTTCATGGGTTTTGAGTCTTCTAGGCCAAACTTCTTAAGCATTTCCTTAATGTACTTAGATTGGTTAAAAAATATTCCATCTTCTAATTGTTTTATTTGTAATCCTAGGAAGAAGTTAAGTTCACCCATCATACTCATCTCAAACTCATCATGCATGATTTTGGCAAATTCATCACACATGTCTTGACAAGTCGATCCAAATATAATGTCATCAACATATATTTGGACAATGATGAGATTTGGGTCTTTCCTTTTAGTGAAAAGAGTGTTATCTACCATTCCCATGGAATAATCATGTTTAATAAGAAAAGCTTTTAATCGATCATACCAAGCTTTGGGAGCTTGTTTGAGTCCATACAAAGCTTTCTTTAACTTATAAACATAATCAGGTTTTGCGAAGTCAATGAATCCTGGAGGTTGTGCCACATATACCTCCTCATTGATAAAACCGTTAACGAATGCACTTTTCACATCCATTTGGAATAACTTAAAATCTAGGGCGCAAGCATAGGCAAATAATATCCTAATCGATTCTAGTCTAGCTACAGGGGCATACGTTTCGTCATAGTCAATTCCTTATTGTTGATTATAACCTTGGGAAACTAACCTAGCTTTATTCCTTGTAACTATTCCATTATCGTCTAACTTATTCCTATATACCCATTTGGTTCCTATGATGGTCATATCCTTTGGATTTGGGATTAATTCCCAAACATCATTCGCCTTAAATTGATTTAATTCTTCTTGCATAGCTATAACCCAACTTTCATCCTTTAAAGTTTCGTTAATATTCTTAGGTTCTATTGCTGAGAGGAAACAAAAGAAATTATTTTTATCTTGGGCTTGTGACCTAAGGGTTCTTTGGTTAAGATGTCCTATTATATTGTCTAATGGATGAGATCTAGATTCTTTAATATTAACAGTTTCGTTATTTTCTAAGTGAATGTCTTCATTATCATTTCCTATGGGTTTTGTTTTACTAACCTCAATAGCTTCATCTTCGATTAAATCATCATCTTCTAAAGGTAATGTTTTAGAAGGTGGTGGTGTTTCATCAAATATTACATTTAGTGATTCCTCTACTTTCATGGAGTGTTTGTTAAGTATTATATATGCTTTGCTATTTTGTGAGTATCCTAAAAATATTCCTTTATATGATTTTGGATCAAACTTAGTGAGATAGTCCTTAGTGTTTAAAATATAGCATTTACTTCCAAATACCTTAAAGTAGCTTAAGTTTGGTTTTCTACCTCTTAATAACTCATAAGGAGTTTTTCCTAGAATTCTTCTAATTGATACCCTATTTAAGATATAAGTTGATGTATCTACGGCGTGACACCAAAATTTTTGTGGGATGGATTGTTCATTTAACATAGTTCTACTCATTTCTTGTAGTGACCTATTTTTTCTTTCTACTACGCCATTTGATTGAGGAGTACGAGGAGCGGAGAAATTGTGAGATATTCCATTTAACTCGCAATATTTTCCGAATTGTACTTCGTTATCAAATTCCCTACCATGGTCCGTCCTAATGGCAACTATTGAGCATCCTAATTTATTTTGAATCATTCTACTAAATATTTCGAATTTTTCAAAGGCTTGGGTCTTGTCACTTAAAAACCTAGTCTACGTGTATCATGAGTAGTCATCTACTATCACTAAGGTATATTTGTTTCCTCCATAGCTCCGCACAGCGGATGGACCAAAAAGATCCATATGTAATAATTCTAGGCATCTAGTAGTGGATACTATATTCTTGGCTTTGTGACTAGCATGAGCTTGTTTTCCAATTTTACATGCATCACAAAAATGCTTGTCATATTTTAGATTAGGCAAATTTCTAACTAATTCCTTAGAGGCCAAAGATTGTATTTGTTGCATATTAGCATGTCCTAATCTTCTATGCTATAGTGTAGAATTTTCATCTAAGGTCGTTAGGCATATCCTATCCTCAGGTTTGTTTCCTAGTTTCATAACATATATGCCACCTTTTCTAATTCCTCTACCTATAATTTTTCCATCCTTAACTATTTTGCTATCATCTTCGGTAAATGTGACTCTACATTTATTATCACATATTTGTCCTACACTAAGCAAGTTATATGTTAATTTATCTACATGCTCTACATTTTCAATAGTAAGTGAGTCTTGAGAGATCGTACCTTTGCCAATGATTTTTCCACGTAAGTCACTACTCACTACCGAAAATAACGTTACCTCCATTGTATGCCTTGTATGTAGAGAATAGATTGCGATTCCCCATCATGTGCCTCGAACATCCGATATCTTTGATCCATTCGTTAGGTTCCAAGTCAATTCCTAAACATATTTCGTCGGTTTCTTTTGCCATAAAACACTTTTCATCTTTTGGCTTTTCAACTTCTTTTTTGTCACTATCACTCCATGTTCCACTAACAAAAGCACTTTGACTTTCATAACCCGGTGGCTTTAGACATTCGCCAATGAGATGATTTGGACTTCCACATCTAAAGCACTTTCTTTTCCCGTAGTTTTCACTTCTATTCCTTTGGAATGCTTTTCTTTCGTCTCGTGATGATCTAGTGAATCTTCCTCATCTTTTGAAAAACTTCTTGAATTCTCTTACGGCCATTGCATATTCTTCGTCTTCACTTTCGCCACTTGAATCATCATCATCACTAGGTTCCTTTTTGGCTTTTAGAGCAATGGATTTGGTTTGTTCTTTCTTGACTTTGACCGTTTCCGAATCTCTTCTTATGATTTCTTCATGAACCTTCAAGTTGCCAATTAGTTCATCTAATGATAACGTCATCAAGTTCTTTGATTCTTCGATTGCCGTGACCTTAGCTCGCCATTTTGGATGCAATGCCCTAAGAAATTTCCTAACACAATTTTTACTAGAAAATGTCTCATCAAGTGCTTTTAAACTTGTGATGATAGTGTTAAACTTAGCAAAAACATTATCAATTGATTCCTCTTCCGGAATCGTAAATTGTTCATATTGTTGTACAAGAAGATCTATTTTATTATCTTTGACTTGGCTATTACCTTGGTGAGTAATTAGTAAAGAATCCCAAATTTCTTTGGCGGTTTTACACATAAAAATTCTTTCATATTCTTTGCGTGGTAACGCATTATAAATTACCATTTTAGCCTCATTATTTTTTGCTAATTTCTTTTTCAAATCATCATTTTGTTTTTCAAAAGATACAATTTCATTCATTTTAGTTTCAACATTATATTGAATAGGAGGAAAATCACCAAAAGTAATAATATGCCAAAGATCAAGATCTTTTGATTTCACATACGTTTCGAATCTTTTTTTCCAATATAAAAATCCATCACTTTCAAATAGTGGTGGTCTTTGCATAGATTGCTCTTCTAAATATTTTTCAGATTCCATAGATCGTTACAAGTTTTAAAATACAATATATTTTAATAATCTTGCTAGACGTGGCTCTTGATACCAATTGTGGAAACTAGAAGGGGGGTTGAATAGTTTTACGTCTTTTTACTTCGTTATAGAAATTAGTTTTAAAGTTTTGCTTAGCTTTTAAAAACTTAGATTCGATAATATGTGATCTCAAGTCTTGTACAATATAAACAATTAATACTACACAATATATTATAATGATAAGTAATGAAATAAGCAAGAGATGGAAAGATCGAACCGGGAGACAAGAGATTTATAGTGGTTCGGCTACAAGGACACCTTCCTTGCCCTACTCCACTCCCCGAGCACCTAACTCAAGAGTTTTCTTCACTATATCAACAAGCTCCCTTATGGCGGAGAAAACCGTACACACCAATATACACACCAATCTACACACCACTTTTCACACCACAACTTCGTCACTCCTAAGTTACAACTTCTTCAAATCTATCTACTTCACAACTAACTACTCCACACCTATCTTCTTCACACCAATCTAGTTCCTAACTTATCTTCTTCACACCAAGCTACTAACTAATCACACAATCAATATCTAACACAACTATCTACAATCAAATATTCACAAAGAATAATGTAAATGATCTTTGATGATACACCAACAACTTGGATGTGGAGATCACAACAAGTTGTAATACTTCTTGTCTTGAGGGATAGAAGTATTCTTCTCTTGCACTTGAGAGGATGAAGGTTGGATCACTTTGAAACAAAGAATTTATATACTTATGATCAAAGGATAAAAGAATGGAGATTTAGATCTAGATCAGAAAGTTTAGTAGTGTAAAAGGTGAGAAAAAAATCCAGGTTTAAGGTGGTATTCATAGGCAAAAGAATCTGACAGAGGAGCGTGGCCGGTCCTCTTAAATCATGGCCGGCCCCCTTAAAATTAAGGGGACCGCCCTTTATAATTAAGGGGGCCGCCCAGCTAAAACGGCCAGATTCTTTGTCTTTTAGTGGGGAAAGTTTATTTGGTGAAAAACTAACTGATTTTGGTTAAAAATTTGAATTCATATATTTAGTATGAATAAAACATTTTTCTTTATTACCAAAAGTGTTTTTCAAAAATATATAATATGTTTATATAATTAAATAAATTTTGTAATGCTTAATTAAACTTTCCTTTGATCATAAAATACACTAAATACTTTGTTTATTCATACCTTAAGTGATTTGGATGTAAAGAGAAATATTAATTACTAAATACTTGTTTATGTCACAAGTTTTAGTTTTATGAGTTTATATTTTGTGATAATTAAAACATAGAGATATTGATAACATGCTAATAATGTTTTTAGGCATTATTTATGTCAACAAAGACATATGTTCTCTAGCACCAAATGGGAAGAGTCTAGATTTTTCAATACCGTTAAAGGTAAAGCCGCATTTGCAACAGTGCTAAATACCACATTTAGGACCGGTGTGTCACTATGTTTGAAAGTGTTTAGCCCTTTGGCCAAAGTCCTTCTAATGGTTGATGCAGATTGGAAGCCCTCAATGGGTTTTGTTTATGGGGAGTTGATAAAAGCAAAGGAAGAAATCAAAGGGGTTATGGGTGGTCACAAAAAAACCAAGGAGTCTATCATAAAAATCATACAAACGAAGATGAAAGGTAGACTAGTGATGAGTGTGTAAATACTCATCATTTTTACCTATTCTAAAATGCCAAAACATCCAAAAACACTCATATATGCATCAAAATACTGAAAAATATCCTATAAATGTGTTTTATATATTTCAGATGTAAAATAATCAAAAACAAATGAAAAATGAACAAAGTTTGCATAATTGGCAGTTTCAGTCCCTCATCTTTCAAAAGTTGTCAAAACTAGTCCCTGGTTATTCTAAAAACATGAAAAAGTCACCAAAGGTCCTTTTTGAATCACAATTTACATATTTAGTCATTTGGTGTAAAGTTTCACAAAATTACAAGTTTAATCCCTCAACTTTGCAAAATTGACAAAAATGGTCCTAGGGATGTAAAAACTTTGAGAAAAATAAATTTTGGTCCTTGTGCTACTCATATTTTGCAGGAATGATCCTTGGTTGGAAAGTTTGGTGAAATTACAAGATTGGTCCCTGAAGTTTCAAGTTTGGCAGAAATGGTCCCTGGAATTTCAAAAGTGGAAAAAGTCAACAAAGGTCCTCACATTATTCAAACTTGGCAGGAAATACCCTTGTGATTACTTTGGACAAATGCCAAACACAGTGATGAGTGTGTAAATACTTATCATTTTTACCATTTCTGAACTGCCAAAACATCCAAAAACACTCAATAATGAATCAAAATAGTGAAAATATCCCAGAAAAGTGTTTTACATGTCTCAAATGCAAAAATACCAAAAACAGATGAAAAACGCACAAAGTTTGCATAATTGGCAGTTTCAGTCCCCCAACTTTTAAAAGTTGTCAAATCTAGTCCCTGGTCATTCTAAAAACTTGAAAAAGTCACCAAAGGTCCTTATAAATCAAAAAGTTACATGAATAGTCCTTTGGTGAAAAGTTTCACAAAATGTCAAGTTTAGTCCCTGAACTTTGAAAATTGTCAAAAATGACCCCTGGGATATGAAAAACTTTGAGAAAAACAAATTTTGTCCTTGCACTAACCTTTTATGACAGGATTGGTCCTTGGTGGAAAGTTTGGTGATATTTACACAAATGGTCCCTGAAGTTTGAAAGTTTGACGGTTTCAGTCCCTGATGAAAATAAATTGGAAAAATCAACAAGGGACCTTGTACTATTCATCATTGGCATGTTACACCCTTGGAAACAAATTAAAAAGATGCCAAAACCCAACCCTCAACTTTCCCAAAATTACAAAAAATGGTCCTTGTGAAAATAAGCTAAACCGGATCCACTACAAAACCAATCCAAACTCCTTAATCCAATCTTGGGCCCAAAACAAATCCAATCCACACCTGAGCCCAGGCCAATTCCCACTTTGACCCGGGTCAACATTGACTGGTCAATACCTGTCACACCCCCAAAATAGGGTCCAGCGGAAGCATACGTGTAGCTGGGGTGTAACTCAATCGGTAACACAACACAAGTACAAAAATGGTTTTCACTTTAATTATTTAGAATAAAATCGTTTAACCAAAAATATTGAATTTACATCGTTAAAAGTAGTGCGGAAGTAGGCCCTTAAAATGGTTTAAAACGGTCCCCATATAAATAATCAGAGTCTTCTATGACCATGCCCTGCCCTGCCAAAACCTCCTATAGCGTGCCATAGGTTAAAACCTGAAAATACATGCTAAAGTGTCAACACGAGGTTGGTGAGTTCATAGAGTTTGTTTAACAAATAAAGTATAAAGAAAAGTGATCACACAGCAAAGGCATCGTAAATCCACTCAGTTACAAGTCCCGCCATAAGAGACTTGTAACCTGTGTGTTCACAACCCACTGCTAAAATAGTTTATGTCTGGTAGTCAAGCACATGAGGTCAATAATAAGTCACAATATAAGCACCACATATAAAATAAGTCAAGGCCGCTCCGAACAAGGGAGACTTGAAGTCACTCCACCACCTAGGCAAAGAATTATTAGTCACTCCACCGACTCGGTGAAGAATTATTAGTCACTCCGAACAAGGGAGACTTGAAGTCACTCCGCCACCTAGGCAAAGAATTATTAGTCACTCCGCCGACCTGGCGAAGAATTATTAAGGATGCTCTGAACAGGAGAGACTTAGCACGCTCCACCAATAAGGCGAGACTTTAGATCAAGAACGCTCCACCAAAAATGGCGAGACTTGGCACGCTCCACCAAAAATGGCGAGACTTTAGGTCATAGTACGTACGGTACATTAGGGTCAAAAGTTTAAGTCAAGTTCAATAGTTCAAAACAAGTTATAAGGTCAAATGAGTTCATAATAGTTCAAGGTTCAAAACAATGTTCAAAGAGTCAAGTAGTAATTCATGTAAAAACGAGCATGTATTCTCCCCCAAAAAGTTAACAAAACAATTTAAAAGAGTAGGGGCTATGACTCACCTGGTACGATAGTTACGAAGACAAAAGTGGTTACACAGAAATGAGGTTCGATCTCTAACCACGACCTATAATGAACGAATGATACGATCTACTTAAATTATGAGGGGATGCGATGAATGTACATGCACATGAAGCCTATACCACTCGTAGTTTGAAAATAAGTGTTGGCGTTGATTTATAGTGTTTCCATAACTTAAGAGAATATGTGCTATTAGAAGTTGTCAAATATATATATAGTTCGCCTAGTTTCAAAAGTGTATATCTTGGTCGTTATAAGCTCGTTTTCTATGTTCTTTACATTCCCGGAATCGTGGGACAACATACTAACATATTTTTGATAAGTCGGGACGGCTAGATCAAGTTTTATGCCCAAAACAGCCCGTGACAACTGTTCATCAGCAAAGGATTTCCAGAAAAATAGTTTTCGTCGTTAACTTTGTAAAAATCATAACTCCTTCGTTATAAGCTCTTTTTAATCGATTCTTTCGCCTACGGCTTCATTTTTGAAAGTATTTTCTAAAAATATTGTCAAAGGGTACTGTGTAAAAACGGATTTTTCTGGGTTAACCAAAATGGAACAGCATGTATTTTTACTTGTTCAAAAACCATTTTCAAGGTTTAAATCTAGTTCCATCTTCAATCAAACCACTTTCAATCACCACAAAACTAGTCTAATCCTACCATACACCTTCTTAGGGTGTCATGGGTTCCTAAACATCATAAACCAAGTGGATCTAACAAGGATCTAACTATAATCCATTTCTAGAGTTCAAAAGTTAGATATATATATATAAATGAGTGGTATATACTAACATATGCATGTAAACCTTGTATGAAATCATATGAACATAATAAGAACATGAAGAAATTATGAACAAAAGTTTGACAACTTACATAGAAAGATTTGTGAGCTTATGGAGATGAAAACTTATAAAACCTGGGGTTTTTATCACATAACCCAAACAAGAACAACAAAAGGGACAAGATTAACACTTGATCTTGGAAAAATTATGGTTTCTCCTTGCTTGTTCTTCCTTGGCCGATCCACACAAAAGAGAGAAAAGATAAAAGAGTTTACTTGTTGTTTTTAGGAAAATGAAATGAAAAATGATAAGTATAAATTATATACATAATTGAATTGGACAAGATCCATAAAATGGGGAAAGATGTCATGGGGGGGGGGGGGGCGGCATTTGTGGAGAAAAAGAAGAAAAAAAAATGAGATGGTGTAATATAGTTGGTATTTTGTGTAGATATTTAGTGTTTAGGGGAAACCGGGTACCGAGTTAACTAAAAATAAACCGTGACGAGTTGAAGTAAAATATGATGAAGTTAATTGGGACATAATAAAGTTATAAAAATTGTGAAAATATGTTGGGTATAAATATTGAGTGTTCGGGTGATTATTGTTTAGTTTTTACGAAAACCGTCGTAATTATATTAGACGTACGATACGAAATAAATAAATTTCCAAAATACCGGGTAAATTAATAATATAATTTTTATATTATTATTATGAGTATAAAAATGTGTTAGGACCATAGTTGGGATTGACGGATCAATTATTTAAAATAATAGCTCATAAGATAACGTTTATTAAGTAGATAATCGTACGTTTACAGAAATGACACAACTCACGCATAAATGACAAATTTTCTCCGGTGGTGAATAGTGTTTTATGAATAGTAAAATTTTTGGACGCTTCTCGGAATCCCAAACTGACACCAAAAACGATGAATAGTAAAATGATGAATAGTGATTGGTGAATAGTAACGGATGAATAGTAAATGTGAAAGTTCGGGAAAAGACCAGAATTTACGAGTTGTGACAATACCAGTCAAACTCACCTAAATACCACCCATCTCCCCTATTTCTCCCCACCTCAATACCACCATACCAGCCATGGTTTTGCAGTCCACCACCCCAACTTGCAGCTTCATCATCACCTTCCCACCTCCCTACACCTACCCTTTCACACCACATTTAATGCACCCTCCCCATTTCACGTTATCAGAGAAAATTGCAAATTGTCTCTTTCCCGCCAAAATACGTGTAAGCTTTTCATTGGACCAAAATTATCAGAGGATGGTGGGATATGCTCAGAAGCTCGTGGGAACCCTAATGGGCATCTATAAAAGGAAGAAGGAAGCAAGGAAGAGAAGAAGTAGTTTTATTTTAGTTTTAAGTGTGTCGAATTTAAATTTTCTAGCAAATTAGTGTAAACTTTCTTAATTCAAGTGTTGTACTAGTGTTAGCATTGTAATGTGAACCTTTTAAATTTATAAAATTTTAAATTCCAAGTCTGATTTACATCTTTGCAATTTTCTCAATTTTTAGATTATTGAGTAAGCTTAAGTGTTGATTATGTGTTGAGTTATGGACTGAGTTAGGATCATATAAGCTCCAATAAGCTTGTCAAAGCTTTAGAGACATTAAAACACAGTCACATTAGAAGAAAATCAAAAATCTCAAAATGGTCAACCATGGTCAACTGTTATGATTAATCTTTGATTTCAGGTGTTAAGAGCAATTGGTGATCAATCTTGGAGCTGAATTTTGCCTATCTAAAGATAGGCTTCAAAGGAAAATCCCTTGTTCATGCTAGGGATGATCTTGTAAGCTTTGCTCATTTCAATTTTCCACTAAAAATATTAGTTCTGAGTAGTTTTTGATTTTTTGCTTGTAATTGTTAATCTGTGTTTGTTTGTGCTTAATTAAGTGTTGTTTAGTTAATCTATAGCTTAATTAATATAACTTGTTTGCAAAAATTTGTAGTTACTTTAGATTCTAGCTTAAACAGTTACTATAGCATAATTAGTATTCTTGCTTATTTGTAAGGGTAACCTGTTTCTTAGTACTCAAATATACTTAATATAACATAAAAGTCAGTTTGGATTAACCATAAAAACCCTAGTGATCATTTGCTTCCCAAAATACAAAACAGTCTCACTTAAGAGGGTGTTTGGATTTGATCAAGTCACTGTGTGTTTGAGGGTTTTTGTTGGTAACTTTGGGTGAAAACTTCTTCTCAGTGTCAATATTGTTCAAACAACCCTTAACTTTTGGTGTTATAAAGAAAAAAGTCAAAATCATGATCTAATTACCCACACAGCTAACTGTGTAGGAGTTTGGTACCCATAAGCTCATAATCTGATAATTAGTTGTTAATTTAGCTTATAGTAATCTTATATTAGCTTAATACATCATAAACAGTAGTTTAGATCACTTAGAATCTCACCAAAGTCAAAGTTTCAAGTTCATACAAAAAGTCAAAAGTTGCATTCTCAGATTTTTACTAAATTTCCAAATTTAACTTTGGGTTGTGTGATGGAAGTTAAGGCTTGAAACTTGTTGTGATTAAAGTCTACCAGCTGATCTTTGTCCCCTAATTTTTGCTTAATTTGTTTGGAAGCTTAAGTGGGTCCCACAGACCCTCAAAGTGAGTTGCAGGGCAAGAAGTGTGCCCTGCTCACTCAGACCCAGTCTATCACCACCACTTTGGTGGTGATTTGTGATCACCTCAGTAGGGCCCAGACACCCTAGTTAGCATTTTCCAACCCCCCTCCTACCAGGGATCAGGGATTGACCCTTTGTTTGACCTGGTACCCAGTGGACCCCACAATAAGTTGCCACAAAGTTTGTCCCAAGTCTGAGTTGTTTAAAAAGCTGCAAAAGTGCTTATTTGGTTTCATGCAGCTTATTTGTGGTTCATGTTTGCTTTTCCTGGCTTATTTGTGATTATTAAACTTGCTGAGACTCATTTTTACCATTGTGGACCCCACCTTAAGCCATTTGACCACAATTGACCACACAGTCAACATAAGTCAACTGTGTAAGCCAAGGGGGTGTTTACAGCTTATAAATAAGCTAATTTTAAAAGTGTTTTCATAAAATTTTTTCATTTTAGGGTATAAAGTAGTTCTGTAAAAGAAAAATCCAAAAAAAATCAAAGTTAAAGTAAGTGATAGTTTCTATTTAATTCAAGTTAATTTTAATTTTCATTTTTAGATTTTAATTAAGTCACTAGTGTTTTTACATTTTTATTAAATACCTTATATAGTAAAGTAATTTTGATAATTTTTTCAGATTTTTATTTTGTCATTTAGTGTTAATTAGATTTAATTTTAATTTTCTTTATTATTAATTAATATCAAGTATTAAATAGCTTAATTAGTTTTTATAAGGTTAAATCTAGTTTTTATAATTTTCCTAGTTCTAATATAGTATAATAAGTTTTTAGAAAATATATTTTGAAATTCTACTGTTCATTTTCTATTTTTCTTATTTTATTTGTTTAAAATAGACTTAAGTTAATTAAAAGGTAAATAATTAGTTGTTTAATCTTAAGACATAATTTTTAGAGTTTTTATAATTTTTTAGGATTCCAGTGATGGTTAAGTAATTTTATAAATTTTCTTGTAATTTTCTAAGTTAATTTAGTATTAACATTAATTAAAAGTAGTTTAATTAGTTTAATTAAGTTAAATAGTTTTTAATTAATAACAAAACCACAAAAAGACAAAAACATTTATTTTTATTTTTTATACTTTCTTCAAGTTCTAATTTAGGTTTAGAAAATATTTTTGTTAATTTTTAGTTTAATTTAAATCATTTGTCATTTTTAGTTTATTTAAATTAGATTTTAATTTAGATTTTAAATAGTTTAATTAATTAAATAATATTTAAATAGTATTTTAATCATTTTTATAATTTCATTTTTCATTTTTAAATTCAAGTTTCAAAAAGTGTCAAAAGCACCCCCTGTTGTTGTTAAATACCAAAACCCCACTTTTTCAGTCCGATTGCGTAATTTTGAATTGTGAATACGTGCATATATCTGTTATCTGATTTTTGTGAATATTATATCTGTGTACCAATACCAAAATAACAGTAGCAAAATCAATTCCATATCATCTGGGCTACTGTCCTCAGTCCCACTCACTCATAAACGATTTCAAAAGCACCATTTCAATCTCGTCGGGACTTTAACGACCCGGGGAAACACTACACTATCACCGGAGTATTGATTCTAGGCTGTCTTTGACTTGTTGACCTTGGTCAATAATAATCTGACGGTTCAGGCTCAATCAAAATTTGATGGTCTGCAAGCTCGAGTGTCATGCAGGTCGGAGTGAGAGCAGGAAGTGAGAGTCTTTTCCAGACTGTGTAAGGCATCAGGTTAATGCTTGCGCCAAGATCGGCCAAGGCAAAGCATTCAACCATCCCCGGGAAAATACAAGGAATGAGAAATTTCCCGGGATCCCCAAGCTTCTCGGGAAGCTTTTTCAAAAGCACTGCTGAGCAATGCTCATTAAGAGGAGTTTTTGCCATCTCACAAAGTTTTTCTTTGTTGCTTATCAGATTTTTGATTGTTGAAGCAAATTTAGGCATGAGAAGAAGAGCGTCCGCGAAGCTAATATCAAAGTGTAATTCTTGGAAAATTTGATAAAATTTTTCCATCTGATGGTTAGCTTTTTCGCGGTTCTTTTGTTCACTCAATCGTGAAGGATATGGAATTGATGGCTTAGGATCATTCTTTGGGATTTCATCAGAACTCACAGGGGGATCAAATACAACTTTCGGCTTACGAGCCGGGACCGGGACAACTTGAGGGTGGACGTTGTTGATACCTCCGTTATTAGTAGGAAGTACCTTGTCCGTAGTGACCTCAGGTTCATGTTCCGCTACCTTAGGAGGAGAAGAAGAGGTAGAAGGAATCGAGGGTCCATTGTAAGATGTCCCACTTCGGGTGGTGATCGCTTTGACATCGCCCCTCGGGTTAGCGATCGTGTTGCTCGGTAATGTACCCGGGCCCGAGGGTCGATCATTTAAAGACTTCTGAAGTTCAGAGATCGTCTTGATCAATAACCGATTCGTTTCTTCTTGTGCTTTCATGAATTGTTTAATCTCAGCATCGGAGGAAGACGGGGGTGGAACAACGTTTTGATTTTGAACAGGGGGATTTTGAACACGGTTGTTTTGAAAATTCCCTTGATTTTGATTGTTGTTACCCTGAAAAGTGTTTCTCTGATTGAAATTACCCTGATTGTAATTCCCTTGATTCTGGTTTCTTTGAAAATTTCCTTGAAAACCTTGGTTTTGATTGCCATTTTGAAAATTGTTTTGATTAAACTGGCCTTGATTTTGATTCGGGTTTTGGAAATTTGAGTTTTGACCTTGGTTAAAATTCTGATTCGAGTTACGGTTTTGATTTTGGTTAAAACCGGGAGGTCCGAGAAAATTGTTGGAACGATAGCTTAAGAGATTACGGTCCCCTTGCGGTTGGTAAGAATTACCCCCCGTATTGTAGGAACCGTGAGCAGCATATACGTTCTCCGGAGGAAAGTCAGCAGTAGCTGGACACTCGGAATACAGATGAGGGCCCCCACAAGTTTCACAACTTCGGGCTACGGCTTTCACTTGTTGATTTTGAACCTGATGTTGTATCGTTTGGTTCATTCTCAACACAGCCGTAGAAATATCATCCATCTTTTTTGTAAGAGCAATTATTTCAGGAGATGATGATGAGGGAGTAACTGAATTACATGACGCATCCCTCTCCGCAGAGGAATCCCAAAAGTTATGATGGGCAGTCATGTTCTCGATTAAGTCATAGCACTCCTCGGGACGCCTTTTCATAAAGGTCCCACCAGCAGCAGCATTGAGAATGTCTCGGTGCCTCAATGTCAGACCATTATAGAAGGTATCTATGATGGTAACTTGTAACATATTGTGGTTAGGGCACCGATCAATAGCTAGCTTATAACGCTCCCAAGCCTAAAAAAGAGACTCATCGGGACGTTGCCGGAAGTTGCTGATATCATTTCGTAACTTGGTAACCATGGATGGTGGAAAATATTTTGCTAAAAACTTGGTTACCATTTCATCAAAGGTTCGAATAGAATTCCTTGGGAGTCGGTCAAACCATGCAGTGGCATGATGAGTGAGAGAATAGGGGAAGAGGTACAGCCGAAGGGCATCATCGGTGACACCATGCTGTTTCATGCTTTGGGTGACCGTAAGATATTTGTCAAGATGCTTGTTAGCATCGTCACCCGGTAATCCGTGAAATTGACACGAATTCTGGACTTGTTGGATCATGTGGTGCTTGAGGCCAAAGTCCGCAGCCCCAATAGTGATTGGTGCAATAGGCCCACCCCGCCCTTGCATGGTAGGCTGGCACAGCTCCTCCATCGTTCGGAGATCGGGAGCTGGCTCATCCCTAGGAGGGTCAGGGGGTGGTAAAGGTGGTGGTGGCCCAGCGGCCATTTCGGTCTTTGATTCTTGTGTGTCAGAACGTAGCTCGTGTACGTTTTTCTGATGTTTACGTTTTGTTTGTGACCGAGTGCGCATGCACTAAAAACAATTTTTCAAAACAAATTCGAGGCAAAACCACAGTGAACTTAAGCCAGAAATCACAAGTGAATGGCTTCTTTGAAAAAGGTACACCACTCACAGGGATATAAAGGCAAGTTTTAATCTTAAGTTTGGGAACTTATTATGGGTTTATTATTTAATTTTTTGAAAAACTGCTTTAGGCTTATGGGTGTGTGTGCAGAAAACTTGGGAAATATTTTTGGAACTGATTCGTTAACCGAAATCGTCCCTTTAAGATTACTCGCAGGCTGGCGGGAGGAAGTAATTAGGTTTCCTCTTCAGTTCGCAATTTAATGTCAGAACTTACCTTAAACCAACTATTTCAGGTTGTAATCTTAAAGAACACGAAGTAATTTAACTTCACAGTTTGTTTTTGATTGTTTTTAATTTTTTTGGTGTTTTTCAACACTTCAGGAGAAGTGTTAATGAACGTTTTTCTGATATGATTATATTTTTACAAAAACTTTTTACAAATTTGTGTGAAATTTGTACAGGGAGGGTTGTGAAATTTGTGTGAAATTGATCATTGCAAAAGTGAGTACTTAAGCTAGTGTGGGGGGGGGGGGGGAATTCTTACGAATTTTATCACAAAACTTTCTAAGTACCCCCATTTTAGGCCTAAATTTTTCAAAATTTTTCACTTTATTCCAAAATTTTTGTGGTTATCAGTCCGCCAAAGTCTAAATGACAAAGGGATTGGCTAGTCCAGGAGCAAACGGCTCTTGGTAAAGACATCTCAAACCCGTTGATGGCTGGCAGTTTGCCAAAAATTGCATGGTTCCTCAGCTCCCCCGCATCCTCATAAGCAAATGAGTTGGCTAGCCCACAAGATTATGGCTTGTGGTAAAGGCAGTGGAAAATCCATAATTGGTATTCAGCTCACCAAGATGTCGACTTAGTCCATCAAGATGCTGGCTAGTCCAGAAGCAAACGGCTTTTGGTAAAGACAAATCAAATCCGTTGACAGCTGGTGGTTTGCTCAAAATCACACGGTTATCAGGTGTGCCACAGTTCTTACACCTGGCTACTCCAGAAGTGATGGCTTTTGGTAAAGAGTTTCAAATCCATTAAGTTTTTCTCAAAAGATTGCTAGGGACTAGCAATGTTTTAGTGTGGGGGATTGATGAGTGTGTAAATACTCATCATTTTTACCATTTCTGAACTGCCAAAACATCCAAAAACACTCAATAATGAATCAAAATAGTGAAAATATCTCAGGAAAGTGTTTTACATGTCTCAAATGCAAAAATACCAAAAACAGATGAAAAACGCACAAAGTTTGCATAATTGGCAGTTTCAGTCCCCCAACTTTTGAAAAACACAGCCCCTCAATTTTCAAAATATTACAAAATTGGTCCTTGTATTAATTTCTAAAACCAAACGGACCTAAGTATTACAACCAAATCCAAATCCAACATATAAACACAACCAAGCCCATCTCCCTAATACCCCAACCCATCTCCTAAGCCCAAACCCCTTTTGAAAACCGTTCTAAATAATCAAGGGTCATCCAAAGTCAAACCATCTCCCCTTCCCTCTCCCCCACTTGCAGCATCCATCACTTCACACCCCCACCATCACCATCCTATCAAAACCGCCCAATCCCACTACACTCCACCCCTCACCTCAGCATTAAATGCTGCCACCCCCAATTGTTATAAACAGTCCAAATGCTCTGGTTCTGTTTTGGCGCCAAAAAGATTTAAAGGGTCAAGATCATCTCAAACCAATCCAATGGTCTAAAAAGAAGTGGGAAAGACTCAGAGGGTCCCACTGAACCCTAATTTGCAGCTATAAAATGGAAGAGATGGAGCAGAGATGGAGTAGTAGTTAATTAGCATAATTCTAGGTCGTTTTTTATAAATTCTCAATTGTAGTTGTAAACTTTGGTTTTTAAAGCTTGTATTCAGTTCTTGTAATGTAATTTAACCTTTATGCAATAATATTTTCAAGTTTCCTTCTATAATTTAGTTTATGCAAGTTTTTTTTTTTTTTTTTTTTTTTTTTTTTTTTTTTTTTTTTTTTTTTTTCAAAAATCCTTTTGTACTGTGGTGTTAATTATAGTTGTTGATTATGGACTATTAGGCTCATATAAGCTCCCAATAAGCTTCTAAAAGCTTTTAGTAACCTTAAAAAGCAGTCTAGTATTAAAAATAAAAAATAATAAAAAATCAAGAAAATTCAGTGAAAAAAAAAAAGAGAGAGAAAGAAGAAGAACAAGCTGGAGCACAGTAAATTTTGGATGGTTGTGGGTTAGTGGTCTTGTGGAAGACCTATAGGGTGGTTCTTTGGTCCTTGGTTCATGGTTTTGGCTGGAGTGCACATTGTAAGAATCTCATTTTCATCTATTACTGTAGCTTGCTTGTTATTGCTTGATCTATGCTTATCTGAGTTAATTTTGTCTTAATATTGCTTAATAAACTAAGTTCAAGTCATAAATTAGGTTGTTGATTTAGTTTACTTAAGTTTTAATCTAGACTAAAAGTTGACAGGTTGTTTGGAAGAACCTGTTGTGTTGTGTATTTGTAAGATTTAAAGGTAGAAAAGCATTGCAACATCTTTCTTTATACCTAAGGGGACTAGAAACAACAAGGTTTTAGTGGATAGAAGCTTTAAAGTCAAAATCACCAAAATATTGGCCTAAAATTTGTCTGTGTGGAAATTAGTATGGTATAAGCTTCAAATCATCTCACAAGTAGTTGTTTTAGTATAAATTAGTCTTAATATAGCTTAAGTTTCATTAATCAATCAGTAAATTAGGATCAAATCTCACAAAAGTCAACCTAAGTTCATAATTTCAAAAAGTCAAAAACATACCTGTTTCAGAAATCCAAAAATTGGAAGAATTGTTTTGATTTTTGTGATGGGATTGGGACCCTGAGCTTTTCACAAGTCTTAGTTTATCAGCTTGTCTTTCAAAACCTACCATCAGCTTATTTTTGTGAATTTAATACAAGCTTGTGCAAGTGCTTCTTTAAGCCTGCAGGGCAACTTTCCCTTTTGCACCAGGGCACTTTGTGCATTTGGTCAAGATTTCAAACCCCCCTACAGGGTGCAAACCAAAACATCAGACCATGTTTTTTAGCTTTCTGGAAAGCTTATCAGCTTGTCTTTTTAGATTATAAATAAAATTGGATCTCAGTTCACTGTAGCATAGCTTATTTTGGCCTTAGAGTTTGCTTATTTCACCATCATATACTGAGTACTCAGTATTGACCATCAACTTCAATAGACCATAGCTACTTCATTAGTGGGCCCCACCCTTAGATTACTGGCTTTTTGGAAACCCCATAAGCCCATCTTTAAGGATTTGAGCTTATTTGCTATTCCCTGGCTTATTTGGTAGGGCTGCAAGTGGCTTTTAGATTGATCATTTCATTGTGTACACTGAGTTACTCAGTGTTTGAGACCAAATCCCAAGCCCCACCCAGTGCTCAAAAATAAGCAATAAGCCCAGCTTATTGGCTTATTTGAAAGTTGACCAGTTCACCTTGGTAGGTCAATCCTTAGTTTGGACTTCCCTTGACTTCTGTGGACCCCACAGAGGTCCAAAAGTCACTGTTTGAGGCTTGTCTTGGCCTAGCAATTTGGTAAGTGCTTATTTGTTTATAGAAGCTTATTCTGAGTACTTATTTGTGTCATTTGCCTTATTTCAAATTGTTATTCATCTATTTATGCTTAATTGTTCATTTCTCAGCTTTTTCAAAAAGTGAATAAGTCCTAATAAGCTATTAAGTCCACTGTTAAGCACAAGGGGGTGCACATAGCTTATTAATAAGCTATAACAAAAGTCTTTTCACAAAAGTTACTTATTTTTAGCTTATAATCATTTGTCAATAAGAAAAACCAACAAAAAACCAAATTTAAAAATAGTGATAGCTTCTATTTAAGCCATTTGGCTTATTGTTCAGCTTTTTCAAAAAGCATTTTTCATTTTTATATTTTTCTTAATTTTCTTTTACCTTAAAGTATTTTCAGCAATTTTCTTAGATTTTTCTCTTTTAATTTAGTAATTATTAGAATTAATATTAGTTTAATTAAATAATTAAGTAATATTAGTAATTAAATAGTTTTTTCAAATTTTAATAAACAACAGTAGGTTTTTATATTTTTATAGGTTTTATTAATCATTTAGTATTTTTGTAAAATATTTTCTTAATTTCTACTATTAATTTTCTAATTTTCTTAATTAATTTAATTAAATTAGATTTTAATTAATAATTAAGTAAATAATTAGTAAGATAGTCTAAAAATAAATTTTATAAGTTTTTTATAAATTTTTAGGATTCCTGAGATGGTTAATTAGATTTATAAATTTTTCTTAAATTTTATAGTCATTTTTAGTATTATTAGTAATTTAAAATAATTTAAGTATTTAATTAATATAATTAGTATTTAATTAATAAAAACCCCACAAAAAGACAAAAATACATATTTTTAATTTTTAATTTTTTTAAGTTATTTTAGACTTTTAGAAATTAATTTTGCCATTTTCTAGTTTAAATTTGTATTATTAAGTTTTTAAGTTAATTAGTTTCAATTAAATAGTTAAATAGTTTTTATTTAAGTAATTAATATTAAATAATAAAATAATCAAAAAAATATTTTTCTTTTTAATTTCATTTTATTTTATAATTAAGTTTGTAAAATTTTCATTTGCATCCCCTGTAGTTGTAAATTATTTAAAAACTCACATTTTCTTCAGTCTGCAATCATTTCTGATTTCCAATTTGCATACGTGTAATTATATCTGTGTATCTGTTATTGTCAATATTGTTTCAATTGTCCAAATACCAAGCAATCAGTAGTATAATCACTTCCCAATCATCTTTGGTTACTGTCCTCAGTGCCACTCATTCTCAAAAACGTTTTCAAACACCATTTCAATCTCGTCGGGACATAACGACCCAGGGATAAACTATACTATTCACAGAGCATTGACTCTAGGTAGTTTGACTTTGATGACCAAATCACTTGGTCAATAATACCTGACTGTTTGGAACCAATCAACTAGATTCTCCGTTGCATGTGACGACTTATCTTTTAAATCCTTATTATTTCTATAAGGATACTGAAATCCAACATGTTCCCGATGTATCTGAGAAAGTTCTTCAGTTTTGAAACAATATTAGATGGAGATTTAGAGATGCAAAAACAAGTGACACTTGTTGAGATGCCAAAGTGCAAGAAAAAAATGGATAGATTTGGTAAGGAGCTTTCGGTTTCGTCATGTCAACTGAATAATGACGACCATGATCCGGGTAATATTTATTTCTGTTAATATGTTACTGATGATGAATAATCTATCAATAACTTAATATGTTATATGCTGCTATTTCATTGTTATTTTTTTTCTTTTATGGACTTCAAAATTGTTGCACATTGGTAGGGAAGTTTTGGTGGTGCAACTCCTAATTTGAAAAAGATTGCAATGAGGATTCTTTCCCTAACTAGTAGTTCATCAGGATGTGAAAGGAATTGGAGCACGTTTGAAGGGGTTCGTATACTTTATTTAAATTATAATTATATATCATTATATTGTATATTTTTTATTTTATAACACTTTGATGCTTTTAACTTTGTAGATACATACAAAGAAAAGAAATAGATAGGAGGCGAGTAAAATGAACAATCTTGTGTATGTTCAATTCAATTATGATCTCGCGGAAAAAGCCAAAAGGAGAAAAGATAGGAATGTTGAAGTGCTATTAGTAAACAAGAGTCACATGGCTCAAGAGTGGTTTGTTGAATGTGATGGAGATGGAGATAGAAATAGAAATGAAGAAGTTCAGGTTCAGCCCGATTCAGAAGCACATTGGGAAGTGGTTGGTGAAGCTATGGAAGCCGATGAATATCTTCAACCCCGACAAAGTTCTAGAACTGCAACTCAAACAGCTCAAAGAGAACTTTTTGACGATGATTTCGAGTCCGGGAGTGAAGCGGAAGTATATGAAGAAGGTGAATACGAGTCGGATGGAATTAACATCACAGACGATTGAATTCATGAACTTATGCCTTATGGTTTTAACTTTTAAGCATGTTAAACCTTTGATGTTGTTTGTCTATATTCGACATTCTGTTATGGTGTTTGACTGTTTGGAAAGTTTCTGCTATGGTTTAAAGTCTTTACATTCTGTTATGGTGTTTGTCCAGGTTGTGTAGGGTGTGTGTCCAGGTTATGTATTTGGTATTTTGGTTTGTGTTTGACCGTTTGTCCAGGTTCTACAATACCTGGTTCTGGTCTGCCGAATTGGAGCTTTTTGATAGTACCAGCCTACCAGGTTCTAGTGTTCTACTGAATTGGAGTACCAGGTTAGGCAAATGTATGTTATAAATATAGCTTATGTATTGTTTTGTGTTATAATTTAGGTTGGCTATCAAAAAAAATACATAATTTCCTTTATAATTTATGCTTCCCGCCGAGAAACCGATATATCACCGCCGAGACCGATATGGCGCTTGAAGGGGGTCGGCAGCCACGGTACCGCGGAACGATATTCACAACCTTGCTTTTAAACAAGAGCTCGGCGTTGGGTGTGACAATCACAAGCAGGCAAACTTAGGGGGTTCCGTGAATCAATGGATTTTCCCTCTTAGTGTAAATTTTCGTTAAAAATCCTGATTTTTTGAAAATAAATCTGGTAATGAAATTTGGTGTCACATAAATACATGTTTTGTTTAGTTAGTAAACTAATATGTTAAAAGGAATGCATGCCTTCTTCATTTTTATATCATTTACATACATAAAAACATAAATTATGTACCTGATGACTTATAGTGTTTGATCCACCCCTGGAATCACGCATGGGTTTGAGGCCCCAAGCCATGGTCGCAATCACGCACAGAGGAAAGCTGAGGCATTAGGACCTCGTTGGCACAAGGTCAAGCCAATGCACAAGATGTACGATGCACGAGGACAATGCATCATAGAATTAGTGTTTGCTTATTAATAAAAGAAAACTAGTATGATAGTTGCATGTTTTTCGGCTTGTGCAATCTCTACTTTCCTGTTCAAAAAAAGTTATATAATAATCGCACAAAGTGGTGTGATCCAATAAATTCATAAGATTTTTGTTTTCAACAACTATCAAAGAGAATGTTATTAAAAGTTTAGATCTTTTGATAAAAAAATATAATAATAAAAAATAAAAGATAAAAAATAAGATCTTTTAAAGTTTATATCAAATGTTTTGTCATGTTAAACCAAAAATAAAAGTAAACCAAATAGTGGGATTATAATCAAGTAAAACACGCGACTCATCAATTTACCCACTCTCATAAACATGAGAAAAATTAAGTAAGAGTTAAAAAAAAAAAAAAAAAAAAAAAAAAAAAAAAAAAAAACTTTATGATTACAAATTTAGAAATGCAATTATTAAAAAGTTGGTATTCTTTCAAGAAAAATGTACAACTTCATGTTGTATAGTCACCCAAATTACAAATTAAGCTTATGAGAAGGATGTTCCTATACAATATATTCATTTTCTATAACAAAATCAAACTTTAACATCTGATATATCTTTTATAACTAATTCATAAAGGTTTCAATTATAAGTTGCGCTTTAGCATTTGCAGTTTATCATGTGTTCAAATTTGGTGATACCTTCAACATTTTTAGATGCTGCAAATCCTTTGACCCTAAATATATGTTTGGTTAGGGTGTGGTTCAATAAAGTTCAACAAGATAAGAACTTCTTGGGCTTTTCAATAAAGGTATAACTTATCACACCAAAAGACAAAGAGGACTAGGACGAAACTCTCAAAACACAATCAAATTAAAACCAAACAAATCACACAACAAAAATAAAAACAAAAAAGAAAGCCCTAGAGAATGGACCCAAACACAGAACCATCTCCTTCTTCTTCTACCTTAAACAACCATCCCACACACCAAGTGGGTCCCACAAATTCAACACCACAACCCAAAAAGAAAAACCAGCACACCAAAGTCAATGGCCGAGGTCTTAGAGTCAGAGTTCCCGCCCTATGCGCCGCACGTATCTTCCAACTCACACGTGAACTCGGTCACAAGTCAGATGGTCAAACCATAGAGTGGCTGCTACATCATGTTCACCCTTCACTTTTTCCAAGCTCTGTGGCGGCGGCGCCGCCAGAGAATCATGAACTGAACTTGTTTCCAAACATGTCTTTCACTTCTATGTTGATGCAAGTTCAAGACGAGGAGGATGTCAAGCCTGGAGCTGAGAGTTTAAACACCATGGTGGGCCATTGAAAATCTATGTTTTTTTATGTTTTTTTCCAGATTTAAGATTGATAGATTTAGAGTAGGGTGCTGTTAGAAGATGTACATTGCGGATTAGTGGTTGTACTTTGCTCTGGAATTAGTCATTTTGGTTTTGGAAGAAATTGGTATTTGTTGAAGTTTGACTCAAATGGTTACTGAACTCATTACTTGAACAGGTTTAATTTTTGGAAACATGACCGGTAATGTGTCTCACATACAAAACAACCGAGGGACTAGTTGAAACTTTTTTTATTGTGAGTAAACATTACCGGTTATGTTTATATGAACTTGAGAGGATCTCGATTCTTAACTTTTTTAGTAGGACCACCATTGATGTCGTTTACCTTGTACAATTGTGCATTGGATGGTGTACTATTTCTAATTTTGATTATGAATGAACCACTTGGCTTTTGACAAGAGTCAATATTTGTGTTAATAAATCTACTACAGTTGATTTATGGTTCTAAATTCTAATTTTCTATGGTTGATGTGATACCGACTGCTACGGAGTATTTGATGTTTTGAAAACTCGTTTTTTTAATTAATTCGGCCAAAATTTCCGGTTTAACCAAAGATTCAACCAATATTTTACCTAAAACAGCTTTTGGTTGAACCGGCTGAGTCAACTCGAGGTTTAAAAGATTGTTGTTACCTGCTAATGAGGAAACATATACCATAAAGCTAATGTTGTTTCACACTTTCATTAATGAGGGAACATATACCATAAAGCTAATGTTGTTTCACACTTTCATGTGTTTTTAATTTCGGTGTTACACAATTTATCTCATCTTAGCTAGAGGACGCATCGGCATAGGGCTGCCAATTGATCACAATTTATCTCACACGTTTGCTAGAGGACACATCGGTGTGGGGCCGCCGAATGATCGTCTCCATTATTGTTTAATATTTGCTAAATTGCAGTGAGGAAATGTCTACAAAGGTTGGTAAAACGTACACGTCATTGGTATTTAATCTATGCAAGTATGCATTAAAACGTTCAGATTCACCTTGTGTATCGTCTTGGACTAAATAGACTTTTGATTATGATGATACGGATACGAAAGCTTTTGGAATTTCTAGTTTTGGAGTAAAGCAATATGTAGGACTTAAGATAACCTGAAAATAGAACATTTTATTGAAGAATATCATAAAGTGGAATTTATTCTAAATTTATCGAGATAAAACACATGTTATTGTAGGCATGTTTTATGCAACATATACCCAGTAAAAGTTGAGCATAAACAATGTTGCATGTTTAATGATGTAAGCTGAAAGAGAGTTGCAATGGCCACTCAAAATCCTCATCCCCTGCAAGTGTGCTTTCACGTTCTTCATGATTGTATATTTGGGACATCTGAACATAGACCGTTTAGAAGATTAGAACGTAAGAGAATACATCTTATCTTGGTGCATAATAAAGGCAAGTTAATATTAAGTAAACGATACTGAAAAAAACTCAGGCAAGAATTAAGCCGTGAACATTCCATATAGTTCTACAGTATCACAATAAGCTAAGATTCATGCAGTTCTGTGTTTGGATGTTATTTGATTTTATCTTTTCAGCATCTAGAATCCACGATGCATATATTCACGTTAGCGTATCGACAATCGTCTCTTATAACACTAGAAGGGTTCAATACTTTATAATGGTTACTGCAGGAAATATGCAAGTTTGAGTTAAACATTGCCAAAAAGATAAATATTGCATTTAGTTTGGGATATACTAAAATGGCAGTTGCACTTATATTGGGACACACTGTTACACTAATTTATGGTTTAAAAGACAGCTGAATGACAAAAACTCAAAAAGCAGTCTATTATTATTTATAACCGAATATGGCTGGTTCAGTCTTTACCTTCCACAGGATGTATTGAATTGTAGTGAACTTCTGCCCAAAAGCTTAAGAAAATTACTGCAACAAATTATCAGAGTAACACAAAGCATCATTAACCAAACATGATGGTGGTGATAGAGTCCATCAATAACTGAATCACAACATAAACTATTTATTTCGATATTGTCCTATGTCTTAAATGGGCTACAGAAGAAGATAATACCTTTATTGGATCTTTGAACACTAGGAACAATCTCAATGTAGCAGGTGTCCTTGAATGATGTGATTACAAAGATTTTGATGCCATACTGCACCACAAAATCAATGTGCATTAGACTTCACCATGCTTTGTTTAAGCCTGCTAAAGTTATATATTCTTTAGAAGAAATATATGAAAACCAAATCAGTATGTCCGTACCAAATCAGCGGCAGCCTGCAAAGTCACATGATCACCCCATTCACCGACCCTAATTCACATCCAAATAGAACAGAAATACAAGGTAAGATGGTTAACTCATGAAGATGTAATATCAAATTAAGAAAAAAAAAAGCAGGAGGAAAGTACTTGGACATATTCTTCAGGTAATCACTGTAAACCATGGGGACATACCCCTCGTATATCTCTGAGTGTGATTTTAGCTATGGAAAAGAGAGAACAAAAGTTAAAAAGGAATACAATTGGTGCATAATCCGATGGAAATGATACCTACAAAACTGAACATTTTAAGACCAACCTGATCAACAATTTGTTCTCTCACAAACTGATGGTGCTCAGTTGTACGATAAACTTGATCTGACAGAGCTCGAAACTGGGAAATGAAATACAATTTTGTTCAGATTTTATATCGAGCACACATACTGTAGTGAAGAGGCTGGCTATCCAACAGGTGCTACATTAACCAAAGTGTCTGGTTTACAGTATGATTATGACATGATAGTCTTCAGATAAACATCTAATAAAGTGTTTGTCACATGCAAAAGAGTATTCACCTGACAGTTTCCATCTCCCAGGACTTTAGATTCAACTAACTGGTACAATTGTAGCCTGTAGAAGAAAGAATATTTTTAAGCATCATGATACTTATAGCCTATAGGGGAAGACACTATAAAATTGGGAGATGGATGTATGCATGCTGCATGAGATAGAAAAACAATTACAAATAATGATTTTGCCTTGTACCTGTCGAGTAGCCTCTGATGATCTAAAGTTGCCTCATCTAACGAAGGTATTTCTCCGTTTACTCGAGGAACATGCTACATGAATCAAGCAACAACTTCTTATTCATTTAATTAATTAATTACTATGAAAAAGAATCTTTTTGACTTAAACGTCCTCATGCTTAGCATATAACTTGCTTTATTTGCAGACGCTAAATAAAGACGACAACAAAGCACATAAACAAAAACAACAAACCCAACCCCGCCGGAGCGGGGTAAGGGAGAGGTGAAATGCAGACAGATCCTACCCCTACCACCAGGTTAAACCTGACAGTAGAGAGACTGACTTGCTTCCAGGTGGACTTCCAGCTAGTGTAATTGTGCAGTTGAGAGAAGTTCAAGAAAAATGAGCGTGAAAGTGCAAAAACAAGTACAAGGGAATCACATAAAACATACGACGAGAAACAAGCAAACTAGTAAAACAAGCAATAAACAAAAATCATCATAAAAACTTAGAGAAAAAGGACAAACAAACAAAAAAGCATATGCCACAGGAGAACAGACAAAAGGACAATAACATATCACTTAAGTTCAATGAGATCACTTACGGGAATGGCAGCCATCTGATTCAACCTCTTGCCTACTTCATCATCTAGAGCATACTCGTCACTCAATGAATAAGACCATTCTTCATCATAGTTCAACTGTCTTGTAGGACTATCACACGAACTAGAAGGTGGCATATCATTTGTGTTCTCATCATCTCCTATAAAATATAGTAAACATCATTACACCATAAAAACTCAGATAATCAAACTGATCATATATTAATGGATTCTGTTTATCTGTTACCAAGACTGCAGTTTGCCATAGACTGATGAAGTGAATTCTGTAAATAATAAGACGCTTGTGAATGATCAACTGATTCACAAGAATTTGCAGATGCGTCTAAAACTGAATATGGGGATGCTTCCTGTGGAAGGGAAACTATAGAATGTTTGTCATTATCTGTGCTGATACATTGCGTGTCATAACTTGCTTCCCTAGAATACTGATCATGATAACAATCAGCATAATTTTGTGGAACATATCCGGAATAGCTATTGTCAGCATATGTCCCACCATCAAAGAGCTGGAGGCCCCACCGAACAACATCAGGATCTTGTCCGTATGAATACATTATGCTAATGTGTTATTGTTTAATTAATATTCTTCCGGCTGCAAAGATAAGACAATTTTGTCAAAATATGAGGCTGAAAAGAAAGAAAATACTCTTATTCAGAGGAAACCACATAATCTAAGATACAAGTGGTCCTTAAAAAGATTATGATATTTGACTTATTATGTGGCTAAACTTGGACAAATGACTTATATATATTTTTTAGGCAATAAGTCCCTTTCTTTGTCAAAAGAGATTACTACAACGATAATACCAAAGCAAGGTGCATGAATTTGGCAATAGCTACAGAATAACATTATATTCATAAGTATATGCACCGCGCCTATGGTTACACAGCCATATATGAATTCACGCGTGTGCCTGTTTTACTTATTCTTATCCATCTGCTATTTAGATATAATTAGCACATAATATAGTTCGTACAGGATCATGAAAACAGTTATCCAAAAGAGCATCTTTCAGTCGAGATCATGGAGTCGCTATTATCCTTATCATGTATTTATGAAAGCATGACTTTTGAGTAATGAGATTAATTAATCCTAGTGTCGTCATATCATATCATCGTACTAGTGATGGGACCACGCACAAATTTTTCTAACTAGTGGAAAATGTTGTCACCTTATCGATAACCATAGCAACACTAAAAATGGTTAAACCTAGAGATTTATCAATCAGCATATGCATTCACTAATTACAGACCTAAATTAAACGAGCCGAGCCAACATTAGAGGTTATTTCTGATTGGCTCGGGCTAAAGTAAATAAGTTACACCCCTAATTTGCTAGATTTAAAGCTACATTGTAATTAAATAGCAACAAAATGAAATATAATCCAGCTAAACAACAGAATCTGAAACAAATATAAAAATTGATTCGAATAAAAGTAAGTAATGAAAAGAGAAAGTACCTAACTAATGGTGAATGTGAGTGAATAAAGAGAGTGAATCGAATAACTAGTGTTTGGATTGGGGGGATATATATATATATATAAGTAGATAGATAGATTGGTAGGAAAATTTGGTTACCTGATATTTTTATAATAAGGGATTTAGAAATATGGATCGAAAAAGTGTCCCTTCAAAAGCGGAATAATCATCTCTGAGAAAGAAAAAGAAAAAAAGAAAGAGAGAATATAACAAGGACATACAAAGGCTGACTTGTGCTGTTTATGATGTGTTTGGCTGTTGGCGAAGTGGAATACTTACTCAGGTTTCTTTTCCTTAACATTGTCCTTTTTCTTCCCTTTTTCCAATTTTTTTTTTTTTTTTTTTTTTTTTTTTTTTTTTTTTTTTTTTCTAAAAAAGATAAAAGATTTAGACAACCTTTTTTGGTCTATAAAACCAAAAAAATTTAAAGGAAATTCCTAAAAAAGTACAAAAACCTTTGAGTATTTCATGACTTATCAATTAACCCTTTTATTTATTTTGGTCATGCCCGACTTCACCCAAATTTTGACACGTGTCATTTCTTTTGTACTTTTTTTAAGTACAAAAAGAATGACACGTGTCAAAATTTAGGTGGAGTCGAGCAGTCAAAGTCGAGCAGCTAAGCAATCAAAGGAATGACACATGTCAAAAACTGAGTGAAATCGAGCAGTCGAGCATGACGAAAATGGAAAAATGGGTCATTTGATGACCAAGTCATAAAATACTTAAGGGTTTTTGTAACTTTTTGGGAATTTCCTCAAATTTTTATATAGATTATATAGATTGTTGGTTTATATGAAAATTACTTGAATTTTTTATGGAGTTATAGTGGTGTGATGGTCACCGAATTTATCATCAATTTAACATCATATTAGTTTTTGTCTACATCGCGTACTCACCACCAAATTTACAACAAAAGAGAGGGAGGGAGGGAGGGAGCCAGAGAGAAACTTGGTGGTAGGAAGGTGGAGTAACAACGATAACTTGGTAGTGGTGGGAGACAAGACAACTCGTTGCGAGTATACCCATTAGTCCATTACCATCGGTCTCAATTAATCAATTTCATGAATAAGGTGTGTGACTAGTTACCCAACCGACAAAACTACTTGTTACAATAGCATATTGTTGTTACATAAAAACATAAAATGGGATAACATCTCTACTGCAAACAGCAGGGAGTTGTATGTTTTTGCAATGCAAAAATGGTCTCTAATTGTACACAATAATTCCTGATAACATCTTTGATGTAAACAACTGGTCTTGATTTACACCTAGCAGCAAAGAAGGATCCCTTTGGCTGTTTACAGCAGGATTATTTTCCCAACATAAACATGTTAGACTAATTTCACTAACATTAAACTTGGTAAAATGTGTCAATCATCTAACGTTATGCAAGAAAGTGAACCATGTTTTCAACTTCATGGATGATTAACATGTAATTATGTAAACGTACAATAATGAGTATGATATTTTTTTTAAAAAATATTTATATCATACAACAGTGACATTCTAGCCCGAAACAATATATTCAATATATATTAGGATGACCATAACTCTTATATAAAATGGTGACAATATTTTAATTTAGTATGTTTTCGAGTGTTTGAAAGACTGACTACTCGGAGGCATATAACGTCCCATGCAATATTCATAACAAATATAATCGTGTTTGTGACAATTTATGTTGCTCTCAATGTACCAACCAATTACCAACTATTATAAGTTTATAACTTTAATAACCTAAATAATACTTTACATAAACAAGCATTGTAGACTTATAGTTAACAAAAACCTCCTGAAATAAACAAAAAGAATTAAGCTGAGCTCTTGCACTTAGTGCCAACAACAAACTAGAGTAGTTAAGAGTTCTGATGTATCAAAACTGTTTTATCTAGAGTAATATTCATATACAAAAATTATTAGTTGCAACAATAAAAACTGCAAAGACAGAAAAGCATTTACAGTGCCATCTAATTCTTACCACGCTGCCAATCGTTACCTATTATTGCCTAGTTTGCATTAATTCTGAACGGTGAGATAAAAAAGTCCTCACCATACATTACTTCCAAATAATATCCCCCATGAACTGCAGTGCCGGAAGTCCCCTTATCTCCACATCAACTAACGGTGCTTCAGTCAGAACTAAACTACCTAACTCAGGATCGTTCCGGATCATATCAAGGGCGCGTAATTGATCCTGTAACATACATGATTGTTATAAACCATACCAAACGTCCCAACTATAAATCATGTATACAAAGAAATATATTACCTTTCTTCTCATTGAACAAAATTTGCAGTCTGTTGCAGATGGGGGTAAGATTTGATTAACGATAAGTCTTTGTACCGGGACACTTTCTTTCTTCAAAGATGCATGTAGCCGTGATGACTCCTTAACAGCCATAACCTGCCATCCACACGTAAAATGTAATGCGCACCTTATAGTGAGCTATCTTAATATTTTTCAGTTTAGACAGTTAATAGAGTAATACACTGATTACCGTAGGGATAGTCACAATCACAAATTCTGTAGTCTCTGAGTCACGGAATAGATCTCTTACTTTTGCCATTCTTTCCCTCAACTGTTCTAGCTTGTCGGTCTACATAAACACATAATTATCCGTTAATGTTGTTTCTGCACAAAGGTTCACAGTTTAGGTGGGTTCAGAGTGACAAAATTGTAATGCTTACACTGCCTTCAACAAGAGGTGGCTGCTCTTTCCCAAACATAGACTTAAAGGCGGAAGTTGCTGAACTAAGCTTCTTTTTAAGCTGATGAATA
Organism: Artemisia argyi; assembly: GCA_030686995.1. NCBI lineage: Eukaryota > Viridiplantae > Streptophyta > Magnoliopsida > Asterales > Asteraceae > Artemisia > Artemisia argyi. The sequence continues at coordinate 239,103,842 of CM060708.1, read as the reverse complement.
ACAAAGTGATTATAAAAGGGCAAAACATAAAAGAAAGTACACACGATAAGATTATATTAACAGACGATATGAAATAAGTATACCTTCATTATTTTGCCTATTGATGCATCCATGAAGTCTGGCAAAGACAAAAGCCTAAGTGTATGACCCTGCAAGAAACAGGTATTTGGATAATTGGATAACAAACGGCTACTGTTTAAAAAAGTTTGAAGTAACTTTACGCTTTTGCTTACCGTAGGTGCTGTGTCAAACACTATCCTCGTAAACTTACTATATTCTGGTGAATCAACAAACTGCATTACCTGCAACAATATTTTTTCGAGTGAAATGGATATTACATGAGTCAAAAACAGACATAAGGAGCCTGTAAAAAGATACAAAAGTACCCACCTTTGATATTGCAATAGCTTCATCTAGACCAGGAGGAGGTGCATCCAAAAGCTCTGCCAATTTCAAATCTCCTAACTACAAAAAGACAAAGAAATACGACATAATTATCAAAAGGCACATCAACAGTTATCATACAGATACGCTGAAGAATGTACCTACCTGATCAGCTATCATTCCAAGTCCCATACTATCCATCATATCTTTTACACCAGCACCACCATTGTTTTGTGATGCATTACGGAAATCTTCCTTGGTTTTTTCTGGATTAAGCTAACAAACATACATAATGTTAATAATCAACATACATCAAGAATAATATTCAGAATTCCAAACGGATATGAAAACTTTGATCTAGGTCTTGGTAATACCTCAAGTGCAAATAATGGCGAATCCAACCCTTGAATTGGTACAAGTGTTCCTCCGGTCAAATCCTAGATATGCATGCATCTTGTAGTAAATCAAACATAATTTTCTCCGGAAGGATTATAATTTAGGACTAATCCACTGAACATAAAAATATTGAATCTTTTTGCAGGTTAAGAAACATATAGAGTGGATACCTGATCAAATGAATCACTTAAAGAGTGAGCAGGGTCTGTAGAGACTACAATGGTTGGATGACCATAATTTGCAAACTTAACAGCAAGGGATGCAGCACAACTTGTTTTTCCGACACCACCTTTGCCACCTAACATGTAATACTTCCTTTGATTCCCCACACTCATCTTATTGAAAAGTGAAACAGAGTTGTCACTGCTCGTGAATGACCTCGCTGCACAAGAGCGATGCCCATGAGTGCAAGAAATGCTTGTGTTACATAATGCAATTTAAATCTTTACTCATATTACTTAACACAATTACTTTGTTTAGGTGCGACCATACTAGCATTAACACACCGAATCCCATTTTAACACTACAAAAAAGCGTACACCCCCAAAGGCGATAACAATTAACTACTTGGATACCTTTCCGTTTCCCTTGTTAGTTCATCACTTTGGACTTATAAGGGGCTCAAACATATGACATATCATAAGTTGTCAATGTGGGACGGGTTGTTGCCCAAAGTGTATCAAAATTGTTGGTGTTTTAAAAGTGACCGGGATTCTTTTTTTGCAAACTAACCTACCATAAGAACTACGAATGAGAATGTTTTGGCATTGCATTATAATAGCAATCATATCACATAGAACAATCATAGTCAAACAATCAGCTCTAAACAGAATTTAACTCAATGATACTCTGATTAACACACGAAGATCAATCATGTAACTAATCATTTACACAAATGATCAAGCAACCCAACAGCAGTCAGCAAAAACATAAAAAGTTACAAACTTTATGGTCAATATTTCATCTATGATCACTATAACTCCAAAATAAAACAATCCCGCATGCATTTTAATCCAAAAATGAGAGTAAAAAAGATAAAGAGACATATACCTTGAAGATGAAAAGTTTTAGTGATGGTTGAAGTTGATAAAAATGTTTGAGATTTGGCGGCAACACGACGGAACAGAGTGTAGGAAGCTGCCATTGCTATCAACAAAAACCAGCCAACTATGGAGGGAAGCTTAACAGGGTTTAGTTAGGGTTTTGTTTTGTTTCACCAACTATTATTAATGGTGTTTGGTTAGTTGAAATGGGATTCAAAATAAGGAATGACACCCTTAATATGGGTCTCTCCAACCTCGGCTTAAGTAGTGGGTTTTACATTCACCTTTGGCTTTGTTTATCATTTTATTAAGGGTCCGTTTGGTTTATAAATGGGTTTGGATTCGGATTCGGATTTAGATTTGGATTTGGATTTGTGAGAAATGAAAATTAAGAGTGGGAAAATATATTTTAATTGATATAATAATTAAATTGTATTTAAATATAATATTGTAATAATAAAAAAAAGAAAGTGTTGTAAAACCCACCATATTTGAGTGGAATGAAAAAATTAAGAGAGGATACAATGGGTTCCACGGGTTTTACATAAAATCCACCATATTTGAGTGGAATAAAAAAATAGTGGGCTCGCAGGTTTCAAAGCATTACTTAAACAAACAAACATCATTTATCATCTTCTATACCTGAATCCAAATCTCACACCCCAACCAAACGGGCCCTAATTTATTTTATTTTTAGTACTTAAAAAAAGTGCATTTTCATTATTAAAATTTAAAATGATTTAAAAAATAAATAAATAAATAAATAAAATTGAGAAATATTAGTAGATTATTATATCTTTAATTAAAAATGATAAGAACATTCGTCACTAAAATAATAATTTAATTATTGTTTAATACTTAAACTTTTATATTTTTGTTTCTAACCTGTAGATTTTTTGCTCGCAATGACTACAAATTGAGCCAGTAATTTTTGCATCAAGAGTCAAATTAGAATCACGATTTCGCAAGTATAATTATTTGCCACTGTCATTTTGCGTGAATATTCGTCTAGTTAAGTGAATACGCCCAAATGCAAAAATTAACCGAATATAACGTTATCAAAGACCAAGTTGCTTTTCTTAAATCCAAAAAAATAACTTATGATTATAAGATTTATGACCTCATGATAACAAGGTTGTGTGGCCATGTTTTATAATCAAGTGATCATAGGTGGAACTCTTATTTGAGTTATGTTTGTCGTATTTTTGATGTATATTGGATTGTAATTTTTACCATCAAAAGAAAGAAGATAACTTACAAATATCCCCTTAGATACTAATCTGAAAATTATAAGCTTCTTCAAGCACTTAATTTGAGTGCTTAATTTAGTTTAGAAAAATGCTAACAATAACCTTTATATTTTTTGAGTTACTCAATTTGATTTGAGTTACTCAACTTGATTTGAGTTACTCAAGCACTTAATTTGAGTTACTCAACTTGATTATTTCCTTTACATATTTTTTCCAAAAATCTCAATCACACCTGCATAAACATGTTTTTCTAATCAAACCCCTTTTTATTACTCAGCTTGATTATCATTTTAACACCATTAAATCATTAAATCATTGAATCTTTGTTGGTGCACATAACCTGTTTGATAAAAGTCCTCAAAGAGTGAACAGTGGTTCGTTTTGTTTTTTGAGATGGCTAATGATACAGGAGTGAAGGAGATAAGTTCTTTATTGAGCTCATTTACTACAAAATTCAAGAATATCGAAGGAACAGTGATCGGCTCGGATGGGAAACCAGTGAAGCCAAAGAAAACCAATGCTACAATTGAATGCTTTGAAGGTAAGACAGGTGATGGGAGTCTTAAGGCAACTCCACAGGATTCTGTTCATGCTAGTCAAAAGGAAACTCAGGATGCTCCTACGTTTGCTACTACTGTATCGGCTAAGAACTCGGATCGTAAGGCTAATTTTCGTGCTATGGATGCCCCGTTGCCCGATAATGCCGATTTTGATGTTGGAATACCTAGGTCCTCTGTTGAGGAGGTGAATACAAGGTTGAGTAATTCGTTGTACGGTTATTTCATAGGCAAACGTGTTGCATTCCCTGTGGTTGATAATTATGTGTGGAATGCATGGGCAAAATTTGGAATTCAGAAGAGTATAACGAATGCTAACGGTTTTTTCTTTTTCAAGTTTTCAAATGCCAAGGGTGTGGATGATGTGCTTCAAAATGGCCCATGGATGATTCGAGGTAGCCCTATAATTCTTAAAAAATGGAATCCATCAGTTTCGTTAACTAAAGAGGACCTTTCTAAAGTTCCTGTTTGGATTAAATTACATGATGTGCCTCTCGCTGCATTTACTCAAGATGGGCTGAGTTTCATTGCTACAAAAATAGGGATGCCATTGATGCTTGATTCATATACGAATTCGATGTGTTTGGACTCATGGGGTCGGAGTAGTTATGCACGTGCTATGATCGAGGTTAATGCCGAGAATGATCTCAAAGACAAAATAGTTGTGGTTGTCCCCAATTTGCATGATGAAGGTTATACTCGAGAAACTATTCGGATAGAATATGAATGGAGTCCTCCACGTTGTGATGATTGTAAACTGTTTGGGCACACTTGTAAGTTATGTCCTAAACGTGTTCATGAAGTTCCTGCCAAAGTTTTTAAGCCGAGCTCTGAATTGGATGGTTTTCAAGTTGCTGGTTAGAAGGATCGTAGTCGGAATAAAAATGGTGGTAAGCAAATAGCTGGTCTTTATTTGTCTAAACCTAAACCTAATTACTATTACCGTCCTGTTGAGAAAAAGAATGGTTCGAACACCACAAGTTCAACAATTCCTAAGGGTAACTCGTTTGATGTTTTAGGCAATATGGAAGACGAAGAAGAGGTAAATGTAAGCAAGCCCATCAGGTACATCAAGCAAGCAGAATGCTAGTGGTGAGTTGGTAGATAGTGATAGCGAGGTAGAAATACCTGTCGACGAAACTTTCGGTTTTATGGCATCTTCGATACATTCTGATAAGTTACAATCAAAGAACACTAAGAGGGCAAGCACTCTCTCTTCTACGGTTTCTCATGTATAGTATTGCTTCCTGGAATATCCGGGGTTTGAACCAATCCAAGAAACAAAAAGAGGTTCGTCAAGTGATTAGTGATAATCATTTGAATGTGTGTGCGATTTTGGAGTCTCATGTGGGAAATTCCAGGCTGAAACGTGTGTGTGTGAGCATTTTTCGAACATGGGAATGGACGTCGAATGGTAATTTGTGTGACAAAGTTTCTCGCATCATTCTTGGTTGGTATCCTTTTGTTGTTGATGTTATGGTTATTGCTCAAAATTCCCAGGTTCTACACACTCAAGTGACGTTTAAACAAGACCGGAAAATCATGTTGTGCTCTTTTGTCTATGCTCGTAATAGGTATATTCCTCGTCGTGAGTTGTGGCATAATCTGAACGTGCATGGGCAGTTTGCTAGAGGGAGGCCTTGGGTGTTATTAGGCGACTTTAATGTGGCATTAGGTCTTGATGACTTTGCGAGTGGTCCTTCAAAAGTGGATATTGCTATGCGGGAATTTCAGGAGTGCGTTGAAAAGATTGAGGTGTTGGATATAAATAGTTCCGGTCTTCATTTTACGTGGAATCAAAAGCCTCAAGGTCAAGGTGGTGTTCTTAAGAAGATAGATAGGTTCATGGGTAATATAGAATGTATTGATATATTTCCTGGATCGTATGCTCTGTTTCAACCATATCGTAACTCAGATCACTCCCCATCGATTCTTAAAATTCCAAAGGTAATCATTGATAAACCAAAGCCGTTTAAATTTTTTAATTCTCTTACTTACAAAGGGGCATTCAAAGGGTTGGTTGCTAAAACGTGGGATTCTAATGTGAATGGTTATGCTATGTATCGAGTGGTTAAAAAGTTGAAACTTCTCAAGAAACCCTTTCGTAAGCTGTTAAAAGACCAAGGGCATTTGCACAAGAGAGTTGCTGAGTTACGTAATGAATTGGATGAGGTCCAAAAAGCGTTGGATTTAGACCCCTCTAATATTTTGTTACGGGACGAAGAAGCAGCATATTTACGAGCTTTTAACGAGGCTTCGTTAGATGAAGAACGATTCTTACAGCAAAAATCTAAAGTTGAATGGTTGAAAGTTGGTGACTCGAATTCTGCCTATTTCCACAAGGTTGTAAAAGGTAGGAAAGCGAGGAGTCGTATTGAGGTTATAAATGATGTTAACAACGTATTTCACGAGAGTGATCAGATGCCTAATGTTTTCGTTGCTCACTATAACCAGTTTCTAGGAACTGAGGGTGAAACGAATGTACTGAATATTCCAGGGTTGTTCTCGAATCGGTTGGATCCTGTTAAGGCTGATCACATGGTGCGTACGGTGTTAGATAGTGAGGTAAAAAATGCTATGTTCTCTATTGGCAATAATCAGGCCCCGGGTCCAAATGGGTATACTTCCATGTTCTTTAAACAAGCTTGGGACATTGTGGGAGGGGATGTTTGCATGGCAGCGCGCGAGTTATTTTCGAGTGGGAAACTTCTTAAAGAGATTAATCATACCATTATTGCTCTTCTCCCGAAGGTTAAAACTCCCTCTCAAGTAAATGACTATCGCCCTATATCTTGTTGCAACGTTCTTTATAAATGTATTAGTAAAATCATTACTAATAGAATCAAAGAGGGGTTGAATGACATAGTTAGTGATAATCAATCGGCGTTTGTTCTGGGTAGAAGGATAGCCGATAATATTCTTATTACTCAGGAGCTTATGCATAACTATCATCTGGATAGAGGCCCTCCTCGTTGTGCATTTAAAGTGGATATCCAGAAAGCATACGACACTGTTGATTGGGCTTTCCTGCGATCAATTCTTATTGGTTTCGGGTTTCATTTGACGATGGTGAATTGGATTATGGAGTGTGTTACTAGTACTTCCTTTTCTTTAAGTATCAATGGGTCTCGTCATGGATATTTTAAAGGAAAACGGGGGTTGCGTCAAGGAGATCCTATGTCTCCTTATTTATTTACGTTGGTTATGGAAATTTTAACGCTTATTTTACAGATTTGGGTGATGAGGGCAGCGGGTTTCTCATTTCATATTTGGTGTTCTAACCTCAATCTCATTAACGTTTGCTTCGCTGACGATCTATTTTTATTTGCTAGAGGAGATGTGGAGTCAGCAACTTTTATCATGGACGTTTTGGATGAATTCAAAAGTGTCTCAGGTTTGACCCCTAGTATTCCTAAAAGCAAGGCGTACTTCTGTAATGTGCTAAACCATGTGAATTTGTCTATCTTGAATGTAATGCCTTTCGTTGAGGGTAAGCTGCGAGTTAAGTATCTTAGAGTCCCGCTCATTTCTTCTAGACTTATGAATCGTGATTGTAGGATTTTGGTTGAACGTGTTAAATCTAGAGTTGGTGACTGGAAAAATAAGTCATTGTCTTTTGCGGGTAGATTACAGCTTGTTCAATCGGTGTTGTCGTCTATGTATATTTATTGGGCTTCGGTGTTTTTATTTCCTATTCGGATTATTCACGAAATTGAGCAAGCTATGCGAGGTTTCTTGTGGGGTCAAGGTGAAATGAAGAGGGGTAAAGCAAACGTGGCGTGGAATATTGTGTGTCTCCCAAAACAAGAGGGTGGTCTAGGTATTAAAAATCTTGAATCGGTTAATATTGCTTTAATGACAAAAAATTTATGGCATATTATTACTCGTAAAGACTCCCTTTGGGTTCGTTGGGTTTATTCATATAAATTGCGAGGTGAGAACTTTTGGAATGTGCCTCCTAAATCGGGAATGACTTGGGGATGGAGGAAAATCCTTAATTTACGTGATCTAGTCAGGCCTTTCATATGCTCTGCATTGGGTAATGGTATGAGAACCTTAGCTTGGTTTGATATCTGGTGCGAAACATGTCCTCTGATTTCACATATTACCCCACGTCTTATTGCAAGCGAAGGTTTCTTGTTATCTACTGTAGTTTCTGATATTATTGTTGGTGGAGATTAGGCGTGGCCTTTATCTTGGTATACTAAGGCCCCGGTTTTGTATAATTGCATGGTTCCTGCTCTTAGTCATGACCGTGAAGATCGGTTAGTATGGAAAGATTTGCATGGCAATGAGAAGCCGTTTTCTGCTCATGCTGTTTGGGACGTCATTCGGCCTAGAGGTAATGAAGTAGATTGGGCTGCTATCGTTTGGTTTCCTAATTGTGTTCCTCGGCATGCTTTTCTAATGTGGCTTATTATGAGGAAGAGGTTAAAGACGCACGACATGTTGAGGCAATGGGACGTTGACAACGCCACCAACTTAAACCTGTTCTTGTGTCCTTTCTGCAAGCTGGTCCCGGACTCGCATAACCATCTATTTTTTGAGTGCTCCTTTCCTTCACAGGTATGGTCTTTGGTGAGATCGAGAGCTGGTATGGATGGCATAGGCCCCATTTAGGACGATATTGTTAATTGGATCAAGCCGTTATCAACTAAAAGATCCATTGTTAGTGTTGTTGCTTGTTTGGTGCTTGCTGCGACGACTTATTTCATTTGGCAGGAGAGAAACTTTCGCTTATTTCAGAATCAGAGTCGGACTGTGGCGCAAGTTCGAGACATTATTGTTCATTATGTAAGATTAAAGTTGCTTACTTTTCGATTTAAGAAGACGAATTCAGTGGTTCTGCTCTTGGACACTTGGAACGTTAGTGGTGTGTTTGCGGAAGGCCTTAACACCACAACGTAGAATGTTTCTTAGGCGTAGGTTCGGGCTGTTTTGTGTTCCTATTTATTTCGTGTCTTCGCCTAGTTTAGCTTTCATGATTCGGTATGACGAATCATGTAGTTAGTTTCAACACATATTAGTGTGTTGTCTTTGTAAATCAATGTGGTACTCAGCCGCATTCATGTACTTATCAGTTTTTGAGTAATATTTTACCGGGGTAAGAAGCCCTTTTACCCAAAAAAAAAAAAAAAAAAAAAAAAAAAAAAAAAAAAAAAAAAAAAAAACCTTTATATTACATATAATGGTCATTATACACACCACCGCTGCATCGGTATTTAGTATTTACTATCGTGACCATCGTCAAACCAACCACTAAAGTACTAAACCCTGTATCGGTGACCACAAAACCCATTACACATGTATACTTCATTTAAACACAAATATATACCACAACACTCTTACTTAATTTTTGGCCCCCTTTACGTGTGCTCAAGACCCATGGTAGCAAATATCACACATCATTTTTCCCCGTTACCATCAATATTGCTAACAAAAACTTTCATATTTAGTTTGATTGAAATCAACGAACATAGTAACATACGTAGACTTTCACTAAAAACCGAAGAAAAACTCATCTATAACGTGAGAGGCTAAATTATTTTCTTTTTCGCACTCACCAATATTAGACACATCATACCCCGCTACATATAAAAAGAAAATATATTTTTTTTATCTTGATTAAAACTCTCAAAATGAAGAAAGAAATTAGTTATTAATATGCTCTTACTCATTATAAGTTGCTTATTCCATAATCCATATATCATTTTCTCTCATTCAATAAATTAATTTTCTTCTTTTCTATAAATTGATTATCTCATACAATCACAACCTTTTCTTTCATACTCCCTAAAAAGGGGCAAAAATTTTGAAAGAAGAAACAATGTACAAGTAACAATTCTTATTACCATAAAAACTGAAATTTGAAACAAGAAATAATACACACAAAGTAAATTTAAAAAATTAGAATTTTGATTAGTTTATGTTATATGCGTAAAAGTAACATGTAACACTTAACCGTAATTTCACAACCATAACTATTTACCGCTATGTGCAGACACTCGTCTTAACTGATTAGTACTACTGACTTTTTTGAAGGAGTCACTCACGCATATATATCATTAAGCCAATTCCATTTAATTTGGCTAAAATTCTTAGAAAAATACTTTTTTTGCTTATTTTGTTTTGGATACACTTTTGCGGAGGCGTAGGTATATGGTGCAATGGTCGGCCATGACCTACCCACAAAGCCTTAATAATTGTACATAAGTATCATCTCATATAGCCCAATATGCTAAAATTGTATCTTGTATTCACTTTTGGCGCACTTTAAAAAATGGTATACTTTGTTATTCTATTTAAAAATTACGTAGAAATTATTATTATGTTACAATTGTCCATCAGTGTATATTAATTCTTATATAAATGAACAAATTTGTTGCAACATTTTTGCATAGTTATATATTATGATTTTTTAGCATTTGTTAATGTACTTTATTTCCCCCACCCGATAATAATAATAATAATAATGTTGGGACAACATTGACCAGGTTTTCATATATTTTAATAATGACAAATAAACCTTCAAAACACATAAAATAACAAATGTAAGCCAAAATCCTCCCGAAACATATCTACTCCTGGCGTGCTGCTCGCTCTCCGACGCGCAGCCAACGCGCCAGGCTACTGTATAGTTCGGGACGAATTTTGAAAGCCGGCTTTCCCCTTACCCGACAAATGTGGATCTTTCAATACATGTATGTATATGTTATGAGTTTAATTGAGAACACTCGAAACGAGTTTTAGAATTAGAGAGATCTAACTTTTCAAACACCTGTTTTCGGGAAAACGCCAACTCAAATTTTCTAACTCTCGCCTCTAACCAAGGCTTGTCTAAACTTAGGGAGCTTATATATTTCACGTAATATCAAGTGAAAGCATTCATATGCTCATATCCCGTGCTTACGTCTTCTCTAATCACGTAACGAGTTTACTCCCTTATTGGTCAAATAAAGTCAAAAGTCACTTTGCGTAAAAGCATCCTTTCCCGCATGGGATATGCTTTACGTCAATGCAAAACACTTAACTTGTTTGCATCAAGGTGTTAGTTGAGTACGTCGAGTCTTGGAAAGTTACGAGTTATAAGATTATGGATTCTCGACGTTGCTTTACTTGAAATTATAAGTAACTTTTGATTTTCTCAACTCATAATCATTATTGTCAACTATTTTCTTTCTTAATGACAATATTGATATTTCTTAATCAATTCTTTAATTTCTCCTCACATAAAACAAATCCTCCAACCCTTTCAAAATCCTTCCAAATCTTATTCCCAATATTCTCTTAGGGCCCGTTTGGTTTGTAAGTGGCTTTAGAATTGGATTTGGATTTAAGAATGGTTTGAAAGATTTGGGAAAGGTTTGAAAAAAGTAAGAGAAAGAAAATATATTATTATAAAATAAATAATTTAATATTTTTGAAACTTAAATAGTACAAATTTAATTAATATATATATATATAAAAGACTGTGAGACAATAGTGAAGTGGGATCCACTTATATGAGAAAAAGACCAACAATAAATATAATATCCTGTACTTTTTTTTTATACCGATCAATTTACCATGAATGAGATATATGAATTTTTTATTCTTTAATTCCCAATTTGTGGGCCTTTTTAACAAACAAACACACAATTTTAAATTTCTATCATTCAACTCCCGTAGAAACTCTCAACCAAATGGGCCCTTATATTCACTTACACCTTTAGTACTTCTATGTACTTCTTGTAACATTCCTACACAATATCTCTAAAATATTCTCTTCACTACATTCCCTTTCCACCACTAGGATTACACCACCACTTCATCTTCTTCATCTCAACCATCTATTTCAAACCCAAATATACCTTCCTCACATACACTTACATAAACGCTCTCTAGGATTCAAATTACACACACTTCACTCACAAACCCTCTCCAACACACACTAGCTAAAGGCTCCCCATCACATCCTCTCATTACACACATCAACTCATTCTTATACTTCCAACTCACTCCCTCACATCTCCAACAACAGATTTTCAAAATACACACACTTCACTCACATATCTTCCTCCCTCACACACAAGGCTCTCCATCACATCTCAAGTCTTACACACATCTCATCCTTTCCAACTCATTCCTTACACTCCCAACAACTCTATTTTCAAACTACACACACCTCACTCACAACCCTTCTTCCTCACACACTAGCCAACTCATCTCTTATGCTCCTCATCCAATCACCATCACATCGCTCTCTTACACATCCAACTCACACCTTATCCTCTCCTCTCCATTTCAACACATGGGAATTAATTTGAATCCCAAACATAGGCTCCCATTCATCACAACCATCCATTCCTCTCAAACTCATCTCAACCCTCCACTCACCTTTTCTCTCCAAGGATGGAATATTCTCTTGGATATCCCCTTCTTAACCCAACCATGGTTCTCTCTCTAACCCAACCATGGTTTGTTCTCAACTTACCTCTTCCTCACCCAACCATGGTTGCTCTTCTAACTCAAACATGGTTCATTCTAACTCAACCTCATTCTCTCTTTTCCCTCTCACAACATTTGAATTTCAAATTCAAATTTCTTCCCTCTCATAGAATATCCCATGGCATATTCTCTTCTCTCTTTTATGTCATGTGAGAAATACCTATTCTACCCCTACCCAATTATCCTTTCTACTCTTTCTATCCTTGATAATTGGTTTCTCATAATCGCTTCACAAAACATTTTAAAAATTGGATATTTGAGTTGATAAACCTTAAAAGGATTAATGTTAAGGTTTAAACGTGTGAAGTATAATTGGGGGTTTATCAAGGTTAGGTATTTATAAGACCAACACTCGAATTTGGGAAAAATTCTACAGCAGTCCTGGCGCGTTGCCCGCGCTCCGACGCGCCAGCTTCAGTAAATTTTTCCCAACTTTGGGTCTTTGCCTATAAATACCCACCCTTGCCTCTTGTATTCCCCACCCCTTGCAATTATTCTTTCTCTTTAATCCTCTAATTCTATCTTGTGTTCTTAATCTTTCACACTAACATCATTTGAAAGAACACATCTCTTACAAGGGAAGAATCACAATAACGTAATCCACTCATGTGATTGTGTCGAGGGTCTTCTATCTCTACCATTTCTACTACAATCGAGTCTCTAAGTTAGGTTAGGGCTTGGTTTAAGAAACAAACACTTATTCTTTCAATTTGTTTGTAAGGGAAGTCTTGTGTCTTGGTGACCAAGCCTAGATCATTGGGGATCTAGTTGGGATTTGATACTTCCGGTGAGAAGTCTTGACGACCATAGGTTAATTAAGTCGAATCACGAGATTCTTTTGGATGATTTCCGAAGACGGAATACCGTGGGGAATAGTTTTTTCTTTGTGAGCATCGATATTGGCGAATATCGGTGTAGAGAATTGTAACGGTTTGTAGTCCACCGAAAGGATTATACTAGAGTGAATAGTATCGTGTCGTGGATTCGCAACTGGACGTACGGATAGTCTAAACCCCCCCCCCCATCCCGAACCAGTATATATCGTTGTGTTCTTTACTCACTTTATATATTTTGGTTGTATTTGTGGTTGTTAGATTATAGTACAACCACTTGGTTCTTCTTCGAGGCTTAAAGTTTTTAAACGTTCTAAAAGCCGAGGAAACCGTATTCACCCCCTCTACGGTTCTACAAATAATAATAATAATAATAATAATAATAACAACAACAACAACAATAATAATAATAATAATGACCTCTGCACTTTTGTGAAGTGTGTTCTCACTATAATAATAATGGACGAAAACGGATGAAAACGTATAAAAACAGGCGAAAACGTATAAAAACGGACAAAAAAGTATAAAAACGGCCGAAAACGGATGAAAACGTATAAAAACGGGCGACAAGGTATAAAAACGCAAGTAAACGGGCGAAAACGTATAAAACAAACGAAAACGTATAAAATTGATGAAAACGTATAACAACGGGCAAAAATGTATAAAAACGTAAGACAAACGAACGAAATCGTATAAAAACGGACGAAAATGAACGTATAAAAACCGATTTTTTTTCAGTTATAACTGACGTTAGTTAAAAGGATGAACGCTGCAAGAATTGTTGGCTAAAAGGGCTAACGTGTAAATTCTAACGGAATTTACTTAACGGCAGTTAAAGCTAAGGACCAAAATTTGCCAAAAGGTTTAATTTAGGGACGATTTTTGCAATTTTAAACTATTTGAGACGAAATATGCAATTTGAGCAAACCTTAGAGACGATTTTTGCAATTAACTATTTTTTTTTTTTTTTTAAGAAAGTGCTTGGGTAAGTTTATGATGTTTTGGCAACATAATGAGCCAAGCATCTAAACATGCTTAACCAAATATCATTTAAGCACAATTTTAATATTTTTATAAGGTCATCAACTTAACATTATGATTTGTAGAAATTAACTGTTTTAGCGTATTTTTGAAACTAGTCACTTATTTCTGCATAAGATTGAGCTTATTTTCTCGATTAATTTGTTGGTTTATGAGCTTTCTTTGAGTTTTTAGTCAGGATAAGATCCTAAGTTAGTAAAGGAAATTGAAAAATGCGATGAAAAATATAAGTTAGACAAAATAACCTAAGACCCCGAAATAAGTTTTTTAATTTTACATTTCGAAAGTTCGCTAAGTAAAGCTAAAGCGAAGACCCCCTTCATACGCTGCATGCATGTGAACTGTTGAAGTAAAAGTTTGTACATTGAATGAATCATGTGTAGGTCCTTTTAGGACTAGATGAAACAACGTTTTTCGAGTATCTACACAAAGAAAAGACATGTGTTAGCTTCGCCTTGGGTTTTATCCCAAGACCAGGCTCCGAAGTAAGATTAAGTATATATGCCGAAAGGCTGGGTAATAAAAGACAGAGTAAATGCTAGTAAATTAGCAAGTTGTTAAATAAATGAGGTTGGGGTATTTATACTACCCAAACTTCGATACCCGTTCTGTCTTGGGAAAGAGTTCACTGAGCTAGGCCTAATCTAGTAACTAGGGGTCATACCACGCGGGGACACAATCTCATAAAATCTGGAATAAGCGAAGCTATCTGGTTCTTGCAATGGACCGTTGGATAAAAAGGTACGTAATGCCTGGATAAAGGTGGTATATGGATAAAAAAGAGTGTGTGCTTCTTTCCTTTTCGGTTCGTGCCTTTCGGACGCATTGTCCGGTATATGTCATCCGGAGACACGCCAACATAAACTTTGATAACCATCTTGATATCAATTCTAGATTGCATGCCAGATCAAGATTGTGGTCTTCTATTTTCTTTTCTTCTACAGTATCTTACTTTCTTCTTAAAAAGGATTCAGTATTGCTAGTAGGTAAAGTTAGTTTGGTTGGTAAAAAGAGCACCTAGTCACGAAGCTTATTGAACAAGAAATAACCACAATAATCTTCAGGGGCAATACTTACAAGTGAAACCTACGCCAAAGTATACTTTCAATTGAAAAAACCACCAAATAAAGATATGATACCCCACTCCCACGTCATCTTAAAAATTACGTATTACTGTAAGCTTTAGAAAAAGCTATCGATTTACATATTAATGCAGTTTAATGATTATAAATAAGAAAACATGTGTATATTATATCGTATCTTTGCAGTTTAATGATTATATTAACGTGCATGTAGACAAACAATTTACATATTTCATACATACTTAAGAAGAAGAAAAAAATCTCTATGTTTGTTGCAACAGAATATTAACAAGTACTCCGTATTATTCATAACTAAAGCTAAGGATATAGCTATTAAATTTGATCTCATGGATCAATAAATGGTCCAACATGTCATGACTCACTCGATATTGGTAATGTCCAAATCACCTTAAAAACCATTATTAACAAAAGAGCTAGAAGTGTAACATGAAGAAGCAATCTTTCACTTTCTCATCATTCTTTCATCATGCATGAAAGCTCTTTTTGATCTTCATCATACCCTCAAATCCAAACGTCAACATTTATAACCACCACAATTGCCACCACCATCACCCTTCTGTTCAAAGCAACAACATTGCTTACTTTATCATCAACTTAAACATATTAGTTAGTTACTAGTACTACATCACAAATCTAATTCATCATTTGATCTTTCACTCTCAAGTTCTACCTAGCTTAACTTCTATCATTTCGACACTTTACTCTCGTCATGTGGATGGCAGCTCACATTCCTCCTACCGTCTCCCAAGCCACCAACTCGGCACTTAGCGTAAGTGTTCTCATCGTGAAAGATTATATGTAATCATTATAGGATTGTGTTTAATATTATGAATTCTTGTTCTTAGAAGACCAAGAAGCAGATGAATGGACATCAGAAGAAAGAAGAATTGGAAAGAGAGGTACGATATTGTTCTTATCATAATATACTTGCAATGATATAGTCAGGCTTAACATGATGTATCGCTATTGTATTGATCATAATATTTATAATTGCTACAATAGAGATCAGATGTATTGGAATAGTAAAGGCTTTAGGAGCAAAATTAAGTCAAAATACATTGATCTATATAAGATAGCATTAAATTTATGATGAAAAGAGTAATTAAATCTTAAGGTCCAGGACTAATAATTCAACCTTCATTTTTATATAATGTAATCAATATGGAATGATGAAATGCTATAGCTTTCTTGAAGTAGCATGTTTTACTTTAATCAATTCGAGTAGTACTATAGTTTAGGTTATGGGCATATATGATATATATCTAGGTACCCTTCGTACTCATAGGTACATGTTATATGTTTCTTATCATTATTTACAAAGGTGTCAATCTGGAAACTCGTTACAATCTACAAAGCCATGCTGTAGCTGAAGAAAATGGTTTGTTTTTTCTTACTAAAATGATAGGACTGATTAATCATATTTTATTATTAAGATAACATGAGAAAATGATATTCCTATAGTAGTTTTATTTGAATGTGCAATATAACCATGTTTATGTTCTAGATAGATAAACATCATTGGAATTTCATTGAAATGTTTCTCTGATCAAAAGTTAAAAGACAGAAAAAATCTATGGTTCCATTGTTATTAACATGACTTTCATGGTGTACTAACACATTGATAAGTCATGGCTCACCATCTCCATTCATATATATCTATGTTTGCTCTTAATTGAAGAAAAGAATTTGCATGATTAAATGCATTTTGGTTAACCTTTTTCGATTCATTCGTGTGGGTGTATTTAATTAGGTATCGACACTTCAAAAAATGCTAGACCACGAAGAAAAAGTTGGGGAGCTGCTAAAACGGACGTATGAACGACAAGATCATTCCGCTCTTCATATCCCAAATTCCCTTCCTCCAAAGGTGTGATATTTCTGCTTTACATTTAAATTTAAATGATGTTCGGGCAATGCCTAAAATTATTGGTTATGCGCGGCAGATGAAGGAGCTATTAACGGAACTAGCAATGGTTGAGAATGAAATAACAAGATTAGAAAGCCAAATAAGCCATCTTCAAACTGACTTGGACAAGGAGAAAGAAGCCACAAAAGAATCTAACATGAAACAAGCGGACTTTTGTCTAATTCCCAATCGTTCATTAGCTCCAACGACACCATTAGTTTCACCAAAAACTCGAGGGTCTGGTGACAAATTGTCATTTGAGACAAAAGCATTGCACTTCATTAGTAAAGCTATAAAGGGTGATTATAGTCTTAGAGATTTCAATTCACACGAAAAATCAAAAACAAAAACTGTATCATTCTCTGAACAGAAAGAAAATTGTGAGAATGACGAAGAGTTTGGTGCTCGTTCACGAACCCCAAGAAGAACCGGGATTCTTAAACCACCATCGCCTGCCAGAGAAAGACATGCTGTAACTCCTAAGGTATGCTTTTATTTTAGATAAATTGCTTCTACATTAGATATCAATTTATGGCTCCTAATGTAACATGAGCCAAACTGTTAAACTAACGTGTTTTGTCTATTTATAGAGAGAACGCAATCTTGGTATGTCTTCAGAATCGGGTCCAAACCAATCTGAAGAAGATAATATCTTAAAGTGGTCACCAAACAAGCTTTCGGAAAACATTATGAAATGTTTGATCTTTATTTTCACGAGGCTGTTGAGGACGTCAAGAACAATGGAGATTGAAAAATCAGGGCCGATTTCTAGATCAGCCAACTTTTCGATGAGCTTCAGGGCTGAACCTTGCTTGAACTCAAAGGCTAGCCTGCTGCTTCAAAAGGAGTCTCGGCAGCAAGACCCTTACGGGATCTTTAACCAAGAAGACTCGATTCCAAGAGACATTGGTTGCTATAAGAACTTGGTTAAGTTCACATCAACTTCTTTAGACCCTAAATGCATTTCAAGTTCAAGTTACATTCCATTGCTACAAAAATTGAG
Organism: Artemisia argyi; assembly: GCA_030686995.1. Classification (NCBI taxonomy): domain Eukaryota; kingdom Viridiplantae; phylum Streptophyta; class Magnoliopsida; order Asterales; family Asteraceae; genus Artemisia; species Artemisia argyi. The sequence goes on along the minus strand of CM060708.1, from coordinate 239,085,839 downwards.
GTGCTTTAATTTATAGATTGTTAGTGATTTGACACATGCTTTGATGAGTTCTACGTTGCGATGATAGCGTTTTACTTGTAGGGCGTATATGAGTGGGTTACAAAAGGTGGATTTGATGTTTTTGACTTCACAACAGAAATTGGCATTCTGGATTAACATGTACAATGCGTGTGTCATGCATGTAAGCTCTCTCAATTTCACTCGATAATATGATGTTTAAGAAATGTATTATAGCGTGACTGAGAGACGACAGTGTTTACTCATAATCTGTTTCCTTCGACTTTTTACTGAAATTGCAGGGCTTTCTTCAATACGGTGTCCCTTCAAGTCCCGAAAAACTAATGACACTCATGAACAAGGTACTTCATTCCATACTTTTTATCTCAAAATCTGTGATGAATCATGAAGCAATGAGTAAAAAGTTACTGTACTTAGTGACAAGAAATTCATGGCTCAAAATAGAAACAATTAACCTCCCTAGGTCTACCAAAAGTGATTTCAAATGACTTTGAAATAACTTGAATCTGAATCAGGCAACCCTTAAGATCGGAGGCAACACGATAAATGCTCAAGCTATCGAACATGTCATATTGAGAAGGCAAGAAGCTTCAGTAATTGAAAAGGTACATCTATGTGCATAATTCTTGTTACAAACGTCCTTTAATCAATTGCTCGTTTATCTAATAACGTTTGATTTTTGGTCAATTAGATCTATGGCAAGTCGGAAAAGGATGATAAAGAAGCAATCTTTCGCAAAAATCATGGGCTTGAATCGATGGACCCCAATATCACTTTCGCATTATGTTGTGGCACACGCTCTTCTCCTGCAGTAAGTGGCCTATTGATAATAAGTACAATATGTTTCCTTTTACGGGTATCGTAATTTTCTCATCTAAACAATTTTGTAAAGGTAAGAGTGTATACAAGTGATGGTGTTGTGAATGAGCTTGAAAGAGCAAAGCTAGAGTACTTACAAGCTTCAATAATTGTAACAAGTGGAAAGAAAATTGGACTACCAGAGCTTCTGCTTAGAAACATGAACGATTTTGCGCCTGATTTGGAAAGATTGGTGGAATGGTTGTGCCAACAATTGCCAACTTCTGGTACATTGAGGAAATCAATGGTGGATTGCTTTAGAGTCAACAATGCAAAGGTTACATCCATTGTGGAGAAGCTACCATATGAATTTGAGTTCCAATATTTGTTACCAATGTAGATCATTTGCAATGTCCTTTGTATATGTGTTGATATCTAAATAAATAAATATGATCAAATCCATATTTTTGTCATTTTTAGACTGATCTTAATACGTTGATCAATGTTTTGATTTGGGCACTCTGTCCGTTTACCCGTTCTGTTCGGACACTGTCCGATAAACATATATTTGAATGTGGTTGTAATTATTTCATTATGTAGCATATTCATGTTAAAAAAATACAAATTAAAAATGTAACTAACCATTCTATATTTGGAATGATCTTTAATATTGTGATCGCAAACTTATGTTATATCTTGTCTCCTGTTATATTGGTCTAGAAAAGTATATTTTCTTCTTAGATTATCTAAAATAGCATAACGTTTCTACTTTCATGTGTTCCGTAGTATGTTTTTACTTTGCTCCGTTATTATAGGGCTTCCTTCCCTGCCGTTCCGGCCTATTATTGATAGGGATTTTACTTGATGCTGAAGGTAGCTTGCTTACCAAGCCACCCACTTAAGAAGCTGGTCACTAGAAAGAAGTGACAAGGAAGCAATCTGACAAAATCAACCAAGCCTAACCGGTCACGACATGTTGCTGATTTTTTTTTTTAGAACGGCACCACACTTGAAATCCGACATCCGAGTTAAACCATCCAAACGGCAGGCCCCGGGACCCAAACCACTAGGAGAGACCCTCGAAGGGAGGAAAACCTGAATTTTTTGTCTCTTGCAAGACTTGAACCCTGGGTAAAACCTCCCCCAAGGTCCGGAAGGAGCTCAGGTGGCCAACTGAGCTAAGCCACAAACCTAGACCCCGATAACCTTTGTATATAACCAAAGCCGACAACATCCAAAGGTTACCCTTGGATTCTTAGCGGGGCAAGGAAATGGCTGTTATGTTAGTTGTAGCGCGCATTAATTCATAAGCGCATGACAATATAACTAACATGAATATTGCTTGGCTTTGGTTTGCAAAAGACAAAGTTAAAGGAGGTCGATGAGCAATTTGTTAGAAGGTCGTGGAACGGGGATGATCTAGGGTTTGCACAAGTTAACGCTAATGGCAGTTCGGGGGGTTTAATTACCATGTGGAACGCTTCGATATTTACAGGGACTCACGCGGTTGGTGAGGCCGATTTTTTGGCAGTGGGTGGGGGGGGGGGGGGGATGGAATGGTGTTGAGGGTGTCGTTGGGTTGCTAAATGTTTATAGGCCAAGGGACGAGTATCAAAGGGCAAGGTTATGGAACCGTTTAAGTAGCATTTTGACATCAGTGGATGCAGTTTGGTGTCTATTTAGGGATTTCAATGAGGTGAGATGTATAGAAGATAGGTTGAACTCCGGATTCAATGAGAGAAGTGCAAGAAACTACAATGATTTTATTAGGTCAGAACAACTAGTTGATATTCCGATGGGAGGAAAACGTTATACGAGGATTAATGACGATGGCATGAAGTTTAGCAAGCTCGATAGGTTCCTTGTCTCAGAAGCTTTCCATGATTTATGGCCTGAGTTATCAGTAGTTGCTCTTGACAGGAAGCTTTCGGACCATTGTCCGATTATGTTGAGGGAAAAGGTCGTGAATTTTGGTCCTAAACCTTTTCGTGTCTTCGACATCTGGGTTAAAGAGAGAGACGCTAAAGATGTGGTAATTAGAGGGTGGAACAAACCGGTTACAAGTTCTATTCCTGATAGAATATTTAGGGACAGGTTAAAGAACGTGAAAGAAGAACTTAAAAAATGGAGCAAAGAGAGGTTCGATAGATTTGCTAGGGAGATAGAAAGCTTTAAACGAGAGGCGAGTAATTGGGAGTGGGAAGCAGAGGTAAGAAACCTTACGAAACATGAAAGGGAACAATGGAAGGAGGCGCGCAAAGAATGGATAAGAAGAGATAAAGTGAAAGGTCAGATGTTAAAACAGAAAGCTCGTGTTAGATGGACCGTTGAGGGCGACGAAAACTCTAAATACTTTCATTCTGTTGTTAGAAGAAGAAGAAGAAGAAATAAAAACAACATGAGGGGTTTAATGGTGGATGGGATGTGGACTGAAGATCCGAAAGAGATTAAAAGAGGGGTTCTTGATTACTTTAAAATTATGTTTACAGAAAGTACTAATGGTAGGCCGAAGCTTGT